>CM068742.1:74939613-76217043 GCA_035084275.1 Hydrolagus colliei
TGGGGGGAAGGGTTATTTAGCGAAAATCCTCCCGAACAAACGTCCCATTAGAGTTCCCTCGGCAGTATTTGGAGCACATTCAGGCGAAAGTAGCCAGCGCTGGTGAGGTTGAGACACATTCTAGGAAACGTTAAATTCATTGCTTTATACGAAGTTTTAACAAATAGGCTTTTACAAATGGAGTTCTTGTGATGTATTTTATACACTGCTTCACACCATCTGTTGAAACGTCATTGCTGCGTTAACTTATTACTAGTTGCTACAACTGAACCACCAGTAATTTATACAAAATAGTAAATAATCCTTGCGTTTGATATAGTGCCTTATCACGTCGTTGAGACGTCTCCAAGCTCTTCAGAATACATTGTAAAGCGGATTGAGTTAATAATAATATTAATCCTTGCATTTGATAGAGCGCTGTTTTTCTAGACGTCTCAAAGTGCTTCACAGAATGCACTGTAAAGTGAATTGACTGTTTATTTGTGGGGCAAATAAAATACCCAAGAGTTGGGTATTTTATGAGGGAAATTTAGTTTTATTTAAACAGCCTTAATTCCAGTAAATTGAGATGCAACACATTAACCATATTTTACACTCATTTACGTGCTTGACTGTTATATTTTGGTGGGATACGAGTATTATCCATTAACCGAATGTCTGAATCGTTTTGAAAAGCTTTTTTTAAGAGGAATTATAAAAGCATTTTACCAACTATTAAACCATACGGGGGACTAGAGGGATTGCATTAATCCTTGTGTGAAAGTATGGGGCCTTAACCTCGTATGGCAAAATCTATTAAATAAAGCATAGTTCATCCAAAATATTCATCAGGCTTTTGTGTATTCAGAAATGGTTTAATGATATTGATATGACACTGTTAATCGGCATCTGCCAGGAAAAGATGCCATCATTTTGTAGTTGTTTGGAGGGATCTTACACCCCCTGCTGTCAACCAGGAGAAATCAAACCCTTTTTTCTCAGCTCTGGTGCAGAAACCAATCAGTAAATACACGCTCTCTCTCTGTACCGCGCAGTAAACATGTCGCAACTTAAAACACATCCATTTAGGACTGTCAGACCGTGCAAGTGAAATATTGATTCCCTTCTCGTTTACCAAATCTTATCGGCGAAATATTCAGAATTTATTTTATTACAATAGCCGACTAGACGAATTGGCTTTACTGCCTTGCCATTTAAAGAGAAGCAAACCTGATTTACAATGTGTTATTCTCCTCCCCCCCCCCCCCCCCCCCAACACACACACACATACGCACACCTCGAATGCCACTACCGTATTCACATGAAGGCATCCCAATTTATCTTAAGAGTATAAATAGCTATAGATATATTGGTCAGGCAGAGAGCTCCTTCCTATAATCTGTTGTAAGACATCAAGGAAAGAGTGAAAAATACCACATTGTATAACTTTCGATGCGTTAATTATTTATCGAAACTCGTATGAGACTTGGCATTATTCATCTTCCCATATTTAATTAGAGATTTGTCCACATGTAATAATGATAATCCTTGCATTTGATATAGCGCTTTCCACATCTTCTCGACGTCTCAAAGCGCTTCACGGAATATACTGTAAAGTGAATTGACTGTATTTGTGGGCGAAACGAGGCAGCCAATTGCACACAGCAGTAATATGACTACCCGTGTGAGTGAGAGATAGAGAGAGGCTGTATTAACTTGTATCCTATATACAATACTGTACTGGACGAGGAAAGGTCAATGAGATTGAAGAGTCACAAAACAGATCACTGATTTGAGATGAATTTTGGGGATGGCGGGAGTGCTCTGATGGTGTAAGGGACTAAAGGCATGAAACTCGTAACTAATGAGATCAGCCAGGAAGCTACCAGCCAACCGCCGTTGGTGGTTTTTGTGATTTGTGTATACTGTGTAAAAAAAACTTCCAATATAATTTTAGTGACTGTGAATATTGTATGATAAGGTAACAAGTATACCTCGCATTGCAAGCAAGAAGAGCGTGACTACTTATGTGTGAAAGTTGGAGAGGTCCTCTTGAAGCCAGTTGTTAGTGAACGGGAGCGGAAATGAGACGTTATATGAAATAGTCCTGATAAATTTCTGCTGATTGACAAGCGACAGGCGATAGTCCTCTGCAAATTACAGCGGCAGCCAATAAAGCATTGCCCGAATTACATAAGGATGGGAAAGCTCCAGTCAGCACCAGAAATATTTGCTGGAGAAATTTCAGCTGAACGTAGCTTTGGACAAAAATCGCGCTTCTCTGTGACAAGGCATTTTGGCGATTGTCCCAATGCTCAAATCTGCTTCTTCTATCTGTGTCTCTCATAGTCCTTGGTATTCCCAATAGTCACTATATATCTAAATCTCTCTCTATATTCTGTATATCGAATCTATCCCGTTCTCTCTCTATATTATATATAATTACAAATATACGTCATATATACTATGAATAAATACCGGTGGGCTCGCGTGTATTTATATTTACCAATGAAATAAAGAACAGGTGAAGTTTAATTTGGGGGTTATAATGGGAACGGTTGGTGACTAAAGTTACCTGTCCTCAACATTAAAGCATCGTTGGAACAATTCAGACCTGTTCTGTACTTCCATGAGTTGACGAGTCACCGTCAGATCCCAGAATTACAGCAATTGTTTGTGTTTGTTGTGGGGAGACCCAGAGACCATTCAATATATCACAGTCCGTACACTTGGACTAGCGCCTTTCACTTCAGAGAGACTCACAAGCGCCTCACGGCATATATTATAAATTGTGGTGACTGTGTGTGTGTGTGAAAAAACACACACACAACAGAAATGATTATTTATTTTCCAGTCCTCACTTGAGTTTGAAATCTACTATGGGTTTCCCGAATCGCATTGCAGCGGCAGAATAATATGTTTACAGTATTCGGATTATATTTTATTTAATCAAAACTTGCCAGAAAGAAGGCAATTATTGTCGGCTGTGAACAGCCATTTCTAGTTTACAGTGTAAAAACATCAGGCACACACGGTCAGGATAGTTCCACAACAGCTAAATGTTGGGCCATGTTTTTGATGGTGAATGGGACTGACTGATGTATTCCATTCAGTAAATCCCCTGCTTTGCACGTTCCCGAGTTATAAGCTTCACATGATCTCTAAGCAAAACCTACTTCCACTAACCACATACGCCACAACACGTCCTTGGAAATTACAGAGAGCCCAGAAAAGATTGATGGGACAATCGCTGTGGAACTCAAAGTTTTAATAAAGAGTGGAATATAAGAGATTCCCCCTCCCGTGAGTTTACAAATAAGTAGTCTTGATAGAAGGTCAGCGATGGGAGTCTTTGTACAAGGTTCAAACTGAATTAGTTGATGGAATGCGCAGTATTTTTGAGGAACTTGACGTTTGTATTACATACAACTTAAATTTGTCACCCATATGTCTCCATGCCTGTCTCTGTATCCCGCCTCTATGTCTCCCCTGTGTATTTATGACTCCCACCCCACCCCCTTCTCGTTTTATACCGCTGGAAACGATGTGATATTGTTTCCGTCTTGAGATTGATGCCAGCTGATTTACACCATTCACTGGAGTCAAACGGGTTGGAATTAATTTAGTGGATTCAGAACATGAGGGTTTAACTGTTGGGTGTGGTGTCATGAACACATCTGGTCGGCTGCTGATGTGCGCAGCGAAAATAGAAATTCAACGTTGCACAAAAGGCGCCCTACTCTCTGGAAACTATTTATTTATACTGATGTTATTACCCGACTATAAAGCGCTCTGAGACGCCGTCCGGATCCAAATTGTCGTTGTTGTATAACAACATAAAGCGGGAGAAAGGTGCGTGTGGGAGGGGCAGGAAGAATCCCAGAGGTCCAGAATCGTTATTATTATTATCATTATTGTTGCATTCGTCTATCGTGGACGATTCTCTCCCAAAACCACTTTCGGAAGTTACACCCGCGAGTCAAGCCCAAATAGATGCCCCGTTCTCCACTTGCCTGTGACTTTATGTGTCGTGTGTCTGTCTCCCCCTATTTTACTGCTCGTGTCTCTCGCTGTTCCCAAATCACCCTGTCCCAGTTTCTACATTCTTGCTTGTGCCCCCCCCCCCCACTCCCGCCTGTTTTGTATTTTCCTGTAGCGGTGTCTCCCCTCTCCTGCGTGTCTGTCTCTCTGTATATTTATGTCTCTTCTGTTTGTCTGTATTCCAGGTGTTCTTTGTGTCTGCCCGCCTTGGTGCCTTGTGCCTTTATATTCCCACTTCACTCTGTCTGTGTGTGTGTGTGTGTGTGTGTGAGTGTCTCATGCCTCTCTACTCATCCCTCACTGTTTATGCGCCAGGGACTCTACGTCTAGTATTTGCTTTCCCCCCTGACATCTGATGACCACAATATGCAGACATCTATAGAGATATATAAACGTTTGCACTGCAGAAGTGAAACACATAGCAACTACAGCTCACCACGTGTACTGCCGGCATCAGCTGACATTTACAATAACACTGTGGTAGCCACAGCACCACTACTGTACAGTACTGACATGTACCAGATAAGCATCAAAATACCCTGACCATTTTGAAGGACATCTATAGGGAAAGGACCAAAGAGGCCAGTTACTTCACTCGCGTTTGATCGAACTCAAGATCCTCGTCCTCACTTTCAAGGCCATTCACAGCCCCGCCTATCTCTCTGACCTCTGTCCCCCTGTCAGCCTGTCCGCACCCTCGGTTCAGCAGACTCAGGCCTGCTCCGCGTTCCACCGCCCTAACCGCCCAACCCTCGGCGGCCGGGCTTTCAGCCTCTCTGCCCCCACACTGTGGAATTGCATCCCGCAGCCCCTCTACCTCGCTTCCTCTCTTTCCTCCTTCAAGGCCGGTCTCAAGACCTTCCTCTTCGACCGCGCCTTTGGCTCCCCCACTAACTCTTCCCCCTCTCCTTTCCCTTCCTCCCTAGCCTGACTGTTCAGCGCTTCAGGACGTCCTCCCCCATGTGAAAGGCGCTATATAAGTGCAATTTTGTTGTTGTTAAAACTGGAGTGCGATGGACTTCTCATAGTTTTGTTGCGTGTTCACATTGTCAGCTGTTCGCCATTGGCCATTGGCAGATTAGGATGTTTTAACAGACCAAGGGCAGGACTTTCTGAAAGTGCAACTGTGATCCTACACTCAATCAATATATCAGCAAAATGACATGAATACACCTAGGCCATGTGTACTTACCATCAGTGCGACCACCCATAAAAACACACACGTACATATATTACTAATAATAATTATCCTTGCATTTGTTATAGTGTTTTCACGTCCACATAAATATATACATAGTCACAACCAGCTCAAGACAAACTCACATTTACCAACAGTACATACAAACATTGAAATCAACTTAAATTCATCCGGATTTAAATGGCGAAATTAATGCGTCCCCGTCCCCGCCCCTTCATAAACGTTCAATTAAAACCCAACGCGACCAGGGAACAAGTTATCTGTCTGTTAATTGCCGTGAATCGACTGAAATTTCTGGAAAAAAAAGTTTTAGAACAAATGATCCTATTCCGAATCAGCTCAGATCCCAGCAACTAACCGTCCTGTATCACATTGTATATAATATATAATACTGGGTACTGAGTGCTGACTGTACTTCCCTGATTTCACATGATCTATAAAGCCGGTTCCCTTAATAATTAAGGACCTTGACCAGCAGCTACAGAGCGACCCGGCTTCGTGAATAGCAGCCTGTAAACTGCCTGTGAAGTATAGTACACCTGGGGGTTGAGCCTGGTACAGAGCGATTTGCTGAATGTTCCCGGGGCTTGTTCTAATGTATGCACAACATAAACAGGATATAAATGTCATCTTCGATGCAAACCACTCGGAATAACGGGGGGGGTGTCGGGACGCGGCACGGAATGATCAAACAATATGTATAAAAGCGGCTCCGGGGGGCAGTCACCTCGGGGCGATCGATGGGTTTCACTCCCTGTGGCGCAGTGTCTACTCTGGCCGAGCACCCAGTCAGTCGCCGCGTGATAACCAACAGCGGACACACAGCGGCGGGCGCCGGTGAGGAATGTCTCCAATACTTTCTAACGGGGGGGGGGGGGGGGGGGAGACGTCCCAAGTTCATGACAGTAAAAATGGAACCAGTCGTTCATCGTCTTGAGTCGAGCCGCAATTCTACTGTCACATCAAACCGGCACACAGCTCTGTGCGGGACACTGAACACCGGGGCTGGGTGCCTGACCCCCTGACGAATGTTGGCAGCATTAATTAATCAGGATGTGATCCAGCCATCAAGGCAAAGTGGGCAACCCTTTCCCGATTACTTGGCTAAGCTTGAGCCGCCCTAGAAATGATTGCCGCCCAGGGTACGCGGGTCGGGTATAAAACGTTAGCGTTCTGCTGAGCTTCTTGTTTGGTTTCAGTAACTACCAAAATAGTGTTCACACAACCATGATGTGTTACCCCCTCCCCGCAGAACACACCTCTCAACAATAAAGCACAATGCCTATCAGGTTAACAGAGTGAAACCAAATATTTTGCCAGCTGATTTTGCCGGCTGGTGTTTATTTAAAGTCGATTTAATTTTGTTTAGGTGTTATTCGCCCAGCAGCACAGCCGCGTGGCTGCTCGTTATTCTCTTCGTTTCGTTTCACTCTTTTATAATCACACGAAACGTTATTTGGACCGTAACTGTTGCGAGATTATTGCCGTGTGCTACCCCAAACATCTGCATTAATAAATAATGTAACATAAAACGCGACCGGGGGATGGCGTCTCTTCATTCACGTTGCAGACAGAACCCATCGAGTCATCTTCTTAAAAAGCCAACAGGCTTTTCTCATTTCCTCTCACACAAGCGCCAGGCTTTAAAGACACTGGTGATGTTTCACTTCATATATCCGGATTGAAGTACAGGCAGATTTTTGTTCGCGTCTCTGAAGCTCTGTGCAGTGCCCGAGCATCAAAGCCTCTCAGCCTTCTGTACACACGCCGCCGGCCATCCATGTGAACGCAAGTATTGTGCAGTAAAAGGAAAATAATAGCTCACGAGTATTTTTCTACGTTTCTACCGAAAGACTCCGCTGCTCTATTTTTTTGGGGGGGAGGGGGGGGAGGAAACGAGACAACTCACATATGTCATTTAACTACCTAAGAGTTTTAAGTTTGTTTCCCTAAAGGTATTAGAGAAGTGATGGGTGACTGTTTATATCTGCAACACACATACACTAGCCAAAGCATCCGTTACAACTGAGAAATGGCCTCATTGCCGTTTGCCGTGTGATGAGTGTTACGAGTTATTATTAGCCGCTACAGAAGAGGCGAAGACGCTGAATTTAGTTCGGGCTTCGACTGAGGCAGTGATTTACTGTCTGAGCTATTAGCACGAGTGTACCTATTACCACTTATAATGCGGAACCCCCCTTCCTGGGTCTGGATCCTATTAAAGCCATCCAGATCAAGCTGCCGGAGAGAGAGAGAGCTTCTGTAGAAACAAAAAGAACATTAAACATAAAAGGTGACCAGAAGGCTAGGCTTGTTACAGGATAATTACATACAAGACATATGAGGTTAAACTAAACATAGATGTGTGCTGAACGCCATATTCCAGTTATGCCCCTCTCCCCCTCACACCCCCTCACCCACCTTATCCATATCGTGATTTTGTTTTAGAAATATAAAACATCAACCAACGCGTTTCTTCGCTTTTGTTGAAATATAAATTGGAAGTTTTACAAACACAATAACAATCCCCCAAATGAACCGTTGATCTGAATAAAGCTTTCTTTTCTCTTTACATTGCATTCTGAATGGGCCAAAGAGAACGGGAGAGATGTAACTGGTGACTGGAATATGAAAGGAGACTTCTGTGTGAATTCCTCGCCTGAATGTGACAATTTAACAAATAAAGCATTAAAAAAAGAAAACAGAACATTTTTAGAATCTGGTAGAAAATGTCAGATTCTAAAAAATTTCTGTTTTTTAAAAAAATTGCTTTATTTGTTAAATTGTCACATTCAGGCGAGGAATTCGTCTCTGATTGGAAATTTCCATCAGAATGGTGGTATTTATCATTTATAATCCAATGGCTAACGATGGTATCCGGTGCTCAGTACAGTACAGTATAGTACATTGTGAACTCCCCCCCCCCCCCCCCCCCCCACACACACACAGAGTGCACAAGCAATACAAACTACCCCAGTCAGGTCAGAACAATGCAGGTGATTGCTTCGTTACACGATAGCAGATTGTAGAGTTTACATCTGGTTTATCCATCATCAAGACGTTTGATGAACCGACATTTTCCCATCAAATTCGACTCTTGCTTACTGTGTTATATATCAGTGGGTTATATTATTATTATGGGGGATGAGAGTGAATCTGAACTGCTATATGGTGTGTATATCTATATGTATGTGTATATCAGGCAGTGGTACCTAATTGGTATCCTTTATCTACATTACAACCTCGCTGCTAATTCAATCGCTTGGTTTACATGACACTGTGTGTTTAACAGAGAAGGGTTGGTGGGAATGGGGTAAAGAGAAGATAATATTTATCATCCCCCCCAAAAAAAACCCATACAGGTTGAGCAGCTGAAACGTTCCCTGTCCCCCCTGCTCCCTGTTTCACCCACAATTGGAGAGTTTCTCAAATCCAAATGAAACAGTCCTTCGGCAAAGCTTTTAAGAGAACCGAACCAGTTCAAACAGCAGGCAACCGCGATTATGTATTTGTTTAGAAATAAAAGCTTTTTATTTTTTTTAAAAATTGCACACATAGTCAACAAGCCACTGTGCAGAATGGTGATAATGCTCACCAGAGCTGAGCGCTGGAGGACAAGTGGTGCCTGTGCAGCTCTACTTCAGTGCAAGTAAACAACAGACAGGTATCTCTAGGATATCAGGAGGGATGGTGGAGAAAATAAATGGAGAAGAAAACATTGGCTAATGTGTCTTCCGTAGTGTTTGGGAAACTGCTTTACTCGTTGTGAGTGGGGGTAAGGGGTTGGGGAGGTGGTTGCTTTCAGCACATTGTGCCATGCCTGTGTGTCTCTATTTGAGCAGAAAGTACAGTACATTGTGTAGTGATTTGGGGGGAGTCATTACCAGTTAGTGATGGTTCTGCCTTTGAAAATGAGTAAAATAATGTGCTTAAATTAACCTTTTGCTGCCAACGCAAATTGTGCTGTGGTTAGCAAGCTTATCACGTAAATATATTGTATTCCCAAGTGATTTCAATTGGATGGTATCTTGGTCATTTATGAGCATACCCGAAATGTGGCTCAGTTCAAACCACAATGAGTCTGCCCATTACCTGACTCTTTACAGGAAAAGAATGGTGTGTGGGCTTGCATAACGGCAATTTCACGCCATGGGCAATTGGTGCAAATAATAGAAATATGCTTCAGTGATTCTGCCAAAGGCGCCAACAATATTTGTGAACAGTTATGCACCGTGCAATGCAGGGAGGTAAGTGATTCTTGCTGAAATGCCACTCAATGCCTTTGTTTTCCCATCTCGTGCTCTAGGGCTGAAGGGTGGTTAACTGCAAGCAGTTTCACTGAGTGTCTGTCTAGTCATTGGTAAGTGGTTCTCACCAACGTTGTTGTGTCCAATCAAACTGAGGTGCCTTATTCAGATTGCAGATTACATAATAATAATCCTTACATTTGATATAGTGCTTTTATGTTTTCTATATGGAATATCAACATGGGCATAGAGAAATTGGGCTCAACCCAGGTAGCAAGCCCATGTGGGGCCCAATGGGGCATCGATCAAACCAAATTGGCCCATATGGGGCCCATATGGGCTTGCTACCTGGGAATAGCCTGTTTTCATGCTATGATTAATCTGTGTATTTCTATGGTATTGTATGGATGTTCTAGTTTGGGTAGATATCCCTCTTTGCAGGTAGAAAGCATATCCCATGATGGCTATTTATCCCACATAGTTTGCAATACCACCTATCTCATTTATGTGACTAGCAGTTGTGAGATATTTGTCGATTAGAAAGGATTGTAAATAGATTGAAACAAACTTTTTACATTCTATCAATTATGGAGTCCTTCTCACCAACTGTACACAGCCCCATATGCACCTCCAGGAGGCATGGCGGACCTACTAATTGCAGAGCAAAATCTGGGATAAGCTGCTTGGGATCCTCCTGCTAAAAAAAACAAGATGCAGATGAGGGCTTTGATAGATGAGTGTGGTAGGACCCTGACCTTTCCTGGTAACACATCAAGCAAAATGTAAAAAACCCCAACATATTTTCCAATCCAGCCTCAACATGAATTCACCTCCTTACCACCATATTTGGTACCCCTCATGATGATATGAGATGAACTGTGTTTTCTCGTAAAATGCTCAGGCTGCAAATAATTTAGAATAAGTGCCCTTTTCGAGAACAAGGTTTTATTGTTATATCATTGGTTTTCATGGTTCTGTTGTCCATTTTGTTATAGTTCTTTGTACTGTAATTATTTATACACTGAATCTTTATAATAAAAAAAGATGTTTCATAGCAGGAACATTTAAATGAGTGCCTTGTATCTTTACTTCTTTGACACGTTGCTGTGCTAGAAACAGTATGAGCTTTTATAAATGATATTCCACATAAAAGTCCAAAGCAGCTTTCAGAAAATTGGTAGCAAAGCACAATTCAGTGCAGATTAAAAAACACATATACTTCAAATATTTCGGCTCATTATTGTAATAAAAGTTTACTGGCAATAGTCCCACCCTTGTTAGCCTAAGATTTCACATCAAATTCACAGCAGTAACAGTGCAGTAAGTGTTTAGCCTGAAAATCCAAGTGCAGAACAGCTGATGTATCAGAGGTTCACAAGAGGTTAGGGTTGAAAGTCTTTGTTTTATTTGAAATGTAAATTTTGTACCTCATCCTTACCAATCCCAATCCAATCATCTTCCGATTCAACAGCTTTGCCCACAGTGAGAGCACATTTCTTCGGTTATCTGGTGCTAGAGTTGTGCTACATCCAAGTTCAGTGGACCAGTAAACCAATGCATGGTGGGAAGTGTGAATCAACAATACCCCAATGTGTATTAAAATTAGCTTGTGTTCATCCCAGCAGGGTCTCCAATCTCCTTCCGGCTGGAAGCCTTTTGCAGATGGATCAATGCATTTAAAAGTACATGCCTGAGTTTGGGTGCTCCAGATAGCCCTGATCTTCAGAAAGTCACTGACTAGAGGCATTATTTGATGTGCTCACACCTGCAACCCAATGCAGCAGGAACATTAGAACACAACCCTCTCTTATTTCATGAAACAGTCAGTGACAGTACTGTGTTAACAAGGCACACATGCAATTTAGAAGATGGTAATTGGCGGAATACTCAAATTCAGGGTAAAACGGTTTTCGGTTCTATACTGCAGCCGAATTGTACTCTACAACTTTTCAGTTGTCCATTTAGACATTCTGTCAGATCAGTACATTTTGCATTTGATGTTCTACATATTGCTGGGAGTCTCTGGGTGCAATAAGCACCTTGTTTTGAGGCTCTGGTTGCATATTGATGAACACACCAATGGACGGTTGCACTTGGATTGACAAAATAGTAAGAAATATATCTTGTTTTTTAATCAACAATTTTTATTTTTTATTTTTTTTATTTACGGCACAAAAGGAGGCCATTCGGCCCATCTAGTCTGTGCCGGCTCTTTGAAAAGAGCGATTCAATCCCACTGCCCTGCCCGCTCCCCATAGCCTAATAGACCCGTTCTCCCTAAATAAAGATCTAATTCCCTTTTAAAAGTTGTTATCGAATCAGCCTCCACCACCTTTTCAGGCAATGCATTCCAGATTCGAACAACTCGCTGAGTGAAAAAATTTCTCCTCAGCTCCCCTCTACTGCGCCTTGAAACTATTTTAAATCTGTGACCACGAGTCACAGATTCACCCACGAGTGGAAATAGTTTTTCTCTATTTGCCCTGTCGAAACCCCTCATGATCTTATAAACCTCTATTAGGTCTCCCCTCAATCTTCTCTGCTCCAGAGAGAATAACTCTAGCCTATCTAGCCTCTCCTCATAGCTGAAGTCCCTCAATCCTGGCACCATCCTAGTAAATCTTCGTTGTACCATTTCCAATGCCTTCACATCCTTTCTGTAGTGTGGTGACCAGAATTGAACACAGTATTCCAGCTGAGGCCTCACCAAAGTCCTATAGAGGTTAGTCAGCACTTCCTGACTTTTGTACTCTATACCCCTATTTATAAAGCCTAGTATCCCATATGCCTTCTTAACAGCCTTGTCTACCTGTCCTGCCACCTTCAACGAGTCACTAACACAAATCCCCAGGTCTCTCTGTTCCTTTACACCATTTAAAATTGTACTATCTAGCCTATATTGCCTCCCTTCATTTCTTCTCCCCAAATGCATCACCTCACACTTCTCTGCATTAAACTTCATCTGCCATGTGTCTGCCCACTTTACCAATTTGTCTATATCCTCTTGCAGATGGCTACTATCTTCCTCACTGTTTACTATTCTCCCTAACTTAGTGTCATCAATGAAGAATAGAAAAGATTTCCAGACCATTTTTGACAAATAACATAGTATAAAGTGAAGAATATCTAGTGTAATTTAAACAAAAAATGTTGTATTGGGCAAACAAAAACTTCTGAAGGACTTTGAGACATGACTGGCTACTTTCGTAAATGCAAGGTTTGTTATTTTCAATATGAAATGCTGAATGCTTAAGTAGTCTTAAGCCTATGACTATGAAACATTTGGAGCCTTGGATGTGGAAGGCTCTGGATTGGCTGTGGTGCTGTCCCCCCTAGTATCACACATCTATCAGATGTCAACCTGGCTTGGTTGGTACGGCTCTCACCTTTAAGATAGAAGGTTGTAGTTTTAAGCCTCATGGTTTAATGGTGAATATTAGCAATACTTTGACACTGTTTGATAAAACAAGGTAGTTCTCAGGATGTCCTATCTAATACCTTATTTTTGTTAAAAAATATATCATTCACTTCATGGTTGCAGGATGTCATTGTGCACAAATTGGTTGCCGCATTCACCTAACATACAATTTTACTACACATTACAGTAATTCCTATGAAATGTTATGATGTGGTAAGATGTTATATCACATATTTGCTTGATTAACACTAAATATTTACCAGTGATGGTGGAATTATAATAAAATCCACAGCAATAACATGGTAGGTACCACAGAGTTGAACTTTCAAAAATCTGATCTGGTCAATCACATTGTGGCTCAAGGCTCTTTGTTGAATGAAAATCTCTGTATATGAAATGAGTCTATTGCCAAGTCTCAACAGGATTCTGAAAGATTATCTGATTTGTTAGATGAAACTTCCACAGAAATATTACTGGGTCCTCTGCTCTACACACAGTGAGAGCAAAATTTGTACAATTCACTGCAAGGGTCAAGATTAGCGATACTTTACGTTAAACGTTATTCAGGAATTTCTACCACAATTATGGCATCATAATGATACCACTGAGCTAAAAGGACAGGTAATTTATTGTTGCTCCTTTTTGTATGTTTATCTGGCACTCACATTGGTTTAAATAGTTACTGTAGAGAACATGTAACTAACTTCATGGAATTCATGGGACACTGGGGAAATAACAATGCCATCTTGTCCAATCATCCTGAGAATGATGCATGTTACTGACAAAGAGATAATGGACCAAATAACCCTTCTCATTCTTGCATTCTTACAATAACTTATTGTAGTCCATTTGTTCCTCTGATTATTTGCACATTGCACAAGAATCACTGTGGTAAATTTTGTGCATAAAACATTTCAATCAGGTGCTGTATGCATTATAGGACTTAATGCATACTGCTGTTTGCATTATAGGACTTTGACTTGTGATGTTAGGATACTTTTGTGGTGCAGTGAATGGGGGTTGGATGGCCCTCCGAAAGCCATCTTTACCAGATCAAAACTCTCCAGTCTGGTGGTTTGATTGTTTTACTATTACAGGCCGGAATTTGGGCCATGGATCAAAGAGATGGGTTCCTCTGCTGGAGGCCCTGTGTGCAAGCACATACTAAAGAAATGATAATGGTAATGATTCAGCTGAATCCAGCAGCTGGATGGAGGTGTGTATGTGTTTAAACTTCACAGTGCCTGCTCTAATAAGAAATGCTTTTATATTCATTTAGAAAACGCGCATCACATCAAAGAGGTAAAGCTGGAGGCAGGCATAAACAAAAACAAATCTAAAGGAAAGTTATGAAGGAGGGAACAGTAAAGAAACAGAGGAGAGGGCTAAATGGAGCAGCGGATTAGCACATTGTTATTTTACCTTTATGTTTGAATCCATGCAAGACGGAATGAAAGCTCCCTACCCATTTTTTTCTCCACTAGGTGTAAGCGTCTTAAGCAAAAAAAAGGTTGGGTTGTTTCAATCCCGTATGAATAGTCAAAAGTAAACCAAGTTGTTCTAGTCATAATGTGGCAGATTCGCTCAGAGAGGTCAGGAGCCAACTGTTTTTGAAAGTTTAAAGCTTTTGCACTGATAGAAGTAGCGGAAGGGGATTCCTTTTCACAAGTGGTTTCTTGGGACGTCTTCCCAATGTGAAAGGCGCTCTATAAATGTAATTTTGTTGTTCAATACAGCTACTGTCATATTTGCTTCACACACTAGTTTGAAACCCAATGGTGATACATTTACTAAAGCCCTTTTGATGGCTCATGCAGAGAACAATATCAATGCAATTAGCATTGGCAATTTTGTCAGTTTTTTTTACAATTGGCTTTCGACACTCCTATAAGTACAGTACATTGACTTGTCTCACATTGTTACAATCACCGTTGCATTGGCAGTTAGCAGCCACCTTTGTAGATGAGTCTCTTTAGCTGTGGAATTCTCTAAGTGTTGCCCCTTCATGATTGTTAATATGGCCTCAACCAATTTAATTGTTCCTATTTCTCCCCCCTTATTATCGCAGATTTTAACACTTTTAATGGGAGGGAATGCCAGATGAGGCATTCCTAAATACAGTATATCATTAGCCCAATCCCAAGATGTTGTGAAACAAACAGAAGTGACTGGGAACACTCAGCTAGTCAGTAGCCAGTAAGGTAGCCAATAATCAATCTAATAGGGAGTATAGGAGAAACTTCTTTATGTAGACAGGGTGGTGAGAATGTGGAACTCATTGCGATAAGCAGTTGTTGAACAAAGTAACATCAAGATGTTTTAGAGAAAACATAATGCTTACTTGAGGGAGAAGCAAACAGGGAACACAGGAGAGTGGAATGGGAGGTGTTTAAACACTGACATGTATTATTTAGGCCAAATAGCCTGTTTCTGTGCCATATGTTATTCTATGTAATAGTCACACTCTCCACTGCTCATTATATAATGTAGGGTTGTTCTCTGCTGTTGGGATAGTGAAGTCATTCACCTGAAGTCTACCACTGAACAGATGGAGAAGAGCCGAGTGTCTCCCTATGAAATAGTTCCAGGAGTGAGGCTGAATGGATAATTCATGAGTGATGAAGCTGCAAATGAGTTACAGGCAGTGGAAATAAAAAACATATTTCACCGGGAGGCATTGAGTTTCTATTTATAACACATGTTTAAAAAAAAATTAGTTTAAGGGTTTCCTAAAAATGCATTTTAAGGAATGTGGAATAAAGTATCAGACAGTGTCTCTGAGCCACTGTGATGTAGGCAGTGTGAAAGCATTTCTTAAAAATATTATTTTGGGCCCATGGTTTGTCAGGGGAACAACAAGAGTTAAGTTGGTGAACTCCTGCAATGACTGGTAATTGGCAGCTAAGATTGAGTTGGAAAGAGAGTCAGTTAGTAATCGTTCCAGCTGTGATGATTGCAAGCTGTACAAATGGTGAGCAAAATGTGTAATGAATGGCGTTTTGAACAGAGAGAGCTTTTGATGTCTTTTCCTTTGTGTTCTTCAAATAAAAACAACTGTATAAATCCAAGGAGAGTTGGGAGACATTGGTATTGGCGATAAAGTACTTTAACAATATTCTAGGATTCTCACAATACTTGTCAGAAAGCAACAATTCTGAAGTTAAATATTTAATTGTCTCTTCCTTTTGACATTATCTTTTCCCCTCCAGTATATTTAATAATCAATTCCCCTTTCTATCGTAGACAACCTATAGAAACATCTGAATGCCACTGTTTTAATCTCTTCAAGGGAGCAGTCAGGTTCATGGCGATCTCAAAGGATGGTTTTGGTATGGGTTTGGAGTCCAGTGGAAGTTCACAATCAATGTTGTTTTCCCGGTAAAGACAACATGGCTATTGGAATGTACCTATAACAATCATCTCACATTGCTTGCCCCCTACCTCCCCCTGTTTCAGGTCACAAAACCTCAGAAACGCAACACCAGCTCTTGTTGCTGAGCCTACGCAGACTACTGTTGAGCTGCCATAAATGGAGCCTGCCAATCATCTCAACACCCGAACATCTGCTTCTATTTCTAAAACCGCAACATTTTAATTGAAACCTGTTCTCTCAGAAGCACAGATCAGTGCACAAATTAATATGGTCAAGTACCCAGGATAATGATTTTTTTTATATGGCTCGTGACTTAATTCCTCCGTCTCTTACTCTTACCATTGACCCCCATAGAAATATCTGAATGCATTGGAGAAGGTATTAATTGGGTTCACCAGGTCTGGTGCGAAATAAACATAGTATAAAATATTGGGGTCAAATTTGTGATGATAAATAACATCTGTGCTAATTAACATACTGTTAGCAGATATTAATTTGTTTAACAAAAGATATCTGGGTATGATTTATGACAGCTTTTCGAAGTAGAAAATGTTATCCAGAGGAAGGTCTGTGATAGAGATTTATTGCTTCTAAGTTCCCTGCATTATTATTTTACCTTTGTAATGTAGGGATGGAGCTTTCCCCAGGAGATGAAACTGAGGGATTCAAGTTACGTTCTGGTGCATTGTACACGGTATGAGGAAGAATCAGGCTTCATAGACTAAATGATGTTTCTTATAATACTACTAATAATAATCCTTGCATTTGATATAGCGCCTTATCACTGTTTCGAAACATCTCAATGTGCTTCACTTTCTTTTGTTCTTGTGAGTCTTGCGGATAGCTCAATTTCTATGAGATGCATCAACAAAACTAGTGTATTGCCACCATTTCTAGTTGTACTGATCTAATATCATTATTCATCATGGCAGAAAACACAATCCAAACAACTGTAAGAAAATAAGTTTAATGTCAATAGTGGGAAAATTGCTGAAATCCATCATCAAGGACAGAATAAGTAAACAGTTTGATAAGTATATCCAAGAGAGCCTATAATATAAGTACAGTATATCAGAGTTTGTGAAAGGTAGCTCATGTTTAAATAATTTAATGGAATTCTCTTTTAAAGAATCACTAAAGTGAAGAGAATGACCAAAGGTTGGATTCTACATGGACTTTCAGCCAACAGTGTGGAGATAAGTATTTCTCCAGTATTTCACAGTAGGATGTGGGATTGGAGGAAGTCATAAAGAGAGAGACACCTTCCAATCTGCGGGAAACAAACCCAGAGAGAGAGAAAAAGAAATGTCTGATGGAAAAAGGGTTTGAGAGAGTATCAGGGAGAACCAGAGGATAGAAATTGATAGAAATGAAAAGGACTGGAAGTGTTGTGTACCAGTTGTAACAGTAAAAGACTGGCACTTTTTTTGTTGTTCGACAAGTGGAAGTCCATCATCAAGCTTAATACTGTAGTATCCAAACCAGACTGAGAATTTCATATGCCACCCACACATGGAAATTTCCCTTATCTGTAAGGGAATGCTCACTCTCTCCCTAGAGAGATACACCTTGTTCAACTAATTCCAGAATATTAGGTGCATGTGGTTAAAATAGATTTTAAAACGAGTTTTGTTTGCACTGTGGCTAATTTGATTTTGACGATAGTGAATTAATTGCGCTGTTTGCTTATCCAAACAGAACTCGTCCCATTTAATGTGGTTAATTGACTGCGTTCTGTCTATAAATGGCATGGCTGTTGCATTAGAGAATGGTTCAGTTGTGAATACCATATTTTGGGTTGGAAGGTGTCTCGTGCATCTTTAAGTAAATTACCAGCAATTCCTTTTTTTAATTGTCTAATTCCTAGAGTCACTAATATATTGTACCATTTTGATTGCAATGATTAGATTTTTAAAAAATATATAAGCTCTGTGAAGCTGGCGGATCTCAATACGCTTCATGTGTAATTAGTATGAAGTGTGTATTTTGTGGGCAAAATGTGACAGCCAAATTTGTATTGCCATCTTCCAGAAATAGGACAGTGGGAAAATCTCCCTTCTCTTTGAATTGTGTCATTGGATCTTCGATGCCCATCTGAACAGGCAAAAGCATTTGCTTTACTATCTTATCCAAAGGACAGCACCTCTGCTGACGCAATGTTCCACCTCTGCCTAGACCAGAGTGGTTGCGAGAAACAGTTCCCTAATCGAGAGATGTACGCAGGCCGCATAAGCAATATTTTTGTGTTTCCCTTCTCAGAAACATAACATTAACAGATTTGGGAGGTAGTGGACAGGCCAGATGAAACAGAGTAAGGGGGGTGGGGGTGGGGCAGCAGATGAAACAGGCCCGCAGGTCACCAGTTCTGTGAACTCAAATCCAAATTTTTCTGACATAAACACAAGAGTACCAGCAACGAAGCCCAGCTGTACAACTCTTTGTGGCTCTTGTTTCACTTGAAATACCACTTAAACCTATTAACATATCATTTAAGAAGTAGTTTAATATTTTCTTCCTGCTATTGACTACTCTTTTTTTAATTGGTAGAGATGTTTGAAAACATGGCCACTAATTATGGATTATTAATTTTTTTGTTACCTTAATATCTCTGGTGATGTTTGTCATTTTCCACTTTATCACTGGAGCAAAAAAAATCTCTTAATCACATCCAATAGGAGTACAACAGCAGATTTCCTCAACCTTCCTTTCTTACCATCTGCAGAGTTTATAAATAACCTCAACCTGGCATCACCTAACCACATGTTCCTAACATTTCATACTTCTCTTCTGCTCGTTTCAACGTTGGTGGTGTACTATGAGCTCTGACCCTTCACCTAGGCTTTGCAATAAAAATAAACCTAATTCTGGCATTGGATCACTGAGCAAAATGACTTAGTAGTCATTGCCCATGACTACAATTGTTAGCTGTTTGGCAAATAAACATTTCTACAGATCACATTTTTTAAAAATTCCAGATATTGTGTAAATATAGTAAAGAAAAATATAATTTAGAAATGTAGGCTTTGTTGGAAACATTCTGGGGTAAGCTCGATTAGAGGCTTTGTGGTTTGAGTGAACTATAAGCACTACATCAAACTGCTTGCACTTTACAGTAAACAATATAGATGAATAACTGTATAGTTAATATTTAACTGCTGCATTGAAGTTACAATCTTTAAATATATTTAAAAGTCTTGTCTGCAAAGTTTTTAATGTGCTTAAACTGCACGTTCAAACAGTACACATAAAAGAAGGCCAGTGTTTGTTGGAAATGTATGCACCATTTTGGGAGATAAGGGAACCATTGCCAAAAACAATTCATTTACTTGACCTGGAAATTTTTCCAGCCATTGCAGAATTAATGACTCATAGAAAATTGCTTCATTATGGGAATGTCTAACATTAAGTAACACATGTAATCTAATGCAGGTTAAGAACTGTGTGTGGAAAGAATTTGCAGCATATCAGAGGTAAGCGATATAAAGAAATAGATTTGCAGTATGAAGTCAAAGGGCATGACCGAGTGATCAGTTACTCATGGAACAAAGTGGATTACTGATAATCAAGATTAAAGTAACACTGAGAAATTCGAAAACAATTGATTTAATAAACTTGAAATTATCTAATAGCTTATGACAGACTTCCAAGTTATTATTTTCTCTGCATGCTCATAGTTGAAAATTAAACAAAATATCATTAGGTTAGTTAGGCCTCAAATGATGTAACACAAAACTATCAACAAAGTTTAACATTTAGGCATTGAAAAACGCATTAGATAGAGTCACAATAGATCCATTGTCAGTCAATATTTGAGAATAGTTTTTGAAAGTAAATAATGGATTAGCTTTACATGTTCTTAATTTCCTTTAAAATTGTGGGGGCTTTAGAACCTTTCTATTGCACTTTGGCATTTGCTGCTGCCTTTGACTTATTACAGTTATGGTGCATTAGGAAAAAAGAGCTTCTAATCTTATGGTCGTTGGCTGCTGTGGATTTTAAATGATAATTGGATAGGATTTCCGGAATTTATGTTATTCATTGGAGCTATGTTAAAGATGGGTTTTTGATTAGTATTTATTTTTCAAAGAAGCTGAATTCCACATTGATATGTTTGACAATTGTAAAGTTTAATCCTTTGAAAAATGGATTAAAAATAAAAATTGTAGCCCTCCGATATATGATTCCCAATTTGGATTGGAAACAAACATCTGTTTGTGAGTATTTGTAGTACAACAAAAATATTTTTATATTTTTGATGAAATGCTTAAATATCATTAAAAAAAATTCTGGTCAGTTAATGTTTTCATTTAATTGTTGCAAGAGATTGATATTTAATGTAATAGATTGAGGATACATAAATGCATTGCCTTGGAATATAACTAGCATTCAGAGGGTAGTGGCACTCCAATGTGTTCTCAGGGTGCGTGGCATTGTTAGAAGTGTTGTCCCATCTGCTTTTTCAGGTGAATGTTAAAGATCCCATGGCACTATTTAAAAAGGAATTTCCCAACAATCTCCCAAAATACATTAAAAATTGGTCACTCACTCCATGGCTGTTTGTTGTCCATTCGATTGTGTGCAATCGAACTGTCTGCCACATTTTGCCCACAAAATACACAGTCAATCCACTTAACAGTATTTCCTGAGAAGTGCTTGAGATGTTTCAGCGCTTTGGGACATCCTCCCAACGTGAAAGGCACTATTTAAGTACAATTTTGTTGTTGTTGTCTCAATGAGGTAATATGCACTATATCAAATGTATTATTATTATTTATTATTCCACCCTGCAAGATCACTTGAATGATCACTTGAGTGAGTTATGCTCAGTCCTTTTGAAACTAAGCATATGAGAGTCACTGACTTCTTTGATACATTTTTCTATGGGCATCAATTTGATGATTGGAGTGATTCAGAGCAGTAAATGAGGGAGGAGACTGTTCTATTCAGATAGTTATTATGCTCTGCTTTAGGGCTGAGGCAATGTTAAGGGCCAGGTGCTTTTGGTTTGACAAAATTCTGAAGGGTCATAATCATTAGCATTTCAAATGCTGATAAAATGCTGTAGATTTCCATCATTTTCCTTTTCTATTAACAAACGATTGCCACAAGAGATTCAACTGAAGAAAGTCCCTCAGCCCATTTAATGTCAGTCCTTCAGAGTATCCAATCTTCCATCTTTTTTACAGCATCAACCCATTCTAATTCTGTGTTAACTCATAGTGAATGAATCACTGAGGGTTTATGATGATTTTCTAATCCCTGTTGTCTAAACAATGAACAATTATTTTATTTGATGCAATGCCTACAGCGTCACAATATCTCAAAGAGCTTCACAAAGTTTCGTAATGTGCAGTAACTGTGTATTTGGAGAATCCTGCAAGCCAAAGTCGGGTAGTTAGGATGGCCCTAGCTGGCAAGCAGTGGGAAACAGTGTTTGCTGGACAGTGTTAGCAATGGCGAGGTCTGCTTTTTTTTTAGCTGATTAAACTCCAGCAGTATTCCCAATGAACAGTCGGTGTACTCCAAACCTTGGCTATTGTCAACTTGTGCCCCAAACTTTCTGGAATTAGGTAAGCATGGAGAGAGTTTGGCAGATATTGTATGTTAATAGCTGGTGATGTTAACAGAGACCCCATTATGGACATGGTCAAGATTAATCACAATTGCTCAATAGTCCATTGTCACTAGTGGATATTGCCAAATTGGTTGAAACAATTTCATTTGCTAGACATGCCAAACACTCAGCAGGAAGAAAACTTAGCACTAGAAATATCAGCAGCAGAAGCTTCTTGCCTTTGGCCAAGAACAACAGTAACTATGTGTTTGCTGCTAAACAAATAGTTTAAGGCCAATTTCAGTAATCTGATTGTCTAATATCGGCTAATGTAATGCAGATTGGTGAGCAAACTTGCAATTTTACTATGTAACTGTGGCTGAGTTACTCGCTGGATAAACTTGATCAACCATCTGAATAAATGATCTTGACATTATTCATCTGTTGCACACTTTTGAGGGGAAAACAGGAATGGAGTGAATCATTGCTGAAAAAAATGCATATTAGTGATAAAAAAAATAAAAATTCTTACATGTTATTTAATACCTTTCATGTTGAGAGAATGTCTCAAAGTGGAGTTCCTTGATATTTTACAGGTGACAGCCAATTTGTGTCAGACATTTTTCACCAACAGTCTAACGTCAATGAACAATTTTATTTTATTTGGGTTATTGTTGGCCAGGACACTGGGAGAAACTATTTACTTTTTTGAATAGTGCCGTAGGAGCTTTTACGTCCACCCAAAAATGCAGGATTCCCCAGAACTACATTGGAGTGCCAGCCACATGTATGAGATCCAAGGCCCAAAATGGGGCTTGAACCCACGACCTTCTGACTCAAACAAGCGTGCCGTCTACTGAGGCTAGGCTGACATTGAAGTGACACATTGGAAAGATTATATTTTTTATAATATTTATATTTTTTGCATCACACAGAACTGAAATACAGTAGAAGCCCGGTTATCCAGCACCCACGGGACCTGGCCAATACCGGTTAAAGCGCCTGCCAGATATTTGGGCCGCCCACGTCCAAAATCCCACTGCAAAAAAATTAAAGTTATTTTAACACACACCTTACACACCAGACTAAGTAATAGCAGAGAGTGGTGGAGTATCGTGTTGGTGTTGTTGTTGGGGCTGCTCTCTTGCGCTTCTCACCTTTACTGGTTGGGGTTTGTGGTCCAGTGATTCTTTTTTGAGTGGAGGGCACCAGGCGGGTGAGGGAGGCGGCAGCGCGATTTTAAAGTAGCGCGACTTTACTAGCTGCAAGCCGATGCCCTAGACTCTACTAGCGGCAAACCAAAATACTGCACCTGCGCGACAATGTGGGTTATTGGCTAGCGTTATCGGCTTGCCGCTGGTATGAGTTTGAAGTCATACTCTGTTTTTTTCACCCGCTTGGTGTGCTCCATTTTGGGGAGAGTCCCTGGACTGTAAACCTCAACTGCAGCATCATGGCTTCAAGCGCAGCATCTACCAGCGGGGGTGGGAGGCGCGGGAGAGTGGTTTTGATGGTGAGTGCCAATACAATATTCTATTATTATGTTATTATTTATGCATTTACAAATGCTTCACTGCTATTGTTCTAGATAAGGTCCGGTTTATCGAATGGGGACATTTTTGGGGAAGTGCCGCTGCATCGATGGAAGTGTCGGTGCATGGATAAACAGGCTTCTACTGTATAACTGACATGTAATGAAATCCTTCATGCTTACACAATGTCCAATAATAATAATAATCCTTGCATTTGCTATAGCGCTTTTCATGTCTTCTAGACGTCTCAAAATGATTCACAGAAGATAGAGTAAAGTGAATTGATTTTATATTTGTGGGCGAAATGTATATGGTTCTCAAAATGTGTGCAGTTGATAGTATCTTGTATCCCTGGAGATATGTTAATGTTTATATATATCCCTGTTGTTGCATTTCCACATCTTACTATCAGGTTTTAAGGGGCTGGAGGAAATTATAAATGCAATTGACAAGCGCAGAGATTAGCTATCTTTGAATCATTGGACACTTGTATATGCCTAATGTTCTGCCTAACTATTAGGTGCAGTACATGGAATGATCCAAAGTAGGGTAGCATAAATACATAGGTGGTCCAGTATGGTTTGGTTCTGGGAGAAACCCCACTCCATGTTCCTCGCAATTTACATCTACATATGTCTTCTAATGTAATGTGTTAGGTTAGCAGTGACTGTTAATTTTGCAGCCACTCATAAAGGAGTAAAAATGGCAGAATAAGCTTCTGTCAGCCTAGGGCACCTCACATGGAATGGTCGATACTTGTCAGCTGAACCTAATACAGTATGTGGAAAATACTGCATTGCCTTTCAGATTCAGGCAAATAATTTATGTGGATCTAACAAATCCTATTTCAAGGGTATCATTAACTTCTACTGCATTTAACGTGTTTTCCCACTGCGGCTCATCCTGTCTTTAAGTATGATCATTGTCATTTCTTGATCCATTTCCAAAAGCAGAACAAAGATCCTTCTATGAGTCGTTTTGTAGCATCAGAGTATCATTAAGCTCAGTGTGATATTGGTCACATTACCATTGTAAATTGCCATGAAGTATTTACAAAGGTAGCACCTTTGCTGCCACAGCATCACTTGACTGGGTCCTCAACGTGTTCCTAATCACATCTGCAGTTTGAATTAGTGTTGAGTTAGAGAACGTAGTGGAAAATGCATTACTAGTTTAATTATTGGCAAATTTTGTAGCGGAAAAAAATTGTGTTCCCATCAAGGCCAACATTGTTAAATTGCAAATACCAAATGGAGATGCCAGCTGTGTACTTCATGGAAATAGGAAGATTAATGGAATTCCTCATTATGCTAATGGACAGTCTAAGTCTAAGATGTGAGATCTAAAGAGAAAGAGAGCAAAATACAAACAGGTGCTCGGGGAGAAAATTGAGTGTGAGAATATTAGAATATTTTTGTGTTCTTCATCTTGATCAGAAGGACCTGACATGAGTTAACACACATGTTTATACATACACAATGTAATTGCTGATCCAAACTTGCTTTTTAAAAATAATTAAATAAGTTGAATTCATAAATGTTTAGCAGGCTGGCAGATATGTGGTCTGCATACTATGTTAAAGACAGTTAAAATATTGGTTTGCGACAGTAACTTAACAAGTGGAATGCTGCAAAATAAATTCAGGATTATTTTATAGCTTTGTGAAATGCTACAGGACACTGTTTACCAGATATATCTGCCTTTGATGTGTTTTTCTGCTTGTTCATACAAGTTATATTGTACAGTACATGTCAGTCATTTTATTCTTAGATGGCATCCCAATCCAGCATTGGCAGAAGTGCCATTCTTGCATTAAACTGATGTCCCATCTGCCTGCTCAGACAGATGTTAAAGAACCTGTAACACTATTGAAAAAGAAGGGAGTTTCTCCTGGTATCCTGGTCAAACATTCCCCAAATGAAACTGGTCATTTGTGTCCTAGCTGTTTGTGGGAATTGCTGTGGTCAGCGTTTAGGTACAAAAAATACAGAATCACTCCACTTTACAGTAAATCCTGTGAAATACTTAGGGAAATACACCCAATATAAAAGGTGCTACTGTATACCAAATGCGTGCATTATTATTGTGTTGTTAATTGATTTCTCCTGTAGAACCTCCATTCATTTTTAGAAAATATACTGACCTGGGCAGGTCAATCAGCTAATCAATTTGTATTGATTTTGAACTTGTCAGTGAATTTACTGGTTGAATCAGCTCATAATGTGAATTCCTTGTGCCCAAGGTTGGCAGGTTTGCCACAAGTGGGGACTATCAATGAATCATGAGTCATATCTAATCCACAGGGATTATTTAAGAAAGCAAGGCAACCAGGCAATCAAGACATCTTTATTTTTGTTAGTGGCTGAAACAATAATAATATATCATAATAATCCTTGCATTTGAAACAGTGCTTTTCACGTCTTCTAGGCTCTCAAAGCACTTCACAGAATATACTGTAAAGTGAATTGACTGTATATTTGTGGGCAAAATGCAGCAGCCAATTGCGCACAGCAGTATCCCACAAACGGTTGTGGATTGAAATGACCAATCTTATTACTTTTTTCTTGAGGAATTATTATTAGGTGTGTAAGGAAACTTGTCCTAGGTTTTGCCCTGCATGGATTCAAACGCAGGTCTCACGCTTGTAAGGTGAATGACCTAACCACTGAACTACCGGACTCCACAATGTAACAATTGGTACTACTTTCACTGATGATTATTTTTGTAATCTCATTTTAATCCACCTCTTGCTACTTCTTTTGAGACGCTTAAAAAGTACATAAATAAAACTGATAAACCCAAGAGATTTAGAGGTGATTCATATTTTAGAATTATACACTTCAGTTTAAATGATATTTCAAGATTCTCTATATGAATGCCAAGTTTCCCCTTCTTGTCCCTGCTTGCCTTCGCTTGTGTTCTCCTTCAGAGCATGACCATGCATCCTACTCGTAACAATTTCCTGACACTGGTGGAAACGTTCTCAAACTGTGCTGTGATTCTATATCTGAGCATCACAACAAAGTTCCACTCATCCAAATGGTATGTGTATAAATTCCAGCTGCACAACAAACTTTTAAGAGTGATCAGTCATTCATTTCAACCAAATAAAATAATGAGGTTGGTTTGCTATGAATACTGCAGCCTATCATGCCCCAAATGTTTCTTTTCTATTTGCGTTAGTAGTACAGTATTGGTCTGTAAGAACCGTAGAAATGTCTTCTTTGCCAAGTAAAATACTCTGATTCATCACTCAGGATGGATTTTGCAATTGAATGGAGCCTGAACTAAAACCACAGTCTAGAAGAGTAAGCTTTTTTTTTGCCTTAAGTTACATATGTCAACCATTCCTAGTCAATAACCCTTGATTCACACCTGTAATTAGTTGCAGTTGGCAATTTCTAGTTTTCAGAACTTTGATAACAGTAAGGAATTGCTTTGACCCTGATATGCAATTACTGTATACAAGATTCTGAATTATTTACACTGAAGACAATTTGGCATTTCTTTTTAAATACAGTAGCTGGATCACAACATGACTATCTACGGCAGTGCTTTTGGAGGGGATGTCAGTGTGTTGGAAGCAATATGGAAGAAATTGGGTACTTTCGTATTGCCCTTCAAGGGAGATAACATTTTGTACTGATTGGAAACTGTGAAGGAGTTACATCAGCTACCCAACAAGTTCTGAGGAATTTAACAATTTTTAGATGTTGAAACCAGGACTACCGTTACTTTGATGCTGTATGAAACACTACAATGAACATGCACATATGGAATGGATGATGGCTCCTTGTGATATTTGGGTCTAATTTGCAGTATTTTGTAACAGGATTCAACAATATGCAATCCCTTTATGAAATAGTGTAAATTGCACCTCAGTGTCATCACCCAGCATTGGGAGACTACCTCATTTCAACCGCTTCCACAAAACAAGATTCCATTGCCAATGTATCGAGCACTGGGCAAGATTATTGGTACAGATAACAGATTAAATGGATATCTGTTCTGTGAGCCATGATAATTTTCAGTTTATATCATATTGTGAAACTGGTTCGTTTCAGTACCTTGGTTGGTGGTTCTGTTCACAAATATGTGACTCGGGTGTGTAGTTCAACATGTTTATTAAGCATTTGCAAAGCGGTGTACACCTTAGGTACAGACTCTCGTCCGTCTACTCCAAGTGCACACTTAGAGCAACCTTTACATGGGTATACATTTTTCACCACATGACTCATGCCGGGCTATAAACAACATGGTCTTGCAACTGCATCATAAAAACATCGTAGCCTTGTAGTCAATGAGACATAAGCCAGCTATAGCGTACAATAATAAGATATGCCTAGAGCTTTCTAATAACAAGATAGGCCTCGAAGCCTCGAAGCCTGGAGCTTACAATAATATCATAGCCTTGTAGTAAAATATGATAAACAATAATATCATAGCCTTGTAGTAAAATATGATAAACAATAATATCATAGCCTTGTAGTAAAATATGATAAACAATAATATCATAGCCTTGTAGTAAAATATGATAAACAAGCCTAGAACTCTCTATGCAACAACAAGGCAGTATAGGCGTCAGTTTGGTCAAACAACCGAACAATGGTATGTCCGCCAGACACAATCACAAAACCATGGTATGTCTTAAAAGTCATAACATCGCTCCTGTTTTCCTCTTATTGCTAAACAGGCTCATGAGTGCTGACCAAAGGTTAAGGAAAGCATAGTGCAGGTTTGCAGATAACTAGTATGCGTACAAGTCAGGCGAGCTGACTTCTCATTCCTTCCTTTTTGTCATTCCATGACAACTTGCTACTCAAATGGAGAGCAATCATCGCGAGGAGCCATGTACAGCATTGCTGCCGGGGCTTCCCAGCCTGTCATCATAGATAGTACAATTTTCTTTAGTAAGGGTAGGCAACAGCACAATACGACTACCAGGATTAGGACAATTATGATAATAAATGTAAAAATTTTAGTCATCCAACCGCTAATTGACCAATCGGTCAACCAACCCCATATTCCCGGATTTCCGTTGTTACGGGACAATTCGGAAACTTTGTCCCGAATATGTTTAGTTAGCTGGGTTACATTGTGGGAACTGTCCGGAATATAGGTGCAGCATTCGGACCCAATGAGGGTGCATGTACCACCTTTTTCAGCTAGCATCATATCCAAGGCCATACGATTCTGTAACGCAACCGTACGGATGGCCACCATTTCTGTGGTTTGAGCATCTAATGTGTCAGTAGTGTCATTTGCAACAGATTCGAGCACGGCTTGCAATGCTTCCAATTCCTGATTAGTACGGTACAACCCATATCCCAACAGACCCCATCTTGAGAGTGAGAAAATACAATTTTTGATCTCTCACGACCGAACTACGCCTGTATTAATTTAGCAAGTTGTAAATCCCTTTTGTATCATTCCTGCGCAGCCCTCGGTGTAAATAGCATGTAAGCAGAAAAGTATAAAACCATAAGACATTATAAAATCACAAAAACATAAGACATGAGAAGTACAGTTCAGTACAATTAATTAAGCAGATTGATACAGTGGCTGTGATTAGGAATCAACTTTTTTTTAAAAACATAGTACAGTTTGTGTTGATTGTAGAATATCTCCTTTTTTTCCAAGATCGGTTAGACTTGTCTTCTTTGTTCTCCAACTCAGACCTTTTTGGTCACGCATCCAAATCTGTAGTGAGAAATTCAACAGCTCGTTTCGACCATTCACTGGTAAAATGTCCTCGAAAGTCCATAGAGTCCGTTTTGTTTCAGCAAACAAGTCCATGAGTCTTTAGAATTTCCTTTTTTGGTCAATGTAAGACAAGACCAGAATGTCCAGTTCCCACCTCGAGTGGGTCAAACTGATTATCCTCATCATCATCAAAATCTTCACGATTCCCTTTTACCTCAGCCACCACATCAATCGTTGCAACTTATTTTAGCATCTGTAACTACAGCACATCATTATCAATGATATCATGATTAACATAAACAGTACAGCCACAAAAATTATGAATAGCATTATTGAAATACTGGAATAAACAAACTAAATGGTTCAGAAGGGAGTGGAATTTTCCTTTTTGGACATGTCATCCCTCCCTGCGGGTTGTTCTGTAAACATGTGAGACATTTCTTACAAAAAATTTTTGTAGAAGAGAATCCAAAGGTTGTATATCTGCTGTTTACCATAGATACCATCCCTCCTTTTGAGACATGACATTTACCATGGCTCAATTCAGCCGCTATGGGAAACAATGCTTTCGGTGATACTGGTAATTCATCCGGCCCTATCCACAACCCCTCAGCTGTTTTGGTGCATTTATGGTTTTCCCATATGCATATATACCTCTGGTGATTTTGCTTCACCTTGCATTTCTCGTAATAGGGTGTGGTCTATTTCAGGTGTCTCTTGGATTAGTAAAATTACAGTATACTGACATTCTGAATACTATCAGTTATTGAACTGTATGGTGTTTATTCAACCTATCGACCCCATCACCTCACACTCTACAATACCCGACACATACAAAACACATACAGTTACCAATGTACAGCATTGACCGGGTTTCACTTGTCCACTCATTTCCCCCTGAGATGATTGAGTGAAATATCAGCTTTGTGGGTGGGAGAGTTGGAGCGAAAAGTATAAGTTATCCTAGAAGAAGTTGCTGCATGGAATGCCATTCTTGTCAGTATCTGTAAGAACTAAAATATTACAAGGTGAAATCTCCCGTTTCTTTAAACATTTTCAGTTGTTAACATGACATTTTCATTAACTGCAGAAACACTTTCATTCTATGTGGAAACCAAAGGGTTACGGAAAGTCATTTTGTCCACATAAACCAGAGTATCCGCAGTCAGTGAATTTAAACCGCCCACATTCAATGGCTGCAGTAAATTCTAACTGCCGCAAGTTAACTGCCACAAGCTAATTTATCCATATTTAATTTCTACAAACATTTTAAGTAAATGCTGGAATACACAAAATAAATGATACATAAAATAAATCATAATCTATACATCAGAGAAATGCCCAGTTTCTATATTTCCCTTTTTCTTTACATTTGCCACCTTGTCCCGTGCATTATTCATACAACTATTGCTTTCTCCTCCTCCGACACTCATTTTACAATACATACTTGTTTCTTCTCATGTCACAAAACCTTTTCTTAAAGGGATGCGGATAACATTCTCACCAACCCTTTGGGTAAATGCAACCGTCATAGCACATCCCTAATTTATTCTTCCTACAAAAAAAACCAACACAAACCATCTCACTTACTCTTACACTATCCTTCTGCAACTTATCACTATCCATCAAAACTTTTCACACAGTAGTCAGAAGCACACATTTTTATATATTTAAAAAAATGCTTGCATCTTCAAAGTTTACTCTACTTTATCGCTGCGTTCTTGCATCAAATATTCCAAATTATTGGTTGTATTTTTACTGTGCTATTACTCAGTACATATGGAACGTGGGTAGTATCTGGCTTATACTCCGCGTCCAGAGCAAAGTCAGACCTATCACGGTCCGGTACTTTTTAAATAATCCAAACCTATGGAACATGGATGAAATCTGGCTATACTCCGCGTCCAGAGCAAAGTCAGACCCACCATTGTCCTCTTTAAATGCATACATTACATAAAACATACAACAAAAGCTTCTCTTCAAACTTTCTTTTTTTAAAATTTTAATTACTGCTCATTCAAGCTAAACCATATACAGGTACAAACATTTTTTTACACATCTTTTACACAAAAAAAAGGTAACACATTGAGCTCAAGTTTTCTTAAGGACCGTACAGTCACAACTTCCTGTGGGGAAAAACTTTCAATTAAGAGTATTGTGACTGTTCGGATTGCTCTTTTTAAAGAATAGTTAGGGAGGCACAAGGCTATCAATAATATGCAGAGTGGCCTCAAACTCATGTTGTGACTTTTGGCCTTCCCCAAATACTCATTCAAAGGGTCGCAACATACCCCATAGAGACCGTAAATTCAGGTAGCAATTGCTTAAAAAAAAATTTTTTTTTCACCTGACATTTTGTCATCACACTTTCTTTTTAATCAGAACAAGTGGTGTTATTGGAACATCAAATCCAAATTATTTTCATTTCAATTTTATGTGTTTTTACTTATTAAAAAAACGGATTCTCAGTCAGGTTAATTTAAAAAATATGCCTGACTTGTTTGAATTTTCGAACGTAAGTCTCTACATTTAATTTTTTTAATCAATTTTTTTAGCAATATACATTTGGTTTTCGACTGTCTGGTCTTTGACTTTCAATTATTTGTTGTAGCATAACATAGTTAAACATATAAAACAATTGTATTAAATACAGTAAATATAAATTTTTTATCAATACTTATACTCTAAAATCTTATACTTTACTTTCATGTGTAGTACTTCACAAATTCTTATACTTTAAATCTTATTCTTTACAACCTTAAGCTTTAATGTTCTTATTCTACTTTTAAATAAAAAATTGGGACCATCCTCAGGGGAGGGAACGGGTACACTTTTCTGGCGCATTTTCACTCGCGTCCGAAACCGTGTGTTTTCGGCCGGTCCCCCTGAAAACCTAGTTGCTTCCTCCACTTGTCCTGAAGCCGGGGCTGATGGGGCAGGATGAACAGAGGGAGGGGGAGCCAAATAGGGCGGTGGTGAAGGAGGTATTTGGGGATATATGGGGCGTGCGCCCCATTCTGTTAGTGAGTCCTCACTGGATGTCAATCCTCCTAGCTGCGTTAATTTTGCGCTTAACTCTTTACATTCCAAAATGTTCTGTTCTGCCTCCTCTCTCTCTCTCTTTCTACACACTTCTTCCTTCAATTTGTCCAGCGGTTTACACACTCCATCGCGCGTCACACATATACCGTGTCTTTCAGCAGTGTTTTGCCAACTGGACAACGTCTCTTTTGCCTGTTTTCTCACAGCTTCCTCTAACCATACTCTCACAAGTTTTCTACATGGCTTATATTTATCTTTCTTCCATACCAATTCTTGCACTTTTTTTTAGTACAGTCACATAATTTGAATCTCCCAGAGGCCATACTGTCTCTCCCAATTGTTTATTTAACAGACCCGAAATATAAATTTTTGATTTTCTGGCAACACCTTACACATAGACGTTAGGGGACACGGCCCCTCAATTTTTTATCCACAATATTACCCATACTTTATTTTTAACCAGTTTTTTTATATATATATCCTTTTATATTCCGTCAACGGTCCTTACAATCATGTAAGTTTTACCTGCGCTTTAACCTTTTTTTTCAACCAATTTTACCTGTGCTTTTTAACCAATGCACACAGTAAGTTTTATCTGCGCTTTAACCTTTTTTTTTCAACCAATTTTACTTGTGCTTTTTAACCAATGCACACAGTAAGTTTTATCTGCGCTTTAACCTTTTTTTCAACCAATTTTACCTGTGCTTTTTAACCAATGCACACCGTAAGTACACACCCGCCAACCTTTTACAACTTTGATCTCATTAACGACTGTCAGTTATGTTTACAGTTGAGGCATCCACAGAGTTTAATTACGTAGGTGAAAAACACTGAGAGTATTCATATATGATATACTCACTGTGGTGGCCAATTTCACTTAGGTAAAAACTCAGGGATTGTTCCGCTGTCGACACACTGCCTCAGTCGTCACGAGATCCCATCCTCGTCGCCAAATGTGAAACTGGTTCGTTTCAGTACCTTGGTTGGTGGTTCTGTTCACAAATATGTGACTCGGGTGTGTAGTTCAACATGTTTATTAAGCATTTGCAAAGCGGTGTACACCTTAGGTACAGACTCTCGTCCGTCTACTCCAAGTGCACACTTAGAGCAACCTTTACATGGGTAGTTATACATTTTTCGCCACATGACTCATGCCGGGCTATAAACAACATGGTCTTGCAACTGCATCATAAAAACATCGTAGCCTTGTAGTCAATGAGACATAAGCCAGCTATAGCGTACAATAATAAGATATGCCTAGAGCTTTCTAATAACAAGATAGGCCTCGAAGCCTCGAAGCCTGGAGCTTACAATAATATCACAGCCTTGTAGTAAAATATGATAAACAATAATATCATAGCCTTGTAGTAAAATATGATAAACAATAATATCATAGCCTTGTAGTAAAATATGATAAACAAGCCTAGAGCTTTCTATGCAACAACAAGGCAGTATAGGCGTCAGTTTGGTCAAACAACCGAACAATGGTATGTCCGCCAGACACAATGACACAAAACCATGGTATGTCTTAAAAGTCATAACATCGCTCCTGTTTTCCTCTTATTGCTAAACAGGCTCATGAGTGCTGACCAAAGGTTAAGGAAAGCATAGTGCAGGTTTGCAGATAACTAGTATGCGTACAAGTCAGACGAGCTGACTTCTCAATATACTGATGATAGAATTTTCATCAGTTGTTCCCTGGTAAAATTGCAAATCTATCTTGTTTACCAGGCTCTGGTCTTCTGAGCTGTTCCCTGATCTGCTTCTAAGTCTTTTGAACTTTATATTTGTACAGATGATGATTGATATTGTCACTGATGGAGAGTTTTTACTTTTCTTTCTGACTATGAGTCAGGACACTGTTTATTGACACTGATTAATTCTCTTGATTGTGTCTCATAGATATTCTGCCCATTGCACCTTAGGGATGAAATTCAGAAAGTGTACATTAATTCTTATTATTCAGACTTTTTCAAGTAATGTAGATTGTGTCTGCATTTATGAGGATCCAACTTCAATGAGTAAGGATATGAAGCAACGTAGATGGATGCAATTGTTCATATGTAACATCATCCAAGAGATTGCTCACACAAGTTAATTGGCATAACAAGCCAGTTACCCTTGGTAAAAGCATACAAAGGTCGTTGGAGCAGAATGTAAATGGATTGTTTATTACAAGTAAGGTGTAACAATGATGAGGTGTAATTTACAGAGGAGGGAGCGATGGAAAGAGGGAATTAAAATATAATTTGCTATATTCTTGAAATGATGTAAGCTGTTTAATGAGACAGGAGACCAGGGGACCTATATAATAAAAAAGGTTTACAATTACAGTACTTAGAACAATCATTGTTACAGTACAGTATTTCTTGATGTCAACTGAAATATCATTGGTATTCTCTGTTTCAACATTCATATTAATTCAGCAGTTTTAGTTTGAGGAGCCTGATTTGTGTTGTAACAGTTGACCACCATTCAACTGGTCTCCTCCTTGTCACCCAAATCCTCTGCTTCAACGTCGGCAGCCGTGCCTTCAGCCAGTATGCCCTGAGGCTTTGGAACTCCCTTCCTCACTCCCTTAGCCTCGCCCCCTCCTTTCCTATTTCCAGGTCACGGCTAAAGACCTTTCTTCTTGTTTGAGCTTTCGGTCACGCTTCCCCCCCACCCCCCGGCTTAACCCCGGAATCCATTATGGTGAAGCGCTCTGAGATCCCGTCTGGTGTGGTAGGCACTATATAAATCCAGGTTGTTGTTGTTCACTTCTCTTTGGTAATTCAAACCCTGAGAACTCACCCTAAGTAAAGAGGGTCATCAACATTTTGGTTCCTGCCTTTGACAAATTTGGTACTTGAACTTCTATAGTGGTTAATGCCATTTGGTGTTCCACCAAGTTATGTTCATGACTTGGTTATCTTGATGAAGAACCTCCTTCCTTAGCTATAACCTATTCTGCTGTTGCTGTATGACCAACACTTTATCTATTTCACCCACAAATATAGAGTCAATTTTCCTACTCTTCTTCATCCTGCCCGACCTCTTCCCCTCCCTGTTCTTGTCGCTACCTATCTATACAGCGCATTGGGACATCCTCTCGACGTGAAAGGCGCTATATAAGTTTTGATTTGATTGTTAGATCTCATCCCTGGACTCGAAACAAAAGGTGCTGTTAGTATTCATCCAAGGGAATTGTGATTGTCATTCAAACCTCTGCCGCCTGCATTCTCACCTGAACCAAACCAAATTTCGCGGCCCCCATTATTCCAGTCTTTGCCAGACTTCACTGACTCCCTGTCCCAGAGAGAATCGATCCTCACCCTTGTTATCAAATCCCTCCACTCCTCTGCACCCCTTACCTCTCTGACCTCTTTTCTCCTCAAACCAGCACCCGTTGCCTTTGCTCCACTGGGTCTGGCCTCCTCCATGTCCCGCGAATCCTCCACTTCACCATCGGTGGCTGTGCCTTCAGCCACTATGCCCCGAGGCTCCGGAACTCTCTTCCTCACTCCCTTCACCTTGCCCCCTCTCTTCCCAGTTTCAAGTCCCATCTAAAGACCTTTCTCTTCGACCGCACCTTTGATCACCTTTCTATCCCTGCCCCTGGCTCGGTCCCGGGATCCATTGTTGTGAAGCGCTCTGAGACGTCGTCCGACGTGGAGGGTGCTATATAAATAGAAGTTGTTGTTGATTAATATTGCACTACCTCACATGAAGTGTACGATATAAATGCAAGTTGCTTTTGTCACAGTGTGAATGCCAAGTTATATATGTAGCTCAGTGGTTAGAGCACTTGCCTCGCAAGGGAGAGACCTGGGTTTGATTCCTGACAGACTGAAATCTTGGGTCAGTTCTCTTGCTCTACTTGCCCAATAATAACCCCTTATTTTTATAATTTGGTCACTTAATCCCCAACTGTTTGTGGGACACTGCCGCATGCAATTGACTGCCACGTTTTCCCCACGAATGTACAGACAATTCACGGTTCCTTGGGATGTTCTCCCAATGTGAAATGTGCTTTACAAATGTAATTTTGTTGTTGTTTATAGTATATTCTGTGAAGCACTTTGAAATGTCTTGAAGAGATGAAAAGCACTGTATCAAACGCAAGGATTATTATTGTATACATAGACGTGAGCTGCTCTTGGTAGTAGGGACCAGTACATAATACAAAGGTTACCTGTGACTAATGATATAAAGTATTTTATTAATTTAAGTGGCCCAGGAAAATTGCATCACTTTAAACTCCTTTCACACTGAAGCTATTTTCTCAGCATGACCCGAATCAGACAGAGCACTTTAAAACCACAGAGCATTTTAAATATCTTCCAGGTCTTGTGCTGTAATGGTAGGACTGTAAGGCATGGGGTGATTAAAAAGTTCCATAGGAAATAATAAGACAATGGAGGAAAAACAAGTATGTATGGTGCATGCAAGATGAATGCGAACTGGAAAGTTTATTAACAAATCGGTCTCCAAGTAAAATAGCCTTGTGTCACCATCACTCCTTTTGTTTTTTTACACAAGAGGTTTACAAGAGAAACCTTTTCCAGGTTAGAACTTGTTCAGGGAACACTACAGTTGCTAGAGATCCGATGGCATTGCCAATGCAGCAAATGATGGACAAGCACTGCCGTTACAGATGTTAGACCAAATGAGTATCTTTTCCGTGAGTAAATGATAACTTTCAAATTTATGTCACAAACTCACGATAGAATTTCCTTCAAATCGTTTCTTGATAAACTTGCAATTTTACAAATAATGTCTTAAGATGCCAACCCAATTTAAAAACTGCTCATTCTGAATATGTTAATCAACTGATAATATTCAATATTTGACATTTGATATACTGTAGTATCATTCACATTAGAACTTCCTAATGTGCTTCACAGAATTTACTTTGAAGTGTAGTGACTGTATTTTGTGGGCAAACATAGCAGACAATTGGAGCACAGCAATGTCCCATAAGCTGCCATGAAGTGAATGACCAATTTGTATCTGGGGGATTGTTGGCCAGGACACCAGGAGAAACCATCATCTCTTTAATGTCCAATCTGAGCAGGCAGACAGATCCTCGGCTTCCCATTATTAATCTGTTAGCATTGCTTCTGGTACATTGCTGTATGTAAATTGATTGCAGTGGTGGCCTACAAATAAAGTCACTACAACATCAACAACACTTTACTGCAATAAAAAGTAAGAATTATAATAACTGGATAACTGTAACATGCCTTGAAACATTTCATTGTATTAAAAAAAGACATCAAATGCAAGGATCATTACCCAAGCATCTACTAAATTCCTCTTGAAAAGCATTCTTAGACAAATACTGCATTCCATCCATCTGAAGGATATTTTCTCATCTCCCCTATAATTTTTTTGTGGTGATCTTAAATCTTTGCCCCTTTGTTAGTGCATTTGATACAGCACCTTTTCATGACTTTGAGACGTGTCAAAGCACTGCAGAAGTTATACTGTAAAGGGAATTGACTATATTTTGTGAGCGAAAAGCGGCAGCCAATTGCACACAGTAGTGTCCCACAAACAGTCGTGGATTGAGTGACCACTTTTAAAATTATTTTTCTAAGGGATTATTTCCCCCAGAAAACAATCTTCCAATCAGCTAACAATCTGGTTCCTACTTACTGCTAGATAAACAGGTGTGTGGAGCAAGAAAATTTGCTTAATGTTTTGTCCTGCCCAGGAATCCAAGCAATGCCACACTACAGATTTATGTCATCCCGGCCAAGCTCAAAATACATATGCTATGGTTAGTAGGAGAACATGAACTGTAAATTAGACTCAGCAATTTACACAGTTATGTCTATTAATCAAATGAACAGTTCTTCTTGCGAGTTAAAATTGAACATTGTAATCTAATACCTGTACTGGTTGACAGGTACACAAATCTTCATTTAAAAGCAATTATAAAGTTTGTAATATTGACAAAACTGCAAATGCCAACCACATTTTACTATTATTCATTACAATCCGCATTTTAATAGTAATAATCCTTGCATGTGATATATTGCCTTTCAGGTCAGAATGATGTCTCAAAGTGCGTCACAAGATTTACTGTAAAATACAATTGCTTGTTTTGTAGGTAAACATGGCAGCCAAGTTGCCCACAGCAACAAATTGCATTGTTGGAGATATCATCCTTTGGATGAAACATTAAGATGAGGTCCTGTCTTCCTGTTCAGTTGGACTTTAGTGATCCGTGGAACTATAAGAGAAGGGAGCATGCCCTGGCCAACAATCCCTGCCCAAATATAATTTGTAATTTATTTCACATGTGGCATTGCTATGTGCAATTTGGCTGTTGTGTTGACCTACAAAATACACACTCACTACGCTTTACAATATGTACTGCAAAGTGCTTTGACATGATGTCGGAATGTTAGAATCAAGCCAGCCTCTCTGTCATGGTCTCGGTAGTCTGTTTTGCTGAGTCAGTATTCTAGGGCACAGCTGATGACAGCACAGCCAGCCTGGCTCATCAGCAGGACTTGGAAGGGTAGGCCAGTCACTGGGGTTCAGGGAATTCTCCCACTCAGCTCCTGTTAACTTGGGAAGCAAAAGCCTTAAAGGATACAGTGGTCCTAGCAGGGTAAGCAGCAGTTAAGCTTGCCAGACAGCAATATGAATAACAAGCTATGTGGTTTTAGCTGGTTAGACTCCAGCAATACCCCCAACACAACCTGTGACTAATACTGTCCAGAATTAGGTTAGCATGAGACATTCCTCCAGGGAGGGAGTGCGCATTTCATTCCAAGAGTCTCTCTGGGATTTCCATGTATAGGTGAGATGCATGGAATTCTCAGTTTGGTTTGGATACTTTTCAGCAAGGTGATGTGTTTCTGCATGTATCAGACACCTGTCTGACCCAAAAAAAAACATGACCATAAAAGGTGCTATATCAAATGCAGTACTGTACAGGGATTATTGTTGCAAATCACAGGTGAACTACGGTGATATCAAGGCTGAATGGTTATAAATATGAGGAAAGTTTTGAAAATGTAATATTCTCTTGGAACAGAAAAGTTGGAAGGGAGAATTTAATGGCAAATTTTAAAATGATAAATGGGGTATTTGTTAGTGTAAATAGAGAGACTTTTAAATGATTGGTCAGTTGCCTTTAGATCTTGTCACAGTCACCACGCTTTACATCAAAAATCCTGTAAAGCACGTTGAGATGTTTCGACAACGTGATAAGGCTCTGCTTCAATCAAAATGCTGATGATTATTTTTTATTTATGTGGCCATAAATTGAGGATTATCTCTAGAAGAAAAAAATAAGGGTGGAAACATATTCTGCCACAAAATTATCGAAATGCCAAATGCCTTATCAGAAACGGCTGTTCAAGTTCAGTCCATAATTAAATATAAATGGTAAGTATTTGAGGAACACCAGTATTAAAGAATATGAGGGCAAAAGCAGAATAATTGAATTAGGGTAGCTACAATAGGAAAGCTAACATTTGCATAGGCATGATGCTAACTTGTCTTGTTCATGTTGTAAACCTTGTAGGATTAGAATCTGTATATCAGTAAATCTGTTTGCAGTAAATTTAACCAGTGACAACCAATTGCTATGGTAAACTGGCAATGGGCCACTTGACCTCCAGGAATAATTCTACAGTAGTTTCCATTTACTAGTAATTAATGGAAAACCACAGAGAAAGTGGGCCAGACAGTCATGTTTTAGAATGGAAGATGTAGATTAAGTAATGAAATTGCCCAAGCTATTATTAGGACCAAGAAACCCAAATCTTCATATGTGAATGAACATTATGGTAACCAGGCAGAAATGGCAAACATTATGATTTTGCAAACAAAAATAAATTGCAAAGACACCTCAACTGCTTTAAAATGTCTGCCAAAGTGAAAGCCACTGCCACCTGAGAAATAATACCGGAAGAGTTAGGATTTTGAAAGTTAATAATTATAAAAGTAACCCTTGTATTTTATATAATCCTTACATTTTTAATGTAATACCTTTCATGTTGGGAGGATATCTCAAAGCATGTAGCAGGATACAGTTGGCCCTTGCCGAATGTGGGGGTTACATTCCTGGAAAACAGCGCACTCGGTAAAATTGCATTTGGTAAGCTTAATAAGTAATGGGGAAAAAGCGGGTTTGGGGAATCCATCCACAGGCTATCCAGCCTCCAGGCACATCCACACCCGACCAAAGCAAGGTACGTACTGAGGCGGGCTACTGCCGGCTGGCCCGCTCTCCCTGCTCGTCACTTTCCCCACTCTCACTGACTCACTGGAGACAATAAAACAGCAATAAAGCAATAAAAAATAAAGCAATAAAACAACAGTTAGGCTAAATTATTTTACCTTAGATCCTGAAAGTGTTAGGAGACTCTCTCTTCTCTCTCTCTCTCTTTCTCTCTCTGTCTCTTCTGTTCACCATGCAATGCCATTAAGATGCTCTGAGGCCGCAGAGTCACCGGACTCCCCAAGGGTGCATTGCTCGTGGAGCCAGCCAGCCGAGGAATCATCAGATTTAGTCGGGAGCTGCCGGCGTCCTCACAAGTGCGCATGCGCGCGGGCCAGCCAGCACGTACACACAATTTTTACGTGCGTTATACAAAAAATTGATGCATTTTTTTCATTGCGTAGAAATGAATTCGCAATTGAGAAAATCATGTTCGGCGAGGGTTAACTATGTGATAAAATGCAGTGACTGTGTGTTTTGTGAGTTGATACAGTAGCCAATGCACGCAGCCAATACACACAGCATGTCTCACAAACAATTGAAGTAATGAACAATTTTATTTGAAAAATTGTTGGCCTGAATACTGGGAAAAAGTGCACAGACTCGTCATCCTACACGAACTGAGTTCCAAGTTCTGATGTGGGGCTTGAATCCACAATCTCCTGACTCGGGTGAGAATGGTGCCAACCAAGCCAGGCGATAAAGTTACACTGGGCTGCCATATTTGAGCCAGGCTGATATCACATCAAATCATCTTAAAGTGATTCACAGGATTTCTTGTGAAGTGCAGTGCACATTTTATAGATAAACAGAGATGCCAATTTGCACGTACCAATGTTCCACAAACAGCCATGAAGCGAATGAGCAATTATATTTGAGTAATTCTTGCTCAGGACACTAGGAATTAACATCCACATGAACACTCAGGCAGAACCTTGATTTAACATCTTATCCAAAGGACAACACCTCCAACAACACAGTGCAATCTCCAGTACCACATTGGAATGTCAGCTGGAGTATACGAGCCCCAAATTCTAGTGTGGGAACCCACAACCCATCCAACTCACAGATGAGAGTGCTACCAACTGAGCCAACGCAACTGTATTTTTTTAACCTGAGCTTGCTTTAGATTTCTTTGCCATTACTTTATCTAGTATGTGAATGGGGTCCAAAACAAGATGAAGGTAACCATGATTGCAAAATGATGGGAGTAAAATTTGCCATGCTCCTCATTTATCGCGGCTGTACATTATCACCTGGCAGTTGGCAGCAGTTCCCTGCATATAAGGGATTTCTTCGTTTTCAGGTTCCAGTATATGCTATTATTCAAATCTGATGCTGGTGATTTTTATCTTGCTTTCAGCTGGTGGCTAGGGGTCACTCTGATCTGCTGGAACTCTGCTATGATACAATTTACATTGTATAGAATTGTCCCAGCCCCTTGGGACATCCTCCCAAAGCGAAAGGTCGTACATAGTTGTCATTTATTGTTGTTGTTATATGCTGTGATCTGCTGTGATACAATTAGTTCACAATCCTTTTAAATTCTGAAGGTCTTTTTTTCTGGCATTAAAGTTTCCATTATCTATCAAGATGCCGCAGAGGATCGACTCGATTACAACTTTCTGGTATCAAGTGTGTCTCTTTGGAGCCAGTTCAGCTCTAAAGACACCTTACTTATCCTCTTAAACTGTAAGTTCCATGCATCTTACATGTAGATTCCCATGTATTGGAAAGGACTGCGCACTCTCTCCCTAACAGGATGCATCCTACTTAGCTAATTCCAGAGATCATTAGGCTTAGCCTGGCAAGAGCCAAGCCTTGGGAATCAAAATTTGTGTGTTGGGATCCTGCTGTCTAACCGATTAGCCAGAGTGCTTGATTAGTTATCAACAGTGTCTTAGAGTACAGCGGACCCGCCTGGCTCAGGAAACATACTCCTGAGATTGCCACAGAGGTTGTTGTCTCCCCCTCCCCCTAACCCTGTAAGAATAGTTTCTTGTTCAATGAATAATAAGAACCTTTAAAATTTTATATATTGCCTTTCACATTCGGTAGGATGTCTCAATATGCTTGACATGTGTAGTGTCTGTGTAGCTTTAAAGTGTAGTGACTGGATATTTTGCAAGTGAACACAGCAGTAAGTTAGGCACAGCAATTTCCCACAAACAACCACTAAGTGAATGATCGTTTTTATGTTGCTGCACCAAAAGTAAAAGCATCTTCAACAGAGCATGACGGTAGCACATCCCCTGTTGTTGAGTGTGTGTTTACGTGGTCAATTTGAATAAGAGCCCAGGATGTTTGTGAGTTTTCTGAAAGGATCACACAAAACTGTGGTTGAAATCAGTATGGTGCTCAGGGGAATTATGTTTGTGTGCTAAATGTACTTTGACCATTATTACCACTGAGTTGCATTTGACCTATCAATTCATCACAGGCATTGAGCATTACTACCCAAGTAGAAAATCAGCAATTAAACCAATAATTAAGGTGCAGAATGGTCTAAATCAAACTCAATAGAGGGCTGCATCTCTTTTTGAGTGTTAAATGTGTGGGCTGTTAAGGGCCATTTGAAGTAGGCTTTAATTGCTCCCCTCTGCAGGAGAAATACCAAGTCATAAATCACCATCTATCTCTGTTATGTATGAATGTGCTGTAATTTATAGCTGCACTGGAATGCATTAACAATAACTACCATGCAACCACAGAACTTCTTAACTTTAGTAAGATATCTAGTTTTGTTTTACACAAATTATATATAATGATCAAATTGTATAATTTAATATACTGTAAAGCAATGTTGCTCACTGGTCTGAGGACCGGCGCCAGTCCTTGATAACCCCATGGTGAGTTTTTACCAGAAATCTCTTTAGATTGAGTGACCTGTCAGACTCATTTACTAATGGAGAAGAAACTGATCCAGTCGTTTATGTCAAAAAAGATTGAGAAACTGCTTTAAAGGTAAAAATAAAGATGAAAATGGCAATCTATATTCACTTCCTTTAACAAATTCAAGGCTGTTCAGACCCTTGGGACATCCTCCTGACATGAAAGGCGCACTATAAATGTATTTTTGTTGTCGTTGAATTTGTGTCAGAAAACAAGGCACTTGCTCTAATAACACATGAATACAACGTAAAACCTGAGGCCTGGATAGACGTTTCGCAAATGTGCCAAACCGTTTAATTAGGCTGACCACTGAGAAACTCAAAGGAAGTCAAACTAGTGATATTCTTGTGTCCTACTTGTATCGGGGTTAAGTGTGTGTACTGATACCAGAATAATTCCCCAGCAGAGTGATAATGGAGCTAACCTGCACAGCTGCTATCCTGCAATCTCAGTCCTCTCCTCTTCAATAGCTTCTTGCTCTGGTTCAGCAATGTCATCCACAGGCATGGCGTTAAATTCAAACTATCTCTCCTGTCTCCACCCTTGACTCAAGGAACACTACCTCTCTTACCGATTGTTTGTTAAGACATCAAATTCTGAATGAGACACAACTTTCTTCAGAATGAAAATTCAGGATCCAAAAGTGTGTTCCTGCACTTTTAGAAAGCTTTCCATAAATATAATATGGGTTAAAATAATGCACTTGGAAAGGTTTGTACCTTACCAAATACAGTAGAAAATTGGTTGCTGCACGAACTGTCCCCAGTCCCTATCCCAGTGGACCTTTTTGTTGTTGGCTATTCCAAACTTATCCAAAAACGGCACAGAAAAAACTGTCAGCCAAATGACATCATCTCAGTGACATGCCTCCAAACATGTCCTCCTTTGAATCAGTTTATGTTGGGGTGGGTAGTGTTTTGCCATATTAAACCGTGCATTAACTTCTCATTCTGTTTCAGTACTCCAGAGTACATCATCCTCTTGTCCAACCCTTATCAATGTTTTGTTAAATTGCAGTGAGATCAATCGTTTAAGGATAAATTACAAACCCGTTCAAACTGTCAGGGTGTGATTAGTCTAAACCAATGTTTGTTTTTCTGTTGTTTCATATCAGTCATCATATACAGGCTGAGAATGTTGTGGAAACATTGGTTTGCTGTTTATTTAAATTGTGTTTTGCTGCAATGCAATGGTAAGTGGATGTGTTTAGAGTAGATAGCTCCAGTTGTTGGCACCAAGGATGGGCTCGAGGGACTGAATGAGCTCCTTTTGTACTTTAATTGGCATGAATGTATTTTTTCACATCAGCATGATTTTTTCATATAAACAAATGAGTCTCGGAGGTTTTGTTAATATTGATTCCTTAAATAGTGCATCACATGGGGGCAAATTCCTATCAGGGTATTTCAGTTTACAAATATTCATTTACAAATATCTATTGTATTTTAAAGCATACATTGTTTTTGGCCTTCAATCTCTTGTTTGTAGTTTTAAATCCCATTGCTATCCCTTACCTGATAGAAGTGATTCTACACACTTAGGTCATTGCTTCATAGAAGCACTCAAGAGATTTGTCAACTAATTTCAAAGTAGCTTTCAGAAACCTTTTGATCACTTAACAACACATCTATTAAGTCTTTAATCTTGCTCGATCATTATATGGAGTATTAATAGATATTAAGAAAACCACATCAGTCAACATTCGGGTTTCATTTTTCAAGGCCATTTTATTCTATAGTGATTACTATAGAAATCAGTTTCTATGACTTTCTAGATTTATGAATTAGCAATGCAATAAGGATAACACCAAATTTGACTCCATTGTTGAAAAGAAATGTAAGTCACATCAGGTAATAAGGATTCTGGAATGCACTGTCCAGAAAGCAAGAGATATTAAATCAATTGAGGAATTTAAAAAATAGATGAATGGATCATTCAGAATTAGAAAAATTGACAGATATGAGAGAAAATACAGGAGTGGAAATAGGGGCAGTGATAACACAGTGCTGTGGAATGGTTTGTGGCCTTCCTGTCATCCTCCAGAATTCTTATGTAATCTTAGTATCAGTAGGAAAATGAGTATCAATGTGAAAGAGAATTTGGGAAATGGCTCGTGCAGTTAAAATCTGTGAAGAAAATTCAAAGAAACGTATTGCTTTGGGTGTATATAATCCAAACCCATGTGCAGGGAGGCTTCTGGCCTGTTCCCATATTTGTGCCACATTAAAGCATGTTATAGAAGGACTCCACTGAATTTGCTGGATAATATTCCAGTAATTCCTTGATTTTATTTTGAGTACACCTTCTAAAAAAGAGAAACCAACAAAACTTTTCTGGTTAAGTGAGGAGATGAGAACATATCTACACCTTTAGGACTCACATGAAGACAGTTGGCATAAAGGCATTAAGAACGCCACCTGTGAAAAGGTCACACATTTCCATTTTGCCATTCTGATTCAATGTCCACCTTAGGGTGATAAGAGATAATTCAGACTTATTTTGTTGCTTCTTATTTTCATCTGCAAAAATACAAACATTACACTTTCAAGTATATCCTTCGAAAGAGCTTATAGACATCCTGCCGATTTCAGTGATAAGGATTATTATTATTATTCGAAAGAGTGACATTGAGTCATCTTAACTCAGTGATATGTGTAATGTGCAATTTGCTGATGAGAGGGTAGAAGAACTCTCCCAACATGACCACACAATGGTGAATTTTGTAAGTCAGTCCTGGGCAATGAAAATGGACTTCCTTGTGGAGTCCTGTAGCTCAGTGATTGGAACACTCATCTCACAAGTGAGAGACCTGGGCTGGATTCTCGGTAAGACAAAACCTTGGGCAAGTTTCCTTACTCCACATGCCTAATAATAATCTCTTTAAAAAAATTACTTGGTCACTCAATCCATCACTGTTTGTGAGACACTGCTCAGAGGAATTGGCTTCTGCATTTTGCCCACAAATATACAGTCAGTTCACTTTACAGTATATTCTGTGAAGCGCTTTGAGACGACTGGAAGGCGTGAAAAGCTCTATATCAATCAAATCAATCAAAACATATTTATCAAATGCAAGGAGTTATTATTATTTATTATTATTATTTCACACTACGTATCAAACTCTTCCAGTCGAGATACTCCAAAATTATTTATCGAACAAACTTCTATGAGCTCCAATCTCAGAAGATTAGTGTGAATTTTATTTTATTTTCCACATCAGCCACCTGGTGGACATTTCGAGTAATGTTCTTGATGTAGTATCTAATTTAAGGCCGTTTTGCGATGCGAACACACACATTTACCAGTGATGAGGTTGAAAATGCTAAAAACACATTTTGTTTTTGTTCTTGCAGAGGCAAACAAATCCACATGACACCCAAGAGAACAATAGTTAGGCAGAGAAAATAACACTCTAATCCTCCCAGCAGGGAGTCAGGACATCCCAGAGTCCCTATCTAGTATTTTCTGCTGACTTTTATGTTGACTTTGTTGCAGCAATATTGACAAAATGTATTTTGATCATTTTGTTAATGCAATAATTTCACCCAACAAACGTAGACTGTCCTCTAACTCTTTTTTGCTTCCTTGGGTTAAAGTTACAACAATCAATTTTTGTGTTACCCTCTGCTGGAAGTATGTCATTCTGAATCAAATCTTTAAAAAATATATATATATATATATATGGTAATATTGTCAAACAATTATGTCTGAATTTTCAAATTCCTTTGGGTCATAATCAGAAATTGTCACCATTTGAAGGAAGATTCTAGGGTTGATTGAGAGGACATTGAAATCTCAGGAACAGTGGAGATTCTCAACACATGGCTTTGGACTTCAATACCTGCTGCTAATTGGTAGAAAAAACATACCTCTCTGGATTCTTCACATAAGAGCGTAAGGAGATAGAAACAGGAGCAGACAATTCAGTCTGTTGAGTCTGCTCACCAAGTTATTTGATCTTAGCTGGTCTGTAACTAATAACATTTCCCTTCCTTTTAAATATTTCACTGCAGCATTTTTGGGCAGGAAATTCCACATTTTCACAGCTTTTTGTATGAAAAAATATTTTCTGATTTCACTCCTAACTGGTTTAGCTCTAATTTTTCAGGTTATTTGCCCTTCTTCTCGATTCCTCTTCAATAGAAAAAACTTTCTCACAGTCCACCTTGTCCTAATCCCTTCATTCTTTTACATGTCTCAATTAGATCATTCCAAAATTCTCTTATTTTAAGGGAATATAACCCAAATTTGACCAATCTCATAATGAGGCTGAGTATAATTACTACAGCAAAATGAATAATTCTCCTTTCAGATAATGAATAAGGAAAAAGAATGTTCCCATTCAGTGATGTTCCCATTCAGAACTCCCTTGAGTCCAATGAAGATCTTGGTGTGGATGTGCTGCTAGTCAGAATCCATAGTCTTGAAGCAGTGGATCTCCTGATCCAGGTTATTACCCTATGGAAAATCCTCTTGTGTAATACATCCTCCCATACTTCAGCAATCAGCAGCTTTAAATCCGCGAGTTGGGTAAGAGTACATATTTTAGGTGTAACGCTCCATTTAGGTATAACGGTCCATTCCATTGAACTGTGTTCAATTCTGGTCACCACGCTTTAGGAAAGATGTTAAGGCATTGGAAAGGGTGCAGAGGAGATTCACCAGGATGGTACCAGGAATGAGGGACTTCAGCTATGAGGAAAGGCTGGAGAGGCTAGGCTTATTCTCATTGGAACAGAGAAGGTTACAAGGAGACATAATAGAGTTTTTTAGATCATGAAGGGATTTGACAGAGTAAACAAAGAAAAACTGTTTCTACTAGTGGGTGTATCAGTGACTCGTGGTCACAGATTTAAAATAGTTTATAGAAGGGGAGGTGAGGAAAAATGTTTTCACTCACGAGTTGTTTGAATCTGGAATTCATTGCCTGAAAAGGTGGTGGAGGCTGATTCGATAACAACTTTTAAAAGAGAGGTAGACATTTATTTGGGGAGGACTGGTATGCGCAGTTGTGAGGAGAGAGCTGGGGAGTGGGATTAAACTGCTATTTTTAAAAAAGCCAGCACAGACTTGATCAGCTGAATGGCCTCCTTTTGTGTTGTAAGATTCTATGATTCATGTTAAATTATCAAATAAACAGTATTCATTTTGTCACCCTTCTCGTCATTTCTGATTCACTTCAATAATAGTCAACAGAAACACAACAGTATTGCAGTACAGTCAATTTGTCAATGGTTTATTTATTTTATTAACTTGGGAATACTGTATTGCCATTAATTATACCGATATGTGGATGCATCACAGAGCAGGTGAAAACATTCTTTACTTTATTCATATTTATTTGATTCTTGAAATAAAAGTGTTTTCTCTTCTGTCTGGTATAACCCCATAATGTGTTTTCAATCTATTTCTATATACAGATTTAAAATATTCAGCATGAATCTATTCACACTTCAAGGCACAACAGTAGTAGTTTTGGAACGTCAGGGCTACTTGATGCTCTATCATCCTTTGGCACTGCTGAGTTTAAATAACTGGATGATGCATTCACTCGATGGGTAAGACATTAGTTGCAGACTGATATTCAGTTTAGTGTTGACATCAGTATTGTTTCCTCACGTGTTTTTTAAGAGGCTTGTTTTTCACTGATGATCAGGCACATCGTATAAGCATTCCATCGTGTTACCCCTGCTCAAGTGGTAGCACTCTCTCCTCTGGGTCAGTGGCTGGGGTTCTAAGCCTGTAACTTTCATCTCACAAAGTAGACCGACACTTGGGTGAAGTACTACGGGAGTGTTGCAGGTACCGAACTTCAGAAGGGATGTTAAAAATGCCCCCTCTGCCTATTCAGTTGCATGTTAAAGATTTAGTGGCACTGCACCAAAAGGACGGTCTGCCGGTTTCCTGTTCCACAATCCCCAGTTAACAAAGATCATTCACTTCATGACCTACGGTGGGACAATGCCCATAAAATACAGTCACTTTACCATAACCCTGTGAGGCACTTTCTATGTGCAGTTCCCGTCCTAACTGTTCAGAGCCTTGGAACGTCCTCCTGACGTGAAAGGCGCTGTATAAGTGTAATTTTGTTGTTGTATGGTTCTAAATGCAAGAATTATTATTATTATTGTTGTAATTTGTCAAGATTAATTTACTGTGGCCCCAAAAATATTTGTGAAAATGCAGCTATGCTGCATCCCCAATGGGATTTTTAAACTTGTACCCACAATCTGATTTCTCCCCTATTATAAAACTGTGATTTCTGTCAGTTCTTTGCTGGCAAAGAAGCTGCACTGAGAGGTTGAGTTGGTTCTCATGTGCCCTCTGCTGACCAGGCTTTAGAATAACATAGATGTGAAAACAGGAAACGGAGTAAGCTTGCTTGTGCCTTTGCTTATATTCTTAAAGGTCCAACTTTTCATAAGATCACAAGAGAGGATCCAATGAAAGAAAGCCAATGATGTCAGCCTTGATATAAATCAAGAGCCCCAAAAGCTGCAGAAACCATAACTTTTTTTGACATGATTTGGGGAATTTGGGGGTCTGGGAATGGGATTATACAATTTGCAGGTAGCAATTTAAATAAATTACTGTTATGTGAAGTGGTCCACTCTCAAGGTTCACAACTGCAGCTGAGCTAAGTGGGGAAGTGATATCGGAGCTCAGGGCATCTCGTGGCAACTTTGGACACTACCACAGTTCAGAAGTTGGTCTGTGGGGGTAAAAGGCAGGTGAAATGGGAATGAATAGATTGGTCTTTTAAAAAGCTGGCACAAAGCAGCTGCTGTCTGTCTTGCAAATTTCTATTGTTCTATAATTCAGAAGACTATTTCTTGAAAAATTGAATGGATAAGTCATTGTTGTTGCATGATGAATAGTTTTAGATTTTCCCTTGGGATTTATGAGGTATCAGGTCATTTTAGAATGAATAGATGCTTCTAGCATTTCACCCACCCCCAATAAAATACAATTATTTCCCTGATTGTTTGAATTACAGCTTTTGAAATCTGCTGATTTTAAAATTAATGGAAGGTTGTCTATTAAAGTACAGCAAAGGTAATCAAACACTCCATTAGACATATGGCCCAAGGTCTTATGGCACTGTATAGAATAATGGGCATGAGATTAAATAGGTTACAAGGCAGCAATTCCACATGCCATTAGTTAAGAGAATATTCTTAGCAAGTCAATGCATGTCTTGCAAATATATTTAGCTCAAGTTTCAAAAGTGAGTGGGTGGACCAGTAGGTTAGTATATTGTCCTTTCATCTGTGGTGTCTATCTTGAGTTCAACCCAGAGTCCTGGGCTGGAAATCTCCTCTTTCTGATGTCATTAAGGGTTTTATTTGAAAGGTGTTTGGGTTTTACCAACTCGTTCTCAGTCAATTATAGTCTACAGCACAAAACCAGTTAGATTTGGAATTACAACAATAACCTTTGGATTTAGGATACTGTATTATATATGGATACATTTCAAAGCACTTCACTGAGCTTTCTGTAAAGTGCAGTGACTGTGAATTTGGACACAGCTGCCAATTTGCACACAGCAACATCTCACAAACATCCATTGAGTAAGTGACCAGTATTTTAATTTGGGGGATTGTTGGTCAGGATTCTAGGAGAAACTGTCCTCTACATTTGAACAGTACATGAGATCTTCTATGCTCGCCTGACCAAACTTCGGTTTAACATCTCAACAGAAAGACAACACCTCCAACAATGCAGTACTCCTCCAGCACTACATTACCAAGTAATGTAATGCTCATTAAAGTAAAGCAATAAGCAGGCTATGCTGTACATTACAAGGTAGGTATATATATATATATGTAGTCCTGTAGCTCAGTGGTTAAAGCACTCACCTTACAAACGTGATAACTGTGTTCGAATCCAGGCAGGTCAGGGTGAAACCTTGGGCAAGTTTCCTTACTCCACATGCCTAATGATAATTCCTCTAAAAAAAGGAATTGTGCCTCACACAGGAGGCGTGTGAGCCGAGCTGGGAGGGGAGTGTTCGGGAAGGGGTGAAACACGTAGGGGAGGTCGGAATATTCGGGGTGGAACAAAAGGCACGGTCGAAGAGGAAAGTCTTCAAACCAGCCTTGAAGGAGGAAAGGGAAGAAACAAAACGGAGGGATTGGGGGATGGAATTCCACAGGGTGGGAGCGGAAAAGCTGAAAGCCTGGCCTCCAATGGTGGGGTGGTTCGGGCGGGGGGCTTGGAGCAGACCAAGACCTGCTGAATGGAGGGACTGGGTGGGCTTATAGGGGGAAAGTAAGTTGGTTAAGTAGGGCGGGGCAAGGCCGTGTAAGGCCTTGAAGGTGAGGACGAGGATCTTGAACTCGATCCTCTGGAGGATGGGGAGCCAGTGGAGACGGGTGAGGGTGGGGGTTATGTGGTCGTGTAGGCGGGTGCGGGATAGTACACGGGCTGCAGAGTTTGGGATTTCCTGCAGCCTGTGAATGGAGGAACTGGGGAGGCCGACGAGGAGAGAGTTTCCGTAGTCCAGCCGTGAGGTGATGCACGCGTGCACGAGTGTTTCGGCGGCGCGGTGGGTGAGGTAGTTGCGGAGCCTGGCAATGTTGCGCAGGTGGAAATAAGCGGTGCCGGTCAAGGCACGGATGTGGGGGAGGAAGGAGAGTTTATGGTCGAACGTGATACCGAGGTTTCTGACTGGCTTTGTGAGGTGGAGAGTACAGCCTTGGATGTTGAGGCTGGCAGCGCCAGATGTGCGGAGGCGCTGGCTTGAGCCAATCAGGAGGGCCTCAGTCTTGCTCACGTTCAATTGGAGGAAGTTGTCCCTCGTCCAGGACTCAATGTCGGACAGACATGCTGTCAGAACATCGATGGTCTGGGGGTTGAGGGATGAGGCAGAAAGGTACAGCTGGGTGTCGTTCGCATACATGTGGAAATTTACCCCATGTTTGCGGATGACATCGCCCAGAGGGAGCGTGTAAATGGTGAAAAGGAGAGGGCCGAGGACAGAGCCCTGGGGGACGCCGTGAGAAACTTTGCGGGGGTTTGAGGAGAAACCGTTGGAAGAAGCAAAATGTAGGCGGTGGGTCAGGTAGGAATGGAACCAGTCAAGGACTGTGCCTTGAAGGTTGAGGTGGGAGGAAAGATGTTGGAGGAGAATGGTGTGATCGACTGTGTCGAACGCAGCAGACAGGTCAAGGAGGACGAGAAGGCAGAGGGAGCCCTGGTCGCAGGCTGTTAAGATGTCATTAGTGACCTTGACCAGGGCAGTTTCCGTGCTGTGAGCAGGGCGGAAACCTGATTGGAGGGGTTCAAGGAGTGAGTGAATTGAGAGGAAAGAGCGGAGCTGGGAGGCAACCACTCTTTCAAGGACCTTAGATAAAAACGTGAGGTTGGAGATGGGTCGGTAGCTTGATGGCTGCAACGCATTAAGGGAGGGTTTTTTCAGGATAGGGGTGATGGTGGCTGTTTTAAGGGAGGTAGGGACGGTGCCTGAGGAGAGGGAAAGGTTGATGGTGACAGAAATGAGCGGGGCCAAAAGGTGGAGCTGGGTGCGGAGGAGGTGGGTGGGGATGGGGTCCAATGAGCATGTGGTTGGTTTCATGGAGGTGATTATTTTTGTGACTAAAGACGGAGTGGTGGGGTTGAAAGTATGAAAGGGGGGCTGGGTGAGGGTTGAAATAACGGATGGAGGGGCGGAGGTGGAGGAGAGGTGGGGGGAGGAAACCGCAGAGCGGATTCTCTCTATTTTGGACTCGAGGAAGTTCAACATTTCCTCGCAACGTTCGTTTGTGGAGAGGATCTGCGAAGTGAGGCGGGGGGGGGGGGGGGGGGGGGGGGCGGAGGAGCTGGTTGGTTGTGGTGAAGAGGAGGTGGTGGTGTCCTTCGCTTCCAGGATTATCCTGGAGTAGAAGGCTGATTTGGCGGTGGCTGATGCAGAGCGGTAAAATTTGATGCGGTCCAGCCAGATTTGCCGGTGGACCGTGAGGCCAGATTTGAGCCAGGTGCGTTCAGCTGCTCTCACTTGGCTTTTGAGGGAACAGAGGTGAGTTGTGTACCACGGTGATGATCGAGAATGGGAGACGGTTCTGGAGGTGAGGGGGGCCAGGGTGTCGAGGGTAGTGGAGAGGGTGTTATGGAGGGTGGTGGAGGCGGAGGATGGGTCGGTACAGTAAGAATGCCACAGGGGGAGCAGGTGTTATTAATTTAATAATAATCCTTGCGTTTTATATAGCACTTGTAACATATTCTAGATGTCTCAAAGCACTTCACAGAATATACTGTAAAGTGAATTGACTGTATTTGTAGGCAAGACGCGGCAGCCAATTGCGCACAGCAGTGTCCCACAAATAGTCGTGGATTGAAATGACCAATTTATTATTGTGGTTTTTTTTCTTAAAGGATTATTATCAGGCATGTGGGGTAAGGAAACCTGCCCAAAGTTTTGCCCTACTGGGAATCAAACCCAGGTCTCTTGCTTGTGAGGCAAGTGCTCTAACCACTGAGATATAGAACTCCACAGGACCTCAATAAGATAGAAGACAGATATATGGGAAGATAGAGAAAGCGACCAAAAAAAGAATAACAATAATTTGATATAGAAACTTACACATCAAGAGGATGTCTCAAAGTGTTTCACAGAAATTATTTATTTATTAACTACTATTAATAATAATCTACCTTTCCTATCTCATCTTTCACAGCAGAAGGACTGTAATATGTAATGACCGTGTGTGGCATGGGTAAGCACAGAACCAATTTGAGCACTGCAGTGTCCTATAAACAACTGTGAAATGAATGACCATTTTATGTGGGAGATTATTGGTTAGGAACGGCAATAACATGTCAAAAAATGTGAAATAAAGCCACTTTTTGGCATAGGAATGGTTTTTATCACATTCTCAACAGCAGGTGGTGCAATTGGTGCAGAGAAAAAAAATCATTGAACAGCTTATTCTGCTCTGAGAATGGGCAGAAGGAAGACCTGACAATTTTACTTGAGCCATTTAAAATAGATTAACAGTGAGATTGTAATGAATGTTTCAGTTCCCCATTAGATCTCAATGTGGTTCTGTAGCTCAGTGGTTAGAGCACTCGCCTTACAAGCGTGAGACCTGTGTTCGAAACCTTGGGCAAGTTTCCTTACTCCACACGCCTAACAGTTCCCCCAAAAAACCCCACACAATAATTAAATTGGTCATTTCAATCCACAACTGTTGGTGGCACACTGCTGTGGCTGCTGCTTGGCTGCTGCTTTTCGCCCACAAATATACAGTCAATTCACTTTACGGTATATTCTGTGAAGCGCTTTGAGATGTCTAGAAGAGGTGAAAAGCGCTATATCAAATGCAAGGATTATTATTATTATTAGTCTCTAAAATTTTACTTCAATCCTAGTTGATGGATAGGATGAACTGTCATGCATTCTGCAGTATTAATTTACATGAAATATATTTTGCCAGTCATAAAACTAGCATTGTGGATCACGTCTTGCCTAAAGAACAACTTACAAATGTTCTAGTGTGTAAAATGTGTGCATTGATCACAAGGGACAAAGTAAGCTGTAGCCACAGTATAATAACTCCATTTGATTCATCACACCAAAGTATCAGAGATCTTGTGAAGTGTTTGGGTTGGCCACAACGTAAAAGGTGTTATACCAAATGCAAGTGTTATTATTATTATTATTATTCAAACATTGGTTAATCTGAAAACCAGTATAAGTAGCATTCCACTGACATGCCATCAGGAAAAGGTGTACGGCAGACCGACCACCCAGGTGGAAAAGAAGTCTGGGAATATGGGGAAAAGGTCAAACAAACAATACAAGCATACATACACCCTCCAGAAACAGAAATGTACTTGCACAAGGTCCCAGGCAGGGTGCCCAACTATATATGCCTCAAGTGCCGAACGCTTCAAATAGAGAGTACATATTAATATTATAAGATCGATGATGCACAGATTAAACAATTTGCAAACAAAAATAACATTTGTGGGAAAATGCCCTGATTCTGATTACTGCAGTTTTACACTATCAGTAATAGCTTTATAATTGTACAGCTGAAGTATTAACAGTCAGAAACGCCTGGCCTCCTATCATTGTCTTGGCCATAGTTGGAATACAGTGTGCAGTTTGGGGCTGCTCATTGCAGAAAAGATAACAGCATTGGAGGAGGTGCGAAGAGGATTCACTATGATGTTGCCTAGAAGAGGCAATACATGGAAATACATTTATAAGGAAAAGGCTTAATAGACTGGGGCTTTTATCTTGGGATCTCCGAAGGCTAAGTGAGACAGGATATGAGAGAGGTGTACAGTAAACTTCACCTAAGTCATATCAGTTGGGATCATACGTTTAGTATGATGTACGCAAACTATGAGATGTGTCAGAATTGCGTAAGTCGTATCATATAGATCTTATGTAAAGTTATGTATAAGTGGGATTTTATATGACTAACACATAACAAATACACAAGTACTGAACTAGCTGGTGACGTGAAGGCAATTATTATTTCTGTATCATGTTTAACCCGTGCATATTAAAACTTTATATAGTTGATGATTCTTCCATATTCTTTTCATATACAGTGCTGTACTATACCTCATGTGCAGAAAACATCTACTGTACAATGAATTGCATTACCAATCAGGTTTCAAAACAGAACTGTTTTAATAGAATACAAACTCTTACAAAGAACTACAGTTAACACTGTATCTGAATTATCAATCACTTTTTACAAACATGTTAAGTCAGACATCAACAGTAAATTCACTCTGCCCAATTTCCCCCATTCAAAGTCTGTGACTTCAAATCACATTTGGAGTCAATGTCCTATTTTATTTCAGGATTAGTCTGGCAAAATTGGAGAATCTGGAATTTCTCTTAAAAGGATCTCACCACTAATTTATCTTTGGTTGGGGGGCCTGTATTGCCTGATACCATGATGACTGGTCAAAACCGTGTCTTCTGTAGCTGTTCGCTGTTCTATACTGCGCTTGTTTTCCTTCATCAGTGCAGTTGGTAAGTTTGTATGATGGGTTGGAATTTTAATTGGAGCACTGAGTATGGTGCTTCATGGCTGGTGTGTTTGAATGCAGTAAAGGGTCCCCTTCACTCTCCACGTAATTAGGTATTCCTTGCTCCCTTCACGTTACGAGTTGTGCAATTGATGATACGACTAGTGCAGTTAAATTTAAGTGGATTAATAGGAAATTCAACATGACATGGGCAAATTCAGTATGACTTAGGAAGTGATTTATACGATTTACACACACTTATGCGAGTTTTCCTATCTAAGACATAGGAGGCTTAGATAGAGTATAAAGGGAATACCTGAATAAAATCCCTTAACCTCCTTGCTCTAAGCAATGAATGGTGCTTTATAAGTGTAAATTGTATTGGATTATGTATTCTTCACTATCAATGTATTCCAACAACAGCAAAATTACATTTGTAGAGCGCCTTTCACATCAGGAGGACATTCCAAGGTGCTGAACAGTCAGGGGTCAGGACCCGAGCTTGGGGTGTTGGGGGTTGGGGCAGAGAGGTAGGACAGCAGCTGAAGGCACGGTCAAAGAGGAGAGCCTTGAGACCAGTCATGAAGAAGACAAGGGAGGGAGGAACGCAATGGGATTTGGGGATGGAGTTCCAAAGTGTAGAGGCAGAGAAGCTGAAAGCCTGGCCGCCGATGGTAGGGTGGGTTGGGCGGTAGACATGGAGCAGGCCAAAGCATGCTGAACATAGGGAGCAGAGAGGTAGGAAGGGGTAAAGCCGTGGGGGGCCTTGAAAGTGAGGACGAAAACGCAGTAATTGGAAACCTGGTTGTTAGTCGATTGGCAGATTGTTTTTCCAGGGGTAATAATTTCTTTAAAAAATAGTAATTTGGTTATTCAATCTACCCCTGTTTGTGGGGCACTACTGTATGCAATTGGCTGCTGTGTTACACCCACAAAATATACAATCAATTGACTTTACAGTATATTCTGTGAAATACTTTGAGACATCTCGAAAACATGATTAGCCTCTATCAAATGCAATGATTATTATTATGTATTATTATATATTTACTCATAAAATGACAATGACTGTCTACAAGAAGGATATCAACAACTAATTATTATTGTTTTTATTTTTACCTAGAATGACTAATACCCCTGGTCAAAACATTTTGGCTTGTGCAATGTTTTCCCACCTTTTAACTAATCCAAATGTGGGATGTTAGCTATTGGCTATTACACTATCCTATCCTCTACCAACATTTACCAGCTTCGAGCAGCAATAACATTAACTTTAAAATCAGTGGACCAGTTGAACAACTTGAATTGGCAGGATTGTCTTTGAAATTAGTTGTTAAAACAGGGCCCCAAGACTGTTGCATTAAAATATTTTCCCAATTTAATATGTAGTTGCTTTGATCTGAAAATAAATATTTTTAAATGGTGCCACGGAATTTTAATCATCCTCCAAAAACTCAAATTAGATACTGTTGGTGTGGCTTTGTGGAAACAATTAAACTTTAATGGCTGCCAGGCATAAGCACTTGAACAGATGCCAACACAAAGGTCTTACAGTCTGAAGTTAATATTGCGGATGGAGTCTGCAGAATCAAGTAGAGAGAGAAAGAAAAAACAAATCTCATGAACCTTTGGGTCAGAGCTCTCTGGCAATATTTCAGGATTAAAACATATAAATAAAGCCAGTGTGTTCATAAACATTTAGCTCAGCTACTGCACAACAGGCTCGAATTATAATCAAGGTCTTATATCGGGACACATGCTAGTATTCTGCTTATAAAATTTGCTTAACTTTATTCAGACACCAGGCAAGTAGATAACCAGCTGGCAAGATAATGGAGTGAAATCAGAAGATTATAATTTATAGAAATGACAAGCACAGAAAGGGGCCACTTGGTCCTTCGAGCCTCTAACTGGATCCAGTACAAGAGCTGTAAATTTTATTCCCAATTCCAGACTCTTTTCCAGTTTTATTTTATATTGTTCTTCAAATAGTTATCCAAATAAAGACATATTTCAGTGCTGTTAAGGGGGGATTACTGTCTGAAAGTCAGCTTGGTTCTGTTCATAATATTCTTGGATCATGAACGTTGTAGACTCCATGTTGGACTTGAACGTGTCTGGGCTGATACTCAGGTAAAAGGTAGTGTTGACACCTTTCAATCTACCTTTCCACTTCCACCCTCAACTCCAAGACTACCAGTATCCTGACTGCCTGCCTGTCTGACATTGAATCCTGGATGAGGGACAACTTTCTCCAGTTGAATGTCTACAAGACTGAGGCCCTCCTGATTGGCTCACGTCAGCGCCTCCACACCTCAGGCACTGGCATCAGCATCCAAGGCTACACTCTCCACCTCTCGAAGCCAGTCAGGAACCTGTGTGTCTTGCTTGACCCTGATCTGTCTTTCCTCCCCCACATCTGCATAACAACCTGTACTGCCTTCCAACACCTCTGCAACAAGGCCAGACTCCACCACTGCCTCACCTCTCAGGTGCTGAAACCCTTGTCCACACATTCGTCACTCGACCATGGAAACTCCCTCATCAGCCTTCCTGGCTCTTCCTTTCACAAGCTGCAGACCAACCAGAACTCTGCAGCTTGTGTCCTCTCCCACATCAAACTCCACGACCACATCACTCCCACCCTCGTCTGACTCCATTGGCTCCCCAATTTATTGGTTTTTATGAGCGATTACTGTATTATCAGGTGTGTGGAGTAAGGAAACTTGGCCACGGTTTCGCCCTGTTGGGAATCGAACCCAGGTCTCTCGTTTGCTGGCAACTGTTTTAACCACTGAGCAACAAGACTCCACATAGAACTGCACTATTATAGAGAACTATTATTCTCTTGATGAAAGAAATGAATGGGTGAATCCTTCCTCCACGTCTTTCTATCTATGAGAGCCTTCAGAACTGCTCTGTGGCACTGCTGATTTTATTTAATCTGGCACAGACACTACAGTATTTATTTCACTCATATTTGAGCTCACACGATTCTTTTTATTCTGAATAAACCTGGTTGTCTCTGTCATTTAAAATGTTACATCTCATAATGAGTAAACGAGATGTCCATTCTGTATTAAAATCTAAGATCGAGCAGCAGATGTGGCTCACACATTAAGCTTTCATTTGGAAAATGGTTCCCCAGTTATGAAAGAGAAAGTAAAGTGTCTTTATAATTCATGCTGAATTATATAATGTCTATGGTTCTGCCCAATCTCAAATTTGAATACAAATTGCGCCTTGGGACGTCCTCCCGACGTGAAAGGCGCTTTATAAGTTTAAGTTGTTGTTGTTTGTTTGTTTGTTGTTCTTTTTTTCCGCGCCCTTTTTTTCCCGCCATCTCAGGGATCGTCCGGGCGGGCGGCGAGGACAGGGAGTGGTTGCTGGACGATTGTTGGACGATTGTTGGTTATTGTTTGTTGCTGTTTTTGTTAATATTATTGCTTTTGTTGTTTATTATTTATTATTGTTGTTTGATTCCCCCCTCCCCTGCCCCCATCTTCCTCTTCCCTCACTCCCTTTCCCCACTTTCTCTCCTCCCTTTTCCCCTTCCCTCCCTCTTCCCTCTTCCTGATCTTGCCCCCACCCATCTTTCCCTCCCTCTCTTCCTTACCCCCCTTTCTCCCCCCTCTTCCTCCCTAACCCTATTCCATCCCACCTTTCCCTCCCTCTCCCCCCTTACCCTCTTTTCCCCCTTTCTCCCCTGGCCCCATTTTCGCGATTGTTTGTGGGGACACTGCTGTGCGCAATTTGGCTGCCGCGTTTCGCCCATAAGTATACAGTCGACTTTCCTGCTTTTCTTCCCCCTGTCTCCACCCCTCCCCTTTTGCTTCTTTACCCCCTTTTGCCCCTAGTCCCACTTCCGTGACTGATTGTGGGACACTGCTGTGCGCAATGTGGCTGCCGCGTTTCGCCCACTAATACAGTTACTTTTCCTACTATTCTTCATCCTGCCCTGATCCTTCCCACCCTGCTCTTGTCCTACCTCACTGTACAGCGCCTTGGGATGTCCTCTCGACGTGAAAGGCGCTATATAAATGTAAGTTTTGTTTGTTTGTTTGTTATACACAATGTGGTCGGCCTGCAGTTAAATTCTCATTGGGGAGCTGAAGAATTCTTTACTTTGTGGGAAGAAACTTGCTGTGTATTTGTGTGCTACTATGCTGGTCAAATAAAAGTAAAATCAATTCTGTCGTAAACAAAACATCACATGACTAGATGTTAAATTATTATAAAATCATTTTGTGTTGACCACATATTATTAAATCATATCTCTATATGACTTATACACATACACAATGTTTATTTTGAAAATAGATTAACAGCAAAATATAAATGCTATGTATGAATAGCTAGCGTAGATTAAACTGGATTGAAACAAATCTATGATACTGCGTCATTATCATTTCTGGAGAATTTTACAGTATTTTCGCATCCAAAGAGTGCTGTGTTTCGCTCAGTGCACTGAGCACTTCATGTCCTGTAATCTTATGTTCTCTCCTGTCAAACGCAGCATATGTGTACTTGGGTAATGATATTATGACCATATAGAAGGAATCAGCAGAACAAAAGTAAAAAAAAAATCCAAAAGTCGTTAACAATAATTTGCCTATCACGTAAGAATAATACCACAAAGACTAAGTAGGACCGTTTGGTGGAGGGTAGGCAAGGGGGAATGGCTGAAAGATAAATATTCAGAGATTTTGAAACCAAAGAGGGAGGAAACAAGGTGGAATGTTTTGGAATGTACTGTAATTCTCAGAAGCCCCATGTATTTCATGCTGCCTCAAGACTTGAGAGTCTTCTTTCTCTTTGGCTCATTCCGCAACATAAAAATCTTGGATCTCATAGAGTATTTGTTAATCTCACTCTGCACCTATATTTCAGATGCAATGTTAAACCGACACTCTGTGGATTTAACGATTCCATGGCACTATTCAATAAAATTGAGTTTCTCTCACTGTCCTGGCTAACAATCCTCAAATAAAATTAATCATTCACTTGATTGCACATTGTGTGCAATCTGGCTGCCACTTTCACCTACAGTCGCTACACTTTGCAATAAATTTTTTGAAGCACTGTGAGACATTTCAATGATGTTATAAGGGGTTATCTCATATGGATCTCAAACAATTTTATACATTGTTGAAAGAGTTAATTGACATTGTATGGGCTGCTTCTATTGAAGGTATATTTAGTCTTGGGGCTGTTAAAAAATTCAAACATTCCTGAAAATTCTCTTCTCAGTAGCCTATTTAGATACAGTATATACCTTCAAAATTGTTTTCAAGATTTTATCATGTTGTTTCCGGTTGGACACCCAATATTTCCTCTAAAAAAATTGTTCTGTTCATTAGCTTTGGCTTCACTCAACTTGAGAACAAAATTTCACATCACTAAAACTAGTTAAGAACAAAATGTCTCTAACAACAAAAAAAAACTTGCATATATATTGTGCCTTAAATTGTAATGTGACTTTCTGAAACTAAACATACATTGTCACGGTTTTCTTGGAGCTGAACTGGCTCCAAGGTGACGTGCCTGACAATGGAATTGGAATTGAGCCAGCCCTCTATGGCGGTCTTGGTAGTCCGGTTCCCGAACCAGGCGAGCTCATGGTATTCCAGGGCACTGTTGATGACAGCACAGCCGGCCTGGTTCACCAACAGGACCTGGCAGCTATGTCACAGGGCAGGGAGTTAATCAGTCTTTATTAACCCTGCAAGCCAAAGCCCTAATGGGTATGAGTGGTCCTAGCTGGAGAGCAGTGAGAAAACTTGCTGTGTAGCAATATCAATGGCAAGCTATGTGGTTTTAGTTGATTATACTCCAGCAGTACTCCAATGCACACTCTGTGGTCCCTAAGTCTTGGCTCTTGCCAACTGAGCCTAATACTTAGGTAAGCAAGATACATCTCTCCAGGGAGAGAGTGTGCATTCCATTCCAACTATCTATCGCTGGGATTTTCATATGTAGGTGGGATGCGTGGAAATCGCCGCTTGGTCTGGATAGTCTTAAGCATGGTGATTGGTTTCCTTGTGACAGACACCTGGCTGATCAAAAAAAATACATTGTTAGGGTTACTGCTTGAATGGCCAGTGGATTTTTATCCCCAAGTTAACGATTTAAAATTGTTTTAAAATTCATTTTCAAAACAAAACTATAGATTTGTTCATAGATTTTATAGATCCACAATCCATAAAATATTAGTTTTAGTAATGATCCACAAGGTAAAGATTAAACCTTTGAAATAGGTTTATTTTTCACAGTGGCAATGCCAAACAATCAAATTCATTCATAAGTGTAGAAAGTGGGGTCCGTCGATATGGAAATTTTCCAATTTAGATATATCGATGGGCTCATATCGAGATATACCGAAATATCGATATTTTCGGGGTTTTCGTACTGCGCATGCGCGCGTGGCGCACGCATTTGGAGTGCGCGCGCATTCGGGGCCTATCTCCTCAGGAGGTAAATATCTTTCTCTCTCTGTGTCTCTCACTCTCTCCATCTCTGTTTTTCTGTCTGTATCTCTGTGTCTCTCTCACATCCCCCCCATCTCTATCTATCTGTATATTATCACATCAACCCCGTCTCTCCCCCCACCCACCCCCCAGCCGTCTCTCTCCCCCTCCCCCACCCCCCAGCCATCTCTCTCTCCCTCCCCCTACCCCTCCCCCAGCTGTCTCTCCCTCCCCCACCCCTTGTATACCTGTATATTGTATTCTAGGACTATGAATACAATATGGCGGCTTTGCACCTCGGTCTGTGCATTGTGTATAGAGATGAGCATTCTAGGTCTTGTAGTTCAGTGTGCGCGCATTCCGATACTTTACCTCGATATATCGATTTTTCGATATTTCTGAAATGCCTATATCGGCGTATCGATCCGAAAATTATATCGGGTTTTAGCGATATATCGATATATCGCCGAACCCTAGTAGAAAGTGTAAAAATCTAGTTTGATTAGGTGAAAATAATTGCATTAGCACATCACAGAAATGTCTGTCCTGTCAATATCTGGCCAAGCGCTTGATCTCATCACCCATTCTAAATGTGTTACCACGGTTTGGTTTGTGGACCCAAACCTGGGAGGGACAAGGGAATAGATAATGGTTGAAATTTTATTCTATTGCGTTTCCTCAAAGGAAATGTAAGAAGTACACTGTTCTGAACAACATAACACTGTGTTACCACAGTTTCTAAATATTGTACTTGCTGTTGAAATTCCTTTCAGGTGAAGCAAGACCATCAACAAAAGAGAAAGCTACTCTAGTATTGATAACAGATCTTCCATCCTTAAATATATATACCCTCTTTGTCCTCCTTCTAACGAGTCTGAGTAAGAACCCCAAAATGGTTATACCTTACTAAAAAAAACTGTACTTGGAGAAATGGTGATACCCATATATTATTTAGTATGAATGGACTAATGAGTATGTCAGCAGTATATCTAGATCTTACAGATGGGTGGTCACTCATTGGACAGAACGATTTCTGTTTTTTGAAAAGGTTATGCAGCTTTAAAAGGTAATATTGTGAGGTAAACTGACGCAGTTGTCTCCAGTAAAGGCACAAAATCGGTATTCCATAGTAGCTTGATTATTCAGGTTTAACCCTGATAGTCCCGATAATATTGACTGTAGATTGGCGCTCTGAAAAGAAAATGGAAACATCGTTAAAAGTGAAACAGCAAAACACAAAAGCATTAGGAGTGATTCCCCACTGCTTGGTAACATTTATCCACTTTATTCTGTGACAGTGTTTGATTCTCTGCTTGCTGGTAAAAATCATGCCTCTGATGTCTAAGGGAAATGTATAACAGAAATTTTCAACACAATATGGGCCTTTTGGTCCATTGCATCTGCCGCTGTGACCTTTTTTATTCTGAGTATCTCTTTTTTTATTATTAATCCAATTTTCCAGCTCTTTTCCAATATCTTTTAATGCTCTTACTGCTCAAAGGCCTGAAGTTATAATTAGCATTAACATGTAAGACCATTTTGTTTAGATATTTAGTATTCATGCATTTGTCACCTCCCACTTCAATTTTTCCAAAACCCTCTTTGCTGGAGACGCTCTGGGATGGCGTTCTAGAAGGTGAGGGAAGAATGCCTGATGGTGGAGGGTCATGGAAAAGCAGCAGTACTTTCTCCTCCAATAATAATAATAATCCTTGAATTTTGATATACAGTAGAAGCCCATTTATCCGTGACTCAATGCACCGGCACTTCCGTATAACTGGCACGCCAAGAAAACGTCCCCATTCGATAAACCGGAACTTATCCGGAACAATAGCAGTGGAGTATTTGTAAATGCATAAATAATAACATAATAACAGAATATTGTATTGGTACTTATTGTTAAAACTACTCTCTTGCGCTTTTTACCTTTACTGATAGATGCTGCGCTCGAAGCCATGATGCTGCAGTTGAGGTTTATAGTCCAGCGATTCTTTTTAAAATGGAGCGGGTGAAAAAAACGGAGCGTGTATGACTTTAAAGTCATACTATCGGCAAGCCGATAACGCTAGCCGATAACCCACATTGTCGCACAGGTGCAGTATTTGGGTTTGCCGCTAGTAGAGTCTAGGGCTTCGGCTTGCAGCTAGTAAAGTCGCGCGACTTTAAAATCACGCTGCCGTTTTTTTCACCCGCTTGGTGTCCTCCAATTAAAAACGAATCGCTGGACTGTAAACCTCAATCAGTAAAGGTGAGAAGCGCAAGAGAGTAGTTTTAACAATAAGTACCAATATAATATTCTGTTATTATCTGTTATTATTTAGTCTGTTGTGTATGGTGTGTGTTAAAAGAGCTTTAATTATTTTGTAGTGGGTTTTCGGCCACAAGCTGCCAGAATATCTGGCAGGCGCTTTAACCAGCATTGGCCAGGTCCTGCGGGTGCCGGATAAACGGGCTTCTACTGTATAGTGCTTTTCATATCTTATTGACGTCTCAAAGCGCTTCACAGAATATACTGTAAAGTGAATTGACTGTACATTTGTGGGCAAAATGCAGCAGCCAATTGCACAGAGAGGTGTGCCACAAACAGTCATGGATTACAATGACTAATTTTATTATTGTGTTTTTTTTGGAGGGATTATTATTATGCATGTGGAATAAGAAAACTTGCCAAAGGTTTCGCCCTGATCTGCCTGGATTCGAACACAGATCTCTTGCTTTAAGGCAAGTGCTCTAACCACTGAGCTACAGGAGTTCCAACCCCACTGAAGCCATCCATCTTCATCTCAATACCCCTGCTTTTTCCCCATACCTTCCAATATTCTTTCTCCACATTTGCTTATCCAATTCTCTTTTAAATGTACCAACTGAAAGCAAACCTTAGCAAATCATTCCACCAATTCTTTCCCTAGTTCTCTGGAACGTGTTGCGTCATGCTGTCATACAATCCCATGGGTGCCAACCCTTCTCTAATTCCTTACCAAACTGAGTATTCTTGATGTACGAGATTAGACGGTGAACATCCAAGCATCAACAGTGCCCATCGTATGCTAGTCATTAAAACTCTCAAAGCAGTTTCAAGTTGTCAGAATTGCAAAACCCTTCATGAAGCATTCGTGAAAAGATTCATAAGATCCCATTGTATACTTACCAGCAGGCATTGTGCGTTAATGGTTGATTGCTCCCACCATTAGACCACTGAAGGCAATGGTACCAACCCCACTGATGTCGTCTAACCCAGCAGAAACTGGGGAGCCAACCAAGAATAATAATAATATCTCCCTAGTCTTCATTGTTCAGTTTCATGCTGGCAGTGTTTGTAAACAATTGAGCCATTAAAAAGAGCTGGAGACCTAATTTACATTCCAGCCCTGTTGCCAAAGGTAACAGTCATTGAAATTTCTTTTCAATGACTCATTGGACTTTCCGGTACACTGATCAAATGCATTATAAACATGGCAGGAGGGCCACATTGAAACACCGTGCTGCTAATTCCACCAAATAAATGTTTATTGCCTGAAGCATATGGATTTCTGGCAATAATTTCACTTTTGTATTTTCGAATTGCAGCAGAGCACCAGAGAGAAAATACTACACGTTTTACAAAACTACTTCTAGGCTCCTCGAATGGCTCGCTAGGTTTATTCGGAGGATAACTGAATCACGGTGACTGGGAAGGTTTCATATTTGAGTCAGGACGCAGTATGAGCTTGGGTTAGGACGTCCAAAGTTAGTTTGGGGATAAGACTCCTAATATTTATCCAGCCAAGCTTCCTATAGGAGCATATGAGTAGGCAGCCTGTGGGCCTTTTCAACCACAGTAACGCTGCATATTGAGATCCAGTTTAGGCGAAATGATGGGCAGCTCAGAAACAACTTGCATTTATATAGTTCCCCTCGTGCAGGGTAGCAACCCAGAGCTCTTAAACTAAACTAAAGGCAAAGCTGCAATAAAACCTTGGCGGGAATGCAACTGCAAGCACCATGCTGCTAAATTATATTGTACTAAGTGGTATCCACAAGTTGAGGTTCTGCTCAGTATTCATTGTTTCTTGCTGTGTATCTTATATCTGTGTATTTTTTAACATCTAATTTCTTTTCAATGACTCATTGGACTTTCCGGTACACTGATCAAATCATTTCACTCAGTCTGAAGCCGAATATATTGAAACAAAAACAGAAATTGCTGGGAACACTCAGCAGGTCAAGCAGCATCTATAGACAAATGAAAAGAGAGTCAACGTTTTGGGTTCCATGTCTCCAATTCAATTTTCCTTACTCCATAGATGCTGCCTGACCTGCCGAGTGTTCCCAGCGATTTCTGTTTTTGTTTCAGATTTTCAGTATTTCCGGTTTTGCCAAATATATTGAATTATTTGGTTGAATTAATCTTACTAACTGTCAATCCAATTCAAGCAGGTCGAACCACTGTGATGGAGAATGTGCTTCAGAAATCATCAGTACTTACTGGACTGTTGTTGTGGGAGGCTTTTGCAATCTCCAGGCTTTTAATCCTTCTCTGATGCTGTAAGCAATGGAGGCGATGTTTCAATTCCTGATCAATGTTTTTGTATTTAGAGATTCTGGACAGCAAAAGGGATAACAATAAGTATATTTCAAGCATCTTTTCCATTAGCATTCACTGTTTAACCTCATTGAAAAAAAAACATGGGGATTGGCAGAGCTCCTTTTTAATCAAAACAGTATTAAGGATTAGTTTTCTTTGCAGATCAGATTCTGCTATTTTCTGAAGCTGCAATAGCCCCTCTTTTCTCCTCTAAATATCTGGCAATGGTGTTTACTTGTCTCCCAGGATAAATTTGGGTGTCAAAGTATCTGGATTGGCTTGCCATAGAACTGAGCATGGCAAAACATTCTTGCCTGTTGCGCCATTTGCCCCATCTCCAGCCTGCCCTTCTCCAAGGTGCTGGAATGCATCATCACTTCCCACCTTCATTCCTTCCTCTCACACCACTCTCTGTGTGAGTATCTCCAATCTAATTTTTGCTTTGCCTCAAGCACTAATCTCATGAGCTGGGTGAACAGTAGACTAATATTAGCAGGACATCTACCATGTATTTAGTAGATTCCAAGATAGAAAATACCCTATGTTATCTGAGCGTGAAGCATCCTGAAACTTTGACTAAAGTAGGAGGTGCACTTAGTCCTCGTTTACCGTCACAGTCGTGTGCAAAAACTGCAACTTTTAAGCGAAACGATGTTAAGCGAACCCACGCAAGAATATTGGTTGTTCAGTGTCTATGTATGCCTATGCTACCCAAAGTAGTTTGTTTCCACCCGCACGAACAACATAATAGTGAACTTCGCAACGTTAAATGAATATATGTTTCCAATGTATCAGCAATGTAATAACGAAACAACATTGTGCGAAGCGACATTAAGTGAGGTCTACCTGTACTTTCTAGCCTCTAGTTCCTTACTTTTGCTCTTTTTTTCCCATATCATGATGTTCTTCAGATGTACTAAGCTTTGCTTGGATATTTTCTCTTGCAAGATTGAATTTGTCGTCCTGCTTTGTTGTCTATAATAAAAAATAATAATCTTGCATTTGACACTGCACCTTTTATATCGGGGTGACAACTCTGAATACCGCACAAGATTTTAGTATAATATGTAATGATTGTGGTGAACTTGGCAGGCAATTTATGTACAGTACAACAATGTCCCACAAACAGCCATGAAGTGAATGATCAATTTTATCTGGGGATGACTAAGACACTGGGACGAAACTCCCTTCTCTTTCCAAAGGCTAACTATCTACATAATAAAAGCACAATAGATAATACAAATGAAAACAATATCATTTTAATAATTACTGTTTGGGTAAGAAATATTTCTGAGTAACTGTCCTGAAAATGGCCTTTGCTACCTGTGTTTTTTTCTTTCCTGCTGTGTTGACATATTTGAATGTATGGTTCTGGGGTTTCCTTTTACAATAATAATAGTAATCCTTGCATTTGAAATAGAACTTATCATGTCTTCTATACTGTAAAGTGAATTGGCTGTATATGTGTGGGCAAAACGCAGCAGCTGATTGCCCATAGCAGTGTCCCACAAACAATCGTGGATGAAATTACCAATTTATTTTAGGTTTTTTTTGACGGATTATTATTAGGCATGTGGAGTAAGGAAACTTGCTTAAAGTTTCGCCCTGACCTGCCTGGATTGGAAACACAGGTCTCACGCTTATAAGGTGAGTGCTCCAATCACTAAACTACAGGACTCCCTCTGACACATTGTTTTTTCAAGGCTAGAGTTCTAGCATGCTTAATCATTGCTCATAGCTTAATACTTTTAACTCTGCAATGCTTGAGTATTAAGCTATGAGCAATGATTTCCTCTGTATTGCCTCTAGGGCTTGAGGATCCTTTTATGTTAGGATGATCAGGAGTGGAGGCTATCCTCCAGGTGGAGCATGAACAGAACAGTATACAGCCAGGGTATACCTTTTCGGGACATATCATATAAAAATCCTTGCATTTGATATATCACATTTCATATTCAAAACACTTCACAGGATTTGCTATATGTAGTTATTGTTTATTTGGTAGGCAAATGCAGCAGCCAATTTGCACACAGCATTGCTGTACAAACAGCATGAAATTAATGACCAAAGTTATCTTAGGGGTTTGTTGGCCAGAACACTGAGAAAAACTTCTCTTAAGAATAGTGCAATTCTGAACTCAACTGATTTGGCAATATTGTCCAGCATCCTGTTTGCCTTGTTTATCGCTGCCTCACATGGTTTTGACATGGTGAGCAATGAGTCAATTAACATATATATACCTTTTTCAGCTTCCCCATTGGAAAGTTCTATCCCATCCAACAACAATAATATTACATTTGTATAGGGAGTGCATGTATTTTTTTTTCTTAATTGCTATAAGAAGCAACTTGCATTTATCCATATTAAATACATTTGTCAGTTACTAGACCATGTGCGTACTCTGTCAACGTCTCTTTGTGAGGGCTTTGCTGCCTTGGAACATCCATCCAACATGAAAGGTACTACACAAATGTAATTTATTGTTGTTGTTTTCTAATCCTACAGTTCCAATCAAATTGGTGTTATCGACAAACATAGCCAATTGCACACAGCAATGTCCTACAAACAGCCATTTAGTCAGTGACTAATTTTTGGCATCTCCAACAATGTCCCAGTTCCCCAGCGCTGCATTGGAGTGCAGCAGTGGAGTGAAGTATAGCACATATAGTATATATATCTAAAAATCTACATATACAAATAAATACCATATATATCTATATATATAAATAAGTACCACATATATATATATATATATATATATATATATCTACATCTATATAATATATATAGTGTATATAAATGTACCGGACAGATTGCTTTTAATAGATCTGAAGTTTTGCTCCTTTTCCTCTGTTCATTCAGCTTCTGCAGTGTTTTCTTTTCCCTTTAATAAAAAAAATGAAGTTTAAACTTGGACAACAAAAGTCGATCTAATTTAAAAAAAACATAATACAGTAAAAGCCCGTTTATTCGGCACCTGTGGGACCTGGCCAATGCCGGTTAAAGCTCTTGTTTAAGCACCTATGCGGGCAGCCCGAGGCCAAAAACCCACTACAAAAAAATTAAAGTTCTTTTAACACACACCAGACTAAAAAATAACAGATAATAACAGAATATTGTATAGATACTTATTGTTAAAACTACTCTCTTGCGCTTCTCAACTTTACTGATTGAGGTTTACAGTCCAGCAATTCTTTTTTAAATGGAGGACTCCAAGTGGGTGAAAAAAATGGCAGCGCAATTTTAAAATCGCGTGACTTTACTAGCGGCAAGCTGATAGTGCTAGACTTTACTAGCGGCACCGATGAAATAAATCTATCTAGCTGTTACCCTATCTACAATTCCAATAGCCTTTATCTGCACAGGTCAGTTAGAAACTCCCACACGTGCTCTGTAATTACAACCTTGTTCACTTGAAGTCTAAAAAGAGACTTGTACCTGATTGATGACAAATGTACTCAATACTCTACTGAATTTTAGATCATCAAATAGACTGAGATAGATTATTTCTCAGAGCACTTATCCACTTTTGCTCCAAAAATAAATAACATTGCTGCTGTAAGTATATGTCCTACATGCTCTTGTATGAAGTTCTCTACCTTTGTTCAGTTTGCTTACCATGGTTTGATGAATTTGATTGAAATTGCTTTGAAAACAGACTAAACCACTTGGACTAGGCATGGAGACTTGCTACTAGTTGAGGCAGGTTCCTGGTGGTGAAAATATAGCTTTGGATGAAGCCATGGAAGAAAGAGGTCTTTAATCTTCTTATTCCAGGTTTATGTAGCCATCTCAGAACAAAGATCAGTGGGCTTTAACTGTAGCTCGAGCCTCTGAAGTAGTGATTTGGATGGGTTGTAGCTCACATGGTACTTAAAAGCTTGTTTTTGTATTCTCCATCATTCCTAAACTAAAAATACAGCTGCTATCAATGAATTCTGCTATGACTCAGATTAAGGTGGAAGAGTCATACAGTTTCAGAGAATTGAGAGTTTGCAAGTAACAAAGGAACATAACAAATTGCATGACGCAAACACTAATTCAGGATACACTAAAAGGATACAATGCAGGAAAGCAAATCAGGGAGTTGCAAGTCAATGCTTCCTCTGAACTTGGGATTGTAAAATTCTTGAATGAAATGTTGAGATCACAGATATGTTTAAACAGAAAGCAGTAGGGAACTATCGGTTTGAGGGCAAAGGTGGAAAATTACATAGCATGTGAGTGTGAGAGACACAGAGAAAGATATTTACCTCCTGAGGAGATAGGCCCCGAATGCGCGCGCGCCCCGAATGCGCGCGTACGCCGAATGCACGCGCACCCCGAATGTGCGCACTGTGCGTACATGCACAGTACAAAAACCCCGAAAATATCGATATTTCGGTATATCTCGATATGAGCCCATTGATATATCTAAATCGGAAAATGTCCATATCGACAGACCCTAATACCCACTATGTGATGTTGCAAACGGATTTCAACAGCAACTCTGTGGCTCTATTCTCACCATATGGTCTTAACATCAAAATATTAATAGGATGACAAACTCAAACTACCCAACAAGGCTTACCATCAAGTTAAGACTGATATTGTCGTCACTTTAAGACAGTTCTAACATGGTTTGTTCTTTGTAAGACGAATCAATGTTTATTCAGGAAATTGTGCTACATTTGCTCACAGGAGAACATTTATTGATGTTAGTCAATCACCATTCTGGACTATTTGCTCATTTGAAAAAAATTGTTGCTATGCACTTTGAAATAATTGCAATGTAGTTTTGAAATATGATAACATTTTTAGAAAAATTTTAATGTAATTACTTATAATCTGCTGAAGTTAGTAAGAGGGGAATAGACCACATCAAGCAATCCACTTCTTTGAAAAAATGGGGTAGAACAACTTCCAGAGAGAGTTAAAGAAACTTCGTAAAGCTTACAATAATCACACTGATTTTTGTCAGCATTGATTCTTTTGTGATATATGTGTTTTTATGAAGATTATAAATGAAAGTAACGAAATAAATGCCACTTGACAAAGCATCAGAAAGGGTAAGATTGTAACTAATAATAATCTTTGCATCTGACAAAGCACCATTTCATGTCTTCGAGCTGCCTCAAAGCGTTTTATAAAAGTGAAAAGCGCAGCCAATTGTGCATAGCAGTGTTACACAAACAGCCATGAATTGAGTGACCAATTTGTTATTTTAAACTTTTTTTTGAAAGGAATTATTCCCCCACGAAAAAGCAATTCAATAATTGACTAACTATTGGGTTCCTACATATGGCTTGGTAAACAGTGACATGTGGAGTCAGAAAACTTGCCCAAAGTTTCGCCCTGCTGGGTATCGAACACAGGTCCTCTCGCTTGTGAGGCGAGTGCTCTAACCACTAAGCTACAGGACTCCGCATTGTACACTATTGAGGAGATATTCTTTTTGTGATTATGACAAGCCATATTACATTGTAGGATCTGTCGATATGGAAATTTTCCGATATCGATATATCGGTTGGCTCATATTGATATATACCGATATATCGATATCGCCGGGGGTTTTTTATCCTGTGTGTGCGCGCGCATTCGGAGGTGCGCATGCATTCGGATGTGCGCGCACATTCCGTGCTCTAGGCCCAGGAGGTTTGCAATACCGGCGACAAGGTAAGTTGAAAAAGTTGGCTTTATACCGATATAACCGATATATCGATATATCGCCGGACACGATATATTGATATTTGCGATATACTGATTTTTTTAATGCACCGAATTTTTCGATATACCATTATATTTGAATTTCCAATATTGGCATATCGGTATGAAAAATTATACCGATATAACTGATATATCGATATATCGCCAGACACTATTACATTGTGTATTGATACTTTCAAAAGCCTTTGACAAAGTACTGCACAAGAGAGCAGTCCAGAAGTAGAGGAGGGTAACATGGTTGATTACCAAGGTTAGAGAGATGAGTTGTAAGGAACGATTGGAACAAATTTATTATCTGACTTAGTCTGTAACATTTTTGCCTCTGGCACAGAGGTTGTGGGTTCGAGCTGCAAGTTGGTACTTGGAGCTCATATTGTCGGGAGGTATTGTGCTTTAGAATTCATTTCTACATTTCACAGAAACTTTGTGAAGTGCTTTGAGATATGATAGGGGCTATAATTTCTTGTTTTTGTCAGCAGGGTGTCTCTCTCGCAAAAACCCATCACCCATGCTTAAAAGTATCCAAACTATTGGTTTTCAAATATTCATGGAATGTCTAGTGATCATGATAAAGGATCAGGTTCTGCATGATTCAACATTCCTACCCCTCAAGAATTGAATACAATGATCTGCACATAATTTCACATTTTGTTTTTATCTCTTGTAATCTTACTGTATCTTTCAACGGAAAACTATTTCTAAGATCACGTGAATTATTTGGTCTGTGTACTTTATATGGGGAAGAATGTCAAGTCTGGATAGAACAACAACAAACTTACATTTATAGAGCGCCTTTTACTTCGGGAGGATATTCCAAGGCGCTGAACAGTTATGTCGGGACCCAAGTAGGGTGAGGGTCAGGGTACGGTGAAGGAAGGTAGGAGAGGGGGGAGAGTTAGGAGGGTAAGATAAGGCACGGTCAAAGAGGAAGGACTTGAGACCGGCCTTAAATGGAGTTCCAGAGTGTTGGGGCAGAGAGGCTGAAAGCCCAGCCACCGATGGTAGGGTGATTCCGGCGGAGACGTGGAGCAGGCATGAGCCCGCTGAATGGAGGGGATGGGCAGGCTGATACGGAGACAGCAGGTCGGAGAGATAGGTGGGAGCATGGCCGTGAATGGCCTTGAAAGTGAGGATGAGGATCTTGAATTTTATCCTCAATGGAGAAGGGCAAGGATGGGAGTGATGTGGTCACAGAGCCTAATGCAGAAGAATGCACGAGCTGCAGAGTTCTGAATAATCTGCAGCTTGTGAAGGGAAGAGCTGGGAAGGCCGACGAGGAGAGAGTTCCCGTAGTCGAGCCTAGATGCGATGAATGCGTGGATGAAGAGAATGATCACCATTATTTATGGAAGTTAGTATGTGGTTCAGTCCAGTTTGTTGACACAATGCTTTTTATTAGATTCCTGTAAGGTTCTCACCAGTGATTGTGAGTTCTGATTCATCCATTTTTTAAAAAGGACATGCTACTTAAGTGAAAGCATTCCTTCAGTGGAGTCCTGTAGCTCAGTGGTTAGAGCACTTGCCTTACAAGTGAAAGACCTGGGTTCAATTCCCGACAGGTCAGGGTGAAATCTTTGGCAAGTTTCCTTACTCCACACTCCTGATAATAATCACTCCAAAAAAAATGTGGTCACTCAATTCATAATTTGTTTGTGGGACACTGCTGTGTGCAAAATGGCTGCCATGTTTCGCCCACAAATATATAAATATTCATTTTACAGTATATTCTGTGAAGCGCCTTGAGACATCAAGAAGACGTGAAAAGCATTATATCAAATGCAAGGCTTATTATTATTAACATTCCTCAATGAAACGTGGTAGAGAAGATAAAGTGGCTTTATTTCTCCCTGTTTGCAAATTTACTTAGGTAGGAATGTTGAATCATGCAAAATGTGCTCCTTTGTCATGATCACTGGACATTCCATCCCTTTGGTTCATATCTCCTATTCCGTTAAAATTAGAGTGCACAGCAATGTCAGGTATGAACTGATTTAATTCAACTTGTGCAGAAAGTAGCCCAAACTTCAGATCAGGGCCTCAATGCTTGGCAACTATTTTTCTGACCCCAGAAAGGTGAAAATCAAATGCAAATTTTTTTGGTAGTTTAGACCTTTGTTTCCAGGAGCCTATTTTTGTATTCTATCACATTGTGAGTCACAGAGAGTTATTTGTGTTCAACATGAAGAGAGCAGAGAGTGGAGTCAGCTGTGACTCATTTAAAAATCTTCGCAAACCCAAACATGCCAGTGTCCATTTTGCTTGGCATGTGTCTTTGATTAACTCAGGGGCTCTCACAGCAGTTCGCAAACTGCCGCTTTTTACATGAAATAAAACCAAAATAAAGCAAATTACATAGTGTTGAGATGAGCTTACTTACCTTCAAGTATATCCTAAGCGTTTTTGTCTCAGTAGATGATATCATTAGTCATGTCCCGAAGTAACCTGCCTGAACTACTAATCCAATTTGCAATATGCTTCATAATAATTACTACAGTCATTTGCAATTCAGTAGAGGCAGATTTAATAATGTCTGTTTGCACCTCAGCTGTTTTTTTATTGCTTAACAATCAGAGAACCATTGGTATTTACAGTAAGTGAAATTTGACATTTTTTTAACGCTGATGAAATAGACTTGGTAAGATTTGTTGGATTTAAGGTTACACAGCTTAGCAATACTACTGCAGATCAGTTTGAATGCGTTCATTTGAGATACGGGTCCCAGTATGAACACTTATGATGCAACATTTAATAGCGCTCTCACCTCTGGGTAAGAAGAGTTTCCAGTGCTCGGGACGCTACCCAATATGAAGGGTGCTATATAAATGCAAGTTGTTGTTGTTGTTGCAAGCCCCACATTAGGACTTCACCTCATAGTCTAGGCTGACATTCCAGCGAGACACCAAAGGTGTTGAAAGTGCTGTTGTTTTAATGAGATATTAAACTGTTTGTTCGGGTGGATCCTAGCAATCCGATAATGATATCGTAATAACATTTGTCTCTGTGTGTTGGCCAATGATCTATCAATGAAGTGTTCTCAAGACATATTTACAACGCTGTATTTTTCCAAAGTGCATACTGTTTATTCTTGCAAAGCAGCATTAGCGATTTACATTGGTCCTTACTCCAAATCATAACAGTGTGGATGTCTGTCAATCACAGACTGCCATGCTTCCCTCCCTGATTGCATATTGGTGATGGATGAGGTTTTCCATCCCAATCAAAAATCTGCCAATGTTACTTGATCACAACGTCCTGTAAGAGCCTACGCAAAATCTCTTCTTATGATAATATGCTCTATGGCTGGAAAAACTATACTCCTCTGTCCATAATAAACCAATGTTTGCTCCTCTTTCTAGCTCCAGTGTATCAAGCAGTAGATTTTACAGATTGTCACATCATTCCAACTTCTTTGGTTCCGAGTACTATTTTCTGGTTAAAGCAAAAACTGGCAAGATCATTTGGTCCCATTTATTCTGGATAATGGAAGCTGCGACATTGACCTAAGTTTGGATTTTTGTTTTCCATTACTCCAAGTCATGGTTCTACTATTTGTCTATAATCTGGTTGGAATTTCTAACACCCTTTCCTTGTCACATGATTTGAATAATTTATGGATTGGAAGACATCTCGGACAAAGAGGTGATAAACACTGCAAAGTCTGACTTACTTTCTTTGATACACATGTTGGTCCAGTTTATATATATATATTTTTACCTTTCGTGCTATTGCAGATAATGGAGGGTCGAATTTGTGGTATGTTTTAACTGGATTGCTTAATAAAGAACCTACGCTGCACAAATATAACGTCTGCTGGTAACCACTGGATGTCCACTCTCTTTCCTGATCTCCAGCAGATCTATAGTAATGCTTTCAAGATGCCTTGGTAAAAATCTTATCAATAAAAACTGCAAATTAGACCTCGATATTACAATACAAATACGAAGAGCATGAACATGAATCCCAGTAACTTAACACAGGAAGTCAATCCACTGCAGTAAAATCACAAGGATGCTAACCAATAGTAAAAGTTGAAAAGTTTTTTAGTTTCATAGGTACACGTTTCTAACTTGGCCTACCTGAAGGAGTAATTTGAGAAAAATAACAATTTAAGTTTCTTTCTTTAAGAACATCAGATAATAGATTTTTATAAAAATCAGAATGAACACACACTTAACTCAGGTCCCTACAGCACACCCCCAACCCCCAACACACACACACACCTTGCAAGTACACAAGATCTCACCATGCCTCCCAATTGATGAAGTCAATCTGTAACAAACATATTGGAGGGAGTATCAATTTGCTCTCCCTAGTAACCAATTCAGAGCAGCACTATCACTTACCCTCTTGACTGAAAAGATTGTAAGATTACATTTGTGATATTTAAATGTTTTTAAGGCTGTTAATTAATCTGTACGTGTGTTTGGAATGTAACCTACCAATAATCCTGTTATGAGGTTTGTTTAATATAATGACTAGTTTAGCAGGGTTTAAAAGTAGCTTTGCTGGGCCAGTTGAGATCAGCTTCTGATTACATTCCATATTTTCCTGGGAAGATGTTCACTGCTCTGAGATAATGAGCGATTGGGTCCTTGAGCACAGATGTAAGAACAATGGACCACAGAAGGAAAACGCTACAGCCTCAGATACCTGCGTATTTTAAGGCTGAGAAACAAGCAGGCTGTGAAAGGATGCCCAGACTTTGTCCATACTCCCAGGAAAGCAGTTTGTGAAGGGTGGGGCAGGGGAGGTGGAATCAGAAACATATAAAAGATACAACTATGAAATATTTGGGAGGTGTGCAGAGGGTCAGTGCACTTCCTAGTGGAATCGATATTGATTTTACTGTGTCTATGGTCTCTGTTTTAAGAATAAATTAAGCTGTTTGCCTTACTTAATAAACCTTAGATTATTACACCATCGTGTTGGTCGTCTACATCCAAATCGCTTACAAGATGCATAGCATAAGATTGGGTGTGGGGGAAATAATTGGTTAAAGAGAGGGACTAAAATACAAGGCTGATTTTAAAAACAGCAAAAATGATATAACAAAATTTATGATATCATTACATGAATTTAACTTTCAAGAGGCATACTTGATTTGGATGTTCCTACATTTTATGAACATATAACTTTTCCTTTTTTAAAACAAAAATTAGTAAAACAAAACAAGCATAATTGCATATGACATTTTTGAGAAGAGTTTTTTTTCAGTCTATTCTTTTAGTATTGATCAATGTTTTGCTCTGATCACTAATTGGACTGCCTTAGAAGGCACTTACGTTATGTAATCAAAGAGTGCAGGTTGCTTAGGTCAAAATATAAATGCAAATTCAACCAATGTATGCACTGCTGACACTCAATAAGATTTACTTTTCTCAATTGTACTGCCACTAAAGAACTATTCCACCTTAAGTTTATATATGCTGAGGCCGACAAATACTGTAACCTAAAGCTGTAAAGTTTGCTTTGCTTCTAAACATCTTTATGGAGAGCAGAGGTCAAGAGTTTTGCTCATTTCGTTCGATCTCCTCATTTGCAATATATGAAATTTAACAAAGACAGGGCAGGTCTTTGTAGCTCTACAAATTCGACAGTCAGGAGTCTTGCCTTTGGTGTCCTTTTGCAGACAGCAAGTAGAGTGTTGTTGCTGGTACTGTATTGTGGGGATGTCCCATATTGGGTTTTGAATGGGTTTTTCTTTATAACAAACATGAAAAGGCTGCTGATGGAGATCCCCTGGTGAAATGACTGATAAAAAGTGATTTGAGTGGGTAGAAGCATCACTAATGAAAGCTAATAGCAGGATTCAATAAGCAGTTGTACAATGGAGGCGGTAAGTCCCTTTACAGTAACAAGAATAGTTCCTGGTAGGGGGCATTGTTGCTTGCTTCAGGCTTTTGATGGGAGACTGAGATAAGTAGATAAGACTAATAGTGATTTAAATCTTTGTTTCATTGTTTAGTTGTCAAATAGTATAGTCACAGGAGACAACGTTTGTGCCCTTTTTATGTTTTGCATGTAGAAGAGATAAATATCATTAAAAAAAATTTACCTTTGGATTTGCTCTGCAAGGATTTGTTTCTCTGTAAGTTGCTGGTAGGCGGACTTGGGCCTTCCCGTGGCTGTTTTGTTCCTTGGTGGAGTGCTAAACTGAGCACTGTTGCTGTTATTTGCTTGACCCCATGGTTTCGATCTAGTATTGCAAATATAATATTCAATATCTTAATGAGAAAAATAAACAAGCCAAATTTAACAAATTTTTTAACATATTTGAACACATTTATATATATATATATTTTAGATCTTTTAATTAAACAATAAACATATATCTCAGGCACAATTTAATGTTAGGATACATCAATAAGTGTCAGACTAGCTGCACTTTTTTGGAGCAGAAAATTGAGAGTTGCAGCCATCTGTTTTCTGATTTAAGAATACTGGAACTAGGGGAAGACATTTAGCTCATCAAACATATTCTGATAATTTATTAAATGATAGATCTTTTCTGTCCTATTTTCTTTTATGACCTATTTTCCTGCCTTTTCTTCATGTCTTTTCTTACCCTAATTCTCATGTATCTATCAATAGTTATCCATCAATCTATGTGTGCCTGTCCGTCAAATATTCTAATTAGATTTTACAGCTATTGCTTTCCACATTTTCACAACCCGCTGTGTGGGGAATTGTTTTCTGATCTTAAGGCTACGCTTGACGTGAAAGGTGCTCTAGAAATGTCATTTTGTTGTTGTTGTACCCACGTAGCTCTATTTGTAAGGTTATTTATATTCCCTTGTTTTGGGTCCCTCTCATCATTTTAAACATCTCTGTCAGAGCACATACCAACCTTGAAGTGTAATCCAAATCTACCCAGTCTCTTATCATTAGTGAACTCATTCATCGCAGGAAATAAACTAGTGAATTTCTGCTAACACCCTGACTAGTACACTTTCTGACTAGTATACACTTGATATTTCTGTCATCACTGGCAGAATGCATCATTGTTGGCCATGCCGTCTTTCAGACAAACATTGAACTGGAAGTCCCATCTATCTGTTCTTCAGGTGAACATTGAACATCCTTTGCAAAATGAAAAGGGAGTGTCCTGGCCATCATTCCTCCATATAAATTGATCAATCACCTCATGATTTGTAGGCTGTTGGCTGTATAAACATATAGCCTACAAATATACTATATAGCCTACAAATATACTATATCACAGTAAATCCTATGAAGCACTTTGGGATGTCCTCACAATATGAAATGCTTTATTAGCAAATGCAAGCAAATTATTACAATTGTTTGTGGGATTTTGCTATGCACAAATTGATACCACATTTTTCTATATTAAAAACAGTTGCTGCATTCGATAGTACAGTAATTACTGGAAAATGTTTTGAGACATTTCCATGTCATATAGACTATATAGAAAAAAAATTATGTATATGTTTTGAGATGTCTAGAAGATGTGAAAAGCGCTAGATCAAATACATGGATTATTATTATTATTGTATATCATTGCCTTGGGTCTAAATGTCCTGTCATTTTCAAGGACATAACTCTGTTATTTATTCACCTGACAGTTACATTCTAAACCAGAATTACTGTTGCTATTAATTTTCATTGATATAGTAACTAAATAATTATTGCTTTGCATAATGATCCACTTCATACCTTTGTAATATTTCAGATCGGGTAATTTGGGGATTATTATAGCGAATGTGTTTGGGGAACAGCTCAAAGCAAAGAGAACGTCCGTGCACAAATAAAGGTTCTACTTCTGTATGGCTATAATGCTGTTTTTTCTCCATATAGCAATCTGTCAATGAATTTCTTATACTCCTTTTTCCAACAGAACACTTTTGAGCTGAAGAAGCTGCTAAAAACAGAGAAGTAGATAAAATTACGATCATACCATAATCCTTTTCACAGCTCAGGTCATTTGCAATTCAACCCAATTCCAAAATAAACTTTCTAAACAGCCTTTATTTTGCCCACACATATATAGTCAATTCACTTTACAGTATATTCTGTGAAGCGCTTTGAGACACCTTGAAGATGTGAAAAGTGCTATATCAAAAGTAAGGATTGTTATTATTATATTAAGAAAAAGTTACAGCTTGCCCTCTTTCTTGCAACTGAAAAACATTGTCACTACAAAATTAAATGGAAAAATTAGTCAGTGGGATACATGAAAACTTGGGATCCCTCTCAGTACAATGAGCATCTAACAAGACGGAATGACAGAATATGCATGCCAAATGGACAAGAACGCTTAATCCACTGCTGGAATAATCATCTTTGCATTTAGGATCACATTGGAATGACGTCTGAAAGCACTTCACAGGGTTTTCTATAAAGTACAGTTACAGTATAGTGATTGTTTATTTTGTAGGTGAACAAATATCCTATCACACAAATGTCTCTTTCTGCTTGTGCATGGATTGGTATTATTTTTTAAAGGAATTTGTTTGGATTGTATATATTGTTTTTTTTTCATTTCCATTACAGCAATGGAAGCAAAAGATCGCTGTTATTAAGCTGTTAAGCGCTCTGAGACACCGTCCGGCGTGGAGGGCACTATATAAATGAAAGTTGTTGTTGTTGTTGTTACTAAGTCAGTAAATGGATTCATCCTAATCCTGTGAATGGAACTGCTGGTACCTGAACTGACAGATGGACCTTGGTTTAACATCTCACCTGAAGGCACATGTATGGCAGGTGTTACAGTAACCAATCTCTTTTGTTAGTTGTTAATTTCAGATTAAGAGTATTTATTTTGGGAATAAATACCATTTCAGATTACCTGAGCCTCATCATTTATTGCACCCTACAGCTGTGCATATCTTGAATAACATACCATGTACAGATGGTAGTTGTTGGCTTCACCTTTGCTCTGTTTTGTTGCTTTCAATTTGTATGTGAGAAATGTTAATAATAATCCTTGTATTTAATATAACATCTTATCAAATTGTTGAAGCTTCTCAAAGCGCTTCACAGAATATATTGTAAAGTGAAATGTCCATGTATTTTTTTAGTTGAAATGTGGCAGCCAATTGTGTGGAGTGTGCAATACAAGTGCAAGTTGTTGTATCCCAGAAATAGTCATGGATTGATTCACCAAATATTTTCTGGGTTTTTTTTGAGAGATTGTTACACCAGAAAGCGATCCAACAATCAACTAACTTCCGGGTTCCTACTTACTGTTAGCTAAACAGAGGCATGTGGAGTAGGGGACTTGGAAAAGAGAGAGGGGGCGAGGCAAAGGGATTGAGGGAGAGTGTTCCAGGGTTTTGGGCGTAAAAAAACTGAAAGTGTGTTTTCTTATGAGGGGGGGTGGTGGATGGTGGTGGATGGTGCGATGGACGAACAGGTGGCAGTGCCGGTTGACTGGAGGTGCCAGGTGGTGGGTTGGGGAGTAAGGAGGTTGGAGAGGCAAGGTGGTGCCAGAGAGTGAAGGGATTTGAACAGAGTAAGAGGATCCATTTGATGATGGGAAGCCAGTGGAGCCTGGCCAGAACTGGTGAGATGTGGGTATAACAACAACAAAATTACATCACGTCGGGTGGATGTCCCAAGGTGCTGAACAGTCAGGTTGGGTACAGAGTTTGGTGCAGGTAGGTTTGCAGGTGGCAGAGTTCTGAATGTGTTGGATCTTTTGAATAGTGGAGCTGGGGAGACTGGCAAGGAGTGAGTTTGAGCAACCCAGGCAGGAGGTGACAAATGCATGCACAAGCATTTGGGCTGCAATTTGGGTTAAGGTACAGTCAGAGGCAGGCAATGTGGCGGAGGTGGAAGAAGGCAGTTCTGGTCATGGAACAGATATGTGGCAGAAGGACAACTGGGGGTTGTCAACCCAAGGAGTATGGCTTTCGTCTTGTCCAGAATAATCAGTTATGTACCTGGTTTGTCCTGTTGGAGTTCAGGCTTTGACCCTGAAATCTGCTCTCTAAGGAATAAAAGAATGTTCTGTGTTCCTAAGTGTACCACCTCCATAGGCGGAAACTGAAGTGGGCAATTCCTCAGACTAATTGCTTTCAGAGTTGATACTTTTCCTAAATAAACAAAACATATTATTTGAATTAAAAACTTAGATTTTTCTATTCAAAATTATATACATGTGTACATATTTAACGTGAAAAACCTTATTAAAGCACTGAGATTGATGAGATTGCCCAAATAGTATGATTATGAGATGAAAGAGAGATTGCCCATCAGATGATACGCATTCTTTTGAATTCTGTCCAGGTGTGTGAGATTTGCTATAAGGCTGAATCTTTGAAGAATTGATTGTCCACGATTGTCCACGCGGCAGCTGGTTCAAAACGAAATTCACACAAGATTTTCGAGGAACTAAAGAAGAAATTGAATGAGGCTCTATAGGCATCGTAGCCACCTATATGAAGAGTATAGGACAACAAATGTTATCAAAGTGAAGAAAGCCCGAGAATTATAAACAAGAATTATAAACACTGTTGTATAGTAGTGTGGAAAATGCTTCAAAGCATAATACAGAACACTAGCTACCTTCATCTAATGTAGCAGAGAAGCTATAAGGATCAATTAACATGTTTTGAAAACTAGTGATTACTAGAAATAATTAAGAAAGTATCTAAGCTTGGCAGATGAAGACCATCCAGTGACTATAAAACTTAGATTTTCAGAAGTTAATTGTTAAACGGTCTACCTGAGGTTTATTTTGCTCAATGGATCAAACTCGCTTAGGTATATTAAACACAAGGGGAGTATTATTGATCTTTGTCAAGAATGTGGATTGATTGGAAGAATGCAATCAATTCTTAAATTACTTGGGGATGAGAACTTCTCACAATATAATAGCATTTGCTGAAACAATACAATTTGTATTTATATAGCATTTATATAGCATCTTTCATGCCAGGATGCCATCTCAAAGCAGTGTTGATGATACCTGGGTGAATAATATTAGGTTAGGTGAAAGATTTATATGATCTGAAGAGAAATCACCATAGCATTCAAAATAGCAACTTGCATAGCGTACTTTGCATAGAATAGCATCTCAGAGAGATCATAGTGGCAGAGTTGGACACTGAGCCAGGAGGTGGGTAAGTGACTATCAGCATGGTCAAAGAGATACATTTTCAGGTTGAATTTGAGCAATGCAAAGAGACAAAGGTAGGAATTTCCAGAGGATGGTGGCATAATGAATGAAAGCTAGGCCACCAACGGTGGTGTGGAAGCACAGGGTATGTGCAACGGACCTGTGTTAGCTGAGCAGAGGGTGCAAGCAGGGGAGCAGAGGAGGAAGGTACGAGGCGGTCAGAGAGATAGGGAGGTGATAGAGCACGAAGGGAGCAGTCAAGCAACATGCATTTAGATGGATGGATTAAACTGATCAATTCTTGCATGCAAGGTCATCTCAAGGCTTTACACAGTCTTTACACAGCTGAAGCAAAGCAAGAAGTAACATCGACAGTAACCTAATGGACGGGAAGGGAGAGATTTTTTAATCACGAAAGTCCAGATGGCATGTGAGAAATTACCCTTCAAATTATACAATTGGACAGTCATGAAGCATTCCATAGTCTAACAGCTCTCTGTGTAAGAGCATTTTTGGTAACCTCCCCCCTTTTCTTTTGCCTACTTTAATCTTTTGTGAAGCTTTGCACTGTTCCCACCGAATGTGCACCGGCAGATTATATTCGGACAATTCTACCATTCTCTTCAATGATGCGAGATTCCATACCTAATTCAAGTGGCAACTCTTGGATTGGATTTCTCTCCAGCAAAAGGGTTTGAAGGCATCTGAAAAAAATTAAATAGCTTAAGAACAACAACAGGTCAAAAAGGAAGGTCTTAGTAATAATAATAATCCTTGCATTTGATATAGCACTTTTCACATCCTATCGACGTCTCAAAGAGTTTCACAGAATATACTGTCAAGTGAATTGACTGTATATTTGTTGGCGAAATGCAGCAGCCAATTGTGCACAGCAGTGTCCTACAAACTGTTGTGGATTGAAATAACCAATTTTATTATCGTGTTTCTTTTTTTGATGGATTATTATTAATGTGGAGTAGGGAAACTTGCCCAAGGTTTCGTCCTGATATGCCTGGATTCGAACACAGGTCTCATGCTTATAAGGCGAGTGCTCTAACCATTGAGCTACAGAAGCTCCCCATCTTAAGATGGGGCTTTGAAAATGGGTAAGGAGGAGGTGTGGCAGAGGGAGTTATAGAGAGGGGGTAAGATGGCTGGAAGCTTGCAAACTAATTGTGGGTCTGGGCAAGTGCATTGAGTCAGGGAGTTCTGGAGATTAGTGGCTGAATATATTGTCACCAATGGTGGCTGTGAGGGCACCCAAAAGGTTGTGTTGGTTGAGCGAATGGGGTGGACAGAGAAACAGGAATGAACATTCATATCACCTCTATAAAGTTTAATCCCACAGAATAAGAAAACATTAAGGTTACAGATAGAATTGCCCTTCTTCCCCTGAGCCTCCTTTGAGGCCAGATTGGAAACGGGTGCCAGTTAAATTAGGTTTTAGTTGAACAATGTGATCCAAAAGAAGAAATGGTATTGTGCAATGGATTGCCTCCAGGCTTGTGCAACCCCTTGTGACATGGCTGCCATAACTAAATTATAACCAGCTGCGGCCTAACCAGAACACTGTACAATTGTACATTATTAAAACCCTGCAACAGGAAACCAATGCATAATGTAGTACAGTATACTCTAGCAGTGGTCCAGGAGAGAATATCAACGTTAGAGACAGTGAAATCATTTCAGCCTGAATTTCTATGCCTATATTTCAGAATGGAGATGTTGTGATTGAACATTATTGCATCTTAATATTTCTATAGCAGCTTCACAATGCTGGACCCAAACCTGTGGTTTCCAATTGTACTAGGTAGCTGCTGCAAGATGTTGTGCCTCAAGTCCAACCACACAAGTTGTGGCAGATGATCAAATAATTCTTCTGGTAACTTTCTAAGTAAATTTCCTTCCAGGTATAAATGCTGAAAGAAAGCAGAAGCCAAATCAGCTTGTTGAAAGCAAATGACATATATTCACGATTCTAGACAAATACATAACGTGTTCACACATACAGATTTGCTCAGAAAAGGCATATTCAAAATAATGTAGATGTGTTGCACCAATAAAGACGCCGCAGAAAATCGGTCTCACTGTTCACCACCAACTGTGGCTCCAGCATCTCCAAAGCTACTGCCGTTCCTTGACTCATGCGAAAACGGCCTACTATTATAACATTATCCTGGAGGAAAATATCAACCCCAAAGTCCTCTTTTCCACCACCCACTACCAACTCCATGCACCCACTCAGGCCTCCTCAATCTTCACTTCAAATATGAAGTGCGAGGAGATCTTGGACTTCTTCTCCTCCAAAATCCACAATATCCACCAGGGAGCCTCATCCTCCTGTCTCTCGTCAACCACTACCACCCCCACCATCCCCCTCACCCTCCCAGTCATCAGCTCCTACCTCGACCCCCTTCCTATACTCTTTCTCCCCGGTCTCTCTTTCCTCCCTCTCATGCCCTCTCACCTCCATGAAGCCAACCACCTGCTGCCTCAACCCCATCCCTACCAACCTACTGCTCACCCAGCTCCCTCTCCTCTGCCCACTGTTGGCTGATATCATCAACCAGTCCCTCTTCACCGGATCAGTCCCTGCCCCCCTCAAAACTGCTACCACCATCCCGCTCCTTAAAATACCTTCCCTAGATCCCTCAAATCCCAGCCACTACCACCCGATCTCTAACCTGCCCTTCCTTTCCAAAGTACTCGAATGCGTTGCTGCAAACCAACTCCATGCCCACCTCTCCTCCCACTCCCTCTTCAAACCCTTCCAGTCCGGTTTCCACCCAGCCCACAGTACAGAGACTGCACTTGTGAAAGTCACAACGACGTCCTCTCTATCTGCGACCAGGGCACCCTCTGCCTCCTTACCCTCCTGAACCTGTCCGCTGCGTTCGACACAGTCGACCACGTCATCCTCCTCCACCACCTGTCCTCCATCATCCACCTCAGTGGGACCACACTCGCCTGGTTCAAGTCCTACCTCACAAACCGCCAGCAGTACATCTCCATAAAAGGCTTTTCCTCCCGATCTCACCCGGTTACCTGTGGGGTATCCCAGGGATCCATCCTTGGCCCCCTCCACTTCATCATCTACATGCTCCCTCTTGGGGATGTCATCCGCAGACATGGCGCACCCTTCCACATGTATGCAGATGACACCCAAACTCTATTTCTCCACTTCACTTTGCAACCCCCAGTCCCCTGATGTTCTGTCAGCCTGCCTGTCAGACATCAGGAGTTGGATGAGCGCAAATATCTTGCAGCTGAATATTGACAAAACGGAGGCTACACTCTTCGGCTCTCGTCAAAGCTCCATTCGCATGGTTCTCACCTCCTCCACCTTCTCGGTCTGCCCCTAAAACTCTCCGAAGTTGTTGGCAAATCTAGGTGTCAAGTTTGACCCCCAACTGTCCTTCTTCCCTCACATCTGGTCCCTCACCAGCACCGCCTTCTTCCACCTCCAACGGATCGCCTGTCTTCACCAATAATTCACTCCAAAAGCTGCTGAAACCCTGGTCCACGCCTTTGTCACCTCTCGGCTGGACTATTCAAATGCCCCCCTCGCCGGTCTCTCCTCCTCCATAATCCATAGAGTCCAGCTCATTCGGAACTCTGCCACCCGCATTCTCACCTGCACCAACTTCGCTCCCCCATTACCCTACTCCTTTCCAGACTTCACTGGCTCCCTAGCCAATAGAGGATCGATTTCAACATCCTCATCCTTGTCTTCAAATCCCTCCACTCCTCTGCACCCCCCTACCTCTCTGACCTCCTCTCTCCTCAAACCAGCACCCATTGCCTTCGTTCCACTGGGTCTGGCCTCCTCCATGTCCCCCGGATCCTCCGCTCCTCCCTCGGCAGCCGTGCCTTCAGCCACTATGTCCCGAGGCTCTGGAATTCCCTTCCTCACTACCTTCACCTCACTCCCTCTCTTCTCAACTTCAGGTCTCAGCTGAATACCTTTCTCTTCGACCGCGCTTTTGGTCACCTTCCTCCCCCTGCCCCTGGCTCGGTCCCGGGATCCGCTATTGTGAAGCGCTCTGAGACACCGTCCGGCGTGGAGGGCGATATATAAATCTAAGTAGTTATTGTTGCTGTTGTTGTAGCGTTATTTTAAAAGAGAAAGGAATTTCTCTAAGTGACCCAGCCAATAATCCCCCAAATAAATTTGGCCATTCACTTTATGGCTATTTGTTGCACATTGCTCTGCCCAAATTCATCAACAAAAACAATGATGACAAATTGCATTTGTATAGAGCCTGTCACATCAAGAGGGTATCATAAGGTGCTGGACAGTCAGGGATCTGCATCCGAGCTGGTGGTTGGGATGATGACTTTTAAATATAGTCACTACACTTCATGATAAAATCATGTGAATTGCTTTGAGACAGCAATATAGAATAGGTTGGGACACTGAGCAAGGGTGGAGGAAGTGGGGATCTAAGAGTAATAATAATCCTTGCATTCGATATAGCGCTTTGCACATTTTATCAAAGTCTCAAAGCACTTCACAGAATATATTGTAAAGTGAATTGACTATATATGTGTGGGCAAAATATGGCAGCCAATTGCGCACAGCAGTGTCCCACAAACAGTCGTGGATTCAAAATTACCAATTTTTCTTATTGTGTTTTTTTTGGAGGGATTATTATTAGATGCGTGGCGTAAGGAAATTTGCCCAAGGTTTCACCCTGATCTGCTTGGATTCGAACACAGGTCTTTCGCTTATAAGGCAAGTGCTCTAACCACTGAGCTACAGGAGCTCCACATTTGAACATCAACACCTTGGATTTATACAGCGCTCTCCATGCCGTCTCAAATAAGTAAATTTTAAGGTATGTTTTTAAGGAAATTGTTTGATTCAAAGTTCTTATAAATTATTTATTTAGCCATTGCTGTCTTGGAATTGCTATAATGTTTTGGCTACACACAGTCACCAGTATATACTGTGAAGCACGTTGAGTTGGCTGGACCACATGATAAGGCACTGTATCAAATGCAAGGATTATTATTTTTGCATAAGTAACACATTATATTAAGATCCTGGTCTATGACCTTATTGTGTAATAATCATATACCATAAATTGAGATCTTTATCTGATCCATTTCCTAACGGTCCCAATACAAGTCATGTGTATGGACGCAGTTACATAAACATTGGCCCAAATTATCCAATTCCCCAAAATATTCTATTCCTGTTCTCTGAGCACCAGGCACAACTATAAAGCCATCTATAATTTCCTCACTTAGACGACCACAAACATGTGGAAGGAATAAAGTATAAATCTTAAAACTAACTTGATTATAATCTTCTGTTGCTTGTATATGCATAATGCCAAAGGTAATTCAGAGGAAAGAGAGTCAAAGAATCCATGATAAGTATTTAGGGGAATTATCTTCCAGGTTATAGATGAGACTGATTTTTGCTAGATTGTCAACTGGTTTTGATAGAAAATACCCCGGGTCGGGTCTGAAACATTGACTGTCCAGCGCCTTGGGATGTCCTCCCTACATAAAAGGCACAATACAGGTGTAATTTAATTGTTGTTGTATATATGAGGGAGAAAGGAATAAAAAGGAATTGGAGAAGAGATTAGGAAGAGTGGAGGATCATATAAAGCATATACACCGGCACAGACAAAGGATCTGTTTCACTGTTGTAATTTTCATGTAAATCCTGTCTTCAACAACCATTCTGAGGACTGGGCCAAAGCGGCTTTTGTATTACGATGGTCGCTGAGTAAATTAGTTTGCAAAACAGGCTACCCTAGGGAAGTTCTCAGGGGGTGATTGCTGAATTGAGGGGAGTTGTTTGAACAGGTTTAATTGTAATTCTAAGTTCAGTTGTATTTAATAGGTACATTTAAAAATCTGATTTATTTTCTGTCTAAAAGGGATGGTTTTAAATAATGAAGTTATTTAATACAGTATTGTTGTATTGACAGCTGATGAACAGTCAAACATGTCACAAATTGAGGTGTGTAATCATATAATTAAAAACTTTTAAAAATGTGCTTATGATTGTTCACGTATAATATTAGCTGTGACGATATGTGGTAGAGGGACCAGAACTGTCCCCATGTTGCTAATACTGTACATACATGCAGAGATACATATAGGCAGAGAGATACATACAAGCAGAGATACTTACATGCATAGATATGTAATACCTTTGCTAAACTTGGCAACAACAAATAGATCATTACTGAATATTGTGCTACAAACAAGTGTCAAACCAACAAAAGCAATTTATTTAATTCAATTTTGTTGTTAGAGCCTATGACAATATTGTCTGCAAATCAATTTGGCACAATAATATGTACCACTGTTAAGAATGTCACTCAATCAACAACCAAGATTAAATAATTTTCTGTTTTCGTTATCAGCTGATAGATGAAACTATGATGGTTCCCTTTGGGTATAGTAAACCTTTGCGCCATTTATTAACGTTTGACTGTCATATACAGAATCCAAATTATGTGAAATTATACCATGGTACAGACACTGCACTAGGTGTCCACTGATACAAGGCAGGAGTAAACTTCAATCACTCTCTCCACATGGAACAAGTAGAAACTGTAATCTCATCCAGCCGAGTACTGATACAAACCAGGACACTGTCAAACATTCATTTGTGTGAACAAGATTACACTAACTATATCACCCACTCTTTTTACATTACTAGTACCAAAATTGTTGATAGTTAAAATATCAGATTTGATTCAAAACCATAGAAATGCACAGAAAAAGGCCATTTGGCACATTATATCTCACAGGTCCTTGAAAGAGCAATCCAATCTGTCCTATTTACCTGCTTTACCCCCAAAACCCTGCAGATTATTCCTTTTAAAGACCTATCTAGTATCTTCTCAAAAACTGATATAGATTCCAGGCCCGTACGCAGGATTTTTAATGGGGGGGTGCGAATTGCTAGTGATGGGACCAACAATGGCCGGGGGCTTGCGGGCTGCCCCCGAAGCCCCCTCGAGGTCTCCGACGTTTTACACAGTTTGAAGTCTTATTTAATCGGTTCAGAAGATCCAATATGAATGGTAAATGTTTCATGCCCTTGGTGTTTAAGAGCATCATTATTTATTCAGTGTTTTTATTTTCCCCGGTAGTCCGTGTCTAAATTTTTTGGGAAGATCGAATGTGTTCGCCGATAACAGCAAACACGATTGTTCACACGATGATGTAAGGAATGTGAACGATAAAGTAAATTACAATCCAATTAAAACAGTACAATGACGAATGCTTGATAAATGTATGCGTATAAGAGAAAATGATCATAAACTACAGATTGACGGTAATTAATAAGTTATTCTGCATTGTTATCCTAAGACTCTCAAAACTTGAGCAACTTTTACTTACGGTGATCAGATTAAAAGATGATTTTACCTTCCAGAAGTGGTGCTGTCCCTTGTGGCTGTAAACGGGATGATTTCCAAACGAGGATGGATTTGAGTCTTGGCGCGGGCCTATGTTTATGCAGTGTCATTGACTCGTCTATCGACGCGGTATGTTTTGGGTTTGACGCCGATTCTGGTGTGCGACTCGATAATTTTATATTAATACTAAAACATTCAAAGATGTGTGTTTATAATAGGCGCTAAACCATAGACCTACGTCCATGAGTACTTTTTTTAAAGATAGGCATTCCCGTCCAGACACATATAACTTTTTTGTTGGGTTCTCAAAAGCTTTAATTTCTCAGAAGCTTGTAAATATGTTGTCATTGTTTGCTAGCATTACAGTCACACCTCTCAAAACTTGAGCAATTTTTACTTACGGTGATCAGATTAAAAGATGATTTTACCTTCCAGAAGCGGTGCTACCCTCGTGGCTGGATGATTTCCAAACGAGGATTTGAGTCTTGGCGCGCGCCTATGTTTATCCAGTCACGAGTCACAGACTCGCCACGTCATCGACTCGTCTATCGACGCGGTATGTTTTGGGTAGACGCCGATTCTGGTGTGCGACTCGATAATTTTATATCAATACTAAAACATTCAAAGATGTGTGTTTATAATTTATACATAGTTTTGAAGAACCGATTGTTACACAAATGCTCAATAAATTTACTTTACTTGGTATTTAAATTTGATAAAAAAATACAATTCTCTACCCCGGAAAATGTGGACCTTTTATAATTTGGGGGGGTGCGTACGCACCCGTCGCACCCCCCCTGCGTACGGGCCTGTAGATCCTGCCTTTAATACTGCATCCGAAAGCCTGTTCCATATCCTAACAACTCTCTGTGTAAAATAATTCCTCCTAATCTTTCTTTGCTAACTATCTTAACATTATGCCCTCTATCTACTAGCTCATCAAGAAGTGGAAATAATTTATCTATCTATTCAACTAAAACCACTCATACATTTAAAGACCTCTTTCAGATTTTCCTCAACTTTGTTCCAATGAAAATCTGCTATTTTTTTCCTTTTACAATGTTATCATTGCTCGCCCTGATCTTCCCCCAAAAGCATAACTTCAGACTTGTTTTTGTTTTATTTGCCGTCTCTGCTACTACTATGTGCTCCTGCAGTTGCTTACAATTGTCTTAAGTGTTTGTCATGCTCCAAATATATAATTTATCTGAGGGATTGTTGTCTAGGACATCAGAAGAAACTCCTTTCTCTTTTTCCAATAACAGTAACAACTTGCATTTAAATAGTGCCCATCATGCAGGGCAGTGTTCCAGAGTAGTGGAGCCTAACCACAAACCAGGGGGAGACACAATCAAAAAGGAAGGACTTTAGGCAGGATTTGAAGGTGAGGTGGGGGGAGGGAGTGCGCAAAGTGGAGAGAGTTCCATAGTTTTGGGACATAGTGGCTGAAAACTGAAAGGCGCTGAAAACCTCTCAACATAAAAGGCACTCTATACATGTAATTTTGTTCTTGTTGTTGAAGGCCTGGCCTCCAATGGTGAAGCGGAGGGAGCGAGGGACAAACAGAAGGAAGCGCTCTGAGACGCCGTCCGGCGTGGAAGGCGCTATATAAATCAAAGTTGTTGTTGTTGTTGTAGTTGTAGTAGCCAGATGAGTGGAAGCAGCAGGTAGCAGTTTGGGGGATGAGTAGATCAGATAAGTAGGGAGGTGTGAGGGCATGAAGGCATTTGAAACAGAATGAAAATGAAATTGAATAGTGTCATGGAATTCTTTACACCCAACTTATAGGCAGTTGGGACCTTGATTTGATGTCCTGCAGTTCATCATATGGTGGCTGACTTCACTGTCATTCTCAAGATTACTGGATGGATGGAAGTGCCATCCTATGGATGGGATGTTACCACAAGATTCTACTTGTCTGTTCAAGTCATTAAGGACTCATCAGATTTTTTGAAAAACCTCGGGAATTTCTTCTGGTGTTCATTGTTTTGATATGTCTGGTCCCACATGCGGAAGCCCATCACCATGCTTAACAATACCAAACCTGACTGAGAGTTCCCTGCATCTGACTTACACATAGAAATTCCCATGTTTAGAATCAAAGACACACTTTCTTCCTGAAGGGGCAGGTTATGCTAACCTGATTCTGGAGTGTATTAGGTCAGGTTGACAAGAGCCAAGGCTTGGGGATCGCAGAGTTTGGCTTGGGGTACTGCTAGAGTTCAACTATGGTTTTTCATAGTTTAACCTTGAGAGCACTGTTTGGCAGGCTTCTCACTACTTGTCCAGCTAGTTTACGGAACATTTTTTAAGAACAACTTATGGCTGTTTACGGAAAATTCTTTGTAAATTGGTAGACACGTTTATTCATAAAAACAAAGTCGCCACCATACTAGATAGTTAGTAGCAAATCTAAAGTGGAGTTTAGGAGGAATTTCTTTACCCAGAGGGCAGTGAGAATGTGGAACTGTAGTTGAAGCAAAAAGTACCATCATATTAAGAGGAAAATTGATCCAGACATGAGGAAGATGGAAATAGCAGTGGCATAGTTGAAGAGATTAGGAAGGTGGAGGATAGTGTTGAATGTCAACCTTGGCAACGACTGGTTGGCCCAAATAACAATGGCCTGTTTCTGTGCTTAACATTCCTGTAATAATAATTTAGTTACTCAATCCATGACTGCTTGTGGTACACTGCTGTGCGCTGTGCAGAATATTCTGTGAAGTGCTTTGAGCTGTCCTGAAGATATAATAAGACACTATATCAAATGCCAGGATTATTATCTTTACTCCCTTATTTCTTTACAGTAAAATGCTGTGAAACACTATGTGTTTTGGTGATGTTGTATTGTCAAATGCAATGATTATTACAAAACAAGGGAGTGTTTGCTAGGTTCCCAATTACAAAAACACTGAGGGCTGTAGTACTGCACTGGGAATGGATACACATTTGAAAGGAAAATTCACATTGACATTGTTCTAACTTCAGATGAGATGTTAAATTAAAGTCCCCCATGTCTGTTCAGGTGGACAGATTCCATGGCATTATTTGGAAAGAGAAGGGAGTTTCTCATGGTGTCCTGGCCAAGAATCCCCCAAATAAAATTGGTTACTCACTCTAAGGTTATTTGTTGGACACTGCGGTAAGCAAATTGGCTGGCTGCCCCATTTGCCCCCACAATACACTGTGAATCCACTTCACTGTATATCCTGTGAAACACTTTGAAACATCTTGGTTCTCATCATCCTCATGAGACAGCTCGGAAAGCTCTCATGTAAAGGTTCATCAGTGGGGATGAGCGAAGCAAGACAGTGGGTGGGGGAAGACACAAACAGTGGACCTAACAACAGATGGAAGGACAGACAGACAGACAGACCACCCCAGCCAGTGTACCTGCAGATAAGTTGCCAAAGTATCACACCTCAGAGAAGTCAGGTTGGTCTTGTTAAGGTCCAGCGAGTTGGTAACACACCAGGCGTCATTGTGGGGCTGGCTGGCTGTGGGGTGGCTGCTGGGGAAGGTCTGAGGCTCAGCCGAGGGTTGGGGTATTTGTATCCCAGGGGTCCTCTCACTTCTGCTGTCAGGGTTGTCCTCCATTCACTCGGATGCCAGGGTCCTTGTGGCTACACCCTCCACACAAACACACACCACCACACACCCACACAACACCAGCCTCGGCTGAAACGCTGCTGCAAAAACCAAATCCAAAAGGGATCTACAAATTGTTCCTGGTTTCCTTGTGATGTCCCAGGGAGACCATTCCCCTGTTAACTAAGCCCCGCACGTTCGCTCCATGCAAAGGCGGCGGGGGTTTAACAGGATAAATAAAAATAAATTAAAAAAATATCAGGTGGAAACAGGAGCTTTGCAAAGGTATTCACTTCCTGAAACCGGACACACCCCAGCTACCAGCCAGCTCCCCCTCACACCCCCTCCCTCCCTCCCCGGGGTAACCTTGGAGACGACTGTAGCGTGTGGCTGCTGTCAACATGCGGGTCAATAGGAGCATGGCACAGGCAGTCTCAGCCTGTCTGTGCCTGTCTGTGTCTGTGCCTGTCTGTGTCTGTGCCTGTCTGTGTCTGTGCCAGTCTGTGCCAGTCTGTGTCTGTGTCTGTGCCAGTCTGTGCCAGTCTGTGTCTGTGTCTGTGCCAGTCTGTGTCTGTGCCAGTCTGTGTCTGTGTCTGTGCCAGTCTGTGTCTGTGCCAGTCTGTGTCTGTGCCAGTCTGTGTCTGTGCCTGTGCCAGTCTGTGTCTGTGCCAGTCTGTGTCTGTGCCTGTGCCAGTCTGTGTCTGTGCCAGTCTGTGCCTGTGCCAGTCTGTGCCAGTCTGTGTCTGTGCCAGTCTGTGTCTGTGCCAGTCTGTGTCTGTGTCTGTGCCAGTCTGTGTCTGTGCCAGTCTGTGTCTGTGCCAGTCTGTGTCTGTGCCTGTGCCAGTCTGTGTCTGTGCCAGTCTGTGTCTGTGCCTGTGCCAGTCTGTGTCTGTGTCTGTGCCAGTCTGTGTCTGTGCCAGTCTGTGCCTGTGCCAGTCTGTGTCTGTGCCAGTCTGTGTCTGTGTCTGTGCCAGTCTGTGTCTGTGCCAGTCTGTGTCTGTGTCTGTGCCAGTCTGTGTCTGTGCCAGTCTGTGTCTGTGTCTGTGCCAGTCTGTGTCTGTGCCTGTGCCAGTCTGTGCCAGTCTGTGTCTGTGCCAGTCTGTGTCTGTGCCAGTCTGTGTCCGAGTACAGTTTACACCAGAGTCTGAGCCTGACCGTGCCGGAGTGTCTCAGTCTGAACACATCCTAAGCCTGAGCAGCGAGGTGTGTGAGAGAGTGTGTGTGTGTGCCTGAGTTGAAAGCACAGTGTTGAGCGGTGTATCTGAGCTCACTCTGTAACTATCAGGTTATTGTGATTTATCACAATTGCACGTTCTGACGGCACAGATAACGAGGATTCACTCCCTGCTTGTGTGTACAGTATATATATCTATATATCTATATATATCTATATGTCACCACCACAGACAACTTCACCCTCCACCCTTTATTCAGCATTTCTTCAACAAAAGTTAATAGAGAGGTGAAAAAAAAGGAACAAAACCCAATATAGTACAAAACTATTTTATTGCAGAGTGATACACAGCAAAGCAAAGCATCATAGTGATACACAGCAAAGCATGTGGAACAACACATGAATGTGTTGTTCCATCCAGCAAACTGGCTCTTTTGTTTTGTTTGCAGTATTTTAAGTTTACAATATACTATGTGAAGCGCCTTGAGACGTCTAGAAAACGTGAAAAGCGCGATGCAGTATCAAGTGTTAGGATTGTTATTATGATAAGTATTTATATTGTTAGAACAACATACACTGGTACTGTTCGCTCGTTTTAAACTGCGCCCAAAGAATTCACACGATCAATTTGATTTGGCCATTATCAAACCCAGCGAGGTTTAGCGTCACACTAAAATTAGCGCAGTAGCTTGCGTTTTATATAACCCCTTGTACTTCACAGCAATTACTTTAATTAACGACGAAGCACCGACATTCACTGTGAAACACAGTCACTGTTTGTAGGCAAACCAGGTGGCTCTTTCTGCTCACAAAACAAACACCCGCAATCATTAGGTGGACTGACCAGCTCTTCTGGAGGTTTGTCAGCCGAGACTCCGAGAGCAACAAGAGGCTTCTCTTTTTCGACTGAGTGTTTAGATTTCATTTGAAAACAAGGTAGATTTGTCCTCGGTTTAGATTTGTCCTCGGTTTAACTTATCGCGATGACTTTACCTCTCAAGAATACTGCGTTAGTGTAATGGGCTCACAGTCCAGTGAGCTTATCCCGCCAGCTACAATTCCAATGTGAGACTGGAACTCACTCATAACTCACCGCCCTCTCGTCTTGGGGACTAACGGTGCAGAAGTAGAGTCTGTTATGAATGGAAAACACTCACACTTGTGTTACCTCCTCTGGGAGTACGGGTACTTTAACGACAGGGAAACGCACCGACGTAACAAGTGGGACTCTCATCGCGACAGGAATGTTCGAGTTCACCACGAAGCCTTTTTTTTGCAAAAAAAAACAAAAAATCAACCCGAAGTGGATGTTGGCTGTATGAATGCACTGCTTATGTGGGACCTTTCAATGCGTTTGGGGATTGTGGGTTTTGTGAAAACCGCACACGGTCAACTATGGCAGCAATGGCAGCAATGTTGCTCAGCTTCCCCGCCACAGTTTCCAGGGTGTGTACATTGAAGCAGACAAACTTTGAACAGCGTCGCTGGGAAGCAAACATTGGTTTTGTGCACACACGCCATGCTCTCTCTCAGCTGTTCCTCCCTCTCCCAGAGCGAACAGGGACAGACACCTCGTTGACTGGAAGTATTCAAACTTAGCGCCGTGTCAAGTGAGGAGAGGGGTTCGGGTCACACAGTGTGCTATGAATACACACTGTCTTTTAAGCTGTCTTTTAAAACAAGATATATTTTTTATATAACAAGAAATAAAAGCCTCAATTGATCGATGTGACGGATCCGAGTCTCGCTCCTGTTCAGAGGTGGAGGCTGTACACCGATCACACTCCCTGTTCACCCGAGCAGTTTATCCGGGGGGTGCGGGGTGGGTGGGTGTTGCAGGGCGGCGCAGTCATCCGTGAAAAACACCAGGTCCTGGTCAGAACCACAAATAACAAGTCACCAGTCACATCAACACAGCCCGAGACACAGGCACAGGGGGGGGGGGGGGGGCAACACAGGCACAGGGGGGGGGGGGCAACACAGGCACAGGGGGGGGGGGCAACACAGGCACAGGGGGGGGGGGGGGCAACACAGGCACAGGGGGGGGGGGCAACACAGGCACAGGGGGGGGGGGGGCAACACAGGCACAGGGGGGGGGGGGGCAACACAGACACAGGGGGGGGGGGCAACACAGGCACAGGGGGGGGGGGCAACACAGGCACAGGGGGGGGGGGGCAACACAGGCACAGGGGGGGGGGGGCAACACAGGCACAGGGGGGGGGGGCAACACAGGCACAGGGGGGCAACACAGGCACAGGGGGGGGGGCGCAACACAGGCACAGGGGGGCAACACAGGCACAGGGGGGGGGGGCAACACAGGCACAGGGGGGCAACACAGGCACAGGGGGGGGGGGCAACACAGGCACAGGGGGAGGGGCAACACAGGCACAGGGGGGCAACACAGGCACAGGGGGGGGGGGGCAACACAGGCACAGGGGGGCAACACAGGCACAGGGGGGGGGGGGGCAACACAGGCACAGGGGGGCAACACAGGCACAGGGGGGGGGGTAACACAGGCACAGGGGGGTGGGGGGCAACACAGGCACAGGGGGGGGGGGCAACACAGGCACAGGGGGGGGGGGGTAACACAGGCACAGGGGGGGGGGGGGGGCAACACAGGCACAGGGGTGGGGGGCGGGGGCAACACAGCCCGAGAGACAGGCACAGGCAGGGAGGGAGAGGGGGGGGGGGGTTGTTAGTGAGGCCGCCGTGAGACACATTCAACTGCATCAGGCAGGGGTAGCAGGGAAATGCAGCTTTGATTGAATCAGTTAAGGTCAGCAGCACTGCAGACTAGTTTCTATACCGAGTCCTGTATCTCCCAATACCGTTGGCGCACTCTGAGCCACGTTAAAGAGAAAGCAACAGGATAGACTTACCCTGTAACAGATCTGGTTGATGATGTTGTACAAGCGCCTGATGCGCACTCTGAGAAAAGTGATCCTCTTCAGCTTCTTGCACCTCGGGGTGCTGGGATTATCCAGCAGATACAGATGGTCACGGAGTTTGATCATCACACACGAGTTCTGAAAAGTCACATTTGTTTTGGAGAGTCAGGCTGGCGGTAGGAATACACGTTGGGAGATAATAATGACTGCACACACAGACACACACACAGACACACAGACAAATAGACAGACACACGCACACAGACAGATAGACACACACACACACACGCAGACAGACACACAGACAGATAGACATACACACACAGACAGATAGACATACACACACACAGACAGACACACACATACACACGGACAAGTAATGGTTCTGAATCTCAGTAACTTACGTGCACATCAATGTAGTAGCGTGGGAGCACATCCACGCAAGGTTTCTGTGAAGAGAAAGCATGGGAGTAACTGCAGCCCAATCACTACTATTAGGAAACAAACCCACCGTCTCAGCAAGGAACGTTGCTCTTGGTTAACTTACTGTGATGGCAAATGTCTGCAATCTTTTCAGAGACGCCATAATCCCTTTGCTTAGTTTTAACACTAACGAATAGCAAGTTGGAGGAGCGGAATCCGCTATCGCCAGGAGTGTGGACAGGACAAACAGAGTCCTGATCAGATCCATCGCTGCTGCCCACCCCCAGCCAAGGATTAACTAACAGAGATGTTGTATCGATACCCAGCTATGTACTGTACAGCAGTCAGTCTGCGCCTCTGTGGTGATCTGATTGGATTCGAGCTCTCTGTGCAAAACTTTCCTCATTCCCACCTCCTTTGGCAGATTTTGGGGAAAAAAAGTCAGAGTGTTTACGCTCCATTCTGAGAAGATAAACAAATGTGAATCTGGGCAAACTGCAACAGCCCTGCCCCTGACTGCTGTTTGCTTGGTAACCATCCCGGATTTTATTTAAAAATACCAGCAGGTAACCTCAAAAGACCATATTGGGCTCGTGAACAGAGACAGAAAAAATACTGCACTCCATCTCAGGACAGAATGGAATAATAATAATAATAATCCTTGCATTTGATATAGTGTTTTGCCCGCAAAAAATATATTCCCTTTACAGTATATTCTGTGAAGCGCTCTGAGACGTTTATAAGATGTGAAAAGTGCTATATCAAATGCGAGGATTATTATTATTATGGCGCCTTATCACATCTTCTAGACGTGTCAAAGTGCTTCACTGAATATACTGTAAAGTCAATTGTATGTTTTGTGGGCGAAATGTGGCAGCCAATTGCGCACAGCAGTGGCCCACAAACAGTCGTGGATTGAAATGACCAATTTATTATTGCTTTTTTTTAGGGATTATCATTAGGCGTGTGGAGTAAGGAAACTTGCCCAAGGTTGCGCCCTGCCTTGAATCATCCGTTGGGTCACGGCAAATATTCCAGCTCTCAACATTTTGATTCCTGACTTATTATTATTTGTTGTTTCATCAGGGTTCCAACTTTTTTTTGTTGCTTTACAGGATACAAACTAAATTGGAAAGCCATGCATCCCATCCACACATGGAAATTCCAGAGATAGATTGTTGGAATGGGATAAGCACTCTCTCCCTGGAAAGAAACAATTCCAGAAAGTATTAGGCCCAGGTTGGGCAAGAGCCAGAGGCGTTTTTAAGATTTCAAACTACGCGTTGCAATTTTCTTAGAGGGCCCGACACTGACGGTAAGTTTAATAAGTGCGCATGCACAATTTTATTTTATGCAAAAATTAACTTTTGGCGGGTGCGATGCCTCTTTAGGCAGATTGCCTGCTCCGCCGGGCTGGGGAGAGCTCTGGTTTTCGCTAGACATTTAACAAAAGACAAGAGCACAGCACACTCAAATCCTCCCATTTCGATGATGTTTTGCATTCCTTTGGGGGCCAGCAATATGAAGGGCCCATCGGTGCGTTGAACCAATTGCACCAACATTAAAAACGCCTCTGGCAAGAGCCAATCCTTGTGGACTCCCTGAGTGTGGGTTGGGGTTCTGCTAGTGCCTCACCAGCTAAAACTGCAATGGTTGCAATTGATTAGCACACTCTCTGGCAAGCTTTCCAGCTGCTTAAATGTGCTATTGCAACTGATGTGCTTAGGCCTCAACTGTTTACAGTCTACATCAATGACTTAGATGAGGAAATAGACCTTAACACACCTAAATTCGCGAATGATACAAAGCTAGGTGGGAAAGTAAGCTGTGAGGATGACACAAGTAGAATGCAAAAGGATATAGACAGATTAGGTGAGTGGGCAAGAAGGTGACCGATGGGAAGTGTGAAGTTAGTCACCTAGATAGAAAAAATAGAAATGCAGATTATTTCCTAGAGGGAGAGAGACTAGCAGTGTTAGTATTCAGAGGGATTTAGGTGTCCTTGTACACTGATCACAAAAAGTTAGTGTGCAGGTACAGCAAGCAATTAGAAAGGTTAATGACATGTTAGCATTCATTGCAAAGGAGTTAGAAGAGTATAACAATAACGAAATTTTGCTGCAACTGTATAGGGCCTTGGTGAGACCACACCTAGAATATTGTGTGCAGTTTTGGTCTGCTTATCAAAGAAAGGATATGCAGTAAAAGCCTGTTTATCCGGCACCCAATCAACCGTAACTTCCGTATAACTGGCATTGCAAAAAAAAAGGTCCGCATTCGATTAACTGGAATTTATCCAGGAAAATGGAAATTTTTTTCTTCAATATTTTGAAGAATATTCTTCGGCCGAATATCCGGCAGGCGCTTTAACCGGCATTGGCCAAATCCCGAAGGTGCCGGATAAACGGGCTTTTAATATACTCGCCTTACTGCAATGTAGATTCACTAGGTTGGTTCCTGGGATGAGGGTGTTGAGGAGAGGTTGAGTAAACTAAGCCTATAATCTCTAGAATACAGAAGAATTAGATCTGATTTTATAGATCTTGAGATTCTTAAGGGCCTTGACCAGATAGATGTTGCAAGACTGTTTCCCTTGTTTGGAGAATCTAAAACTAGGTGTCATAGTCGCCAGATTAAAGGTCAGCCTTTTAAAACTGAGTTGAGAATATATTTCTTCACTTAGATGGTAGTGAACCCATGGAATTCTCTCCCCCAAAAGGCTGTGGATGCTGAGTCATTGAACATATTCAAGTCTGAGAATGACAGATTTTTAAAAGATAAAAGGATTAAGGGATATAGGGATAGGGCGGGTAAATGGAATTAGGATAGAAGATCATAATCTTATTAAATGGCGGGGCAGGCTCAAGGGACTGAAAGGCCTACTCATGCTCCTACTTCTTATGTTCTTATGTACTGCAGGTGCTCCTATAGATTCCTTTTTAGGTAGTTGAAACATGTACATTTTGATTGTATTGAGTAAACTTTTATTTTAGGACCCAGTTTCACAATTGTTGCCTCACTGTGGTTGCGTTGGCTGAAAACCTGACAAAGTACACGGGCAGTTTCCAACACAAATGTTTCCTCATCCTTTCAGGTTTCTGCCTGTACAACTTTACTACTAATAATAATGATAGCCCTGGCATTTATGCTATGATATAGCACCTTATCACATCATTGATAGGTCTCAAAGCTCTTCAAAAGATGTACTGTGAAGTGGGTTGACTGCGTATTGACAGGCAGCAGCAATAACAGCACAAAAATACTGCAAACCTATGTGGTCATTATCACAATCTATGTGAATATTATCATTATCCATGGTGAACATTGTCACATTGGTGGGTTAAATAAAGTGAATCAAGTCAAACTCTTTTTTTTGCGGGGTGGAGGTTGTATACAACTTTATTTATTTATATATTTATATTCATTACATCCAAAGACCAACATCCTGCTTGTTGGCCTCTCCAACAGCTCATGGCCTCTCCCACCCCAAGATCAAGACCCCATCATACCCACACTCCTCTAGCTCCACTTTTCCCGTTCCTCAGTGGATCTAGTTCAAAATTCTCATCCTCACCTTCAACGCCCTCCATTCCGTTGCCTCCTTCTCCTTCCTCTCTGTCCTCCTAACCTCTTATTAGCTTGTCCGCTCCCCCAGTTCAGCCTGCTCCTTGTACCCCGCCTGGCTCCACCATCAGTGGTCGAGCCTTCAGCCTCTCTGCCCCCATCCTATGGAACACCATCCCACACTCTGTTTGCCTCGCTCCCACCTTTGCCTGCTGTAAGGCATAGATCAAGACTCTCCTCTTCGACCATTCCTGCCACCACCCTCCTACTCCTCCTACTCCTCCTAATCTTTGCCATCCACCCTCCCTGATTCAGAGTGAGAAAGAGAGAAAGGCAGGGAAATATTTAACCAGATTCTGTGTTAAACTTCCGTTCTGACTTTTTCACACCAAAAATAGACATATATATTTTTTATTTTGTGGATAATATTCCCTGAACACATAGGGTGAAAATCTGTGGTGTTCTTTCAAAGCACAGCACAATAATACTTGGAGTTGAATATAGTAATAATCAATGATACTTGGGATTTGATATAGTCCAACGGCAGTAGGAGGAGATGGAGGGCTAAACAGGCTTTCACTGCATTTCAATGCCATTAACTTCAGACAGCAGCCCTGAGATCTTTATGCTAAACCCCACCCTATGTGGACATTATCACAATCTATGTGATTATTACCACTATTCATGGAGAATATTGTCACACAGTAAGATCAACATTGTCTCACTCTGGTGAACATTATTCGCGACCACATCACTCCCACCCTCGATCATCTCCACTGGCTCCCCATCCCCCAGAGGATCGAATTCAAGATCCTCGTCCTCACTTTCAAGGCAACTCAAGGCCTTGCCTTGCCCCACCTATCTCTCTGACCTATCTCTCAGCCTGCCCGCACCCCCCGTTCAGTAGACTCAGGCCTTCTCCGCGTCCACCTCCCTAACTGCCCAACCATCAGCGGCCGAGCTTTCAGTCTCTCTGCTCCCACACTGTGGAACTCCATCCCGCAGCCATTCCACCTTGCCTCCTCCCTTTCTTCCTTCAAGGCCGGTCTCAAGACCTTCCACTTCGACCGCACCTTCTGCTGCCCTCCTAACTCTTCTCCCTCTCCTTCCCCTTACCCCCTACCCCGACCCTCCCCCCCCCACCCCGCTCAGGTCCCGACCTGACTATTCAGCACTTTGGTTCGTCCTCCCGACATGAAAGGCGCTATATAAGTGCAATTTTTTTGTTATTGTATTATAAGCAACAACAACTTGACTTATATAGGGCTTTCCATGCAGGGTAGCAATCTGGCCTTCTCTATGTCCCAACCTGGGCCATCCCACCATTGGCAGATGGGCCTTCAGTCTTTCCACCCCACCCTATGGAACTCTATGCCACATTCCCTTTGCTTCACTCCCTCCCTTGCCTTCTTCAAGGTGCATCTCAAAACCCTCCTCTTTGACTGAGCCTTCGGCCAATCTATTATCCTCCCTGCCCTCCACCCCACTGGATCCCAACCTCCAGGTTGTATCCAAATTCCTGACTGTCCAGCAATTAAATGTGCAATTAAACCTCAACTGTGAGATGGTTATATTGAGAGGAGAGCAGGCTATCCTCTAGACAAGTAGATTCTAGAGAATGTGGAATATCTGGGGAACTATTCTATCATAGTGTGAATATTCAATAAAAAAAAATTGAAATGACTCATCATAATAGTATTGAAATAATATCATGGCACATTAATGCTTTGAGCTTTATTACATGAGATGAGAAAGTAGGAAAGGTTATAAAAAATTCTCCCACTTTAGTAAACTCATCTGATTCCAAGAGAGGCTGGCAGCCTGAGAAGGAGATGAGTGACTTGCAACTCATAATACCAGCAAGAGAAATTTAACAAGTCATAAAACAGTACAGGCTACAGGTCACAGCCAAGACATGGAATCAAATACAGTAGTAGGCTGGTGTTAATAGCTTCAGGGTTAAAAGTGAAACCACCTAATAAAGATTGTTTTAGACCCCTATTGTTCAATAGAGATGATGCCATACTTCCTATAAAGAGGTGATGGAAACCCTGTTCTGGATTCTGTCCTTGGCGTGGAAGTATAATTAAACATATACCCATGTGATCAAACTATATTATAATTAGAACTAATATTGTGATAATTACTAACCTCATTAAAGTTAAACAGACACATGTACTGATCTAGTTGAACTAAAATAACTCTCAGTATCTTGATATTCAAAGAAGGTCTGGTCAACACTCATTTCTCACGGGAATAGACAGGCGTCCTTGAGCCGGGTGGTACCACTGACGCCAGCAGCTATACCTATCTCCATGTGACTTTGATAAGTAATTACGTGTGTCAAGATAGCATTCATTTCTGTCCATTCCCTCTGTAATGCAATTAATACATTGTGTATTGTTTTAAGTGTATAAAAGGAGGAGTTGGACTGTTCCAAACTCAGAGGACAAGAGCGACTCCCATTGAGAGACGCATATTCTCCTCTCCTTTACTAGTATCGTATTAATAAAGCGCATTCTAATTATCTGTTTGAAGTGTTGTTTTCTAATAGATGGAGAAATAATACTACACAAATATCGGATTCAACATTGGCAGATGTATCATTTCATTGCAGGCCTTCAATTTATGGATAAGTATTGACTCAACTAGAAGTAGATGTACTGTATCTGCAGTGCTTTGTGAAGAATGAATTGAAACTAGATACAACATCTATTGCTCCAGACATTAAAATGAATTCTAATTTACAATTATTCCTTGGGTTGGAGGATTATACATCTGGTCTGGTGGAAATGCTAACAGATTAGATTGTGTTGGAAAATAAAACCAGATCTACTGGTAACAGCTTTACAGATTTTCAATCAAATGGAAAACAACATGATTAGGGTTTCGATTACCACTAGTGAGGACAGATACTGTCCAAACATTTGTGAAGTCAATGACAGAATTTGGAGAATTAAACAACATAACCTTTGCTAAAATCTTAATGAAATTGCACCCATTTGTTAAAAATTCCACAGTAAAAACCTTAATTGGCTCCCATTAACGGATGAGGAAAGAAGAGGGGTAGTTTATTCTGTAAATTCCATTAATTTACATTGCGTTGAGATCAACACTGATTTATAGCTGGTAAGTGTTAGTGCAGCCATTTTTAAGAAAATCTGAAATCAACTTACCTGTTTACTGTCAAAATCAGCTCATCTTATCAAAAACAATTCTTTGAAATTATTGACATTGTTGAGTTCCCTAAGTTCCTTGAAGTTATTTCTCTTTGAACATATCTACGGTTATCTCCCCTTTTTTCTTAAATTGGCGATAAACTCCATAAAATGTCTCCAAAATGTTCCAGGGTGCTATACCGAGTGAAGGGTATAATGTAAGTGTTATTGTTTTGAATGGGTTTGAGCATGCCAGGCTGTGATTGGCCATTACCATGTATTAGATGGTTCTACTGACGATAAGAATGCAACTGGTCTGTCGGGAAAAAACAACTAAATGGCATTAATTTTTTTAATATTTGTCCACCCAACGGAATTTCAACTGATAGACTAGAAACAAATAAATGTGGATGTTATATTTCAAGCGAGTTGAAAAAGCTATAGCTGTCAACTATAGGCAAATTGGTCTGATCTTAATAAATGGAAAATTCATTAAGTCACACTGGAAGATTATCTGTATGAAAATAGCCCAATAAATGACAGTATATAAAGAGGATAAACCCTATCACTGCGTTTTTGGTTATTGACAACCAATCTATGTTAAAGGGAGCTAGCAAGGGCTGGACACCAATTGGCTTCTTTGGAGTTTGTGATAATCTTGCATCAGCGCCTTAGGAATAATTAAGCACCAGTATAACGCTGGGGGAATGGGTGTGTGAGAGACAAGTTTGGAAAAGATGGATTTATATGATCCATGCCCTCCTACAGATAGCAATGAGGACTTGGAGTCCAGATTATTTCGAATTCTTTAAGAAACTGTTTGATATTGGGTTTGGAAAACTAAAGGATAAACAACAACAACAACAACAACAACTTCGATTTATATAGTGCCCTCCACGGCGGATGGCGGCTCAGAGCGATTTACAATAGCGGATCCCGGGACCGAGCCAGGGGCAGGGGCAGAAAGGTGACCAAAAGCGCGGTCGAAGAGAAAGGTCTTTAGCTGTGACCTGAAAGTGGGAAGAGAGGGGGCGAGGCGAACGGAGTGAGGAAGGGAGTTCCAGAGCCTTGGGGTGCAGTGGCTGAAGGCAAGGCTGCTGAGGGTGGAGTGGAGGATTCGGGGGACATGGAGGAGGCCAGACCCAGAGGAAAGAAAGCAGCGGGTGCTGGTTTGGGGGGAGAGGAGATCAGAGAGATAGGAGGGTGCAGAGGAGTGGAGGGATTTGAAAACAATGGTGAGGATCTTGAAGTTGATCCTCTCTGGGATAGGGAGCCAGTGAAGTCTGGCGAGGACTGGGGTAATGGGGGAGCGAAGCTTGGAGTGGGTGAGTATGTGGGCGGTAGGGAACGGCGATATGGGATTTTTCCGGATATGGATATATCGGTTTGCTCATACCTGTTTAAACCGATCTATCGAGTTTTTATACTGCGCATGCGCATGCATTTGAAGTGCGCGTGCATTGATGGCGCGCGCGCATTTAAGGTGCACGCTCAGTCGCGGTGCGCGCGCATTGACGGTGCGTCCGCACTGACGATGCGCGCGCAGTCGTGGTGCACGCACATTTTGAAATGCGTGCTCTAGGTCCAGAAAGTTTGTAATGTTGGTGTCAAGGTCTGTTGAATTATACAATGTTGTTTGCTCCCTACCTCCCCCTCTCCTTCTCTCCCTCCTCTCCTCTCTCCTTCTCTCCCTCCTTTCCCCTCTCCTTCTCTCCCTCCCCCTCCACTCTCCCTCTCTCCTCTCCCTCCTCCCTCTCTCCTCTCCCTCTCTCCTCTCCCTCCTCCCTGTCTCCTCTCCCTCCTTTCCCCCTCTCCTTCTCTCCCTCCATCCCTCCCCTCTCTCCTTCTCTCCCTCCCTCCCCTCTCTCCTTCTCTCCCTCCCCTCTCTCCTTCTCTCCCTCCCCTCTCTCCTTCCCTCCCTCCCTCCCCTCTCTCCTTCTCTCCCTCCCTCCCTCTCCTCTCTTCCTCTCTCCTTCTCTCCCTCCTTTCCCCTCGCTCCTTCTCTCCCTCCTTTCACCCTCTCCTTCTCTCCCTTCCTCTTCTCTCTTCCTCCCTCCTTCTCTCCCAACTTACCCCCTCTCCTTCTCTCTCTCCCTCCCTCCCCTCTCTCCTTCTCTCCCTCCTTTCCCCCTCTCATTCTCTCCCTCCCTCTCCTCTCTTCCTCTCTCCTTCTCTCCCAACTTTCCCCCTCTCCTTCTCTCCCTCCATCTCTAAACACAAAATAGAACACACACACACCAAAAACAAAATCTAGAGATTTATTCTCCTCCATTTCTTGCTTGAAACTAGCATGTAATGTCCACGTGTAAATGAGATCTATTACAATAGAAAAGAGAGAGACAGACAGTCTGACTGTTAGAGTTAGAAGCCGTTCGTGATACTTTGCCACTTTTTGTCCTCTCTCTGGTACAATGTTCTCCTCTTAAATAAAGCAGGAATTGTTTGAGCTGCACTGGCCCCACTACCTGTCGCTTTCTCCGAAGCGCTGGTTCGACTTTGTTCTGTTGTCGACAATGATTTCGCTCTGAGGGCAGCGTGCTGGGCGGGGTGGTGCTGCTTAATGTGTTGTCGCAGGCTGCTCGTGCTCGAATCAGATGTCTTAACCAAGACCTTGCAAACTGTACATCTATACACACCATTACTGACTGCATTGTTTTCAAAGTAGTCCCATACGGGGCTTCTTTTCCCCATGATGAGAAAGGTAAATTTTCAAACTACAATTTTCAGCGATGCGACTTCGTTAAGACGCCACGACTCACGTCGAGTATACACAGTAAAGTGTGCGCATCGGATGTGCGCGCCCGTTAATTGTGCGCGCGCACCGAATGTACGCGCATTCCATGCTCTAAGTCTAGGAGGTTGCAATGCCGGCGACAAGGTAAGCTGGAAAAGATCGCATTACACTGATAATACCAACAATATTGATATATTGCCAGGAACGATATTAAAAATATAATGATGTATATTTTTTAAATCGAATCTCTCGATATAACGTTTTTTTTAGAATCACCATATCTGCATACCGATCTGAAAATCATATCAGGTTTAATCGAAAAACCGATACATCACCGTTTCCTAGTGGGCGGCAGAGTTTTGAATTAGCTGGATTTTGTGGATTGTGGTGGAGATGAGACCGGAGAGGAGGGCGTTGCAATAGTCCAGCCAGGAGGTGACAAAGGCGTGGACCATGGTTTCAGCGGCTTTTGTGGTGAGGTATTGCCAGAGACGGGCGATCAGTCGGAGGTGGTAGAAGGCAGTGCTTATAACGGACCGGATGTGGGGGAGGAAGGATAGTTGGGGGTCGAACCTGATGCCTAGGTTGCGCACAGGTTCGGATAGGTACTTTAGATACTTTAGCAAGTAACTTTAGCAAGTAAATTATCATATTACGTTACTTCCATTCAAATAATAGTCACTTCTTGGTTTTTTTTGACCCCATGCGAAGTACTTTAAATTTCATCCGCCGTCAATCTGTGGAATTCTCAAGTGTGTTCAAATCCTCCAATAATCTATCTTGTTCAGTTTTACAATCTACCAGCTTCATTAGCTTTGTGTCATCTGCAAACATAGGCATCTTGCTTGTGACTCCTATCTCCAGATAATTTATAATAATATTAAACAAAAGAGGTCACAAAACAGATGATTGGGGAGCCTCACTCATGATATTTTCCCAGTCTGGTGATGTTCCGTATTCATTTATTTTTGAGTTTTACTTAGACATGATTCTATGCGAAGGGAACTATATAAATGTAAGTTGTTGTTTTCCACTATTCCAACAATTTTTTTTTACACAAACTTTAAATCTATCAGTTACCATTTATCTCTGTTGTCCCCCTGTTCCTACTACAGTATTTGTTTTAGAAGTGCGATGACTTCAGCTGTTCATCTGGTATAAACTAGTTTGTGGATTGCAAACTGATGGCAAATTCATAGGTGGGCCTCAGCCAAGCCTTACAACAAAAGTGTGATAGCAAGTGAAGCAATGAACAAAGAAACACTCCAGTTCAAAAATTCAGTGTTACCACATTTATAATAATAATAATCCTTGCCTTTGATGTAGTGCCTTATCATGTCATCAAGATGTCTGAAAGCTCTTCACTGTAAAGTGGTCTGAATCTATGTTTTTTGTTAGGAATATATTGAAGGAATGCACTATGGCAATGCTAAAAAAAGACTGATAGTCTAAAGCCTGCAAGTCACCATGTAATTCTATGTTATGCTCGTAACGGAATCTAAGGCTTGTAGTTTTTTGGAATCAACCCCTTTTTGCCCAATTCCATTTTACTTTAATTTACAGCTTTTTAAAAAAAAATGTATATGATCTTCATGGATTTAATTTATTCACTTCTAATGTGTTGTATTCATGAATTCCTCCTGACATGAAAAGCATTATACAAATGTAATTCAACAAATAAGAAAAATGCCACAAACGTTTTAATAATAAAAACTTTTGTGTGTTGCTGAACCATCTTCCCATTCAAGTGCTCAACAGAGGGCAGTGTTGCTCTATGAAGCAGGCGGTGTCTGGGCCTTGGGAATCTATTGTGTTTATTTTATGTCTATCCCTCTCATTGGGAAGTGACCGTGAATGTATTTGTACCATTAAAGTCTTAAACAGATCTTTGGCTAGGTCTATGTTGTGAGAGGGTTGGAATGCTTTTTGGAATGTGACTCTGTGCAGAGAGTGGGTTTGAACCATGATACTGATAATATATGACTCACAGACAGTATTTATGCAGCACCATGTGGAACAAGAATAAATAATTATTTGAGATCCTTGATTATATTCGGGGATGATATGACTGATTCTTAAATATATTACAAATTGTCACAGCAATCAAATGTCACAATGGATGTATTATATTGATATTGTGCATCAGGCTGGTTCACTTAGAACTACTTGCACCTTTGGGTTTTCAGGTTATGAGTTGAAGCCCCATTTGGGGAAATGGAATCTATGGAGTGTTACATACAGTGCAGTGCTAGGGATATAGTCCTTTATATAAGACATTAAACTGAGCCTATTCAGGTGGATGTTAAAGATCCCATGGTAAGATAAGAGAAGAAAGTTTATCTTGGTGTTCTGACCAACATTCCCCCTAAATAAAATTGGATACTCACTCCATAGCTGTTTGTGGGACATTTATGTATTGCTGCTGTGTTTGTGTAAAAATTACACACAATTGCTTAACTTTATTGCGAAGTACTTTGAGACGCCTTGATAATGTGATCAGGTGCTGTATCAAATGCAAGGATTATTGTTATCTATTATTATTAATCCCAATGCATACAAATGTAAATAAGATTGGATCCAGGGTACTATCCAATAAGAAAGATGTCAAACATGCACTATTGGACTAGGCACAAATGAACAGGACCTTTTCTAACAAACTGTTGTCTTCTGAACTACATCCTTTAACATTGAAGACCCAGAAAATCCTTTTTAGTTATTAACACCAACAATTTCCATTTATAGTCCCCTTCATATAGTATAAAGTTTTGGAGTGCTTTTGAAAGACAGGGACATCACAGGGAGAAATTAGGTGTCCACAGCGTGATCAAACAGGTAAGATTTGACGTGAAGCATAAAGATAGAAAGAGAGGGGGTGAAATAGTGGTAGAAGGAGGAAGTTCTAGAAGTTTGGGACATAGAGACTGAAGGTTCAGCCACCAATAGTGGCGCAGTGAAACAACAGGACTTGCAGGTCAATAAAGTAAGGTGAGATCAGAGAGGAAAGGGTATGTGAGAGGGTAGATAGCTTTTCTAACAAAATGCACAAGTCTAATTATTTTGCTTTGTTATATTTGATATATTTTTGGTTTATGAAACCAGTCACTCAGTTTTGTTTTAAATGTGTAGTTAAATGTGTAAGTGCTTTGAGATGCTGCCCTGCGTGTGGGCGCTAGATAAGTGTAAGTTGTTGTTGTTGTAGTTTTAGTGAATAGTTGTGCGCATAAAAGTGGTGTGTCTTGGGAAAAGCAAGGTGCCAAACATGTCACCTTGGAACCAGTCCAACTACAGAAAGACCCTACTTACCTTGCCCTCTCATCCAAGAGGAATAGTCACTACTAGTTTGTCATTTGACAATCAACAAGCAAATGGTAGTTGGATTGTAGGTGCCACAAACTCCCTGCAAGCTTCCTGGTGGGCAATGCAGCTGTGTGAGAGTATTGCCTCTTCTTCCTGTTCGCAAATTGGATACACGTCCCTTCCATTAAACGATGGTTCCACCAACTGGAGTTGGGGAGTTGAAGCAGCAGCTGCTTGCTTCTCCGCAGGCCAATCAATGTGGTTTCCAGACACTGGGCATACAAACATGTGTTCAGGCTGATGCTGGTGTCCACCACGACCCCCAACAACAACAAAAACAACAACTTCGATTTATATAGCGCCCTCCATGCCGGACGGTGTAACAGAGCGCTACAATAGCAGATCCCGAGACCGAGCCAGGGGCAGGGGTAGAAAGGTGACCGAAGGTGCAGTCGAAGAGAAAGGTCTTCAGCTGATTCCATACTGGTGGGGTCACCTACCACCAGGTCCTACTGGTTTACCCAGTGTTCAAAATGGCAAGTGAAACATGTAAAACACACAGAGTCATGCAGAAGCTGCAAACCTCGTCAGTTTGCCTCAGTTGGCAGCACATGTAGTAACTGCCATGATGGGATCAGGAAAGTAAATCTTGTATACTACAGTGTCACCTAAGCAGCTGGACAGGACGGATCAGAACTCTGTACAGCTTGGCTTGCTGGAAAGTGCCAACAGCATATTTTGCGTGCTTACCACCTATATGCAGAATGACCAGTAACTGAAATCACCAGTGATCTGACGACATGGAAATCAAACTTTTTGTGCTTTTGTATCTGTTATATAGTCTCTGAGCTCTTTGACCCAGAGACTCAATGCTTTCATGCAGTTGCCCGTTTTCCATGAAGGTGCCCAAAATCACCTCCCACCTCTCCCTGGCTCAGCATCAAGCTGCACCACTTAAGCGCTCCGAAATACCACCCCATGTGAAGGGCACTAAAAATTGTTGTTATTTTAAAGAAATTGTATCTGTCCTGAAGCTTCCCTTTGCAACTCTAAACCTATGTCCTCTTGTTCTGCTAGCTCGGTGGTTCCTAACCTTTTTTTGCTGCGACCCTAAATTGGCCATCAACAGGTCATTCTGACCCTTAGGGGGTGACTGCTCAACTGAAGCGAAGCTCAGCCAAGATGATATCTCCCTCTCTTTTGTGGACTCAGCGCAACTCCCTAGTACCATCTTTTATTCAAATTAGTTGGCGGTGTTGCCTCGGGCACTTTTCAGCATTAAAAAAGGAAAAAAAACATTCTGCTGACCCTTCGTGACACTACTGAGGACCCTCGCGATCCTGATTTGGGTCGGGACCCGAGGTTGGGAACCACTGCCCTACCTTGTTGTACCTGAAAGTATAGTTCCTAATTTACATTTTGAATACCATTTAAAATCTCTATAAAGTCCCTTCACATGATTCACCTCCCCATTACGCTGCTATACTCAGGATCAAACAAATGAATAGCGATCGACTGTTGTTAGTCAAATTGTTTTGCTTTCAGGCTTAAAAAATATGGGTACATATTTTAGCAGTTCTGTCAAAAAGTGAATGTCTCCCACTGAAACCACTATCCATTTAGACACACCGCATGGATTTTTTTTAAATATAAAAAAAGCCTTTGTCAGTTGCACTCAAAACGGTTTGCACTCTCAGAGTGCTATTTAATAATGAAAGACCAAATTGTTGTGGAACATTTAATCTACCTCACAAAAAATTTACTTTTTTAAAACCAAATCAATAACTTCCTGCTCATCTATGTCATTATAGAACCTGCCTAAATTACATTAACAGTAGTAAATAATGAATCAATTTTAACTGCTCAAAAAAGTACCTCACCCCACCATGTGAACAACACTATATTACTCCAGTCCTTGCCAGACTTCACTGGCTCCCTGTCCTGGAGAGGATCGATTTCAAGATCCTCACCCTTGTTTTCAAATCCCTCCACTCCTCTGCACCCTCCTACCTCTCCGACCTCCTCTATTCTCAAACCAGCTCCCGTTGCCTTTGCTCCACCGGGTCTGGCCTCCTCCATGTCCCCTGAATCCTCCGCTCCACCATCGGCAGCCTTGCCTTCAGCCACTGCACCCCGAGACTCTGGAATTCCCTTCCACACTCCCTTCGCCTTGTCCCCTTTTTTCTCAGTTTCAGGTCTCAGCTGAAAACCTTTCTCTTCGACTGAGCCTTTGGTCACTTTTCTCCCCCTGCCCCTGGCTCGCGCCCGAGATCCGTTATTGTGAAGCACTCTGAGACGCCGTCCGGTGCAAAGTTGTTCTATATAAATGCAAGTTGTTGTTGAAAATTCTCAGGGTACTGCTCATTCCAAAAAGAACTAAGCATAAATACAAAGCAGCCTTGGGCAACAACATATTTAGTCTGAGGGAAACTTTCTTGGATTACCTTTACCAATTACTATTGGCCATGTCAAACAAGGAAAAAATGACTTTTTTTCTCTGGCAAGAAAGTGGAGGCATAAAGCTTAAATTTTTTTCGAAGATCCATTCATTGTGAACCTTAACCAGATATGCAAATACAGACTGTACTAAAATAATACACTATATATTTTGTGTTATAGATATTCAGACTCCAGTGCTGCTATTGATCAGGATTACACAAGGCATGTAACAAACGTCTCAAATGACTCCTTGGATATTATCCCTCTTACTAGCTTGCTCTAAATGCTTACCATGATGACAGAATTGCAATTTTACCATATGCTAAGACTACTAGTACGAAACACATGTCCCAAAACAAATCTACACACTAATCAACATGTTATAATTATGAATGATTGACAGCAAATGGCATATTAGCGTTATTTTCTAAAACTCAATACAGCTACTGGATGTAAGTTTGAAACTGTAATTTCTCACATTGATGTCTCTAGGCTGTGAAATTGTTACCAGCTGCCAAATGGATGCCATGAACATCTGACAAAGAATTCAGCAACCCTGTTTTATTCTTCTGTACTGCCTCCTATCTGGGCCCAGAGCAGGATTCAGATACTCGGGAGGAGATTCCCTGTTTGCTGCTGAGTCAGAGAATGTTGTGCAGGTCGCATCACACCAACACACAGAGGAAATAAAAATCAATGTTAAAATAAACATTGTAACACAGACATTTATCAAAGGTACAGTATTCATAACTCAAATATTCTGTCCAAAAATAGTTTAATTCATGTTTTCTTGCATTTCCAGGTCTTCTCAATTTCTACAATAGTAAAAAAAATTCTTACATTTGGTATAATTCCTTTCACAGCACCAACTTGTGTTTAAATAGCAAACTTCACGCAGGGTAGCATCTCAGAGTGCTTCACGTTGTGGGATGTCTCAAAGTGCAATGGAGTGGAGTGACTGTGTGTTTTGTGGGCAATCTCTGCAGCCAATTTGCGTCAGCTGTCCCGCAAACAGCCATGGTGTGAGTGAGCAATTTTATTCGGGGGGTTTGTTGGTCAGGAAACTGGGAGATAGAAAGGCCCGTGTGTTTTTGAAGTTTCTGGGGGTGGGGGGGGGAGGAAATGAAGATAAAATGCAATAATATAAATGTTGCGATTGAACCTTCAGTTTTGTTTGATTCACCAATCCTGTGGAGTTGGAGACTATACCGTTTGTGCAGTGCTTGTTATGTGCTGTTTGTCTGTGTGGGTTAGGCTGGTGGCTGCGGGAATGTGCAATATGATCCTCTTGAGGGGGGCTGGGATTCAAGACCAACTCTCCAGCTCTGGATGAGCAATGAAGAGCTGGGTGGGGAACTTGCTCCATGTCCATCTGCAGGACATACCAGCTGGGAGTACTGGAACTCCTCACTATACATCGTCCTGATATACACTGTTTTGATTATACGTTGTTGATGAATTAATAAATACCGTAGTTAAAAAAAATGAGAATTAGATTAATTGAAGGGATATTAGCTGATTACATTTTATATTAGTTGTTTAATAAATATATAAATAAGATAATAAATACAATTAAGAGAACACTTTACTGGAGATGGTTGATTACCAGAGAGGCCCCTCCCTCCCTCACACCGCGTCCCCAAACAGCTGATCGCTGGCACGTGTTTCCTCCTTCGTACATTTCGACAACTTTAGAAAAAAATATACGAAGGTGCAAACACGGGGCAGCAATCAGCTGTTTGGGGACACGGTGTGAGGGAGAGAGGGGCCTCTCTGGTAATCCAGCCCCTTCATCTGAATGACTCCACCCCTCCCGCCACTAAATGTTTACTAAACATTTATTTTAATTTTCAATACTAGCAGTGTTGTTTTTGCTCTTTATTTAATATTAAAGCCCTCCACATTTATCTCACATTTAAAACCCTCCACTAATAATAATAATAATTCTTGCATTTGATATAGTGCTTTTCACATTTTATCGACGTTTCAAAGTGGTTCACAGAATTATTATTATTACCCTACATCCATTTTTTTTTAATCACGTGCAATGGTGTTTCTCTGTGGTGGTGAAGGGAAAGAATCGAAACCTTGGGTATCGAGAGCCCTGTGGGATTATCTTGTTGCTAGTTTGACTGATCTTTGTTAGATGATACAATTTGTTGTATTTATGAATGAATTTCTCACACTCTGTTTCATCATTTCGAGGTTTGATGGGGAAGGTTCTTTCTCTCAATGTTGCTTGGCTGGGATCTCCTTAGCTATTCAGAAATTGACCTGGAACCATCCATGCCTGTGAGCTTGTTCATCTCAAGGCTTCACCTCAGCCGTCAACCAAAGTTATGCCTGAAACTCACGCCATTTGTTTTTCGCTGTGGCTCTAGCACCTCGGGATTCATGGAACATCAGATAAGTGTATTACTGTAGTGGAAACCTTATGATGGCAACTAAACCTATTACACTCGTTCTCTCTCTCTTTGGCATTTTTCTACACTCCGGAGGTTTGGCAACACTATGTGGACTCCATGCAGGTTGTCCAACATCCGAACACGTATGAGCCAATCTCTGGATCACATTGTAGGTCGAGACAGGAAGTTCTTAGGAACAGAGGCTAACGTTTGATGGGGACAGGATGAGGGAGATGTTCTTAGATTAATGTGGAGCTCACAGAGCGGGTTGAGGATAGAGTTGGTGAACACGGAATGTAGGAACACAGTTATCCAATGCAGTAGGCACTGTAAGATGAGGTTTAATAATTTCTGTTATAGCGGTGGAATCGACGGTCGGCAGGGGTGGAGCCGAGGACCCTAGTGTGCGGAGCCGAGTTGTTATGAGCTTCGGCTCTTCAAAATCTGAAAAGACCTGGATCGGAGGATTGCAGTGAAGATTTCCAACCTTTCAGGGAGGAGTAAACTGTGGTAAGATAACGTAGATTGGTGGAACAACAACAAAATTATACTTGTATAGCATCTTTCAAGCCAGGAGGACATCCCAAGGCACAGGACAGTCATTTTTTCAGATCTGAGCTGGGTCGGGGAATGGAGGGAAAGGGAGGAATTTGGGGTGACCAATGGGACTGTCAAAGAGGAGGGTCTTGTGACGGGACATGAAGTAGGCTAGAGTGGGCCGGTTGGGTCAGGGTATGTGGAGCAAGCTGGAGCCTGCTGAGTGGAGGGGGAGGGCAGGTTGCTCCAGCCTGCTCCACATACCCTGACCCAACCGTCCCACCATTGGTGGGTGAGCCTTCAGCCACTCTGCCCACAACCTCTGGAACTACATCCCACAGTCCCTCTACCTCGCCCCCTCCCTAGCCTACTTCAAGTCCCACCACAAGACCCTCCTCTTCAACAGTCCCATTGGTCACCACTAAGTGATTGACTGTGTGTTTGGCCTTAAATATCCGCACAGCCACTCAAAAGTGCTTGGGTGCAGTTGCTCTACTATAACAATGGTATTCATATCAATCTTTCCTGAAATGTTACATTTTCTAAACACCACACTTTGCATTTCCTCAAACCTGTTGATTTTAATTTTCCCTTGCTTGAAGTATTATAATAATAATAATCCTTGCATTTGATATAGCACTTTTCACATCTTATCAACGTCTCAAAGCGCTCACAGAATATACTGTAAATTGAATTGACTGTATATTTGTGAGAGAAACGTGGCAGCCAATTGCGCACAGCAGTATCTCACAAACAGTCGTGGATTGAAAATGACCAATTTTTATTATTGTGGGTTTTTTTGAGGGATTATTAGGCTAAACGTCAACAAGACAGAGATCCTCCTGATTGGTTCGCGTCAGCGCCTCCGCACCTCAGGCGCTGGTGACATCAGCATTCAGCATTCAAAGCTGCACTCTCCACCTCTCGGAGCCAGTCAGGAACCTGGACGTCTTGTTCGACCCCGAACTGTCCTTCCTCCCCTAAATCCATGCCATGAAGGCCGTGCCAGCCTTCCACCACCTTCGCAACATTGTCAGACTCTACCACTACCTCACCCCACATGCTACCGAAACATTCATCCACACATTCATCACATCTGGCTTGACTACGGAATTCTCTCCTTGTCAGCCTTTCTAGCTGCTCCCTTCACAAGTTGCAGATTATTTAGAACTCTGCAGCTTGTATACTCTCCCGGACTAGGCTCCGAGACTACATCACTCCCACCCTCGCCCATCTCCACTGGCTCCCTATCCCCCAGAGGATCGAATTCAAGATCCTCGTCCTCACTTTCAAGGCCATTCACGGCCTTGCCTCCGCCTATCTCTCTGACCTGCTGTCTCCCTATCCGCCTGCCCATCCCCTCCGTTCAGCGGGCTCTGGCCTGCTCCATGTCCCCCACCCGAACCACCTTATTATCGGCGGCCGGGCTTTCAGTCTCTCTGCCCCCACACTCTGGAACTCCATCCCACAATCCCTTTGCCTCGCTTTCTTCCTTTCCTCCTTCAAGGCTGGTTTCAAGACCTTCCTCTTTGACTATACCTTCTGATCCCCTCCTAACTCTCCCCCCTCTCCTACTTGGCATGGAGGGGGCTATATAAATAAAAGTTGTTGTTGTACTCTCCTTCCCCCTACCCCAATCCTTCCCCCACCCGGCTTGGGTGCCGACCTAACTGTTCAGCGCCTTGGGACGTCCTCCCGACGTGAAAGGTGCTCTATAAATGTAATTTTGTTGTTGTTGTTGTTAGGTGTGTGGAGTAAGGAACTTGCCCAAGGTTTTGGCCTGATCTGTCTGGATTCGAACAAAGGTCTCACACTTGTAAGGCGAGTGCTCTAACCACTGAGCTATTATATAATGGTGGACAGATAAAGTGATGGGGAGGAATTACTAGAGAGGCCCTTCCCTCACACCGTGTCTCCAAACAGCTGATTGTCGGCACGTGTTTGCACCTGCGTATATTTCGACAACTTCAGGAAAGATGGACGAAGGTGCAAACACATGCCAGCGATTAGCTGTTTGGTGACGCAGTGTGAGGGAGAGAGGGAAGGAGGAGCCTCTCTGGTAATCCTGCCCCTTCATTTGAATGAATCTACCCCCTCCGCCCATCAACCATCTCCAGTAAGTGTTTTCTTAATTGTATTTGTTATCTTATTTATATATTTACTAAACAACTAATATAAAATGTAATCAGCTAATATACTTTCAATTAATCCAATTGAATTAAGTGTTCTCTTAATTGTATTTTTACCTAATTTATATATTTATTAAACATGTATTTTAATTTTCAATACTAGTAGTGTTGTTTTTGCTCTTTATTTAATATTAGTGTAAGAAAATTTAGACCAGAAATGTACCAAAGGAATGTAACCCCTATTTATATCATTAGGCCTATGGCAATTTAGGTTTCGCTATACGTTGTTTCAGTTAAAGTCGTGCTTTTCAAGAACACATCCTCAACGTTAATTGAGGACCCAGTACACCGCTTTCAGGCTGCTAACTCAGCACTGAGAGCTGTCCATTGTGCAGCTCACAGAGAAACCAGTGATTCCCAGTGAAAATAAACAGAGATAAAGGAGAGGGAGGAAGAGAAATAATGCATGAACACAAGGCACAGGAAAGAAAGCTAGGAATCATGGTTGACAGCTCGTACAGCAAAGGGAAGAAATGGTGTGTATTTAAACCATACACACTTGCCTGCCTAATAGAAAAAAACTAGTAAAATAAACGGAAGCCCCCTTTTTAAAAAAAAAGCCTCATTTCAGTCTACATTACAAGGTTTTGTTACTCCTAACAATCAGTTCTCCTTTGAATGTGTTTGCATCTTGTCTCTTCATATGGGTCAGTTAGAGTCGGTTTATGAGCCCAATGCAACATTTTTGATATGAATAATAAAAAGCTAACAGGTTTAAAAGTAACATTGTATGTTGCACTGTATTTTGATGCCAGTGGGTAGCTTCCATACACACAGTTCATGTAAATAAAAAGTAAACAACAATAAAATTACATTCATAGAGCGTCTTTCATGTGAGGAGGACATCCCAAGGCCCTGAAATTAAAGCAATGGTTTGACACAAAATAATGTTCCCCCAGGAATGTATCATTAGCACAGAGCACAGTAAAATAAATCCACTTCAAGATTAAACTTGCCCCATCCACAGAATAAACTGCTCCTCATTCCTAAAATAAAACATCTTCTTTTATATATTCTTTTGCAAACATCCATTTGTAAACTCTTAATCCTGACCTACTGCCAAGCTCCAATCTCCCTTCCCCCCATTTTGTAGAATAAACTTGCTGTCATGGGAGATTTTATTGCGAAATAAAAATAATTCCCAGCAACTCACTCAGCAGTGATACATTTCAATGACGTATTAAGGCACTATATCAAATGGAAGGATTAGGAAGGGTAGAGCAAATGTGCTGTGCATGGAGTGAGAATTCAAGAATGGCCAGGGAGACTTTAGTGTAAAATATACCAGGGCAAACCATTTTTATGTTACTGTGGAATTGTACAGAGATGGATTTATATTGCGCACTTCATGTCGGGAGGATGTCGCAAGGTGCTGGGCAGTCAAGGGTTTGCACCCGATCTGGGGTTGGAGTAAAAAAATAAGTGCTATGATTTACTCTTTAAACATGCTGATCCCCTATCAAACTGTCTGCTCCCTCCATTCAGCAGGCTCCAGCCTACTTCATGTTTCCTGCCTGACCCGCCCTACCATCAGCAGCTGGACTTCCAAGATCTCTGCCACTCCACTATGGAACATCATCCCACAAGATCCCTTTACCGTGCTCCCTCCCTCATCTACTTCAAGGCCCAACCATGCCTTCTGCTGCCCTCCTACCTTTCTACCTTCCCTCATCCCATCCCTGCACCCCCCACCCACCCCCCACCACTCCACCCATGCTCAGAATCTGACCCCCAACTGTTCAGCTCCTTGGGATGTCCTCACGATGTGAGAGGCGCTCTTCAAATGTAATTTTGTTGTTGTTGTAGAACTCATTAACAAATCTGTCATTTGTTTAGTTTGAAAATATCCAGTTACAATGAATAGAGGCGAACTTTCCTATCTTTTGAGAAAACCAAAGGGTTCACATTTTCAGGAAGGAGTCTTAAAGCCACCCATTAGTTTTGTTAGTTTTTTTTCTTTTTTTTTTTATCCTGCCCTGGGTGTAGCGGTCTTTCTTCCTTTGACTTGACTTCTGTTTCTGATCCTTTTATTAATCAAACTTGCTGAGCCTCCATTCTCCCCCAATCAACCATTCCAGTTCCACCAAACTCTAAACAAAGGACCCCTAAACCCTCAATTGGGCTGCCCCCTGGTGGACACCAGTGACAATGCCATCGACTTGCCCACCAGCCCACCAACACTTTACAAATGTAACATGGCAAGAAAAAGGAACACTTGTATTTCTTTAAAAGGGAACACGAGTTGCATAATTAACATGCAAATTGGGAATGGTAGCAGAAAATTAAATAAATCTCCTGTGATGTAGTGGACATGACTTATTTGCACCTTTACAGTTATTGTGGTTTATGGCTTGTGCCAGTGAATTATTTAATTTCCATAGTCCATCTGGCACTTGCACATAGCCTCCATTCATCATTCTAAAGTGCTGTGTGTTACCAGGAATCAGATGTTTACTTAACTTGTTAAGGTGGAACAAATCTTATGACAACACTAACTGAAATAGTGATGTAAAAACCAGAGGTCTGTTATTACATGTTTTATGTGCTTATTTAAAATAAAATTAGGGAAGATGAAATACATATGGTAATTGTATTTCTGGGGCAACCCTTTCTGCACCCCTACCCAGTGTATTTCAAGGTTCCAAGTAAACCTCACATAAGTCCTATCAGTTGGGACCACACATTTAGTATGACTTATGCAAAGTATGAGTTATGTCAAACTTGCACAGAATAAAATCCTTAAATGGGACTTGGGCGGATGTACCACTTAGACGATTCTACAATTTATCCAGATCAGACTTATGTGAGGTTTACTGTTGAGGGATGGAATTTAAGATAAATTGGGGGTAACTGGATATCTGAAACCACAGCAGGAAATGCAGATAAAGGGGGCAGGTGGGAGAAAAATTAGCAAAGTTTTCGGGTGTGACCCTTCAAAAGAACTCTATGGCAGAATGTTAACCTACCTCACCTTTCCCATGTTTGTTTCACTAATGACAGTGGAGTCACGGCAGAGGGTGTGGTGGTGTAACTCTCTAGTTGAGTGTGGAGCCCAATCTGATCCCTGTTAGTGGTGTTGTTTCCCACGTGCTGCACGACTGCAGTTACAATCGGTAACCGCGCAACCACGAGTATACTACAACACAGTGTTTTATTTAAATCAGCCGGTTTGGAGATCTTTTATATACATATAAATACATACATCTGTACGCAAACATATCACACAAGCCGCAACACACGAGATTCTACACAACAAGCTGGCCATGGTCAGGGATGTTTTGACAGAAACGTGCTCAACGCACTGCAGAGTTCTGCCCTGAAACAAAACACACGAGGTTTTAGATTGAAAACTGATTTGAAACAGAATGCAAAATCGCACGCAAGACAGACAGACAGCTAGACACCAAAGCACCGTTTGGCCCGAAATAACGCGTAGATTCTTGTAAATCCAGCTGTGCAGATCCCCCACCCCATTCACTCACTACCCCAGAGGTTTTGTTGCAGATGTGCTTGAGTTGTGTGTGTGTGTGAGGTGTTGATGGGAGGGGATGTATGTGTGTGTGTGTTGGTGGGAGGGGATGTGTGTGTATGTGTGTGTGTTGATGGGAGGGGATGTATGTGTGTGTGTGTTGGTGGGAGGGGATGTGTGTGTATGTGTGTGTGTTGATGGGAGGGGATGTATGTGTGAGGGTGTTGGTGGGAGGGGATGTGTGTGTGTGTGAGGGTGTTGGTGGGAGGGGATGTGTGTGTTGATGGGAGGGGATGTATGTGTGTGTGTGTTGGTGGGAGGGGATGTGTGTGTGTGTGTGTGTTGATGGGAGGGGATGTGTGTGTGTGTTGTAGAGCTCCCTGTCCCCTGTCAGCAATTTCCAGGAGCTCTGATTGTACAGGAGGCTCCATTGTCCTTCCCCTTGCAATTGGATGTTAACACTGTAGGGTGTGTGTTTGTATGGATGTGTGTGTGTGTGTGTGGGGGGGGGGGGGGGGGGGGCGTGTTGGGGGGAGAGGAGAGGAAGGGAGCTCTCACATTCTCTCAGCCTCAGTGATCAAAAATAAAATGAATCCATATGTGTGTGTATAATAATAATAATAATATCCCACCAGTTACTGTACCTGTTAATCGAAGCTGGCGAGGAGGGAGCAGGAGTGTGCAGTGTGTGTCAGGTGGAGGATGGCTGGCTGTCCTCCCTCTCTCCTCTCTCCTCTCTCTGGCTGACACCAGGAATTTACTGTGGACCACGCAGTTTTGCAGGCAAATTGTCATTTAAATAAAGCCACTGTGTGTGTGTGTGTGTGACACAGAGAGAGAGCTGGCTGGCCATGGAGAGGGGCGATGCGTGGGCTATCTTGGTCTTCAGTGAGCTGAGCTGGGCTGGGCAGCCAAAGTCCTTCCCCACTCACCCTCTCTTGCTTGGGACATTGGTGGAGTAGTCCCGGTCTGCGGGCTGGACATGCCTCCTGGCTCTCTCACATCCTACCCGAGAGTGCACGGGCTGAGAATATGGGCGCCAATCACTCTCACAAAACACCGGTGTTCGATGAAAACGAAGACGGTAAGATTTCCATCTCATCTCGTTATTTATTTAGTTACTAATTTAGTTATTCATTCACCGCTAGTTTTGTCTGTTTTGTTTGTTTTTAATGGGGGGAAAAAAATTAAATATCTATATATTTTCTTTTGATTTAAAACCCCCCATATATTGAGCTTGCTTTGGCTACCCCACTGTGATTCAGTTTGCTCTCACCCATCCCTCCCCCACCACAACTTCTTACCAACATAGGCTGTAAGGAAACCAATGGAAATATTTATGTGTCTTATCACGGTATTGATGGCCTGGGATATGATGTGTGTCTCTGTCCCTTCTTTCATCTTGTTTTGTGTGTGTGTGTGTGTGATTCAGGATACAATAGGAGAGATCTCCATCCCCCTCATAGCCTAACTTTTGAATAACATGTTAGCAATATCAACTTTAACATCAGCATCTGCCATTTATAAACCCAGATCTAATGGATAACACCCCCCCCCCCCCCCCCCCCCTGCAAATATACTGTATTAATCTCTGCATTTTTATACCCCTTATCTTCTATTTGATGATGGTGTTATCAGACTCCCAACAATCATTAAATCCACAGGTGGCAAACATAACATTGTCTCTCTCTTTTTAAAAAAGAAAACAAACCCTTAAAAAACCAGGTTTACTTTAAATCAGAGAAGCTAAAGTTGTTCAGGAGCACACTCTGTTTACATGTTTGCTAACCAAGACTGTGAAGATAGGTCCTTTCAGGTCAACAGTTTATTTTAATCTATTTAAGTATAATGTAAAGATTGTGGAATGTCTTAGATGATATGCAGATATGTGTATGTATGTATCCTCCCTTTCACTAGTTTTGTTCCATACTCTTATCTAAAAGATAGGAGAAAGGGTTTTGGCCCTTGTATTAAATAGGCTGGTCTATAGCCGCCCTAACTGACATTTACCAGTGTAATTGAACACTGTGTCTGTGGGTGATGATATAATTGATCAACATGTTGCTTGACGCTTTATTGTAGTGATACTATAATAATGGCACCCATCAGTACCCTTCAAAATGTATAACCGTTGGAAAGTTGTCTGATGAGACTTGTTTCAATTGAATATATGTTCCATAGTTTCTGTACTATGACAATGAAACGGGTAAGGGGTTTGCTCTGTTGGGTGACCACTGTGTAGGGCGTTTATCAATGGGGACAAACACACTTATTCCATGCATGAATTTTCACTTTGTACCTTTAATATTTTTATGTCTTAAACTTGCGCTAGTTACTTTTTGCTACACAACATAATGCAGGAGGAGAATAATCCTTCAAGTATTAACGTTTATAATAGTCTCTAGGATTAATTGAAACATTTTTTTTCTTGGGATTATTTCAAATAAATGAAACTACACAAAATGCAATTATTTTTGCATCTGCGTGCACGTTCCTTCTCCTCAAGCAATTCAACTCTGTTGAACAAAGCTGAGTGCTGACCAAATGCTGATAATGAATTCCAATAATACTGTACATTGATGGCTTGCAGTCAAAAAAGTATCTGATAACATCCACCCTTCTATCCAATGCACCACTGAGCACATTTTTAGTATGTTGCACTGCACTGGTTTGCTCCTTTAAGACACAGGTGAAATAACAATAATAATAATCCTTGCACTTTTGCGCTTTTCACCTCTTCTAGACGTCGCAAAGTGTTTCACAGAATATATTATAAAGTGAATTGACTGTATATTTGTGGGTGAAATGTGGCAGCCAATTGTGCACAGCAAGGTCCCACAAACAATTGTGAATTGAGTGACCAAGTTATTATTTATTTTCTTGGAGGGATTATTATCAAGTCTGTGGATGTCAGGAAATTCGTCCAAGGTATCGACCTGCCAGGAATTGAACCCAGGTCTCTTGCTTGTGAGGCGAGTGCTCTAACCACTGAGCTGCAAGCCTCCAGAATTTTGACAAATAATGATGGGTGTGAATAAAACTTAAATAATTTCCCTAATCAAAGAAAGAGAGAGAGAAAAAGAGAGAGAGAAGAGTGAGGGAGGGAGAGTGATGAACCTCAATTCAATGGTTATTATTAAAAATATTTTCAATTCAAAGACTAGAATTGTGGAGCAATTTTCATATGCATGTAAGCACTATAAACAATATGCATAATTCAGCTTCAGAAATTCATAAATCTGGATGAGATTGAGTTTCCTTTTTAATTCTCATCATATTACATTTATGAAAGATTCCTTTAATGAAGGAATTACCAGTGGTTAATTTGAATACTGAACCTAGTACAATTTTGATTTGGTTTAATGGAATTTATAAACGATAGAGATTTTACATGATATTTGGCTGTTGACGGAGCTTGTTAAATCATGATTAATGAAGAAAAAATTTTCATCTTCTGGAATATAAAAGGAATTTACAATGTTGATTCAGATTTTTTTAAGGAAAATAGAGACCCTTGTTTGTATTTTAAATAGCTAACGATGTAACAATTTTAAAAGAGTTCATTCTGAAGATGAGGACAGTGGTCTGTCATGGAGAACGTTTTGGACAATGAAAAGGTGCATAAAGTAGGTGTGATTGAAGAGGTTGTGTTATGTGTTCCTGTTGAGTCGGTTAGATTTGATTGCCTTGAAATGTACCCCTATCAACCTTTATAACTGAGGTATCGGTGTCCATAATTAGAGAGATGATCAACATTGTAATAAGTTTGCAGGCAGTGTGGAGTCGGGTCACTACTACACATTGTTATCAATGGTACGTGGAATATCAGGAATCTTGCCACAGCTCCTTTTGGCATTGTGTGGACTGATGAAGGCAAACCCAAATTACATAGAAATGGGAAGTAATGGTTATTTTCCTCAACTATATTAAAAGCAGTCGATGCTGTTATGATAGTATTTTGAGGTGGATTGTTTATTCCAGCTATGCAGTTAAGAGAGCTTTAGACATTGGTGAAAAAAAAGTTTTTAAATGTATCTTTACCATTCTAAGGAATAGAAACATTAAAAAAAAATCTGGCATGGCTTCCCTTCGACTGTTGGGCCATGACACTGTAACTAGTTTTTGGAAAACTTATTCAGCTTTTGAAACCGGACCCAGTAAATTCTACGCAGATTGAGCTGCTTAATGCTGTATCAGATTGGATGGTCACCATATCAATTGGGACAATGTGCTGCTGTTACTTTCTTCCTGTTTGAATTACGAACTGCTGAAGATCTAATGAGGTCTGGGTGGCCATTGCAGTCAGGTACTGGAAGATGATTTGTGTAGGTGTAATCGTACTCCACTGGTGCCTTCAGGGAAGCAGAAGGTGAAACCTATGGCAAAATGAATGCTGGTGATGATTAGCTTACTTATAGCAATAAAATACTAATAATCCTTGCATTTGATACAGTGCTTTGGCATGCCATTGAGATGTCCCAATGCGCTTCACAGAATAGATTGTAAAGTTGATTGACTTTATTTTGTGGATGAAACCTGGCAGCCAATTGCACGCAGCCATGTCCCACAAACAGATGCAGATTGAGTGACCAATTTTTTTTAGGGATCATTAGCCCTGGTAAGCAATCTGCAATCGATTAACACCTGGGTCCCTACTTATTTCTAGATAATCAAAGGCATATGGAGTAAGGAAACTTGCCCAAGGTTTCGGGAATGAAAACCAGGTCCTCTCTCTCTTGCGAGGTGAATGTGGTAACCTCTGTACTACGGGGCAGCAGGTTAAAGCAATGGTATGACCGCTCTCAGTAGAAGCAGTTTTAGAAATGTCTGAAGACCATTTGTTGGGACAACTATTAACTAATAATGAACTAATAGATAACTATTGGCATTTTGGCTTGTGTTTGTTGCAGTATCTGGGATGCTACCCTGTGTGAGGGATGCTATATCAATGCAAGTTATTGTTGCTGTCCTTAAATTGAAATGTTTGGTAATTAATCGGACATGGGGAAAATAAAGACCCCTTGGCACTATTTAAAAAGAAAGGGAGCTTCTCCAAGTGACATGGCTGATAATGCCCCAAATAAAATTGGTTATTCACTTAATTGCTATTTGTGGGACACTGGTCGATGGAAATTGGCTGCTGCATTGGCCTACAAAATACATAGTCACTGCACTTTGTAGGATTTACACTTTAAAGCCTGCATTTATGTAGTGTCCTTCATGTAGAATACCATCTTGGGGGACTTTACAGTTTACACTTTACCCTATAATAATCATCCTTACATTTGATATAGCCCCTTATCGCATCTTCTAGATGTCTTAAATATACTGTAAAGTGAATTGACTGTATATTGTGGTGGAAACGCAGCAGCGAATTGAGCACAGCAGTGTCCCACAAACAGTTATCAATTAAGTGACCGAATTGTTGTTAATGATTATTATGTTGAAGGGATTATTACCCATGAAAAAAACCAACAGCCAATCAATGAACATCTGGGTTGCTACTTAGTGCTACTTAGGTTGCTACTTTCTGTTTAGAGGTGTGTGGAGTAAGGAAACTTGCCCAACATTTTGTCCGGCTCGGGATTCAAACCCAGGTCCTCTCGCCTGCAAAGAGAGTGCTCTAACTACGGAGCTACAGGACTCCACTAGTGGAGGGAATAGATGTCAAGCAGGAGGGTGTAGTGAGGGTTAGGTAATCAGATGTACAGTATTTTTGGAAGGACTTTAGAACAATAGAAATTTGTTTGTGACATATGCAAGATAACAATAAAGGTGATGTGGCTATATCTGCATGCCCTTTAAATCCATAACTGTCCAGTTAAGACATGTCAGCATTATGACATATAAATATCACTGATCTTTCAGAGCAGATCAGCATTTTCACAAGATATGTGGAACAACATTATCAACGAGCTTCAGAAGATATCAGGTGAACACAATATTCAGATTGTCAGAAAAGGTGAAGTGTCTGTTTGTCATGAATGATCAACATGGGCATCAGAACGAAAGGTTTTCTAATAATCCACACAACTTTGCCACTTCTTTTAGGCTGTTAAACTGAGTACCACATCTAAATGTAACTGGGGTTGGACAGGTTTTGAGGACACGTCTTGTAACACTAGGTCGGCCCACAATATTTCAAGATTGTCCAGCCTAATCAGCTTATCGAGGACAATTGGAATTGTAAACATGCAAACCAATGATGTTCCTGGCTTCCAAATTAGTGTGGAAATTACATTTGTACTCAGATTTGTATACTATCCAAAATTATATTCAACTATCCTAATGTACCGTGCAATAATAATACTGTAGTAATAATCCTTATATTTGATATTGAGCCTTTCATACTAGGAGGATGTCTCAAAGTGTTTCACAGGATTTAATGTGTAAATCCTGTATAGGGTAGTGGCTGTGCATTTTATAGGAAAATGCAGCAACCAATTTTCATAGATCAATGTCCCCAAAACAGCTGTGAAGTGAATAACCAATTTTGTTTGAGGGATTATTGGCCAGGTCATTGGGAGAAGATCCCTTTTAGTTTAAATAGTGCCATGGGGGTCTTTATTTTCCACGTGAACAAGTAGGCAGGTAGAACCTTGGTTTAAAGTCTCATCCAAATGATTGCATCTTTTTACAGCACAGCACACCCCCAGCACTGCATTGGAATATCAGCCTGGGGCTAGATTATCTGTGTTCAAAGTCCAGGTGTGGGAAATTGAACCCATATCTTTTGGAGTTAGAGGTTAGAGTGCATCCAACTGATGCAGGTTGATACACAGTGCCACAACCCCCCATTTCTATTCAGTCAGTATTGTTGTATAAGTTCTATACTTTAATCCAGCAGCCTTAATATGAAACACAGTTGTGCTTTTGTGTACCCGTCTATATGTAACATAAGGGTCCATCTAAAGGCATCTCTTAATTAATTAAGAAATTTAAAAATTAATTAAAAACTCCAATAATAAAGAAATCCATTAAGAAATACGGCAAGATTGACCCCATAGGTTATTTTGTTCTGTATGGCGGTGGATGTAATGAATGTCTGCAATAGTTTTGCATGGTGATTACAATATGTAAATTGAAGGAAAGAATGGGGACAGGCAAGCAATTAGCTCCAGGTTCTGTCAATACTACTGTATAACTGCTATTGAGTGATCTGTGTCCATTTGCCTTATGCTAGGAAAAGGATAGCCTTGACCAGAATGTTTTTTTCCCCCATGCAACAAATGTTTTCTTGGTTTATTTCATGATACACGTTACCTATTGCAACTGTATTAATTATAAACAATCTTGGAATAATTGAAAATATGGTGTGTGTGGAAGGGGAGGTGTGGGTGGTGGGGAAGGGAGTGTGTGATGTTTTGTGTGGAGCGAGTATGCTTGAGTAATGTACATAAATCACATCACCAACATGTGGAGTCCTGTAGCTCAGTGGTTAGAGCACTCACCTTGCAAGTGAGAGACCTGGGTTCAATTCAGTTGGGGCAAAACCATGGGTATGTTTCCTTACTCCATACGCTTGATAATAATCCCTCAAAAAAAACACAATAATACAGTAGTCATTTCAATCCACGGCTGTTTGTGGGACACTGCTTGTGCAATTGGCTGCCTTGTTTCTCCCACAAATATACAGTTAGTTCACTTTACAGTATATTCTATCAAGTGCGTTGAGACATCTAGCAGACGTCAAAAGCACTATTATCAAAGGCAAGGATTATTATTATATTATTACTATGTACTGAACGATAATAATATGGACACCATCCCCCATCTTCACCCCCTCCTTCCCCCGACCCACCCTCAATACACACACACACACAGAATTGTAGATTATTTTCAGTCTCCATGGGCATTCCTAAATGACTTTGAGAATTTTGATGATCCTTATGTTTCAAGGGATCTGGTTTGCTCTGTGAAGTTTTATTGGGTGGAGGGAAATTTAATAGGCAGTTGACAGTCTGTCAGACATAAGTCCTGGATGAGAGTTAGCTTTCTCCACTTGAATGACAACAAGACTGAGGCCCTCCTGATTGACTCCAGTCACTGCAGGCCCCGACAGCATCACTATCCAAGGATGCACACTCCAATTCACTGAGCCAGTCCGGAACCATGGCATCTTGTTTGATCCTCAAGTGTCCTTTTTACCCTATATCTGTGCCATGACAGGCTCTATATTGCCCCCATCTCTGCGACAGCACCTGGCTGCGCCAGTATCTCACCCCTCAGTCTGCAAAATAATAATAATAATAAGAATCCTTGCATTTGATATAGTGCTTTCCACATCTTATCAACGTCCCAAAGCGCTTCACAGAATATACTGTAAAGTGAATTGACTGTATATATTTGTGGGCGAATTGCGGCAGCCAATTGTGCACAGCAGTGTCCCACACACAGTCGTGGATTGAAATAACCAATTTTATTATTGTGTTTTTTTGGAGGGATTATTATTAGGCGTGTGGAGTAAGGAAACTTGCCCAAGGTTTCGCCCTGACCTGCCTGGATTCGAACACAGGTCTCCCCAGCTTGGTTTCCCCAGCTTGCAAGACAAGTGCTCTAACCACTGAGCCACAAGAGCTCCACAAAAGCCTTCATCCGTGCATTTATTACATCTAGGCTCGACTATGCCAACTCCTGCTTGTCGACCTTCTCAATTGTTCCCTCCACAAGCTGCAGATCATCCAGAACTCGGCAGTTCATGTTCTGCACCAGGCTCCGTGACCCCATCACTCCAAATCTTGCCCAGCACCACTGGCTCCTGAATCCCCAGAGGATAGAATTCAAGATCCTTATCCTCACATCCTTTCTACCTCTGTGACCTACTAATACCATATCAACCTGTTCACTTCCTCTGCTCAGCAGACTCCAGTCTAGACATCGCTTGCCTGGCCCACCCTACCATTGGAATTGGGCCTTTAGCATCCCTGTCCCCACCCTTTGGAACTCCATACAACTATCCCTCCGCCTCGCTCCCTCCATTGCTCTTCAAGGTAAGTCTCCAGACCCTCCTCTTTAACTGCGCTTTCAGTCACCCTTCTTCCTCTTTCCTTCCTACCTCCACCCGTCCTGATCCCAGCCACTTGCTCAGATACAAATCCCTGACTGTCCAATTGGACGTCCTTCTGCCATAAACAGCATTATACAAATGGAATTAGTTGTTGCTGATAGGATGAGATGTGGTAGTATTACAGAAACAAATGAACAGACTGGATAATTTTACCCTCCTTTGCTGCCCCACCCCACCATACCACACACCAAACAAACAGCAGAGAGAAAATAAATTAGCAAGGGTAAAGAAGAAATAAAAGCAAACAGATTGAGAAGAGAAGGAAGCTGAGGGAAAACTGTAAGAAGCAAGTACCTGTATTATAATTTAGACAATGTGTGCAAGTGTTTACACTTGGTGGGGTTTTCAGGTGGGACTTGCAAAAGGGGCGGGAGGGGTCAAGGCGGAGGTATTGAGGGAGAGTGTTTCAGTGGTGAAAGCGCAACCTCCAATGGTAGGGTGGAAGGTGTGAGGGACGAGCAGGAGGCAGATGCCAGTCGAGCGGAGGTAACGGGTGATGGATTGGGGAGTGAGGGGGTTGGAGAGGTAGGGAGGTGCCAGAGAGAGAAGGGATTTGAATACGTGTGAGGATTGTGAAGTTGATCTGTTTGATGATGGAATGTATCCTGACCAGAACTGGTGAGATGTGGGTAGGGAGTTTGGTGTGGTAATTGTGCAGGTGGCAGAGTTCTGCATGAGCTGGATCTTTTGAAGAGTGGAGCTGGGGATACTGGCTAGGAGTGCTTTTGACTAATCTTTTGAGAAAAAGATGGGATATGGTACTACAGATAGGATCTAGGAATGGGTACTCGTGGCATACAAATATCAAGCAGATTGGATATGTTGAATGGTCTATTTTTGAGCTGCACACTTCTGTGAATTTATAAATCCACACATTTGCACATTAGGATGACTCTCTGATCTCAGTCTGATCCAGAACATATTTTAACATTTTGCCATGTTAATTTTGTTTGTGAACTGATATACCAAAGATATATTAATGATCTGAATAACCGGAATTTATAGAATTAGTAGCAGCTGATTTTGGAGCCCGCTCACTAACAACAACAACTTGAATTTATACAGCACTCTTCATGTAGGGAAACATTTTGCATCACTGGACAAAAGTGGAGTACGATGCCAACAACAACAACAAAATTACACTTGTATAGCACTTTTCATGTCAGGAGGATGTCCCAAGTGAGGGAGAAGGAGAAAGGGAGGTAACCATCGCTGTGATCGTGTTTTGGATCACGGCAACATACATCGACATTGGTAGGTTATAAAGAATTGTCCACTTAGTTCATTAACCTAACCTGAAAGAGAAGGGAGTTGCTCCTAGTGCCTTAACCAACAATCCCACATATAAAATTGGACATTCACTTCATAGCTGTTTGTGGGAAATTCCAATGGGCAAAATGGTAGATGCGTTCTCCTACAAAATACGCAGTCACTACAGTTTACAGTAAACCTTGTGAAGCACTTTGAGACACCCCCCGACCTGAGAGGCATTATATTAAATGCAAGGATTATTCTTACAATAATAACACATACCAAACAGCTACTTTTCTCCTTCTTTCGTACGTTAGTGCCTTGGGACATCCTTCTGACATGAAAGGTGCTTTACAAATGTAATTTTGTTATTGTTGTTGTTGTACAGCTGGAGCCTTTGGGTGACTTATTTTGCATTAACTACAAACAAGTCTTTAAAGGACATGGCACAAATAAATGTGTCTGTATGCTCGTGGTTGAGAATGCACCAAGACAAGAATAAAAAGTGATTTGTTAACAGTTATTCTTGTGGCTATAATTGCTGAATTTTACTGTGTGGATTTATAAATAAAATCTATAAAAACATGACTTGTTCCTTTTCTGTTTCTCTCAAGTAATAATAATAACCCTTACATTTGGTGTGACCCCATTTCACGTTTGGATTATTTCTCAAAGTGCTTCGCAGAATGTATTATAAAGTGCAGCAACTATGTATTTTGTAGGTGACACATAGTAGGTAATTTGCACATAACAACATCCCACAAACAGCCATGTAGTGAAAGACCAATTTTATGTGAAGTAAGCACCAAATACAGGAACAACGTGCTATTTATTTAGTGTCCAAAGAATTGATATCAAACCAACTATTTAACGCTTAAATCAATGCTGTTTCCCTTTTAGAGTAAAATAAAGGTTTGAATTATGCTTGAAAGCTTGTAATTATTCACATAATTCCAGATTGACAGATGGAAACATCAGGCAGTCATGTTCTGGGCCTGATCCAAATGGCACCAGTGTTACAACACCATGTGAAACATTTTACATGACTGTGAATGTAAATCAAGACTGGGGATTTGAACATGAGTATCATATTCAATCCTGTGCTCGTAACCTATACAACCCATGGCAATAAATATTACTAGACACAGAAAAAAACTGATACCTCTTCACTATTCTCACAAAATCAAGCATGGCAATTGTTTGTGGCCAGCAAGGTCCACAAAACTGCCATGAGGTGAACAACCAATTAATTTGTAGGAATTGTTAGCCACAATACAAGTAGTCACTGAAGATACATTTCTTTAACGCATAGTTGCAGCTGGTATTTCAGAGTACTGCCTGGGGTTCACCACATCGATGGAGATGCCATTCATAGAAGACGTTAATCCAAGCTCCTGTCTGATTGTTCTTCAGGTAGACCTTAAAGATCCATGACATTTAAATTTTGATATTTGAAAAGAGAATTTCCCTTGATGTCGTGACTAACAGAGATAAATCCGCCCTTGACAATAATTTGCATCAAGAGTTTTGAGATGCTTCATGGCAAAACACAACAAAACTCTCCCTTTTAGTAGTTTAGTAGAACACTATTAATGATTTAGAATAGATAAACTTGTGTATAGTTAATGTACTGTTTACACTGTCAGTTATGATGCCTGGCTCAAAGGTAGCACTCTTGCCTCTGAATCAGAAGGTTATGGGCTCAAAATCCACATAGGGGCATGGAATTAAGTAGTCTAATCTGGCACTTCAGTGTAGTGCTGGAGATGTGCTGCATTGTCAGAGGTGCCATCCTCCAGATGAGACATAACCGAGACCCACTCTGGCATGAAGGATGCTATATAATTGCAAGTTGTTGTTGAGGTCGTGTCTGCCTGTTCTGGTGAATGTTAAAAATCCCACGGCACTGTTAGAAAGGAGTAGGAAGTTTCCCCTGAGGTCTTGGCCAACAAATCCCCTTACATAAAATTGCTCATTACTCCTTGGCTCTTTGTGGCTCACTCCTTTGAGCAAAACTGGCTGTCAGGTTCTTTGTCACAAAAATACAGGCTCTCCGTCTTACAGTATATCCTGTGGCGGGCTTTGAGACGTCTCGTAGGTATAATAGGGCTCTACATCAAATGCGAGGATTGTTTATAATTACTTTTTATTTAAAGCTCATTGAGCTAATCTTTTACAAAAAACATTTGCCCTTTACTGATGCTGTAGGACTCGATTGTAACAAATTGATTTACTCCATAGTTTTCATGGACAGCTGCTTCATTCCAAATTACTATTGCAATCTTTAGTATTATATATAGGATGTGGTTGGTTTTGTTTCATTCTGCAGAATTAATTTCAGTGGGTTTCCAATAACATTTTCCTTTGGATAAATGATAGTAAACTGCTGATAGAATTTGTTTACTGTATTTCTTTTAATTTAGTCCACAACAGTACATTAGAAGTTATAGTAACCTTTCTATTTTTTTTCCTGGATTCTTTCAAATTGTTGTTTTACTTTTGTAATGGACCACACACACAATCATCCCTTTCGTCTACTCTGACTGATCCAATGATATTGAAACAAAAAATGTTTGAAACAGTGCCTTCCCAACGAACCCACCCGCATCTCCTCTATTATTCATTCCTGGTCCACTACTCTCCACAGGCAACACTGGACTTGCAAATTACCAAGGAAAATACAAGAACATTCTTATAATAATGGATATTACAAATACAGCTGATTGACAATAAAGTCAGAGAAAGCATTAATCCTGGAAGGGTTACTAATACTACTAATAATAATCTTTGCATTTGGTACTAACTCTGATCACATTGTTGAGGTGTTTCAAACCACTTCACAGAGTACATTATAAACAATTTATTTGTGAACAAAACTCAGCAGCCAAATATGCACAACAGTGTCCCATAAACAGTCGTGGATTGAGCAAGCACATTTTTTTTTACTTGAAGAAATGGCTGATTGTGTATGTTTAGGTGCTCTTTGGGAGCAGAATTGTTGTCAAAATGTAAAATGGTTTATTTTTAAATCCTTTTGACTGGATGATGCTACTTTATACAATGATTGATTAGTGTGTGGAATGTAATAATAAAAACAATCCTTGCCTTTAATATAGTACCCTATCATGTCTTTGAGAAGTCTCAAAACTCTTCATGGTATTTTATTTTGATTTAATTTTTTTGAAGGGATTATTATTCCTGGAAAAGCAATCTGCCAATTGACTAACAACCCAGTTCCTACATACTGCCAGATAAACAGAGGCATGTGGAGTAAGGAAATTTGTTCAAAGTTTTGCCCTGCCCGGGATTCAAATTCAGGTTCTCTTGCTTGCGAGTGCTCTAAGGAAGATTGCGTCCATAAATTCTGGAGGGAATTAGATACCATTTGGAAAATAAATCTCTTGAGATACATACAGGTTTTTTTTATATATACTGTGTATATATTACATGCTTCTCAATTATGTTTTCCTGTCTTGTACAGTATATTGCTATATGATTTACTACTGTGCCCAAACCAATTCTTATCTACTTATTTTTGACAAAGTGTCATCTTCTTTTGCAGGTAATCCATTCCATATACCCACCACTCTGAGGCTGAAAAAATGTTTTGTATAATCCCTTGGCTCACTTGAGGCTTTTTAATTTAAAACTATTTCCTGTTCCTTACTCACAGAATAAATCAATTATATTGTGATAGAATTTGCAGTAATCTACTGGAAAGGATTTTCTAATACAATTTGCAGGAATAACATGACTCCACTGAGCTAATTCAAAACTGAAAAGCATATGAGAAACATTGAAACTTCCACAAAAAGCCAGAGGCCAGAAAATATCTCTAAATTTAGTTTGTAAAACTAATTTGTATTAGGCTCACCTTTACTTTGGAAGGCAAGTTTTTTTTTGTAAGAACTGTGGAAATTAAGACGTATTTTAAAAAAATAATTCCCAGTTGCTAGAATATCTTAACTTTAAAATGTTACTTTAAAAATTATTTTAAGGCCATTGTCTGATGAACAAGTGTGAAATATGTACTCCCTGTGTGTAGTGGGATTAAATAATTCTCAATCCCAATTATTTCTTGTTGCTTCCCACAGTGAAATTGGAATATGTCACATCATCCTTCAGACTCCGAGGTTGGTGGGATCCACCATATTGGAAACTGTGATGGCTGTCATTTATTAGATTATTTCCATAGAGTTTAACTTTCACTAAATATAGTCAATTCACTTAACAGTATATTCTGTGAAGCGCTTTGAGACATTTCAATGTGGTAATGCGCTACATCAAATGCAAGGATCATTAATAAATTCTATTTTGCTTCTAATAATTGATTCAAATAGATTTTCCAGCTGAATGTGTCAATTGATTTAGCTTTGCCACTCAATTTGTTTTTGGTGTACAATTTTTTGGTACCCTCCAAATTGATTGAAGAAAACTGCAAGGAAGCTTCTTCATATTGGAGTCCTGTAACTCAGTGGTTAGAGCACTCGCCTCGCAAGTGAGAGACTGGGTTTGATTCCCTGCAGGGCGAAACCTTGGGTAAGTTTCCTTTCTCCACATACCTGATAATAATCCCTCAAGAGAAAAATCATAATAAATTTGTCCCTTCAATCCACGACTGTTTGTGAGACACTGCTGTGCACAATTGGCTGCCATGTTTCATCACAAAATATACAGTTAATTCACTTTACAGTACATTCTGTGAAGCACTTTGAGATATGAGGACGTGAAAGATATAAAAAGCACTGAACTCGAAGACGTGAAAAGCACTGACTGTATCAAATGCAAGAGTTACTATATTGTAGGATGTATTTAGTCATCTCACTGTGGACCCTTTTTTGCCTTGCATATTTTTGCAATTGTCTTCAAGAGTGGTCAGATGCTTCCAAAGCAAGAAAGCATTCTTGCTTTTGCAGTAAGAATAACTGTATCCGATACCTACAGTTGTGCATCTTGCTTGCCATTCCTTGCAGACCCAGTAAACCCAATGCAGTGTGAAATATCAGGAATTAGACCTGGATGTTACCAAAATGGGTCTTCTTCTCAAAAGGCTAAAGGTGGATACTTCTAGCTCAGTGGTTAGAGAACTCACTTTACAAGCATGAGACCTATGTTCGAATCCAGGCAGGTCAGGGCGAAACCTTGGGCAAATTTCTTTACTCCACACACCAAATAATAATCGCTCCAAAAAAACACAATAATAAAATTGGTCATTTCAATCCACGACTGTTTGTGGGCCACTACTGTGTGTAATTGGCTGCTGCATTTCGCCCACAAATGTACAGTCAATTCACTTTACAGTATATTCTGTGAAGCGCTTTGAAACTTCTAGAAGATGTGAAAAGCGCTATATTAAATTCAAGGATTATTATAATATTATGATAAGGTATTGGATAGTTGAATTTTGGGAGTTTCACAATATTCTGGGACACAAAGGTAGATTTGGCTAAACAAATAAATTAGTATTCTGAACAAAACATTGTACTGCAATATTACATTGAATGATTGATGAATTTGTTTGAAGAAGCTTGTTGCGTATGGAGCTATTTCTACTAATGTTTTGAATGTTACTTTAGGAAATAACCTTGCGCAATCTAATAAATTCATTGGTTACAATGAAAATAAATGTAGTCAAGAATATTGTAATATCCAATATCCATTCTTGTCATCCTAAATATTTCCTCCTTCAAATCATGCAGCAGCATTTAACAAAGGTACAATGAATCTTACCTGCATAAAGTACCACTAATACTGGGATTAAATGAGGCGGGCGCTTATGTGGAGTACAAACCCTGGACTATTTGGGCCAAGTGTTTCCGTGCTGTCACGTTCTATGTAATGTTCCTAACATAACAATGATTTAATGGCATCAAATTAGTCTGTTTTGCTATTCTTAGCACCTTCACTTAAACAGCTTACTGGAAAGATGCCCTCAAATGTGATTCTGAAGGGATAGTGCATGTGATTCACTTTTGAAGGAAATTTGTGCGATGTATTCAGTAAAAGCCCAGCTTTGGATAGATATGTTTTGTAAGAAAAGAAAAAAGATGTTTTCAAGTCACAAAATAATGCAAAATTAAAGGGACAGAAAATGAATTGAATCAACAGTCAACAGTCAACAAAAACAACTTGTATTTATATAGCGGGCATCATGCTGGATACAACCTTAGAGCATTGAACATTGGTGCAGTTTGAAGTTGAGCTGGGTAGAAAGTGGAGTTGACAGTAATTGCCAAATTACGATGTTCTCTCCAACTGTGACCAGGGCTCCCTCTGTTTCCTCGTTCTCCTGGACTTCTCCACCACATTCAGTACAGTCAATCCACCACCACTTGTCCTCCATCATCCACCTGAGTCGCTTGGTTCGAGTTCTATCTCACAAATAGGGTCCGTCGATATGGAAATTTTCCGATATTGATATATCGGTGGGCTCATATTTATATATACCGATATATTGATATCGCCGGGATTTTTATCCTGCGCATGCGCGCGCATTCGGAGGTGCGTGCACATTCTGATATGCGCGTGCATTCCGTGCTCTAGGCCCAGGAGGTTTGCAATGCCGGCGACAAGGTGAGTTGAAAAAGTTCACATTATACCAATATAACTGATATATCGATATATCGCCGGACACAATATACCGATATTTTTTTTATACCGAATTTTTCGATATACCGATATATTCAAATTTCCAATATCGGCATATCGATATGAAAAATTATACTGATATACCGAAATATCGCCGGACACTGCTTACAAACCACTAGCATTACATTTCCGCAAATGGCTTTTCCTCTCACTTTCACCCGGTCATCTGCGGAGTTCCCCAATGATTCATCCTGGACCCCCTTCTCTTCCTCATCTACATGCTCCCTCTCAGTGATGTCATCTGCAGACAGCGGGTTAACTTCCACATCTATGAGGATGACACTCAACTCTACTGTTCCACCTCCAGTTGTGATCCACAATCCCCTGATGTTCTGTCAGCTTGTCTTTTAAACATTAAGAGCTGGATAAGTGCAAATTTCTTGCAGTTAAATGTTTATTAACAAGATGGAAGCCATACTCTTTGCCTCTCATCGATGTTTTTTGTCCAACGGTTCTGACCTCCTCAACCTACCTGATGTGTCCTTAAAACTCACTGAACCCGTGTGCAAATTAGGCATCAGGTTCAATCCCCAGTTATCCTTCCTCCCCAGTATTCTGAACAGAATAGTCAGAAATATTATAAAGGGAAAGAAAGTAGTTATTTCAAAGCTTTTACAGAAAAAGGCATTGATGGTTGGGCTAACGTTATACATAAGAAGGTCAAAAATGTAATTAGGAAAGCCATGAGATAATTGAAAAGGAAATGTCAGCAAATGCAAAATACAATGTAAAAACTTTCTTCTAATATTGTAACCGCATTAAGGTAGCTGGGGAGGAAATTAAACCCTAAAGGAAGTTGAAGACAAAGCCAAAAAAGAGATAGTAATCATATTAAATGGGATCTTGCTTTCGTTATCCACAAAACAAATTAACAATATGTTATCCAATACCTATCACTCATCTTGTGAGATCTGGATCTTATTAGCAAGATGGAGGTTCTAGATACATAGGCTGCAATCTAATAGATCACATTGGACAGATAATCTGGTCTCTGAGACAAAGGAAAGCAATTGGTAAGCACGGAAACACATTTTGAGGGAATCTAATAAACATTGTGGAGGTTCAATCAGACTGGAATCAGCCAAATGTAGTTCCTTTCATAATAATAATAATCCTTGCATTTGATATAGCAGTTTTCATGTCTTCTAGACATCTCAAAGCACTTCACAGAATATGCTGTAAAGTGAATTGACTGTATAGTTGTGGGTGAAACGTGGCAGCCAATTGTGCACAGCAGTGTCCCACAAACTGTCATCAATTGAAATGACCAATTTATTATTTTTAGGGGAGGGATTATTATTAGGCATGTGGAGTAAGGAAACTTGCAAAAATTTTGCCCTGCCTGGAGTTGACTACAGGTCTCACGCACTTGTAAGGCAAGTGCTCTTAACAACTGAGCTATAGGACTCTAAAGTGAATTGACTGCATATTTTGTGGGTGAAATGCTTTAAAAACTCATACACTTTACTCCATTGATGTTTTAATGGATTCCTAGTGTGGATCATCAATACATAAAAGGAAGACTTATTGGTTTGTGCTGGTTATACCAATTAAGATAATCATTTACATACACCAGTGAGCTATTTGTTCTATTACAGTGGATCGGGCACTTCTTAAATGCTGAGGTTCCAGGCAATATTATTTATTCTGTATGTCATAATCATTTATTCCCAGAAATGCTTGTTGCCAATTAACATTACCATTATACTATACTGTATTAAAAAAAACTTGCTTGGTGGGAATATGAATTGATTTATTGGTTTAGAAATACTAAAAGACAAAATGATGGCAGCAGCATTAGCGCTGATCAACAATTAACTTCAACGCACACTCTACTTAACCAAGCCAGTCACGAACCTGGGTGTCTTGTTTGACCCTGTAGCCAACTGTCCTTTCTCCCCTATAGTCATGCCATGACCAGCACCGCCTTCCACCACCTCCGCAACATCGCCCATCTCAGTCACTGTCTCACCCCTCAGGCCGCTGAAATGCTTACATATGCATTTGTCACCTCTAGGCCTCGACTACGGTAACTCCCTCCTTGTCGGCCTCCACAACTCTTCCCTCCACAAGCTGCAGATCATATAAAACTCTGCTGCTCATGTCCTTTCCGACATAGGCTCATCGCCATACTCGCCCACTGGCTCCCCATTCCTCAGAAGATCAAATTCAAGCTCCTGCCCTCACTTTCTAGGCCCTCCATGGCCCTGCCCTTCCTACCTCTCTGTCCTGCTGAACCCCTATAACCTGACTGCCACCTCCGCTCAGCAGGCTCTGGCCTGCTCCATGTCTCCCGTCCATCCGCCCTACCATCGGCGGTTGCGCTTTCAACCTCTCTGCCCCTACACTTTGGAACTCCATCCCACAATCCCTTGCCTTGCTCCCTCCCTTGCCTCCTTCAAGGCTGGTCTCAAGATGCTCCTCTTCGACCGTGGCTTCTACCTCCCTGCTCTCCCTCATTCCAACACTGCCCCCACCTATCCCCCCCTCCACCCCCTTCCTGCTCATGTTCCGACCCCTGACTGTTCAGTGCCTTGGAACATCCTCCTGACATGAAAGGTGTTCCAAAAATGTAATTGTGTTGTTGTTCTAATCATACTTAAAACAAAATAAAAAGGCATCAGCAATAATTCTTTCCTTTTTTGGCAAACACACACACTGCAGTGTAATCCATCATCATTAATTCATGGTCCTTGGCAATTGAATCAGTATTACATGTTGTGATGTGCATGCTGCAGTGAGCGTCTAAACACATAATGTAACATATCACTTTAAAAATCTATGGTCAAGCTTTATAGCTGTAAATATTGACAGTGCAGTATTATAATGAATGGGGGGTTTATTCTGCTTTCTACGTACAACAGTGTCCCACAAACAGTTGTAGATTGAAGTGACTCATTTATTATAGCTTTTTTTACTTGAGGAATTATCATCAGGTATATGGAGTAAGGAAACTTGCCTAAGGTTTCGCCTTGCCTGGAATTGAACACACGTCTCTCGCTTATGAGGCGAGTGCTCTAACCACTGAGCTAGAGGACTCCACTAAAGGGGTGACATTCGCAATTTTCGGATCTAAGGGCACAATTCCCAAATCTAGTGAGCTTTGGAAAATTACGATGAATCCATTTGCAATTTACTTTCCTATTTCCTTTGACAGCCTGGGATGGAAATTATCAGCCCCTGCCTGGAGATTTGCCTGTTTGAGTCTCATTGTTATAATAATAATAATAATAATAATCATTGCCTTTGTTATAGCACAGCTGGTATTTTGTCCTCATCCTCTACTGTAGAAACAGTAGCAAAGTATTTATTTAGCATATCAACCATTTCTTTATTTTCCATTATAGTCTCACCTACATCTGTCTTTAACATTCACCTTTACCATTCTCTTTCTCGTAATACAATAGATTTATCAAAGCTGTTACTATTCGTTTTAGGATCCCTTGCAAGTTTTTGTTCATACTCCCTTTTTGCTCCTTTTATTACTTTCTTTGTATCCCTTTGCTGCCTTTTTTAGTTCTCCTAGGCCTCTGCATTCCTACATTCTCTTGCGTTTGAGTAAGCCTGCCTGCACATGTACACTCCAGAATCCCAATTCTCCAGCAAGGGCCAACACCCACACTGAGCAGCCTCAGCCCCAATAGTGACCAGGTATTTTGACTATGACTCAAATTGTTTGAATCCCTGATCAGAAATAAGCTTATCTTATGCTCACAGGTTCAAACAATTGCAGTTGCTGGTGCTGGCATTTAGCAGCATTTTTGAAGTGTATCTCATTCCCACTCCCCTTTAAAGAGCTTTGAAACATGTTCCTATGAGAGAGGCACCACCATATAATTGCCAGTTGGTGTTGACACACCATTGTTATTCAGTATCTAGAGAAGCTTCACTTTCTTGGAGATTATGACCTTTAAAGAAACAATAGTTTTTCTCCTGAAAGATCATCAGAGTAACATCCTGTCAAACTCCCTGGGCTTTTAATTAAACTTCGTAATTGGAGAAGAGAACGTTCTTTGTTTTTCCAAGCAGGATTTTCAGTTGCAGCTCTATATAAATAACAAGTACTCATTTGACAATTGAGACCGTGTAACCTTAATGTTCCTTATGAACATTAATTGCAAATTGTGAAAATATTTTTTCTGCATACATAGCAGTTCTTTTATAGTTTCTGTCTCTTGCTTTTCTCTCTACTATCCAAGCTTGATCAGCAGTTTGTAAATTGTACATAAAACAACAGCTCGGTGTAGTGCAGGCCTAATCCAAAGGACATACTAGGATGTGGTGTCATTTATAAAATCGCTTGCAAAATATAAGACTGTATAGAAAATTCAGATTTTCCGAAGTAAAGATGAAGCAAATTAGATTCATTTGGGGGCATTATTTTAATTTTGGTTCATATCCCAACCTATGCTGAATTAATTAAATTAATCTTAGAAGCAGTTTAAGGTGCTATATTGGGATCAGCACCCCAGATTAGGAAAGGAAAACTAACAAATGTTCATGATTGCCAATGGGGCCCTCGGAAGTGCGCACATGTCAAACTTATGCAGGATCAGGTTTAGCTGTGGTTGAAAATCTTGTCAACACTGACTGTCAAGGTTCATATACGAATAGTGGCTACTAAGGGCAGACGACATGAAGCACCAAATAAGTTGTACCACAGTGGAAGGAGAAAAAGAAGTTTAAATGCCTTCAGTAGAGAAGGGGAGAAGAAAGATTAATGTAAACGGATTTTAAGACAAAAATATTTTTTATTATTAACACATGTCAACAAAGATCCTGCACTTAGCAACAAGTGTAATATTTCACCTAATAGGTGTTCTAAGACAATATTGCTCATGAAGCAGTTGATAGTTCATGGCAACTTAAATAAATGGGTGCAGAATGGACGAATCTCAACACCCAATTACGCACAACAGTGTCCCACAGGCAGTCATGGATTGAGTGACTAAATTATTATTGTTAATTTATTTTTGAAGGGATTATTTCCTCCGGAAAAGCGATCCACCAATCCACTAACAATCAGGTTCCTACTTAATGCTAGGTAAACGAAGGCATGTGGAGTAAGGAAACTTGCCTAAGTCCGGGATTCAAACCCACATCCTCCAGCTTGCGAGGCGAGTGCTTCAACCTCTGTACAAATCTGAATTTACAGTGGCAGCACTCTTACCTCTGAATCAGAAAGTTGTTGGTTCAAAACCCACAGCAGATGTTAGAATCACATAGTTCAGGCTGACATTCTAAAACAGTGCTCGGGAGGTGTTGTATTGTCGGAGGTGCTATCCTTCAGATGAGACGTAAAACCAAAGTGCCATCTGCCTATTCAGATGAACATTAAAAATCCTATAACACTATTCAAAAAGAGATGGGAGTTTCTCCTGGTGTCCTGGCCAACAATTCAACAAATAAAATTGGTCACCCACTCCATGGCTGATTGTGGGGCATTGTTTTGTGCAACTGGCTGCCATGTTTTGCCCACAGAAATACATACTAAGTCAGTAAGTATGTCCTGTGAAACTCTTTGAGACATCTGAATGATGTGATAAGACACTTTATTAACTAGAAGGATTATTAATATATTATTATTTGTCAAGATCTACAGATTATATTTTACTGATCATGTTGACGTTGACTGATGTATTGGCACTGGTTGATGAGATTCTGAACGTTAAACTCTGACTTTTTCTTGTTCATGTGATATGCATTTTTTGTTTGGCTCTCCAACCTAAAACAATAATAAATTTGTCATTTCAATCTACGGCGTTTCACCCACAAATATACGGTCATTCATTTTACAATATATTTTGTGACACACTTTGAGACGTCTCGTCTCGAGGACTTGAAAAGTGCTATATCAAATTGCAAGTATTATTATTATGAATCTGGCTGGGGAAGGTCTCACATGGAAAATTAACCTAGAATGGATTGAAAATTTGGCATTTAACTACGCCAAGTAATGATCACAGCAATTTCGATCCCAGGAAAGCAATATTCTAATACTAAAATTGCAAGAGGAAAGACTACATTTCTGAGAATCATTGCAGGTACAGTTTCAAATATATTCTGTGGAATAAGGTGTTTATCAGTCCATTCACTGAAGCAGGGATACCAAAGAATGAGATGGGAAAAATAATCCAATTGTACTTTGCTCAGTGACTGCAAAGATATTGGAATTGACGGCAAATTGTCTCAAAGTTGCAGTTGTGGCTTTCCTCGTGGTGTTTGATTGACAGCAGACAGCACAACCAGATGGATAGTTATTAATGTCATTATATCTTTCACAACTGCTGATTTATATTTCACATCTGCTGATTTCACATTGTACAATACAATACGATTTACATTTAAATGCTTATCACATCAGGAGCACGTGCTGCAGAGCTGAAGAAGAGGGATTCAGGGGGAAGGGGAAAGACGATCAAAGATGCAGTTGAAGAAATAACAACCACCAACAAAATTACATGTAGCGTCTTTCACATCAGGAGTATGTCCTGAGGCTCTGGACAGTTAATGTTTCAGACCTGAGCTGAGGTTGGGTTCGGGGAGGGTGGAGGGAAAGGAGGGGTGGGAGGGTGACCGATGGGACTGTCGAACAAGAGTCTTGAGGTGGGACTTGAAGGAGATTAAGGAGGGGGCGAGGTGGACAGATTGCGGGATGGAATTCCAGAGGTTGGTGGAAGAGTGCCTGAAGGCTCGCCCGCCGATGGTGGGACAGGGGGGTCAGGAGACATGGTGCAGGCCAGAAGCCACTGTGCGGAGGGAGCAGGCAGGTTGGTAGGGAGTTAGTAGGTCACAGAGTTAGGGTGGGGCAATAAATATTAAATACTAATAAATAATAAAGCAAGCTTTAAAAGTGGGGTGGACGGAGGTGAGGTGAAGGGACTCAGAACTGGAAATCCAGAGAACAGAGGCAGCATGGTTGAAAGCTCTTCACCAATGGTAGGGTGGATCATCCTGGGTTCATGCAGCTGGCCAGTGATTGCTGAGTAGAGAGAGTGTTCAGATTGGGAGGGGTTTCAGGAGATTGCAGAGGTGGGGTGAGGTAAAGCCATGAAAATACCTAATTCTAAAATGTCCAGGCAGCAATTAACAAGTAGGATGCCCTGCAAGTTTTACTGTATACCAAATATGTTTGAACTTGAATTAACTTCATTCATTTTCATAGAGCATAATATTGTACTTTTCCTGTTTGTTTGTCATGAGTTTTGATTCTGAATGGAACCCAAAAAAACCATACATAATATTACATACCATCTGAGGTGATGGAGATCATCTGCATCAGAATGTGCTGCTGTGTACATGCGGGCAGTGGAAATTAATTCAACCACTGTTAAGAAATATAATGATTCTTTAAAAGTAGATTGCCTGAGAAATCTTGTTACAATTAGGAAAAAAGTTCCAGAGAGTAACAAGCCAGAATTACAAGTGAAAACGAGTGAGTATAAAAATATATATAATATTTTCTAATATTTCTAGACATAACTATTTGGTATGTATTTGGCTGCACGTTTGGTCATTATAATAATAAGAAGAAGAATCCTTGCGTTACATTTTGCTCCATATTACATTGTTGAGACATCTTCAGTGGATATGCTATAAAATGGTTGACTGTATTTTCTTGGCAAAACTTGGCCACAAATTTGCACACAGCAGTGTCCTACAAACAACCATGAGTTCATCTTTCCACTACCCACTACGCTTTGGCTACTACCCCCAGCTCAGGTGACCCAGCCAGCAGTGTTGCACTCTTTGAAACGTCTTTCCGACTTGAGAGGCAATATCTAAACGCAAGTGAATTGTGGGCTTTGCTGATTGAAAGTGCTCCAGAGAAGCTTGAAGTCCCAACTCTCTGTGGTTATGTGCTTTGCTTCTTTTAGATGCTGCAAGTGTCATGCTATCTGTTCCTGAAAATCTTCACTCGCATTTGATGGCCTGCTGGTTGTCAGCCACAGATAGTAAAGTTGTCTTATCTGTTTGATAATTGAAACCTGTACTTGTGAGAAATGAGCACAGTGATTGTTCAGGTCTGGTGACCCTTAATCTTAGGAAAATTCTTATTTATATTGTGTTTGCTGCAAACCACAACAGTGTTAAGAGCTTTATAATAATAATAATCCTTGCATTTAATATAGTGCTTTTCACACCTTCTAGACGTTTCAAAGCGCTTCACAGAATATGCTGTAAAGTGAATTGACTGTATATTTGTGGATAAACATTAGCAGCCAATTGTACACGGCAATGTCCCACAAACAGTTATGGATTGAATGACCAAATTGTTATTGCTTTTATTTTCTTGAGGTTATTATTATCAGGTGTGTGGAGTAACAAAATTTACCCAAGGTTTTGTCCTGCCGGGAATTGAACCCAGCTCTCTCGCTTGCCAGACGAGTGTTATAACCGATGAGCAACAGGACTTCAGTAAATTCCTGATGATGTGGCACTGGTTTAACTAGTCACATCCACTTAGTAGCTATGCTATTAATATCCTATTTGCGCCCTTCAAATGAGGTAGGTTCCCAGAGAAACAAACACCTTTGTAGTTGAGCAGACCAAAAATAGTGTTGCCAGTTGAATCTTTTCCATAATAAACTCAACAAAGAGTGGTGTCATTTATCCAGTTAGGCTTAGGATTCAGGGCAGTTTTATCAGTAATGAGATGAAATAGTTTGACATTCATGTGTATAATAGTACCGTTTGCACAATTAATTCAATTCCTGACTCCTTTTCTGTGTCACTCTTTCCCCCAAATCCCAAGTCTTTTCAATTGATTCGCACATTTGCTAACTGTTAATCAAAGTCATTTTTGTTGCAGGTCTCTGCCTGTTTTCTATACAGTATTTCAGACACATGTACTGCACAGTTTTTATACCTAATGTCTTGTCTCCCCAGGCCACCACTGTGTTTGAAAGTTGACAGATAAAACAATCTTAATCTCTGTGAACATGCAATAATCAACTCCAGAAAAAGTGATAGGTTATTTGACAGCAATTTTACAAAAACGAATCCAACTCAGACCTGAGTGTTTCTGTGAGATGCATTGTCAAAGTCACTGACATATTTGAAGCAGCTAGACACAAATACTAAAGTTTCTTTACATAGTATTTCTTCCCAGTGTTACTGAAAATAAAAAAAGTTGATTTTGAATAGATACAACTGAAGAGGAATTGAATGTTCTAACCTCATAACTCTTAATGTTTTCAACATAGTGAAACCTACATTTTGAATGTCTTGTTTTCCTTCTTTTCATAAATATCTTCAACGTGATCTGTGCAAGATTCACTTGCACCTAGACAATTTTACCATTATGGAAACTTGGAGTTTTTCATAGTGTTATGTTGTAAAACATTAAATGCAATCAATGTGGAAGATGTTCTTTCGAATTCTAATCTTTCTTTTGCGGCCTTTTAGTTCATTTGGGGAATAACATTTCTCTTGTATAACAACCTTGTTAGACACAATAGTTTGCTCTGTCTGCACCTGTTCATATAAAGTAGCAGGTGAACACTATTAAGCAGGTGAAGCAGCTGAACACATATTAAGTTGAAGATGAACACTTAACTACTCTCTGCTTGTCGGCTTTCCCAACACTTCCCTCCACAGGCTGCAGATCATCCGGAAGGCTGCAGGTCATGTTCTCTTCTGCACCAGGCTCCATCATGCTATCACTTCCTTCCTAGCCCAGCTTTATTGGCTTCCATCCCCCACAAGGATAGAGTCCAGAATCCTTGCCCTCGTCTTCCAAGATCTCTACGGCCCTGTTCCTCCCTAATACTGTTTAACGCCATATCAATCTGTCCGCTCCCTCTGCTCAGCAAACTCTGGCCTGCTCCACGTACCCTATCTGGTCCTTCCCACCATCGGCCATAGTAACTTGATCTCTGTGTGTATGTGCAGAACTAGAGGAGAGAAATAAAACTATTCCTTCTTCCTCAGTGGGTTATGGATATCCAGGAAAAGAATAAGAACACGGTTCAAGAATATCTAAAAGAACCATAAGATATTTGCTTACTAGTTTTGGTTCTGATATAGCCTCTCTTGTCACTGTGTGTATATGTGTTTTAGAACTGTGCAGTATTAGAACATGTTGTTAGACAGTAGTCTTATATCATGTTAGTACATGTATAATGCTATTAATATAGCATGTTTTGAAATATTTTATGCTTTTAATATTTAATGTAATTGGTGTTCTATCTTGTTAAATACAGTACTGTACTGTCAACAAATAAAGGATTCACAGAATTTTCCTACAAATAAACAAATACTGTACTGTAGTGCTATTTCCCACAATCTTTTCAATGGATTTTGTTTAGCACTATTGTCTGTGTGTTTAGAAGTCACTGTCAGTTATTTTCTCTTTTTCTCTACATACTTAATTCAAAAAAGTAAAACACCATTAAAATAACTTGGGGAATAAGAGTGATGTGAGCATGCAATACTGTACTTCATTTCACCACCAATTCAATGTTCTTTGTACTGTATTTGTTTTAATCCTCAAAAGCATCTGCAATCATTGAATTGTAATGATGTTCTTTTGTTTTACAGTTAACTTTGACCATTTTCAAATTCTTCGAGCAATTGGAAAAGGAAGTTTTGGAAAGGTAAATTCAATATTTTTTATATGAATAATATTGTACAATAACTGTTCATGTTATTACTGAATAATCTTATTACTCATTAAAAAAAATATTTTGGTGTACATCTTTGAATTCTATGCATAACAGAGTAATTTTCAAAGGAGTGACAACCACTACAGATACATCGTTATAAAGTAAGTGATAGAATCAACACCATATGGTTGGCTCTTTTGTAAAGTACAATTGCAAAAATGCATTCTTCAATCTGCTGGCTGCAATGAAGCTTTTCAATGTTACTAAAGACTTGGTTCCGCTCCCACCCTTTAATAACAACAATCCTTGCATTTGATATAGCGCTTTTCATGTCTTCTAGGCATCTCAAAGCGCTTCACAAAATATACTGTATATTTGTGGGAAAAACACTAATGGTGCACAGCAGTGTCACAAAAACAGTAGTGGATTGAGTGACCAATTTTTGTTTAGGGATTATTATCCCTGGAAAAGCGATCCACCAATCGACTAACAACTGGGTTCCTACTTACTACTAGGTAAACAGAGACGTGTGGTGTAGAGAAACTTGGCCAACATTTCACCCTCCCGGGAATAGAACCCAGGTCTCTTGCTTGTGAATAATAATGTAATATAATATTGTAATCATATAAAATAATATAATTTATAATAATAATTTAACAATAATAAAACTACCAGGTATTTGGTACTGGTTGATGCAGTTCCTCTGATGATAGACAGAGCTCTCGTCTTTTGCAAAAGCAATTTAGAGCTGGTGATATAAAGCCAATCGATGAATTTACCAAGCAGATGAGAATCACTCCATTATTTCTTTTGGTTTGATACATGTGGCCAAGTAGAGCTTCTCTGCTGTCACTCAGCTGACACGATATATAGTTATAAATAATCTTGTTTACCCTCTGTTGTCACTGTAGACAAATCCACATTTCAGATCTCACTCATCATCTCATCTACCTGCACTGAAAGTGAAAACATATATAAAATATGAGAAGAGTTTAACTGAGAACAAAATGGCAAATCTGACCAAGCTGCCTTGTATCAGGCATTTCTAATTGAAATAAAGTGTCAAGGTGGCTGCCCAGAGCAAATTATGTTTTCAATAACTTTTATATGTGGGAATTGTGAGATTTTCAGTACAGTGTTGTGGGCACATTGGGTGGAGGTGTGTTGTAGTTAAGAGATTGTCTTTTGTATTCTGGAATGTGGAGTTTTCAGTTTTTTTTTCAATTCAAGTGAAATTCGCTAATGAGTTTATCTGTGAATCTCTGGAATTATTGCAGGTTTTTCCATCTCCTGGGGTCAAAAACTCAAACTCTTGTTGGCAACCTTGCCAAGTACCATTCATTAGGTGCGAACCCATGCATTGAATGCTATTGGAAAGCTCCAATCATGCCTCCCGATGTGAAGGGCGCTCTATAGATGTAATTTTGAAGTTGTTGTATAATAACACATTGTATTTATATAAGCTCTTTCATGTCCCCAAGATCCTGGGCAGTCAAGGGTTTGCATCCAAGCTGGGGTTTGGATTCGGAAGTTTGAGGGCCCATTGAGAATGGGTGGGACGATAACTGGGTGGAACTCCAGGAATATAGTTCCAGAAAGTGGGGGCGGAAAGTCTGAAGAACCGACTGCCAATGGTGGGTACTGGACAGGGGATGTGAAGCAGGCTGGTCCCTGTTAAATGGAGGCTTGGATAAGTCAGTAGGCTTTTAGAAAGTTGCAGTTGTTGGTTGGGGCAAGACCATGGAAGGATTTAACAACAACAACAACAAAATTATATTTCTAGTGCGTCTTTCACTTTGGGAGGACTTCCCAAGGCCCTGAAAAGAGAAGATGAGGATCTTGAAGTTGATCCTCTGGGGGATGTGGGAATCCATTGTAGCTGAGCAAGAATGGAGTTGAAGCGTTTGTGGAGCCTAATGTGGGAGAGCACACAAGCTGCAGAGTTAGGCACTTCCTCCATCTGGGTAATCATCATGTCTCTGCACTCCCATCATCAGGGTGATCATTGAGATAGCAGGAGCTTATGCTTCGCTGCTGCTTATGAAGAGTATCATAAGTTATAGGGCACATTCTGGAGTTAGGTCAGCTTGTCTCCACATAACAGTAATTACCTGTGAAATGCTTTGTGATAATTCAGTGTTATAGCTGTTATATCAAAACTAATGATTATTATTGGCATTTATATATATGTGAACTTAACAAAACCATTCATTTCCATTCTTAAAAGCTATTTTATTTTCAGTACCACGCATACCATTTTCGAGGACGAGAATTCTGAACTGTATCTTTTGAGGGATGTGGAGCCAGTGGAGCCGGGTGAAGGTTGATGGGGTGATGGAGCCTGGTGCGGGAGAGGACACAAGATGCAGTTCTGGATGATCTGCAGCTTGTGGTGGGAAGAGTTGAGAAGGCCAAAAAGCAGAGAGTTGCCATAGTTAAGCCTAGAATGCAATAAACTTGTGTATAAGGGTTTTGGTAGCCTGAGGGGTGACGCAGTAGGGTAGCTGGACAATATTGTGGAGATGGGGGAGGCAGAGCAGGTGTTGGCACAGACGTGGGGGTGAAAGGACCACCTATTTGCAGAGAATTTAGTGTATATTTCAGTGTAACCCTCACTAAACACAAAGTCAACCATTAATTCCGTCACTTTCTCAGACGTGCTGACTCCCCTTGCATTTGGGTTTTAAAAAATACTGGATTGGTATAGATTTCAACATTTATTTCCCAAACGACCCCTTCAAAACAAAGCCCCAGATACTGAGAACAGTGATTAAAGAGGAATTTTATTGTGTGTAGAGGGAAAGAAGCACGTTTTTAATGGAAAGCACTTCCTCCATCTGGGTAATCATCATGTATCTGCACTCCCATCATCAGGGTGATCATTGAGATAGCAGGAGCTTATGCTTCGCTGCTGCTTATGAAGAGTATCATAAGTTATAGGGCACATTCTGGATGTTTGTATTGCTTGTGAAGCAATTCTTTGAAGGAAATCTATCTTTGTGAGTTCCATCATCCCATAATATTTGAATGATTCAAAACCTATTTGAGCTACATTATATCATCTGATTTAAAGGAGCTTGATTGTGTCCTAGATTTGTTAATATCATGGGAGATTATTGCACTTAAATAATTTCAAGGCCACTGGAATGGCAAGAAGAGATCAAGCTAACACAAAGCAATTACATACATGAAAGTTTTATTTTGCTCTAATTCTACATGATGAATTTGAGATGGCCTCAGTATGTCAGTACTATCCTCTATTAAAACATGAGGATGAACACTGTTACAGCCTAAATTATGAGCTCAAGATTGCAAGGTTTGAACCCGTGCCATTCTGACACAGATGAGAGAGCCACAAAGTGAATAAAGGTGATACATATACTGGAGAATATAGCCCAAATCCACCTAACAGTTGTGTAAATTATCAGAGTGACATTAATGTGAGCAATATAGGTATTATTATTAGTTAGAACTAGTAAGTACAGTACAAGAATTTTGCAATAGTTATACGCTCTCGCAATGCAATTGCTAAGGTCACTGCAATATCACAGGTGAATAAATTACAGTATTCTGTGTCTTTTTCAACCTTGTTTTCTTGAATGCAGCATTTCCTACTGAGTAAGTGGAGGACTTGGGCCAAGCAATCCCTGATTCCAGATGAAAGATGCAGTATTGCGGCAAGAGTCCTTTTAATAGATTTAACCCTGCCCGAACCCCATTAAAGTCTTCAATGTTTTTTTCAGTGCTCTGATGAACAACAAGAATATTGGGATTCATGTTGGCTTGCTGAGTAAATGCTCTATTGTATGATGCTGAGTAATACAAGGTTATAATCATAAAGGTTTTGAGTCAGTCCTTGGTGGGTGCTGATTTAGCTGATGACGGCTGTTACAGAAGTGGGACCTCAGTGTTCCCAGGTGTCATGCGGAAAACAATAAACCAGTGTTAGTGATCAGGGCAGAATCAGACTTAGTAGCAATGCTCTTTAAAGTGTTTGCAGGCTCACATGCGAAGAATGGCTAATTGGGGAGGTATCTGATGCATGTCAGTGGAACAATATCTCAGTAGGAAATGCTGCATTCAAGAAAAGAGAAGGTTGAAAAAGACCCAGAATACTGTAATTTATTCACCTGTGATATTGCAGTAACCTTTATCATCTGCATTGATGAAAACATTGAACATATAATTTTACTATTGTAAAATTGTTGTCCTTACTAGATCTAACTACAGTAACAAGAATAATCCTCGCATTTGATGTAGCGTCTTTCATGTCATTTTGATGTCTCAAAGTGCTTTACAGGATATACTGTAAAGTGGATTGACTGAGTGTTTTATGGGTGAAATGCGGCAGCCAGTTGTTGGTCAGTACACCAGGAAATCTCAACTTTCGTTTTGATTTGTACCATGGGATCTTTAACATCCATTTGAACAGATGGGACCCCAGTTTAATATTGAATCCTAACTGTATGTGACAATATGCTGTGTATCATCAAGGAATTATAACCAAGTTTGAAGAAAATACAACTAAGGGCTGGAAACACGTTTTTCACTTTCAGAGCAGTTCCAGCAGGAAATTTGAAATAATAATAATAAAAATTGTTGCATTTTATATAGAGCCTTATCACATCTTAGAGACGTTTCAAAGTGCTTCAATATACTGTAAAAGTGAATTAGCTGTATATTTTGTGTGCAAAACGCAGCAGCCAACAGCCGTATCCCACAAACAGTCATGGTTTGAGTGAACAAATTATTTATCTTAAGGCAATTATTAAAAGTCTTCTCATTTACGGGACGAGTGCTCCAAATATTTAATTTTGGAATAAAATAGCATCTGTTCCTACATATTAACATTTGCTGTTTGAAATCTAATGCTTTCTTATGAAGTCATAGTTAGTTAATAATTTCAGGTTCCCTGTCTTTTATAATTTTTAATTATCCTGTGTTACTATTTAATTTGCTGAGTTAATCATCTACTATTCTCTAGGCTCCATCCTTTTGTTCCAGACATTTTGTCCTAGTTTCAAATAAAGTGAATTCCAGGGTTTCTGATGAGAGCTGCATCTTTCTATGTTTGTACAGAGAAAAGTCTTTGCATGATAATATATCATATTGAGCCAATATTTAATTACATTGCTCTGGGAATAAGTTGAATTTTTGGAATATAGGAAACAACAAAAAAAACATATTAAAAAATTATATAATACCCCTTCACGTAGAGCAATGTCTTAGAGTGCTTCACAAACACGTGGTCGGGTATCAAGCAAGAGGGGAACAATAACAAACTTACATTTAGAGCACCTTTCACGTTGGGAGGAAGTCCCAAGGCGCTGAATAGTTAGGTCAGGACCCGAGCGAGTGTGGTGGGGGTCAGGGAAGGGGGAAGGAGAGTAAGAGAGGGGGGAGAGTTAGGAGGGGAGTAGAAGGCACGGTCGAAGAGGAAGATCTTGAGACTGGCCTTAAGGGAGGAAAGGGAGGAAGCGAGGCGAAGGGATCGTGGGATGGAGTTCCAGAGTATGGAGGCAGAGAGGCTGAAACCCCAGTCACCAATGGTAAGGCAGTTCAGGCGGGGTACACGGAGCAGGCCAGTGCCTGCTGAACGGAGGGAACGGGCAGTCTGATAGGGAGAAAGTAGGCCGGAGAGAAAATCGGGGGCAAGGCCGTGAATGGCCTTGAAGGTGAGGGCGAGGATCTTGTCGACATTCTAGGAGATGGGGAGCCAGTGGAGATGGGCAAAGATGGGAGTGATGTGGTCGCGGGGCCTAGTGCGGGAGAGTACATGAGCTGCAGCTTGTGAAGGGAGAAGCTGGGAAGGCCGATGAGGAGAGAATTCTCGTAGTCGAGCCAGATGTGATGAAAGAGAAGGGAGCAAAGGGCAGGCACAATAGACAAGATGCAACATAATATAACTTCTTATATTCTATAGAATAAGGTAACACTCAGCTAGTATAGGTTATTTTCAACCGGAAGCTAGGCCTTCACATGAGGGAGAAGGGAATAGAAGGATATCGGAGCAAGTGGAGAGTATTTAGAAACTCATGTGGAGTACAGACACCGGCGCTGACTCTGAGTGGTCTGTTTCCATGCTAGCATATTTTTTGTAAAGCTTTGTAAATTCACGCATGGTTTGATTTACTTGAATTTGCGGATTAAAGAAATTCATGACAAATAAATTGAACACCATTGAAAATTAACATAAATGATTAAGAATTAAAATGTTTGTAGTTTTAGAGAAAATTAAATTCTAATGGTCCACTCAAATATGTGAATTAGCATTCCAGATTTTGTAGTCAGCTTTATTAATGATTGGATTCAGAAGGTGAACAAGCAATGGGGTGCTCCTGTCAGTCTGATTCAGTTGGTACTTTTGCCTCTGAGTCAGAAGGTCTGCGTTGAAGCCCCAACTTGATCATTTGAATTTATAGCCCAGACTGATAGTCCTGGGAGTGTGTTGCATTGTTGAAGGTGCTGTCCTTTAGATGAAACATTGCACTGAACTACTGTACCGTTCAGGTGGACATTATAGATCATATGAAACTATTTGAGAAACAAAGCGAGTTTCTGACAGTGTGGTGACCAGCAATCCCCCAAATAAAATTGATCATTCACTTCATTGGCTGAACAAAAATATTCAAAGTGTAAAAAATTGTTGCGTTTATTCACAAAACAGTCATTACACTTTACACAATATCCTGTGAAGCCCTTTGAGATGTTGTCCCATTGTGAAAGATGCTATATCAAATGTTAGGTTTATTATTAAACTATTTAAATAAGAACGATAATAATAATCCTTGCATTTGATGTAGTGACGTCCTCCCGACGTGAAAGGCGCTCTATAAATGTAAATTGTTGTTGTTGTTGTTGTTTTCATGTTTTCTAGACTTCTCAAAGCTCTTCACAGAATGTATTGTAAAGTGAATTGACTATATATTTGTGGGCAAAATGTGGTAGCTAATTGTGCACAGAATTCTCCCACAAACAGTGGTGGATTGAAATGACCAATTTATTATTGTTTTTCTTTCAAGTGATTTTTACCAGATGTGTGGAGTAAGGAAATTTGCCCAAGGTTTTACCCTGCTGCAAATTGAACCCAGGTCTCGCTTGCAAGGCGAGGGTTCTAACCACTGAGCTATAGGACCCAACAGTACCAATTTTAAGATCCTGTAATAACTAGTGTTACTGTGGACTATGATTATATGGGACTGACAGATCAGTTCTGCATGTTTGAATCACAATCTGGGATGTGCTCGCTAATGTAAATCAGGGCAATGCATGAGATACAATTAGCTTAAGCACCTCTGGATTTGCTACAAACTCCCTCAACACTAGTATTGCTGCTCCTGATTGTTATCAAGTGACCCCCGCTGGGAGGTTGACATGTGCAGCTGTTGGTTGAAGACAACATTGGGCAAAGGCAGGCTTGGGTTTGACAGCCATGTGGTCAAATTGGCTTAATTTTAGACTTAACTGAATCAGTGAAAAAATGAGGGGAGCGCATTGGAGGAGGAGAAAAATTGGATAGAAAACCATAATAATTTTTAAATAGCTTTAGAAATAACTGTCTTTAGACTACTATCCACTAGGAACTGAGCTGTCACTTCCAAACTCATTTCATGTGGACAGCTTTAAATCGGAAAGCTGTCAAACCACCATGTGTGTGTGTGTGTGTGTGTGTGTGTGTGTGTGTGTGTGTGTGTAAAAAAAAGAATTATACAGTAGTATTGGCTCCATTCCATCTGGAAGAAAGCTGAATGAGTATTGTCTTCCAAACTGTTGAAACTCAGATGTATAATTTACCAACAGTCTAATGATTAATATTTCCTGATGACTTCCTGCAACTGAATGTCGACAAGACGGAAGCCATACTGCTTGGTTCCCATCAACGTCTTTTGTTCCTGCAGCTCAGACCTCCTAAACCTCTCCAGCCTTTTCCTAGACTTACTGAACCTGTGTGTGACCTAGGCGTCAGTTACGATCCCCAACTATCCTTCCTACCCCACATCCAGGTCCTGACCAAGTCTGTTTTCTCCATCACATTGTTCTGGCTCTGAACATACCTCATTACCAATGCAGCCAAGATCCTCATCTACCCTTTTGTCACCTCCTGGGGTGACTACTCAAATACCCTCCTCACTAGTCTGCTCAGCTCCACTGTCCACAAAATCTAATTAATTCAAAACACCACCACCTATACACTGACTACTATAAACTCCATAACCCATCACATCAGTCCTCGCCATGCAACCTACGACGACAATAACAAAATGACATTTATAGAGTGCCTTTCACGTCGGGAAGGCATCCCGTGGCACTGAAATGACAGAATGAATCAACTTCAAGATCCTCACATTTGATGACAATTCCCTTCACGCTCTGGCACTTCCCTAATCTCTCCGACCTGCTTACACCCCACTAAACCACCTCAACCCCTCCAGCTTGTCCATAGTCGCCTCAGCTCCACCATTGGTGACCGTGCTTTCAACCACTTCGGCCCCAAACGTTGGGAATTCTCTCCTTCAATCCTTCTGCCTTACCCCCTCATTCCCATTTTCAAATCATGCCTGAAGATCTTCAACCATGGTTAAGGTCAGCTCCGCCCAGCTCAGTGACAGGTGCTCCCGCTGTTAAGTGCATCGAGACCCACCATGTGTGAAGGGCGCTATATAAACACGTTGTCGTAATTTCATTCTCCATCTACTCTCTCTGTTTCTGACTCCATCAACATTCCATAACCTATAAATTGAGGGAAGAGTTCAGGGAAGGCAAGAGAGAGGAGATGGGTTTGAAAGACATAATTTATCTTTGGTCAGGACTTCTTTATCACATCCAATTATTTGGTGGTAGCATGTCAGCTATCAGAAATAGAACACTTGACCTACAAGAGTCTGTGTTCCTTAATGGTAAGCACTACAACAAAATTACATTTATAGAGGATCTAGTCAGTCAGGTCGAGACACGAGCTAGGGGGAGGGCAGGGTAGGGTGGAGGGATGAGAGAGAGGAGAGCTAGGAGAGGAGGGAGCTGGGAGGGTGGCAGAAGGTACAATCAAAGAGGAAGCTCTTGAGACTGGAAAGAGGCTATGGAAAAAGTGAGGCAAAGGGACCGTGGGATGGAGTAACAGAGAGACTGAAATCCCGTCCACCTTTCAGGGCGGGTTGGGTGGGGGACATGGAGCAGACCAGAATCCACTGAATGGAGGAGCGGGCAGGTTCATAGGGAGACAGTAGGTAGGAGAAATAGGAGGTGGCAAGACCGTGACTGGCCTTAAAAGTGAGGACGAGGATCTTGAATTCAATCTTCTGGGGATGGGGAGCCAATGGAAGCGGGCAATGGTGGGAGTGATGTGGAGAGGATACGAGCTGCAGAGTGCTGGATGATCTGCAGCTCGTGAAGGGAAGAGCCGAGAAGGCCAACAAGGAGGGAATTTCCATAGTCGAGCCTTGATGTCGTGAATGCGTGGATAAGAGTTTGGCAACCTGAGGGGTGAGGCAGTGGCGGATTCTTGCAATGTAATGGAGGTGGCGGAAGACAGTACTGGTCATGGTGTAGATGTGGGGGAAGAAGGACAGTTCAGGGTCAAGCAAGACACCCAGGTTCCTGACTGGCCACTATTAGTCAGAGTGGGGATCTCTGACCATTGCCAGCAGGGTTCTCTCAAAGTGCGGTGTATAATGTTTATACCAGGGGTGTAGTACAGGGACGTTGTGGCCAACTGTCGGTGGAGTTGTTGTTGTTGAAGGGATCAACTCAGGTCAGGATACTGAGTATTGAAAGCCCAGCACCTATGATAGTGGGAGTAAGGGACAAAGGCAGCCCAGAACACACTATCTTCCTTTCAGCAGTGCTGCACTTTGATGCCTGTGTGATTGCACTGTCTCCTTCAGGGATGTGTGGTGGTCTGTGGAAATAAAATCTTCCCGTTTTAAACTCTAATGTCTAGCTCACTTTCTGAGTCATTCCTCAAGTATGTTACAGTGTGAAGCATGGAAAATCTGAAATCCACTGCTCTGTTCAGCAAGTCTGGTAGTTACATTAAAGCAATACAATGACGACTGTGTCTAAAATACACCTCATTACGCTGTCTTAATTGATATTTATAGATAGTGAGCGAAAATTTAAAAATGATTCGTGAAGTCAGTCCATCTGTGAATGCAAACACCATGCAAGTGAAACCGATTTCACGTCACCGAATTCTGCTTCACAGTATGTACAATTCAATCAAGCAAAGAAAAGCGTAACCCTGGGGAGTGTTACTCAGCAAGGGGGTGGCAGCATTACCGAATGGATGGCTGAGCCAATTCTTGTTGCCTGATTGATTTCAGCTGAAAATTCAAAGTGAAGATGGAGATAATAATAGTATAATAATTATTCTTGCATTTGATATTGCACTTTTCACGTCTTCTGGACGTCTCAACACGCTTCAAAGAATAAATTGTAAAACGAATTGGCCAATTGCGCACAACAGTGTCCCACAAACAGTCGTGGATTGAGTGACAGAATTATTATTGTTTTTAAAAATAATACGTGGACAGGGATTAAAAAACAATTCTGCAATTGATGATTACAGTTGTCTGCAGCAAGTGACTGATTCCTGCAATCGCGGCTCCTCCTCCTGGGCACAAGAATAGAAAGGGAACACACTAACCCACTTATCCTAAACCACAATATCGACCATCTTCTTTCTTGCTGGCTTTATCCAGTTATTTTAGAATTTCCCAATAGGCCTATATGTGGGTCCCATCTCCTATTATTTTGATAGAACTGGTAAGCAAAGAAATAAATAACAACCACATTATTAATAATAGCAATAATAATAACCATTACATTTGATGTAACGCCTTTTCACAACAGAACTTTAGAATTGAGGCAACCCTCTTTTATGGTCTCGCTAATTTGATTCCTATACCATGGGCGACTGCAGGATTCCTGAGCACTGATGAGGGCCCAGGCAGCTTGGCTCATTGTCAGTAGTTGATGGTGCAAACTAGTCACTGGGAGCAGAGATTTTTTCCACTCAGCTCCTACTGTGGAACTCCATTCCACAATCCCTTCGCCACACTTCCTCTCTTTCCTCCTTCAAGGCCGGTCTCAAGACCTTCCTCTTCGACCGTGCCTTCTGCTCCCCTCCTAACTCTTCCACCTCTCCTACTCTCGTTCCCCCTACATCGACCCTTCCCCCTGTGCTCGGGTCCCGACCTGACTGTTCAGCACTTTGGGTGTCCCCCCGACGTTAAAGGCGCTCTATAAATGTCATTTTGTTGTTGTTGTTGTACTGACTCTGCAAACTAAAATCATGTCAGGTAGGGTGGTCCTAGCTGGACAAGTAACAGGAAGCTTGCTGGAAGGTGGTCCAAATGGCAAGCTAAGCAAAAGCACTCTAGCACACACTCTGGGGTTTCCAAGCCTTGGCTCTTACCACTCTACATCTAATACTCTTCAGAATCAGATAAGCAGGATTGATCCTCCGGGGAGAGAGTGTGAATTTCATTCCAGATACAGAAATGTTAATGGGTAAGTGGCATATGTAAGTGACTGATTTAGATACTGTTAAGCATAATGATGCGTTTCCCTATGTGTCAGATACACGGCTGATTTAAAAAAAAGTGTTTCTTGAAAGTATTTCTGTATCCTTGACCTCTTATTTATTTCTTGCAATCAAGTACCACTGACTCAATGCTGGGTTCAAACCAGTTCAATAAATACCAGTAACTAAGTTACTACAGGTATATTTTCCAATGTATTAGAAATGATATTATCTAATGTATTATCGACGTCCCTCAACCCACCGGCCCACCATTGGCGTGCAAGCCTTCAGCCATTCTGCCCTCAACATCTGGAATTCCATCCTGTAATGCCTTCGCATTGCCCCCTCCCCAGCCTTCTTCAAGTCCCGCCTCAAGACCCTCCTCTTCAATGGTCCCATCGGTCACCCCAAATCCCCCCCTTTCCCTCCACCCTTGCCGTCCCCGACCCAAGCTTGGATTTGAAACAATGACTGTCCAGCACCTTGGGACATCCTCCTGATGTGAAAGGTGCTATACAAATGTAATTTTATAGTTGTTGTAGTAAGAGGTTGTTCAAACAAACAATGCATTCTTTCATAAAGAAATTAGTCAATTAAATTAAGTCAAAAAAGAAATGATTTATATGCTTGAATGCTGCTGAATATAATGCTAGGCTGGATAATCACACTGAGGTTTGTGACAGCAACAACAACAACAAATTTACATTCATGGAGCACCTTTCACGTTGGGAGGCCATCCCAAGGCTGAGGCTGAAAGAAACTACTTAAAAATCTGTACATGAAAAAAACAATGGGATTAACCGACCTGCTGAAATTAATTTTATTTACACATTAACAAAAGCCATTAAGTTAAAAAAAGAGTTTGGGGAAGCATTTGGTGTTGGCAGTGAAACCTTGATTATCTTTGTGCAGGTCATTTGCAATTATTTGGATAATCCATGTGTCACCTGGTTTTAGCTCCATTCTGCCTGTTCTTAAGACAGAGATTCTTGGACATGAAAGGTGAGTGAAGTGGGTTCTGAGTTAGCAGAGCAAACAAAGCAGAATCTTGTTTAGTGGAGCAGTAGTTGAGCTAATGGAAATTAGTTAGGAGCTGAGATAAAAAAGCGTATTGAACAGTGATGTGTGGTGTGTAAAATTACAGGGTAGGCACTTTCCTCAGTCCATATGAACTTTTCTGCCCCCAAAGGCAGCAGCAGACTCTGCCCTTTTCCCAGTCATTTTTCCACAAATACGCATGCGCGGAGATGGCATTTCAATGTGATCTGATTGCAATTGATAGAAAGAGGAAAGGCAGCGGTAGCTTGTGCCTATTTCACCCATTACTGAGACACCGAGAAGAGAACGCATCCGCATCGGAACTAACGATGCATGCGCATCAGAACTACATTCAACTCAATGGTTAAAAAAGGCACGGCATCTCGCTGCCTTTCTGTTGCTTTTAAGGTAAGCATATCAAATTGCAGTTAAATAATTTGGGTAGTTTCTACTAAAAATTGTTTGCATTATGTAAAATGTGCATTGTAAAAATATAAACCATTAAATAACCATCTACAATTTAAAGTTTTTATTTTCATGTTAGGCACTGCCTATCCTGACTGCACGTCCATGGTATTGAAGTAGAACAGAAGTAGAATCAAGGATTGGCAGTATTCCACACGTGAATTAATACAGATTTTAATATCTCCAATGCTCATCACTCATAGTGTTTTGGACATTGCTGTGTGCAATTGAGCTGTCGTGTTTGCCTTCCAGTCACCTGCTTCACAGGTAAACCAAAGGATTATTATTATTTTATTTGTATTTAGTTTGAGGTTCTAAATGATGAAGTGTAAAAACATAGCTCGATTAACAGAGTTCCCACGAGTCAGTATGCCACACTTTCAGTTACCATCCAAGGATCATCAGCGACTGCTGTTACAAATAAATCATCTGTGCATTTGATATAGTGCAATTTCTATCAGATGGACATTTTGCTTCACATGATTTGCTGCAGACTATAATGACTGTGTATGTGTAGATGAATGTGGCAGCCAAATTGCACACAACTATGTTCCACAAACAGCCATGAATGACCATTTTTATTTGGGGGTCTTTTGGCTAGCACACCGGGAGAAACTCCGTTGTCTTGTTGAATCATGCCATGGGGTTTTATCGCCCACGTGAACAGTCAAGTGGGGACCTCAGTTTAATGTCTAATGGTAAGATCAGCAATGCAGTGGACTCCCAACACTGCACTGAAGTGACAGCCTAGACTATGAGTTCACAGACTTGTTGCAGGCTTCTGTCTCAAAGCGGGGAAATGCTGCAACTGAGCCAGGCTGACACCTACTGTGCTTTTGAACTCATTGTGTTCATGACAAAGAGAGAATGCACACAATGTGAATGTTAATTATGTTCTTCAGAAGCAAACTGAAAGATATGTGCTATGAGTATGTATTGTATCACTGTTGCAGAATCACTAAAACCAGACATGCTGGTCTCTGGGTTAATGCTAAAGAGCTACAGCACATTCATACTTCTACTGTGAGCAAAATATAAGATCAAGGGGTTGGTCATATCTTCAAAAGAAGAACAAAAGAGAATGGAAAATGCAGCAAAAATATTTTTAGCTGAAGGGTGATAGCATGTGGAACAGATGACAGCAGAGGTAATGGATCAAGAAACTATAAAAGTCTTCAAACGGGATGTAGGTAACTAGATGCCATAATGATTTGGATCCTTTATGACTTGCCAATTTCCATTAACCATCACGGAGAGAAGTAGGAACTTCTATAACGACAAATAAATAAGATTGCCTGTTCCAGAACAGGATGCGAGTTTATCCCATGTTTTAATTCAGAAGCCAATATGTTGGCTGGTTGGTGAACATTGCAACTTTATCACAACGACAAGGGCAGGTGGAATAGAATAATGAGACAAATAGTGTAATATCTAACAATAATCACTGGTAAAAATGATGGTCCAAACTTAACTTTTGCAAGTCTGGTTATGGGCACAGTGTTGGCTTCAACATGATGATTTGACCCATAGCCAGCTGACAGCTGTTATTATTATTGTTGTTGCTGCTGCCTGGGGCACTGGTCTGGTCTTTAGTTAGGATGGCATGTATACATCAGTACTCAAACACCATCATCCATGGCTGGCAACAACAATTGTGGTCTTTGGAGGCTTTACATGGCTGTAGGCCAAATTATTATCTTACTCAAGGGGTACTCAATGACAGGAATAGGTTGCAGGAAAGTTGGTAGAGACCAGGAGTTGTTTAAAAACCAGCTTGATGCAGTGTTGGGGATAACGGTAGAGTGCGTGAGATCAGATGGGCCAAACGGCCTCCTTCATCTGAACCAATCTCGTGGTTTTGATACAGGGTGGCTGAAACAGTGGTAGACCACCTACCTTTTATAACTCCTTTCTGAAATACCTCAGTCTTGCTCCCTGACCCTCCATGCTTTCAGACCAGTCTAAAACACCATGTCTTCATCATTATTTCTTTCAGTTACCTCTACTCTATCTCTTTCCCAGCTCAGACTCCCATTCTGACCTTGTAAAGGCTTTGATATGCATATCTGCATGAAAGGTGCTATAAAAGTGGAAATACTTGGTCTTGGGTTATTCATAATCATCTGCATAACTTTAGTTTGCATTCACCCCCAGAGGAGTTGTGACTTGTATGGTAGTTTTATTTTATTTTTAACTTAATTTTTGTGCCCTTAATAGATTTTGATTTCCATGTCGCTGACATGTGAATACATTTACACTTTATGATTAAATACAATATGATCATTACCAATTTATTGGGAAATGTGTCATTGGGAACTTCTATCTGTGTGTCATATTTAGGATTGGGACATTTTTTGAAAGAAAAAGCAATTAATTTGCAGAAAGCTGATTCTATTAATTGTTTAATTAGTAACAAAAGCGAAAACAATTTTGTTTTAACAAACTGCACCATTTGTGGAAAGTTTAAGGTTTGGGATGGAAAGTAATACCATCCAGCAATAAATATTTTAATTTGAAAAGCACACCACAGGCATTTTGCAATGAATTCAGACAGTGACCTTATATTATTCAATTTGCCCAGCAGTGTAACAGTGCCTTTATTCAGATGAATTTCACCGAGATAAAATTCATCGTTTTTTTTCCCTCACAAAGAAGGGAATGCTTAATGAGATAAAAGCACCTGTGAAAATGTTTGGATTTTACTCGGTTTCATTTATTCTCTAATGAACATAAACCACTTGTCCCTCAAAGGACAGTATGCTAATGCCTTTCATGTGGCTTTGTTTTCCTTCATGTGCAGAAAATATGGGCAATTGTGGAATAGTTTATCACCATATTGCTGCTTGTCTTGCATTCTTATCCACATCGCCTCCAAACACGCACCCGTAAGGTTATATTTCATGGGAAAAGAGTTCTTCTCCTAAGCTTTACTCCATCAAATATTTATGGCTGTGTTTGCAATCTCAACATTTGTTGTGTGATTATTTACCGTTAGGCCATTGATTACTTGCTTAAAAATTCACTCATGCGTCATCCTCTCTTTTACTGTGTCATCAGGAATAGATGTGCTGCAGTCAGTCATTTTAATAAAGAACAGTGCCAAAGGAGATGAAAATTGTTCTTCAACAGTTTATTAGAAAACTGTTGGTGAAATATTGTAAATATTGTAAGTTTCAGGTTCCTTTTCCAGTGATTTTCTTTGGTAATAATAATAATCATATATATATTTCATATAATGCCTTATCACTTTTTTGAGACATCTCAAAGCGCTTGATAGAATATATTGGAAAGTGAATATTTTGTGGGCAAAACATTAAGGTTAGTTTCAACAATATTATTATTATTTGGTGTTTTAACATTCAACCAAATGGACTAATTGGCAATACCTTATGAATCTGCCTTGGCTTAGAACCTCAGTCGAGGTTCATTGCATTGTAGTAAAAGGCACATGAAAAACAAAACTAAATCACTTCAAAATCAACATCAACATTAAATAACACACAAATACAGAATCTGGCTAAAACCATTTTAATGCAGGACTATAAGTATTGCATTAGAACAGACACATTTTGTTTTATCTCTTCCTATTTTTGTTTGGCGTGAGGGGGGTAGGTGGGGTGGTGGGTGGCGAGGGGAGTGGGGGCAGCCAGGTTTCTGACACATGTGGAAACCCATCATCGTGCTTAAGAGTATCCAAACCAAACTGAGGATTTCATGCATCCCACCTATACACGGAAATCCCAGAGATAGATTACCGGAATGGAATGTGCACTCTCTCCATGGAGGGACGCATCCTGTTTACCTAATCCCAGAAAGTATTAGGCATAGATTGGCAGGATTCAAAGCTTGGTGACCCCAGAATGTGAATTGGTGTAACTGCTGGTGTTTAAGGCAGCTAAAAGCAGCTTTAGCTTGCCAGCGAGGATCACTCTACCCAAGAGGGCTTTGGCTTGCATGGTTAACAGGAGCTGAATGGAATGATTTTCTGCCCTGAGTGACTGGTCTGCCCTTCCAAGTCCTGCTATTGGAAAGTAAAAGTAACAAGCTACTGATGTTATGGTTATTCATAACACTGGTCAGATCTAATTTGCAAATCTATGTAAAGATTTGTGACCCAATGTTAAGAAGGGTATCTTAACTTTGGAGGGCATTCACTTGATTAATACCTGGCCTGAAGGGATGAAAGGTTGGCTGGATTGGGGTAACGTTCCTTAGAGCAGAGGAGTTTAACAATAATATAACTGTGGTATTTGAAGTAATGAAGAGAAGCCCATTTTTGACGATTCTTCCTGCTGATAGAGAGATCTATTAGTAGGTGGGGGATGAATCAGAACTAAGACAGGCAAGTGTATAAAGTTTTGGAGATTGGTCCATTTGGTTGAATGTTATGCACCAAATTGGCAAAACTAACAGTTAGAGATGAGGGTAGGAAGTATTATGAAGATATAGATTCATAGATTCATAGAATTTTACGGCACAAAAGGAGGCCATTCGACCCATCTAGTCTGTGCCGGCTCTTTGAAAAGAGCGATTCAATCCCACTGCCCTGCCCGCTCCCCATAGCCTAATAGACCTGTTCTCCCTAAATAAAGATCTAATTCCCTTTTAAAAGTTGTTATCGAATCAGCCTCCACCACCTTTTCAGGCAATGCATTCCAGATTCGAACAACTCGCTGAGTGAAAAAATTTCTCCTCAGCTCCCCTCTACTTCGCCTTGAAACTATTTTAAATCTGTGACCACGAGTCACAGATTCGCCCACGAGTGGAAATAGTTTTTCTCTATTTGCCCTGTCGAAACCCCTCATGATCTTATAAACCTCTATTAGGTCTCCCCTCAATCTTCTCTGCTCCAGAGAGAATAACCCTAGCCTATCTAGCCTCTCCTCATAGCTGAAGGCCCTCAATCCTGGCACCATCCTAGTAAATCATATGGGATGCTCTACACCAGAAGGCCATAGTAGTGGAATCAATAGTGATGTTTCAAAGCGAGATAAACAGATGCCTGAGCAGTGGAAGTATAATGATTATACAGAAAGAACAGCACATTGGGATTAAAAGATCTGACAACAACTAATACAATAGAAGAATAGGTCCAATGGGCTGAAATGTTTCCTCCTATATGAATGCAGAGATTATTAGTATTATTGTCCCAGTGGCCCTTATTTATGTGTGAGCCGTGACATTAATTAATTCAGAGCTAATCCTGATGCTGCCTCAACAAACATCCACCCTGAAATTTTTCAAGCGGCCCCAGGTCAGTCAAGTGGAAGCAGATACGTTTCCTTAGCTTTCGTGCTTGTGAATTGGATGATTATGACTCTTGATATCTGTATCTGGTTTGTTCACAGGGGAATGAAGGAGAGGAGGACAGGCCTGAGCTGGTAGAATTTGTAAATCAATTGTCATTTTTTCATTTTTCAAAATGGACATCCTGATATACACAAAATATACAGACGTTCATTTTACAGTATATTCTGTGAAGCACATTGAGACGTCTCAAAGACGTACTAAGGCACTATATCAAATGAAAGGATTATTATTGTTATTATTAATTAAAGCTGTGATTCACTCATGTTGCACCAACAAACGAGGACATTTAAGCAGTGAAATATAAAATGGTAATGTTTCTGTATCTTTCCAGAATTATATTTCTTGCTTGCCTTTCTTCCTTCTTTCACTGGCACTTGTTTAATCAATAATTGTCTAAAAAAAATCCGTTAACTACCCACACGTGCAGATTGTACCTCATTGCTATGGAAACTGTCAGCAGCAAACACTAGCAGAAATGGCATCTGGCCTTATTTGCGGTGATGTCATCACGTATTTAACTACTCTCTCCTGGTGTTTCTGCCCGATCACCTATTTGGTAAATGAACAATCCAAATGCAGTTTATCTTATTAAAAATAATTATTATAATCCTGAAATTTATTATAATAATTATAATTTGACAGAGCGCCTTTTGATGCCAGGAGTACATCTCAAAGCACGTCACAGGATTTACTGTAAAGTTCATTGACTGTTTATTTTTGTGGGTGAGTATGAAAACAAAAATAAAACTATTGGTCTAAATAGTGCAAGTAGTAAGCCTTCATGTCTCGAAGTACTTTACAATGACTGAATTGGACACTGAGCAGCGGAAAGGGGTGGAAGAGGAGGTGACCATAGGCTCGGTTGATGGGGTAGATTTTAAGGTGAAATATAGACTGATGGAGAGAAACTGAGATAGTAGAGGTAGGGACTTCCAGATGTTAGGACAGTGGTTCCCAACCTTGGGTCCCAACCCAAATCCGGGTCGCGGGGGTCCTCAGTTGGGTCGCGAAGGGTCATCAGAATGTTTTGGTTTTTTTTAAATATTCAAAATGCTTTTTTAATTCTTAAAATGGTACGAGTTGCGCTGAGTCCACAAAAGAAACAGAGATAACATTTTGGCTGAGCTGAGCTTCAGTCGCGATGTCGCCCCCCCAACCCAGGGGTGGGAGGACCTGTTGGAGGCTAATTTGGGTCGCAGCAAAATAATTTTGGGTCAGGAAGACCTATTGGTGGTTAATTTGGGTCGCAGCAAAAAAAGGATGGGAATCATTGTGTTAGGGGCATAAAATCTGAAGGCTCGGCTGCTGATGATTGCTTAGAGCGGATGGAAGATATGTAATAATCCTCAGTTACGTGAGGAGAAGGTGAGAAGAGGAGCCTGGAAGAAGATGATCACATACAGTACAATACAATTTACATTTATGTAGCACCTTTCAGGTTTAAAGATTGTCTCAAAGCACTTTATATTGCTGATGGGCACCAAAGCAAGGAGTGGGGCATGCTAGGGCATGAAGGAATTTGTCGGTGAGGACATTGGAATCAATCCACTGGAACACAAGGAGACAACAACAAAATTACATTTATATAACGCTTTTCATGTTGGGATGACCCAAGTTGCTGGACCAATCAATGTTTTGGATCTGAGCTGGGGGGCAGGATTGGGGAGGGTGGAGGGCAGGAGATGGAGTTCCAGGGTGGGGGTAGAGTGGTTGAAGGCCTGAACACTGATGGTGGGGCAGGCAAGGCAGTGGAACGTGAAGCAGGCCGGAGTCTGCTGAGTAGGTTGATAGAGTGTTAGGAGGTTGCAGAGGTAGGGAGGAGCAAGACCATGGAGGGTTTTGATGGTGAGAACCAGGATCTTGGTTCCTAGTATGCCCTGGATCCAGGGGATCCACTGTCTGTGATGGGAAGCCAGTGGAGGATAGGGTCACGGAGCCTGGTACAGGAGAAGACACAGGCTGCAGAGTTCTGAATGCTTTGCATCTTATGGATTGGGGAGTTAGGGAGGCTGTTAAGGAGGGTTTGGCGACATGTGGTGTGAGACAGTAGCGGAGCTGATGTTGCGGAGGTGGGAGACGGAAGAGCAAATCATGGCACGGATGTGGCTTGGAAAGGATAGTTGAGGGTCAAACAGCATTCCGGACTGGCTTGGTGCGGTGGAGTGTGCATCCACGGATGGTGATGCTGTCAATGTCTGAGGAGTGGAGGCTCTGGCAGGAGCCAATCAAGAGGGCCTCAGTCTTGACATTCAACTGTAGAAAGTTAGCTTTCACCCAGGATTTGATGTCTGATCAACATTCTGTGAGGACAGTAGTCGTCCTGGAGTCAAGGGTAGAGGCAGCATACAGTTAGGTGTCATCCAACAGCAGAGCAAGTTGTGGACTGGAATGATGGTGTTCATTGATGATGTTTCAAGTGCATTAATCAGGATCATCTATTTTGTTAATTGTTTGGAACAATGAAACAAAATCCAGCATTCTGCCTTAAACGAATATGTCAATGTTATAAATGTATAGAGTTGCAGGAGCGAGTCCTGCCTTAAATCTACATCTTTGACCACACCTATTGTCACCTATTTCTTTCCATTACAAGGACGACAATGCCTTGAGCCTAGCGCTAACATTTGCAGTGTATCAGCGATGGCATAAGGTAGGTAGTACTGCTATTGAAGGCAGGGAGAGAGAGTTAAATAGAAAGCGAGAGAGAGAGAGACTGTGAATGAGATTGTGGCAGCGAAAGATTCAAACAGAGAGAGAGACACAGAAAGAGAGAGAGACACAGGGAGAGAGAAAGAGATTGAGCGCGACCGAGACAGACAGAGAGAGGGAAAGAGACAGAGAGAGAGAGAGACAGAGAGAGACTGGGACAGAGAGGGACAAAGAGAGAGAAAGAGACAGAGAGAGAGAGAGAAAGAGAGACACACATAGAGGGAGACTGAGACAAAGAGAGAGAGACTGAGAGAGAGACAGACAGCCAGAGCATCCTACCGGTTAAGCTCCTCCCACAGTGCAGCACTTTCTCTTGGATTAGGTGGTGCTGCAGTAAGTGTGTGTATGTATGTAGCTTGTGTCGCGGAGGCTGCTGGGAGACAAGAAACGCGCGAGATTTAAACTTTCATTATAGCAAGCGCAGCCTTCGCTAAGCACACAGGAGGGTACAAATAGAACCCCCCGTTATAGTGAAGTTTCGTTAACAGGGCATTCGGTAAGCAGGGGCTACCTGTAATAAATACCATCCGTCATCCACCTGCCTAATTTACAAATTATCTGCCTTTCTCTTGAAATTTGTAACCTTTCCTCAAAAAGTAATTAAATGTAGCATTGAAACCTCGGGCAGGCCACACATCATACAAGTCATTCCCCGTTATTGCCAAGTAAACAATTATTCAATCCTTAGAAAATATAGATCAATGGTAGAGGAAATGATTGGAAATGATCATTTTTACTTTTTGAATCCCATATAAAATGTTATGTACGTGTATACCATTTTATAAAAAGTATAAACTCAGATTAATACTTTATATTGTAGAGGGCAATTTAAGGACAGACACCTGGAAGTTGTTATTTATTCATAGGACAATTAATGACTAGAACAGGGGCCAGGAAGGCATAGGTAAGGCCAGGATACTGGACTCATTTAAAACGTAGCTTGATGATGTGATGGGAGTATGGTAGGGTAAATGTTTTGGCAGGATAGGGCTGTAATGTTATTTAATTCAAACTTTACAAATCAATCTCTTTCAAATCTCTGCTCAGTCACTCTTCCTGGAATACTTTTAACCTAGTCACATGTGGCGCTCCTGTGGCTCAGTGGTTACAGCACTTGTCTTGCAAGCTGGGGAGACCTATGTTCGAATCCAGGCAGGTCAGGGCGAAACCTTGGGCAAATTTCCTTACTCCACACGCCTAATAATAATCCCTCCACAAAAACACAATAATAAAATTGGTCATTTCAATCCACTACCGTGTGTGGGACACTGCTGTGCGCAATTGGCTGCCACGATTCTCCCACAAATATATACAGTCAATTCACTTTACAGTATATTCTGTGAAGTGCTTTGGGACATTGATAAGATGTGGAAAGCGCTGTATCAAATGCAAGGATTATTTATTTATTATTATCCATATTCAATTGCCACTTATGTCCTTAAATCAATATGCAACAGGGGCCTTTTTCATCCAGACTGATCTTGTGAGAGCAATACATGGTTGATATGCAGGCTCTGGACTACTCGATTTTCCTATTAACTTTCCTAACTTTCCTATTATATGTGAGGCTTGCAAAGTTTCAGAGCATTGTTCACTTAGGTGCATGGTGCAATCTAATGCAGGCATACCAAGAAGAGAAGGGAAGGAATTTGCTTTAAATTTAAGGTTTTTATTCCCAGAATGCAGAAGGAATGAAGAGCAGCAATTTCTCCTATGAAGAACTATGAATTCTTACCTGGAAATCTTAACAAGTATCACTGCCGGCAGTATGATGTGGTTTTAGAAACTCAAGCGACATCTGTAATTCACAATCATCATCAGTGTATGATTTTTTAAGTTTTAATAATCCTTGCATTTGATATAGCGTCTGTCACATTTGGAGGACATCACAAACTCTTCACAGGATTCATCATAAAGTGCAATGACTGTGAATTTTGTAGGCAAACATAGTAGCCAATTTGCACATAACCTTCTGACTCAGAGGTGAGAGTGCTACCAACTGAGCAAGGCTAACACATAACATTGGACATCGTTTCTTGACATGAGGTCTTATCTAATATCATATAAGGGCAAAAACTAAGTGGAAATATTATCCTCTGGTAACTCAACAAGAGAAAAAAATAATTATCCTTCTCTGTACATGCTCTGGACCAATACCTACTACAATACCTGTATCTTCTTTCCAGAAGTGAAGGGAGACTGGAGAGGTGCAATTATTTATAAAATCTGGACACTCTGTCAGGGAAATGCTTTTGCAACTAATTATAGTACCGCTCTCTTGTTTCCCCCGATTTCAGGATAATTGGTGAGATGTCCTGATCATGTATAGCATATTTATTATTTATATCTGCTAAAAGTGTGTTGGCAATAGCATTTAAAAATAGACACTTGTTTACTAAAGCAGTCATACACACACTGACATTAGTGCCTTTCACATTCACATACAGAAGTGCCTTTCACTTCAGGATAATATCTCAAAGTGCTTCACAGGATGTATTGTAAAGTAAAGTGACTATTTAGTTGACAAAAAATCAGTCCCACATACAGCAAGGAAGTGAACGACTGAATTTAACTGGGCGATTGTTGGCCTGAGCCCTGGGAGAAACTAGTACCATAGGATCCTTAATGTCTACATGACCAGGCAGACAGGACTTTGGTCTAACATCTCATCTCATCTGTTAAAAAGTCAGATAGCGGTCAGAGAAAGGGAAATTGCTGTAGTATATTGCAATGTTTATGGTGGTTCATTAATATTCTCTTCCAAGCATGATGCATCCAAAATCCATAAGCATTGCAGACACCGGTTAATCATATAAAAGTTATTAAAAATGAAGAAATACTTTCGCTGCTGCAACAGCCTTGCTGCAAGTCTTATTAAATTTGAAAGAAACATCCTCAGTAGTTTAATGACGTGGAAGATTGGTTTCCGGAATGCTTCCAGAAAGGATTAATTTGAATTTCAATACAATCTATTCCCATGCCAATGTGACCTGATGTGAGCTTCATGCACCACTCCTAAAATACAAAACAGAACCCAACCTTATCAGAAAATCCTACAAGCCCAGGCTCTAAACATTTAGTGTGTCAGCCGAGCAGGAGTAGCACTTTCGTCTTTTTAGTCAAAGGATGTGGGTTGAAGTCCAAAATCAGGCGTTGAACTCACATAATCCATGTTGACACTCCAATGCAGTGGGGTGTGCTGCATTGACGAGGTGGTGTCCTTCGGATGAGATTCTTCTTGTTCAGGTGAAAGATCCCAAAGCGCTAGTTGAAAAGAAAATTGAGATTCCTCACGGTGTCCTGGCCAACAAACCCTTCAGAAAACAAAATTAGTTGTTCACTTTATTGTTTGCTTGTGTGACATTGCCGTGCCTTCAGCCACTACGCTCCGAGGCTTTGGAACTCCCATCCTCACTCCCTTCGCCCCCTCTCTTCCCAGTTTCAGGTCACAGCTAAAAACCTTTCTCTTCAACCGCGTCTTTGGTCACCTTTCTGCCCCTGCCCCTGGCTCAGACCCGGGATCCGCTATTGTGAAGCGCTCTGAGATGCGTCCGGCTTGGAGGGCGCTAAATCAAAGTTGTTGTTGTTGTTGTTGCTACCCTCAAATCGGTTGCCACGTTCGTCCGCAAATGCACAGTCGCTCCACTTTACAGTAAATGCTGTAAAGCACTTTGGGACATCTTCCCGACGTGAAAGACATTAAGCCAAATGCAGGAATTTTTATTCTCATGATTAAGGTGAGTTTTCTTGGTCTGATTCAGTTGAAGGCACCAGGACAGATTTTATGATGGTTTGAACATCAAATGACTGCTAGGTGGCAGCACATCCTCCTGGTGAGTGGTTTCTCCCACCTTTCAGGCAGGATCAATGTCACGCTGAATTATTTTGAAAATGAGGCAATTATTATAATATAAATTCTGAGCAACTGATAAGGCTGCCCAATTGAAAAATAATTGATTCTCAGTAAGGTGAAATGTTTCCTTACTCCACATGCCTCAGATCACCTTACAGAAGTAGGAACCCAGTTGTTTGTCGATTTTCTGGGTGTACTAATTCCATAATAATAATAATAATAAATTGGTCACTCAATCCACGACTGTTTGTGGGACACTGCTGTATGCAATTCGCTGCTGTGTTTCACCCACAAAATGCAGTGAATTCACTTTACAGTATATTCTCTGAAGTGCTTTGAGACATCTCGAAGACGTGATAAGGCGCTATATCAAATGCATGGATTATTATAGTCAGTTTATCGCAATTAAGCTTTTTTGCTCATGCATAGAAGGAAAAGACTTGACTTTTCAGGATTTTTAATTAAACAATCTGCGGTGGCTCTGTCCAGTGCCACCAATTCTTGAGTGTACCCTCTGGTACAATCATATAAAAGTAGCAAAGTACTGTTTAAAAATTCTGTTGGATGCTTTTCTGAGTCTTTGTGTTGGCAACCAGTTGGCAGCACGCGATGTCAATTTAAAGTGCACTCCGTGTTGTGGATGTGTGATGGCATTTAAACACGAAGATTAATGATTCTGAAGAGTAAGGTAGAGAGAGGCAAGTTGACGTTTAGGGCATTGACGTTTAGCAGAACAACTCAGCTGGTTCTGATGCAGGACAACACTCAGTATTATGTCAGCCTTTCCATCACATGTTGCTTGACCTGCTTTTTAGTCTCAAGATTTCAGTTTTTGTTTCCTAATTTCCGGCTTTGGCAGTTTTCGTATTTCTCTAAGAGGATTAACGGTTACCACAAGTTTATTGAAAAATAATCTGTGGTGGATGTTGATTACATTTTAGATCTAATGACCTTTGAACTGTATTTAAAAAGCTTGAGCAAACCGATTCTTTAATTCTTTGCGCATGTTACAAGCATGAACAACCTCCGCACATCCGTCATGCAACACATCAAATGTTTTCTAATCCTTATAAAAAAACACAAAATTAAAAGCAAAATAATGATTACATTATGTATTTTGAATTATAACAGAGAACCAGAAAGCTATCTTTGATTTATATTTTGCTGTAAGTCACATCAGGTCACATTGGCAAGCGAATAGATTGTATTGAAATTCGAATGAATACCTTTCTGGAAGCATTCCTGAAACCAATCTTCCTCATTGTTAAACTGTTGAGGATGTTTAAAGATCATGAGGGGATTCAACAGGGTAAACAGGGAAAAACTGTTTCCACTGGTGGGTGTGTCAGTGACCTGTGATCACAGATTTAAAATAGTTTTTAAAAGAAGCAGGTGAGGAGAAATTTTTTCACTCAGCGAGTTGTTCAAGTCTGGAATGCATTGCCTGAAAAGGTGGTGGAAGCCGATTCAACAACAACTTTTAAAAGAAAGGTTTAGTTGGGGAGGACGGGATTGGGTGCTTATGGGGAGAGAGCTGGGGAATGGGATTGAGTTGCTCTTTTCAAAGAGCCAGCACAGACTCGATGGGCCAAATTGTCTTCTTTTGTGCTGTAAGATTCTATGAACTATAATTTTATTAAGTAAGGATGCACTATTTACGGTTAGGTTCCTCCCAACTCAAAAGACGTTGGGAGGAAATATATACAAATGACATTTGTATATGCAAATATGCTATACAAATGTAATTTGTAATTGTTGTTAGATTAAATAAGATCGCTGATGATAGACATCACACCAGGCCCTGCCAGGCTCCATTCTGGCTTCCAATCACCAACTGGATTGATTTTGAGATCCCCTCACTCGTTTTCAAATCTCTTAATGCATTTGCACCTCCCTACCCATCCTACCTGCTCATCTCCACTCCATCACCTGTTGCCTCCCCTTGGCTCTGGCTTCCTGTTTGTCCCTCTTGCCCCTTCCTTTCCAAGGTCTTGGAACAAGTTGTTGCTTTACTCTTTCCTCTCCCACCACTCCCTTCACAAACCCCTCCAATCGTGTTTCCTTGAAACCCACAGCACAGAAACAGCTTTGACAAATGACATTTTGTCCATCTGCGACAAGGGCACCCTTTGCCTCCTTGTCCTCCTTGACCTTTCTGCTACCTTCGATACCATTAACCACTCTATCCTCCTCCATCGCCTCTCCTCTCACCTCAATCTTCATGTGGCATTTCTCAGGGCTTGGTCCTTGGTCCCCTCCTCTTCAATATCTATATGTTCCCTCTTGGTGACATCATCCACAGATATTGGGTCAACTTCTACTTGTATGCGGATGACACACAACTCTATTTCTGCCTCCAGCCTCGACTCCAGGACCACTGCTGCCCTGACAGAACGCAGATCAAATAATAATCATCCTAGAAAGCACCAGTCAAAGTGTCAGAAGAACTATGGATTTGGTATTATTGGGTAAAAATTTGCACGCACCCAGACTTACACTGATTTTGCTATGTCTGTAACTTCTTTGTGTCCTTTCTGTGACCTCTTTTCACTCCTTAAATTTCAGATTGTGTCATTTTAGTGGAAGCAAACAGATTAACAAGAAGCTGATACTGTGCTCTGCAGGCTTGAGGAATACCTAATCCAACTGCAATATCTTGTCTTTAATTCTAAGCGGGTCTCATACAAATAATATAAACTACTGATGTGTATCAGTTTCTTAGGAAAAAAATCAGTCATTTATTGTCAATGAGGCCCCAGAAAAGCGATGATAAAATAATAATGATCCGTCCACTTGCAAGGCGCTATACAACAAAAAAATTACATTTGCATAGAGCTTTATAACTTTACAGTGTCTTATCATGACTTTGAAGCGTCTCAACGGCCTCCACAGAAAAACTGTAAAAACTGATCCGGCGCTGGCTGCATCAACCTCCATGGTTGCATACTCAATCTCACCAAGCCAGTCAGGAACCTAGGTGTCTTGTTCGACCCTCAATTGTCTATCCTTCCTCACATCAACATCAAAGCAATGACTCACTCTGTCTTTCCCCACCTCCGCAACATTTCCCGACTCTGTCACTACCTCACCCCTAAAGCCGCTGAAACCCTCATCCACGCCTTCATTACATCCTGGCTCGATTATGCAAATGTCTTGCTGGTTGGCCTCCCCAATTCCTTGCTCCACAGACTGCAGTTAACAACAACAACAACAAAATTACATTTATAGAGCACCTTTCATGTCGGGAGGATGTCCCAAGGGGCTGAACAATCAGGTCGGGACCCGAGCAGTGGGGGAAGGGGAGGAGAGTAGGAGAGGGGGAAGAGTTAGGAGGGGAGAAGAAGGCACGGTCGAAGAGGAAGGTCTTGAGGCTGGCCTTGAAGGAGGAAAGAGAGGAAGTGAGGCGAAGAGATTGCGGGATAGAGTTCCACAGTGTGGGAGCAGAGTGACTGAAAGCCCGGCCATCGATGCTGGGGCGGTTAGGGTGGTGGACATGGAGCAGGCCAGAGCCTGCTGAGACAGAGGAGATGGGCAGGCTGATAGGGAGACAGCAGGTCGGAGAGATAGGCAGGGCAAGGCCGTGAATGGCCTTGAAGGTGAGGACGAGGATCTTGAATTCGATCTTCTGGGGGATGGGGAGCCAGTGGAGATGGGCGATGGTGGGACTGATATGGTCACGGAGCCTAGTGCAGGAGAGTACATGAGCTGCAGAGTTCTGAATAATCTGCAGTTTGTGAAGGGAGGAGCTAGGAAGGCCAATGAGGAGAGATTCCCGTAGTCCAGCCAAGATGTAATGAAGGCGTATATGAGTGTTTTGGCAGCATGGGGGGGGTGGGGGGGTGGGGGGGGGGGGGGTGAGGTAGTGACGGAGTCTGGCAATGTTACGGAGGTGGTGGATGGCTGCACTAGTCATGGCAAGGATATGAGGGAGGGGACAGTTCGGGATCAAACAAGACGCCCAGCTTCCTGACTGGCTTCAAGAGGTGGAGAGAGCAGCTTTGGATGCTGATGTTGTCAGCGCCTGAGGTGCGGAAGTGCTGATGCGAGCCGATCAGGAGGGCCTCCGTCTTGTTGACATTAAGTTGGAGGAAATTGGCCGTCATCCAGGACTCAATGTTGGACAGACACGCAGTCAGAACGCCAGTAGTCCTGGAGTCGAGGGTGGAAGCGGAAAGGTAGAGTTGGGTGTCATCCGCATACATGTGGAAATTTACCCCATATCTGCAGATGATGTCATCAGGGGGAGCATGTATAGGGTGAAGAGCAGGGGGCCAAGGACAGAGCCCTGGGGAATGCCACATGTGACTGTGCGAGGGCTGGAGGAAAAGCCGTTGGAGGAGACGAAGTGAAGGCAGTGGGAGAGATATGACCAGAACCAATCAAGGACAGAGCCTTGAAGATTGAGGAGGGTGGAGAGGCGGTGGAGGAGGATTGTGTAGTCTACTGTTAATCGAAAACTCTGCAGCCCATGTGCTCTACCATTCCAGACTTCGTGACCCATCTCCCACATCCTTGCCTGACTCCACTGATGCTCAATCATCCAGAGGATCCAATTCAGTATCCTGGTCCTCACATATAAAGCCCTTCACAACCTTGCCCCACCCTACATCCATGACCTCCTATCCCCTTACCAACCTGCGCGCCCCCTCTGCTCAGCAGACTCTGGCCTGCTCCATGTCCCCCGACCCATCCGCCCAACCATTGGCGGGCGAGCCTTCAGTCACTCTGCCCCCAACCTCTGGAACTCCATCCCGAAGTCCCTCCGTCTCGCACCCTCTCTGGCCTTCTTCAAGTCTCGCCTCAATACTCCTTTTCGATGGTCTCATCAGCGACTCCTCCCCCACCCAACCACCCTGTCCTTAGCTCGTCTGACGCAGTAACCTGTCCAGCACCTTGTGACGTCCTCCTGACGTGAAAGGCGCTATACAAATGTAACTTTGTTGTTATTGTTGTTTGTACTCTTTGGCATTTGTTGCCATAGCTTTGTGCTGCCCTGAATTCCCCTTCCATATATTGTTGGTAGACAATGCTTCCCATCAAATATCAGTATGAGGCAGAAAACACTTGTGTGTATTGTCAGCTGGTAGCACTCACCCCACTGAGGCTAACGATTATCAGGTCAAGCCCTTCATCAGGCTTTTGAACTTATAGTACTGCATTGTCAGGGGTGCTGACTTCAGATATGACCTGAAACCAAAGTTCATTCAAGTGAAGAATAAAGATTTCCCTGGCACTAATAGAAAAGAGAAGGGAGTTTCTCCTTTTAACCCAACCAACAATTCCCCCAAATAAAATTGGCTATTCACTTCACAGCTGTTGGTAGGACATTGCTGTGTGCAAATTGGCTGCTGTGCTCACTCACAAATCACAATCATTACACTTACCAGTATATCCTGCGAAATGCTTCGCGACACCCACCTGACATAAAAATTGCTAATACAAATGCAAGGATTTGTTGCTATTGTAATACAAAATACAATCAATCCATATTACAGTATACCCTGTACAAGTATTATTATTAATGTCATAACCAATTTCTTTCAATGACAGAATTTTCTTAGCCAATATGGGCTTCTCACCTTCCAGGTATTTTGTTTTCCCCTGGTAAACAGCAATATCTGTATAAATCTAACGGGATTAGCAGTTTTAATTCATGTTCCTCCAGAGAAGTGAAGCTGCAATCACAGTGTGCGTTGGGAATTCACACCGTTCAATATTAATGACTGACATTTAATTATAATAAAAGAATTGTTGTTGCACTGATGTTGTAAATAGATTTTTTTAATCTACCCAATGAATAATGGCAAAACATCAGTTATCATCTATCGTCTGTAGAGTCCTGTAGCTCGGTGGTTAGAACACTCGCCTTACAAACATGAGACCGTGTTTTGAATCTAGGCAAGTCAAGGCGAAACCATGGGCAAGTTTCCTTACTGCACCAGACCAATAATAATCCATCCCAAAAAAACCTATACTAAATTGGTCATTTCAATCCATGACTGTTTGTGGGACACTGCTGTGCGCGATTGGCTGCCGCGTTTCTCCCACAAATACAGTCAATTCACTTTATAGTATATTCTATGAAGTGCTTTGAGATGTCTAAAAGATATGAGAAGCGCGATATCAAATGCAAGGATTATTATTGTTATATATTCAAAGAAAAACAGCCCGTTTTGGTAGCATGCTTGCCGCTGCATCCCAAGTTGGGAAGTTTAAGATTGTGGTCCAAAATGACACTCCAATGCATTCTTGTGGGAGAGCTGTATTGCTGGAGGTACTATCCTTCAGAGGAGATATTGAACTCGTCTGTCAGTTGAGGCAGATGTTAAACCACCACTGACACTACTTGAAAGGTGAAGGGAGATTCTCATGCTGTCTTGGCCAACAAATCCTTCAAATAAATTGAATTGGTCATTTGCTTCCTGACTGTTTGTGGGACTTGGCTATCAGCACATTGTTTTTTGCATATATGGTCACTACACTTTACATTAATTCTAGGAAGCACACTGAGATATCCTGCTGACATGAACATTTTTATATTGAATGTAAGATGTTGTGATAGTATACTGATCAACATCTGATAAAAATGATTGATTTGGTACCATTGGATGAACATTTATTCATATGTCCTTTATTTTAATACTGATTTTGCTGTGTATATGGTTTTGTGTGTTCTTTGTGTGACCATTTTCCCTACAACAATAACAACAAATTCAATGCAGAGTATTGTCTCAGAGAAAGAAGGTTTTCAAGCGGGACTTGAAAAAGAGGAGAGAAGGAGCAAGCTGGAGTTATTGAGGGAAAGTGTTCCAGAGTTTTGTCTCTCAGTGGCTGAATGTATGACCTCTAATTATGGAGTGGAGGCTGGTGCCATTCGAGCGGGCAACAGGGTAGTAGATTGGGGAGAAAAGAGATTGGGAGGGAAGGGAGATGCCAGGGAGTAAAGGGATTTTAACTTTAATTTTAGAGTGAAATATTAGTTGAAACAAATGATGAACAAGAAATGAAACTGCTGTAAAAAGGAGTAGAGGGATATAGGGGAGGGAATTAGGAAGGGTGGAAGCTCATGGAAATAGCAGAAAAACGATTTCCACTGACAGGTGGATCAATAATCCGAGGGTACCAATTTAAAATAGTTGTTGAAAGGAAAGGAGGTGAGGAGAAATTGTTCCACACAGACGGTTGTTCAGATGTGGAATGAATTGTCTAAAAATGGTGGAAGCTGATTTGAGAAAATAATTGGATCATTATTTGGGGAGAACAAGTTTGCAGGGCTGTGGGGACAGAGCGGGGGAGTGGGATTGATTTGGACATCTCTTTTCCGAATGGCCTCCTTCTGTGCTGTGTGATTCTAGGGTTCCATGTGGACTACAGTATAAATGCTGGTACAGGCAACTCAGCCAAATAGCTTGTTTTCTGTAACAGCCACCAACGTTCCTGGTGGATTCATTTTCAGTTTTTTTAATTAAGGAAGGTAATATTTGTCACATTAGCTGAGTTACTCTGTTTGATGTATTCACCAACCGTGGGTGGGATTTTATAATCTTTTTATAATCTCCCATCCCTTTTTGAGCATTTTGATTTCAAACCTATATCACCTGGCTCTGCTTGCAGTCTAAGTCAGATAGATTATACTCCACACACCTAATAATAATTCCTACCCCACAAAAAAACACAATAATAAAAATTGGTCATTTCAATCCATGACTGTTTGTGGGACACTGCTGTGCACAATTGGCTGCCCATTTCGCCCACAAATATACAGTCAATTAACTTTGCAGTATATTCTATGAAGCGCTTTGAGACGTCGATAAGATGTGAAAAGAGCTATATAAAATGCAAGGATTATTATTTTTACATTATCAAAGAATCTTATTGATGGATCACCTGAGTGGGATTGAAAAGTGGGAATGAAACTAGTTACCTCACATTGATTTTCTCTCTTGCTTAGGTATGCATTGTGCAGAAGAGAGATACAAAGAAAATGTATGCTATGAAATATATGAATAAACAGAAATGCATTGAGCGGGATGAGGTTCGGAATGTTTTCAGGGAACTGCAGATAATGCAAGGACTTGAACATCCTTTCCTTGTGAACCTTTGGTAAGTAAAATATACCATTACTTCCTGTAACAATTAGAATTATATGGCACTGCAACGATTGTATGAATCCCACGAAGAACTAGGTGCTCTAGAACAAATATCAGTCAATTCAAGTGTTACAATGTGATTTGGAATTAAATAGATTATGAACAGAAGTGCTCTGAGATGCCGTCTGATGTGGAGGGCACTACATAAATCCAAGTTGTTGTTGTAAATTGGTGATATACAGAATCAGGCCATTCTACTCAACTGGTTCATGCTACTGTTTATATTCCACTTGCGACTCCGCCCCTCCTAATCTCCTCACAGGTATCCCTCAATTCCCTTCTCCCTCATGTTTGTATCACATTTCTCCTAAACTTGATGCTTACTGCTTGAATTATAGATTCCGACAGTGAGTTCCACAATTTCACTGCACTTTGGATAAAGAAGTTCTTCCTAAACTCCACTTAAAACTACTACCGGTTATCTAATATTTATATCTCAGCATTTGGACTCACAAGCAAGTGGAAGCACCTATTAATGTCCACCTTATCAAATCCTTTCATCATTTTAAATACAACTATGACAACAACAATGTATCTGGTAACCGAGAGCGAGCTGCACTGACACACAGAAACCCCAGTTTAGCATGCTTCAGAACTGGCTTCCCAGGATAATTAATCGTTTAATACTATTAACATTACTATTAACAAATGAATCAATTAATTAGTTGATAAATTCATTAAATGTGTTTAATTTAATAATATTAATAAGAAAATTAATATTTACCCTCTGTCTGTAAACAGCAACTTGCATTTATATGTCACCCCTCGCATAGGGTAGCATCCCCGGAGTGCTTGGCAATGACAAACAAATATGTAATAACAAAATGAAATTGTCAACAACAACCTAACAACAACAGCTGTTTGGCCAAGTAATGGCTTTGGAAACACTTGAACCAAGACGTGAAAAACTGCAGTTTATAAATGATAGCCTTTATTGCCTTCTTCTCTGCCGTTTGGTATTTCTGCTTTCTTGCTGGTTTCTACAGATATTCTCGTATGTTCATAATTTAGACTTGGGCGGAAATGAGACTCAGCAGCCTGTAATGTTGCCCTTAGTTTGTTTAAGTGGAATGAAATATCATCAAAATGAAGAGGAGCGTTTCTGATGAGTGCAAGTGGGCTGTTTATTGTTTGTGTGCATATTATTGTGAGGATCATAACTTGCAAGGGAGAGAATTTATATTTTTATGAATGGTTACATGCACAAATTACAAAATAGTGACAAGAATACATTTTCTCAAGTGCGCATTATCTGTGTATCTGATCACAGAGGTAGAATTTGTCTCCTAACTGATCCATTACACAAAATTACAAGAGTAATCTTTGAACAGAAATTGCTGGTGAGCAGTTTCTGTGCCTTGGAATGTCTTTCTGACATGAAAGGTGCTATACAAATGTAATTTTGTTGTTGTTGTTGTTTATCCTGTGAATTCCATCCCTTTGGTCTAAGTTAAGACCAGTGTTCCCTTATGGCCACCAGATTTGTTGTAAGCTTGAACAGGGCTCATTTAGAAGAAACAAATATGTCACCTTGGAATGCACTTACAATAAGAACATAAGAATTAGGAGCAGGAGTAGGCCATTCGGCCCTTCGAGCCTGCTCCGCCATTCAATCAGATCATGGCTGATCTTCTCATCTAACTCTGATTACCTACCCTATCCCCATATCCCCTAATCCCTCTATTTTTCAAAAATCTATCAGTCTCAGCCTTGAAAATGTTCAAGGACTGAGCATCTTCTGGGGTAGTGAATAGTTTTTTTTCCCTCCCACCAAAAAAAAAGTCTCCCAAGAGATTGTGGCTCTGTTATTTTAATCTCAGAGGTGTGTCCTCTGAGAAGAATAAAGGAGCTGATGTGCAGAAAACATGATAGGATGTGTGCAGAATGTTTCTGTTGCTTTGGAACATTAATCAATCTGGTGCTTTACATTGCCACAGGATAACATTCTGTACAGCAAGCATCTGCTGCCACAGTTGTTGCACAGTTGGGCATTTCCTTAAAACAAATTGTCTTTCCACTGGTCTGATTATGCAACGGATCTTTGGATGGAATAGAAAAATGCATACTTGAGTGAGAGAGAAAGAGTATTTCGCCGGAAAACATGGTCAGAATTTTCTTCATGCAAATGCAAATACCGTAAAATTGATTATAGCCTGGAGTGATGGTGGGCATGGGCCAGGGGGAATACAATTTACAATAGCACTCATCCTTCCTTCATATTATATCAGAACTATACTGAAAGAAGACAAGTAGTTCCCAGGAGATGCAATGTCACAAGTAATGGTTTCCATCAGCATAAATTAATACAAATAATGCTCATTGGAAGCTCACAGAATTTATCCCACGGACAAGATGTAGCCATGCTCTATCGCGTAACACAGGAAAATCGGGGAAAGCCAGCGGGGAAGTCCAACAGTGCTTGGCTACTTAAATGTACTGTTTTTATTTTTTTTCTGATTCTGTGTGTTAATTTCATAACGCGATGAGTATAGCCAATGTCTACACACCCACTCCAACACACACACACACTAACGTGACCTTTGCAAATTCTGGCTTCTTGAAACCCATTTGCATACGTGTTCCAGGTGGAAAATCTCGCCCTTATTGTCATCAACCTGAATACCTAGATTGTCAAACTATGCGCAGACAAGATAAGTGTTTGCAGTGTTAAGAAGATTTTTGCTGTTGAAACCAGCATGCATATACAAACCAACTGGAAATGCTTTCACTTTGGAATTGTAATTAACCAAGTTCGACGTACATTTACATGAAATGCAGTAGGTTAATGGTGGAAACATCAAGGTTGATTTTCAACCAAGTACCTTTGCCGAACGCGGGGTTTACGTTCCTGGAAAACTGCGCACGTGATAAAATTGCGTTTGGTAAGCTTAACAAGTAATGTGAAAAGGAAGGTTAGGGGAATCCAACCACAGGCTACCCACCTCAAACCTCCAGGCACTTCCACACCCGACCAATGCAAGGTACGTACTGAGGTGGGCTATAGCAGGTTGGCCCGCTGTCCCCACTCTCGTCGCTCTCCCTGCTCTTATCGCTCTCGTCGCTCTTCCCACTCTCGTCGCTCAGCCCGCTCTCATAACAGTCCGAGGCCGAGGAATCATCGGCCTCAAATTCCATTGAAGTGGATGCTTGAGGCAGAAGTGGATGGCTGAGAAGATGCAGCAGCAGGTAAGTTTTCAGTGGATGACTGCTGACAAGCTGGCAGGTTGAAAGATGGAAGTGATTTTCTGTTGTTTGCCTTCCTCTAAAAGTCTTTCATGAGCTCCCTGTAAGGTCCTAAGAGACCATCCAGACCCGTTTTAATTTTCAGATTCCATTATGTGGTCCATCTCCAAGCTTGACCTTCCAAGTGCGCATGCGCGCGGGGCCAGCGCGTATATGCAAGTTTTACGCCCGTTATGCAAAAAAGTGACGCATTTTTTTCTTTGCATATAGTTGAATTCGCAATCAAGAAAGTCGCATTCAGCGAGGGTTAACTGTACATTAAGAATTGATTCTTGTTCAAAACAACAATCATTCTACTGTTTGTGTTTTCATATTTGTATCTAGTGCTTGTGAAAAGTGGTGATTATGTATCCTGTGAGTTCAGAAAGTTTGTTGCGCACTGGAATATCGAGGTTGGTCATTTTCTAGGAAGTAAAAGTGCATAGATACAGTATACTTTGTGCAGAATTAGATAGACATATATTTATTAGAAAACAGAAAGTGCTTTCTCATCATTCTCCCCAAGACCACACTTCCCTGGTTCCAATCCTATTTGTCCCATCTCCTCCACTTTGTTTTCTCCAATAGCTTCTCCTCTCACATGGCCACCGCAGGGTACCTTAGTCTTCTCATTTCCCTCATCTACATGCTTTCCCTTGGCGACTTAATTTGTAAACATTGGATTAGTTCCCACATGCAATCAACATCCAAATCTATCTCTACTTCCAGACTTGATTCCAGGTCTACTGGCCTGCATGAATCACAACTTGCTTCACTACAACATGGATGAATCCTTTTCAGCTCCTGTTAATGTCTCCCTCTGGCAATGTTCTCAGCCTCTCTCTCAAGCTCATGCAACCAACCTTGGCAATGTAATCTTGGCATTGTAACCTTGGCTGGCATATGGTATGAAAGTCAAATCTCTTTCCTTCCTCACATCTGATCCCTGACCAACACCAGTTTTCTGCCTCTTTGTCACATTTCTGACCTCACTCCCATCATTGTTGAAACTTTCAACTTCACCTTTGTCACCTCTAGACTCAAATTCCATCCCAGTTGCACCATCCACAAGCTCCAGCTCTCCTAAAACTCCACCTACTGCTCACACACATGTACCTGCACAAATCTTCGCATACACACCACCCTTGACCTCATCAGGCTCAATTAGCTCCGATTGGATCGACAAGTGACCCTCACCTACAAGTGCTCTTGCACCTCCTTATCCGTATTATCTTTATCAACCTCATTCATCTGCTTGTATACCCCGGCCAGATACACTATCAGTGGCCATGGCCAAGCCTTCAGGCACCAGTTCCCACCCTCTGTAACTCCCTCGCTCTTTCACGCCCTCTTGCTCTCCCTCGATTTGCCTTCAAAAAGCTGCCTGTGAACCAATTTCTTCTACTGTAGCAACAGTCACCTCCCTCTTCCCTCACCCTCCCTATACGACTCTGTATCCAGCACCATCTCTGTAAACTTCTCATAGAATCATAGATTTTTTCAGCACAAAAGGAGGCCATTTGGCCCATTGAGTCTGTGCTGGCTCTTTTGAAAGAGCTATTCAAAGTCAATCCCACTCCCCGGCTCTCTCCCCATAACCCCCAAACCGTTCTCCCCAAAGAAGACGGGTTTGCGGGGTTATCATTGTACTCAAAGACTGCTGTATAAATGCAAGTTGTTCTTGTTGTAGCCTCCAGATTTCCTGCAGGTTACTGTTACCAGCTTGACATCCATCTCAGCGTTTTCAATGTTTTCAGCATTTTTACATTAGCTAGAAGCCTGCTGACTGGACATTGATTTTCGTGGAGGTTTAAGATGAATCAGTTCGCAAATGGCCTCTGTTATCACCAAGATAGTTTGCTGATTCTAAATACTCTTCACTCAGCTCGAAGGCAAAATAATGTTTCTCTGGATTCTTTCCAAGTTCATACTCTCCTGCTGGATGTTGTAAGTTGTAGTTTGAGGGCAACTTTGTGCATTTCCACATCCCATTTAGAAACTCAATGCGTTCATTTTAAAATCTTACATGTGAGCCTTTAGAGCATGGCTCTGGGGCTGTGTATCATATCACAAATGTATAAATTGGTTTGCCAAACATAAATACTTTTGCAAGCATATTTTCTAAAAACAATTAATGTCTGATACATGCAGGAAGAGCATCTGAACCAGACCGTTCCATATATCTATCCAACTATGCATGAAAATGTCCTTGTGTCTGGTCGAATGTGCGTTCTCTTTTTGGAAGAATGCACACTATAATACTTACCTAATTCTGCACTGTGTTATGTGAAGGTCAACAAGAGACAGTGCTTGGAAAGCACTGTGCCATTGAAAGCGCTGCTTTGCAAACTTCACTGCGGCTCCAGCTGGGACTATTAGGGTTCGGGCTTGCAGGGTTAACAAGAGCCAAGTGGGAAGAATCCCTGTCCCTAGTACCTGCCTCTCCAAGTTTGGTCAACAAATTAAGCTGAATAGTTTGTTGTCAGTAGTGCCTTGGAGTAGTGCAGATCTGCTTGGCTCATGAATCGGACTATTGAGACACCACAGAGATTGACTTAATTCTAACATTACCTTGGAGCCCAGCTCCAAGCTTCATTGATTCCATTCAAGACCCCCTTTCTCACCATTAAATCCCTCCACAGTTTCACCCCACTCTGCCTCCACAACCCCTGCATTCCTACTGACCCAGACACTCCGCTCACTCACCAACCAGTTTTACTCATGTTTTCCTTCCTTCCCTCCCAATCCCGCTCCCGCATTATCTGCTCCACCATTGATGAATGACATTCAGAAATGTTGTCCCTGCTCTCTGGAACTCCATCCTCAGTTTCCCATATTCAAAGCCTGCTTCGGTATTTGACCGCACTTTCAGTCATCTTCCTATTCTTTTCACTCTTCAGCTCCCACCCTCAGCTCAGAAGCCCAGATGACCGTGTGCATTGCTTTGAGGTGTTCTTCCAATGTGAAGGAGCTAAATACATTTAATTGTAAATTATATTCTTAAGGACCAAACATAATTATTTTCTGGTGCACCTCTGCTCACCCTTTATGATGGTCTTTTCCCCACTTTTTCTCTAGCTCAACATAAATTTCCATCATTATTCAGTGGTCCAAGACACTACCCATGTGAAGGGCACTGTTTAAACCAAATGGTTGCTGTTCTTGTTGTTGTTGATAACGTGCAGTGTAATCTGACTTGATTTAGAAAATCCAATTTGGAGCCTAAAGACATAAGAGAACGGAAGTGGACAGCTACAAAAATGTGGACTGTCCTGCAATTGAAATTTCAAAATGTCAAACATTTGCTTGATTTTCAAGTAGTCAGAGGGAGAGAGGTGGGCAAGCAGCTACACCGACAGAGGAAGTGTTGATACAACAAGAAGCTAAAGTATCCATTGGGGTGGGTGGGGGGCGGAGGGGGAAAGCAGCAAAGAATAGATGGAAGTTCTTTTCAACAATGGAAGGCAACAATGAAAGTTACAGGGGAAATAAGGTCACAGTGCGAGGCACACAGTGAGTGGGACACATAGAGATGCCTGTGAGAACAATACCTAGAGAGGAGCTGGAAATAAATACTTCTAATACTGCATGCTGCCCAAAATGTAAATAAACATTTTGAGATAATTCTTATATTTCTTAATCAGTGCAGTAACTATAAAAACAGGAGATTAATTGTACTATGGTTTAAATCCATAAACCAAGAACCAGTTGTTCTTTCCCTCTTTTGACCAAAGTTAAGCAAACTAAACCCAGAAATGAAACAGTGGGTTTGTAATCCAGTCATTAAAATAAAGAGCCAATGTGTGCTACTGAAGTGACTGGGAATTGGATCTACTAATTGAACACTAAATCATGAATGGAAAACAAGACATTTTAAGAGTGTTAATTTATACTGCACAGGAAAAATGAATGGAAGAATGTCTCATCCAAATGAGGAAAGTAAATTAAGAATGAGAGTAAACTTCTCTGAGTTAAATTAATTTGATCTCTTGGGGATTGTTTCAGCTCAGTGTGTGACCACATAGAGTCTGTGCTGTATATATTATCCTCAGCTCTCCTGGACACTATTGAAAGTTGTTTTCATTACTGTACCATGTCCGTAGAATTAGAGAAGTAGAGTATCTAATTTACTCTGAAAAGCAATCTTGTGTGTACTTGATTTCACTTTTCCTTTGCGTCTTTAAGCTGATAAGAAGCTTCCCGTATTCCACAACTGTTTGTGCCCAATTGGCTGCTGTGTTTCACCCACAATTATACAGCCAATGCACTTTACAGTATATTCTGTGAAGCACTTTGAGATGGCTAGAAGACGTGAAAAGCACTATATCAAATGAAAGGATCATTATTATATACAGTTATAAACATATATAGCAGTACTGTATATGCAATACATATTTACCAATGACTGGCTGTTCAGGTGGATGTTACAACAACAACAACAACAACTTTGATTTATATAGCGCCCTCCACATCGGACGGCATCTCAGAACACTTCTCAACAATGGATCCCGGGACCGAGCTAGGGGCAGGGGTAGAAAAGTGACCAAAGGCACGGTTGAAAAGAAAGGTCTTTAGCCTGGGACCTGAAACTGGGGAGAGAGGGGGTAAGGTGAAGAGAGTGAGGAAGGGAGTTCCAGAGCCTTGGGACATAGTGGCTGAAAGCACGGCCGCCGAGAGTGGAGAATCAGATGGAGGAATAGAGGGGAGGGAGCGGGATCAAATAACCTTCATGTAACTGACAGAATAGAGGAGAGAGAAACAGAATTTACATAAGCAGGCAAGAAATGCAAGTAAAAATGAAAATGAAGGAGATTTTGGTGAAAAATAATGGGAAGATAGGATAAGTAGGAGTCTGTTACACTGCGACACATAGGGGAAGCGGAACAAGATGGGAGAAATGGATATGGTAATCAAATGTGAGGAATTAATGTAATTGCATTAACAGAAACATAATTACCGCCTGCACATGATTGGCAATTAAACATTACAGGATACAACATACATTATTTAGAAAGGACAGAGAGGGAGAAGGGAAGGTGGAGTACCGGTATTGGCAGTATAATAAGGAGAAGGAAAGATATGTATGATGAGGGAGTAGAGACAAAAACCACCTGGTTACAGATAAAAACGGATTTTAAAAAAGGATTAGCTACACTGGTTGGCATGTACTACAGGCCACCCAACGCTAGAAAAGTAGTAGAGAAAGAAATATCCAAGCAAATATGCTTAAATAATAAAGTAATATTTATGGGGGAATTTCAATTACCGGTATTCCCAGATAGATTGGCAGAGAGAGGGACTGTGAGAAAAGCAGAGGATGGAGTTTTTTGTGACGTGTGCAGGACTGTCAATCCGAACACTCCCAACAAGAGGAAAAGTGCTCCACGACATAATTATAGGCAAGGAATCAGAGCAGGTCAGAGATTCAAATGTGGGAGAGCACCTTGGGGTGTTCACTGTTATATAAAAATAATATAATCTTGATGCATTCAAGAGAAAGCTAGACCTCACTGAAGGAGATTGGAATAGAAGGGTATGGGAGAGAGTTACAAATCAGTGAAGACTTGTGTGGAGTCTCAACATTGGCACTGACTGGTTGGGCTGACTGTCCTGTTTATAGCTGTACATTCTCTAAATCTTTGCAAACGATCTGCCTTGTTTACTTACAAAATACACAGTTACCCCACTTCACAGTTAAATTTGTATGAAATGCTTTGAAGCGCTTCAATGACATAAATCACTATATCAAATGCAAGGAAAGATGCTTATTATTTGCTAAGCAGGGTATATAATGCATATATTTACCATTTACTAAGGTGTACATAGTGTATATAAAATGGAGTCATGTAGCTCAGTGGTTAGAGCACTTGCCTCTCAAACAAGAGACCTGGGTTCGATTTCCAGCAGGGCAAAACCTTGGGCATGTTTCCTTACTCCGCATGCCTGATAATAATCCCTCAAGAAAAAAATAAAAATCAATTGGTCACTTCATGACTGTTTGTGGGACAATGTTATGCGCAATTGGCCGCCAGGTTTCGCCCACAAATATGCACAATCAATTCACTTTACAGTATATTCTGTGAAGCGCTTTGAGACATTTAGAAGATGTGAAAAGCACTATATTAAATGCAAGTACAGTATTATTATTATTTATACTCTTCCTTCAGATTTTGGTGAGACAGATCTCTGTTGTGACCACACATTCAAAACTTAATGTAACATCATGAAGCAATTATTTTTTAAAATAATCTCAGAATGTAATGAAGAGAAAAGAAAAAAATCTTCTTTCTTCAAAACAAGATACCACAGATCACTTTGAAGCTGCTGATTAAAAATTAATCTTACTCAATAATTTTTCTTTCAACAATTGTATCTATCAGAGATCCCTGGATAAACCTTTCACTATCACTGGAATTGTAATTGGATTCTGACCTTGCACCTCAACACCAAAAAAAGTTTACACCACAAAATAACTATTTTGAAGCCTAGATAGATGCCACAATTTAACAGCTGTGTCCTCTTAAAAGTGATGAGTAACATGTCTAAGCAAAGTCTAGCTTCCCATCAGGATTTTAATCTTTTACTAGATTGATTTCCAACTCACACATATAATGTAAACTAATCTAGATTGCCTCGTGTGTTTTATCTAAGAAGAAAATTCTAACAGAAAAGTTTTTGTTTTTGTAGGATCAGGTTATATTCACAAGAAAAGTAATTTGGCACATTCCTGGGGAAATGAAAAAGTGAATAGAGTTTAGAATAAGTAGCAATATAAGGCCCACCCTTTTTTTTGTGCATCCTTGCATTTGATATAGCGCTTTTAACCCCTTCTAGATGTATCAAAGCGGTTCACATAATATACTGTATTGAAATGTGAATTGACTGTATATTTGTGGACGAAACAAATGATATAATGTTGTACTGTATAATGTTTTACAAAAAAGATTTTCACACAACTGATAACCTTTTTGCCTTGGCACAAATAGCCTGTTAATCAAAATGTCAGAATTTAGAGTTCGTCCAGTGTTATGATTTAAAATTATTATGATAGGGCAGAGGACTGCTAAACCTCACTTGGGAAACACCAAATAGGTCCAGTTATGCGCAATGGTTGGAATGCTAATAATATAACTTATAGCTATTTTATTGTCATTTTTGAAGTCAAAGTGCATTAATATAATTGCAATTTGCATTTATAGTGCGCCTTTCACTTAAGGTAATAGCTTTAAAGCTATGGGTCCTGTCAGTTTTGAACATTGTGCCAAATGTACCTTGCGCCAAAAAAGAGTTTCAAAAAATTAAAGTGCAAGCAAGTTTGTCTAAAAATTCAATTCAATGTAACTTGAATTCCAGTGAACTGATTTTTGCAACTGAAGATGGACTTGGAAGTCATAAATAGCAATGCTCATCCTGATCCCAGATCTCAGAACTCTCAGCAAGTGAACTTGTCCAAGGTGGATTAGAGGTTAAATATTCAATATTGAAAGGTTAAGCTGACAGTGAATCACCAAGCACAGGCGGGACACTCAGGATATCAAGGAAGGTTTTCTTTCTATAAGTAATAAGTCACAGAACAACAGGGGCCTCGTGAACTGTAATTTTATCTAAATCATAGTGTCCGCCAAGCCCAAACTCAACAAAGCAATTATGAGTCAACATTACAGCTTTAGGACCTGCACAAGACCAAACAAAATCACATCCTGTGTCTTTTGAACAAAATAAGACCATTATTTGTCTTAGTGTTTTCTTGGAGTGGCTTGAGTGCTTATTTTTCCTGGTTCTTTGTGATCTGATGGGAGAAAGTGAGAGTGAATAACAGTTTAGTAGTAAAGGTCATTGCTTTGATTTTCCTCTTAGAAGTTCATCTCTGTTGAAACTGATGTTTAACTTTTCTCTTCAATCTGGAGGATAGCATGTGGACTCATGTAATTAAAGCACTGTGTTTTACTTTCAGGTACTCATTCCAGGATGAGGAAGATATGTTTATGGTGGTTGACCTATTGCTGGGTGGAGACTTACGCTATCATCTGCAGCAAAATGTGCATTTCAAAGAGGAAGCAGTGAAACTTTACATCTGTGAACTGGCCTTGGCGCTGGACTACCTGCAGACTTACAATATCATCCACAGGTTGGTGACATTCAAAATATGTTTTCTAATATCTAGTTTTTAGTGGGGAGATCATTCTCATCAAAACAATGATCATTCAAATCCTTCAATAAATGATACGCAGAAGAAGTAGATTTAATGAGTTGAAATAATAAATAATAATAATCATTGCATTTGATATAAGCTATTTTCAGGTCTCCTAGATGCCTCAAAGCATTTCATAGATAATGCTGTAATGTGAATTTCAGCCAATTGCGAACAGCAGTGTCCCACAGTTGTGGATTGAAGTGACCAATTTATTATTGTAGTCTTTCTCAAGGGATTATTATCAGTTGTGTGGAGTAAGGAAACGTGCCCAAGGTTTCTCGCTCTGCAGGGAATTGATCCCAAGTCTCTCGCTTGCAAGGCAAGTGTTCTAACCACTGAGCTGCAGGACTCCACTGATGTGCATTAAGAACAATATTATCTTTTGTCAGAAGGAGAACCATCTTTTGGTTTGGAGATATCTTTGAGGGCTTCGTGACTTTGTGAAGTGTTCGATTTTCTTACCTGAATTGGTTGCAGGTTTGTAAAGTTCAAAGCAGGCAGATTGGTTTGTGAGAAGCAACTAGAATTGCCCTTTGTTTTTTAAAAAAAGAAACAAAGTTAATTTGAAAATCTGTGCAGCACTTTACATAAGCATACTTCCCCTCATTCTCAGCAGTGGCACTGAGGACCCATCAGCGAAATTAGCGTAAGTGAAAGGCTGAGTCATTTCGTAGTAGGCAACCCGCACAAAGCTCTGTATTTGTGTATTGCAAGTTGTAACGCATCTATAAAATAGCATGGTACATGCAAACTATAAATGGTACATCGAGTTTAATGTTGATTAAACTGTGAATACAATACAATTTTCATTGATGAAGCATTTTTCACATCAAGAGGTAGCCTCAAGTGGCTGGCTGGAGACCTGAAGCTAGGGCTTGTAGCCAAAGCGAGAGAAAAGATGACCAAAAGTGCGTTCAAATAAGTCAGTCTTGAGGCTGGCATTGCATATTAGGAGGGAGAGAGCGAGATGGAGGGATTTCTGGATAGGACTCCAGAGGCTGGGGGGAGAATAGCTGAAAACTCAATGAAGCAGCCTGGTGTTTGCAAGAAATTAAATGTTAAGAAATAAAGGCTATTGCAATGGATGTGGTGAATCATTTGGTTTACTTCATAAATGCATAAGTTACACAGAACCACTGATTCCCAGAAACAAAATTGGTTTTGTAAGGCCATTCCAATGAAATAGACGCAACGTATGTACCACTGCCTGTGCAGTGCTTTCTTTATTAGAAAACTGGCTAAGTATCAACGGTGACTGAAAGAGATGACAACACCGGTTCAAGTCTCTGGTACTCAGCAATTCTATGTAACGTTCGTGTTTGTGAAGTGTTACATGCAGCCAGATTTAAGGAACCCCATAAAGGAAGAACCAGATCTGCCTTACACAACTTTTAAATAACAGTGATATTATTGTATAATAGCTCTTACCATCCTTTCTTGGAGAAGTTTAACTCCTCTTATTCCTTCACTGAAGCAGTGGTTCCACAGGTCCAGTCATCCAAATGGCCATTATTTGTGTCTACCATTCGACAGTAATTGGTGTTAATAAGATTCAAACATCCAAATAATTATTTTCTATTTACTGTACTTTTTAACCATCTATCATAAATATCTCTGCCTTTTAAAGGTAGCACTGGACTGCACAATGGCTCAGGCAGATTATTCAGTGAATAGATGAGTCGTACAAACCCAAAGGGCACAAGATTAATCCTGCGCCTGAATCATCTGCCCGAGCCATCGTGCAGTCTGATGCTAACTTTAAATATGGAGTTTTTGCAAGCCATCTTGCATTATCAGAATGGCAGACCAGAAATCACGTTTACAAACATGAGTTTCAGAATGAGTTATAGACATCTGCTGGAAATGTAACAGCGACGTGTTGAAACCACATGTACCAAAATGATTTAATCTCATCTACATCACACCACACAAATTCACTAGTGCAATCACATGTGGTTTTACATCAGCAAATTATAATAAGAATAAGAAAAATAAGAATAATTGTAATCCATGCATTTTCCTTACTCCTTGCATTTCTCCACTTTAATATAGTGCTTATCCCTCTCACGCTCTCTTACCTCCATGAAGCCAACCACCTGCTGCCTCAACCCCATCCCCACCAGCCTGCTGCTCACCCAGCTACCCCTCCTCTGCCCACTGCTGGCTGATATCATCAACCAGTCCCTCTCCACAGGATCAGTCCCTGCCCCCCTCAAAACTGCTGCTATCACCCCATCCTTAAAAAACCCTGTACAATATATATATATATAAAATAATAATCCTTGCATTTGCTATAGCGCTTTTCACATCTTATCGACGTCCCAAGGCGCTTGACAGAATATACTGTAAAGTGAATTGACTGTATATTTGTGGGCGAATCGCGGCAGCCAATTGCGTACAGCAGTGTCCCACAAACAGTCGAGGATTGAAATGACCAATTTTATTATTGTGGGGGGTTTTTGGGACGGATTATTATTAGGCGTGTGGAGTAAGGAAACTTGCCCTAGGTTTCGCCCTGACCTGCCTGGGTTCGAACACAGGTCTCCCCAGCTTGGTCTACCCAGCTTGCAAGACAAGTGCTCTAACCACTAAGCCACAGGAGTTCCACCTTCCCTAGATCCCTCAAACCCTAGCCACTACCGCCCTATTTCAAACCTGCCCTTCCTTTCCAAAGCACTCAAACGTGTTATTGCAAATCAACTCCGTGCCCACCTCTCCTCCCACTCCCTCTTCGAACCCCTCCGGTCCGGTTTCCTCCCAGCCCACAGCACAGAGACTGCGCTTGTGAAAGTCACAAACAACGTCCTCTCTTTCTGCGCCCAGGGCTCCCTCTGCCTCGTTATCCTCCTGGACCTGACCACTACATTCGACACAGTCGACCACGCCATCCTCCTCCACCGCCTGTCCTCCGTCATCCACCTCAGTGGGACCGCTTTCGCCTGGTTCGAGTCCCACCTCACAAACTGCCAGCAGTACATCTCCACAAACAGCTTTTCCTCCCGCTCTTACCCAGTTACCTGTGGGGTATCCCAGGGATCCATCCTTGGCCCCCTCCTCTTTCTCATCTACATGCTCCCTCTTGGGGATGTCATCCACAAGCATGGCGCACACTTCCACATGTATGCAGATGACACCCAATTCTATTTCTCTACTTGACTTTGTGACCCTCAGTCCCCTGATGTTCTTTCAGCCTGCCTGTCAGACATCAAGAGCTGGATGAGAGCAAATTTCGAACAGCTGAATGTTGACAAGACGGAGGCCATATTCTTTGGCTCTCATCAATGTCTCCATTCACATGGCTCTCACCTCCTCCACCTTCTCGGTCTGCCCCTAAAACTCTCCGAATCTGTGCGCAACCTAGGCGTCAGGTTCGACTCCCAATTGTCCTTCCTCCCTCACATCTGGTCGTTCGCCAGCACTACCTTCTTCCACCTCCAATGAATTGCCTGTCTCCGGCAATACCTCACCCCAAAAGCTGCTGAAACCCTGGTCCACGCCTTTGTCACCTCTCGGCTGGACTATTCCAATGCCCTCCTCGCCGGTCTCCCCTCCTCCACAATCCACAGAATCATTCAGAATTCTGCCACCCGCGTTTTCACCCACGCTAAACTTAATTCCCCCATTACCCCAGTCCTTGCCAGACTTCACTGGCTCCCTATCCCCGAGACGATCGATTTCACAATCCTCACCCTTTTCTTCAAATACCTCCACTCCTCTGAACCTCCTCTCTCCTCAAACCAGCACCCGTTGCCTTCGCTCCACTGGGTCTGGCCTCCTCCATGTCCCCCGAATCCTCTGCTCCACCCTTGACAGCCGTGACTTCAGCCACTATATCCCGAGGCTTTGGAATTCCCTTCCTCACTCCCTTCGCCTCACCCCCTCTTTTCTCAGCTTCAGGTCCCAGCTGAAGACCTTTCTCTTCGACTGAGCCTTTGGTCACCTTTCTACCCCTGCCCCTGGCTCGGTCCCGGGATCCGCTATTGTGAAGCGCTCTGAGACTCCGTCCGGCATGGAGGGCGCTATATAAACCAAAATTGTTGTTGTTGTTGTTATCACATCTTGAAGAAGCCTCAAAGCGCTTCACAGAATACAATGTAAAGGGAATTGACCATAAATTTTGTGGGCAAATCAAATTATGACTTATGCTTTCCCATTGTTCTCAGATCCCATGATTTTACTTGAACAAGAAGGGAGTTTCATTTTCACAAATAACTCAAAAAACATTTACTGGGTTTATAATATAATAATCCTTGCACTTGATATAGCACTTTTCACGTCTTCTAGATGTCTCAACGTGCTTCACTGAATACAGAGTAAAGTAAATTAACTTTATGTTTGTAGAAGTGGTATGAAGAGATATGTGCTGTCCTGACTAATTGCCTGTGGGACATCAAGTCTTGGATGAGCTTTGGCTTTCTTCAGTTGAATGTTGGTATGCTTGGTTCCTGTCTGCACCTTTTTAGCACAGGTACTGACAGCATCAAACTACTTGGATGCACACTCCACCTTGCAGGGCTTTTGTGGAACTTAGGTGTCTTGTTTAACTCTCAACTATCTTTTAAATACCTTGTTCCTCCTCTGACCCACTTAGCTTTCCCCCACTTATCTCACACTGCCTGTTTCCACTACAACCTCTCCCTTCGAGATCTTATTCATACATTGATCATATCCAGGTTAGCTTATGCCAACTCTAATGTTCTACTGCACCTTAGGTTTAGGTGTGAACCACACAATATACGTAAACCACGCAAATTAGGTGTGAAGCCCACAAAATATAGACTCACAGGATACTGAATGTAGTACAGTAGAAGCCCATTTATCCGTGACTCGATGCACCGGCATTTCCGTATAACCGGCACGCCAAAAAAGAAGTCTCCATTCGATAAACCGGAACTTATCTGAAACAATAGAAGTGGAGCATTTGTAAATGCATAAATAGTAACATAATAACAGAATATTGCATTGGCACTCACCATCAAAACTACTCCCCTGTGCCCCCCACCCCTGCTGGTAGATGCTGAGCTTGAAGCCATGATGCTGCAGTTGAGGTTTACAGTCCAGCGACCCTTCCCAAAATGGAGCATGCCAAACGGGCAAAAAAAACGGAGTGTGTATGACTTTAAAATCGCGCTGCCGCTTCTTTCACCCGCCTGCACCCCCCCCATTCAAAAAAGAATTGCTGGACTGCAAACCCCAACCAGTAAAGGTGAGAAACGCAAGAGAGCAGCCCCAACAACAAGCACCAACACAATACTCTGCCAATAGTCTGGTGTGTATGGTGTGTGTTAAAAGAACTTTAATTTTTTTGTAGTGGGTTTTCGGCCGCGGGCCACCTGAATATCCGGCATGCGCTTTAACCAGCAGTGGCCAGGACCCGCGGGTGCCGAATAAATAGGCTTCTACTGTATAACTAGATCTGATTGTTACTTGGCTCCATCTCTTTCAGAAGTGGCAAGTGATAAATGATAGCCAATTGAATCAAAACATTGATTTATTTAACAGGTAGATAATAAACAGTATGTTAAAAGTTTGCAGTATGCATTAATTTAACTGTAATCTAACTTGTGAATATTAAAAGGTAGCATTTCTCCTCAGAGATACAATAGAAATACAGTACCAGAAATCAGAATTGTTCATGGAGGATTTAATTTCACAAAGATTTAATTTCACAAAGCCCGTGCTTATCTAGGCATAATACAATTCCTGCTTCAATTTGCCAAACTATGTTTACCTACCTGCTTTTGAGACTAAATTGATGATCTTGGGCAATGTAATGGCTCTGGATAATTCACGCCTAATCCTATGAAACACTCAGAGACATCCACCGGGCATGAAAGGCACTATTTCAATTACATGGTCTATCAGTACTAATAATATAATAATGATAATCCTTACATTTGGTACAGTGACCTTCATGTCATGAGGATGTCTCAAAGTGCTTCACAGGATAAAGTGGAATGACTATGTACTATGTGGGCGGATAATGATAATAATATTAATTTTACAAGACCACTGACCTGGCTTTAACAACACAGTATATCTTGTGAAGTGCCTTGAGATTTATTTCTAACGTGAAAGGCTCCACACCAAAATACACAGATTATTATTATTTAGTATTAAAAGAGATTGTGAGATACAGAGACAGAAGCTCTCCTTACTGCTGAATCTTTCGTCTGGGCTTCCAGGCAAACAATAACCAAAAAGTGCTTTGAGTTGGTTTACTTTGAAAGTTAAAGTCTCACAAGTCATCTGAACCATGAGATGCTTTGAACTGTTGAATATACTGCAGTTTGAATAAATCTTCCCCCTCTTTTGTTGTGTTGTAATTATCAGCGGAGCTCCACTTAAAGCAGCTCCCGATCCTGCTGTTTCATGTCATCCACTTAATTATCTTGCAAATGTTCTCACTGTTTTGATTGCCACTGTTATTATCAGCACCTCAATGTGAAGGTGACATTATTCTCAGCCAGGTAACCCGGTGTTGAATAAATAGATTACAAGGCATTAATGTGGGAAGAGTGATAGCATGGCAGATTATTATTTCTGCAGAGCTCTGTGAAGATTATTTTGTTCCAAGTTCATGATGTCATGTTAAACATGAACAGTCTTGAAGGTGACCGGGTAAAATGGTTTGGAAGTGAGAAGCGCCTTTGCTATTTTTTTCTGTCACGAAGGAGAAATCAGTTGACCTTTCTTAATTAAAATAATGATAAGGAACAGATTTGCCCTTCTAAGAGGTTAAGGACATTTCCAAAAAAAGAAAATTTACCCTGTTAAGGTTAAGGTTAAGTACATTGTGAAAATGTTAAGGTGTTGTTTTGTTGATGTATTCTTCAGTCACTCTTATTCTTATCCATTATGGATGATAACAATGATGATAATACAGTAATAATAATCCTCGCATTTGATATAGTGCCTTATCACATTGTTGAGACCTCTCAATGCACTACACTGAATATATTGTAATGTGGGTTATCTCTGCATTAAGTGGGCAAAATGCAGCAGCCAATTGTGCACCTCACCATTATTATTAATAATAATTATAATACAGTACTATAATACTGTATTATAGTGCTACTCACATCAAGGTGATGTCTCAATGTGCTTCACGGTGCTTCATCTGTAATGCATAAAGAATGTACATTTTACAGTAAAAGCCCGTTTATCTGGCACCCTCGGGACCTGGCCAATGCCGGATATTCGGCCGAAAACACACACAACATTTTTTTCTTAAAAAATGCATTTTTCCGGATAATTTCCGGTCAATCGAATACGGACCTTCTTTTTAAGATGCCGGTTATAAGGAAGTTATGGTTGTTCAGGTCACGGATAAATGGGCTTTTACTGTATAAGCAAACACAGCAACCAATTTGGATACAGCAATGTCCCCCAAACAGCCATGGTGTCATGACCATCATTTATTCTGGAGGATTGTTGGCCGGGTACCAGGAGAAACAACAACAACAACAACAATTTACATTTATAGAGCGCCTTTCACGTCGGGAGGACGTCCCAAGGCGCTGAAAACACCCTTTTCTTTCTGAATAGTATCATGGGAACTTTAACTTCCACCTGAACAGGCTGAAGACATTTAGTTTAACAGCTAATCTGAACAATGGCATCTCCAACAATGTAGCACACCCCAGCTTGCCTAGAAAATATGAGTTCCACATTCTGATACTGTGGGACTCAAACTCACAAGATTTGAGATTCTAAGGCAAGAGTTCTAACAACTGAGCCAGGCTGACACATCTGAATATTATTGTCTATATACGACTTCAGAGACTCCACAGGTGATTTCAAAACTAGTATTCTTGCATTCAAAGTCTCCATTGCAGTTGCATCGCCTGGAATATGTATCAAACTGCATCAGACGTTTCTACATGAACAGTCTGATTAGAACTTTACTCCGTGACCCAAATAACACTAATGAAGGCTGGGAGATGCACATCAGTATTAGGTAACTTGACTCTTTGTGATCTTGTTTGTTGATCCTAAAGACATCAGTTTAGATGATTTGGAATGAGACAATTACCAATGAATGGATCTTGAGAAGCTCTACTTTACATATAACGTTATGGTGCACAGTATAACTATCTCAGTGCATAATACTCAGTCTTGAAAGTACTGTACATTATTTGTCACTGAGTTAAACTGGCTTCAATAGGTTTTAATAATAATCCTTGCAATTGATATACTGTAGTATCTTAACATTGACTTTTCAAAGTGCTTCACATTACAGTATAATGTGGATTGACAGTATTTTGTGAGTGAAAAGTGGTAGCTAATTGCACACGGCTTTGTCCTACAAACAGTCATGGATTGAGTGATTACTCCACATTTTCTTTTGGAGGCATTATTACTCTATAAAGTGAGCTGCCAATCAATTAACAAACAAGATCCTATTTGCTGACAGATATACAGAGGTGTGTGGAGTAAGGCAACTTGCCTATGGTTTTGCCCATCCTGGGAATCGAGCCCAGATCCTCTCACTTTCCAGGCAAGCGTGCTAACTACGAAGCTATGGGACTCCACTTATATTTATATTACATATATAAATAAAGGCAAAGCAATGGGCTGTGTGGTGTGATGAGATGGGTGCAGTTTAACAAATCACATAAGGCTTCAAAGTTTCTTTTTCAAAAATCTAATTTCCTTTCCTTCTGCCCAGCCATCTTTGAACATCCAGTCGGAAATTCCCATTGATTTATGTTAGGCAATCTCATTGATTCCTATTCTTTGGAACTTCTCTCTTATAAGCTCTTCAACTTGTGCAATAACAGTAAGATAATAATAATAATCCTTGCATTTGATATAGCGCTATTCACATCTTCTAGATGTCTCAAAGCGCTTCACAGAATATACTGTAAAGTTAGTTGACTATATTTGTGGGCGGAGTGCGGCAGCCAATTGCACACAGCAGTATTCCACAAACAGTCGAGTATTGAAATGACCAATTTTTAAATGTTTTTTTGAGGGATTATTATTAGGCATGTGGAATAAGGAAACTAGCCGAAGGTTTCACCCTACATGGAACTGAAGCCATGTCTCCTGCTTGTAAGGCGAGTGCTCTAATCATGAGCTACAGGACTCCACAAGATGCAGCCAGAGGTGACTGGAATGACAATAATGCCTCACAAAATTGACCCTGGTTGTGAGACCACAAAAGACACGGGGCAAAAGGCAATCTAGGAATATTTCTGACTCCTACTATATGCTTGTACAAATCTATTTCAATACAATAAAGCAACGTTGTTGTGAGTACAACAGATAAAATTCTAGCGTTGTTTGGAACTGTTAAAGAGGGCAAACAAGTGATGTTTGAAATTATACTGCCTCTGGATCAAAAATATATTTAATAAGCTATTTTACTATAGTTAACATCTAAGGTGATGAAGGCAGGCAAACAGGAACGTTTCAGTTTTAACAACTTTGAGCTGAGGAAAGTTAGGATTCACCTGGGATTTGATGTTTGACGGGCCATTTGGCAGAACATCAGTAGTCCTGGAGTCAAAGGTGGAGGCAGAAACATAGAGTTTTGGTGTCATCCACACCAGATGGAAGAATCTTGACCAAATGCAGAATAAATTAGATATATTTTCAAGATGGTTTGAAGACAAGTAGAAAGGCAGTGAGGAATGAGTATTAGAATCGGAAGAGCACAGATGGGAGAATAGGAGGAGGAGGTTGGAAGAAATTGCAGCGGTAATGTTAGGCAGACTGTGAAGTGATTTGAAGATTAGGATGAGGATCATGATTATTGCCCTATAAGTCTGAAGTGATTTATTACCACAGTTGTCAATTGGTAACAAGTGAATGTGACCAGATGTCAAATATTGGTCAGCAATAGTTGTCCACATCTTCAATATTTTTCATACAAATACTAACTCCCTGAAAGTGGTTTCAAGACTCTAATTGTATTTTAAGGTTCCAATGGTGGCTTCAATGCCATTACCAACACTGCCTTCCACCTTCTCTGGCTTGACTACAACAACTCCTTCCTTGTCGGCCTCTCCCCATCTATTCCCTCCACAAGTTGCGGATCATCCAAAACTATGCAGCTTACATCCCCTCCACACCAGACTCCGCCACCCTCTCACTCCTACCTCGCCCAGCTCTATTGGCTCCACATTCCCGCAGAGGATCAAATTCAAGATCTTCGTCCTCACCTTGAAGGCCCTCCACAGCCTTGCCCCCTCCTACCTCTCTGATCTGCTGACCCCCTATCAACCTGTTCATTCCTTCCATTCAGCATGCTCCAGCCTGCTCCATGTCTCCTGCCTGACCCACCCAACCATCGGTGACCCGGCTTTCAACCTCACTGCCCCCACAATTTGGAACTCCATCCCACAATTCCTTTGTATTGCCTTCTCCCTGGCCTCCTTCAAGGTCTGTCTCAAGACCCTCTTTTTTGACTGTGCCTTCAGCCGCCTTCCTACCTCACTACCCTCCCTCATTGTAACCCCCCCACCCACGCTTGGATCCTGACCCCTGACTGTTCAGCGGATTGATGTCCTCCCAAAGTGAAAGGTGCTCTACACGTGTCATTTGTTGTTGTTCAGAGTTTTACTGACACAGTTTAGTTTTATTGTAGCACCTTTGATGGAATTATTGCTTTGACATCCATCACAATCGTGCACTGTTAATGTCATAATTTTGTGGCTTTCCTGAAACTGGAACACAAGATCAGTGTGCAGACATTGAGAGATTATTTCATCTCATAATCACACAACTGGATCGATATCAAATTGGTTTGTGTTTCGCAGTACTGCTCTTGGAGGCATATCTAACTCTTCTCTGTGAAATTAAATGATTGATTAGTTTAAAATTCTGTTCTATTTTTCTCCATAAAATATACAGTCAATTCACTTTACAGTATATTTTGTGAAGCGCATTGAGGCATCTCGGAGGTGATAAGGCTCTATATCAAATGCAAGGATTATTATTTTTATTTTGTTCATGTTCATATGACTGCTGCGTGTTTTGAATGAGAAAGGTTCCCTGCTTGTTCTGGGATTAGTTATAGGTGTGAGAAGACTAACAATAAATAAAAACGAAATAGAAGGCTCAGACCAAGCATCATATCTTAGCTATGCTTCCTTGGGCTTTTGATGCCATTTTGCAAAGTTGTCTGAATTTTTTTTAAGCTTGAGCCTGAATGCATCTGTTAAAATTAGTTTTGACATTGACTATCCATTTTAACTAATAATAAGATTAGTAGGTTATACTCAGGAGAGGATGGCTTCAGTACAACTGGCAAGGCTGAACGTGTATTTCATGACGCTGTGATGCATTAATGAGCTAGAGCTCAATGTTTGTCATTACACTAGGGTTTTATTATTAGCTCAAATGTAAAGTTCTGTGACACAATACCAAGTTTCTTCGATGAGTTGGTTATTTATCAATGGTTATTTGGAATTTTCCAACCCTGCACTTTCACAACCAGCTTCCTACTGCACTTCAAAAAGTAGCATTAAAAATATATATATAAATATATATAGCTGCGTGGTGAATGCATTCATACAATGACAGGATGTGACAACAATTTAAACTGGTATTTTGAACACTAAAGATAAACCAATTTTAAGGTGCATATTGCATCAAAACATAACCAACATGTACACTTTTTAAAAAATTTAGTTTTTATTTAGTAACTTTCTTAGTAAGATGTTATCAGCATATCTTTTTTATGTCCCTTTGTCTGTGGTTGGGCAAATTGTCTATTTGTGTTCAACACCTTGGAGCAAGTTAGATAGTTTGATTGATCTGCAGTTTTTCCTCAATTCAGTTTTGTCCTGTCTTAAGTTCCATCCAAGATGCAATCTAAAAGTTTTTCATTGCCTCAATTTAAAAATAATTTAATTGAAGTTTTGATTTCCTCATTCAGTTCCTTGTCTGTGGTTTGATTAATCCTCTGCTTTGTTGAAGACTGATCAGTCTTCACAACAGCTATTTGTACTGCTGTCTATTATTATTCTTCAGCACCACCACTGCTCATAGTGTGGGACTGTAAAACAAACTGCTCCAACAACTCCAATAATTGTACCTCCCATCATTTTATTAAGCATTACAAGGTTTCCGTGTCCCCAGTAACAACAGCATTAATACAGTTTAATATTGAACACAATTGAGCAGTTTGGTAATTGTGAATGTCACATCAAACAGAGTTCTGCACAAATTTGTGGGCCTCTGTCTACTGAAACAGATTAATCGGTTTATTTATGTGTGGTCACGGAGAAGATGCATCTCATTAGTCAGTTGTTTCTAATCAATGTTACTATCCATTTAATTAATGAACAGATAGGAATCTGTAAGTGTTCTGTGTCTTATGCTATTCTCTGCTATACCTGCTCTATATACGGCAAGACTCTGGAGGCATTGCTGTGTCCTAAGCCTCAGCCTGTTTTGCATCACCTTCAAATGTCCACTGATCGCTTGTGGCAAATGTCCATATATTGGTGGGTCATGATGTAAGTAACATGACCATGTCACACATAAGCTAAATGCCATTAAAAGTACTTTTAAGATTCTCTGCTATGCCAAATAATAGGACATGTGCCGGCATAACAGACAAATTTGCTCCTGGCCTTTTTACAATTCTGTTAGCGCTATTTGGATAGTTGAAATCACAGAAATAGATTTCTAACAACTTTAATAGCACATCTCAAATCCATTTTATATATTTGTTTGGTTTGTCTCTATAAATTGCTCACTGTGAACTCAATGGTTTTGATTCCAAATTGAAACACGTTTGTTCTTGGATAAATGTTCTGCGAGCGGACAGACACGTCACTGCTGTGATTATGCCCCTGAAAGTTCAAACCCCACATCAGGACTTGGAACTCATATGATCAGCTGACACTCCAATGCAATGCTTGGGATGTGCTGCTTTTTATGCCATTGGTGTAGTATCCGAAAGTGCCAATCTTTGAATGAGGCTTTAAACTGAAGCCCAAGCACCCATTCAGGTGGATGGTAAAGATCCCATGGCACTGTTCAAGAAGACAAGGGGGTTTCTCTGTGTGTCCTGGCCAACAATCGCCCAAATAAAATTGCTCATTCACTTCATGGCTGTTTGAGGGACATTGCTGTGTGCAAATTGGGTACTGCGCTTGCCCACAAAACAGGCAATCAGTGCACTTTGCACTATATCCTATGATGATATTTGAGATCTCCTCTTGACATGAAATACGCCATCATGATTATTATTATCAGAAAGCAAATTCACTTCAAGAAAAAAGTGATTTTATTTTCTGCACCCCATCGTGTGAAACCTCTCTCTAAAAAAATAATGCCCATTTGGAGTCATACATTTGATCCCCAAATTTTGTTTTAGCCTTTTAATCTCCAACTTCCCATTCCTCTTCAAGGCCCTGGAATGAGTGGTGCATCCCAGCTTCGCTCCTTTCTTTCTCTCCATTCCCTCTTTGAACTCTTCTAATCCGGCTTCCTGATGCTCGAAGCAAGGAGACACCCCTTGTCAAAGTCACTAATGACATTTTAAACATCTGTGATCAGGTCTCTCTCTGCCTCCCTGTCCTCCTCAACCTCCCCGCTGCCTACAACACTGTCAATCACTTCATCCTCCTAAACTGCCTCTCCTCTCAGCTCAATCTTCACGAACTTGCCCTTGCCTGGTTCGACTGTTACCTCTCACACTGTCTACACTTTGTCACTACTAACGGCTTCACCCCAGCTCCCACACTGTCATGTATGGTGTCCGCCAGGGCTCTGTCCTTGGTCTCCTTTTGAATAACAAATATACAGTCAATTCACTTTACAGTATATTCTGTGAAGCGCTTTGAGACGTCGATAAGATGTGAAAAGCGTTATATCAACTGCAAGGATTATTATTATCATATGCTCCCACTTGGTGACATTATCCGCAGACATGGGGTTAACTTCCATATGTACGTGGGTGACACCCAACTTGTATCCTTCTGCATCCATGCTCAATTCCAGGACCACTGCTGTCCTGACAGACTGCCTGTCAAATATCAAGACCTGGATAAGAGCTAACTTTCTACAGTTGAATGTCGGCAAGGCTGAAGCTCTACTGATTGACTCACGCCAGCACCTTCATACATCAGGCACTGACAGTATCAACCTCCATGGTTGTACACTCCACCTTACCAAGCCAGTCAAGAAACTCTGTATCTTTTTCAACCCACCACTGTCTTTCCTCTCCCACTGCCATGCCATGACCTGCTCTGCCTTCCCTCACCTCCGCACATGGCATGATTCGCCCCTATTCTCAGGCCACTGAAACTCTCATTCATGCCTTTCTTCACATCCAGGCTCGACTATGCCAATGCCCTGTTTGTCGGCCTTCCCAACTCCTCCTACATAGGCTGCAGATCAACCAGAAATTTGTAGCCTGTGCCCTCTCCCACACCAAACTCTACAACCCCATCTCCCCCATTCTCACCTGACTCCATTGGCCAACGTCTGGAATTCCATTCTTCTGCCTCACCCCTCCCTAGACTCCTTCAAGTCCTGCCTCAACACTCTCCTTTGACTGTGCAATTGGTCACCCCCCTTCCCATCACTCCCCTCCACCCTGGCCTATCTCGACCCCAACTCCGGTCTGAAACATTGACTATCCAGCACCTTGGGACGTCCTCCCAAAGTGAAAGGCACTGTAAAAATGTAATTTTATGGTTGTTCCTGTTTGTTGCCTGAGGAAGCTTCTTTGATATTGAGTTTGAGAACATACAATTTCACTAGATTTATAATGTTCATGTTCCCCTGTGAGCAATGGGATTCATATGGGCGACAAATTACCATATATGGTGCTGTGAAGCACAGTATAATGATTACACTTAAAAGTGATTAAATACCATGCTCTGTTTTGTGATTACATTTTAACTGGCTATTTATTACCTCATAAATACTTAAAGGCAAAAGGAAACGATTAATGACTGATTGTACTGAGAGAAATACAAAACCCAGTTCTAGAATTTACTTTCACACAATTTGCTTGGTGTTATTGTCTAATAGTGCAATTCTTTAAGGATGTACTGTACAAAATAAAATATTACCTTTGATGATCATATATATTCAGAGAAAAAGATAAGCTGCAAGAAAATATTCAGCTCCCTCTGCTCAACAACCATCAGCCATGTCTGATCCAACCCACCATCAATGGAGGGGTGGGGTGGGGTAAAAGCCGCATAAGTAATGATACGCTTTGCAATAGTGTGTGCTGTGTATTTAGGGGTGTCTAGAGTACTCTCCATTGCAGTTCTTACTGTGGTTATGTATTCAAATTATTCTCTTTAAATATGTAGATTCCCCTGACTCCTGTCATATGCACAGTCCACTTTCATATTTTCCCATGTTTTGATTAAAGCTTCAATAGTCCATTCGTTTAGGAACTGGTTAAACATCTGAAAAGACAAATTATAAAAGAGTGAAAAGAGAAGAGAACAGACAGCTCATATTAAGATTATTTGAGCGTAACCATAAATTTTTGTTTCACAGTGTTGAGATCTGAGGTGGTTTGAGGTGGGTGAGGGATTGTAATCATCCTTTGGATGAGAAATTAAACCAAGGTCTTGTCTGCCTGTTCAGGTAGATATTAACGATTCCAAGAAATGACTCCTGGTGTCCTGCCCAACAATCCCTCCCTAAAATTGGTCACTCACTTAATTGCTGTTTGGCTAATTGTTTTCAAATCGCTCCACTCCTCTGCACCCCCCTACCTCTCTGAGCTCCTCTCTTCTAAAACCAGCTTCCGTTGCCTTCGCTCCACCGGGTCTGGCCTCCTCCATGTCCCCCGAATCCTCCGCTCCACCTTCAGCGGCCGTGCCTTCAGCCACTATGCCCCGAGGATCTGGAATTCCCTCCCTCACTACCTTCGTCTTGCCCCCTCTTTTCTCAGTCCCAGCTGAAGACCTTTCTCTTCGACCGTGCTTTTGGTTACCTTTCTCCCCCTGCCCCTGGCTCGGTCCCGGGATCCACTATTGTGAAGCGCTCTGAGACGTCGTCCAGCGTGGAGGGCGCTATATAAATCGACGTTATTGTTGTTGTAATGGAACTTACTGTGCATAATTGTTTACCAACAAATCCAGTCATTGCACTTCTTTCTAATGTGAAAAGTGCTATATCAAATACAAAAATTATTATTATTATCATTATTGTTGTCATTATTGCTATGGGGTCAACTTCTGTATGTATGCAGATGGAACCTTATCACAAATGTATCTCTCCGCCCCCAGCCTGTCAGACATCAAGTCCTGGATGAGAGCTAACTTTCTGCAGTTGAATGTCAACAAAATTGAGGTCCTCCTGATTGGCTTGCACCAGCACGTCTGCACCTCAGGCTCTTGTTGTTTACTCCTTTTGTACGTAATCATTTAGTATGAAAATTGCGTTGGATTTTGTCGTACTGGGAATAGAACCTAGGTCTCTTGCTTGCAAGGCGAGTGCTCTAACCATTGAGCTACAGGACTCCATAGTTCTTTTGAAAAACAAATGCAGAAAATCAGTTTAAAAATTGAGGATGCATTTGTCAAATTCTGGATGATTTGAAATCATCAAATCATCATAAAATGTGTTTTATTGAGAACCACAAAAACAGTTTCAACTTAATGTAACAATTTATCAGATTCTGAAGGCTCAGAACCACTGGATCAATAAAGTAAATCTAAATGCAGGGAGAATTTCTCTTTCTCCCTTGTAACAGATTTGTGGATAGCAGTTTCGACATGAATTTTATGAACTTGGCTGTAAGCAAGATGTGTGCTTCAATAACAATGTAAGCTTTTGTAAATTGATATTACTTAACATAAAGTAAAATTAGAGACTAATTTTTTAAATGATAAGTTTAAATCATGTAATTTGCTTTAATTTAATTTAATTAATACTCTATTTTGTTCTTAAAATAAATTCACACTGTTGTTTGCGCAATTTAGTCAGTTTAGTCAGAGATAATTTTCTTGAGTCTGCTACATTTAATGGCATCCAGGAAATTTGAGGAAATCTCACTGCCTGTAAATGGAGGTTATTGTATTTCTTCCCTTCTCTTGTCATTGCTAATTCATATTCAAGAAGTTACTGAACACTGGGCATCTCTCCAATATCACCCAAAGTGGCCATTTATCATGTGTGAATCAAGACAGTAAGTGTCAGCAGAATATTCCATCTGGAATCCCAGCATTCAAAATTCAAAACAACAACTTACAAATGTACAGCGGCTTTCCCATCGGGATGATGTTCCAAGCTTGGACAATCATGGATTCATGGATTTGCACCCAAGCTGGGGGATGGGATACACTTTCAACTTTAAAATTACATTTCTTTAAAAAATTCTCATAAGGCACTCATTTGGTTTTTATATTAGAGCTAGGGAGTCTTTGCTAGTTTCTAAGCATTTCACTGACATTTGGACGCCAGTTGGGAACATTCAGAATTCTTGAATTTGACATTCTTCCATTTTGCAGTTAAAAATTTCACTCCATAGCTATTTGTGAGGCATTTCTGTGCAAGTTCGCTACCACATTTACCTACAAAATACACATTCCGCCACATTCACAGTAAATCCTGTGAAGCACTATTAAACAACCTCCTGACTTGGAAGGCATTATATCAACTGCAAAGAATATTATTATTGTAAAATTCCATACTCAGCAGCTGAAACACAATACTTATACAAGTTTAAATGCCTCATTGACTCACATGGAAATCAGTTTATTGACCAAGCTTCTCCATTGACTCTTAATAATAATAATCCTTGCATTTGTTATTAGTGCTTTTCACGTCTTCTAGACGTCTCAAAGCGCTTCATAGAATATACTGTAAAGTGAATTGACTGTAGATTTGTGGGCAAAATGTGGCAGCCAATTGAGCTATTGAAGCGTAAGATTTACTATTCTCACTTTTTAACACATTTCACAGATTGGAATTTCATTCACTAATAAGAGGAATGTCATGGATACATGAGGATATAATATGCTTTGCACATTTTGCCTCCCTGCAAAATAGAATTGATTCCCTCCTTTCCTTCCCAGATATGCTGCAGGGAAAATTAGTTTTGTAGAAGCATAGCTATGGCACAGTTTTCCAGAATGTTTTGGTTTGATCCAGATCAAATAATTGCAATCTCATTATAAAGGTGATAAAATCACTTTCTACGGTTAGCAGATTGAAAGAAACTAGATGGATAAGACTTTACTACCTGAAATCTTTGGTACTAAAAAATGACCACTGTATACATGTTTACCTTAGCTGACAAGAGAACCTACTAATTCAAATAATTCTTGAATTTGATACTGCGCGTTATCACATTGTCGAGATGTCTCAAACATCTTCATAGGATAAACTGCAAAGTGGATTGACTGTACTTTTTGGGCAAAGCGCAGCAGCCAGTTTGCACGTGGCAATACCCGACAAACAGCCATGGAGTTAGTGACCAATTTTATTTGCGAGATTGTTGTCCAGGACACCGGGAGAAACTCACTTTTCTTTTTGAATAGTGCTATAGGATCTTTAACATCCATCTGAACAGGGGGATGGGACCTCGGTTTAACTTGGCACCTCTGACAATTCAAGCCCCCAGGACAACAACAATAACTTCGATTTATATAACTCCCACCATGCCGGATGGCGCCTCAGAGCACTTCACAACAACAGATCCCGGGACCGAGTCAGGGTCAGGGGTAAAAAGGTGACCAAAGGCAGGTCGAAGAGAAAGCTCTTCAGCTGGGACCTGAAACTGGGAAGAGAGGGGGCGAGGCGAAGGGAGTGAGGAAGGGAGTTCCAAAGCCTCGGGGCGTAGTGGCTGAAGGCACGGCCGCCGAGGGTGGAGCGGGGGAATCGGGGGACATGGAGGAGGCCAGACCCGGTGAAGTGAAGGCAATGGGTGCTGGTTTGAGAAGAGAGGAGGTTGGAGAGATAGGTGGGTGCAGAGGAGTGGAAGGATTTGAAAACAAGAGTAAGGATCTTGAAATCGATCCTCTCTGGGATAGGGAGCCAATGAAATCTGGCAAGGACTGGGGTAATGGGGGAGAGTGAAGTTGGTGCGGGTGAGAATGCGGACGGCAGAGTTTTGAATGAGTTGGATTTTATGGATTGTGGTGGAGGGGAGACGGGCTAGGAGGGCATTGGAATAGTTCAGCTGAGAGGTGACAAAAGCATGGACCAGGGCAGGATTATATTGGAGTGTTATCGTGGACTATGTCATTCCAAGTCCTAGATTGGGGCTTGAACCCTGAGTCTTCTGACTCAGAGGGGAGATTGCTACCACTACCACATGTCCATTTCTGCACTGTAATACAAAAGGAACATGGTACAGAGAAACAGGGGTGCATGGAATTTAGAATAAACATTCTAAATCAGTGACACCATGTTTGCTTTTTCATACAATCTGTGAATCACACAGTTACCCTTCCTTCCAGCCTGCGATTTGCTACTTAGCTGACTTTCATTCTCAGAGCCACTATTTTGCAATCTAATAATGCTGCTGTATGCTGGCCGTATGTTCTTTTGGCATTTTTTTTATAAACAGGAATCTTGCAAAATCTTTCCATCATTACAACCCCATTAGCTTGAAATGAGCTCCAAGCTGAATTTGAATCTCACTCAATCCAAATTATGGCCCAATTCAGATTATTTGAAGTACAAATGGATAGTCTTAAGAATATTGTAGGGAAAAATTCCATTGAGTTGTCGTAGGAGTTACTGATCTAGTTTTAAGAGTGAGGAGATACATTCCCAGTTTTAATGATGTAAGAAATTCCACAGGCCAGTTTTTGTTGTGTAAAAAAAAAGCAGTAGGACGGCAAAATATTAATTTGAGCAACATTAACTGATGATTGATGAGACATCTTAACTTTATCTCCCCCATTTTTACCTGACTCCATTGGCTCCCCATCACCCAGAGGATTCAATTCAAGATCCTGATCCTCGCGATCAAAGCCCTCATGGCGTCGCCCCACCCTACCTCTGAGATCTCCTAACCCCCTACCAACTTGCCCGCCCCCTCCGCTCAGCAGGCTCCAGCCTGCTCCCTGTCCCCTGACCCACCTGCCCCACCATCAGCAGACGAGCCTTCAGCCACTCTGCCTCTAACCTCTAGAATTCCATCCCGCAGTCCTCCCTAGCCTCTTCAACTCCCATCACAAGACCCTCCTCTTCCTTCGTTCTCATCGGTCACCCCAAATCCCCTCCTCTCCCTCCAACCTCCACAATCCCAACTACATGAATCAGAAACATTGACTGTTCAGTGCTTTGGGAGATCCTCCCGACATGAAAGACGCTATAGAAAAGGAATTTTGTTGTTGTTGTTGTTGTTTATCCTGTAAATTCCATCACTTTGGTCTAAGTTAAGACTAGCATTCCCTTATGGCTGCCAGATTTGTTGTAAGCCTGAACAAGGATAATTTAGAAGAAACAAATAAGTCATCTTGAAAGCACTTATAATGATTTATTTTAAGTGTAGAAACGTTTTTCTCAAATCCATACATTTGCATCTCTCTGAGGCTAAGCTGCCAGGTTCACATGCCATTTTCACCTATACTATAAAGCAGTAGCTTGATTTTTGTATGAGCCAGCTACCCCTTCAAGACTATTAATGAAGATCACGAACCTTCTCAGACATATTGTGTAAAAAATGTAGGAATATGAATTCCATTTTGTGACCATTTTTCCATCTGGTTTATCCAATTTGTTGGAATCCACTGGCAGTGTATCTAACACATGTACCGCTATTTAAGTTCAACATGGCTATTGGGTATTTTATTTTTCCTGGCAGTTTATTTATCCTCCACATCTAGGGCATGCAATTTCCCTCGCAGTTCAGTGCACCATCTGTCTCAGTATTTGCCTTCCCTGGTATCCCTCTTTGACCACAGCCTGTATTACATTTCCTTTTTAATGTTTTTTTTCAATCCAGATAATTCACAGTTGAAATCTGAATGTGAGCCTCAGGTTCTGAATGCTCAAGCCTAACAGTTATTCTTGAGGGACAAAATTTGCATGATATCCATTGGCTCAACTGTGAAAAAGTTTTCGGCCAATTTGCACTTTGCAAATGCAGATTTCAAATCTGTGACATTGTTGCTGATTAAGGATAATTCAGAATTGTTTGCAGTCAGTTATTTGATTTTGGACTTTGTACATGCTAATATTAAACAAATATCTACAGATGTTTTGACTCTTTGTACTCCTCCACTCAACTAGCCAAATTGCTGTCTAATTCCCTCATGATTATGTTGGCTCAGTCAGCCTCCTCATGGGTAGTCTATTCCAGCAAAAATATTGCTTCATCATTTAAGTAATTCAATCTGCATTGTCTCCTCATCTTCTATCTTCTAACTCAAGCCTATGACAAAGATTTAGAATCGTAAAGCATGATTTCAGCATAGCCTATCAGGAAGTTTCTCTTTACTCAGAAGCTAATTAACGATTGGAACAAATGAGCAGGAAAGGAGCTTGCGGGCAGAACTCATTTAAGAAACTGCTTGATGCTGTAATAGGGGACAGTTAGATTGATGTTCTGGAACAACAAAAACAACAAAATTACATGAATAGAGCACCTTTCATGTCAGGAGGATGTCCCAAGGCACTGAACAGTCAGGTCGCAATCCAAGCAAAGGGGAGGGGCAAGTTAGGGGGAAGGGAGAGAGTTTAGGAGGGGAGGAAAAGAGTTGGGAGGGGAGCAGAAGGCACGATCGAAGAGATCAGTCTTGAAGGATGCAAGGGAGGAACCAAGGCAAAGAAGATAGAAGAGACTGTTGGATGGAGTTCCAGAGTGTGGGGGCAGAGAGGCTGAAAGCCCATCCAACGATGGTAGGGCGGGTCGGATGGGGGACATGGAGCAGACCGGAGCCCGCTGAACAGAGAGGGTGGAAAGGTTCATAGGAAGACAGCAGTTCAGAGAGATAGGTGGGAGTAAGGCCGTGAGTGGCCTTGAAAATGAGGAGACGAGGATCTTGTATTTGATCCTGGGGAATGGGGAGCCAATTGGGCCAGGCAAGGGTCGCGTGGTCGAAGAGCTTGGTGCGGGAGAGGACATGAGTTGCAGAGTTCTGTATGATCTGCAGCTTATGAAGGAAAGAACCAGGAAGGCTGACAAGATGGGAGTTTCCATAGTCAAGCTTTGATGTGACGAATGCGTGAACAACAGAAGGATGAGATTGGATGGGCCAAAGGGCCTTCTTCATCCAAACCAATTTCCTGATCTTGTGGACTCATGGAGCCTAGGCTGACACTCCAGCGCTGTGCTGGAGAGGGGATTGTTGCATTGTTGGAGGTTCGGATGAGATATAAAATCCTGTGAAATGCTTTGAGGCGTTCTTCTGATGTGAAAGTACACTATCAAATGTAAGCATTCTTCTTATTATTACTGAGACACACTGACACTTGAGACCAAAACTCATGATCGTTGTTACACCGACTGAACTGTGTACAACTATTCTACAAGATACTTATACAGTACTTGGTTAAGGGCATCTTAATGTCAATTGTGTATAAATAGTTCTGCTGGAAAATAATACACTTTTATTTCTACATGAAAATCAACTAAGCAGAATTATTTCAATAGTGTTTACAAGCCCACTAATATTTTGCAGTTTATTTTCTCTTTCTGGTGTTAAAAGCTTTTCGTCAGTTTCCTTAAATGTGAATGTTGTAATATCGTTGGAATCAAATCTAAAATAAAAAAAAAAGCTGCATTCTTATTTCTAGATAAATGACTGAGATAAAATGATCTCTGTGCATCTGCACTAGCGGAATCAGGGACTCTAGCCAATCCTAGGTGCAAAATGCAGTATGTGTTGTGATCACATCTTGGGATATTTTGCTTGTGATGATGTTCCAGTTCAGCATAAAAATGTTGGACTGCAAATAAAACAAATTTCAGTAGGGTGAAAGGTGTCCTAGTTTGTAGAAGCTGTTAGAGAAGTTGGTAGATAAAATAATAAATCAGAAATGGAAAATAATTGTTTTTACTTATTTATTCACTGTGAAGCAAAGTATGTTATGGTCATAGTTCTCAACCTTCTGGTATATATGGCTTTGAACTGTGCCAGGAATACCTACCCAACTTGAGGAGCTTCCAAAGAGAAATAATATTTAGTTACATTCATCAATGTATTTACAATGACTTTGATGGGGTAACAGGGATGCCATTTAAAGGGTAGTTCCTATAACATCCTGATTAAACGCTTACACTCAGTTGGAGCACTCAGTTGGAGCACCTTTGCCTCAGTCAGATGTCAGAAGGTTATTTCCCCTGAGCTCTTATGGTCTCAGCTGCCACTCCAATTTGGTACCGGGGGTATTCTGTATTTTATCAGAGGTGCTGTTTTTGGATAAGAAGTTAACCAGATGGCTCATTTGCCTGTTCCAGTGGATGGTAAAAAAAAATCTCCTGGCATTACTCGAAAAGAGAGAGGTGTTTCCCCTGGTGTCCTGGCCAGCAATCCCCCAGATGAAGTTGGCCATTCATTTTGTGGCTGTTTGTGGGGAAAATGAGCTGCTGTGTTCACCTACAAACACACAGTCACTCAATCACTCCACTTTGCAGTAAATCCTGTGAAGCACCATTGGACGGCCTCCTGATTGTAATATACAAATGCCGAGCTTATTATTATTATGTAAACTAATTAAAACCAACAGCTTGAATCATTATCAGGGCAAGCACAGATACCAAATATCACTGTTTCTGTTGCAACTGTATAGCAATGTAGTGCATGAACAAGCAATTTGCAAACCTTGTTCCCTCTAAAACGCAGTTTGATGCATCCACAACAGATGTATGAAACATCAAACAGCTGTTCACTTACACCATGTTGGGACAGCTTTGGGACACCTTTGGGACAGCTTCAAAATGATCATTCAAAAAAATTGGTTGTCAACGCAAAGGTAGCAATTTCCTAGACAGTTGTATATGCCTTAAGTTCAATTAATCGATTTGAGTATTTTAGTATCAGCGCTTGAAAATTATTGAACCTGCTTTGCTTCAGTATTTTAGCTAGTTTACATTTTGGATGGAAGATTAAGGAGAGATGGAATCAACTAAATGGTATATTTAAAAAAGAATTGATGAGCTAATCCATACTATCCATACATCTGGGCAGGTGTACAGAACAATGAAGAAAGTTAATGGGATCCTACGGTTTATAACAATAATAATTTATTATAAACAGGGGAATCGAATATAAAACCAGGTGAATGCTTAGCATGTATGAATAGATAGATCACCTCACTTTAGGAAGGATGTTATAGCTACAGAGAAGATGCAGATGGGATTTACTGGGATAACATTGAAATTAGTGGTTTAGCCTATGAGTAGAAACTGAGAGCTGTTCTTATTTTTACTGGAACAGTGAAGGTAAAGGGGAGACCTATAAATGAGCAAGGGTTTTTTGTTGAATTGCTTTCATATAATACTGAATTTCCTTCAAAGGTATGATCAGAAAATGTAATGGTAACTTAGAAATTTAGAAATTTACAGTACAGAACAAGGCCATTTAGTCAATTATGTATCTACTGACTCTGAAAGAACAATCCACTCAGTCACATTTACCTGCCTTTTCTGCATATCCATACAGTTTATCTGTCTAGTTTCAATCCACAACTGTTTGAGGGACAATGCTGTGTGAAATTGGCTGCTTTCGCCCACAAAATATGTAGCAAATTCACTTTACTATATTCTGTACTTGTTTTGAGACGTCCCAATTATGTGATAAGATGCTAGATCAAATGCAAGGATTATTATTATTATTACTGTACTTCTAAATCTTTATGTCTTATTTATGGAGTTTGGATGACATGGCATCAGAGGAAAGCAGTCAGTCACGTGTGGCAGGCAGATGCTACGAATGGAGTTGTATCAAGTTACACATACATTTTGAACAAGGGTGAGACCAGCCTCAATTAAAATCCACCAGTTGTTTATCTGCTAACTTTGGAGCCAAGTACAAACTTAACTCTGCCAGTTTAATATCACTGGGGAATGTAAGCAGCATTGTAGGATTTTTTCCTCTCTTTTCAACAGATGTTCATTGACAGAAATCCAACATATCCCTGATCTCCCTGGAAAATGAGCATTATGTTACAACATGTTTGTGAATTACATGAATAACTGAGAGCCTTCGACCGACAGATATTATTTTTAGGCTTTTAAAGCGGTTCTTCATTGAGCTATTCTTAAAAAACACATCTTTCAAAATATATGGATTAGCGATAATTAGGTAATTATTTTAAATGAACAGAGTAGTGCTTTACAAGTTATATAATTCAAATTCAGCTAACTTGTAGTTCCTTTGAACATATAATGTATTGCCTGAAACTAGCATACTTGACAACATAATGATTTCATGTGGATCAAATCATCTAAGGTATTATTAAATTCCACAGTAATCACCTTTGATCGTGACACAAATACATTAAACTGTTTATGCGGTTTCATTTAGTTTTGAGCACTTTTGTTCACCCATTGTGTGTCTGCTGATCCTCGGAGTATTGTTGTTTGGGTTTTCCTGTTTTGTACTATATTGCAAAGTTAACCAATGTTTAAAATTTGACTTGTAACCAGTGAGGTGATCCATCCCAGGATTGGCAATAAGGAAGGAGGGGAATTTAGGAGGTGTAAAGTCCTATGGTCTATAGCAGCAAGGTGTGGGCATCAAACTGATGTTTGTAAATTAGTTTTTGTCTTCTGTTCATCTTTGTGTCTCTTTCTCTCCCTCACTTCCTGCTCTGTATCCCTGTGCCTTAACCATGTGGATTGGTACTCTCTGCGTTTCTCACTTTGGCTCTGTTTCTTGCACACTGTCTTTCACGCTCGCATGGTCTTTCCTATTGCAACAAATCACACGTTTATAAGGAGGGAGGCGATGCAGTTCCAGTCGATAAGATAGCAGCCCCCACTGACTAGTTATCCACATTGGTTCCAATCTACCGAATTCAGAAACTCTCCCACTTGCCAGATTAGCCATTAGGTGAGAATGTCTGCCCCTGCCACAAACCAAAAGTCATGTAAGTGCAATGTGCTCGGCTGCAATTCCTGTATGTCTTTAAAAACGTATAGCTGGACATTGCATAGCTCTTTATTTAATGCAAGTGAATGTTTCCCAGTGGCTTTCACTGTTCAGACAATGGTCACCGTGGAATTGCACAACAGTTGTCTTTGCTAAATTGTGGGATGTCACATGATATTTTTGATTGACAAGAATTCTTTTGTGGTTTCCCTAGAAATGTCCTTGATGGAAACTTTTCAAATGGGCTATGTGTCATTACAGGATTGGCTATCGATGCGTAATTTTAAATGTTTAGACCCAACTTTTGTGGGTTTTGATTAACTTTTGATTAACTAAATATAAAGTGTATCAATTATGTATGGAGATGCAATTTAGTAGTAAGAGGAATACTATAATGTGCTATTCTTTCAATACCTTATTGATTAAATCAGACGCCTTCCCCCATATCCCCCCCCCCCCCCCCCCCCCCCCGCCCACCCTCAGCACCCTACAGCTATTTTACATGGCAGTTGCATGTAACTCTGGTGTAACCTCTGCTGTGATGAACATAAATTGAAATGATTGTTTAACAAAAAATATCTATTAAGCCATGCAGAAGAATCTTGCGTGACATGACAGCTGCAATAAAATAGAAACAACAGCAGGTGGTATAAATGCTGTAAATTGGTGAAATAGCTCACAAAATAAATGTGATTTTAGTGTTATGAGTCCTTTTGTGCAAAATTAATTTTGTGTGAAACACTCGCTCAGCCTGATTAATAAAATGGATCAAGCATTTAAAACTGGAAGTCGCGGCTACAGTTCGGTTGCAGTTTTGTTTCACTTTATGTCACAAAAGATAATTAACTGGGGCTTTATGCTTTTAAAAAAAATTTACATGAGAAAATATCCTGCGATATTTTCCTCCAGGAGTAAAGTGGTTTGAGAGATCCTCCTAACATGGCAGGCTCTATATCATATGTATGGATAATTGTTATTATTATTGATACTATTCATATTGTTTGCTGAATGAACAGACGTTGGTTCTCTGAGGATGACACTAGGCTCATTTGTGTTGGAACTGGCACTTGAGAATAAAAGGACAGATGAAAACACACCCACAACACACAGACAATTTACTTTACAGAATATTCTGTGAATAGTTTTGAAATCACGTTGAAATGTGTTATACCGAATGTAAGGAATATTAATATTATTTATTAAGGACATTATTATTTATCTTCCTATGCATATAAAAAAACGCAAAAACATAGAGCTACCTATACTGCAGTGACCAAGTGAACAGTACAGTATAATGTAAATTCTAAGAATTATTATTTTTAAAGATATTGGACGACCCTTTTATAGTGCCCTTCTCTTCATTGCTTTGCTTTGAACATTGCTTTCCTTTAGACCAGTGTTCACTGGAAGCCGCCTAGTTCCTAACGTAAGCTGGTTGTGTCTTCTCACTTCTTGAGCTTTGTATGTTATGCCCAGGAAGTATTGTCGACCTCAGTTCAGGAAGGAAGTGAACTCAATGGTGACCTGACAATCCAGATGATGGTCATTTTTTAGCACTTGGCATGGTAAGACATTGGAAATAGCTGAGCACACTACTATATAATAAGGTTTCCCTGTAAAAGGAAGCAAAAAATATTTACAAATGGAAATCATGTGTTGGTTCAGAATAAATGAGCATTCAGCGAAGAAAGAGGACAAAATGTAAAGAGGCATCAACACTTTTTATTTAGTGTGAAAGAGGTGGAGTGCTACAGTGCTAGTTCACTTAAGACATAAGATTTGCAAGAAATGTCAATAAATTAATTAATTTATTAAACAATAAATTAGTGACAATAAATTAATTCCTCATATGTCACTAACTCTTGTCTACATCAAATTAAATACTTGTGTATTATGACAAACTATTAAATATCTGAATGAGAAAATTAAAGAAACAAGTGAAGAAATCAATGAGATTCTGGTGAGTATTGTAACAGACTGGCAATGTGGTGACCAACAAAACTATGAGATTACTTCAGAGAGGGTTTTGCGGTGGACGGAATCATAGCAGAACTCGGGCCTTGCAATAGCTCTGACTGTATCCCCAGTTACCTGGGCTCCAGGGAGAGGTCTATGTCCTGTTAGGCCAGGAGAATGAAGCCATATGTCAGGCACAGGATTGTGGAGAAGGCTCTGCAATTGTGCGTAGCTGAGCGTGGGAAGGAAAGCATGAGTGAGATGGAGTTATAAGAGGAGGTGCAGATGATTATATGATTCAGAATTCATTGAACTATATTATATGATAAGACACAACCTGATTTGTGACCCAAGGTGATCCAAGTGTTTTCAGTAGCTGTCTGGCTCAGGTGGCTGGCTCTCTGCAGTACTGCGCAATTCCAGTATTTTCAGCAGTTACTGGAACATAGGGCTCTTCCAGAGGAGTGTCTTGTATAAATACTTTGTTCAACAAAGAAGCAATAAATGAGTCATGCAAACCAATCTATCCATTATTGCTAACATTTTTGCGGGTCTGATGTATGCCGAAACCCATCACTTGGGTAAAGAGTATCCATGCATCCCTTCTACACGTTCGTCAACATTGATATGAGAAACCACCAGTGCCTATCCTATCCAGAGACGTACAAGATCACAGAGGATGTTGTGGAAGAATTGATTCACCTCTCATGAATTTAATCCATTCTTTGAAGGTGTGAGTCAACTTAGTGCACAGTTGCTTTCAGGAAACCATAACCAGAAAGTATTTGGCATAACTTTGGTCCTGGGGATTTTGGAAAAGATTAAACATTATGTGGATTATGAATGGCAAAATAACTGGCTAGAGAAAAAAGAACTTGGCAATAGAAAGAAGAAAAGAACAATACATGGACAAGTTCTCGCCTGGGAGGCAATAACTGATCAATAGAGTAAACTCAAGGCTCTGTTTTGAGTTTCCTATAATTTGTGCCATTCATAAATGATTATAAAAGGGGGCACTCAAAGTAATATTATCAGTTAATTTTGCTGTGGACGTCAGGTTATGGGATCACTTAAATACTGTACATAACAAAAATAGAAAACTTTATTTTATATTATTGAGCAAAGAAAAATTTGAAGTCATAATCAGATATACAGTATTTGAAGTACAGTCCAGTGTCAGAAGTAACTGATGTAATGTAGATCAACTTCCCTGGAAGTTTAGCAGCAAAACAGAAGTCACAATTAGGTTCTACCCACTTGTTCGGTGAATGTCACAGGTTATACTACTGCATAACCTAGTTTAAATGAATGTAACCCTATCAATGCTACATTGTTTATTGAAAGATAGGATTGAGAAGTTTGGTTTCCATTGAAAATAATATCAGCTCCTGTTTCTACCTTTGTGTTCTAGGGACATCAAGCCTGATAATATTCTTCTTGATGAACATGGTAAGTTACCATTAAAAAAAATCCTCTAAAATATCCCTGAAATCGATATCAACAATTTATTTGTTAAAATCCTCCACCAATTCAGTCTTCTAATGCTTTTATATTGTTAAAGTTTATGAGGCATTGTAAATTCTTCCAGGAATGCAATTTTTGTATGATTCTACCATGTGAATGTCTCTTCAAATGCAGATCAAAATATATTTCCACCATTTCTTGTTTTAAGCGTGTTTAAAAAGCATGTTTCATAGTGGGTTTTTTTGGCTGCTTGTTCCTTTAATCAACCGTATTTTAGTTGAATCTAAAATGCCAGATTTTAAGCACTTTATCGAAAAAAATAGTTTTTTCCCTTTGGTATATGAATCTGTTCCTGGTCCCTTACCTCTTTATGCTGTGATACAGTTCTACAGGAGTTGAATGTTTATATGTGACCCTTGGCAGCGAGTGTCAGCAGACCACTAAAGGATGTCCCAGCTGAGCCTGACCTCTCTCCAACTGGCTGCCACACACACAAATCTAGTAAAGGGGACGGAAAGGGACAAGGACCAGCAAAGCCAACTAATTTTAACTTTGCTAACCTTACCCCGGGATGTTAATCGGCAGCTCTGCCAGAGACCAGCAAACATAGCATCTAAGAGGTTTCAAACCAGCTACTTGTTCTTAAGCTACAGCTCCAACCACTAATGGTCCAGTGTTTTAAACAGGAACCCGGTGGCTGTGCTATTTCTTTAGCACTCATACTCAGCCCTAACCCTCTTCACAGGTTCAAATAGAGTACAGTTCTCAGTCAAAGGAGCTGGACCAGTTTATAAATACATGAACATTATGGCCCAGCAGGTAGTTCACTCTTTACATGACACAGCACGTGTTTCCCTGCAGGCCAAGTAATCTCCACACAATCAAGATTATTGATAGATAGTCTCACTATCGGCCTCTGATTTGCAACAGGCGAAGGCTCTCCTGGGCTTCACCACAGTCCACTGTATTTGTATTCCCTGCTTCCAAGAGTAAAGTCAGAATGAAATAGTGAGCAAGAAAACATTGATGTTTATATTTATGTGTTTTTTAAAAAAAATCAGTAAACCTCTTACCAAACAGAAATCAAACTTCTTCCACACAACAACTTGCATTTATATAGCACCCTTCACGCCAGGCAATGTCTCAATGGGGCTTAAAACCACACTCACTCTACAGATCATCACAATGAACCTTGATTTGGTATTGCAAGTTGGCATATTTACTGTGTAAAACACACACACACACACATACAGGCTCCCTCCCAAGCAGAATAAAAAGTGTGCCCTTATTTCACAATACTAACTGAGGTGAAAATTGTGACTTTCGACGTGTTAATTAATGTAATGTTAATAAACACAGTGTTGAAAGCTAACTAGTTAACACCATAGTGAAAGTGAGAAAAAAAACTACATTTATATGAATTCAATGGCATTATTTGAATGTTCCTTTTGTTGTTGTAGTTGTTGTGATAGGATGCCAGCTGAATTAAGATGATATCATATTTTTAGATGATCAAATGTGCTACAATTGGGAACTGAAGACTTTTCGCCAAATCATTGAGCCTAAATCAGGGAGGGCACATTCTGAAAATCTCCCTGACTTTGACTAACTTGTTGGGCCCAGAGGTCTCTGCTTGAATTAAAGAATACCTTTTATTCAACTAAGTATTAATCAAGAATTGTATTCCAAGAAATATCATATTGACATTTAAGAATCAGACTAAAGAGGAGATTCACGAGAATGATACCAGGAATGGGGAACCTTAGCTATGAGGACAGGCTGGAGAAGTTAGGACTTTTCCCATTAGAGCAGAGAAGGTTACGCGGGGGCCTGATAGAGGTCTTCAAGATCATGAAAGGTTTCGACAGGCTAGATAGGGAAAAGCTGTTTCCGCTGGTAGATGTGTCTGTGACCCATGGTCACAGTCTTAAGATATCTACCAAAAGAAGCAGAGGGGAGGTTAGAAGAAATTTTTTTACTCAGCGAGTTGTTCGAATTTGGAATGATCTGCCTGAAAGGGTAGTGAGGTGTCCAATTCGATAGCAGCTTTTAAGAGAGAACTAGATAGGTATCTGGGGAAGACGGGTTTGCAGGGTTATGGGGAGAAATCTGGTGATTGGGGTAATGAAAGTGACTTGCTCGGTCAAAGAGCCAGCACAGACTCGATGGGCCAAATGGCCTCCTTCTGTGCCGTAACATTCTACGATTCTATGATAAAATGCTCCAGAATCATATTGAAGAAAATAGGGATGGGATTCATTGAAAGACTACAGTTCCATTGAGGTAGTAAGATCATGCTGCAGGTCAGCTGTCATTTCAGATTTTGAGGTAAGAGTAATAGAAAAAACAATTTCTCAAATGCTGAAAGAAAGCTATCTTAAAACTGTGGACTTTTTTGTTAAAAAGGGGCAGTTGTTTATCATTTAGGTTGGAGTCAAAAATGCATTGATTTCTGATGAGATTCCTAAATAAGGAATTCCAGTGGAGATAACAACAACAACAAATTTACACTTGTATAGTGCCTTTCACGTCAGGAGGACATCACAAGGTGCTGGACAGTCATTGCTTTAGACCCGAGCTGGGGATGTGGGGGGTTTTGGTGGGGGTACAGATTAGGAATTGCCGATGGGACCATCGAAGACGAGAGTCGTGAGGCAGGACTTGAAGGAGGTCAGAGAAGGGGCAGAGGGACTGCGGGATGGAGTTCCAAAGGTTGGGGGCAGAGTGGCTAAAGGCTCGCCCGCCAATGGTAGGGCGGGTGGGTCGGGGTAAGTGGCATTTGTACCTGAGTATTGCACACGTACCTCACCGACTGTAAAAAGTGATTGTGTCTGAGAGGAATTCCTGGGAGTTTGCACGATGTACATCCAGATTATTTTCCATGTGTAGATGGGATGCAGGGAAATCTCAGTTTGGTTTGGATATTCTGTGACATGGTGTTTTGACATTGTGATGGGTTTCTGCATGTGTCAGACACCCGGCTAACCAAAAAAAATCCAGATTCTTTATTCAGGAATACTGTTGGAAATTATAGCATGTTGTACCTCATTATGTAGGGGCAGGTGGAGCATTAACAAGTCCTAGAATGTCCTGTATATTTACCCCAGACATTTTTATGAAAGTCAAATATCAGAAATTTTAGTTATTTGACACAATAAGGGCAAGTCCATTATAAAGCAATGATCTAGTCCATTAGCTGAGACACTACCTCCCCACCCTTGAATTAATGATGCAAAGAAAAAAGGCCACTTCAAGGTCATCAAATCACTGCTGACATCACTTGTGAAGGAGGCACCACTTGTGAAGGAGGCACCACTTGTGAAGGAGGCACCACTTGTGAAGGAGGCACCACTTGTGTCACTTCATAGAATCATGGAATCATAGAATTTTACGGCACAAAAGGAGGCCATTCAGCCCATCTAGTCTGTGCTGGCTCTTTGAAAAGAGCAACTCAATCCCACTGCCCAGCTCTCTCCCCATATCCTAACAGACCTGTTCTCCCTAAATAAAGATCTAATTCTCTTTTAAAAGCTGTTATTGAATCGGCCTCCACCACCTTTTCAGGCAATGCATTAGTTTACATTGGTCCTGTTGGTTCTTGTGATGTGAAAATGGATACATCAGAGAGCTGGTAGAGTAGATTTAACATGTATTCAAGAGTTACATCTGGCTAAATAAGGGTGCTTGTGTCCGGGTATTGGATTTGCCTGTTGAATAAATACTGTATCCAACAGGTCCCTTCACCTACATACCTCTGTTCATAAATGAGAAAGAAAAATGTAACAGAGGTTTAAAGATTACAAAATATATTTTCCCTGGGGGTGAGCGTGGGGGAAGGAAATTATGTCAATCCCACTAACAATTACCATTATGGGCTATACATGCAGTATCATGTTGTGCAAGTTGCAATCAGAAAAAATACAGTTGTTCAGTCCTGTTGCCATGGTAATATGGTTGCTGGGGAATACTTGTTATCTTGAACATGGTATAGGTTTTATACACCTCCCTGATCTAAACTATCTTCATAACATTGCTAACCTTATTCCCTCAGTTTAACATCAGATCCAAACAATGATATTGTACCTCCAAAATTTCAGCACTCCCCCAGCCCTATACTTAGTTGAAATATAAGTTCAAAGTTCTGATGTGGGGCCTAAAACCCTAATCTTCTGACTTGAGGTGAAATTTCTACCATCCGAGGTAGGCTGACGTCTTGAATTTGCTTTGATGGAGCTTTTTTGCCATTGATTTTGGGTGCAAATAATGCCTAGCTTCTTAAAGAGCTCACTGCGTTTTTGCTCACTTAGAAGTGCAGGAGAGAAGGGAAGAGAGAAAGAAAAAAAAATGCATGTGACTCAAGCAACAAGGAAATATTGGCACAGTCAGAGACCAAAAGGCCAATAGCACATTTGGTATCACATTTGGTAGTCAAAAGATTGTGAGTGAGGTCCCTGTGATTGGCTCCGTTCAGAGTCTCCACACCTCAGACACCTCCATGGATGCACACTACACCTTACTGAGCAAATCCGGATCCTTAGCATCTTTTTTGACCCTCAATTGTCCTTTCTACCCCACATCTGTGCCATAATAATAAATAATAATAATACTTATATTTATATAGCGCATTCCACATCTTATCGACGTCTCAAAGCGCTTCACAGAATACAACAACATCCCAAAGTTAGGGAGCAGAGCAGGAGGGGAGGGGTCGGGATAGGGAGAAGGAGTGTAGGAAAATTGACTGTCTATTTGTGGGGGAAATGCGGCAGCCAAATTGCGCACAGCAGTATCCCACAAACGGTTGTAGAAGTAGGATTAAGGGAAGTGGGGGGAAAAGATGTCAAGGGGAGGGGTCGGGGCAGGGGGAAGGAGAGCAGGAAAGTTGACTGTATACTTGTGGGCAAAATAGAGCTATGTCCAGCTCTGGCTTCCCCCACCTCTGAAACATCACCCTGCTCCGCCACTGCCTCTCCCCCAGGCTACTGAAAGCCGTATCCAAACATTTAATATGTATAGGCTCAACTACACCAGCTACCTGCCTTCCAAATTCTTTCCACCACAAGCTGCAGATCATTCAGAACTCTGCAGCTCGTGTCCTCACCTGCACCAGGCTCTGTGACCCACTCTCATCTGGCTCCATCCCTCAAAGGATAGACTTCAGAATCCTCGTTCTTGCCTTCATGGCCCTCCATGGCCTTGCTGCTTCCTACACCTGTGACCCGCTAACCCCATATCAATCTATCCGCTTCCTCCGCTCAGCAGGCTCCAACCTACTCAATGTCGCCCGCCTGGCCCCTCCCACCCACGATCAGTGGTCAGACCTTCAGCCTCTCTGCCCCCACCCTTTGCAACTCCACTCCATAGTCCCTTCGCTTTGTCCTTCCCTTGCCTCCTTCAAGGCAAGTCTCAAGACCCTCCTCTTCAACCATGCCTATGGCCACCCTCCCATCTCTACCCTCCCAATCCTCCACCCCTCCTGATCCCAACCCCCTGTTCAGGTCCAAATCCCTGACTGTTCATTGCCTAGGGATGTACTACGCATGTGAAAAGCGCTATGCAAATGTAGTTTGTTGTTGATGTGGATTCAAGCCCATTACAAGGACTTTGAACTCACAATCTAGGTTGACACTCCAATACAGTGCATTATTGGATGTATATCCTACAGGTGATAAGATGTAAACTGACATCCCATCTACCTCTTCAGGGAACGTTAAAAATCCCGTAGCAATATTCAAAATGCAAAGGCAGTTTCTCCCAGTCCTTACATTGAAATGAAGGGCTTTGATACATTCACCCAACTTGCACAATACTATATCAATTGTAACGAATATTATAATGTTTTTTGGTGGCTTTTCACATTTGAATGACTTCTGTCATTTCAAGTTGCATCCTGTAAAAGTGAAAGAAGTTGCAGTAATCATTCCTAATAGAAACCATAATAACTAGCTCTGCTCCCTGTGGTGATAGGTGAATTGGATGGATTCACTTTGATATTATATTGTATCAGACCTGAGATAAACAAGCAGTGTGTGAGTTTCCTGTATGAAATGTGAAGTTGTGTGAAGCGCTTTGCGATGTCCATCCACCTGACATGAAAGGTAGAAATGTAAATTATTGTGCTCGAAAGTGGACTAATATTCAACACGTGAGATAGATCCAGATCTTCACAATACAATTGAAGCAAGATCTTTGGTAGCAGCTGACAGTGAAGAGGTAACAATTATAACAATAATAATCCTTGCATTTGATATAGCGTTTTTCACATCTTCTAGATATCTCAAAGCGCTTCACAGAATATACTGTGAAGTGAGTTGACTGTATATTTGTAGGCAAAATGCGGCAGCCAATTGTGCACAGCAGTGTCCCACAAACAGTTGTTGATTGAAATTATCAATTTATTATTGTTTTCTTATGAGATTATTATTAGGCATGTGGAGATATCTTGTGTTCAAGATTCAAATTTCAAGTATTCCTTGATAGATTTCATGCCTTAAATGACTGAGGGAGCAGTGAATCAAAATTGGATTCAGCTCTGCTCAATACTTAAAAATAAATTAACAAGCCAATAAATGACAAGGACACAGTTATTTCTTGTGAGTGATGCAGTCACAAGGGAAATAGGAGAAACAAGCATTTGATTAGTTTAAGAATAAAAACAGAATGTTATTTTCTTTTTCAAATAAACAAATGACAATGTTATTTCCAGCAAGTGACCTTTAATTAAATATAATGGTCCTGGTTTAGATTTGAAACCCGCTTGGCAATGCTTTAGCCTTTAATAATGCTGGATTTCTTTGTGCACATGACTGTGGGGCACATTGAGGTAGAAGAAGAATCAAATAAAGGACAAGGAATGTTCCTTCAATTTTACAGTTTCGCAAAGTAATCCAACAATATTAGCAACAGCGATGTAAGATTATATATGTGATGGTTATTGTTTTTAAGGTTTTTTTAAATTAATATACTTTTAAAACACTTAATTTAGGACCAATCAGCAGCAGCAAAGGTAAAGATATATTGAAGGTTGTTGAAGATGTTCCCTTTAATTGTGCAGATTATATTTTATTTTTATGACAAAGGAACAGGGAGAAGACAGAATCCTTCCAAAAAGCTGTCCATATCTCACTCTCTATCTGCAAAGCAGCCCGCTCAAGGTCACTAGAACAACAAAATAAATTTTTTACATTTTTTTTATAGACAAGAAGCTTGTAAAGAGTGGGGTCTATCTCTGTGATAAGGGGAGATGGAGTTAGCAACACCTAAAATAAAGATGACCAACACATAAAAATAAAATAATCGTAGGAGGAATAGTTGTGAAGTGGCTGGTAGTCTTCACAAGTGGTTACTGTTCAGAGAACAGCGGATTTAAAGATTGTAATTGAGACATCGTTATTGCACCAGCTCTATAATCCCCTTTCAGAAACCTGTAAACCATTCAGTGTCAATGTTTGCGAACACCTGAGAATTGTATTGGATTGTGCTTTGGATTCAGAGAGCAAAATGTCAAAATAAATCTCTCCTATTGTGCGCTTCTTTCCAAATACAATGTTCACTCAACAATCATTTATCTACAGTGCTGACTGTTGGCCAATCTTCCCTTTGTCTCAAAAATGACCTGATCAATTTGCCCTTAACGAATAGGCAATATTGATTAAATATTGAACCTATGGATGATTTTTTGCCCCTTTCCCCCACCACGCTTCCAACTTGCACTATATTTCAAAGGAGGATCTTATTATTAACTAAATGTGTACTTTGTTTTGAAGGACATGTACACATTACTGACTTCAACGTGGCAACAGTTGTGGGCGATTCAGAAAAAGCTACATCCATGGCTGGGACCAAGCCCTACATGGGTAAGTAGCACAGATAGTAACAGTTCATCTTCTTGTTTTTATAAGAGCAGAAACTGGGAGCAGGGATTCTTCCCACGCAGCTCCTGTTAACCCTGCAAGCCAAAGGTGGACAAGGTGTTAAAACCTTCCCAGACAGATCACTTTATGCCAACCTTTGCCGAATACTCTCTGGAAGTAGTGAAGCAGGATGTGTACCTTTCGGGAGACTTGCACAAATAGGTGGCATTCATATGTGGAATTATCAGTTTAGTTTGGATATTCTTAAGTGTAGTGATGGCTTTCCGCATGTGCCAGGCACCTGTTTGACCCAACCTACAAAAGCAATGGTAAATAAGATTTGCAGTCACACAAGTGAAAAGTTAAAAGATTAAGGAGATTTGAGTGTGCTGAAATCTCCCCAACTCATACCTCAACCTAATCAAACATGCTGCAACTGGAATCTGCTTTCAATTATTCACAAATATACATAATTTTGCAATCTCGAACTTGAACCAGACATCTGTTTGGCTTGTAGCACAGCTTTTAACTGAGGGGTTGTTCGACTGAGGCTGGCAGTGCTATTTATTGTTGTGCTCATTATGTTGAAGTGAAAACAGTGCCGGGAAATGAAAACATAATTTCTGGCTTCGAGCCAATGTCAGTGTCATTATTCCTGCCTGGGGAGCTGCATGGGTAAGATAGAATAAAGTACCTTCTGCACTGTTTCACCGATATTATTATTACTATGTTCAGTGGTTTTAAACTTAGTGGAATATTCTCTCAATGCACCAGAACTGTGTTTCCATACCAACTATCCTTATGGCATCTCTTGTTGGCGACTTCTCACGAATTGCCTGCAGCGTTGTGCTGCTCAACAAGATGCTCCCAGAGAATCCCTGGTAGCTGCTATATACCTAGTGAGGGCTCAAACCTGCACATTCAATGTCAAATGCCCAGCTAGTGACTATCCTTCTCCTCCCACGAGCAAAGGGATGTGAAGCCTGATCTGCTATACACCAAACTCAAGCATTCTTTTTTTTTAACTGTAAGAGATGGGGAAGTTTTTTGTTCAGTGACACTCAAATATGTACACAAGTTTCCATGTTAGATAAAGCAAATTGAACAACAACAAATTTACATTTATATAATGTCTTTCACAGAGTGATGATGTCCCAAAGTCCAAGATAGTCCAGGATTTTCACCCATCCTGGAGGTGTGGGACGAGGCGAGGGGTGATAATGAGGGGGAGTGGGACAATATTATGGAGGCATTCCACTCAAAGACTACAAAGCCTGCATAATATTTTGTGGGCGCAATGCAATATCTTTCATTTTAAAAAGATGCAGTAGAATGCCCATAATAAGATGCCTTATTACAAAGTGGTCCCCAAACATTTACAGTTTTTACCAAAAAATCCCAAATTACTCAGGAAGCTGGCCAGCCGCATCAGCGCGAACCGTGCTTCAAATCGTGAATCCAGCATTGTGCGATGACGTGTTTTGTAGCGCCACATTGCAAGAATTCTCAAGCCCGTCTTCTTGCTTTTCTCCTCCTTTCTCAGGCTCCCAACCCCATGCTGGATTCCTAGCCAATTCTAGAAGTGCTCTATGATGTCCCCCCCCTCCCAAAGTATTGTATAAGTGTAGAAGTGTTGTTTCTGAGCAATGACGGGATTTGAAGTGCGCTGTGATCCAGTGGAGCTGACCAGCTTTTATGCGTGAGTAGTGACAGCATCAGTTATATGATCTAATGGTCCTATTTTGAGGCTGGTTGAGATTTTTTGGACTCCAAAGTATCATGTTTTACACAAGAGTAAACCGCTAAAGGTCCATTGACCAAGCTTAAATGCAAAGGATTATTCTGAAGTTGGATTCTCTTAGCTATTGGCTGTTATGTTTGCCTACGAACACATTGTCACTACATGTCCCAGCAAATCCTGTGAAGCACTTTGAGACATTTCAATGCTAGCTCTATGTCAAAAGCAAGGGTTATAATTATCGTACTATCTGTATCTGATGGCTATGCCTTGTCAGCAGGATGTGAATCTGTGACAGTTCTAATATATGGGTTCTCTGTTTGAGACACAAAGACACAACAAGAAGCCAAGGCTGTAGCCACTGAACTGCAAGAGAATCTACTGATGCATCAAACCTAGTAGCATTTAAGCAGTATATTATTTTATAAGACCACAGTATGGCAGATTTCTGTAAATTAAACTGTTCTTCGTGGGCCATCGTGCTGTGCCTTTCTAATGAACCTTATAAAACATTTATTTCATTTGTGGAGGCTTGTAGCTCAGTGGTTAGAGCACTTGACTCTAAAGCAAGTGAACTGGGTTCAATTTTCTGCAGCGTGAAAACTTAGGCAAGTTTCCTTACTCCACGAGCCTGATAATAATCACTCAAGAGACACACAACAACAAATTGGTCACTTCAATCCATGACTGTTTGTGGGACACTGCTGTGCACAATTGGCTGCCATGTTTCACCATAAAATATACAGTCAAATCACTTTACAATATATTCTGTGAACCACTTTGAGACATCTAGATGATTTGTAAAGCACTATATCAAATACAAGGATTATTATTATTATTGACTAAAGCAGACTGAAATCACTACTTCCTGTTTCTCTTGATTGTAAAGAATTATAGTGGTGTATTAGAGATTTATTACTTGTATCTCACCTCACGATAAAACCATAATGGATTTATCTGACCATATCAAGCACCATAATCAAAAGGCAAGGTACAGCAGATGCTGGAAATCTTGTATAAATACAGTAGTTGCTGGGAACACATAACAGATCAGGCAGCATCCATGGAGAGGAAAACAAGTTAAAATTTCAGGTCTATGACCTTTCGTCAGAAGCTCTGAACTCATAAGAGCTTTCGTCAGAAGCTCTTATGAGTTCTGACGAAAAGTCATAGATCTGCAACATTAACTCATTTTCCTCTCTCTATGGTTGCTGCCTGACTTGCTGTTTGTTCTCAGGACTTCTGTGTTCATAGCAAACAACATAACGGTGGGTTTCAAGTGGCAAGTGGACATGTATATGATATTTAGAGGCTGAAGGGGTTCTGGGGATAATGGGATTGCATAAACACCTTGTTCTGAGAGCCGATGCAGACTCAATGGATCAAATAGCTTCCCTCTTATGCTTTAAGTGTCTCAGATTCTATGACAAAACACAAAGTCAACTTGGTTCAGTGGTAGCACTGTCTCCTCATTCAAAAACCACATGGGGGCATGGAATCACATCATCTAAGTTGAAGGCTGTCACTTTTTGGAGATGCTGTCCCTCAGATGAAACATTTAACCAAGATCTCATCTGCCTTTTCTGGTGAACTTTAGCGATCCTATGGCACTACTCAAAAGAGAAGGCAGTTTCTCTCAGTGTTCCTGCCAACAATTCTGCCCTGCATTAATTAACCACTCATTAACTACTACAGTACTTATTTCAATATCATTTTTAATACAAAGTACAGCAGTCCAAATTCATTTGCTAGGAAGGAATTTGAGCATTGATATCAGTAAGTCACGTGAGTAGAATTGGCTGCCATGTTTTGCCTACAAAATACCCAGTAAATCCACTTTACAGTTTATCCTGTGATGCGACGATGTGCTATATCAAATGCAAGGATTATTATTATTATTTTCACTGCCTCCTCCCTGCTTAATTATGGAAATATTAAAAGCAATGGAAGATGCAATGACAATTCCATTAGATTATACCCAAATGCTAATGTATAGCCAGCTCTTAACTCAAGTGAATCTGTATCACTAACAAATTAATATTTTGTAATTCCTCAATGACTCAGTGTTTCAATTATCAGCAAAGTACAGGTAGTATATTCCTGGTATGATTATATAATACATCAGCTACAACAAATAAAAAGACTGAGTATGTAATTTCAAATTGTGTTCCATCTGTTCTGCTGGGATAGATTTATAAAATGTAACTCTATGAGTCCTGTAGCTCAGTGGTTAGAGCAAGCGCTTTGCAAGCAAGAGACCTGGGTTCGAATCCACACAAGGCGAAACCTTAGGCAAGTTTCCTTACCCCACATTCCTGATAATAATTCCTCAAAAAAACACAATAACAATTTGGTCACTCAATCCACGACGATTTGTGCGACACTGCTGTGCAAAATTGGCTGCCGCGTTTCGCCCACAAAAATAGTTAATTCCCTTTACAGTATATTCTGTGAAGTGCTTTGAGACATCTAGAAGACTTGAAAAGTGCTACGTCAAATGCAAGGATTATTGTGTTAGCTGTATAGAGTGAAGAAAAACTGTGATAAAGATGAATTGGGAGAAATTGAAATATAGGTGTTTCATTTTTTAGGTACTAATACACTCAGAATGAACTATCAGAAGCTTTCCATTGGGCTGCAATAGTTGCACATCAAATGAATGTGATGTAACAACACAAAGTTAACAGGCAGAAGCTGCTGCCTTGCTATGACTACTCAAATCATTAATGGCATCTCGCAGCCACTCAGGTTTGACTTGAATTGCCCGTCGATTCATATTGTTTATGGAAAAGTGATATGGAAGGTTTGCGGTGAATGGAATCAGAGTAGATAACTCCAGAGGGGAAATGATCACCAAATGGCCTCTTCCAGTGCTCTAAACTTTGTCTGATTGCAGACAGATAAAGGAAGCTGTCAAATAATGAGAGCTGAATGAGATACTTGATGATATCTTCGCAGCAATCAGAATCGCATAGCAGCAGGCGACTGCAACATTTAAATGCTTTATGGGAATTAGAGCAGGGACATTATTTCTGGGTACTGGCTTTCACGTTTATCCAGCTTTTTGCAGTCCTGCAAGATGAACCGTGACGTTGGTTTACTAAAACCAACCCACATAATGGTATTGTACCTTTGTTTACTTCTTGAAAATGTATAGAAGGATTTAATCCTGTAATAGTTCTGTTTAGTTCACAAAAGAGATTGACAGAATTACAACTGCAAGAACAATGAAACACACACTATATTAAAGCATTCTGCATCAGTCCATCAATATCACATAATGCAGAAATGTTTAAATAAAGATTTTAACAGGTTATTCCTGGGCCTTCTCTGATTCTTATTATACACACACCTGTTGTAAATAATAACAAAAGCTTCCTCATTGAAATTAACACAGCTATTGAGTTGTCTTGACTCAAACAAGTAATGCCCTAGGAGTTGAAGGTAATGTTTGACTCTTATGATTGCATTCCTGTTTTGTGATCCCCCAATAGCCCTACTCCATATAATTTACACTTTTCTTTGCCTTTCTTTGCTATCTTTTCTAACCAGTATTTTTAGCAGCAAATGCAGATAAATTGTGTGGTGGCATTTATTCTACCTAATGGGCCACTTTATTAATGCAAGTTGTTGTAGTGGAATAACTGGTGTTGCATCTGAGAACATTTTATGGTTTGTTAACAGCCATAAAATACAATAAACAGCGTAGATTCCAGCATGATACAAAGATTGATATTAAGGATCGGTTTGTTACCATTTGTTTAATTGTATTACTCTGTTGTCAATTATTTACTGAAACGACTGTTCATCTTATTGTCATTCGAGCAGAGTAATGAGAGAGCACCTTAACGTTGGAGGAGCCTCTATGCTTTAGAATAGATTAACCAAGATCTTGTAAGCCACTAAATCTTCACTCAGACTCTAGCTAAACAATCCTTGACGCTGCAGTATAGGGAAAAAGAAAGTAGCCCCTCCAAGTGTTCTAGACAGCAATCATCCAGATGAATCGATCTGTTCTGTTTTACCTTTCCCCTTTTTTTGAGACTGGAATCTGCCACAGCTTTAAAAGTGTAAACAGATTTGTGCCAAGGATGTTATAATCTTACACTCACTCTAAGCATTGTTGCAGTTGCAGTTAGCGGATACGCTCAATTCGGATCATGTAATTTTCTTGATAGGTAACTGTAATTGGTAACTGCGATCTTCCACAGAAACTGGAGACAGGGTGGAAATCGGAGGATCCACATGCAGATTCCGCTCAAAATGTGAAAAATTTATATTTCAACTCCATATCCTGAATATCTCTTGAGTTTGTCTTATGTAAATTAGTCCATTAGGATGTCAAACATAACCAAATCATGGAGTGTAGGTCTGCACCAGTTACCATGGCTCCTGTGCAACACGTCATCAAGGACTCCAGAGAATGCAAAGGAAGGATGTACGTTTTAATGATAAGATGTTTCAGGTGTCTTAATCTTTTCAGTGCAATGAACTACAGTAAAAGCCCATTTATCCGGCACCCGATCAACCGTAACTTTCGTATAACCGGCACCTCAAAAACAAAGTTTTTGATTAACCGGAATTTATCTGGAAAAATGCATAATATTTATTATTTATTAAAAATGTTTTTTGCGTTTTCAGCCAAATATCCGGCATGCGCTTTAACCAGCATTGGCCAGGTCCTGAGGGTGCTGAATAAACGGGCTTTTGCTGTACATCCCATGACCGTGGGGAGTTTGGTAAATTGTTTGGATTTTTAAATGCTTCAGCACTCACAATGATTCTTGTCAAAATGGACCTTATCAGTGGAGTGCTTAACTCTGGAGAGTTAACTCTGTGAAGACAGGGAAACTTGGGCTGATGCGTTTCAGTCCTCGATGCATCCTGACTATTACTGAATAATTAAAAGCTCAATATGGTACAAATGGGCATCTAGGGTGACAACACCTAGAGGCACAGTTAGCTTGAATCTTCAAGCTTATTTAAATACAAGAGGGCATTGCAATGATTAAAGGTGATGGCTGCAGGTATACAAGAGTCAGAATAAAATACTTCTTTATCCTAAAAGACACACTAACACATAGACTCAAAACATTGAATATAATAATAATCCTTCATTTGATACAGTGCTTTTAATGATAGCGGGATGTACTGTAAAGTATCGGATGTGTTTTTCTGTGGGCAAAACGTGGCAGCCAATTTTGTGCACAGCAATGTCCCGTAAACAGCCACAGAGTGAGTGATCAACTTTATTTGTGAGATTGTTAGCCAGGATTCCAAAAGAAACACCCTTATCTTTCCGAATAGTGTAATGGGATCTTTAACATTCATTTGAACAATATCTCATCCAAAGGACGGCGCCTCTGGCAATTAGCATCCCCTCAGCACTGCAGTATATTTGATATATGCAAACTACATAAACATATTCACCCATATACCATTGAATATAATAATCATAGTTTGGAACAAGACTGAGGTTCTCCTTAATGGCTCTGGTCAGCACCTCCATACCTCAGGCACTGGCCACATCCCTAGATACATGCTCTGCATAACTAAGCAGGTCCAGAACCTTGGTGTCTTGCTTGATCATCAACTGTTCTTTCTATGTGCTATCCATGTCATTACTCCTTCTGCCTTTCCCTCAACTCCACAACATTGCCCAACTCCGCCGCTGCCTCTCCCCTCAGGCCGCCAAGATCCTCATCCATACATTTGTTACATCTATGCTTGACAGAGCCAACTCCCTGCTTGTCGGCCTTCCCAAAGCTTTCCTCCACTAGCTGCAGATCAACCACAACTTTGCAGCTGGTGTCTTCTCCCGCACTGGGCTCTGTGACTCTTATCACCATCACATCGACCTGTCCACTCCCTCCGCATATTCCATGCCCGCCCCGCCCCACCATCAGCTTTTGGGCCTTCAGACTCCACCCTACAGTACCTTCACTTTGCTCCCTCCCTCGCCTCCTTCAAGACACATCTCAAAAGCACACCCTGCTTTTCAACTGCCCCTCATACCCCCTGCCCTATTCCCTTCCAAATCCAAACCACATGCTTGAGTCCAAATCCATGACTGTCCAGCACTTTGGGAAGACCTACAGATGTTAAAGGCGGAATACAAATAAATGTAAATACAGGTATCCCTCCCAAACCGCGGGGGATACATTCCTGAAAACCTTCATGGTTAGTAAAACTGCAGTTGGAAAATACAGGGCCCTATGGGAAACATGGGGATAGGGGGAGTAAGGTCACGTTTTCATGGTTGGAAAATACAGGGCACTATGGGAAACATGGGGATAGGGGAGCAAGTTCACGTTTTGTAGAACTAAACACAAAAAAACATACAGTTACAACATACGTAGGGATAGGGGGAGTAAGTTTGGGCGCATTGGATCTGCAGCAATCCGTGAGGCTGTCTGACTGACTGATGATCTACACACAGACAGAGAGAGAGAGAAAGAAATCAACGGAGAAGGTGGTGTGGTGGGTGACATGTTTGGGAGCATTGGCTGCCAAGTTCTGCAGACACAGAGAGAGAGAGAGAGAGAGAGAGAGAGAAAGAAATCAACGGAGATTTACCTTAATCCTAAAAGAGAAGCGACATCTCGCTGGTTGATTGTGACATCGCAACTGGGTTCTAGCGCCAGACACTAGCACAAAGCTGGTTAATACAACTGGGTCCTAGCGCCAAACGCTAGTGTTAGTGTTAAAACCCATGGATAAGCAAGGGTTAAGCAATAACCATTGTGTGGTTAGCAAGGGGTGTCACATTTAGCAAACCATGCATGCGTGAGTTCTGTAGTTGTCGAGGGCGCAGTTGGGGCAGGGTACCTGTACTGCATTATCCTTTTTGCCTTTCCAGGATATTTGAAGGTTTATGTGTGATGTGAGTGAATAAGCACACATTAGAAGGATTAGACAAAGAGAAGTGATGGAACAATAAGATAATAAGACAATCAATGGAATAGAGCAGGATTTGTTAGTTTATTTATTCGAGGCAACAAAATGAATAATTTCATGTATCCAGTGGATAAGACTGGTAAATTTTGATTGACTGTGCGTGCAATCATTGGTGACTGGTACATCATGCTTGTTTATACTGTATCCCTGTCAATCTAATAGCAATCTATTGCTGATATGCTTTGTATTAAGCAAATGCATTTTGTATTTAATTACGTTTCAACTGAATTTGTTTTGCGTTATGACCAGTTTAGAGCAAAATTTTGATTTCACAAGAATGTTTTCACGACATAATTGCATTTATTCAAACGCACTTCTTGTTATACCACAATTAAATGCAGGAAGTTTCAATGTCCACAGATAATTGTCAATTGAACAGCTTTTCTTTTTCCCCTAAAAAAAACATTTTTGTTGCATCGGTGGCAGTAATTTAAACTCAGTGTCACTCACAGAAGATGGGCCACAGGTAAGGACATACTTCTGTTTCTTTACTGACAAACCTGATTTCACAGGTTAAGAATTAATGTTATTTAGCAGATTGTAATTGGACTTCAGTAACAAACAGCACCACAAATATCTACACAGTGTTCACTTAGTCCTGTGACCCCCATGTTCTTTTTCTACAGTGCACTGAAAAAAACTGACCATGTGGAATAATTGCGATAATTGTATTTACAAGTAATCCATTGTATTCATACAAGTATTTAACTGTATTTAGATATCCAGAAGATTGTTGTGAGGGCCATCATTTTCATGGCAGACAATGATCTATCATCATTTTGGGAGTGAAATCTTCCGTAACATGGATGCAGTGATGTGGTCAAATGCATGTCTGATTCCTTGTTTCAGCTCCTCTTTAGTCTAAGAAAAGAAAAATTAATTGAAAGAAAAACAACAAGGGAAAGCAGGACTTTTGGACACCCTGTACAATTTGTCACAATCATTTTTAATTAGTTATACTGGACCTGATAATGCTTCATTTCTAATTGTGAAAGTGATAGCAATGCAGTATTTAGTACACTCTCAAAGATGGCTATCAGTCGCATAGTGTCCGGCAATATATCGGTTATACCGGTATAAATTTTCATATCGATATACCGATATTGGAATTTTAATATATCGGATATCGTATATTGAAAAATTCGGTATGAAAAAAAAATCGGTATATCGACAACAAATGCCATGTTACAGCACAGAAAATATACAATCAAAGGTTCAAATCCCATTATGTTCCCTTAAACTAATAAAAAACCATAGATAGCATTTAACTGACCTTGTCGCCGGCATCACAAGCCTCCTGGGTACGCATATCTGAATGCGTACTGAATGCGCACGCATACTGAATGCGCACGCATCCCCCACCACCAAACACAATCAGACATATGCAGACCGGTCATTCCCCCTCCTCCCACTCTTCCTGCTAGTTACCATTTCCGCACATGCGCACAAGATAAAAAACCCGGTGATATCGATATATCGGTATATATCGATATGAGCCCACCAATATATCAATATCGGAAAATTTCCATATCGACGGACCCTACAGTCACATTATGAGTCCCGTTGTTCCATTTTAGAGCCTTTCTGACAAAGTGTTGGAGAAGATATGCAGAGGAGGCAAAGAGACATGTTTTGATTTTACAGATTTCATAACAGAGACGACGACAACAACAACTCGTACTTACTTCACGTCACACAGGGTAGCGTCTCAGTGAACTTCGATCTGATTTTCATTATCTCATGTTTAAAAACCATGCTGCTAACCTACATCTGCTAACAACTCTTCCAACTTTTCCTAAAAAATAATCCTATTTACTGTTTTGAAAGCAAATCACTCATGACCTGCTCGCACCTTGGCATTGCCCTTCACAAAAGGAGGCTCACTAATCAATTTTCAGCACATGTTTAAATGGCAGAATTGCTAAGGAACCGGTGGATTTTGTATTCCCAGATGGAGGATTACTATTCCAATCTTCTTGGTTTCATGTGTCAGATACACATAAGAAGTGCTAAATGGACTATCCAGATCCCTAGTTGCCAACTGTGATGTTTATTGATTACTCTCGTAAATGAAGCATTCAGGAAAACATCTAATGGCTCAGTGTGTTGCTGAGTAGCTATTAAGTCACTCAAATTAACTCGTACCTGTGATTTTCAATGGCACCTTCTTGGCTTTATATTGACTATGTAACTAACTAATCTTGCATTGTGGCTCTAGCCTCTCCGATTCTCCCCCTCTATCTTTCATTTTATCCTCTATCACAACTTTTCTCTACTATCTTTGCTTTATTGTTCATTAATATTCTTGGTTTTCCTATCTTGTCTCTTCCAAGTTTCAAATGTGTTATCCTATATTCTTTTCCTCTGTCCTGTGTCATAATACACAGTCACTACGCTTTATAGTGTATCATATGAAGCGCTTTGAGATATTCTGTTGATGCAAAAGGTGCTATATCAAATGCAAGATGTATGGTTATTATCATTTACTTGTGTTGAAATGAACAATCATTGTACTTTCACCTGTTCTTAATACAACAACAACAACAACAATTTACATTTATATAGTGCCTTTCACGTCGGGAGGACGTCCCAAGGCGCTAAACAAGAGGCGTGTGACCCGAGCTGGGAGGGGAGTGTTTGGGAAGGGGTGAAACACGAAGGGGAGGTAAAAGAGTTCGGGGTGGAACAAAAGGCACGATCGAAGAGGAAAGTCTTCAAATCGGCCTTGAAAGAGGAAAGGGAAGAAGCGAAACGGAGGGATTGAGGGATGGCATTCCATATGGTGGGAGCGGAGAAACTGAAGGCCCGGCCTCCGATGGTGGGGCGGTTCGGGCGGGGGGCTTGGAGCAGGCCAAGTCCTGTTGAACGGAGGGTCCGGGTGGGCGTGTAGGGGGAGAGTAGATCGGCTAGGTAGGATGGGGCAAGGCCGTGTAAGGCCTTGTAGGTGAGGACGAGGATCTTAAATTCGATCCTCTGGAGGATGGGGAGCCAGTGGAGACGGGCGAGGGTGGGGGTTATGTGGTCACGGAGGCGGGTGCGGGATAGTACACGGGCTGCAGAGTTTTGGATGGCCTGCAGCCTATGAATGTACATTTCCGTAGTCCAGCCGTGAGGTGATGTATGCATGCACGAGTGTTTCGGCAGCGCGGGGGGTAAGATAGTTGCGGAGCCTGGCAATGTTGCGCAGATGGAAATAGGCGGTGCCGGTCAAGGCGCGGATGTGGGGGAGGAAGGAAAGTTTTTGATCGAACATGATGCTGAGGTTCCTGATTGGCTTTGTGAGGTGGAGAGTACAGCCTTGGATGTTGAGGCTGGCAGCGCCCGATGTGCGGAGGCGCTGGCTTGAGCCAATCAGGAGGGCCTCGGTCTTATTCACGTTCAATTGCAAAAAGTTGTTCCTCGTCCACGATTCGATGTCGGACAGACATGCTGTCAGAACATCGATCGTCTGGGGGTTGAGGGATGAGGCAGAAAGGTACAACTGGGTGTCATCCGCATACATGTGGAAATTTACCCCATGTCTGCGGATGACGTCGCCCAGAGGGAGCGTGTAAAGGGTGAAAAGAAGGGGACCGAGGACAGAGCCCTGAGGGACGCCGTGGGAAACTGTGCGGGGGTTTGAAGAAAAGCCATTGGAAGAAACAAAATGTAAACGATGGGTCAAATAAGAGTGGAACCAGTCAAGGATTGTGCCTTGAAGGTTGAGGTGGGAGGAAAGACGTTGAAGGAGGATGGTGTGATCGACTGTGTCGAACGCAGCAGACAGGTCAAGGAGGACGAGGAGGCAGAGGGAGCCCTGGTCACAGGCGGTTAGGATGTCATTTGTGACCTTGACCAGGGCAGTTTCTGTGCTGTGGATAGGGCGGAAACCTGATTGGAGGGGTTCAAGAAGTGAGTGATTTGAAAGGAAAGAGCGGAGCTGGGAGGCAACCACTCTTTCAAGGACCTTGGATAGAAACGGGAGGTTGGAGATGGGTCGATAACTTGATGGTTGCGACGCATCAAGGGAGGGTTTCTTCAGGATAGGGGTGATGGTGGCTGTTTTATGGGAGGTAGGGACGGTTCCTGAGGAGAGGGAAAGGTTAATGGTGTCAGAAATGAGTGGGGCTAACAAATGGAGCTGGGTGTGGAGGAGGGGGGGTGGGGATGGGGTCCAATGAGCACGTGGTGGGTTTCATGGAGGTGATTGTTTTTGTGATTGAAAGCGGGGTGGTGGGGTTGAAAGTGTGAAATGGGGGGTGAGTAGGGGTTGAGGTAGCTGATGAGGGCGCTGAGGTGGAGGACTGGTGGGGGGAGGAAACCGCAGAGCGGATTCTCTCAATTTTGGATTCGAGGAAATCCAGCATTTCCTCACAACGAACGTTTGAGGAGAGGATCTGCGAGGTGAGGCGGGGGGGGCAGAGGAGATGGTTGGTGGTTATAATACGTTCTTTCCCTGGACAATAAGGCAGTGAAACTTCAGTATTCCCTTCCTTCTACCATTCAAACTCTGGGCTTCACCTAACCACTTTGTCTATCTGAAGTACTACCCTAGGAGCAGTAGCTCAAAGATTCTCAGGAAAACAACCTGCCATTGGAAATAAGCATTCACATCTGCTCTGATTCTAATCATTTAAAATTCAAATGGTCCATAACCAAAGCGAACACCGTAGATATTGATGCACACTTGGGGAGTCTCTCTAGGTCCCCAGGCATGCTAACAGATGGATAAATCTCTGTCAGGCAAATACTTAGCACAGATGGATACCACCAGGGTAAGGAAATCTCATATTAATTACATCTTGTCAGTTCCCAAAGAAAACAGATGCTCGGACGCACAGATCCACAGGTACACAACAGGACTCACATGGGTTGTAAGAATATCATTGCTAATAACAAAAGTAAGCAATGCAAATAACCAGCTGATCTAGAAAGATTTATATGCTTTCGTAGTTTGCACAGAACCAATACACTGCAGTACAATAATGGAGGATGAAACATTTAAGTATATTCAAAGTACAATTGATATGTTTCCACTCTTTAAATAAATCCAAAACAATTACAATACAAATTAGCATTTATATAGTGTCTTTCGTGTTGAAATAGCTCCAAATGGATGATAATGTAATAATTCCAGATATCTGCACTTCTGCATTAATTAAAATATTGCTTGCTATTGTTTTGTGGGCAAACTATTGTACATCCACAAAATGTCCACAAAACATCCACAGTTACTTTACTCCACTCCATGCTAACACCACTATCTGCCCGATATATAATGCACACCAAAATTATATATGGTGTACATATAACATAATAATAATAATCCTTGCAATTGATATAGCGCTTTTCACATCTTATCAACGCCTGAAAGCGCTTCACAGAATTTACCTTAAAGTGAATTGACTGTATATTTGTGGGTGAAATGCGGCAGCCAATTGCTCACAGCAGTGTCCCACAAACAGTCTTGGATTGAAATGACCAATTTTATTATTGTGTTTTTTTTGGAGGGATTATTATTAGGCATGTGAAGTAAGGAAACTTGGCAAAGGTTCGCCCTGATCTGCCTGGATTCGAACACAGGTCTCACACTTGTAGGGTGAGCACTCTAACCACTGAGCTATAGGAGCTCCACATAACGGTCTCTTATGCTAAAGTGGAAGAGAGACCACAAAAGCCTTCATTTGTGTCCTGCATGTTTGTGAATGCTGGGTGCACACAGCATTGAGCTTGTCAGTAAAGTCAAATATCCTGTCACAACTCACTATTAAAGACCAGAAAGAATACTGGCAGGTGACGTCTCACAGGAGCTCTGTTGAAGGGGAGTGGAAAGGATTCAAAGTGCCTTTGAAAATGAGTAGTCGATAGGAAGAAAAAGTTGCAAAGATAAACTATACTGTGGGAGGAAATATTAATAACCGTTGCATTTGACACAGTATCTTATCACGTCGTTGAGACAGTTCAAAGCGCTTTGCGGAATTTACTTTAAAGTGATCTGGTTGTGTGTACGTGGGCGAAATAAGGTATGAATGAAACATGATTATTCAGGCAATTGAGTCTGCTCCTTGCAACAGACTGTATTCAAATTCTGCTGACCTGGTTAATTAATTTAATTATGATTCATGTAATAACCCGCTAGAGGTGAACAAGCACAAGTAAAACTTCTAAGAAATGTAAACGTACCACTAACCTATTTCAATCAAGCAATCAATCAATCAATCAATCAATCAACCAATCAATACATTTATATAGCACCTTTCACGTTGGGAGGATGTACCAAGGTGCTGAACAGTCAGGAGAGATCAGAGCAGGTGAGGGGGAAGGGTCGGGGGAAGGAGAGTAGGAAAATTAACTACATTTCTGGGTGAAACGCGGCAGCCAACTTGCGCACAGCAATCGCAGAAGTGGGGCCAGGGAAGAAAGGGGGAAAAGAGGGCAAGGGGGGAGAGGGAGGGAAAGGTGGTGTGGGATAAAGTCAGGAAGGAAGAGGGGGGAGAAAGGAGGTAAAGGAGAGGGAGGGAAAGGTGGGTTAGGGGCAAAATCAGGGAGAAATAGGGAGAAAGGGGGGTAAACGGGAAGAGGGAGGGAAGGGAGAAAAGGGGGAAAGGGAGGGAGGGAAGAAGAAGAAAAGGGGGGGGGAAGGTTAGGGGGCAATGGGGGATTAAACAACAACAATAAACAACAAAGTCAACAGCAATAAACAACAAAATCAATAACAACAAAAGCAATAACAATCAACAATTGTCCAGCAACCGCTCCTTGTCCCCGCCATCCGCCTGGACGATCTTTAAAATGGCAGAATAAGGGCCCAATGTGGTGACAGGCCCCCAAACCGACTAGCTCCTAAGCTGGTGACTTGGTGACTTGGTGAAGTATACTGTATATTCTTCTACATCAGGCAAACTAAAAATTAGAATATATATATATCAGGCAAACCAGAGTGGTGTATACTAAGGAATAGTCACAGATCATTTGAGCTGTTTATTATGTAATAATAAATATGTATATAATAATAAATAATTGAAATGATTGTTGAGATGTTCCTTGGTATGCATCACTTTGGTCCCTGAAAACATTCATTTGTCATTTCACTTCTGGTGGATATTCAATGTTCTACCTGAGAAGAGAGGGCAATTGTCTCAGGATCCTTGTCCAGGCTCCCGAAGTAACAATGCCTCAGATAAGTTGGTCATTCACCTTATGGTTGTTTGTGTGATCTCAGTGTGTGCAAAAGGGCTTCTGCATTTGTCTACAACAATGAACAGAAAAGAAGCAATGTTGGACATTGTATTGGGTGTTATTGAGTTTATATAGCTGTATTAAAAAATCATCATTACCTGAATATTCTTACCCTGGAGGTACAGTACTTTGATCAGAGAGCAAATTAATATTAATTTTATTTTGTCCTTTGGTACATCTGCTGATCTGAGACTTGACTCATCCATGGAATGACACGCACTGTTGTGCACTGTGAAGCGGAAATGTCATGCACTTTATGTCTGCGTGGTGTATTGTCAGTAATGATGTATGTCGTACAAAATATATTAGGGAGTAAAAAATGTTATTGAGATTAATGATGTTATCAATGGAGCATAGTGAGAACAGATGAGAGGCAATTCACTTTAGCTATGAGTCTTGAGAATAGTGGTGTTGCAAACGTCCACTGGAAGACATGTGTTATGATTGAAGTGAAATTAATTTCAAGGAAAGTGTTATAATCATTCTAGGACAAGTGCCAGTAGTCAGATATATAATAAATAAAATATCCAGAAAACACAGCACGCTACCATTTAGATTTTATTGCTGTTCTAGTGGAGGGAGTGGGTGGCACTTTCAATATTACTGTTTACAAATAATATGTTGTGTATTTTTGTCAAAATCTTTCAGTACACTGCAGAAGTTCTGATATTTTATGATCTAACGCAGGACAGTAAAAGCCCATTTATCCAGCACCCTCGGGACCTGCCCAATGCCGGTTAAAGCGCGTGCCGGATATTGGGCCGAAAACACAATTTTTAAAAAAAAATGCATTTTTCCGGATAACTTCCGGATAATCGAATGCAGACCTTTTTTTTGTATGCTGACTATACAGAAGTTAAGGTTGATCGGGTCACGGATAAATGGGCTTTTACTGTATTTACTTTAACTACACAAGCAAGAACAAAATTACATTTATAGAGCGCCTTTCATGTTGGGAGGACATCCCAAGATGCTGAACAGTCAGGAGTCGGGACTCAAGCATGGGGTGGGGCAGGGTAGGGGGTGGGGAGGGAGAGCAAGAGAGAGAGAGGTGGGAGGGTGGCAGAAGGCACGATCGAAAAGGAGGGTCTTGAGACTGGCCTTAAAGGACGCAAGGGAGGAAACGAGGCAAAGGGACTGTGGGATGGAATTCCAGAGTGTGGGGGCAGAGAGGCTGAAAGCCCAGCCACCAATTGTAGGGCGGGTTGAGTGAGATACATGGAGCAGACCGGAGCCCGCTGAACGGAGATTGCTAGGTCAGTAAGTCAGAGAGATAGGAAGGGGCAAGGCCGCGTTTGGTTGAGGATATTAATTCTATCCTCTGGGGAATGGGCAGCCAATGGAGCCCCGTGAGAGTGGGAGTGATAGGTCGGGGATCCTGATGCAGCAGAGAACAAAAGCTGCAGAGCTTTGGATGATCTGCATCTTGTGAAGGGAAGAGCTGGGAAGGCCGACGAGGAGGGAGTTTCCATAGTCGAGCCTTGATGTGACAAATGCGTTACATGAGATGGAATGTGCAGCCATGGATACTGATGCTGCCAGCGCCTGAGGTGAGGGGGCGTTGACACGAGCCAATCAGGAGGGCCTCAGTCTTGTTGACGTTCAGCTGAAAAAAGTTATCCCTCGTCCAGGACTCGATGCCGGACCGGCATGGTTTTCAGGACCCCGGTATGCTTGGGGTTGAGGATGGAAGCAGAAAGATAAAGTTGGGTGTCATCCGCATACAACAACAACAATTTTGATTTATGTGAAAATTTACCCCATGTCTCCAAATGATGTCACCAAGGGGTGTATGTAGAGGGGACTAAGGACAGATCCCTGAGGAACTCCATATGAGACGGTGATGGGGGTGGAAGAAAAGCCATTGGCAGACACAAAGTGGAGATGGTGTGAAGGATATGACTTGAACCAGTCAAGGACAGAATCTTGAAGATTGAGATGGGAGGAGAAGCGGTGGAGGAGGATTGAATGGTCCACGGTGTCAAAGGCGGTGATAGGTTGAAGAGGACGAAGAGGCAGAGGGAGTCCTGGTCACAGATGGTCAGGATTTCATTTGTGACCTAGACTAAAGCAGTTTCCGTACTGTGGGCAGCACGGAAGCCCGATTGGAGGGGTTCTTGGAGGGAGTGGGATGAGAGGAAAGAGTGAAGCTGCTGTCTTTAAAAGACTAATGTTGAGAATCAAAGAATGCTTCTTGTTGTGAGTCTTTTGAGGTATGCTGTATAATGCAATTGAAACTAAAATTGGAAAAACATATATTGATTGAGTGTTAAATGTTACTTTATGACCAAAGCATCTTAAAGAACAACGACAATAATGTGCTATTGTTCAGTAAACAGACCATTAACCAGCAGTAGAATATTGTGCTCCATTATTTGGAAGTCTAATACTCAATACTTAAAATGAATGGTTTGTTGATGTTAAAAATATTACGATAAGGCCTGTTAATTATCAAAAGATTGGTAATTTCAGCGCACACATCACAATTTGCAGCCCATTTCAGAGAAAACGTTTCGCAATGCAAGAGTTTGCATTGATTTAAATGGGAGTAAGGAGAAGATATCTTATTTTGAAAATTGTTGTCTCTTTTCAGCTCCAGAGATTTTCCAGTCCTATTTGGAAGGAGGTCCTGGCTACTCATACCCTGTAGACTGGTGGTCACTGGGCATCTCAGCTTATGAGCTATTGCGGGGTTGGGTAAGTTTTGCAGTTCAGATCATGTTGGTTTAAACGTTTAATTGAAAAACGAATTTGATCTTGTCCTTTCAGATTGCCAGGTTACCTGCATGACACCACCTCACAACATCAAGCTGTTTCTTAAATAAGTGCAATAACCTGATCTCATCTATCCTTCCTGGTAACCTCTTCCAGCTCTCGATTACCTCAAGTGTATCATACAATTTCACGTGTTCAGTCCTAAATGTGTCTTTAGCAATCACGAACCTGCGTCTTCTACTTTTTCTGCCCCCATCAAGCATTGTATCAACTTATTTTAGATCCTCTATAGACGTCTATTTTTGTGACTGAAAAGCAGTATATTTATCCAGTTGTTCTTATCTTATCTTTCATATACTGGGGATCAACCTCCTAATTGGCTGCCGTGTTTTGCCCCCCAAAATATAGTCAATTCTGTTTATGGTATAATCTGTGAAGTACTTTGAGATGTCTCGAAGACTTGATAAGGTGCTATATCAAATGCAAGGATTATTTTTATTGCATGGCAGTGCTGGTGAATGTATACACTGTGATCAATTAAATCATTATTATTGCTCTCATTCAGGATTTGATGTCTATCAGAATGATAGACATTCTGTCAGGACAGCAATGGTCTCGTAGTCGAGTGTCAAGCCAGAGAGATAGATTTGGGTGTCATCTGCATATGTGTGGAAGTTGACCCCATGTCTGCAGATGATGTCAGGAGAGGACCAAGCCCTGAGGAACACCCTACACGACTGCGGAGAAGCCATTTGTGGAGACAAAGTGGAGCTTGTTGTGAGTGCAGTTTGCTCTGAGAGCCAGTGGAAGCTTGACAAGTTGCATGGCCTATTTCTGCCTATATACAGTCAACCCTTGCCGAACGCGGCTTTCTCGAGTGTGGATTTGCCTATACACGAATAAATATATGCGGCACTTTTTTGCGGAACGCAAGTAAAATTTGCTGGCTGGCCCCACACGCATGCGCATTTGGGAGGACGCCGGCCTCGTGCGCAATGCACACTTGGGAGGAAGCCGCCATCTCCCGACTAAGTCCAATGATTCCTCGGCCTCGAAGCAACCTAATGGCATTGCATGGTAAACAGAAGGGGGCAGAGAGAGAGAGTCTCCTAACACTTCCAGGACCAAAGGTAAAATAATTTAGCCAAGCTGTGGTACTGTAAAGTGTTGTTTTATTGTCTCCAGTGAGTCAGTGAGAGCAAGGAGAGTGATGAGCGGGGAGAGCGAGCCAGCCGGCTGTAGCCCACCTCAGTACGTACCTTGTGTTGGTTGGGTGTGGATGTGCCTGGAGGCTGGAGGTTGGATAGCCTGTGGATGGATTCCCCTAACCGTTTTTTCCCATTACTTATTAAGCTTATCAAACGCAATTTTACTGAGTGCGCTGTTTTCCAGGAATGTAACCCCGCGTTCGAGGAGGGTCTACTATATTTCCATCTACCTAAGTGATTAAAGCTGCTGTTAACCAAGCTCATGGGCAACATATCAAATTGCTAGCTCTCTCTATCTGCACCATGTGTTTGTGTTTTTTGGTTTCCATTACTCTCCCTAGATGATGAATGCCACAAAACAACATTTGTAGATTCTACTTTTCAGAAGCCAATTTCATGCTGCGTTTGTTTGTTTTTTGATTATGGACGCTCATAAATCATTTGTTAATTTGCCATGTTCTCTTTGCAAACAAATGGAAGTCATTCCTGTGGATATACACTCAGCTCCCTTGTACCATTTCACCTCTATTACTTCTATCCCTGGTTTCGTGTGAGTCTTTAGTTCATTTACACATGTTTCATTGAACATTTATACATTGTTATTGTGTTATTCATATCTTGGTTGCTTAATCTTAGCCTGCAGAAAATATAGAAAATCTAATTTGAATAGACGATAGAAACTTTTATCTGGCAGCCTGAGGATCAGTGCGGTTCACTGTTTTACAGCCGCATAGCAACAGTCCTTCAAACAGGTGCAAATGTGAACATTTTCCATCAAAATGATTAAGGTGAGAAATAATTTTTTAGACAGCAAACAATGAAACCTTGAGATTCTCTGCAGTTTTTCTTACTGATGCCACAGGGTATCAGCAACGATCCGCATCTATATTTTCATTGTTATTGACAATTGACTTCACTGCACAGTTCATCAGCAATGGTTTGTTTCAATTTTAGTTCCACGGAAACATCAGTACTGCTCTGGCAACGTTTTCAAATACTTTACTGTCAATAAAATATCTCAAATCACCTTGGGTACAACATATGTGGTGAGCAATGATATAATGAATCTTTGTACAAGATATAATTTGCAACCAAGACTAAATATTACTGGAACGCCAGGTCTACTATTAACTCCCATCTACAGAAAACCAGAAATTACCAATTAACATTGAAAGCACCTGACGTGTCCAATCCTAGTTATACTCTGCAGTTCTCATCTCCAACCTCCCACTACTCTATAAAGCCCTGGTATACAATATATATATATAATAATAATCCTTGCATTTGATATAGCGCTTTTCACATCTTATCGATATCTCAAAGCACTTCACAGAATATACTGTAAAGTGAATTGATTGTATATTTGTGGGCGAAATGAGAACCTTGAGATTCTCTGCATTTGGTAGTCGATGCAGTCGACTGGTACGAGTCGTTGCTTCCAAGCTTCACTCCTTTCTCTCTTGCCATTCCCTCATCGATCCCCTGCAAAGGCGCCCCGTGCTGCCCATAGCACGGAGACAGTCCTGGTCCAAGTCTCTAACTACATTCTAAACATCTGTGATCAAGGCTCTCTAAGCTTCCTTGTCCTGCTTGACCTCTCTGCTGCCTTCAACAGTGTTGACCACTCCATCCTCCTACATCGCCTCTCCTCCCAGCTCAATCTTCACAGACCTGCCCTCGCCTGGTTTAACTCCTACCTTTCTCACCGTCTCCACTTTGTCACCACCAATGGCTTCTCTTCAGCCCCCGCACTGTCACCTGTGGCGTCCCCCAGGGCTCTGTCCTTGGCCCCCTACCTTTTAATATCTACATGCTCCCCCTTGGCGACATCATCCGCAGACATAGGGTCAACTTCCATATGTATGCAGATGACACACAACCCTATTTTTCTGCCTCTACCCTTCACTCCAGGACCACTACTGTTCTGACAGACTACCTGTCAGATATCAAGTCCTGGATGAGAGCTAAGTTTCTACAGTTGAATGTCAACAAGACCGAGGCTCTCCTGATTGGCTCGCACCATCGCCTTCATGCATCAGGCACTGGCAGCATCAACCTCCATGGTTGCACACTCAACGTCACCAAGCCAGTCAGGAACCTAGGTGTCTTTTTTGATCCTCAACTGTCTTTCCTTCCCCCCACATCCAAGCCATGACCTGCTCTGCCTTCCCTCACCTCTGCAATGTTGCCTGACTCTGCCACTACCTCACCCCTCAGGCCGCTGAAACTCTCATTCACGCCTTCATCACATCCCGAGTCGACTACTCCAATGCCCTGCTTGTCGGCCTTCCCAATGCCTCCCTCCATAGGCTACAGATGATCTAGAACTCTGTGGTCTGTGTCCTCTACCGCTCCAAGCTTTGTGACCTCATCTCCCCCATCTTCGCCCGACTCCATTGGCTCCCCATCATCCAGAGGATCTAATTCAAGATCCTGGTCCTCACAATCAGAGCCCTCCTCTTCGACGGTCCCACTGATTACCCCAAATCCCCCCCTTTCCCTCCACCCTCCCTGTTCCCGACCCCAGCTCGGATCTGAAATAATGACTGTCCAGTGCCTTGGGACATCTTCCTGATAAGAAAGGCGCTATACAAGTGTAATTTTGTTGTTGTTATTGTTGTTGAATGGATATTACTTTTCTTTGTGTGTCCTCTCAACGTGAAATGTAATTTTGTTATTGTTGATTGTTTAATTGTCGGTCTTCCCAGGATCCTGGGATTAGCTACTGTGAAGCGCTCTGAGACGCCGTCCAGCGTGGAGGGCGCTATATAAATGAAAGTTGTTGTTGTTGTAATTGAGGCCAGAAGAATAGATTCATTTAAAAAGCAGCTATGATGATGAGGATATTCCAGAGGGATGAGAACAAAGGGCGTTCTTCACCAAAAACAATCTTGTGATCTTGTTATTAGCTCTGGTTCAGTTAATGTTGTGTATTCTTCATTTCCATATAGATTAAGTTGGTGTTGAGGTAACTTAAATGTTAGTATAAATGTTTCCATTACTTCCAATCAATGAACAAGGTTAGAAGTTCAACACATAGAGCAGCACACTTTTGTTGGACACTCATATAAGAATAAGAATAATTTATGATCAGTCCATTGATAATTATTGATGAATTTAAATGTTTTTGAATTACAAGTACAAACTGGAGAGTGCTTAAATTGTGCAGGTACATCATTTATATTTGTTACTGTGATAAAAGCAGATAAATCTGCTTTTAGAAACTTTACAAAGAAGAATTTTGTCCCAAAGACCTTTGTTGTTTATTAAATGCACAAGGAAAGAATTCCAATGATTTTGCTCTGTTTCATCTTACAGCGACCATATGACATTCACTCCAACACAGCAGTGGAAGAAACAATTCTCATGTTCAGATCTGAAAAAGTGCATTGTTCCTCCACCTGGTCAAAAGGCATGGTGGCACTAATAAAAATGGTAAAGAATTGAGTGAAAGGTGTAAACTGTATGCACACATTTTTAATTAATCAATATGTGCCATGCACTTCACATACTGTGTTCAGACATATTCCAGAAGTGTAATTTGTGATATCTCTTTGCAAAATTCCTTTAATTTATGCAACTGCAAGCTTTACATTGCAGATTGGAATTCCATTAGATAACGAGGAATCATACCATCATAACTTAGATTGTTTCTTTCATTTTTATTACAATCTAATGATTTCAATATGTGTGCATTTCATAGACCCTCTCTAGAGCGTATTTTGACTGGCAAATTATTGAGTTTGACTACTACTTTATAACTCGATACCAAATTAATATCTTACATTTAATTAGGCAGAATTAAATCACAATCCAGTATTTTACTCTATAAATTTAATTTTGTTGTTGTTGTTTACTTGTGTAAAATGCATTACAAAGATTTGGTGACAAATTTTGTTTTATTCTTACGCCTCCGATAGAACCAAATAGTAAATGGAGTTGTTTGTTTTACTGCAGCTGCTTGTGAAGGATCCTGAGAGCCGTCTGTCAAGTCTCAAAGACATCCAAAATTCTCCATACTTAGCCAATGTGAATTGGGATGCTGTTCAGGAAAAGATTGTCCCTCCTGGCTTTGTTCCAAATGTGAGTTAACAACTGAAGACAAAAATATAACTTGAACTGAATACTGCAGGACGATTTAGTTTTATTGCTGACTGTTGTACATTATTCAATTGATAAATATTCATTCTCCAATGCAATGAATTTTTAAAACCTTGAATTATCCATACTAATGTATGGTAGTACATGATAATGGACGGATAACAACACTAGCAGATGGATTAACAGATAAACCAATTTAACTGATAGCTGTATTTGTTATCTGGCCATTCTACCACAATCCCAACATCGTGTAATGAAAATCCCTTCTGTTATTCTCCCTTTAAAGGCACTATCTCATGCTGGCTAAGTGCCAGATACCTTCTAGTAACCCATAATATTAACCATTCGACATGTCTGAGCCGAGACAGTGAGTGAGGCTCAATAGGCTCAATGAACTTTATACTTTAGAGACAGAATCAGACCTGATTCCTCTGAAACTACTAACGTCAGCCAGAGCCAGATTTCATCAATTGTTCCCAAACAATATCAGATATTGGTAATTCCTCCAAATCCGTTCCATCCATAATCACATATTGAATAGAACTATTTAAACCTTCATTGAAAAGAACAACAACAAACAACAACAAATTACACTTATAAAGCGCCTTTCACATCGGGAGGACGTCCCAAGGCGCTGCACAGGAGGCGTGTGACCCATGCTGGGAGGGGAGTGTTTGGGAAGGGGTGAGACACGAAGGGGAGGTCGAAAAATTCGGGGTGGAACAAAAGGCACGGTCGCAGAAGAAAGTATTCAAACCGGCCTTGAAAGAGGAAAGGGAAGAAACGAGACGGAGGGATTGGGGGATGGTATTCCATAGGGTGGGAGCAGAGAAACTGAAGGCCCGGCCTCCGATGGTGGGGTGGTTCGGGCGGGGGGCTTGGAGCAGGCCAAGTCCTGTTGAATGGAGGGTCCGGGTGGGCTTGTAGGGGGAAAGTTGATTGGTTAAATAGGGCGGGGCAAGGCCGTGTAAGGCCTTGAAGGTGAGGACGAGGATCTTGAACTCGATCCTCTGGAGAATGGGGAGCCAGTGGAGACGTGCGAGGGTGGGGGTTATATGGTCGCGGAGGCGGGTGCGGGATAATACACGGGCTGCAGAGTTTTGGATGACCTGCAGCCTGTGAATGGAGGAACTGGGGAGGCCGACGAGGAGAGAGTTTCCATAGTCAAGCCTCGAGGTGATGTACGCGTGCACGAATGTTTCGGCAGCGCGGGGGGTAAAATAATTGCGGAGCCTGGCAATGTTGCGCAGGTGGAAATAAGTGGTGCCGGTCAAGGCACGGATGTGGGGGAGGAAGGAGAGTTTTTGATCGAACATGATGCCAAGGTTCCTGACTGGCTTTGTGAGGTGGAGAGTGCAGCCTTGGATGTTGAGGCTGGCAGCGCCCGATGTGCGGAGGCGCTGGCTTGAGCCGATCAGGAGGGCCTCGGTCTTACTCACGTTCAATTGCAGGAAGTTGTCCCTCATCCAGGACTCAATGTCGGACAGACATGCTGTCAGAACATCGATGGTCAGGGGGTTGAGGGATGAGGCAGAAAGGTACAGCTGGGTGTCATCCGCATACATGTGGAAATTTACCCCATGTTTGCGGATGACATCGCCCAGAGGGAGCGTGTAATGGGTGAAAAGGAGGGGGCCGAGGACAGAGCCCTGAGGGATGCCGTGAGAAACTGTGCGGGGGTTTGAGGAAAAACCGTTGGAAGAAACAAAGTGTAAACGGTGGGTCAGGTAGGAATGGAACCAGTCATGGACTGTGCCTTGAAGGTTGAGGTGGGAGGAAAGACGTTGAAGGAGGATGGTGTGATCAACTGTGTCGAACGCAGCAGACAGGTCAAGGAGGACAAGGAGGCAGAGGGAGCCCTGGTCACAGGCGGTTAGGATGTCATTTGTAACCTCAACCAGGGCAGTTTCTGTGTTGTGAATTGGGCGGAAACCTGATTGGAGGGGTTCAAGGAGTGAGTGAGTTGAAAGCAAAGAGCGGAGCTGGGAGGCAACCACTCTTTCAAGGACCTTGGATAAAAATGGGAGGTTGGAGATGGGTCGATAGCTTGATGGTTGCGACGCATCAAGGGAGGGTTTCTTCAGGATACGGGTGATGGTGGCTGTTTTAAGGGAGGTAGGGACGGTGCCTGAGGAGAGGGAAAGGTTGATGGTGTCAGAAATGAGTGGGGCCAAAAGGTGGAGCTGGGTGCGGAGGAGGGGGGTGGGGATGGGGTCCAATGAGCACGTGGTGGGTTTCATGGAGGTGATTATTTTTGTGACTGAAAACGGGGTGGTGGGGTTGAAAGTGTGAAATGGGGGGTGAGTAGGGGTTGAGATAACTGATGAGGGCGCGGAGGTGGAGGAGTGGTGGGAATGTTCTGCAAGTGACTTTTTTTTAAAAGATAGTGATGATGATACTCGCTTGCTAAGTTGTGTCTCTTTTTAAACAGAAGGGAAGACTGAATTGTGATCCTACATTTGAACTCGAAGAGATGATATTGGAATCCAAGCCTCTCCACAAAAAGAAGAAACGACTGGCTAAAAACAAGTCCAAAGATATTGGTAAAGAAAGTTCTCCACTGGTAAGTAAGTTCATTAGTTGTACAATCATTTTATCAGCAATATTCCACCCCCCACTCCCTTCCCTCCCACCGCACTCCCGCCCCCCATCCTCTCCCTCCCACTCCCCTGCCTTTCACCCCTGCTTCCCTTCCTCACTCTCTTCTGCATTCCTTCCCTCCCACCCCAAGTTTTTAGCCTCTGTTCAGCAATTCCCCAGAGCAGTGTGATTCAGATCACAAACTTGGAAACATGCTGAAAATCACACCAATGTCATAGCATACTACGCAATTTATTTACTCCAAAAAATCTATTTAGTTACTTTATGAAAGATTCTACAGAGCCAGTGTAGTTAATTCTTTTTAAGCATAAAAATAATCTACTTTCTTGTAGAGTCCTGTAGCTCAGTAGTCAGAACACTCGCCTTGGAAGAGACCTGGCTTCAATTCCAGGCAGGGCGAAACCTTGGGTGAGTTTCCTTACTGCACATGCCTAATAATAATCCCTCCAAAAAAAAATTGTCATTTCAATCCACGACCGTTTATGGGACACTGTTGTGCGCAATTGGCTGCCGCTTTTTGCCAACAAAAATATAGTCAATTCACTTTACAGTATATTCTGTGAAGCGCTTTGAGACATCTAAAAGACATGGAAAGTGCTGTATCAAATGCAAGGATTATTATTGTAAATTAATAACACCATTAGTCATGTCTGCAACAAAATTGCTACACACTAAGGAAATAAATATTACATTTTCTTTTTAGCAATCATTAAAAATGTTTGAATTATTAACAAGTTACGGTATCAATAATTCATTTTCAAATTTTAAATTCACAATCACAAGCTGCTGATCATCCAAAACTTTACACCTCATATCCTCTCCCGCACCAGGCTCCGTGACCCCATCACTCCCACCCTCGCCTGTCTCCACTGGCTCCCCATCCGCCAGAGGATCGAATTCAAGATCCTCGTCCTCACTTTCAAAGCCATTCTTTCCCTTCCTATCCCTCTGACCTGTTGTCCCCCTATCAACCAGCCGGTTCTTTCCGTTCAGCGGGCTCTGGTCTGCTTCATGCCTCTCCCCCCACCCTCCGACCCGCCCTACCATCTGTGGCCTGTCTTTTAGTTTCTCTGCCCCCACACTGAAACTCAATCCCACAGTCCCTCCGCCTCGTTTCCTCCCTTGCCTTCTTCAAGCCTGGTCTCAAGACCCTCCTTTTCAACCGTGCCTTCAGCTGCCCTTCCAGCTCTTTGCCTCCCCTCACATCTTCCCCCCCACCCCTGCCCTCCCTAATGCTCGGGTCCCAACCCCTGACTGTTCAGCGCCTTGGGACGCCCTACTGACGTGAAAGGCGCTCTATAAATGTAATTTTGTTATTGTTAAATGGAGGCCTGGAAGATGAATCCATGTTTCTAAATTATTTTTACACATGTTTCTTTATCCTTATGAAATGACCTGATCTGATAGAATGGACATCTACAACAATGTCTAGAAACAGTGCATAAGGAGTTCATCATATTCAACAGGGAGAAGTAAGTATGCATTGGCTATTTATTTACTCAGCTGAGTTCAGTGTATTAACTGGCCATGAATAGGATATTTATTTAAACTGAGCACATGGTGATTAATAAATTAATAACATTACTCATCATGATTTTGCCTTCGACATTAGAATTGGGAGCTGCTTTCAAAAAGGAAAGTTTCCTTACAACAAGAACGTGCGCATGAGTAAGATGCAAAGTGAAAACTCAGTAACTGTAAACCTAAGAGGAAAACAGATAGGCAGGGAACATAGTCACCTGGTGGCATTTTGGGAAGGTGCCTAACAAGTGTGACAAAAATAAAATAATTATTTCTTATTATGAATAATTTTTGGTTGACCCTGAAGGTTGCAGCAGGAGATTCCTGAAATTATTGACAGCCACAGGGCTGAGAATTCATGAGCTCGGCCTAATAATTCATGACAGCTCTCGAGGAGAGAATTACTGAGATTAGTGACAGTTTTCAAGGAGAAAATTCTAAGCATTAGTGATTAGTGATAGCACTCGGGGAGAGAATTCCTGGGATTAGCGACAGATCCACGACAGAGAATTCCAGGTTATCTGAGTTTGCCATTTTTTATCTACTAACTGTAGCATCAAAACAAATATTAATATCACAGTAGGAGAAGTTGCTCTAATTATATGTCAAGGAGTCTTAATTATCAAAATAATCTATTGAAACTGTTTTTAGGCATGTATTTTTAAAACTACAGGGGAGCTGATTAAATTGGACACATCATGGCCGGGCGTTTTGTCCGATTAACCTGGTGTCCAGGGTAACCAGTATCCAGTTAAAGCGGCTTCCACTGTACGTTTACTTCTCCAATTCTTACCACTTGTTTTTCCTGCCTCTTCTCTCCTTGCATTTACTATTTAACAATTCCAGGTTGAGCTGTTTTTCAGAACATATGTTTACATTTTTTTTTAATCGGTTGGTATTTTATTGCTTAAAATGGCACTTGATATTGAATAATTTTCAATATCTGTATCATGCATGTTATTTATCCTAAGACTAGCAGTGTGAATACTATGTAGGATGGCTACCAATAGTTCACTAAAACTTGCTACTAAAATGCCAATGGCGAAAAATATTTCAGTGGGAGGGGAGGTCTTTAAATAATAAAAAATAATCCTTGCATTTGATATAGCGGCTTATACTGTATATCTTTTGAGTTCTGAATGTCAGTCTAAATCGGCAGGGTCTTGGGTTAATTTATAATCAAATTAGTTTTAATAGCAAACAAGATTTTAAATTAAATAACACACATTGGAAAATAACTCCCAAATTAACCACTAAACGTTTTATTGCTCTATTGCCCCCAGTGGCCATAATCTGCAGAATCTCACGCTGCCAGCTTTAAGATAAGTATCATATGTGATATGAAGTGTGAAAATTATTAAATGTTGAGTGCCATTTTGAGGAATAAAATACCAATTAAAAATAATTGATGTATGACTTCTGAGCTGGAGCTGGATAAGAGGAAGTGCATTGGAAGGAGGAACACATGCAGTGTGTATGGTTAAGTGTAACTTCTCAGTGTAGGTAGGTGGAGGAATTATTGGACAAGGAATGTTTTACTGTATATTTTATACAAGCATTACAGAATTATTGTGCTCCAAATGTAGTTGCTTGGCTTGAACCGGAACGGATATGTAATTCCAGTCCAAATCATGGTATAAACTATACTCTTTTGGCTTCTGAAATTTGTGCCACACTAAAAATTTTATAGCCTGGCTTGGTTGAAAGGACTCTCATCTTTGAGGTAGCAGGTTGTGGGATCAACAACAACAACAACTTACATTTATATAGCACCCTTCACTCAGGGCATTGTTCCAGAGCACTAGACAGTGGCGGGGCACAGCCCCGAGCGGGGAAGGTGACTGTAGGCACCAAAGAGGAAGGTCTTCAGTCATGACCTAAAGATGGGGAAGGAAGGGACAAGCCAGAGGGAGAGGGGAAGAGCATTCCAGAATTTCGGGACATAGCGGCTGAAAGCGTGGTCACTAATGGTGGAACAAGGGACATACAGAAGGCCGGAGCCAGTGCAGTGGAGGTAGCGGGTGGTGGGTTGGGGAGTAAGCAGGTTGGAGAGGTAGGGAGGTGCCAGGGCATGAAGTGATTTGAAATTGAGATAGGATAGAAAATGAGCCTCTGCAAGACAGAGAATAAACTCTACAAAGGATTTACAAACCCAAGATCAGAGTAGCAACTATGTGCATGTTAGTATTGCTACTAGATCTTTCACATGATGGATGACTATCTAGAATTTCACTTTCTGAAAATAGTACTACAGCAGGCCCGTACGCAGGGGGGGTGCGACGGGTGCGTACGCACCCCCCCAAATTATAAAAGGTCCACATTTTCCGGGGTAGAGAATTGTATTTTTTATCAAATTTAAATACCAAGTAAAGTGAATTTATTGAGCATTTGTATAACAATCAGTTCTTCAAAACTATGTATAAATTATAAATACACATCTTTGAATGTTTTAGTATTAATATAAAATGATCGAGTCGCACACCAGAATCGGCGTCTGCCCAAAACATACCGCGTCGATAGACGAGTCAATGATGCGGCGAGTCTGTGACTCGTGACTGGATAAACATAGGCGCGCGCCAAGACTCAAATCCTCGTTTGGAAATCATCCCGTATACAGCCACAAGGGACAGCACCACTACTGGAAGCTAAAATCATCTTTTAATCTGATCACCGTAAGTAAAAATTGCTCAAGGTTTGAGAGGTGTGACTGTAATGCTAGCAAACAATGACAACATATTTACAAGCTTCTGAGAAATTAAAGTATTTGAGAACCCAACAAAAAAGTTATGTGTGTATGGACGGAAATGCCTATCTTTAAAAGAAATACTCATGGACGTAGGCTTTAGCGCCTATGTCTACGTGGTATGTCAATCGGAAATCATCCCGTATACAGTCACTACATAAAAAGGTAGCACCACTTTGTGGAAACTGAAATCGTATTTTAATCTGATAAATGTAAGTAAAAATGACTTAAGTTTTGATAGGCGTGTTTCTGAAATATCATGTTTCTTGTTTTGTCTTGATTATCACATTTGATTTATATTATTAAAAATGTATTCCTGTAATTAAAAATTGCTTTTAGAGACGTCAACTGGCATGCAAAAAAAATATGACCGCAAAGATAAACAGTGCTACTTTATTTCACATTCAGTTTTGTACCCAGAGTGAAAAAACATCAATGTCGCACGAATTTGGCATAAAAATAGTTTCACCATCATCTGATCGAGCGAACTCGGGCATTGACAACCACACTTCTCCACTGATCCCTTCTCTCCATGCAGCCTGACAACTCCCGCCTGCCAATACCCAAATCGCGCTCCAGAGTATCGATGTAGGTTAGGGTCGGTCTACCTCATGTTCTGTGACCGTGCAATGGTTCCCATAGGACTATGGACAGTTTCCTCCCGGCTTCTCCAGCTATGTCCGCTAAACCTAAGACGCCTCTGCAGTAATGTCTGTGATACCAGTGTGGTAGTGTACCATATAGCTCACTATTTGTCAGATGCTGTCGCCAGTAAACATTCAGGGCGTCTCTTAGAAGCCTAGTATATACCTCATGAGTCACCTAATCTCCTGGTCAAGGTTTGCGTAAGTGTCCAGCATTCTGATCCATATAGGAGTGACTTTCAGCACTCACGTTAATGCACATTCATTATAATATGGAAATCGATATTGGTAGAGTGGTTGACGTATTCGCTTCAAAGCAACCAAGGCGTCTCGAATATGGAACGCTATTAAAGAATTAATTTCCCCTCCCTTATTTTTTCAAGTATTTTTTCTTCAGATCAGTATTGCTTGATGGGTCACTTCCTTTAATTGTGATTCTAAATAAATAAAAACTAACTACACTATTGCTCACAGTTCAACGATATTTTCAGGATAATGCTGATAACAAGCTTGTAACACGTGTGAATTAACTGTTTTACACTGATTTTCAGTTACTGTATATTTTCTTGTCTTTTATAAAATTTGCTTTGTTGGAATATCTGAGCACATAATTCATACTTTACTCTTACATTATTGTTCATTACAGTCCGAAAGAAATTGAGTCATAGGATAACAATGCAGAACAACTTATTAATTACTGTCAATCTGTAGTTTATGATCATGTTCTCTTATATGCATACATTTATCAAGCATTCGTCATTGTACTGTTTTAATTGGATTGTAATTTACTTTATCGTTCACATTCCGTACATCATCGTGTCAACAATCGTGTTTGCTTTTATCGGCGAACACATTCGACATTCCCAAAAAATTTAGACAAGGACTACCGGGGAAAATAAAAACACTGAATAAATAATGATGCTCTTAAACACCAAGGACATGAAACATTTACCGTTCATATTGGATCTTCTGAACCGATTAAATAAGACCTCAAACTGTGTAAAACGTCGGAGCCTCGACGGGGTTTCGGGGGCAGCCCGCAAGCCCCCGGCCATTGTTGGTCCCATCACTAGCAATTCGCACCCCCCCATTAAAAATCCTGCGTACGGCCCTGTACAGTATCTGTCATTGTGAAGGTAACTGCAAATTCCAACTTGTATCCTTTCAGGCAGCAGAAAGGCCTTACATTGATATCCATTTGTATACAGGCGGTAATGGATATTGTTTCCATGTGGAAAGCAAAATTCATGCATTGCCCAGAATTCTATGGGCAGAAACCTGTGGTATCCACTTGAAGTTCATTTACTTGTTGGCTTTTCCACAGAGACTGGGATTGATGGATATACAGATATAATCCTTGCATTTGATATCGCACCTACAATGTCAAAACATCGGCAGGTGAACCTTAGGGGTTTCTGTGAAGTGTAGTGGTTGCATATTTAGGCAAATACAACAGTCGATTTGCACACAGCAATGTTCCACTAACAGCTATGAAGTGAATGACCACTTTCATCTGGGGGATAATATTGTGTCATGAAATCTTATAAGGAAGATGTTACTTTAGTTTAATGCCTCATCTGAATTGCTCCCTAGCACTGCATTTGAAGTGCCAGCTAAGATTGTAAGTTCAAAGCCTTGACAAGGGGTTTCAACACACAATATTCGGTCTCAGCGACAAGTCTCTGGCCCGTATAAGAAGAACTTAAATTTAACAACGAATTATCATGTCAACGTCTTTTGAAATAATTACTGTCAAGTGGCCTTGTAATTAAACCCAACAACCATTTTGCACACAGCAAGTTCCTACGAACCCATGAGGTAAATTATCAATTTTATCTGGGGGATTGTTGACCGGAACATGGGGGCGAAAACTCCACCAAAGAGTCAAGATTTCAAAATGATATTACATACACTCAGGTACCCCACTTTATAATCTTGAAGCACTTTGAAATGTCTCAACGACATAATAAGGGCTATATCAAATGCAGTGATTATTACGTATTATATAGAGAGAATTACATTGAATGTTACAGCACAGGCCCAACTAGTTGGTACCAGTGTTTATACTCTATGTGAGACTCTCCTCCCTCCGTACCCCTCTCTTCCCTTCTCCGTCATGTATGCATCAAATTTTCTTTCAAATGCACTCTGGAATGCCAACTCTTATGAAGGGCAATTTGTAAATGTATGTTGTTGTTGTTATTGATGCTTTCTGTTTCAACCAGATTCTGACATTGAGTACCACATTCTCATTGCTCTACATAAATAAGTTTCACCTACAAAAATACAAGCTATTTTATGTTTATGCTGTGTACAACACATAGCAGTAATATCACACGTATATATATATTCTGCACATTTTAATTATTGTATCAGATTTAAAAGTAAAATATTTTTCCATCCTGCTCATTTAGGATATTTCAATGGTTAGAACAAGGACAATCCTAACTAAGTGTAACCAGTGAATATCAAAACACAGGTTAACAGACAAGGACACTGTTGGAAACATTGATGATCAGTTTACACTGTGCCTTTCATTGACTCTCCAGTGCAAAATTGACAGCGACAGTCAAGGCAAAAATTATGTCCTACTTCCCGGTAAAATATGTTCCTTACATGTTCCTGAATCTCTTCTGCGTTTTAGCTGAAGCTGCGGAAGTATCCTAATCAACTGGATCTTCTTACAAACATGATTGTTATTGTGACAGCTGAATATAGACCTGTAATGGGATTGATCTAACCCCATTGTGATGCAATTCCTGGTTATCGCAATCTCCTTGGCAGAGCACAGTTTCTCATCATTTACAAAACAACAGCTTCAGCCCTATCGAAAATACATCATTGCCTCCCTCACTTGTTCAGTCACATTGAGAATGAAATGACACCCAGTTCAACTCATTTAGCTCTTCTCAATTTCCAACCCCCGCGCACCCCCCACAATGACCCACTCCCACCCCCACCATGAACCCATAATGTTTGTTTAACACTGCTTTCATAAAAGCAACATTATCTTTCATCCATCTCAGTTCAGTTCCTGAAAGATAAACCAATCACAGTGGAATATTGTTGTGTTGAATGCTGGGAAAACACTTTTTTGTACCTATGCTATGGAACACATATCCGCTCCTCAGGAAGGAGAACATGATTGAAACGTTAATAATAAGATATTCCATCTGACCAGATGTTATCAATCTTTCTAAAACTTTCAATAGCAAAGTATGATATTGAAGGTAATACACAGACCTCTGGAGTCCTGCACATCATTGGTTAGAGCAGTCACCTTGCAAGCAAAAAAACCTGGGCTCGATTCCAGGTTTGGGTGATACATTAGGCAAGTTTCCTTACTCCTCTGTTTACCTAGCAGTAAGTAGAAACTCAGTTGATTTGCAGATTGCTTTTCTGGGGGTATTAATCCCTTAAAAAATTACTATTTGGTCACTCAATCCACAACTGTTTGTGTGATATTGCTGTGCCCAATTGGTTGCAGCGTTTTGTGTCTGGTTTGGGTATCTCCAGCGTGGCGATGGATTACTGCATTGTCAAATACCTGGAGGACCAAATGAGGTTGAATGAATTGATCGTTCAAAGAGCCAGTCCAGATTCTCCTGTGCTGTAAATTTGTGTTTCTAAGTCACCTCTGGATAAAAGAAGCTCCCCAAATTTGTAGACCTACTTTGCCATCAGTTTGTATTGGGATGATTATGCGCTAGCATAACCCGAGGAAGATGTGAAATTCTAGTCATCTGCAGGTGAAGTAAAATCAGGCTGTCTGAGTGGATATTTTGAATATTATCATTCCCAGATCCTGGTTTAGCTGAGTTAATAATAATTGGATTTTATACTTTTACTCTGTTAAAACGCAGAAGGATTCACGATATGCAAGGAATTTATTTTACCCTAAAATGTGTCTCCACTGTAGAGTGCATGATTTTTTTTAAGTAAAGACAACATTGTGTGGAATCCTCTTCCATTAGATATAAATTGCATACATTTATGTATGTATAAATATATGTACATATATAAAATATATGTATAATTATTGTATACAATAAGTTTTTTCCTTGCATTTGATATTATTGTATACAATAATTACACATATATTGTATATATGTACAATATATACAATATATATTTATATATATACAATATATATTTATATATATACAATATATATATATTGTACATAGTTGCTCTATCTCTATTCTATAGAAGAAATTAAATTTTCACTGCACCAAGTTCCAAAACTGAGATATAACAATTTCCTGAGGTGAAGTAATTCTGAAGCTACAACAATTACAAATGCTAGTTTTTCACTAAACCTGTTTCACCACCAGAGAACAATGAATATTCTCTTCATTCTTACTCCTATATCTATCATGCTCACCTTAATTTACTGATATAATCGAGTGTATCTGCACTGTAATCATATTGTTGCACTGGAATTGCTTTAGCAGCAGAAGTGGAAAATGGGGAACCCAAATCGTGAGCTGAGTTTTACACTGTTTGTACACTGTTTGTTCAGGTTACTGCAGAATCAAAACATGGAAAAGCATTACACAAGATCACTTAAATATTCACTCGTTGAGCGAGCCTGTGGCTTACAAAGATGATTTTCTGTCTCCATTATAGCATATTTGTTGGTGAACAGTGAATTTTGCTGGCTCTTAGCTACAGCTACTATTGTCAACTGCTGAAGATCAGCTATTGGATTTGTGTCCTTTCTTAGGCCAAAGCCTTACACCATTTTTTCACTTGATTTCCTTTTCAGGTTAAGAAAAAGACAAGCAGCAAGTGGACAAACAGACAATAAAGGAAGTGGAAGTTGCAGTCAAACACACGAAAAGATGCAGGATGGACACAACAACAATGTACTTGGACTGTCAACACAACCATTGCGAGCTAGTCCGCCACAGCCCATCTGACTGCTCTGGGAACCCTAGAAACACTGATTGTATGATAATGAAAATAATTTCTGTGCATGCCTGCTAAGATATAGTTTCTTCCCACCAGAGAACAACTCAGCTGATTAAGACTCCTGGGAAATAAAATCTTTTTTAAAAAAGGGAGATTTTCTTATCATCTGGTTTATGCTGGTACGGAAGTGGGGATATTTCCTCTTGGGAGTGAGGTCTTGCTCAGGAAGACAGCAGAATAAATATTACCAAATTGTCTTGAAATCAATTTTTCATAACACACATTCCTCCAAGGAATAAACCCACTTGGAATGTGTAAGAGAAAGCATCACATCTTAAGCCTTTAAGCACAGTTAACTTTTGAGCCCCAGGGGTCTGAACTCGAGCTATCTATGAATATATGTGCAGTGCTGAATAATTGTTTTCAGTCTCACAAGATTCTTTCCTCATTTATTTTGATGCTCGAAACCGACTATTTGGCCCAAAACATCAAACTTTGTGAAAATGTTTCTTGTTTGTTCGTGTTCTGTTTCCCAACTTTTATAAATTAGTTCCAACGGTGTTTATATGAACTTTTTAGTTATCTGAATCACAACACTATACTGTGAGAACGACACAAATGAAGAGACGGTCATGCAGCGAATACTGGCAAGTAAAAGGTTTGTTGGTGGAAACAATCTGCGTTGATTAATTAGTAAATGTGCATTGTTTGTGAATAGTTGATAATAGAGTCTATTTACCTTCTGTATATTCCTTTTTATTGAATTATTTTAACTTTTTTAACTTAAACCATTTAACATCCAGGAATGACTCTTTTGCAGAAACTTGTTCCTCTAATAATTTTGGTGTCAACTGATTCCACATCAGAAGGACAAGGACTCCAAACTCCGTGTCTCTCTCATTTTTGAGAGGTCTCGGTGAAGGGCTCAAAGTCCACAATGAGGGCACCCATGTGGAGGAGAGGGCAAGATGAAAATATGATCAAAATCATCGGGTGTTTAAACGTCACCAGGTCTGGGGTTCTCAATCCCGAAGAAATCATAGACGCAACCTTTCTGAGAAGGCTATTTATTTATGACTCTCACAACCTCAGGTGCTGTAATTTTCGTTGAGAATAGATTGGATAGGTCAGTCAGTAGAGCATCAGACATTTAAAGCAATCAATGTGTTAGTCACCTGAGGGTCCAGGTTTCAAGTTCCTATCCGCAGATTACTTTATTACTTTCTGGAATGGGGGTAACAACAACAACATTACACTTGCATAGCGCCTTTCACGTCAGGAGGATGCTCCAAGACGCTGGACAAGGGTGGGATGGGTGGGAGAAGGAGTTGCCAATGGTGGAGAGATTGCGGGAAGGAGTTCCAGAGGATGGGGGGCAGAGTGGCTAAAGGCTCGCCCGCCAATGATGGGGCTGGTGGGTCGGGGACGTGGAGCAGTCCAGAACCTGCTGAGTGGAGGGGGTGGGCAGGCTGGTAAGGGGATAGGAGGTCACGGATGTAGGGTCAGTCAGGTAAGCAGGATGCATCCCTCCAGGACGAGAGTGTTTGTTTATTCCATTCCTACAATCTATCGACTCCATTCCAACAATCAATCTATCCACATGTGGTTGCAAGGAATTCTCACTTTGGTTGAGCTACTCTTAGGCATGGTGATGGGTTTCCGCATGTGTCAAGACACCTGACTGACCAAAAAGAAATGTTCACTACAGAGCTTGACAGAGTCATATCAATAAAGTAATTGTGTCAGTTTGGAGTACGTCCGTTTTATGATGGTGGCAAATCTGGTCTGTAAAACCTCCTTTTACAGCCAATGATAAAAACACTTTTTAAGCGAGGTCTCCTTAGAGCTGAACTGGCTTTGCAATGGAATGTCGCAAACAAGCCTCTTCTGGCGGTCTCTTAGTCCGGTTCCTGAGCCAGGCAGGTCCATAGTATTCTAGGGCGTTGCTGATGACAGCACAGCTATCCTGGCTCATCAGCAGGACTTGGAAGGGCAAGTGAGTCAATGGGGGTAGGAAATCCTCCCACTTCACCTTTTAACCCTGCAACTAAAGCCCTAGTGGTGTTATATGCTGGCTGGACAAGCAGCAGGAAAGCTTGCCAGACAATGCTATCAATGGCAAACTATGTAGTTTTACCTGGTCAGTCTCCAGCAGTACTCTAACCCTTGGCTCTTCCCAACCTGCGCCTTGTGAATTCCAGAATTAGGGAAGCTGGATGCATCCCTCCAAGGAGAGAATGCTCATTCAAACAGTCTATCTCTGAAATTTCTACTTGTAGGTGGGATGCATGCAATCCCTACTTGGTTTGGATACTTTTAATCATGGTGATGGGTTTCCGCATGTGTCAGACACCCAGCCAACACAAAATAAAAGGAAATGCTGCCTACGTACCTGCCCACAAGGAGGATAGACAATATATATTTGTATAGTATGGTTAAGCTTGTGTACCAAAGTTATTTGTGCTTTCAATCCAATCATACTCGTGATTGTCTCTTTCAATCTATCTTCATCAAGAGAGGTTATTTCTGTTGTGATTGCCCTACGCCTCTGTCATTGCAAAACGAATGCCATCTCACAGCTGAACACTGACAAGATTCAGTGCATGAGAGGTTCTAAACACAAGCCATCCCAAGGTTTCAGATATGCCCCTTGATTAATCCAAATTCTTAAAATTAATTTATTGTTAAGGCAACAGTTCATTGAGTGAGATAGACTATTGAGTCATATTTTAAAATTCAAAATCTGGTATAAAATCACTTCAAAATTGAAAGGAATATTTTCAGAATCTATAGAAGGAAGTCAGTATGAAGCCAATATGGTTATTTTCAAAGATGTCATGTCAATTATATTTAATATTGTCCTGCAAACATTAAATGGTTGTTGATACAAGTTTCTATTTCTTATTTACAGCTTTCTGCATTTTAGCTGCTTCATAAAATCTTTTAAAAACTACTAGAGATGACCATCTCTAACAGAGATATTGAATTACACTAAACACCCATGTTATAATACACAATATTAATTTATTAATGTGCATTACTTTTGAATTAATGTATTTATATTTATTAATTGTTGTTTATCAATATAATTTAACACAACTGAAGTGCAATAACTAATAACTTTACTGCAATGCAATAGATGTAAACTAATTACAAAAACTGAAATAATTTTAATATTCCTTAAAATATTAAATGGTTTTAAATTAGTATTCAAAATATAAATCTGTATTTTTAAGTGTCTGCTATTTGTGAACCAGAAACCAAAACAAAGATCATGATACCATATTGTACAATTAAGCAACGCACCATACATGAACATATATTGGCAATTAAAATACTAAGTCATGTCTTGCAGGAGGTAACAAGCAACAACAACTTCGATTTATATAGCGCCCTCCACACCATATGGCGTCCCAGAGCGCTTCACAATAACGGATCCCGGGGCCGAGCCAGGGAGAGAGGGAAAAATGTGATCAGAAAGCGCAGTTGAAAAGAAGTCTTTAGGCGCAACCTGAAAATATGAAAGGGGGGGTGAGGCGAAGGGAGAGAGGAAGGGAGTTCCAGAGCCTCAGGGCATAGTGGCTGAAAGCATGGCTGCAGACGGTGGAATGGAGGATTTGAGGGACAAGGAAGAGGCCAGACCTGGTAGAGCGAAGGCAACGGGTACTGTTGTGAGGAGAGAGGTCAGAGAGGCAGGGGGTGCAGAGGAGTGGGGTGATTTGAAAATGAGTGAAGATCTTGAAAGCTCTGAGACGGAGCCAGTGAAATCTGGCAAGGACTGGGGTAATGAGGGAGAGAAGTTTGGTTTAGGTGAGAATGCGGGTAGCGGAATTTAAAATAACCTGGATTTTATGAATGGTGGTAGAGGGGAGACCAGCAAGGAGGATATTAAGCATATTTCTCCACCATATATATAATTGCTTCAAATAGCAGGATCTAGTAGTGCATATGTACTCAACCAATCTGCTTGCCCATAGTAACATGAACATGCAGCCTTTCCAGAAGTTTAGCTGGTAAAGTAACCATCACATTTACCTAAGTTTAGCACAATGCTCAGAATTGTCGGAATTTCTCGATGAGTGGGAATGTTTACAAAATCACTGCTAATTAAAATAGCATTCAAATCTTGGATTTTATTTTTAAAGCTTGGATGTTATCTGGAATTTGTATTACAGCTCCAAGATCTGTGTAAGAATCCAGGTAGGTCAGTGCAAAATCTTGGGCAAGTTTCCTTACTCCACACGCCTAATAATAATCCCTCCAAAAAAACCCTACGATAAATTGATCATTTCAATCCGATCATTTCGATCACAAACAGCAGTGTTTGTGGGACACTGCTGTGTGCAATTGGCTGCCACATTTCGCCCACAAATACAGTCAATTCACTTTTCAGTATATTCAGTGAAGCTCTTTGGAACATCTCTTCAGCCTGGAGGACTGCACTGAGAAGGGATGAAGGGCACACTTGTTGTGCTCATCTCTCTTTAAGGACAGCAAGGTCCCAATGCAAGTCAATAATAATAATAATCATTCTTGCATTTGATAGAGCACTTTTCAACTCAAGCTTGCAGCATATAAGACCCGTGTGCAAACAGTCCTTGCACTCTGCAAAGTTCAGGATCAAGCAATGCGGTGGATTTGGGGCAAATGTGGGAAGCGGCTGCAAAGGGAGTGCTCCAGCCTACACTGAGCTATCACTAAGCACCCTGGAGGCGGCTTCACAGCGGGCACGTCTAGTTCCCAACGACCCTCACACAAAGACCTCGACTAAACAGCTGGTATTGAGTAAACCCGGTAAAAGTCATTGGATTTGGACCTCAAGAACATCCATGTGGCTAGCTGAAGACAGATGTCCATCAGATAGCTGATGTAGATTATCTGACAGCTGCTGGTAGGTTTTATCTGGTGTCCGAGGTGGTGAACACATTCGTAAATCCAGCACATGGAATCGACCTTGATCAGGTTGCAGAGAGGCAAGCAGCTGGTGCTTAAGCACTGCATCTCATAACCCCACAAAACAGCAACTTGCTGGAAGTAAACTGAGAACGAGTTTAATGCCTAAACTAGGTAAATGTTATGCTGTAATCATTTTCATTAGTTAATTATAGGCATCTGTATTTCTCTTCATTCACATGCATTTATCTGCATATGGTTAGCACAATCAACATATTTTTCAGATTAGTATTAACCCAACTCCCAAATGCCAAGCAGAGATGAAGGACACTATGGAAATCCTGCATGTTTAATGAAAATTGACCTGATTAGATTGGAAGGTGCTCTGCGAGTCCTATGTGATTTGCTCTCCAGGATATTGTAGCTTCTAATGATTACTTTCATGTTGCGCTGATGGAAAAAGACATGTTCCCTGAAGGTGGGAACAGAAGCAACTTGTTAGCAATGAGTCTTCAATACGTGCCCGAGAACCACAGTACGTTTGAAATGGAATATGTGGATCACATGACTTTACAGTATATTCTGTCAAATGCTTTAAGATATCTTGATAACGTGATAAACAGCTAAATCAAATGCAAGGATTATCATTATTAACTACCGTAAATACCCGTGTATAAGGCGCACTCGCGTATAAGGTGCACCACCCCACTTTTGACCTTTTATTGGTGAAAAAAACCAGAAGCATTTTCAATGATATTGCCGACAGTAGGGAGGGAGGCAGGAGAGACAGGTAGGGAGGGAGAGACAGGGAGGGAGTAAGGCAGGAGAGACAGGGAGGGAGGAGGGAGGCAGGAGAGACAGGGAGGGAGGGAGGGAGGCAGGCAGGGAGGGAGGGAGAAAGGGAGGCAGGCAGGCAGGCACAGAGGGAGAGAGGGAGGCAGGCACGGAGGGAGAGAGGGAGGCAGGCACGGAGGGAGAGAGGGAGGCAGGCAGGCAGGGAGAGAGGGAGGGAGGCAGGGAGGCAGGGAGGGAGGTAGGCAGGGAGAGAGGGAGGGAGGCAGGGAGAGAGAGAAAGGCAGGCAGGGAGAGAGGGAGAGAGGAAGGCAGGCAGGGAGGGAGAGAGGGAGGCAGGCAGGGAGGGAGGGAGGGAGGGAGGCAGGCAGGCAGGCAGACTGGGTTTGGCAGAAGGCAGGCAGCAGGCACAGCACTGAAGTCCGCTGCTGCTGCCGCTGCCCGGGCGGCCGAGGCCGATGCCCTGTCACCCGCTCCCCCCAACCCCCGCCGGACACACTGACCAAACCCCGGCTGACAGGGCGCCGGCCGCCCCTCCTGGTTACTGTATTTCCGAGGCTCAAAATTTCTTGTACCTGCGTATAGGGCGCACCCCGAACTTTCGAGATCTTCCGACGTGAAAAAAAGTACGCCTTATACGCGGGTATTTACGGTAAGTCAGTTCCATTGACACAAGCAATGGTATGAATTTGCTTTTTTGATGGTTTAACTTCCTCACATTCCTAATTTGCTACATGTGAGACGTAGTTATGCTAAAGGTTCTTCTTTGAGCAAACAGTGATCTTGGAATTTATATCGGTCGGCCCAGTGAATGTAAATAAATTGCCCAAGAATGGAACAATCAATACTACTATAAAGGAACAAAATATTTGTTGTCATACGTATAAAATAAAGTGACGTTTTACCGGCTTTGTCGACTGCTTCATTTAAAATGCCTTAGTTGATGAAGAGTACTGGACTTTACCAATCTGAGCAATTGTTGGTCAACAAATAAACAAATCAATCAAAAGAAAAATATGATATCTAATAGAATTACAAACAACACAAATTTAAACTCTCACAGAAGACTCAGGAGTCTACAAGAGTTCTGCCAATATCGTAATTGCTGAGAATACTCAAAGTTGTCTCTCCACCGATAACCACTCAAGCCAAACGGTTGAGCAGAATGTTGCCAGTCTATTTGTCATTGAACCCTTATTGCACATCCAAGGTCAGGCTTGTTTGTTTTGAGAATTTCTATTCCAAGGTCTCTACGATCTTCTCCCATAGATTTTGAGAACTCTCTGAGACTATAGGGAATGTTAATGTAGAACAGCAATGCTTCAATTCACATCCATTCAATCGTTCCAGACTTAGGTGATGTGGGCATCCTGGATATTCTTTAAGAGTGAAGATGCTTCTTCAGCACCTTTCACCTGATACTTAATTTACCTTGATGGCATCAAATCTATCTGACTTGTTAAAGATGATTAAAACCTGATATTGAAAATATGTTTTGATTTGTTGCATCACAGATAACACTTCACAAGCTAAAGTTACCTCTACTGAAAGACTAAATCTTCAGAACAGCATTACATTACAGTTTAAAAATAACACTATTGTGCCGATCTACAATGACAAAATATACCAATTTATTTACAAATACATCAAAATGTAACATATGGAGAATTTAAAATGCTTCTGCAGTTCTAAATTCTTGTGTGCTCATCTAGGAACAAAGAGAAATTAAAATTTAATATCTTCTGTGTGAGAAACGGGAAAATGGCTCTTGGGACTACATTTTCTCTATTAAAACACCATTTCGCAAAATATAGAATCTGGCAAATTGTTAAATATGGCCTCAAATTTGAAGCAGTTTTTCTGTAAGTTTCTCTTAAGAATAAATTATATTTGTACAGCGCCTTTCACATCGGAAGGATGGCCCAAGGCGCTGTTGAACTACAAAAAAAAGTCAAAGTTATGATTGAATTAAAAAACACTTAAAGGCTAAGTTAATAGTGTAAATTTACATGGAATTTTACTGCAATAATGGTCATTACAGTATTTCCCTGTTTCATGGGAGTCTGGTAGCTCAGTGGGTTCCATTCCCAGCAAGGCAAAATGTTGGGCAAGATTCCTTACTCCTTACATCTCCGTTTACTCAGCAGTAAGTACGAACACGGTTGTTAGTCGATTGTCAGATCGTTTTTCAAGGGATAATAATCCCTCAAGAAAAGAAATAATAATTGAGTCAGTCATTTCAATTCACAACTGTTTCTGGGACACTGCTGTGCGCAATTGGCTACTGTGTTTTACCACAAATATACAGTCAATTCCTTTTACAGTATATTTTGTGAAGCACTTTGAGATGTTTAGAAGATGTGAAAAGCACTCTATAATTGCAAGGATCATTATTATAACAAAATAACACATATATGAAAGATTACAGAGGCAAATACAACATAAAATATGAAATAATTCACTATGAAAGACCTTTAAGGACTTTCTAAATTAGCCACACTTGATCTTTTAAAGTTCAGGAAATTCCGCTTTTTCTTCTTCTTTGGGGGAAGGCTTGTATGGCAGGGTTCCTCTGCTTTGATACGAAACACAAAGACTTTTTCACCTGTGTCTGGCAGGTTTAGCACTTGACCTATGGTCTCCTCAGCTGGTACAGGATGGCACTGAGCTTCTTGAGGATGAAATTCAGAGGGTGTGTGCACATGAGAAAAGGACACGCTTTTCAGGAGCTGCAATCGCTTTAGCTTCAATACCCTGCTGAGAAAATTAAAGAAAACCCTTCAATGTGATTTTGTCACAGTGAAATAATAATAATAGTAATATCCTTGCATTTGATACACCACCTAATGCAAAGGTTTGGAAAAATGGTTGGCTCATAGCACTAATTTCATGGTTTTAACAAGCAGAACTCCTCCCGCTCCTCCCTGAAAAGTGAAGTGCAACATATGGATTGTAATGATGTGCATAAAAATAGCTGCTGCATTCACCCACACAGCACAGTCTCTGCATTTTACTGTAAAGTCTGTGAAGCGTATTTGGGACATCCTTGAAATCTGAAATGCACTATTTCAAATGTAAGAATTTTATTTATTATTAGTAATAAGTTTTTGCACTTTCGATCACTTCCTAGAAGTAATTTTGAATGTTTTTTAGTGAGGAGTCAGACAGACCAATAACATTGTGAAAACTAACATCCGTCTGTAACCTGACAGTGGGTTTGAACTTCTCAAATAACAACTGTCTTCAGAAGGTGGACATGTTGTGCACTGGGTTTTATTACTATTATTATTATTATTATTATTATTATTAAGGGAAAGATATGTTATGCATTTCACCAAATTGACAAGGATTGCTTTTTTAAAAAAAAGGTAAATAGACCACTTGGGTTATTTTGCTTGTTAAAGTCATAAAATGGATCTGAAGTAGGGAATGCACGGAGCCTACATTTTGAAACATCAGCATATGCATTGCAGTCAATGCAAACAAGGAAACAAGAATCATATTCCTGCACCACAATGAACATTTAGCCACTTTGCGTTATGCTTGCAGAGAGCAAAACCCACTCTCATTGTACTTTAAGTATTAAAAGTTGTGCTCCATCTCACAAATCCATCAATTAACATATATTTATTACCACCTGGCTCCTTCATATCTTTCAGCTCCTATCGGCACTGTTAAACTGGCACTGCTCATGTACTAGATTAAAATACAGTATGTACTTGTACTAATTAGAGCCATGAAGTTGGACAAAAAAGCAAATCAAAATTCAATCTAGGCACAGTACTAATAATGAGATGCAGGGGATGAAGCAAATCGTAAAGCTCATCACAAACAAATGAGTCTATCATTCCTTGAACATTCACTATTGGTCAATAGGGTCCGGCGATATATCGCTAAAACCCGATATAATTTTCATATCGATACGCCGATATAGGCATTTCAAAAATATCAATATATCGAAAAATCAATATATCGAGGGAAAAAATCGGAATTCGCGCACACTGAACTACAAGACCCAGAATGCTCATCTCTATACACAATGCACAGACCGAGGTGCAAAGCCGCCATATTGTATTCATAGTCCTCGAATACAATATACAGGTATGCAAGGGGTGGGGGAGGGAGAGACAGCTGGGGGAGGGGGAGGGGGAGGGAGAGAGAGACGGCTGGGGGGTGGGGGAGGGGGAGAGAGACGGCTGGGGGGGGAGGGGTAGAGAGATGGCTGGGGGGGAGGGGGAGAGAGACGGCTGGGGGGGGAGGGGGAGAGAGACGGCTGGTGGGGGGGAGGGGTGGAGAGACGGCTGGGAGGGAAGGGAGAGAGAGACGGCGGGGGGGGGGGGAGGGGGAAAGAGACGGCTGGGGGGGGGGAGAGAGATGACGGGGGGGGGGGGGGGCGGGGTGGGAGAGAGGGACGGCAGTGGGGGTGGGGAGTGGGGGGAGAGACGGGGTGGATGTGATAATATACAGATAGATAGAGATGGGGGGGATGTGAGAGAGGAGAGAGACACAGAGACACAGACAGAAAAACACAGAGATGGAGAGAGTGAGAGACACAGAGAGAGAAAGATATTTACCTCCTGAGGAGATAGGCCCCGAATGCGTGCGCACCCGGAACGCGCGCGGTACGCGCGCATTCAGAGTGCGAAAAACCCGAAAATATCAATATTTCGGTATATCTCGATATGAGCCCATCGATATATCTAAATCGGAAAATTTCCATATCGACGGACCCTACTGGTCAATTAATTCTAACAAACTTCACATTTGCAAAGTGGGTTAAGTTGCTGCCGGTAATGTGTGTGTCTTTGTAAATAGCATGCTTATTGGTTACTGTAGCAACAGACAAATAATTGAATTTTTGGGGCATTTTGTTTTCTGGCGTAGGAGACCAACAATCCTATTGCACATCACTCGTACAGCACAAGTTGAACGGCAGCCACCTACAAATGTAATGTTGTTGTTTTCATTTATGTGCATCTATAAAGTGCTTCTTGTTTCAAATACAAAAGTTGATTCACTGGTCGTGTGGAGAACGTTATTAGTGTCCATTGTAACAACAGAGATATTTTCTGCCATCAGGGGGCAATTTGACATTTTGTGCCCGTGTTACTGCTAACCTTTTTATATTAATCTCATTTTCCAATTCTGATATGAATGATTCTATGCCTGGGAATCAAACCTAGAAAGAGGACCTAGGTTTGATTCCCAATGCAGGGCAAAACCTTAGGCATGTCTCCTTACTCCACTCTGCCTGTTTACCCAGCAGTAGTAGGAACCCAGTTGTTAGTTGATTGACGGATTGCTTTCCGAGCGTAATAATTCCTCAATTCACGACTGTTTGTGGAACACTGTTGTGCGCAATTATCTGCCACATTACTAACCCTTGCATTTGATTTAGCGCCTTATGTTTTTGAGACATCTCAAAGAGCTTCACAGAATATACTGCAAAGTGAATTGACTGTCTGTATATTTTGTGAGTGAAATGCAGCAGCCAACTCCACACAGCAGTGTCCCACAAACAGTCGTGAAGTGAGTAAATTATTATATGTTTATTTATTTTGAAGGGGTTATTTCTCCCGGAAAGTTAATCAATTAATGACAGGTTCCTACTTACTGCTAGGTAGTGTCCAGCAATATATCGATATATCGGTATAATTTTTCATATCGATATGCCGATATTGGAAATTGGAATATATCGGTATATTGAAAAATTCGGTATAAAAAAAATCGGTATATCGCAAAATATCGGTATATCGTGTCCGGCGATATATTGATATATCGATTATATCGGTATAATATAAAACTTTTTCGACTTACCTTGTCGCCGGCATTGCAAAGCTCCTGGGCCTAGAGCATGCATATCGGAATGCGCATGCACACCGGAATGCGCGCGCACCTCCGAATGTGCACGCATACACAGTATACAAAACCCCGGTGATATCGATATATCGGTATAGCCTACCCCGACCCATCCCTTTGCCATCTTTCCCCCCTTTTTTCCCTAGTACCGATATCGATATATCAGTATCGGTGGACTCATATCGATATATCAGTATATATCGATATGAGTCCACCGATATATAGATATTGGAAAATGTCCATATCGACAGACCCTATTGCTATGTAAACAGAGGTGTGTGGAGTAATTCTCAGGTGTGAAATCATTCATATCAGAAATGAGTTGAAAAGTGAGATTAATAATAAAAGAATAGTGGTGAGAAGGAGCAAGGCCGTGGAGGATCATGAAGGCGAGGATGAGGACATTGAACTCTATCCTCTGGGGATGGGGGGGATGGGGAACCTGTGGAGCCGGTTGAGGGTGGAAGTGAGACTCACTCAGCCTGGTACGGGAGAGGAGGTGACCATCAGATTTCAGAATAATCTACAGCTTGTGAAGAGAAGAGTTGGGAAGGCCAACAAGCAGGAAGTTGGCATAGTCAAGCCTAGTGGTGATGAATGCATGGATGAGGATTTCAGCAGTCTGAGGGGTGAGGCGCTGGCAGAGCTGGGTGATGTTGCGGAGATGAGGGAATGTGGTGTGGGTTATGGCACATGTGTAGGATAGAAAGGATAGTTGAGAGTCCAGACTAGCTCAATCAGGTGGAGTTTGAGATCTGGAGTCGCAAAGAACAAAATTACATTTCTATAAGGTCTTTCAAATTGGAAGGACATCTCAAAGCTCTAACAGGAGCCAATCAGAGGGGCTTCCGTCTTGTTAATGTTCGACTGGAGAAAGTTTGCTCTCATCCAGCAGGACTTGATGTCTGACAGACAACTGAATACATGTGGAAATTAACCCCATGTCTACGGATGATGTTACCAAGAGGGAGCATGTATATTTATTTGTGGAGGCCAAGGCCAAAGTTCTGAGGAACACCGCACAAGATGGTGTGGGGACTGGATAAAAAGCTGTTTGTGAAGACAAAGTGTAAAGGTAGGAATTGAACCAGTCGAGGACAGAACCACAAAAGATTTGACAAGTGCCCTACCTATGAAATTAGAAACTATTAAATAGGAATTATTCATTATTATTTATTATTAACCAATGCCTAATAAATTGGGGTGATTTGCCCAAGTTTTCAACAACATGCAGTTGTCACATCATTGCAAATCTACCAGAATCGGTTTCAATGGCAACAAATCAATTTTTATATGTGATATTGTCATCAATATTGTCAGTACTTACGGAAAACTGACATCACTTCAGGGAAACAATCTAATACCTTCTGATTGCACCAATCCAGCAGCAAAAGTTAAAATGATTGTGGCCACAAACTGCTCATTACCTTCCTTTCTTTTTGCCACGAGTGTGTGTCTTCTCCAGCTGCTTAGCAATGATTTGCTCCCTAAGCATTAGATCGAGTGATTGTTTGAAAGCCTGAAGCCTCCTACCAAAAGAAAGAAGGAAACAATGAGACATTATGTAGCAGGAACTCTGGTGATTCAGATACGATTAGTACCAAATCATATCTATCATGATGATCATGGAGTTTATCTTCGGAAAGTAGTCTTTGCATACTTAAACAGGGGTTCTCAATCTTTTTCAGCTCAGGACTCATTTGTTTACCTAGATGGCCTATCGCCAGTAAATAGCTTTAGTGCAAAAAAAAGCGTCACCTTATTCATAGATTCATAGAATATTACAGCACAGAAGGAGGTCATTTTGTCCTTCCAGTCTGTGCTGGCGCTTCGGAAGAGCTATCCAATCAGTCTCACTACTCCGCTCTTTTCCTAAATCCCTGCAATTTTTTCCTTTCCAAATATTTAGTTGATTCTCTTTTGAAAGTTGCTATGGAATCTGTTTCCACCAACCTTTCAGGCAGTGTATTCCAGACAGTAACAATTCTCTGTGTAAAAGGTTTTTTCCTCATCTCTCCTCTGGTTCTTTTGCCAATTATCTTAAATCTATATGCCCTGGTTACTGAGCCACCGGTCAGTAAAAACAGTTTCTCCCTATCCACTCTGCTCAAATCCCCTCAGAATTTTGAACACCGCTATTAAATCTCCCCATAATCTTCTCTGCTCTAAAGAGAACAATCCCAGTTTTAAATGCACATTTTGAAGGAAAACACAATTACAAATTCAGGACTGTTTTTAGATGTCAGTAGTCACGAGTTCTTTCACCACTAACAATCTTTACCTCTTTCTCGAATCATCTGCAGCGTTCTCACTCGGTCCACTATTAACCATCCTGTTGTTATCTTTTGAGTAGATTTGACTGATTAACGGAGCTATCTCCTTCTCAGTGGCATTGGGAAGCAGCAGGTTAAACAATGCGTGTATCACATTTATTGGTACTTTCAGCTGCTGCACAAGATAAGCCACCAACTTGATCTCCTAAAATGAAACAAAGGAGTTTCAAGAGAAGCAATATTTTGGAAAGAAATACAGTACATTATTCCAACATCAAATGAAAACGCAATACAGACGGATCCAAGTTTTCCTCTCACTGGCTGTGAATATTTCCATAAGTGGTGCCAGTTTGAATGATGTGCAACTATGTTATATTTATTCTGGATGTAACTGGATGCAATAAAAAAAATGTAATCGCACAAGGTCAGCAGGTTTTTTTTTATATTTTCCACTGAGACAATGTACTGCCAACAGTGGAAAAATGGATATAATTCACTGGACTCCTGTTGTTATGCAGGGAACTCATTCGGTAAATCATAGCAGGTTTGAGAACACTTCAAAAATTATTGGTACACTACCAACAACAAAATTACACTTGTACAGCAACTTTTTCATCAGGAAGCCATCCCAAGGAGCTGGTACCTAGAAAGATAAATATTGGATCTCCGGAGGTTATGATCATATTTAATCCAACGATAGGGGGAGGAGAATGTTGCTTATATTTCCAGGAATTTGGGAGACAAATCAATATTTAATCTACATTTTCGTTTCACAAGTTCTGTCATGGGAAATTTGTACAATGGTTCAACTTGCATTTATATAACACCATTCTCGCCAATAATGTCTTGGAGTGCTTTTATATATAGGGTCAAACATAAGCCGCATAAATGTGCTCTTATAATAACTGGCATGTTACCTCTGCACAGTAATGGTTTCAATCCAGAGATAACACAAAATCGCAGGCAATCTCAATTCTTTGTTCTAAGCGCACAATTTGATTTGCCTGTGTCTATGTTCTGCTTATCTCCATACCATAGTACAAGAACTCGAGACAAGATAAGTTAATTGGGCAGTTACTAAATGAACTAATCCACAAATTAATGCAGCCAAGTTCCACTTTGCGGTTCTGTGAATTCAGCCAGGTCCAATTGGATCCAGTCAGTCAACTCTAACTGCCTTAATTGACAAATGGTTTAACAACAAATACTTATAAACTTGGGCGCTGATACTTTCATTCATACCTCAATTCCACCTAATCTTAACCTGTAAAATCATTTTGTTTTATACAGGTAAACCTCTAATTAGGACGGGGTTGCATTCCTGAAAAACGGTACTCAGATCGAAACGTCCTAAATCGAAACGCGGATTCCCATGCAGTCCCATTATATAACCCGAGATGCGTTCTTTTCCCAAAATCTTCGGACCTTAAACCCACTAAATAATACACTAAACTCACAAAATTGGGGGTAACTGTACAATATTGTACTTTAATACTGGCAAACTTTAATACAATCCTATCTTTTGATAATCTGCTTGCACCTGTAACACACCTTGAATTTGCCAGTACAGGTAGGTACTATAGTTAGGAAGCTTCTATTTAGGACATTTTGATTGAAGGACCATCATTTTTTATACCTTTTGATCGATAAAGGACACTTGCATTTGTTTTAAGCACCTAATTATTTTTTTTGCACATGCACAGTACATATTTTGAATATCGTGGTCACATTTCGCGCATCTTTTTCGTCCATACGCACTGTCCATAGTGTATTCACGAGTAAATCGCGCTCGCACCTGATATCCAAGCGTTTGAACTGTCCTATAGTATGTCACCACGTTATTGTTTCAAATCCAGCTGATTTTGAAGCGACACCACGCCACGTCAGTATTACAGTAATCTCCAAACATTCCCGAGCAACTTCCAGCGATTTACAGCCTCTACCGTTTACACCATGTCGGGGAAGAGAGCAGTAAGTGAAATAAGCAGCGGTAATACCGCTAGGGGCCAGAAACCCCACAAAGTCAGCACTTTAAATACCAAATTAGAGGTGATAAAGTGCATTGATTCTGGTGAAAATGGTATGGACGTCGGGAGGGCTTTAGGGGTGACTAGATTGACGGTGGCTACTATAAAATGAAATGTGAGATTTTTTTAGCAACATTTATTAATGAGGAAACCTGTTAGAAATTTCAATCGAGTTGCAGTAAATCTGCTCCCGAGGTAGATCAAGCCAGAACAGAGTTCCCATTGGAGCTGGCAGATATATTTCCGGTCCCATTTATGTAATTTAAGATTCCTTCTCAAGGAATCCCGCCAAGAAAAACCCTTTAAAAATATTGAACTCGTTTTAAAAAATAAAATACAAGAGAGAAATTACAAGTGAAAGGATTGCAGTTTCATAAGCATCATTTATCATGGCCAATCTTAAAAATTATGGAGATATTTCCTTGACTAATCAACTGGAAAAATGAAACCACTGACAATACTTCAAGGATGATAATAATAATAATCCTGGCATTTGATATAGCGCCTCATCATAACGTTGAGAAGTCTCAAAGCATTTCATAGAATATACTGTAAGGATGAAATGGAAGTATGTTATTCCAGAAACTGGTATTTTTTCTTTCCACATGCAAATTATCAAACCCAATAACAAGAGGTGAAGCAGAGAATGCAGATTTTGCCTGACAGGTTAAAAAAAACCATATGAAAGCCTTCACAAAAAACAAATTAAACCTTTATATGTTATAGCATCATCTTTCACTGAGGCTGGAATTATGCCTGGATGGAAGTGAATGTGAGGACTTTCATTGAATCCAAAGAGACTCATACAGCACGAGAATGAAGCTTTACGTTTTATAGAGACTGATATTAAATTACAGTTGTTTATCCAAACACCTTATTTGGTATTATATAAGCTAGTCACAACTATAGAGAACAATGCCGTCAATAGTTGAAAGGAGGGCTGAAAGGAAACTGAACACAGCCTAATATTGGCAACTGTATGATCACTCTACACTCACACTCACCTGTAACCTTTTTTATCTTCTGTTTTATTGCTAAATAATTATTTCATGGCCTACTGCTTCTCTGAGATTTCCTCGGTCACATAAAAAAAATCTGGGGTGGAAAGATCATTGGGGCCATCGATCCCCATTCTTCTAGTAAATTAAATCTGCCATTGTAGAGGGCAGCCTCACTACTGTACAGTGCTTATAGACCAGGAGTTCAGTGGTTGAAATCGGGGTCTTGCTGATTTTGCTAGTCTAAGCCAAGGCTGCATGGGCAGCATTAATTGGCCCTGTGGTTAAAGAGGTTAAAATCAGATGGTTTACTGGTTCTAGTCCCTTTAGCAACTTCTACTGGTTGTTTGCTTGTAGCTGCTGGATGGGGAAAGGGCAGGCATTGCCTTTGACACCCTCTACTGCCGACATTCACTGCTATGTCTAAAACATAAACAATGGCCTCTTGGGTAAGGTAGCAGAGGGCAATCAGTGTCGGTGGAGCTGTATAGCAAGGTGAGGCCAGCGACCAGGAGCAGAGGCAGTGCTCTGTATGTGTCAGTGGGAGAGAATTAGAATCATAGAAATTCACAGCATAAAAGGAGACAGTTCAAACCATCAAGTCTGCACCGGCTCTCAGAGCATTCGATTCTATTACCCTAAATACCCCCAAAACCATCCAGTTTCTAAATGTCATAAATTAATTGTGAACACTGCATTTGTTTTTACAAACTCACATCGTAGCATCCAATTTGAATATGATTTAGCAAGTATTTCTTTGTAACAAGGATAGGACAGCAGGGGTTGAGTGAAATGCAATCATTTTCTCGAGGGCTTCAGGCGCTATCATAAATTTCATGAGAAAAGTTCAATTTACAACCATCATCCACATCCATAGGACGTGATGCTACTCTGCAGTTGAGGGGAAGCAGAGAAGGGGAAACAGGGAATGTTGGCATGGATAGATACCAAACATTGTTTGATCAGCTTTCTAAAATTGGAGAAGTTGTGTAGAGGTTCCCCCAGGATACTGAGGAGGGGTGGGTAGAGTCCTCAATAGTGTGCAATAGGAATGGTGTTGAATGACCTTTTCACATCCCAAGCTTTCTCTTGGCTGCTAGGTTTGCCCATAAAACACTCTGTCACTGCACTTTAAGACATGCTCCTGATATGAAAAGTGCTATACTAAATCGCTTTAGGGGTGAGATTATTATTAATAATACAGCAATGGACACTGTCCAGTGAATCAAATGATTCAGGATAATGAGAACCAGCCTACCTGCCCATCATTATGTAGCAGGACAAAAGCTTTGAAATGAAATATTATGAACAAGGTGGCTCGTTAAAAATGCTATTTGCCATGGAGATGTTCAGGAAGTAGCTGAGATAATGATAATGAGAATTAATTATCTTTCCTGGCTGTTCCATGAAGAGTTAATGCCTTTAGTATCAGAAGATAAATGTTGCTCTGACTTCAATCCAATCTGAGCTCTGATGCAGAAAGTTACCTGATCCTGAAGAACCTGATGTCTCTCCACTGCCAGCTGTTCTTTTAGATCTTCAAGTAATTGGCTGTTTCTTTCTTCCTGTCTTATTCTGGGAACCAGAGGCAAAGCGTGAATACAATGACTCATGCTGAATGAACATGTTCACACAACCAACACATGCTTTGATCAAAGGTACAAGAACCCGTGCAAGTCCAGTCAACCCAAACAGTTTAGGCCGTCGACCTGTAATATATAGAAGTAACTGAAAAAAAAATATTGCTGAGTGATTAAGTGTAGTTGTCATATTGATGTGAGCTGGACTCAAATGCAAACATATAAATGGAATTACTGAATAATCATTCCAATTGTGAACCTGCTACTGCACAATTTTTTTCAAAATAGAAAACAAGTTAAGATATGAACAAGCTTCCAGTTTTATCATGGCATTTAAGCCAGAAATATTGGATAGCTTCATGGCAGATGGAGTGTCTTCTCGTGATTTTTTCCACCTTCTCATTATTCCCCTCTCCTGTAAGAAGCTAGGTTTACCTTTGACTCTCTTCTTCCATCACTTCTTGACACTTAAGCATGGCCTGGCGCAGACAGAGTGATATTTGACCACTTTGAGCTGCCGCTCCGCCAGAGAGAGACCTGCTCTGTGTCACTGCCCAGCTGAACCCTCCTGCCTGTTGACTCTGGACAGCAAGCTTCTGCTGTAGTACTAGTGAATGTAAGCTGAACAGCTGTTCCAGTTCCTACAAAGAGAAATCATTTTGATTACATTTTCTTTCTCACTTCTATGATTGCAGATAATAGTAATCCTTGCATTTCATACAGCTCCTTATTATATCTTCGAGACATCTTAAAAGCGCTTCACAGAATATACTGTAAAGTGAATTTGACTGTATGTTTTGTGGGTGTAAGGCCTGGCAGTAAATGTCTGCCTAGAGTTCCTGTAGTCAAAATATGTCAAGGCTAGTGCTGTTCGCACCATGTGCTGATAAACAACTCCATTATCAATAGAGCAGCTGTCTACCAGCTGTATTGTTCTGACTCGGCAAACTCCCAATTGATATCACCAGAGTCAGGAATGAGAGCAATTTGCAGGATTCCCGACAGAGCTTCTTGCAGAAGCTCCAGTGGCTAATTTTACCCACAGGAGATTAAAACTGTATGAGTCCTTATCTGGTAAGTTATGCTTCATTCTTCTTATCAAAAAGCTTTCTACACATTTTGATGAATTGAGATCCACATTTAAACTAAAACACTTGGGAATCAATAAAATGGTCCGACTGCCCCTTTACAACAGCCTCTGATGCTATGCTGTCAGGCAATGACCTTGAAGAGGCTCTTAGCTTCTGCGAGGTCTTCGGGGATGAGCAGGAACTCGATGCATGAAGGTTCCCTACAATTCAAAGAATACTCTACAAATACAGGTAACCGTGGCCTCGTCAATCGTGAAACTCACGCATCCACAGTTTGCTAAATGCAACAACCCTTGCTAACCACGGCTTATAACCCTTGCTTATCCACAGGTTTTAACACTAACACTAGCGTTTAGCACTAGGACCCAGTTGCATCAACCAGCCTCGATGTCGCTTCGCACTAGCGTGTAGTGCTAGGACCCAGTTGTGATGTCGCAATCAACCAGCGACAACGCTTCTCTCTTAGGATTAAGGTAAATAACATGAATTTATTGTCGCTTCTCTGCATCCTTCTAAGTGTATCTCTCACTGACTCACCTCTCTATTTCACCTTCACTTCACCCCACCCCCTCTCCCCCACCCCACTTATCTCTCTCACCTTCTCTCTCTGACTCACCTTCTCTTCCCCTCAGCCCCCCACTCTCTGTATCTGTATCAGTTCAGTCAGGCCCCCCAGCTCTTCGTGTCAGCCCCCACCCTCACCCCACCCTCCGTGTCTCTCTCTCTCTGTGTAGATTAGTCAGTCAGACAGCCTCGTGGATTGCTGCAGATGCGCCGAAACTTACTCCCCCTATTCCCATGTATGTTATAACTGTACATGTTTTTTTGTGTTTAGTTCTACAAAACGCAAACTTACTTCTCCTATCCCCAAGTTTCCCATAGGGCCCTGCATTTCCCAACCGCGATTTTACCAACCGCGGACGTTAAGAGGAACATATCCCCCGCGGTTGGGGAGGGCTTCCTGTATAAACAATCTGGAAATTGAGGATTGTTAGGACGTTGACCAAATAAAACTCTGAGATCATGAGGAGTTAGCGGGGATTGTGGTGTAAACAATCTTTGTTCTGCTGCAAAGCAAAGACCATTAGCTAATTTTATTGTATATTAATAGAAGTGGGAATAATTCAATTATTCAGAATTATTTTGATAAATTATAGCTTACTAGGCCACTAGGGGCTTCCTTTATGAAGCTTTAATGTGAACAAACTTCACTCCCCAGTCACCACTGTGCACCTTTATGCTCACATTCAATTACCCATTAGCAAGGCTGCATTTTAACAGAGAGCTAAAACTATTTAAAGAACATTAAAATGCTTTGAAATAAAAGCAGAAAATGATGAAAATGCACAGGAGGCCAATAAATATGCATGCCCTTTCCAGTTCTACTGAAGGCGCTGAAACGACAATCTATCTTTTGCTCTTAAAAGCTGATCGACCTGCTGCGGATATCCATTAGTTTGCCTTTTATTTAAATTTTCCACCTTTTTAAAAATCTCAGCAGTAACCTTTTGCTCTGACTGGATTTCTTTTTGCCTCCAAATACTTTGTATTACAGTTAATTTACAAGAGACGAGGACAAAGGGTTAATGTAAGCGCTTGAAAATGTGAATGCAAGAGAGAGGAAAAGAGACAGAGAAAGATTTCCCATTTTTGTAAATGTCTCTCTATGCAACACTCACATCCTGGTGTGTCTGAATAATTTGGGCACATTCTGACCCAGACAGTGTCCCTGCTGTGCTTAGTTCTTCTAACAGCAGAGCTTGCAGGTTGAGAATAGCAGTGTGACTCCCCAGGGGTCTTGCATGCCTTGTGGCTTTCTGTAACTGAATTGAGGACATGCAGATTCCTAGGCTGTCTTCCAGAGCCTTCATCTGATTCGCTTTCTGACTAATCAGCTCAGTGTAAATCTGGAAGAACAAGTGGATATTATTTTGATAAGATAAAATAAGCAAAATCCTAGCAGAAAGAAAAATGTTAATCGATGCAATATTAATCCCTTTTCCGAGTGTTTTGTTTTCTTTCAAAAAGGAACGGAGTATCTTAGCACTCAAACTAAACGATGCAGGTCATTGGAAGGTGAAAACATTCAAATTACAGGCAGATTCACCATACGATATTCGAATAAATATATGTAGGTTTAAAATCAACCCAATGTAACTCTGAAGAAGCGACTCTACGGTCACAAAGTCTTGGGGACACTCCACTGGCTCCCCATCCTCCAGAGGATCGAGTTCAAGATCCTCGTCCTCACCTACAAGGCCTTACACGGCCTTGCCCCGCCCTATTTAATCGATCTACTCTCCCCCTACAAGTCCACCCGGACCCTCCGTTCAACAGGACTTGGCCTGCTCCAAGCCCCCCGCCTGAACCGCCCCACCATCGGAGGCCGGGCCTTCAGTTTCTCCGCTCCCACCCTATGGAATGCCATCCCTCAATCCCTCCGTTTCGTCTCTTCCCTTTCCTCTTTCAAGGCCGGTTTGAAGACTTTCCTCTTCGATCGTGCCTTTTGTTCCACCCCGAACTCTTTTACCTCCCCTTCGTGTTTCACCCCTTCCCAAACACTCCCCTCCCAGCTCGGGTCACACGCCTCCTGTGCAGCGCCTTGGGACGTCCTCCCGACGTGAAAGGTGCTCTATAAATGTAATTTGTTGTTGTTGTTGTTGTTGATAGTGCAGAGTTTGAATCAGGCAGTTGCTTTCTTTCTTTCAGCAAGCTTTGTAAGAACGCACCCACCCATCACCACCACTCAACCGCCCCACCGAGAAATTATTGAATGTAGTGTTCTAAACCGAGTGCGCTACAGGGAATTCTGCTGAATTGATGGGTCATTCGTGTCAGGAAGGTAGATGCATTTAACAAATGGCTAAATTGGGAAGACCATAGGATTGCTATATTGGAGGTCAAGTTGATACTTCATCTCAACCTGTCAAGCGTAGGGTCCGGCGAGATATCGATATATCGCTAAAACACAATATAATTTTCACATCGATATGCCGATATAGGCATTTTAAAAATATCGATATATCGAAAAACGATATATCGAGATAAAAAATCGGAATGCCGCAAACTGAACTACAAGACCCAGAATGCTCATCTCTATACACAATGCACAGACCAAGGTGCAAAGCCGCCATATTGTATTCATAGTCCTCGAATACAATATACAGGTATGCAAGGGGTTGTGGGGGAGAGAGACGGCTGCGGGTGGGGGGGGGGTGAGGGGGAGGGAGACGGCTGGGGGGGGGGGGGGGGGTTGAGGGGGAGAGACGGCTTCGAGGGAGGAGGAGGGGAGAGAGACGGCTGGGGTGTGTGTGAGGGGGAGAGAGACGGCTGGGGGTGCGGGGGAGGGGAGAGAGACGGCTGGGGGGGATTGGGAGAGAGACGGCTGGGGGGAGGGGAGAGAGACGGCTGGGGGGGTGAGGGGGAGAGAGACGGCTCGGGAGGGTGAGGGGGAGAGAGTCGGATGGGGGGGCGTGGGAGAGAGACGGCTGGGGGGGGATGGGGAGGGGGAGAGAGACGGCTGGGGGATGGGGGGGGGAGAGACGGCTGTGGGGTGGTGAGGGGGAGAGAGACGGCTGGGGTTGTTAGGGGGGGGAGAGACGGCTGGGGGGTGGGAGGGGAGAGACGGCTGGGGGGTGGGAGGGGGAGAGAGACGCTGGAGGTGGTGGTGGGGGGAGAGAGACGGCTGGGGGGGGGGGGGGGGGGGTGGAGAGAGACAGACGGCTGAGGGGGGGGGGGGGGGGGGGGAGGGAGAGACGGCAGGTGGGGTGTGGGGAGAGACGGGAGGATGTGATAATATACAGATAGATAGAGATGGGGGGGATGTGAGAGAGACACAGAGACACAGACAGAAAAACACAGAGATGGAGAGAGTGAGAGACACAGAGAGAGAAAGATATTTACCTCCTGAGGAGATAGGCCCCGAATGCGCGCGCACTCGGTATGCGCACACCGCGCGCATGCGCAGTACGAAAAACCCGAAAATATCGATATTTCGGTATATCTCGATATGAGCCCATCGATATATCTAAATCGGAAAATTTCCATATCGACGGACCCTAGTCAAGCGAGACACATTGACTCCCCCCACCACTCCCCCACCAAAAAAAAGTGTTTGAGGGCTGGCAAGCGATACTTTTTCCTCCAAGGCTACGAACCCCATTTTCTTCTTATCAGTCATATGCAAGAATGATTGAGGAAGCAGGCTGGTGATCTGCACCTGGTCTCCTAGACTCTGACAATGTTTATGTCCACGTACATCTCTCATCGAGATATCAGAATAATTTTCCCTCAATTACTTTTTGGACTTACTGAACTCCAAGAAAGATGAAAAGCTCGTTGACACCTATCTGTTTCATGGTGAATATGCTTTATGAATTGAATGCTGCTGGCTTCCTTACTGTAATTAACAATCACTTTTGCATTTGATATACTTACTGCTCCATCATGTCATCCCAAAGCACTTCATAGGCTTTAATTAAAGTGTGGTGCCTGTGTATTTGGAAGTAAACATTATGTGGAGCATTGGTAACCTGCTAAATTGCTGTGTCATAGCAAATTGACTAATTCAACACACAACATCTGCAGCACCTTAAAAGGGTTGGATGCAAGTTCAGTGCCACAGTGACTCTAGTGCCAATAACCAAGGCTGTGCTCATGTTATTGAATTTTTGCAGTTCATCACAAGATAAAAATCACAAATCTCATTGATGGCTTTTTATTTTGAGCTCTGCATATGCATCAAACATTGGTCCGAGATCAAATTGCGACAAGACCTAAATTAGTACAGACCTAAATTAGTACAGTATTGCTATTTTAGCGTAAATGATAGGTTTGCTATCTGTAGTGACAAGAGCTCCTCAGACTATTTAAAACAAACTGTTTAACACTTCTCATCATGTCCTCCTCGTCTAACAGAACATTTAGTCTACAATCTCCAGAGTTCTCATTAATGTCGGTGAAAGTAATACATTACTTTGAGTAATTTTGATCCTATGAAGTTTTACCTAAAACAAAAACAATCAATGAATTATTGAGGCAATTTCAATGTAAAATTATTGAATTTCATGACTTCCGCATTAATTTTAACACCTGTTTCTAGTACACAATAAATAAATTTGTAAGAAGCTAAGACAAATTTAAAGCCAATTTTTCAAATTTCTTACCTTCTAATTTACCAGGATAATAGCACTAACTAAATACTATACAGTAAAAGCCCATTTATTTGGCATTCTCGGGACCTGGCCAGTGTCGGTTAAACCGCATGCCGGATATTCGGGCGGCCAGCTGCCGAAAACCCACCATAATTTTTGTTTAACTTTTTTTAAAACATCTATTAATAATAGACTAAATAATAACAGAATATTGTATGGATACTTACCAATAAAGCAATAAATATTGATTACAATCTATAAACACAGCACACAATCACAAAGCAAACTTTTACAATGGTGGACAGAAGAGTTTTTTTTACTTCTTAAAGGGGCAGGCAGTATCAGTTTTCTCTCCCTCCTTCCCTCTCTTTCACACACACACTCAGTCAGTCTGGCATTTCAATGGCTCCCAATCCCGCTCCACTCTTCCCCCCTCCACTCTTCCCCCTCCCACTTCCCTCTCTTTTCCTCTCTCCCCCTCCCCCTCCTCTCTCTCTCTCCCCCTCTCCCACTCCTCTCTCTTCCCCCCCCATCTTTCTCTTTCTCCCCCTGCCTCTCTCTCCTTCTTCCACCTCACTCCCACCAAAACAGCGTATAAAGCCATGATACTGTCAGGCTACACAGGCAATACATAGTATCTGACAGAGAGAGAGGGAAAGAAAGAAAGGGGAAGAGATAGAAAGAGAGAGGGAGAGATAGAGAGGAAGGAAGAAGAGGGAGAGAGAGAAAGAAAAAGAGGGAGAGAGAGAAAAAGGAGAGTGCCCCTTTAAGAAGAAAGATCGGAAGTGCACTACCGGCAGCATTCAGAACTAATCATACTGTACTCTAGTACAACAATTGACTCATTAAATACACCACAGCGATTGTGTCGGATAAGATCCAGTTAATCGAATGAGGACCTTTTTTTTGAGGTGCCGGTCATACGGAAGTTATGGTTGATTGGGTCGCGGATAAACAGGCTTTTACTGTATAATGATATGTCCTGTGTTCAAAAGCACAGAAACTGAGCGGTCCAAATTTTTAAAAAAGTTATTTGACAAAGTTCCACAAGTGAGTCTTTTCAAGAAATCTTGAACTAAGTGTCAGGATCATTAACACTGGAAAAAATATCAAGTTCTGACATAGGGCTTGAGTCTAAAACCTTCTGCCGTAGAGGTGAGAGTTAAAACCAATAAGGCAGACCTACACTTGATAAAAACATAAAATAGCAATACTGTGCCAATTTAGGTCTGAGAAAAGTCAGCAACCACCATGAAAAACTTGCTATACTGTAAAGAGTTTTTAAATTGAAACCATCAAGGAGACATGCCAAAGGGAATGAGATGTCAAAAACTGCGCTGTAAAGAAAAATAAATCAATTTGTGTGAATTTACTCAAAGTTTCTTTTTCTTTCCCTTTTGGAGAACCAGTCAGATAGAAACTCCTTTACCGCACTGGTGATTTTGATGGAGATTCTTTTAAGAAAATGAGGCCAGAGAGACTGGCAACTTTCAAGGCATTTTTTATTGCTGTTAAGGGACTTCTGATTAGTGAAACTTTCAACATGGTACAGTAGTTGGTTAAAAGAATAAAGTCCCAGGTGTCTTTTAAAGCACTTTTGAAATCAAGTATGCTCTGTGTGTGCATCAATTCTCAAAATAAATTGTTATTTTGCTTGGAATTGTTTCCCCTTTTGTGCTGAAGTAAAACATGGATTTTAATGGAAATAATGGATTACTTCACTCAGCGTGATATGTGCTTCAGATTGCAGATGTGTCGGCAATACAGAAGTACCGTCTAAAGGTGTTAAGGCCACATTATACCTGAGCACAGCTCAAATGTTCTGGAAATGATCTCACGCCAAATTGGATTTCCAAACACTTGACCTTTAAATTAGTCACCTCTACCTTTGTGGTCACACTTGGCACCACTACACAAAAGTACATTTTGAATTCTTCAGGATGACAGAACATATAGATCCAGAAGCTGTTTGCTTTTTAATGGCTTTTATCATCTGTATTAATGCCCTTGTTACGCTAGGATTCCCACACTGTATTTTCCCATTGTATTTACATCAAAAAGGGATGAATTGCTGCATGAAAAGCCTAGTACACAATTAAAGATTGGCACGTAGCTCCGATGGTTTCCACCAAGACCAAATCAAGATGCTGGTTTGTGGTTGAGTAAAGTTGCGTGGGCTATAGCTGTCAGCAACACATTGCCCTGCAATTAAATGTAAGTCACAGTTGCAATATCTCTGCCTTAGTGCCAGTCAGATTCTGTTGACAGGCAGGTAATGCAGGGGTAGGTACATAAAATGTGCACCTATACAAGCCAACTTGCATTGGTTTGGGTTCATAAACTCAGATCCTCTAAGTTACTCAACCAGCAGGCCAGCATCACCATTCAGTTAAAGAAACACAGAGCTGATATTATAATAGTGATTCTTGATACAGGGTCTTATCACGTCCTCGATACTCCTCAAAGTGCTTCACAGAATATACTGTAAAGCGAATTGACTGTATACATTGTGGACAAAACCCAGCAGCCAAGTGCAGACAGCAGTGTTAGATTCTAATTTTCCGATGGGTTCCCATCAAATTTTCATAAACATGTCAATTTACAGTACAGTAGAGAAACAATTATCACATTAATTGGGATCAGCCTGACCGTGGTTAAGTAAACCAGGCAGATAATTGGGCATCACACAAAATATTAATTTGCTACAGGGCTAAACAAAACATTCTTCCCTCAGGCATTAAACTGTATTATAGTCACTGTAACAACCCCAATGTTTCTCTCTGCCATTCTCTCACTTGTTTTCAAACTTACATTTTCTGAGTCTATGTCTACTTTCGCTCGTTATGACTTTTTCTTATTTTATTTCTAATCGCTTGTATCATCTAAGGTATTAACCTCTCTCTCTCTGTTGCTAGCTTTCCTACCACTGGGTCAAAAAGTGGTGGGTTCAAACCCCACATAGGAACTTTGCACACACAGTCTACACAATGTACACAACTATGTTGTTCGAGGTGCTTTCCTTTCCATCAGACATTAATCCAATATGCTGTTTGCTTGTTCAGGTAGACTTTAAAGATCCCATGACATCTTTCAAAAAGAGAATTATTCTGATGTGAGGAACAAGCATGAGGGAAAAATCTGTATAACTAATTGTTTCACTAATAATGAGAATGAGAGAGTACTTTGAAAGTACCATGCTTTGAGTTTTATTTTCCTTTAGTACATTTTTTTGAAAGTGCAGTGCTATTTTAAGGCAACAACATTTATCAATAGAATCAATGCAAGGAATCAGTGCAAGGAAATGAAGCTGACAGCCTATATACAATATAGGCAGTGTACTGACAAGTAGATAGAGATGGAAAGGAAGAGAGGACATGAAGCATAATCTCAGGGTATCGATCAGTGTGTCAAGTAGAAAGGCTAGGCAGCTAAATCCATTCTCAGTGGAAAAACATGATTAAGAAGGAGGAAAAATAGGCTGCATATCTACAACAGATTAATCAGTACTTAAAAGAGTAAATCAGATGAACATTTCAGACAGATTGGTTGGTTGAGGATTCCCACTCTGGATTTCATTTCTGATTTCCAGCAATGCAGTTTATTCAATGATTAAAGCAGAAAGCTAAATTATATTGTTGGTAAGTGATCCCTTTATCTTTCATCTTGTTGTTTCTTTGCTCCACTGCTGCCTAAAAGACTTTTTATTGAGAATTATTTTATTTTTGTAAAAAAAGGACTTTACCTAGCAAAAGAAATAGCCATGTATCATTGACTGAATGCAGATGCAATCTCCGTGTACATTGTATTGATTCCAGATAGCAACTAGATGTGTGTCAAGCCAACTCACAGGGTCTCTTTTCCTTCATTATCTGGTGCAGAGCTTCTGCAGGTCGGTTGGGTTGATTTATTTTAATTTACTTGCAGGAGTCACTATTTAACATATGCTGATGTTATAGCAATCTCAATACAAGCAAGGTTTTCAGCATGAACTGAAAAGGTACCTAACTGCTTGACCTGGGGAGACAGGTCACTCCCTACCCTAGCCCGCGGGTCTCCTGGTTAACTAATGACTATAGCATTATTGTTTATCTCATGGAACAGACTAGCACTCAATGAAAGCAATTCTGTCTCTGTTTAAGAATGCTGAAGGAATTCCTTATTCAGCAGGAAGTACAGGAATATGATCTGGAATAGGAAAAAGGAATCCTGGCCAGGATAAGTCCTCAAACAAGAGTATCCTTGTGTACTTTGAACAAAAAATTGGTCAGGCGGTGACTAACACATATGGAAACCCATCGACATGCCTTAAGAGATTCAAACCAGACACTATGCGTGGAAATTCTCTTTGTCTGGAATGAACTGCATAATCTTTTCCTTGAGGGATGCAGCCTGCACAACTAAGCATAGCTTGGCAAGAGCCACAGTTTGAGGATCCTTAAATATGTGGATCCTAGAGTATGCATTGGGATACCACTGGAGTCTAATCTGTTAAAATCATGCATGCTTCCTGATGCTTAACCCGATAGTGTTAAGTGTTGAATGTTAGGGGTTTGGCTTGCAAGGTTAACTAAAGCTGAGTGAGATGAATCACTGTGCCCAGCGACCTGTTTGCCTGTCCTAGTTTTATTGATCAGCCAGGTTGGCTGTCACAGGTAATAATAATATTAATAATCCTTGCATTTGATATAGCGCTTTTCACGTTTTCTAGATGTCTCAAAGAGCTTCACAGAATACACTGTAAAGTGAATTAATTATATATTTGTGGGCGAAACACGGCAGCCAATTACGCACAATAGTGTCCCACAAACAGTCGTGGATGGAAATAACCAATTCATTATTTATTTTTGAAACAACCAATTTTTTTTTAGAGGGATTATTATGATCAACTCAAGTTCCAATATTCCTTTGCTAGAAACCTTATAGGAGTTTAGTCCAAAGTGAGCCCTAAGGATGGGTCCAATTAAAAAAGGACAGTAGGCCAGTTAAACAGTTTATTTCTACTCTGACAATGTTATCCAATGCAACATTGGCTTCTCTTGCTCCTCTATTTGTGGGAGATGTTGAGTGAATGGACATTGTGTGCCATGTCACAACCCCAAAGCTGAATTCAGAAACAGAAGAGCAACTGGGGAGGAGAGAAAGGGAGACAAGAATCTTCATTCCTCTTTTTCCTAGCATCAAACCTTAGTTATTCAATTTAATTAAAAATGGTGTGGGCTCTTAAGTGTGCCAGAACATGACAAGTTCACTGGTTCCATTTAATAATAATGCTGCAAAACATGGATGCCAGTAATATAAATGAGATAAAGTATAATCCATTTTGCTGGTGGTTACAACAATTGAAGCTATTAATTATAATTCCTGGAGCCTCTTAGCTTCTGCTCCGTTAATCCTCCCTTTTCTCCCCAGCAGTAATTAGCTGTATTCTGTATAGAGGCAACAGACCAGCTCAATGGCTTTCTCTTCATCTTGGGAAGTAATGCCATGCTCTTTTGTGCTTTAATGAAGACAGTCGTATTGCTTGAAGCTTGCACAACTGTTTTCATTTAATATGCAAGAAGCAAAAAACACTTCACATTCGACACCTGCAAGAAAGCCTTCATTTTTATGAATTCGGTAACTGATACTGTAGTTCGGAAAAATTCATACCTAATCTTTCATTTAAAAAAAAGGTTGTTAATCTCTGATGTGCTATAGGATTGGAGCACATCATGCTCTTGAACTGAATTTGAAATCATTTCCCTCACAACCAATCTTCAAACATATACAGGATTTGACCCAGCTTCCCTTGAGTGGGTGGAAGAGTTTGACAGATGAACTGCACTGGGAAATGGCTTTTACACTCTTTCACTGGTGTCATTATCAAAACAGTCAACAAGAGAATGCAACTCTCTTGGGCACTGGAGGTAGCTTTTTGCATAGTTTTTGCTAGCTGCTCTGAAAGTTTAAAAAATAGATCAATAAAACACAGGAACCAAAATCAAGAACAGCAAGAAATAAAGATGCTGAGAGATTTATAGACACTGCACACTTGTAAGACTCTACACAATCCCCAATCGTTCCTAACTCAGTAAATTGTTTTGCTAGCAAGTACCAAGTTCAGGCACTTTCTTGCTATTTATTACATTTCTGCTCTGCAATCTTGGTAGTTACACAATAAATCCAGCCATGTTACATAAGTAATATATTTTCTCGATACCCTGCAGCAATATTATAGTACTCTTCTCCCTAATAGTTTGCTATATACTGTACTATAATATGCCACTTTTCAAAGACTAAGCACAACTCACTACCCGAGGTAACAAAAACGTAGTCAATATAGATGTATATTTTAAAATCCCTGACCATCAAGCATCTCGGGACATTTTCTGTTCAGTTAAAATTATAATTCATGTATCAAAATATAAAATGAGTTTTGTTGTCAAAACCTCTCATAATATCTTTACTCCTGATACCAATGATTGAATAAATGCTAATATCAAGAGGGAAAGGACAACAGCTGATAGCCAGTGGTATTTCACAGCGTTCATCATCTACAGCATCTTGAGGATCTAATGATCTATGGAATCCAGTGGAAATGCAGGTGTCACTGTAAAGCAGTGGCTTCCAAACTTTAATAGCGGCGCCCCACCTAACTCAGCAAACTTTTTGTTGCTCCTCCCCCCACCGTCACACTCCGCTCTATTCACTCAGGTCCTCAGCTCCACACGCAGTAAGGAGCTTGAAACTCTAAAGCTCTGCTACCCCCACCCAGCCAACGGTATGCACCCACCAAGGGAGGCACTCCCCACAGTTTGGAAACCACTGCTGTAAAGCTGCCTGTCCACATGAACTTCTCTCGATGGGGAAGAAAACTCTTTGGCACAGTTTACCTCTTAGATTATTAGAATTATTAAAACATCTTTCTGAAAAAGGGAGGTGCGTGGGCCCAAACGTGCCAAATTATCAAGGTTTTACTGTTGTGTATTCACACATTGTGCCAAGAACAGAAAGATACGGGTTCATCGCCAGAAAGTTAGCAATCCCAGCACAAATGGAGCAGTGCATCCTATGAAACTTGGCCTAAACTGCTAAGCCTTTTTTGGGGATAGCTAACTGTCAGACATATACAAAAAACCATCACCATACTCAAGAGTATCCAAGTAAGAATGTGTGTTTCACATATGTATGCCACCTACAAATGGAAATTCCTCTGTATGTATTTTCCTGTTATTCCAGCCCAGTAAAGTTTATTGTTGTCCAAAGTACGGGTCACTAACATCTATTACTTTGATGTCACTTACCATGTTCTTCTCTTCAGTAACGTGTTCACTTTCTTCCTTGTACAGTTCAATTCTGTCCTTAATATGTTCTATCAGAGCCCTCAGCTTTGCAGTCTCACCAGACCTCAGTCTCTTAGCCTTTCTCTTGTGCTACAAAACAAAGCAGGCACACTTTAATAATTGATAACTCAAACATTATAAATTATTTGAAATACAATTTACAAGACTCTGAAAACATTGCATGGCTTCTGATGGACCAAGCACCTTTCAAAGGTGCCACATGAAAGCTAACACATGAAAACCTTTATTATTTACTGTTGTGTATTCACACATTGTGCCAAGAACAGAAAGATAACTCTCTCGCCAGAGAGTTAGCAATTCCAGCACAACTAGTGCAGTACATCCTATGAAACTTGGCCTCCATCCCAGTCCCTTCACCTAGCTCCCTCCCTTGCCCTCTTGCCTCCTTCAAGGCCACTCTAACGACCCTCCTCTTCGACCGTGCCTTCTGCTGCCCTCCGAACTCTCCCTCCCCTCCTAACTCTCACCCGCCCCTCCCCCCTACCCTTCTTCTCTCCCTTGCTCGGGTCCCGACCTGACTATTCAGCGCCTTGAGGCATCCTCCTGATGCAAAAAGCTCTCTGTAAATGTAATTTTGTTGTTGTTTTAAGTTTATGCAGTTATGTATTAGTAGGGTATTGGCACAGATTAAGTGGCAAAGTTTCTTAACTAGGTTTGATTTATCACATCTTGGAGGGGATTCACTAGTTATTGATAAAATTGGTCATTAACTTCATAGTTGTTTGTGGGGCATTATTTTGTGCAAATTGGTTGCCACATTTACCTGTAAATTGCACTAATTTTTACAGTAAAATCCTGTGTAGCACTTTTTTTTCATGCGGTTGCAATGTGGAAGACACTTTATCAAGTGCAAGGCTTATTATTATTAATATTATTACTACATGTGGCTGGAACGGGAGGAGGTGTGGGGGAGCTGATTGTGTTTAGTGAATCATATTTTCATCATGCTGCATCCACTGATGGTTACTCTACATTGTAAGCATCTTTTATAAGTGAATTATAGTAATAGGTCCATATGCATTCCAAAGGAATTCCAACGACGAAAATAATCAACTATCATCAGAATGGAATCATCCTCTAAAGAATTGTAATAAGCACGCATCCCGTCATATTAGCTTTCTCCACCACATACACCACATACTCCATACATTCGTGGAGTCCTGTAGCTCAGTATGAGAGCATGCGCTTTGCAAGCGAGAGACCTGGGTTCGATTCCAGGCAATGCGAAACCTTGGGCAAGTTTCCTTACTTCACGTGCCTGATAATAATCCCTCAGAAAAAAATATTTGGTCATTTCAATCTTTTCACCCACAAATATATAGTCAATTCACTTCACAGCATATCCCGTGAAGCGGTTTGAGATGTCTAGAAGACATGAAAGCGCTATATGAAAGGCAAGCATTATTATTATTTATCCTCAATTTCCCCGTCAACACCAGCTCCCCACGACCTCCGGAGACCCTGCTATGAATTCTTTCTCTTCCCTCATCATCATCTGTTCTCCCAGCCTTAGTGCCAGTCAATACTGTTCTTTATAAAAATAGCTACATAGCGCTGGGAACCTGCCACAGAAAATTCAGAATCTAGCTCAACAAACCTCAGAAAAAGTACTTTGAAGTCCTCTAACTTAATCCTGCTGTGAAATTTCTCAACATTTTCACTTGCAAGAACTTTCAAAAAGCCATCCACTTGCACATCAAAAAACCAATAGCAATTTGCTAAAATATACTTGTAAACATTTTTTCCGAATGGACTATCCAAAATTTTACAACTTTTCACCAGTCATCTTCCTCCCCAAAGGAGAAAGCATGTTTCTTCATCAAAAATTCCCATTCTTCGCCTGCACTCCATTAGAACCAAAGGTACATTAAACACCTTCTATACTCTTGCTCAAGAGAACTTTCAGTAATCTTTCAGTAATGTCTGAGAAAATTGTATTCCAAGTCTATCTTAAAAAAGAGAAGAAGCTATATATTTAATGGTTGATGTTAGGAACAAATGAATTGTTGTCTTTTGTTTTGCTGCCTCTTTTGAACGCAATTCCTTTATTCGTATTTTTATCTTTACTTTTGAGTTTTCCACACTTCATGTAAAAAGGAAAAATGATCAAAATAATACAGAGTAAAGATGGAATAGCAATATCAGTTTTGCATTTGAAAACAAAAAGGTGATCAGATAATAATTTAACCTCTGGAGGAACAGACCTATTTCAAACTGAAAATGTAATAATCCTTGTATAACATATAGTGTGTTATCACGCTGTCTTGACCTCTCAAAGCACTTCACAGGAATTTTGTAGGCAAATGTAGATACAGTACTATATTAATTTAATGTTTAGCTACTCTGGGATCATTAAAGAGAAGAAACTAATATAAAGCACACAATTCCTTACTCATCTCTGAAGGTGATCCCCAGCGCCTTGGGTTGTCCTCCCGACATGAAAGGCGCTCTACAAATGTAATTTGGTGATTGTTGTTTATGCTTAGCACTGGCCGAGGGTTAAATGAAATCATTATAGTTGTCACAATTTAAAAAAATCAAAGCACAAACAGGTTTCAATACAAGTGTCTTCAGTGCTACGATTCTTATAAATATTTTATATGTTGCTTCTCCAAGCATTGCTTTCTGTTGTGTTTTAGGCTGAGGTTATTTCTTCCCTAAAGCAAGTTAAATTACTGCAGAAAGTTAACGTCTGCTCTAATCTCGATTTCTGGATAGAAAAAAGGTATTGATTACTTTGGTTAAAGCACATTTTGTTGTCTTGTACAGGTCTTATCACATTATTACAGAATAATCAATGAGCAATAGGTGATCAATGATAGTCACAGTTCTAAGATGGAATAAGAATAGTTTTGGTTGTTTCAAAGTAGCAAAACAAGAGGGCACAGGTTAAATAAAGGCTGCAATGGGTCATAAAACACACGTTTGAGACTGGGAAACTGGTGGCTTAGACAGGTAGCTTGCTGAATTAACAATAAAATGAACACACTGGCTCCAACTGAAACATAGATCTACTCATATGCAAAAAGCAAAATACTGCAGATGCTGGAAATCTGCAACACAAACAGAAATTGCTGGGAACACTCAGCAGGGCAGGCAGCATCTATGGAGAAAGGAAAAGTTAGTCAACGTTTCAGGTCCACGACCCTCTGTCAGAACTGATTTATTAATTTGCAATACATGCAAACTGAGGTAGATGTACTAATTGGAAATTCCAGAAGTGAATACTATTTAAATTGTGATATTTGCCAAAGGGCTAATTGCAATTTCAGAAAACAAAAGTACAGGAGAACAGAGCACAATGCCAGTCTACAAATGAGGCTTCATTGTGGTTAGTCCATCACAGAAACAGCAAAGGCTGCAAAGCAAGATTGAAAAATAAACTAATTGTTACTTCTCTGTACCAGAAATCAGTGAAATGTAGGCAAACACAATGGTATGATCCAGTGCTGTTGCTAATGTGCTGAATGAATAAAACAATAAATTGTTTAGATGTACCTATGCAGCACTTTTCCATAAAATCAGAGAGACCTGAATATTACTGAATAAACCAACACGTTGAATGACTAGTTTGTTCACAGTACCTTACGCTATAATCAAATAACAAATGGTTCACAAATTCAATAAAAGTGAAGCTCAGGGGCTCTGTCAAACTTAAACAGTAAAAGCTTGGTTATCCGGCACCCAACCAACCGGAACGATCAACCAACTGATATCTCCCAATACAATTCACCATTCCAGCAACCGGATCTCATACCGTAGCCATCCCGGACACTCGCTGTATGCTCACTTATTAAACTTACCGAATGCTGGAATGCTTTTCTACCGATCATTTTACCAAGTGTGCTGGAATGCTTTATTGGTAAGTAATCATACAATATTCTATTATTTAGTCTATTATTAATATGGTATGTTTTAAGATAAGTTAATTTTTGTGTAGTATTTTCGGCAATTTGCCGCTCGAATATCCGACATATTTAATTAACCGGCAATGGTCAGGTCCTGAGGGTGCCGGATAACGAAGCTTCTACTGTACTGCACAAATTTAAATGGTTTGTAAAGTTTAAAGATTCAAAGAATGAGTAGGGATTGGGAGACCTGGGAAAAGCACTTAATTGTGAAGGAAACAAATAGAGAAATAAATACCCTTCAGGCCAACCGAGAGAGAAAGAATGTGGATACGAACTGTGACAATAAAAGCCTATTTTTGAAGAAAGTCTTTCTGAAATCATCCTTTACTACATTAATCGTTGCTAAATTTGTTCTATCTTTTACTCAATTATTTACATCCAACATTGTACCTATAGTTATCAAGTAAACTATTATTCTGTACACTAATTGGAAACCGTCTTTGTGAGACATTTTTCATATTTTCCCCTTTCTACAGTAGAAATTTTGAAACAAAATCTAAATTTAATTCCATATTCTGGTCAGTACCTCATGGCAAAAATCCTGAGGCAGCCAAAAAAGAAAGTCAGCAATATTAGAGAGTTTTGGGTAAATTGAAACTAGACAGCTGTATAAATTGCAACAAAAGGCAATTAGAAAATATCTGAAAATGTGAAGCATAAAAGGGTATGAGGAAATGGTAGGAGAATGGGAATAAATTGAATGATTTTTGAGAACCAGCACTTTCTATGATGAAATTTCTATTGTTTAGTATTAATGGAATACATTTTATTTACTAGTTTGTTGCTTCTGACTCCAGCTGACCATGTTATAAATACAGTACGCAAAAGCTAAAAGTAGCACATCATATTGCTCCAGCCATCATTAAAAATAGGCGAGTTTATCCTAGATGTCAGGATGTCTCACCCATTTCTTCCAATTCTGCTCAAGTTGCTCCAGCTTTGCTTTCCTGCATTCAGTCAGACGGGCTTGGAGTTTGGCTCTTTGTTGCAGCTGAGGTAGTGCTAAGCCATTGTCCGTTTGAGAGCGACCAACAAAATGCTCCAGCATCAACTTCTGTGTTTCATCTTCAGAGAGTGTGAATGGACTCATCAATATGGTTCTTTAAAAGGAAACAGAAGTAAACCAAAAACCCAAAGAGCAACCATTGGGTCACAGCTAAATAAAAGTCATATTTATAATGCATAAATGGTGAGACAAAAATGGGGAGAAACCGATTCCCTGTGTCCCTCTGAACCTCTGAATAGCGTTCAGAGGGACACACCAGTCACAAAAAGATAGTCGGCAGGTACAGCAAGCAACTAGGAAGACTAACGGTATGTTGGCATTCATTATAAAAGGGTTAGAATATAAGAGTAGGGAAGTCTTGCTGCAGCTGTATAGGGCCCTGGTGAGACCGCACCTAGAATACTTTGTCCAGTTTTGGTCTCCGTATTTAAGAAAGGATTGACTCGTCTTGGAGGGAGTACAATGTAGATTCACTAGATTCACTAATAAGAATTATTAGGTTGGTACCTGGGATGAGGGGGATGAGTTATGAGGATAGGTTGAGCAATCTAGGCCTGTATTCTCTAGAATATAGAAGAATTAGAGGTGATCTTATAGAAACCTATAAGATTATTAAGGGGTACGACGGAGTAGTAGGAGATTGTTTCCCCTGGTTGGAGAAACTATACCCAGGGCACACAGTCTTAAAGTTAGTGGTCAGCCCTTTCGCACTGATTTGAGAAAAAACTTCTTCACTCAGAGGGTGGTGAATTTATGGAATTCTCTACCCCAGAGGGCTCTAGATGATCAGTTGTTGAACATATTCAAGACTGAGATTGATAGATTTCTTGTGGATGAGGGGATTAATGGATATGGGGATAAGGCGGGCAGGTGGAGTTAGAATAGATCAGCCATGATCTTATTGAATGGCGGGGCAGCTCGAGGGGCTGACTGGCCTGTTCCTACTCCTAATTCTTATGTTCTTATATAAGTAAAATAACCATATATTCATAGTGGAACAAGAAAGATTGAGGGGTAGACCTGATAGACATCTTTACAATGATGAGGGCTTTGATAGAATCTATTGGGAGAAATTATTGCTGCTGGTTGATGTGAATCAATGATTAGAGCAAATGCAAGAATTATTATTATTATTATTAGAGGGCATCAATTTAAGATTGATAGCAAACAAGTAAATAGATAGATTATGATATGGAATGTCCTGCTGGAAGTGGTGGTTGAGACAGAATCCATGTCAGCTTTCATAAGGGAAACAAATACCTTATAATGAGTAAATTATGAGTAAAGGGAAAGAAAATTAGATTGGAATAATTGTTCTTGAAGGAACAGCACAGACCATATGGGCCTTCTTTTTGCTGTGCATTCCTTTGGTTTCCAAAGTACAGAACCAATAGCCACCAATTGAGTTCTTTATCCAAATCAGTTTTTAAATATTTCCAATAAATATTATTCTAGTGACATTTACTGTTCTCAATACTTCTTCAGGGGAATTTGATGAACAATAAATGAATGATGGTGATCAACAATGAGACCAATTGTGTTTGCCATGCTGACAGCTAATATCTATCAGTAGTAGTTCTATTTATTTTTATTTTAAAAACACATGTCAATCACATTTGAAGACATTCAGACCATCAAACCATCATGTTGTTGTTTCTCTCTTTTAAACATCTCCCTATTGATTCTATTTCTACAATATCTCTCATTTGTGTGTGTGAAAGTTAAACTGGTCAATGCAAATTATTCACAAGCAAAAGATTTGAAGTGCCACACACCATATTATTCAGAATTGCCAGAAATTCAGGTACAGTTTAGGGGCAAAAGATTATAGTGTAGTTTCCCCCATTCTTTTGTAACTACGTGAACAGCACAAACAATTTGCTTTAACGTTTCACAAGATAGGATATGTTGGCATCTAATTCCAACCGGGCTTCCTTTTTTTGCTGCTGTTGTTGATGCCACAGATGTTGATGTAGATTTCAGAGATTACAGGCCCTTCATGGAATTCCCAATGCAACATATAATGGATCTCAGAAGAACCCGTAACAGATGGTCTGATCTAGTCATGGAATAATTCAGTTTGAACCCAATATTGATTTCTTTCAAGTGCTCAGAAAACCCCCCAAAATTGCAATATAGTCTCATGTCGATCAAGAATGATTTCAAATCCTTATCAAAGTTGACAGCAGTATTCACGTGTCCAGTACAAGTTATTGTTCCCAACATATATTTTAATCTCATCGAAGACAGGGCACACAGGTTGGCGTTGAAATAAAGGCTGGATTAATGTCTATCTGTTCAATGTGAAATCAATCTCTTTGCAATTGCACTGCAAGTCCCTGCTTTGGAATATATTGAAAGAAGTAATGAGTATATCAGAAACTGACAAGTTACATTTTATTATTGTGTAAGAACACGAAAACAATATAAAACAAGAAAAACAAGAAAAATTCACCTATTGAATCAATTCCTTCCCTAGTTCTTGGACAATTACTCCAATAATGCATCTACTAATCTCAAGAGGAAAAGTTCTGCAAAATTTCTCCTTGAGTCCAAATAATAATCAAATGTAATCAAGTGAAATTTCACAAAACTCAAAATAACTTAGCCATTATCAACCTCATTGTTAGACTATCAGGAACAAGAGGCCCAAGCCTCCACCTAGTTTTAAGAATAATAATGATCCTTGCATTTGATATAGCGCTTTACCACTTTGTTGAAACGTGTCAAAACGCTTCACAGAATATACTGCAAATTGAATTGACCGTTTAGTTTTAGTCTTTAAGATCATACTGTCTTAGAAGTCAAGGTCAGGCAAAATTGTATAAACTTCGTAAATTCAGCCTGGTTTTGGAAGCTCTTTTGTTTAAACTGCATAAATAAGGCTTCTAAATTAATGTTTGCTTTAAATTTTTTCCAAAATTTGGTCCTCATTAAGAACTCAACCCACTAGTTTGGGCATATCTACTGACAGAGCTTCACCTAGGACCGGTGATATTTGTGACATTGTCTTCTAAAATCCATTGTAGGTTATATTGGGAATTCCACAGAGGGCTTTGTAACTCAGAGGTTGTTAATAACAAAAGTTTGACTGTAATTGTTTTCCCAAAGCCCACTTTCAACAGACCAACAGCATCTTATCTAACTGTGTGGCTATTTCAAACAACTAACAGCAATCTGTATTCATTTGACTATGCAAGCATTTGGGTTCATATCTTGAACCTTAATTAAAGAAAAATAATAAGAAAGAATTCCAAATTAAGAAATAAGAAAATCAAATGAAAAAATCAGGTTGAATAAAAAGTAATTTCACTGCATCAAAAGCAGAAGTGAAGATATTAATAATCTGACAATATAGCTCATAATTTATTAATGGTACGTTTATTTTCTCTGGAGGACTATATTTGTTCAAAAGTGTTTTCCACTTTGTGAACATTTTTGCCCATAAAGCATGGACGGAGTCACTAAGCTTTAAAGTGGAGTCAATTATTTTGTTCTTATTATTTTCGTGACCTTCTTAAAACACTTACTCAAAAAGCAGCCGCCCCTGGTGTTTCATGTATTTTTGTTGCTCAGCTTCTGAGGCCAGCTGCTGCACTAGCTCTTTCCTAAATTTCTCCAGGGATTCCCGATTATTCTGTTCTTCTTCCTGCTCTTGTTTTTCTTCCTTCTCACGTAGAATATTAATCTCCCGATCCTGCTCCTCCCCAGTTTGTTGGAAACAGCTCTTGACCACCCCAAGATTAGTCAGCTCCTGAACAAGTAAGGCTTTGATCTGTCGATATTTGGCAATGGCACTATGACTGAGGTGCACGGTAAAGGCTTTCAATTGCTTAGCAGCTTCTGCATTCAACTTCTCCACCAATTCCTGAAATTCTGCACTTTGATTAGATAACAAGTTGTGCCAGTCCACCATATATTTGTGGGGATCCAATGGTCTCTCTTCAAAAGCATTAAGGAGAGATGTCATCTCCTTCTGTTGATGTTCTTGCTCACAAATCTGTAATTACAAACAATCACAAATGGCAACCATTTTGTAAAGTAATTTAACAGTAAAATGGAACAATATTTTCTGCCATTTAAAAGGCACTGAAGATCCTTGACCCTCACAATACCACAAACAAAGAATTCATTTCGGTAAAATAACCTGTTATTTGTGACAGAGACATTGGGAAACATTGAAAAAGGGAAACAACAACAACAACAAAATTAGTTCAGTGTCCCACCAACAGAGTTATTGTTGACCAGGCGATCAGGAGAAATTCCCTTCCCTTTTCAAATAGCCCCATAAGATCTTTCACATCTGAACAGGTCCACTGGGCCATGGATTACAGCCTACAGGCTGGTTAACACCAGGATGCTGTGGCTGGGAGAAAGTGGGATGGGCATTAGGAAGAATGTAATCAAATGGCTCAAAGGGTATTCTTCATCCAAACCGATCTTGTGAAGCTTCCATTTGGGCTCAAGGTCTTAGGCGCTAAATGGTACTGAGCAAGGTTGTCTCATTGTAAGAAACAGTAATTCCAAAATATATTGTTTTCAATCGATGAAATAGATTGGTGATCTATTTTCAGATCATTATAATAATAATAATCCTTGCATTTGATATGGGATAAAGGCATCCTGGAACATGGAAAAGTAGGATTCCCATCACATACATTCCCATCAAGCTATCTTGACAAATCATGTTAAAAATCATCATTCATGCTGATTCAATATTTCAGGATTGATTCAACCAGAAAAGAAAATAATCTTTAATAGGAAAAGATTTACTCACACTATGCTTTTTACATTTTGTGCAATGGTTTAATCCCATTAGTTTATTTTTTTCCCCTTCCCACTGCAGAAATACAGCAAATTTTAAACCAAGGGGAATGGGGCAATAAAATGTTACCACCTGCATTCTGCAGCGTGACATTGGTTTTGATGGGGCAGATTTCAAACAGTACTATAACCAAACACACACTAAAACATGCTGCAATACTGCCATCAACTGTTTTATCCTGTGGTTTCATTTGTTTATTCAAAAGCAAAAAGCAATTTTCCTTTCCTTGCGTTATTTATATGCTTCTAGGTTTTTTTTACCAAAGTGTTGACATTCCAAAACTGGGCATTTTATTCTGCATAGTTATTAAGGTATGATATGAATAGCACTTTTATCAGCCATTCTTAATGTAATAGATTAAATGTATGCATAGTGCTGAAAACATCGAGAGCTGCTCACATATTTGACACTACCTCTGTTTGGAATAAATATGAAACATAAAGAGAACACTAATTTATCTGTCCATGTTAGATATATGAATAATGTATTGTCTGAAATACTCCCCCCAGGTTGAAAATCAATGGTAGTTTCAAGCTAAAATATGTTTGTCACTAACTTTCTAGAGTTAATAAGGATTTCAATGTGTTTCCAGAAGTGACAGTATCTGCAGGTTCAAAACTGTTATCTATTTACAGAATGAGCCCAACATTAGTCAGTACTGCTGGAAGTGACAGAACATCTTATTCAGCAATGCAGTGGTAAGGAGCAGAATATTTTCTGCTCTCAAACTCTCTCACCTGGCGTTGAGGAGAGCTCCACTAAATGAGCACAGAACCAGCTCTTTACAAACCTTTACAATGGTCCATTGGAATTCTCAAAAGGAACCACTTTGAGGAGTTTGAATCAATCCCCACCACATGCATCTAACACACCAAGGTGCTAACCCCGTGTGAAGGGTACTACAGTATATAACTGCAATTTGCTGTTGTTGTACAGCAGTGGTAAAGATTGACACTCTGTTGGAACCACCTGCTCCAAGTGTGCTCAGCAGACAGGTTCTAGCACAAATTGTTTCATGATTACATGTTTTCCCTTTTGCGTTATATGAGGTTTTTGATACAGTAATCCAATCCAATTGTGGGGCAAACTTACATTGATGTATAACATGCTTTCTTGAAGTCTAGGGGTTTAACCACAAAAAGCTCTGATTACGCTTCAATTTCTTCTGTCACTGGAATTCACTGCACAGTGAAAAAACTGGTGGGTGACGTACCGTCTAGCCAGGTTAGGTCTCAGTTGGAGACAACATTCACCATGTAACTGGAAACATCTTGCGGTCAGGGAATATTTATGAAGCAAATGGTCAAAGATAATGATGAAGAAATTAAGCAAAATATGAGGAAAGAGCATAGGAATGGGATTTTCGCACTCAGCTCTATTGGGGATCTAGAAAGGAAAATGCATGACAGGCTGAATGCCTTCTTTTTACACTATAACGTAGGGTCCGTCAATATGGAAATTTTCCGATATCAATATATCGCTGGGCTCATATTGATATATACCGATATATCGATATCACCGAGTTTTTATCTTGTGCGCATGCGCGAAAATGGTGTGGAGTGGGAGATGGGGGAATGACCGGTCTGCGCATGTCTGATTGTGTTTGGTGGTGGGGGCAAGGGAAGAAAGGGGATGCGCGCGCATTCAGATATGTGTGCTCTACGGCCAGGAGGTTTGCGATGCAGGTGACAAGGTCAGTTAAATGCTATCCATGGTTTTTTGTTAGTTTAAGGGAGTGTAGTGGGCATTTGAACCGTTGGTTGTATATTTTCAGTATGCTGTAATGTGGCACTTGTTGACGATATACCGATATTTTGTGGATATACCAATATTGTTTTCATACCGAATTTTTCGATATACCGATGTATTCAAATTTCCTATATCGGCATATCAATATGAAAAATTATACCGATATAACCGATATATTGATATATCGTCGGACACTAGTATAACATTTCTTTCTCCCTCTGCTCCAGGCTACAAATGCTCCGTCAGGCCCACAGCAGCAGTCACCGTCGGCTATCTAACAGCAGCCAACCTAACTGCACCAGCCCCCATTCTCACCGCAAGACCCATCGGTCCCCATCCCTCTTAACCCTCTACCAACCTGTCCACTCCCCCCACTCGGCGGGCTCAAGCATTCTCCACATGCCCCGACAACAACAACAACAATTTACATTTATAGAGCGCCTTTCACGTCGGGAGGACGTCCCAAGGCGCTGAACAGGAGGCGTGTGACCCGAGCTGGGAGGGGAGTGTTTGGGAAGGGGTGAAACACGAAGGGGAGGTAAAAGAGATCGGGGTGGAACAAAAGGCACGATCGAAGAGGAAAGTCTTCAAACCGGCCTTGAAAGAGGAAAGGGAAGAGACGAAACGGAGGGATTGAGGGATGGCATTCCATAAGGTGGGAGCGGAGAAACTGAAGGCCCGGCCTCCGATGGTGGGGCAGTTCGGGCGGGGGGCTTGGAGCAGGCCAAGTCCTGTTGAACGGAGGGTCCGGGTGGGTGTGCAGGGGGAGAGTAGATCGGTTAAGTAGGATGGGGCAAGGCCGTGTAAGGCCTTGTAGGTGAGGACGAGGATTTTAAACTCGATCCTCTGGAGGATGGGGAGCCAGTGGAGACGGGCGAGGGTGGGGGTTATGTGGTCGCGGAGGCGGGTGCGGGATAGTACACGGGCTGCAGAGTTTTGGATGGCCTGCAGCTTATGAATGGAGGAACTGGGGAGGCCGACTAGGAGAGAATTTCCGTAGTCCAGCCGTGAGGTGATGTATGCGTGCACGAGTGTTTCGGCAGCGCGGGGGGTACGATAATTACGGAGCCTGGCAATGTTGCGCTGATGGAAATAGGCGGTGCCGGTCAAGGCGCGGATGTGGGGGAGGAAGGAAAGTTTTTGATCGAACATGATGCCGAGGTTCCTGATTAGCTTTGTGAGGTGGAGAGTGCAACCTTGGATATTGAGGCTGGCAGCGCCCGATGTGCGGAGGCGCTGGCTTGAGCCAATCAGGAGGGCCTTGGTCTTATTCACGTTCAATTGCAAAAAGTTGTCCCTCGTCCACGACTCGATGTCGGACAGACATGCTGTCAGAACATCGATCGTCTGGGGGTTGAGGGATGAGGCAGAAAGGTACAACTGGGTGTCATCCGCATACTAGGGAACGGCTATATGGGATTTTTCCGGATATCGATATATCGGTTTGCTCATACCTGCTTAAACCGATCTATCGAGTTTTTATACTGCGCATGCGCGTGCATTCGAAGGGCGCGTGTATTGATGGCGCGTGCGCATTTATGGTGCGCGCTCAGTCGCGGTGCGCGCGCATTGACGGTGCGTCCGCACTGACGATGCGCGCGCAGTCGCGGTGCACGCACATTTTGAAATGCGTGCTCTAGGTCCAGAAAGTTTGTAATGTTGGTGTCAAGGTCTGTTGAATTATACGATGTTGTTTGCTCCCTACCTCCCCCTCTCCTTCTCTCCCTCCTCTCCTCTCTCCTTCTCTCCCTCCTTTCCCCTCTCCTTCTCTCCCTCCCCCTCCACTCTCCCTCTCTCCTCTCTCCTTCTCTCCCTCCTTTCCCCTCGCTCCTTCTCTCCCTCCTTTCCCCCTCTCCTTCTCTCCCTCCCTCTCCTCTCTCCTTCTCTCCCAACTTTCCCCCTCTCCCTCTCTCCTTCTCTCCCTCCTTTCCCCTCGCTCCTTCTCTCCCTCCTTTCCCCCTCTCCTTCTCTCCCTCCCTCCCTCTCCTCTCTTCCTCTCTCCTTCTCTCCCTCCTTTCCCCTTGCTCCTTCTCTCCCTCCTTTCACCCTCTCCTTCTCTCCCTCCCTCTTCTCTCTTCCTCTCTCCTTCTCTCCCAACTTTCCCCTCTTCTTCTCTCTTTCCCTCCCTCCCTCCCCTCTCTCCTTCTCTCCCTCCTTTCCCCTCGCTCCTTCTCTCCCTCCTTTCCCCCTCTCATTCTCTCCCTCTCCTCTCTTCCTCTCTGACTAGACACACACATAGAAGCAGTGATAATCTGGCTTCTAACTCTCTCACACACAAAAATAACACTTACAGCCACAAAATGCCACTTATTTTTATGTAGTCTGAAGTCTGAATTAATGTCCTTCGCCATTGGCAAGCTCTCCTTTGCTATGCAAAAAGTGACAGCGTTCGTGATACTTTGCCACTTTTTGTCCCCTCTCTGGTACAATGTTCTCCTCTTAAATAAAGCAGGAATTGTTTGAGCTGCACTGGCCCCACTACCTGTCACTTTCTCCGAAGCGCTGGTTCGACTTCGTTCTGTTGTCGACAATTATTTCGCTCTGAGGGCAGCGTGCTGGGCGGGGTGGTGCTGCTTAATGTGTTGTCGCAGTTTGCTCGTGCTCGAATCAGATGTCTTAACCAAGACCTTGCAAACTGTACATCTATACACACCATTACTGACTGCATTGTTTTCAAAGTAGTCCCATTCTTTTCCCCACGATGAGAAAGGTAAGTTTTCAAACTACAATTTTCAGCGATGCGACTTTGTTAAGACGCCACGACTGTCGTCGACTATACACAGTAAAGTGTGCGTGCGCATCGGATGTGCGCGCCCTTTAATTGTGCGCGCGCACCGAATGTATGCGCATTCCATGCTCTAGGTCTAGGAAGTTGGAATGCCGGCGACAAGGTAAGCTGGAAAAGATCGCATTACACTGATAATACCAACAATATTGATATATTGCCAGGAACGATATTAAAAATATAACGATATATATTTTTTAAATCGAATCTCTCGATATAACGTTTTTTTTAGAATCACCATATCGGCATACCGATCTGAAAATCATATCGGGTTTAATCGAAAAACCGATGCATCGCCGTTCCCTACCGCATACATGACCCACCCATTCCACCATCAGAGGGCAAGCCTTCAGCCACTCTGCCATCAGTTACCTCCCTTCCCTCCACCATCCCCGATCCCGACCCGGGTCTGATACAGCACAGAAACACACCATTCCCATCTCTCCCATTCTCTTTACCTATATGGGATGTCCTCCCAATGTGAAAGGCACTGTACAAATGTAATTTTGTTGTTGTTTCTTAATGCCTTTCCTACGATTCGTTCAGATGAAGACATATATTCAGCCCATCCTTCCAGAATACCCAACCCGTTTCAATCCTGTAATTACCCAATGAGTAAAGAAAAACTTCCCGGCATCTGTCCAGACACAAGGCGAGACAGCAAATATGACCAAATACGTGGTCAAAACGTTAGGTGGGCTTTGAAATGCCAAAGGTAATACAGTCCATCAATCAAGAGTCAGTATCATGATTGTCACCAGAGAAAAAAAACAATTTGTGCAGATTAGAAAACTTATTTTACACCGAGGGTTGTTAGAATATCAAATGTATTCCTAGAAATAGCTGTTGAAGCTCGGTCCATAACAATTTATAAATTGTTCCATTCCTTTTTCTAAAAGAAAATTGTGGATCCAATTTTTTTTCAATTTACTTCTTACCGTGTACACTTCTCCAATCCTGGCTTGGCTTCCTCTAGGATGAAAAATTGGACACTCACCCCATGGCTATTTGTGAGACATTACTGTGTATAAATGGCTGCTGCATTTTGCCCACAAAACAGTCAATCTACTTTATAGTACATCCTGTGAAACACTGAGACATTTCCACAACAAAATTACACGTATATCACCTTTCACGTCAGGAAAATGTCCCAATGCTCTGGACAATCATTGATTCAGACCTGAGCTGGAGTTGGGGACGGGGAAGGTGGAGGGAAAGGGGGGGATTACTGATGGGACCTTCGAAGAGGAGGTCTCGTTGCGGGACTTGAAGGAGGCTAGGGAGGGGGCAAGGCGGAGGGACTGCGGGATGGGGTTCCAGAGGTTGGGGACAAAGTAGCTGAAGGCTCGCCCCCAAAGGTGGGGGGGGGGGGTCGGGGGACGTGCAGCAGGCCTGAGGCTGCTGAACGGAGGAGGCGGGCAAGTTGCTAGGTGGTTAGGAGGTCACAGATGTAGGGTGAGGTGAGGCCATGGAGGATTTTGAATGTGCGGACCAGGATCTCGAATTGGATCCTCTGGGTGATCTGGAGCTAATAAGAGTCAGGCAAGGATGGGGGAGATAGTGTCACAAAGCTTAGAGCGCTAGAGGACATGGGCCTTAGAGTTCTGGATTATCTGCAACCTATGGAGGGAGGAATTGAGAAGGCTGACAAGCAGGGCAGTTGAGCCGGGATGTGATGAAGGCGTGAATGAGGGTTTCAGTGGCCTGGGGGGTGGGGTAATGACGGAGTCGGGCAATATTGCGGAGGTGAGGGAAGGCAGAGTGGGTCATTGCTTGGATGTGGAGGAGGAAAGACAGTTGAGGATGGACGTGATAAGAACTATATCAAATGCAAGAATTACTATTATTATTTTGTAGTTCCTTGGGAGCTGGTTGACTTCCAATAGGGTCCGGCGATATATCGATATATCGGTTATATCCGATATAATTTTCATATCGATATACCGATATCGGAATTTTAAAAATATCAATATATCGAGAAAAAATGGATATACCGCAAATCGATATATCGTTTCCGACAATATATCAGTATATATCGGTAAAATGCGGACTTTTTCAACTTACCTTGTCGATATCCAAATGCGCGCACACACCGGAATGTGCGTGCGCAGGACAAAAAAAAAAACCGACATTGATATATATCGATATATCGGTATATATTGATATGGGCAAACTGATATATCGATATCGGAAAATTTCCATATCGACGGACCCTACCTTCCAATTGAGCTTTGCTCACGTGAGAGACTTGACAGTGAGTTTTGATACGCCACTCACTCGACTGTAGAGGAAGTCATGGCCGAGACTGGCTTTTCCTCACCTGGCTGTCACAAACATGCACAACTAGTAAGGGTAATGATGAGGGACCAGGAGCAGGAAGTTTGACTGGTTTGCCCCGTCCTATCCCTGGTAAAGCTGAGTGGCATGGGTGCAACCTGATCAGGGACCAGCAAACTAATCACAGACCTGGGTTCAAGCCAGCAAGCTCTTGGTCCATACCATGCAGTTTTATTCACTACATCTTCAGGGCTGCCCTCAGCAATTATAATTTAAAGGAGGACATATTTAAGGATACACTGTATTAAAGAATGCAGGGGAATGTACTGTAAACTTTCTATAATTCTATGAATTATTTCTTCACTAAGAATTATTGTAAGGCAGATTCTCTGACTTGCAGAAGCTGACACACTTCCTGCTTCACTGGATATACTTACAAACTGGAACAGATGGAAATGCAGTTCACTCACTTTTTCGGAAATCAGTTTTCTTCTCTCACCGATGAGATTATGATGTAGAAGTTTCTTCTCTTTATTCTCAATCTCGTCTAACCTCTGCTTCACAACAAGCATCTCTTGTTGCATCATCTCCAGCAGATACGCCAATTGAGCTTCTGACACACAACCAATGCTAAAGAAAATCATATAAAGTACACTTTAGATTACCATGACTCATAAAACCGGTAACTGTTAAATCAACTCAAAGGGCAGAGGGATTGAATGAACACCTTGCTCTGAGAGCTAGTGCAGACGCAATGGACTAAACAGCTTTGTCTTGCCTTGTAAATTTCCATGATAGGAGTTTATAGTTTAAACATATAAAGCCACAAGCCCAATGTTAGTAGGTTATTCAGAAGGTTTGAGGAATGATGCAGCAAACAACATTAACGTGATCAAAATTCTAATTTGGTTTCTGCAGACAGTCTCATTTCAACAAGAAGCTATCCTACATTGTGAATACAAGTTGTTTATATAAAGCAGTTCTACAAATTAACTAGTGATATCAACCTGCTAAATGTAGTCAAAATCCCACAGCCTGTTTTCTGATTTATTGGTTAGTTTTCACTGTACGGGAACTGCACATTCATTCATGCTTGGAAATTTCAGTGACCACACTACAGGAAGTAGGAACAGCCACATACTTGTAAAGAAAAACACAAAATATATTCATTTCCTCCAGTGAGTGCAGAACTGGGTTCTGGACTCAAAATCCTTGTTGTTGTTGATTAAGATGGTGAGGCTCAATAGCTGCCTTCACTGCCCCCAGTTTAGAGGCAAAATCAGCCAAGGTGCCATTCCTACCCATGATCCAGAGGCGCCTGCAGAAGGTGTCCACCTGGTGCGGACATGACTGAGCAAGGACACAGTAAAGGGCAGAATCCATTCAGAGGCCACATCAAAGCAGACTGCTCTTGTACATATTCTGGAGCAGAGTCACAAAGCCTCGATGGAAGTATGTTGCCCAAAAGGTTGAGATAGAGAATAATTCAGGACATCACAAAATTACAGCAACAAATTACATTTATGTAGTGCCTTTCACATCAGGAAGATGCCCCAAGGTGCACCTACTTTCTTTAATTAAAAAGAAGTCTAATAAATGTCATGTTGCACATTTGTAATCAGTGTACAATGATATAATCCATGCAACATAAGTTCAGACAAACTACATGAGTTGGAACATTGGCGACATCTCAAAGCGCTTCACAGAATATACTGTAAAGTGAATTGCTGTATATTTTGTGGGCGAAATGGGGCACCCAATTGCGCACAGTAGTGTCCAACAAACAGTCATGCACTGAAATGACTAATTTTGTTTTGAGGGATTATTATCCAGCATGTGGAGTAAGGAAACAAGATTTTGCCAGCCTGGAATCGAACTCAGGTCTCTTGCTTGCAAGGCAAGTACTCTAACCACTGAGCTACAAGACTCCACAAAATAAAATTGGTCAGAGTATTAAAAAATGACAAGAAAGAATAACGATTTCTAAATATCACTTAGCGCATAGGGCATGGAAATTGCGTGTAGGTTGGGAGCTGGGGGGAGGGAAAGGATGCTAAACATTGCAAACTGGTGGATACACAAATCTTGAGTGTATTGATTTCCGTGCCTATCGATCTTCCCATCAGTCTCTGCCAGATAAAAGTCTAGTAATAGTCGATATGCACAATGGACAGTGTATAGACTTAATGAGTAACCATACTAGTCTTGCTCTGTGCTTTTGGCTTGTACTTCAGAATTAATTTTCTAGTTTTGCTGAATTCCACATCTTTGGCTCAGTCTATCCTGTGGCTGTCTGAATTATGTGTATGCTAGTTAATGGGTACCGTGTTTATGGAGGCATAAACAGAATAACTGTTCAGGCACAAAATTATTTGCCACATAACTTAAAAAAGAAAGAAATTATGGCTCCTGGTACACTCAAAACCTTGGAGGTTTTAGGCAAAGCATGATTTATCTCAGCAAAGCTGTTCTAGCTGAGTCGATTAACTTCTTCAAAGTGGAATTGAGTAACTGCAGCCTCTTGTCGTGAACAGAAGTATGTTATAGGAATGGGAATAGACTCAAGTAAACTCATGCCTTGATAAAGCATTGGAGTGTTTGAATGTGGATCCATGCCAAGCATTCATACAACATGTTTGGGACTTCAACACTGCAACTCTATTCATACAACCAGAAATTCAACTCTTATCAGTTGATTGCCTTCATACCTTGCAGGGAAATGATAAATGTGTGATGATGCGATGTGTCATAACTAACACCGCTAACCAAATTGGCAACTTTACAATACAGCAATAATAGCACTGAGAGCCTTTCACTTTGGGAGGACGTCTCAAAGTGCATCATACCATTAATGTAAAAATCACAGAAAAATCTTGACAATGCAATGAGGCCCTATAATAATAATCCTTGCATTTGATATAGCGCTTTTCACATCTTATCGACGTCTCAAAGTGCTTCACAGAATATACTGTAAAGTGAATTGATTATATATTTGTGGGCGAAACGCGGCAGCCAATTGGGCCCAGTAGTGTCCCACAAACAGTCGTGGATTGAAATAATAAATTTTATTATTGTGTTTTTTTTGGAGGGATTATTATTAGGCTTGCGGAGTAAGGAAACTTGCCCAAGGTTTCGCCCTGATCTGCCTGGATTCGAACACAGGTCTCAGACTGACTGTCCAGTGCCTTGGGACGTCCTCCCAACGTGAAAGCTGCTATACAAATGTAGTTTTGTTTTTGTTGCTGTATTTGGACAATACTGCTTCAAATACGATTTCCAATACAAGGATGATGAGGTCATTAAATTGCGTAAAGGAGTTAATTAGGACATCATCAGATCGCAGAATCTGGCTCTTTCTCTCAAACGTGTTTGGAACAGATATTTTCCTTCTGTGCCAATATTTCTCTAGACCTCGACACTGGCAATTTATGCCGATCTAAGGTTGCATTGTTAGGAGTAACTACCTGGTATCTCACTAAGATGCCTGTTGTTTATTTGTGAGTCTGGAACAGCAGTGGAGATATTTGAAAGTGGAGCATCAAAGTATAGGTAGCTGCATTCGCCTGGAGTGGCCACATATATACCACTAGGGACAATACATATTTGTCATGAGTAATAATCATCACATTTTTAGAGCTCACCCCAGAGATCATGGTCACCTTTTGAGTATCCAATGCTCTCTTCTCCGCAATTAGATAACTCAGCACGAACCAGGGATCAAACATGGAAACTTCCTGCCTGTTGATGCAATGCCAATCAATGTGTATATTTATCCACAAAGGCATTTGAGAAATCAATATATCCTTTTCAAGGCTGAAAATTTAAAAATGTATTACCTCCTCACACTAAAAGAAAGGAATACTTCCAAAATAGCTCTGTTCAAGAAAAATGAACACAATTTAAATTTATTTTGTTGAGTCAGCTTGGTATATGACATATGTGAAAATCCATCATCATGATTAAGAGTATCCAAACCAAACAGAGTTCCATGCATCTCACCTATTCCCCATCTATTAGAATGGACCGACCGACACATGCTGCTTACTCAATTCTGGAATGTATTAGATAGGTGCAAGTTAGCAAGAGCCAAGGCTTGGGGTAACCCAAGAGTTTGGGTTGGGGTACTGCTGGAGTCTAACAAGCTGAACCCACATTGATACACTAACTGGTAAGCATCCCGCTGCTTGTTCAGCTTGGACACTGTCCCCATTACAGGATACATTCTGATATCAAATTTAGGCGATAAACAAACAAAGAATATTGTTACAGTGAGAACTGCCAATTATGAGTGCATGGTGTGGACATACGTTAAATGATAGTACCACGTCACTAACGTGAATAGCCCATTAACATTCACCATTCAGGCCAACAGTAAAGTCACTTCTCCAAGATATTCCTGACTGAGGTCACCTAGAAGGTTTTCACTTTAAATTTGCTGCCACTCATTAAAATCAACTGAGGCACAAATAAATAAATAAATAAATACCGTATATCTCCGCGTATAAGGCGCACTTTTTTTCAGGTTGGAAGATCTCGAAAGTGGGGGGTGCGCCCTATACGCAGGTACAAGCAATTTTGAGCCTCGGAGATACAGTAAACAGGAGGGGCGGCCGGCGCGCTGTCAGCCGGGGTTTGGTCAGTGTCCGGCGGGGGTTGGGAGGAACGGGTGACGGGCGGCGGCAGCAGCAGTGGACTTCAGTGCTGTGCTTACCTTCTGCCGAACCCAGTCTGTCTGTCTCACTCCCTGCCGCTCTCCCTCCCTCCCTGCCTGCGTGCCGGCCTGCCTCTCTCCCTCTCTCTCTCCCGGGCTGCCGGCCTCCCTCCCTCTCTCTCTCTCTCCCGGGCTGCCGGCCTGCCTCTCTCCCTCTCTCTCTCTCCCGGGCTGCCGACCTGCCTCTCTCCCTCTCTCTCTCTCTCCCCCGGGCTGCCGGCCTGCCTCTCTCTCCCTCTCTCTCTCTCCCGGGCTGCCGACCTGCCTCTCTCCCTCTCTCTCTCCCGGGCTGCCGCTCTCCCTCCCTCCCTCCCTGCCTCTCTCTCTCCCTACCTACCTGTCTCTCCTGTCTCTCCTCCCTTCTGCCGGCAATATCATTGAAAATGCTTCCGTTTTTTTTCACCAAGAAAAGGTCAAAAACGGGGGGTGCGCCTTATACGCGGGTGCGCCTTATACGCGGAGATATACGGTATACTCTCTATATTATACACACACGATGTAATAAAATGCCTGAGCCTAATATATTAATGAACTAGGTCACTTTTCATTAAGATTTCAACTCCCACACTAGAGCATGCTAGGCCCCAAAGGCTCTAAAATGATCATTAGAAAAACAAAGTTAATCTTTTTTTTACCTCATATGCTGCTCTGTAGTATTTGGCATTCCTATCCATTTAATAAGCAGAATAATAAGACTTAAAAAATATATATATAATATATCTATACTATACATACACGCATATAATATATATAGCGACACAGGAAGAGAGGTAGGCAGAGAAGCTTGAAGATTGGTTGATCTGCACCTCTGGGAGTATTGATTTCTGGAACTATTGATTCTCCTTTCATGCTCTGATGAATTAAAGGAAAGTAATAGCTGATGTGCACACATCAGACAGACTGTACAAAACACCGCACACACTTCTGTCGCAGTTCAGAATGAATGATTTGCTTTTGCTTGGTTCCACAACTTTCATCCAAGCTCCGCTATGCATTGCAAAAGAGCACTTTCGCAATGTCTCTCTAGAGACAGAGCGCTTTTCTTTGTCAGTCATCATTTCCTTTGCATCTTGTGGAAAACATGATGTTAATTGCCATCAGAAAAAGAAAGACTTGCAGAGGACAAAAGCTCTCTCGAACCAACCCTGCGTATAAATGGGCTATATATTTGCAAATTGCTGTAAAATGAATGAAACTAAAACTTTAATTAAACATGCATTAAAACTGTTAAGACCAAAGTTGGGAATATTGTGGCCAGTTTGGGGCACCCCATTACAGGAATGGATGTCAGGGTCAACGATTGGGTATAGAGGAGATTCACCCTCATACCAGGGATGAGAGGTTTTACTTCTGAGGAGGCACTGAAGGAATATAGAGTGGAGAAGGTTGCGAAGAGGCCTGATAAGAGATTTCTTTAAATTGATGAGGGATTTTGATAAAGTAAACAAAAAGAAATGATAGACACTAGTCAGTGAGTCAATAACTAGAATAGATATGTTTAAGATAATTATCAAAGAGCAAAAGGAGAGATTTGTTACCTTTGGGGTGGTTGTTAGAATGCGGATTGCCTTTCCTAATGCGATAGTTGAGGCAGAATCAATATTAGCTTTTAAGAAGAAACTAAATAAATAACTAACCAGAAGAAATAAAAAAGGCATGGGGTAGGGTATGAGAATGGGACTAAATGGATATTAATTTCTCAGAAACACATTTTATCATGCACCATATGACCTTCTTTGTGTTGCAAGCCTCTGTGGATCCAATCTTTTTAGGAAGCTTTCAATAGCAATTATAAGATTAGTCAATACAATACTGCCAATTAAATGATGACATTATCGGATCATGATGCATATGGCACATTACTATGTTTACAAACTAGGCTATAAAATGGGTTGAAAAGTATTCCATTAGGCTACACAGCATCTAAATTCCAGCAACATCTGATTTACAACGTGTGTTTTCTGATGATCTTTACCCTGACTAGTTATATGGAGCTGATGATATAAGAGGTTAGTTAACAAGACACTTAAAGATAAAAACAATTATAAATTAAAAAGTTGTATTAAATTAATTACAGCTATAAATTTCTCAAAGTAAAAGCAAAGTTTTTTTTAATGTTGTTGAGAACTTTTATGCTGATTGACTGAAAATCTAGATGGTAAAAGCAACAGTTAAGAACACAAAAATTATACTAGGCGGAAAAAAAACAAGGCCCATCTGGTTCGCCTTCCACCATCCAGGCGATTGCTTGACATATCATGCCCCTAAACTATATACAGTAAAACCTTTGTTATCCGGCACCCTCAGGACCTGACCAGTACCGATTAATCAACTATACCGGATATTTGAGTGGCAAGTTGCCGAAAATCCTACACAAAAAATTAACTTAATTTAAAACATACCATATTAATAATAGACTAAATAATAGAATATTGTATGGATACTTACCAATAAAGCATTCCAGCACACTTGGTAAAATGATTGGTAAAAAAGCATTCCAGCGTTCGGTAAGTTTAATAAATGCGCATGCGCACACATGTGCAAAGTGAGCATACCGCGACTGTCCCGGATACCTATGGTATGAGATCCAGTTGCTGGAATGGTAAATTGTATCGGGAGATACTGGTTGGTTGAGCATGCCGGTTAGTTGGGTACCGGATAAACAAGTTTTTACTGTACTGTCCACAGTTCACCAATTCCAGTGTAAATTTAGCATGGTGGTAATGATAGTAATAAATAAAAACCCAGCCTACAACCATAACCTCAAGGCAAGCAGACAATATTGAAGGCAAAATCTACAACGGATATTAACTTTATACAATTGTTTTCAGCAACAACCATATCTTACTTTTTCATCCGATTGATGAGGATCGATATCTGACAGGCTGTTGTGTTCACAAGGTTACGTGTCTGGTGCACACAGTTCCGTATCCTGTTTCCAAGGTATTTCTTATGAGCAAGATCCTCAGCAAGAATCTTCCTCTGGAAAGACAACTGCCAATCCATCAATTCCTCCAACTGAAACTACAAAGAGTTTAAGTCTCAGTGAGATTGTAAACTACAAATATGTTATATAAAAAAAAACGCACCGGCTTATAAACATTTCAGACTGAATGATGCCTTTCAAGGATTCAGTGAAGTCTTCTGTGACTCTTAATTTGTGACGTATCCAGGGTTCTGTACACTAGACAAATTGTTTAGCAATTCATAATCCAATTCATGGTTCTTACATGGAAGCCAATACAGTATTATAATTAGGATTTCAAAAACAATGAGCACTTTCACCTGCATGATCTTCATAAATATTTGTAATACTGTAATACAAAAAAAATTGTTGACAAACATTTTGAACTATATTCACTCCATACCTATTTTGGGGATATGGTTGTGCACAAAATTGACTGCCATGTTTACCCAAAAAACACACAATCAGTACACTTTACGGTATATCTTGACTGAAAGGAGCTGTACCAAATCTAACAATTAAGCAGTATTATTCTATGTTTTCAGTAAATGTTTTGTAAACAGCAGTTCCTTAAACTGAAATTTATTAGATTTGATCTTAGTTACTCTCCATCAAATTACCAAATAAATGGTAATGGGGACTAATGCACAGTAATGATTCCTAGAATTCCAGGCAACTCGTGGGAATTCCCGGCTTTCACCTACAAACACAAAGGTTTCTAGAGGATCGTGTAAAGCACTATATGATATCCTCCTGATGTAGAAGCCGTTATATCAAATGTGAGAATTCTTATTCTTCTTATAACTCTACTCCAAAGTTAGAGCAGCGTTCTCAATGATTGGCATGACATGCTTTTAGTTCCAGGAGTACCCATTTGCAGCACTTGGAACCTTGCTAATAAATGACGCAAACCAGACTCCAATAATGTAATTCCCTTCTTAGCAATCCTTAAGAGGAAAATGTTTTAGTCTGAAAGGACTTTTGTTTCTGCCAATCACTGAACTGGTCTTTTTTAACGGGAATTAGAAACACACAGCCGATCCTGTTGGAATACTTTCCACAACCCTCTCTATTCTATTATTAGCCACTGACTCATATCCCATTTTGATCTGGGTCCACTTGACATAAGCACTTCTTATCTCTTAATAGTTCATGATTCCCATCTAAACAAAGTAATATTGTATTAATAAAAAAAGCACTTTAGTCTACATAGTTCATGGACTGCAAATTGAGTTTCAGTCCTTTAAAAACAAAGTAACTCAAGATAATGTTAGCAACATTTATATGGTTCCATTCAACACCAACACAGCAGCATTTGCATTGCTTCCTGGCCTGAGGAGCTGGATAGATGAAAGACATTAAAACATCTTGAAGTAAATAGAATTCTGAAAGTGTGGTGTATGTAATGAAAATCACTTTTTCATCTCATCTAATGACGTGAATTGACACTGGAACTAATAGCAAGCTGTGGGCAGTGACACTTTGATGGTTTGGTGCCATTTGTTCAAAGTGAGATTTAATGGAAATGCAAAGAGGTGACAAATGAGGTGACAAATTAACTTCATTGTGGGAAGCCAATGTTTCAAGCCTTAAACCTTGAAAATGGTTGAAGAACTGGAAATTAACTTGTTTTATATTTAGCTCAACCCCCAAAGTGGCTTTTGACACTCTTGCAATTGAGCCTGAGAGGTAAGTGAATGCTTTAAGTAGTTGTTGTTAGTTAGATTAGGTTACAATTGGCAGAAATGAAATAAAAGTAAAAACCGGAAAAACATTATAAAGGATAGAAGACGGAATGGAGGTAAAGGAGTGAGCAAATTCCACGGACTAAAATTATTTATTTTCATTTCAAACAAAAGGGCTTATTTCTAGTTACTGTATATTAGTTTATATTGTAATATTCCAAGTAATCTGACCTGAATGAAATGTTTATTTCAGGGTGACAGATTAATAAAGAATGGTTAGTTCAGGGAGTCCTGACTTTAACAAGATTGGTTTGGATAAAGAATACGCCTCAACCCATCTGATCCCAATCTTCCAGAATAACAACAATTTACATTTATATAGTGCCCTTGGATGGGGAAGCATCCCAGAGAATGCACATCAATACAGCATCAAGCTGCTTTTTAAATACGTCCTGGCCTCAACTACCCCTCCTGGCAACCTACTCCAGTAATTAATTACCCACTGGTTAAAGAAAAACATCCTGGTATCTTTCCTGAAATAGCGCTTTAAAACTGCAAGCCTCTTGTTCTACCTGTCTTGGTGAATCCTATAGCATTGTTCTAGGTTTAGTTTCTCAATTCCATTAAGAAATTCTCAACCACCAACTCCAAAGTAGCTTCCCTCGTCATTTAATCATTTAAACAAATTATTAACTTTTTAATCAAAGCTTATAAAGACGAACACATTAGTAAAGTCATCTCTTTCTACCTGAACGCACCAGTTCTGGTGCAAAAGTTGATTGGCTGCAGCCTTATCCAATTCTTCCTTCCTGGTGACTTCCTTCAGCTGGTCAAAGACTACATTTTGGAATTCGTGCCTCAGACGCACAACTAGCTCCCTCTGGACCCTTGCAGAGGCTTCATCGTGCTCCACCAACAACAAACGATGCAGTTGTTTCTGCTCAAATTTATGGAGCTTGTCTAGGTCCTTCCTGCACTGTAAGGCAACCTGAATAGAAACCAAAGTCAATATTTAGTGGTAGTACAGACCCTCTTCAGTTTCCCCTACTTCCTCAATTACTTCCTGCAAGCCAGGATAAGATGGTCTTAGCTATAGAAGCAGAAGCAAGCTTGTTTAATGTTCGCAAATACAAAATAACCAGTTTTAGTTGGTTAAACTCCAGCAGTACCCCAAAACACACTTGAGGTCTCTAAATCTTGGCTTCTTGCAAGCTTACTTTTCAGGATTAGATGAACAGGATGCATCTCTCCAGAGCAGTGGCTTCCAAACTTTAATTAGCAGTTCCCCCAATAACTCAGCAAAGGTTTCATTGCGCCCTCCCCTCCTTCACATTGAATAATTTTCACAAATGATAACAGCAAATTCAATATTTTCTTTACCTGTTTTAATTTTTTTAGTACAGTATTAACAAAAAACAAGAAATTGTTAACAATTTTAATTAAATGAAAAAAACTTGTAAATCGTGAAACCAATTACAGTAAAAGCCTGTTTATCCATGATTCGATCAACCGGGACTTCCTTATAACCGGTATGTCAAAAAAAAAGTCCCCATCCGATTAACCGGATGTTATCTGGCACAATTGCGGTGGCGCATTTAATGAATCGATTGTCGCACGAGAGTACTGTACAGGTATTTCAGCTTGCCGTTAGTAGCGCCTTAAAGTCGCGCTGCCTTTTTTTCCCTTACGTGGCGTCCGCCATTGCAAAAGTTTCTACCTCAGCATCATGGCTTCAAACCAGGCATCTACCAGCAAAGGTGATTTTTAGGTTAATTTTTAGGTGAATAACAAAGGTCTGTTATTATGTAGTCTATTATTAATATGGTATGTGTTAAAATAAGCTTTATTTTTGGGTTGAGTTTTCAGCATCAGATCCTACCCAATATCTGGCATGCCGTTTAACTGGCATTGGCCAGGTCCTGAGGGTGCCAGATAAACGGGCTTTTACTGTACTTACATTTACAATTTACAACACTTAGAATTTGTTAGTGTGATGTGTGAGCTTGTTTTTCTGCACAAAGTTTCTCCCTGACTACCTGGCTCACTCACCTGCTCCGACTGCCTGCCCAGCTCACTCACTCGCTCCCTGACTGCCTACCTGGTTCACTCACTCGTTGCCAGTCTCACTCACTGCCAACCTGCCTCGCTCTCTTGCTGACGGCCTGGGACATTTCCAGGTCCTAGTACCATTGCGCCCCCTTTCCACCCGTTGGCAAATTACATATTAGAGAATGTGCAAAGTTAAGCGGGATGTAACAAGAACAATAACGGCCGCACCCCACCCAGCTAAAGTACATGCCCAAGGGAATGTTGCGCAAACAGAACGTCTGTCTATACTGTCTTGTGAATGTATTTTTATACAAACTTAAGCAAGTCTTCATTACATAACTTCATTTAATGAGAGAGAGGTAGATAATAAGAAATGTAAGAGATCATACAATACCCACACAACTCTTAAGTGATCAGGTTAGGCTGTAGGTTGTCTTTCTCTTCTTCTTAGTGAAGTTATTCTCCGCCAGTAATTCCCCAGAATTTCATCTGGCCCTTGAGTGTTCGCGAAGTACTTTTTATACAGTCTTACTTCCTCCTTCTCCTTATCCTTACTAGGATTTATTATACAGCCGTTTTGTGGTTTTAATCGTTAAAATGATTAGGCGAGCTGCAGTTTCCGATCCTTTGTTGTTATTGTCCTTCTTTGAGCCAATCCTGATCACTTATACGTGTAACGGGTTACATGCTACAAATTACAATTTACAACAGGAGGCGCGCTCCACAGTTTGGAAACCACTGCTCTAGGAAGACAGTGTCCATTTTATTCCAAAGACGCTTAAATTGTGGAACTTTTAGACAACTTCACTTGAATACTCTTCAGCATGATGATAGGTTTCTGCATTTGGCACATGACCAGCTAACAAAAAAAAACTATTTACTCATTTATACTACTACTGTTGGTGAAATACCAATTTTCCTTTGATCTTGCTTGGTGTCAGAAGATGAAAGGAAAATTAGGATCAACAAGCTGAAGATGTTTAAAAGAGCCAGCAGGTATATGTGACATGCAGTCACAGAAAAACAGCTTGGGTAATCCAGTCATGAGGTTGTACAACCACTATTATCAAGATTTCTAATAACAAAGGCTGACATTTCTTTACAGAACCTAAACGCTTGTGCAAAATAGGAAAAAGCCTGTTAACACTATCTCTACCCTGCAACTTCAAGGACGTGACACCTGGTACCAACAAAAGGGCCAACCGCAAGAAGTGAAGGGCACAATATAAATGCAAGTCATTGCAGTAGAAATGCTGTTAATCCAAAGACTGCTTTACACCATTGAAAAGAAAGTGGACTCTTGCTGTTTTACTAATGCTAATTAACTTTCATCTCATAACTTCAGTTGGTAAATGTTCATCTATTCATCTGATGGTTTGAGATAGGTGAACCGATATTTGTGCATAAATTTGAGCAACCAGAGACGGATCTTCCTGCTCCCATTTCACAGTAATATGACTGACAAGCAGACAAGTTCAGAGGAAGAGTTACCCTGCAGCCACTCTTGTTATATCTCCAAGCAATTATTTTCAAAGTGTGAACAGCAAAAGTTGGTAGAAAGTTCAAGGCCTCAACAGCTAGGAATGATAAACAGTGCACATTGATGGAGTGTTCACTTTAAAACTATGGGTGGAATGAGACACAGAATTGATTTGGAGAAAACCGGGATGAGATGCAGTGACTTGGGACGTCCTCCCGACGTGAAAGGCGCTATATAAATGTAAATTGTTGTTGTTGTTGTGACTGTAACAATATATTTCTGATGCTTTTAAAATACTATATATAGAATAACAGGGTTTAACAACTGAGCCTCTGGTAACAGGTGACATTACTATTGACCTGCCTAGTGTCTCAACACCAGTTAAAATGCTTTGTGACATAAATTGCATTTTCAAAATGTAAACCGCCAAGGAGGCCTTGAGATTTTGAGCATCATAGCTTCAGAAGAGCATTCAAGAGGTTTCAGAAAGGTGGAACATGGATGGTTCTGTTTCTTTTTTTGGTCAGCCAGGTATCTGACACTATACATGGAAAGTTGTTGGAATGGAATACATACTCTCTCTCTCTCCGGAGGGATGCATCCTGCTTACCTAATTCTTAAAAGTATTAGCCGCGGATTAGCAAGAGCCAATGTTTGGGGACCCCAGAGTGTGTGTTGAGGCGATACTTAAAACTGCATAGCTTGCCATCAAGAGCGCTGCTTGGCAAACTTTCTCTCTGCTTATTCAGCTGGGACCACGATATCTGTTATGGCTTTGGCTTACAGAGCTAACAAGAGCTGAATGGGAAGAATCCATCAGTAACCAGTCTGCCCTTCCAAGTCCATCCTGATGACTGCGGATTCGCCAGGCTCAGAAACCAGACTACCGAGATCACCACAAAGGGCTGGCTTGATTCCGATATTCAGTTCCCAAACATGTCCCCTTGGATCCAGTCCAGCTTACCTCTCCTCCTCCCCCAAGAAGGACAGTCACGGCCTCCATCCTGACTAAGATTCTTTGAGCTGAATTTATTTCCTTCCAACTAAAGAAGATTAAGAGTGGATGAGATTGAAGTAATTGAAATGCACGAGAAATGAAATGTATAATAGATGTAAGAACACTATCTGACTTGATACAGATACAACACAGCAAATCGAATAAGCCTAACCAGGACAAGAGATGAGCAGAATTTCCCTCGTTCATAAAATAATGAATGAACGTAATTAAACCCTAGAAAATTGTTAATTCTGTGTCAATAAAACATAGGAATTTCAAAATGAATGAGTACAGTTAACCGTCGCCAAATGCGGGGGTTACGTTCCTGGAAAACTGAGCACTCGGTAAAATCACTTTCGTTAAGCTTAACAAGTAATGGAAAAAGTGGGGTTAGGAGAATCCAGCCACAAACAACCCACCTCAAGCCTCCAGGCACATCCACACCCGACCAATACAAGGTATGTACTAAGGTGGGCTACAGCCAGCTGGCCCGCTCTCGTCATTCTCCCCTCACTCTCATCACTCTCATAACAGTCCAAGGAATCATCGGCCTCAAACTCCATTGAAGTACGTAAGTGCGCAGGGCCGGCCCGCGTCCTCCCAAATGTGCATCGCGAGGGGCCGGCCCGCGTCCTCCCAAGTGCGCATGCGTGCAGGGCCAGCTAGCACGTATACGCAAGGTTTACGCACATTATACAAAAAAGTGACACTTTTTCTTCGCATATAGTTGAATTTGCAATCGAGAAAGTCGCGTTCGGCGAGGGTTAACTATATTTCTAACAGGTAAATCATAATGTACAACAGTACAATACTGCATTACCTTCTGATTCATCACAGCTAAAACTCCCTGACAAAAATGCCTGAAAATGGTAGTTTGAAAATGTACAATTCTGTGAAGCACTTTGAGACATCTTCCTGACATGAAAGGCAGTATATAATAATAATCCTTACATTTCATATAGCGCCTTATCATGTCTTTGAAACATCTCAAAGCACTTCACGGAATACTGTAATCAATAACAAAATTACATTTGTATCGTGCCTTTCACGTCAGGAGGACGACCCAAGGCGCTGGACAGATACCGCTTCAGACCCGAGCTGACGACGGGGGGGGGGGGGGGGGAGGAGTTGCTGATGGGTCCATCAAAGGAGAGTCTTGAGGCAACACTGGAAGGAGGCTAGGGAGGGGGCGAGGCGGAGGGACTTTGGGATGGAGTTCCAGAAGTTGGGGGCAGAATGACTGAAGCCTCGCCCGTCAATAGTTAGGCGTATGGGTCAGGGGATGTGGAGCAGGCTGGAGCCTGGTGAACGGAGGGGGCGAGCAGATTGGTAAGGGGATAGGAGGTCACAGATGTAGGGTGGGGCGAGGTTGTGAAGGGTTTTAAATGTGAGGACCAGGATCTTGAATTGGATCCTCTGGATGATGGGGAGCCAATGGAATCGGGCAAAGATGGGGGAGATAGGGTCACAGAGTTTGGAATGGTAGAGGACACGGGCCATAAAGTGAATTGATAGTCCATTGTGCACAGTAGTGTCCCACAAACAGTCGTGGATTGAGTGACCAATTTATTATTTTTTTGAAGAAATGATTTCTCCTGCAAAAGTGATCCGCGAATCTTCTACCAACCGAGTTCCTACTTACTGCTAGGTATACAGGCATGTGGAGTAAAGAAACTTGCCCAATGTTTCATCCTGCTGGAAACTGAACATATGTTCCTCGTTTGTGAGGTAAATGCTCCGATCCACTGAGCTACAGGACTCCACCATATGAATATAATTTCTTCTTCTTGGTGTGTTTCAAATGAGAAATTTTGAGTAAATCTGAATTTAATTTGTGTTTTTCCTCTGAAAGATATCCATTAACCATGGTTTGGTTTGCCAATTAGAAAAAACACCAGATTCTGGAAAAACTTTTTTTCGCCAAGTAAACTTGAGGTCTAACTGATCTTCTCTTGGGTATTTAAAAAAAAACAGCATCTGGTGAATTGTTAATGATAGCCACAGGCAATTTTCTTGCTGAACTGTTAAGATTTTACGTCACCATACTTTTCATAACAAATTAAAGGGAGTCCCACATTCTTTTTAAGATTCTACAGGTAAATAAAAATTAAAAATGGAAGAGGATAATACACGGTGAGAAAATGTTACACCCCACTCTTTCGTAATAATCTTAACATTCACGTACAAGATACAGTCACTGCATGTTACTGTATACATTGTGAAGCACTCTCAATGATCCTCCTGATGTGAAAGATACTATACCAAATGTAAGGATTATTATTATTTATCAAATTATTTCACAGTGCCAAGGAGCATTCAAAATAATGTTTACCACATAATGCGTGAAGGGCAGATACTCACACTAATTTGTGTTCTTTGTTTTCTCACTGTATAGTGCACAAGATCTGATGCTTCAAAATAAATACATTTCAAAAAAGGAACCAAAAATTTACAAATAACGACAACATTTTATTTGTATAGTGTCTTTCACGTTGGGAATACAGTATAATCTAAATTGATGACTTGTTTCATTTTTTGAATTGTAGGATTTAGGAGAACCAGCAATAATGTCAAAATTGCACTAAATGGGCTAAAAGATGCAAGTTCAAACTAGACCAACAACAGTAAGACTCCACACAGGATCTCCTTAGGGTTACATTAATTCAGAGACATGATGGGATGTCGACCTTTTCCTCTCTGTAGCTGATTGTCAGAAACAGAGATTTTCCTGTTACCATCTGCGCAGTGACAAGAATATTAAAAACAACTGTACTCAATTCTTCAAACTTTTTAAAAACGCAAACAATTACCAATATATTTCCTCAATCACAAAAATTCCTTTACGGCTTCTTGTGTAATATTTTGTAAGAAACAGCCTGCTGCTCTGAAAGGTAGTGAATGTGTACAAAATGAAAGACAAATCCAGCAAGGATTATATGAAAGTGAAAACAGTCTCAATGCTTCTATGTGCTTACACATCACCGGCTGCTTCTAAAAGCAACCAGACCCCAATTCGCAGAGACAAACATGTCTCCAGCAATCACCATGCATCACCAAACAGCTCCTTGATCTGGACAAGCCCTCACAGTGAGGCAGCACGATATGAAGTTTAAAATAAAGGAGATGAAAAGTCAAAGTGCTGAGAACATTGGAGATTAAAATCAATGTAAAATATAAATTTCTGCTGCTCTTATTCCAAATTTTGTTCATTAATAAATAATTTAACCTCACTGAGTATGTCAACTTCAATATGGTATTTTCTACCTTTACCAAGATACAATGTGATGTTGTTGTGGGTTCTACTGGCAGGGCCAGCATTTATTTCGCATCCTCTTCTCTTAACCGAGTGGCTTGCTGGGCGATTTCAGCAGGTGTTAAGAAAGGGTAGATGCTCTCTGACCACCCCAGTCCTTTCTTGAGGTTGGTCAGGTTGATCAAATTCCCAAGTGAAAAGCCAAATCACAAAGTATAACCTAATTATAAATGAATGATATTTACTTTTAGATTTTACATTAAAATATTTGATTGATGTTTCATTAGTGCATTTCATGTTGAGAGGATATCTCAAAGTGCTTTCCAGGATATCTGTAAAGTGTAGTGACAGTTTTTTATAAGCAGTACCAGGACTTCATATCCAAAGGCATTTGGCTACATAAACTCTTTCACAAGCTGATGCCACTGGGTGCCGAGGGAAGATATGGACATGAATTGAAATTAGCTGAAGGAAACAGAGGTGATTTGTTATTTTATAACAGGGCAATTTCATTTACTGCACAGTAGCTGGGACAACCCTACTTCCTAAAACTCATCTATGCAATGCAAAAATTGAGCAGGAATAGAACTGATTCATAGTTTATTCAAAATGTTACATTCCACAAAGCAGCAACTCTGCCAAGCCCCACAGACAGAATGAAGAAGGACCTCAAAGGAATTCCATCAATTTGAAGGCTTTTGAAGCCCATGCTGAAAATTACCCATCCATGCACTATATTGATTCACAAGCCTGCTTCAGCGTTACTTCTGTACTTGGCAAATTAAGCAATGAAACGCACGGCAGACAAAATGCAAAATAGTTAAAAGCATTCCAAAATAATTCTCTGATTGCATCCTTCTGAGAGTTCTATTCAGCAGAAGTAACCTCTTGTTCATCCATATAATCTCAGCTCCAATTAGAACTGGGTAGGAGGGGCTGCATTCTACACCATGTACAAACTCTGTAGAGAAGGAATTAGATGCCCTAAAATACATTAATAACCAATAAACATGATGTATTAATCATTTGATTTACAACCATTATACTTGGTATTGTTTAATTACAATAATCTAGGTGCACCTGCAATTCAATCTGTAAACGTGTGTTTACAAGTGGCGCATAACAGACTAAGTACTAATAATAATCATTTTTACACCTGACATAGTGCCACTCTTTTTGGGAGGAAGTTTCACAGGATTTTACTCTAAGTGTAATGAGGAGGCAAGGCGAGGACTGTTATATACAGTCTAATAGTTAACAATCTATACAGGATTACAAAAAAACAGTCCATAGAATTTGAGGCTGACACTCCAGTTGAGTGCTGCACTGTTGGAAACGTTGTCCTTTAGATGATATTTTGAACCAAAGCTCCATCTACCTATTCAGGTGAATGTTAAAGATCCTATATTCTGGATTTTTCTGTTATGATGCAAACTCTGCGATAGGACAGGCGTGAACTTTGCAAGGAGCAAGGCTCTTGGTTTAAGACGATGCAATACGCAATCCGTGAAATGTCCACATACAGTAAAAGCTTCATTATCCGGCACCCTCGGGACCTGACCGTTGCCGGTTAATTAAACATGCTGGATATTCGAGCAGCAAGTTGTGGAAATCCTACACAAAAAATTAACTTATTTTAAAACATACCATATTTATAATAGACTGAATATTGTATGGATACTTACCAATAAAGTATTCCAGCACACTTGGAGCATACCGCGAGTGTCCCGTATGGCTACTGTATGAGATCCGGTTGTTGGAATGGTGAATTGTATTGGGAGATACCAGTTGGTTGATCATTCTGGTTGGCTATGTGCCGGATAACCAAGCCTTTACTGTATAAAATACAGTAAAAGCCCGTTTATCCGGCACTCTTGGGACCTGGCCAATGCCGGTTAAACTGCGTGCCGGATATTCGGGCGGCCAGCTGCCAAAAACCCGATACAAAATAATTTAGTTTTTTTAAACATACCATATTAATAATAGACTAAATAATAACAGAATATTGTATGGATACTTACCAATAAAACAATAAATATTGATTACAGTCTATAAACACAGCACACAATCACAAAGCAAACTTCTACAATGGCGGACTTTTGTTGAAAGGGACTTCTCTTAAAGGTAATGTTGAATTTTTCTGTCTTTCTCTCCCTCCTTCCCTCTCTCTCGCTCTTTCACACACTCACACACACACACACTCAGTCAGTCTGGCATCTCAATGGCTCCAAACCCAAACCCCCTCCACTCCTCTCATTTTCCATCTAAATTATTCAATTCACCCCCTCTCTCTCCCCTCCTCTCGCCCACCTTCTCTCTTTCTCCCCACCACTCTTTCCCTTTCTCCACCCCCACTCTTCCCCCCCCCACCCCACCCTCTCTAGTCTCCTTCTCCCACCCCACCCCCACCAGAACAAGTGTATAAACCCACGTTAATACCGTCAGGCTACACAGGCAATGTCGTATCCATCAGAGAGAGAGGGAAAGAAAGGGGAAGAGATAGAAAGAGAGAGGAAGGAAGGAGAGGGAGAGTGAGAAAAACAGGAGAGGGGAAAAACATTGCCCCATTAAGACCCAAACCCGGAAGTGCCACTACCGGCAGCATTCAGAGCTAATTGTACTGTACTCTCCTGCAACAATCGACTCATTAAACGCACCACAGAGATTGTGATGAATAAGATCCAGTTAATCGAATGGGGACCTTTTTTTTGAGGTGCCGGTTATACGGAAGTTACGGTGAATCGGGTCACAGAAAACCGGCTTTTACTGTATTTAGAATAGCTGCAGAATGAAGAGCCTCGAAAACAAATTTGTTGTGATAGAATTTAATGCGAAAATTTTAAAACTAACAAATTAATGTCCATTAGGAATGGCGGTAGACTCCAATACTATTTACAGTTTGGTGCTTGATCTATTTTGACTTTCTTTTCTAAGGTGCTGTAACCATCCCCTGAAAACAGCTGCAATCACCCCCATCCTGAAAAAACCTTTCCTTGACCCATCCCTGCCTTTTAACAACCAGCGCATCACTGATCTCCCTTTTCTTTCAAAAGTCCTTGGAAGAGTTGTTCCTTCCCCACTTCACTCCTCTCTCACGCCACTCCCTTCACAAATCCCTTTAATTGGGTGTCCGTGCTGCCCACATATTACAGTAAAAGCCCGTTTATCCATGACCCGATCAACCGTAACTTCCTTATAACCAGCACCTCAAAAAAAAGTCCCCATTCGATTCACCAGAATTTATCCGGCACAATGTATTATTTTTTAAAATATTTTTTGTGTGTTTTCAGCTAAATATCCAGCACACGCTTTAACCAGCATTGGCCAGGTCCCGAGGGTGCCGGAAATACGGGCTTTTACTGTATTATATTAATAGCCAGATTTACGCAAAAAATTTGCGTCACATCTGATAATAGAACACAGTTGTATTTGTATTCCTCTCAATGTAATTGTGATTCTCGGGAGTTAATTACCAAACATGTTTAATATTTTCCTCATGTTGATGATCCCTTGCCCCACCCCACCTCTGCAATCTCCTAACCCCCTACTAATATATCCACTCCATCCGGTTAGCAGATTCCAGCCTGTTCCACGTCCTCCAACCCATCTGCCCCACCATTGGCTGGTGAGCCTTCAGCCACTCTGCCCCCAACCTTTGGAATTCCATCTCGCAATCCATCCGCCTTGCCCCTTCCTTAACCTCCTTCAAGTCCTGCCTTACAACTCTCCTCTTCTACCTTGCTCTCAGTCACTGCCCCCTTTCCCTCCACTCTCCCTGATCTCGACCCTAGCTCAGGTCGAAACACTGATTGTCCAGTGCATTGGAATGTCCTCCCAACATGAAAGGCGCTATATAAATGTAATTTTGTTTGTTGTTGATTGGCATTTCTCTAAATAGAGCATATTAAGTGCATCAACATACCTCCTCACCCACATTCTGTGTGATCAGCTCAGCTTCTTCTTTCTGTTGCATCTCACAGCTGTAAAGAGCTTCCATTTTCAGTCTGGTCTCCTGGTTGCATTGAGCTGCTAACATGGCCATCTTTGTATCGTGCTCAACCTGTAGTCTGCTGTCCAATTCCTGAAACCGCTCTTTGAAGGCTGTGCTTATCTGTTCCTCTAAGAGGAGTGAGAGGGCACCATGAAGCTTAAAGTTCCGGAGCAGGAGCGCAGTGGCATCCATGCTAATTTGTTTTCGATGCTGTTCCAGATCCACATCCACCTGTACCATATTCAACACCTGTAAACTGTTCAAGAAATCAAAGGTTACAAAGTATTGCATGCAGTCAATGCTCACTAGAGGCCTCTGAACTATTCATTAATTCCGTTAATAATGTGTAAGAGGGCAAAAGTAGCAATTTACACTATTATGCATTCAAGTCTTTATGGAGGCAAAAACAGCCAAATAGGGCAGCATACACATCATGCTTAAATTATCTTTTAACTATTTGCCTCACCATCTATCTTTGACCATCTTTATAGAACTGGTTCCTAAATCCTACATGAAACTGAGTTGTGTTGTCAAATCCATGCTCATATATTGCTGAGAATCGGCAGTGTGTGAATGAGTTGCAAGCAATTCTCTGGTGGAAACGTTTTTGTGGTGTAGGATTGGGAAATATCAAAGCATATTTGCTACTGCCACAATACTCCGATTTTCACATCCAAGCCCCTATTTCACCCCCATTCACTCCAGAGTTTGGAAAGACATCAATTCCAAGTCATTCACTCAATCAGCCATGAAATCCATAATTTCAATAAGTAGTGACTACAATCTGAATGACATTTAGACCAATAGGCAAGTGCGTAACTAGTGGATAATATCCAGCTACATAAATCTCTCTTGGAGTGGGGAAAAAAAAGAGCAGGCCTGACAAGTGCTCACACCCATTGGACCACATATACAAACAGTATAATACAATACTATTATACGCAGATTGTGCAACAGCAAAACAGGCCACTCAGCCTAATTCATGCTGGATTGGTATTTATTTTAATAATAATAATCCTTGCATTAGATATAGCGCCTTATCATGCTTTCAAGACATCTCAAATGGCTCCACAGAATATAATAAAGTGAATTGACTGTATATTTGGTACTCAAAATGAGCCTCCACCCATCCTAATTAACCCCATTCTATCCCCCTCTATTGTCTTCTCCCTCATGTACACACTGAGCATCTTCTTAAATGTTCTGATGCACACAAACACATGTATAAGTGGAAAATTAGACACACACACGGATAAATGCAGATGTTAACTAAGTACATTAGCTGAAAGCGTCACTTCCAAATGTCCTTCACCATTGCTAATGTGTGGTTTACAAAGCCAACGCAGCTGTTCCAATATTTACCTGTTAAACTGATGCAAAGTTATACCATGAAATTATTTTGTCAGCACATCCTTTTACTGTTGCAGAAAAAGCTTAAACATTAAACATTTTTATGACGTGGTTTCATTTTATTGTCCAATTTACTTCAGTTAAAAACAGATGGCATGGGTTACTCAATGTTGAGATATTTGATAAGATATGATGTGCGTTAAATATACCATACAGCATCAAAGGCCCAGTTAACTCCCACACGATACTCTTTCATTGGCAAGGGCATCCTCATTTCTGATTGGCCGATGGAGCTGTCAGTCAACCCAACAGCTCACCTTGAGTCCCAACAGCTCACCTTGTCATAAAGGGTACCTATGCTTTAGCTGACCCCCCACCCACCAAAGGATATTTTTAATTGCCACGGATGCATGATGATACAAAGAATTTTTTAGCAATCCTAGGGAGGAAATAACTCCTTCAATTGTTTGCAAGTTCAATTTCTCCCTGGTTGTAAGTCAAAGAACAAGACCAATGGAACTAAAGGAGGTACAGTAATTGTCTCATTTGGCTGGGATCTGTGAATCCCCCACAAAAGCCTCCTTTCCCTCTTAATATGTTTCGTATCAGCGAAATTGCTGGTCTTGGCAGAAACGAATGTTTCGCCCACTAATATTCAGTTACTTTTCCTACTATTCTTCATCCTGCCCTGATCCTTCCCACCCTGCTCTTGTCCTACCTGACTGTACAGCGCCTTGGGATGTCCTCTCGACGTGAAAGGCGCTATATAAATGTAAGTTTTGTTTGTTGTTTGTTTGACGTGCTTTTCCAAAGCCTCTAATACTTTAAGATGTATTAGAGCATTAATGTTAACCTGCTCAAAAAAAACTTTCAAACCACAGTCAAAATCTATTGCAATGGATTAATACAGTACTGTAACTGCCTCTCCAACAAAAATGTTGCCAGTAATCAAATTAATTTACATAGTTTAAGTGCCACAAAATCAATGTACTATCAGAGCATGATAATCAATCCAGTCCCACTATCTCAAGCTGAGACAGTAGAATTAGAGCCACTTCTGCCTGAAGCACATTATCGCCAAAGTTTAAACGTTCTATGGTTTAATAATACATTGAGAAAGCAAAAAAATAAACATTCATATCTCATCTGCCTGTGGTGGTGGGGAGGGCGAGGGTAGCCAAGGTGGGGGTAAATATCACAGCTAGTTCTCAGTTCTCAATATGAGTCACACAGAATCTAAGAAAAGCAAAATGGCCATGAGTCAGAAAATGATTTGAAGCCCTTTTTTTTCCCCCGTTTGCTTCAGATAATTAAAGGAACAAGTCACTCACTCTGGAAAGAAATGTACTATTTTAGCACAGAGGCAAAAGATCATGAATAATATACTATAATCATTAGATGGTGTCAGCCTGGCTGAATTGGTGGCACTCTCACTTCTGAGTCAGAAAGTTGTGAGTTCCAAGTCCCATGCCAGTACTTTGAATTCATATAATCCTGGCTGACACTCTAATGTATTGGTGAAATGTGCTGCATTATCAGAGATGCCTTGCTTCAGATGAGATGGTAAATTTAGGTCCTGTTTAGGTGGATGTTAAAGATGATATGGTACTATTCGAAAAGACAAGGGAGTTTCTCCCCATGTCCTGAGCAAATCCCCCAGCTAAAATTTGTTATTCACTTGTGTACAAATTAGCTGCCACGTTCATCTACAAAATACACGTCAGTACACTTAGCAGTGTAGGTGAAGCACTTTGAGATGTCTCTGCAACATGAAAGCTCCTGTATATATGTAAATGATTACTGTTTTTGCCATAAATTGCATGGCACTTTCAAAGTGCCATTCAGCCACAATACAGTTTTGAGTTGCCACCATCTGACTGCACACTAGCAGAAAGTTGTCCTTTGAGGCAAAAGAAAAAGAAAAACTTTTTCTGAAGTCACTTATTCAGGATCAACTGTGACAATCCTTTAGAATGTTTAATTCTACACTGCATCTGAAAGGTGTATTGTTGCGATTTTAAATCTTTGGGATATAAATTTTAAAATATTACTCATCGAAGGCCTCCATCATGTTTTGCGGGTCCTCAAACACCAAAATGTCAATCGCTTTTTCCTGAAGTCGAATCTTCTCCTCCAACAGGTCCGCTGATTCGCCAATTAGCGCAGAACTAGAAAAAGACTGTCTTGTTCTTGCCTTAAGGGGGAAAAAAAGTGCATTAATAATTCACAGGTTTCCACGTCACAAGCACAGACTGAATAGTATTTATAAACATTTAGCTGAGGAGTAAGAGTGGAACTCCAAAGCACTGTCTCAGCATGATATAAATTCATAAAAATAATCTTTGATATAGAGCCTTTCGGGTGGGGACAATGCCTCAAAGTGCTTGACAGGATTAATTGTAAAAGTAGTGAGGTTTTATTTTTGTACATGAACGTGGCAGCCAATATGCGCACAGCAATATCCAACAAACTGCAATGAAATGAGTGAACAATTTTAATTTGGGAGATTGTTGCTTGGAACACACCTCCAAATCCTGACATGAATTCTACTGTCATGAGAAGGCACAAACATAGATGTTGGGTATTAACCCACAAATAAGTAGGAAGAGAAAATAACGAATCACTTATACGCTTACTAGATTACAAAACCGCACTGCCAAGAGGTGATTGAGCAGGCTGCTAGGTTACCATCTTGCCTTGGATATGGTGATACTAACGCTAAATCAAGAATTTTACATTACTGGGTAAATTGTGGCTTTACAGCCTTTGAGATAAGTGTGCCGTGTCACAAGCACAATACTATAATATTATTCCAAAGTCATACTTTAGACTTTCTCTTAAAAGATATCCAGGCAAAGTAAAAGTGAACATTCTAACCAATGTCCAGTAGCCAATATTCACCAAAGCCAAACTAATACTGTATCATAAATGGTTACTTTTTGATGCATTTTGAGTGATCTTTGAAGGAGAATATTTCAACTCTGCCCCTTGGGTCAATTCAGTCAATTCACTTTACCGTATATTCTTGTGAAGCTTTGAGACATCTTGAAGATATATATATATACATATAGTAAAAGCCTGTTTATCCGGCACCCTCAAGACCTGGCCAATGCCGGTTAAAGCGCCTGCCAGATATTCGGCTGAAAACGCAAAAAAAAAACTTTTTGTTTCAATGCATTTTTCCGAATAAATTCCAGTTAATCGAATGCGGACCTTTTTTTTGCGATGCTGGTTATACGTAAGTTACGGTTGATCAGGTGCTGGTTAAACACGCTTTTATTGTATATATATATATTATAAACATGGTGCTATATCAAATGCAAGGATTATTATTACTATTATCGGGTATCTTAACCGACTTTAGTATTTTTAAACCTTGCACCCCAATATATGTTGAATGGGTTTAGCTTCTGTAGATACCCACGAAAAGCATGTTATGCCATTGACATCCCTATGTTTTCCACTGATGATGATAGGGTGATAATGGTAGCTGCTCATTGCTTCTTCTGTCCTCAGTATATTTACTTGATTGGTGTGAGTGATGCTACCTTGAGCACTCCAGCCACATTGCACTCCTCTCAGCAAATATGCTGACATTAGAGGAGCAGAGTTAAACGAAAGATGGGGAGAGGATAGTGTGTATGTGTTTGGGGTGCGTGGGAGGTGGGTGGCATTGGGACTGAAGTATGGGGCAATAGGACTGAAAACAGGAGGCTGTGTATGAGACAGAGGGATGATAACTAGACAATGATCTGGGGCCTCAGCTACAGTTAAGGACTGCTATTACTAAGATAATACTTAAAACTAAGCACACTCACACTATCTTTCATTTCCAGATTCTTTTCTGCAGTAAAACAGCAAAGACAAAGTAAAATCTCTAAAAGCTTTTGGTTGCCAGTAGCAACCGAAAGCCTGATTAAACAGCTGCCAAATAGCTTGGGTCTAAACTGATTGTATTTTTCCCATCAATTTCCATTTCCCAGCAGCTGAATACCTGTCAGATAGCTATCAATTCCTAAGTAAAAGGAATTGTGAGCTCCTGTGCACCCAGTGCTCAGTAATAGGGAACAACTTACAACAACATCAAACAGTGTCCGCATCTTCAATGATCAATTATGGACAATATGCTCAGGTTGGACAGTTCCCCTCCTCCTCCCTTTCCTCTACCCCTCACTCCATCCAATCAAGCTCCATTTCAAAGAAACTACTGTACTGAGCATGTAACAAATGACTTATTTGGTCCAAAAAACATTCACCTTCTGAAAAGGAGAGTTTGCGATGGCCGTTCTTCTGATCCTGAAGGCAATTAAGAGCACCGAGCACACCAAGCTGAAAGAAGTAACAAGAGCAACCAGAAACCCCACAAAATGGATTGCATGATTGGGTAAAACCTAGAGGGAAGAGAAAGAGAGAGAGAGGGAGTTTGTTTCCTTCATGGTTTACATTCTTTATTGCCTTCTAGTCACGAAGCACATGTACACAAATATACATTGAAAAGATTAACACTTCAACCTCCTAACTCAATTTTTCGCAGCAGCTATTGTGTAGAACGACAACAACAACTTTGATTTATATAGCGCCCTCCACGCCAGATGGCGTCTCAGAGCGCTTCACAGTAGCGGATCCCAAGACCGAGCCTGGGGCAGGGGTAGCAAGGTGACCAAAGGCGTGGTCGAAGAGAAAGGTGTGACCTGAAACTGTGAAGAGAGGGGGCAAGGCGAAGGGAATGAGGAACAGAGTTCCAGAGCCTCTGGGCCTGGTGGCTGAAAGCACTGCCGCCGAGGGTGGAGCAGAGGATAGAACCTATCCATATGCAACAATACCCACAATGACACGATGGGGAAGTACTGCAGACTGGGAATCCAATCCTGAAAGAGTAGAAAGACAGATTTGATTCCTGCTCTACCTTGTGTTACCTATCTCAGCATGGTGGTAGCAGTAGATCTGCACAAGCCTTCGCTCCAAGCTGCTTGCAATGAGAAGTGGCCAAAGTTCCTTATGTCATTTACTTGTAACCCACACAGGTCATTTTTACTGCTACTTTAGAATGGTAGTAAGAGATTATCTGTAGACATAATCATAGCATGGATATTTAGGTGCAATGGTAGTATGCTCTCCTAACATGGAAGAGATAGATTGATCATTCCCTATGTCCTCCTGTGGTACTAAATCACAGATTATTCTGAATTATTCATTTAGTACCATTCACATCATAAGCAAAGTTGTAAAATTGCAAAGATCTACTACAGAGCAGGCTCTGTGTGCCTTCGATAGCTCAGCTGGTAGAGCGGAGGACTGTAGTGAATCATGTAACAAGGTCATCCTTAGGTCGCTGGTTCAATTCCGGCTCGAAGGACTTCATTTTTTGGGGGTGGGGAAATCATTGTCAACTATTATGTCTAAAACAACAGGAGGAAGAACTGGTCATTGTGAGAATTGAACTTATTGCATAAATTATCTACTCTGTTCACCTGGCAAAATACACGGTCACTAGACTTTACAGTAAAATCCTGTGAAGTGCTTTGAAACAGAATCTTGATATGAAATATCAATTGTATTAATTATTACTGCATTAAGAAGGCTTCTCCATGCATTACATACAATTGTAACGAATATAAGTTTGTAAAAGCTGATATCTATTTTTCCAAAAGAGCAGAGACCTTGATGAACAACAGAGTCAAACTATAGTTGCTTTACTCAAACACATTATTCGTCCCACTAAAGATCATTTTGCAACTGCACCTTTCTCAGTTGGAATGGCCTGATGCTTCCTGTTCAACAAACCACACACCATCCTTTACAAACAGCTGCACTCCATATCATTAGCAAAATTGTAAAGCAGCATTACAAGGTGAGCTCAGTGGACCTTCGATAGCTCAGTTGGTAGAGCGGAGGACTGTAGTGGAATAACCAACTAAGGCATCCTTAGGTCGCTGGTTCAATTCCGGCTCGAAGGAATCCAGAATTTTTTTTTTTTTTTTGAATGGTAAAACATATAAACATACATATAAACATATTTGAAACATATAGGATTCTTAAAGGGCTAGCTAAAGTAGACACTGAGGGACACTGTTTTCCCTGGTAGGAGAATCTATAACCAGGGGGTCACAGTCTTAAAATTAAGGATCAGCCTTTTAGAACAGAGTTGAGGAAACATTTCTTCACTCAGAGGGTAGATGGAATTCACTACTCCAGAAGGCTGTAGATGCTCAGTCTTTGAACATTTTTAAGGCTGAGACTGATAGACTTTTGAAAAATACAGGGATTAGGGGATATGGGGATAGGGTAGGTAATCAGTTAGGTGAGAAGATCAGACATAATCTTATTGAGTGGCGGAGCAGGCTCGGAGGGCCGAATGGCCTGCTCCTGCTCCTAATTCTTATGTTCTTATGTTAAAAATATTCAAAATTCATTTGCTTTTGGTCAGCTGGGACTCTGAAACATATAAGTACACCCATCGCTGTGCATAAAAGTAAACAAAACCAAATTATTGGGAATTCCAAATAAGCATAATGATTTCCGTGCCTGGATTGAAGTGTATACTCTATCCCCTATCCACCGGGTCTGGCCTCCTCCTTGTCCCCCGAATCATCCGCCCCACACTCGGCGGCCGTGCTTTCAGCCACTATGCCCTGAGGCTCTGGAACTCCCTTCCTCACTCCCTTTGCCTCTCCCCCTCTCTTCCCAGTTTCAGGTCTCAGCTAAAGACCTATCTCTGCGACTGCGCCTTTGGTCACCTTTTTGCCTCTGGCTCGGACCCGAGATCCGTTATTGTGAAGCGCTCTGAGACGCCTTCCAGCGTGGAGGGCTCTATATAAATCAAAGTTCTTGTTGTGGTTGAGGGATGCATCATTGCTCATATAATTCTAGGAAGAATTAGCTGCAGGTTGTCAACAGACAAATCTTGGGGACCTCAGAATGCTTGTTGGGGTGCTGGTGAGGTGGTTTACCCAGCTAAAACACATAGCTGCTATTTAGAATATCATAGAGCAAGCTTCCAGCTGCTTGTTGACCCAAGACCACCATACCCATTACAGAAGCAAAAACAGAAGTTGCTGGGGATACTCAGCAAGTCAGGCAGCATCCATGGTCTACCCCTCCAAGTCCAGCTGATGAGCCAAACTGGCTAGTCTGTCATCAATGAATGGTATGTTGTTTTACTGGAGCGTGGCTCAGGAACCAAACTATCACAATCACTGTAGACGATCAACTCTATGTGATATCCATCATTGGGCAGATCACCTTTGAGCCAATTCACCCCAAAACCCACCCCACCAGGATTCTTACAATTTGAGCATTAGATATCCAACAAATATCAGTTTGAGCCCTATCTAAGTGGATACCTATACTAGGAGATCACAAGGAGAGGTTCACAATATTACAGACCCTTTTTGTGCATCTTCCAGGCTCTTTAAATGTGATATTAATTGGGTTCACAACCTCAATTTAAAATTTAAGAGTTTCTTAAAATAACTGGCAAATTCAGTTGTTTTTTTTATAGAGGACAAAGCTTTGCCATTAAATGTAAAGACACGTGAAATTCTACCAACCTTGAAAGAGTGGTTACAGCCTATTACATTAAGAATAATTTTATCATCAAACACATTCTAACCTTATAGCAGCCAATACTGCCATCTCCTGACCAATACTATTACATGCACGTGCCAATATAGGGTTTGCATCCACAACCTTTACATAACATCAAAATTACATTTGTATAGCTCCTTTCACGTCAGGAGGACGTCCCAAAATGCTGAGACACCGTCCGGCGTGAACGACACTATATAAATCGAAGTTGTGGTTGTTGTTGAAATGACAAATGACAAGACTTCTACCAATCAAGACAAAAGGTCAAAATTTTCAGTTAATAAGTGGAAATTCCTAATTTTTCATAAGACTTCCATTGAAACCAGAGCCCACAACTTTGTATGGTGCTCCTCTTGAAAAACCATAGCCATCACCTGGGCCAATAGAAAAGTGCAGGTGCATTTTTTCCACATTTCGCGCCACAATGGCCATCACCCATTACAAACACGCTACAAACAGCCACTTGGATACTAACAACAGGCCTCTCACATTGTTTGCTCGATGACGCAACTATGGCCAGAGCAGCTCTGACCGCACACGCTCAGCGCGGTGAATTTTAGGATCGTGGAAGCAACATACGGGAAATCGTTGCTCTTCCTTGTACCACCTCTTGGGCCGGGCAGTGCCCTTGGGTCATGCTGAAATGTATGCAGTACTCTTAACAGTGCCTGACCAGAGCACAGAGTATGATGTCTGGAGATTTAAAGTCAGCCGATTTAGCAATATTTATTACACAACTCAGGTGCATAAGTTCAAACTGCACATTATAGGCCTGTTTCAATGTCTACTGGTCACCTCTTCATCCGTGAAGGAAAGCAGAAAAACACTCTAGCTATTGAGAGCCCAGCAGGTGCTGGATCTGATTATGACATTTCTGAACCTAACTCCTTTATTACATAAAGTCAAGAGTGTCATATTTCTGCCATATTTTATTATTATGTAGAGATTAGCAGTTTTTTTTAACTGGACTAGAACGTATTTCCAAACATAACTCAGAATTGTGATCTGCTGATCTGGTTAAAACTAAATGAAATTTTGAGCCTCTAAAGCTCATTTCTGTTTTCTCTAGAGGACCTGAGCAGAAGGAAACAGCCCAAAACTGTCTTTATCTTACATGCACTGAGAAAATCACAACAGCTAACACAAAGCAGACCCCAGAGACCAAACCAAGACCTTTCCAGTTCTATATGCTCAGCCACATAGTGGACAAATTCATCATGGAATTAAGAGGTTTTAAATTTAATACAATTTTCCAATATTTCTGCTCTCAAGATTGAAGACTGAGGTCTGAAGCAGTTATCTGTCCAGCACCTTATGATGTCCTCTTGACGTGAAAGGCACTATACAAAAGTAATTTTGTTGTTGTTGAAGTAGACTTCTTTGCTCAGTTGCTTCACATTATTTTACTGAACCGTATCATCTAGTGCCTTTTCAAGTCTTAGAAATTGTCATTTAAGCTTGACACAAAAATACTACAGAAGCTGTGCCACCCAATCCTTATATTTGTTATTGGGGAGGAGGATTGGGGATATGAAACTGTCTTTGGCATCACTTAACAGATCTTCAACTCACTGCAAGAATGCCATGAACTCTTGCACTTCCTGGTCAGCCTACCTGTGCAGCTGTTTTCTTAGTCAGTGTGAAATTCGCCACCAGAGTATGTTCAAGCCTCACAAGGCTATTCTGAAAAATAGGTTTTCTGGATTTTAATCATATCATCAGAATCTTAAAAGCTAACAGCAGTTCAAAAGTCATTCTCCTGTTCCAAACATAAACAAGAGTCAAGGTTGAAAAGAAAAAAATCTTCCAGAATTAAAACAATGCAGTTACAGGCAAGTTTTTGATAGTGTCAACAATACACAATATTTATAACGAACCTGTATGGTTTCCTATCCTCTACCAGCAATAGATCTAATGGGTGAAATGTGTTTCACCAAAAGGAGAGAGGGGGGGAAAGAGAAATGAATGTAAATGAACTCGCAATCCTCTGACTCACTCCAAGCCCAGCCTAGCCACACAGTCAAAGACATGGCAACTTGTCACCTGCCTGCCTGTACACCGATGTAGGGGCAGATGTCTAACATAGGTAAAATCTGAAAAAGCAGGAGAAAATAACTTGGTCGGGAGGGAAACAATGAAGATTTAGAGGATCTTCAATGTTAAATCAATATCCTTTATTTCTGGGACTTCCTCCTGATGTGAAAGGCGCTATACAAGTGTAATTTTGTTGTTGTTGTGGTCTAAGCATCCTACTTTCTGCTATATAAATGGTGCCTGTCACTATTTTGCAGAACTCGATCATAACTCATTTAAGCATCTTTTCAAACTTTGGAAATGATCATTAAATATTGCCAGAGAAAATCCAGCAGCAGCTGTACCATCCAATCACCACATTTGTAAATTGGAAAGCAAATGAAAGGTGGTGAATCTTATCAAAAAGGTTATCGCAATTGGGTGACAGGACACTTTTCCACTTTTGTTGGTTTATCCAGTCGGTTACAGGAAAATAACAGATGTATTTAAAATAATCTATAGTGTTATTCAAATAGACGTGTCACCGATAGAACACTTAGCAAGATATTAATAATTAACAGGGTTTTTTTTTAGGTTTTGTGCTTGTCAAGATATAGTCAGTAGAGACCACTTACAGGGAAACTTGTACAATAACTCTTCACAAAACCAACTGCATTTCTTTTTATATAAATGTTAACTTTTTTTTAAAAATCATAATTTACAAAAAAAAACTATTCGAACTTTTGTAGGGAATTAAATATGTCTGTGATATGAATAAATTGCTGTGACACACATTGCAACCCAACAAAATAAACTGGAGTTTAAAATGTAGATGGGGAGATGGAATGCAGAACACTGCTTTCTGCTTGGGTGCTAATAGGGTTGAAGCAAATTGGTAGTGTGACAATAGCACATTCACCAAGTTTACAAAAGTTCATCTCCTTTGAGCCTTGGTACCAGTGAAAAACAAATGTCAAAAAGGACACCAATGAACGCCAATCCATCGAGGTTACACATAGAACATTTTATTCAAGGTTGAGCCACATTCTCTACAAAAATGGAAAGGAACAGTATGTCCAAATGTTGACAACAAATGTAGGTCTAATAATTAGTTAAGGAACAAAATTATTCAGTAAACTGAATACCTGTGATTGATTATCAAAGGTGAGGTAGGCCGGTAATGAAATGGTCCTTGCATCCTGGATTTCCTGGTCATTCAGTACTGCAGTGTAGTTTATTGTGTAGTACTCACCAGCTGTTAAGTACAATGTTCAAATATTTAGTTTAACAAGCCAATTGCAATAGTAAGGTGCAGGAATTGTCCCCATTTTAACACTGAAGCCTCAAAATATTCTTCTGCACCACAAACACAGGACAGAACCTTAGCCAGTCAAACTGAGAGGTAAGCATTCCAATTCTCTCTGTGATGATTAGACAAATTGTTCAGGTGCACATCGATAGACTGGACATTGTTTTCCAGTTTCACTGTCTTTTCAGGGGACCGGCAGCAGGAATTCAAAGCTGTAAGCCAAAGCTCTAATAGGAAAGGTGATCCCGGCTTGCAAGCAGCAGAAACTATGGCAAACGGGTTCACAAAGGCAATCTATGCTGATTTATTGATTAAAACTCCAGTCGTACACCAACACACACTCTGAGGTCCCCAAGGCTTAATTCTCAACATTAGGTAAATGACAGTGTGTCCCTCTGGGTTACAGTGTGCATTCCGTTCCAGTCATAGAGACATTTATAATAGTAATAATCCTTGCATTTGATATAGTGTCTCAAAGTGCTACACAGAATTTCCATGAGTATGTGGCATACACAGAACTCTCAGTCTGATTTGGATTCTATAAAACATAGTGATGGGTTTCCATGTGTCAAGACACCCGGCTGACAACACAAGCAAAGGTCATTTGTTACACTAAATATTGATGGAACATTAAAAGAGCCCCGTTGTTCATACTAGAGCTTAGCTTTTAAGAGTAACTAGTTAGGTTAATAGTTATATTGACTTTTGCCTTGCAACTCCAATTTACTGGTATGCGATATATCGATATATCGCTAAAACCGAATATAATTTTCGTATCGATATGCCGATATAGGCATTTAAAAAATATTGATATATCGAAAAAGTCGATATATCGAAAAAATCGGGAAGCGCGCGTACTGAACTACAAAACCCAGAATGCTCATCTCTATACACAATGCACAGATCGAGGTGCAAAGCCGCCATATTGCATTCATAGTACTCGAATACAATATACAGGTATGCAAGGGGGGGGGGAAGAGAGACGGCGGGGGTGGGGGGGGTGGGAGAGAGAGACGGCGGCAGGGGGGGTGGGGGAGAGAGGGACGGCGGTTGGGGGGGGGGGGGGGGAGAGAGGGACGGCGGTGGGGGAGGGGGGAGAGAGGGACAGCGGTGGGGGGGTGGGGAGAAGGGTGGGGGGGGAGGGGTGGGGGGGGAGGGGGAGGAGAGAGGGACGGCGGCGGGGGGGGGAGAGAGGGACGGCGGCGGGTGGGGGGAGAGACGGGGTGGATGTGATAATATAGATAGATAGAGATGGGGGGGATGTGAGAGAGGAGAGAGAGACACAGAGACACAGACAGAAAAACACAGAGATGGAGAGAGTGAGTGTGAGAGACACAGAGAGAGAAAGATATTTACCTCCTGAGGAAATAGGCCCCGAATGTGCACGCCCCCCGAATGCGCGCACCGCGCGCGCATGCGCAGTACGAAAACCCCGAAAATATCGATATTTCGGTATATCTCGATATGAGCCCATCAATATATCTAAATCGGAAAATTTCCATACCAACGGACCCTAGTATGCAATAACCAACCAGGTACAGATGGAGAAATCTCAAATTGGTTGCATAAATCTCACTATTAAATATTATTATGCCAATGCCCTGCTTATCAGCCTATTATTATCTCCCCTATTCTTGCCTGGCTCCACTGGCTCCCCATCATTCAGATGATTCAATTCAAGATCCTGGTCCTCACCTTTAAAGCCTTCCATGGCCTTGCAGCACTCTCCTTCTGCGCTAAACCCCTACCAATCTTGCATGCTCCCTCAGTTCAGTGGGCTCCAGCCTGCTTCGTGTCCCCCAACCCAATCGTGGACGACTCTACACTCAATGTCTGGAATTCCATCCCACAATCCCTCGACCCCTCCCTAGCCTCCTTCAAGTCCCACCTCAAGACCCCCCTCTTCGATGGTCCCATTGGTCACCCCCTCCTCCACTTCTTTCCTTCCACCTTCCCCGATCCCAACCACAGCTCGGGTCTGAAACATTGCCTATCCAGCACCTTGCGACGTCCTCCCGATGTAAAAGGTGCTATACACATGTAATTTTGTTGTTGTTGCTGCACTTATTTTAATCTTTGCTGTATTTTCCCCTTCAATCCAGGCTCATTGGACTGGTGAGAGGGTGGAGACAACACCTGCTCTCAGGCCAATACTAAAGTTTGCCAACAACACACACGATCCCTCAATTTTACATTAAACCCTGCGACATGCTTTGAGGTGCCCTCCCAACATGAAAGGCGTTACTCCAAATGTTAGGATTATAATTATTGTCAATAATGTCACTCTGCCCCAATCATTGGCAGAGATTGACAAAGTTGACACCTATAGTTTTGTCTACCTTTCTAGGTTGGTTGCTAGAAGTTTGCATACAACAACAACAACAACAACAAAATTGTACTTATATAGCGCCTTTCACATTGGGAGGACGTCCCAAAGAGCTACAGTAAAGAGCAGACATGAAACCCTCCTTTCCCCACCACCCTCTTCTCCCCAAATCCTACTATACAGCATAAAAGGATCTAAAAAATGACACGATGCACTGTGCACTGAACATTATAAAAATGGGTCCGGTAGAAGCAAACAATGTGCAATATTCTGAAATCACTTACCTGTACAAAGATTCAAAACTGTAATAGGAACCATAAGCAAAATCCTAACCCATTTCAGTGCAACACTTGAGATACCAGAACATGACAAAACCAATTTAATTTAGCACATCAGTTTGTTCTTTTTCAATAAAAATTGTAGCCTGACCTGTTGCATTGCACAAAAGATTCAATAAACATTTTACCTTGAAGAAATTCTTTGGTATAAGTCTGGAACCCTTCTGATTCAGTTCCATTCCCCACGTTGCTCAGAATAGTTAGACCAGTAATAGCATCTCGGATAGTAAGCTCTGAGATGTTAAACAGGGATTGCATGTCTGAATTGTTTATCATCAGCTTCACTATCATTATCCGAGATTCACTTTGCTCACTCACCTGGGAAACAAAACAGTACTGTATTACGGTCTGTACTCTTGTCACAATATTACTACAACTGACTGACACATTGCATTTTGCAATACAAATTCTACACAGAAAATGTACTTATACAGTACTTATGATTATTTCCCAATTTTTGCCAACTAAATCTCTGCAAGAAACTAAAGAAACAACTTGTATTTTAATAGCACCCGATCACATGGAAATGCCTCATTTAGTGAATGTGTTATGGACGAATGTGGCATCGCTTAGTGCACCTGCAAAGTCCCACAATCAGCCAAGACAAGTGGTAAACTACATAGTTACGTAGAGTAATATAGCACAGAAACACACAATTACTATCTCTCCTATATCCTTTACAGGACATCCTCCTGACATGAACGGCACTATGCAAATGTAATTTGTTATTGTTATACTCTATACTCTAATTATACTCTATTCCTTTCCCCCTCATGTATACATCACATTTTCTCATAAATGCATTCAGCTCAGTTTTGGGGAGTGACTACATAATTTGGAGGATTATTTACCAGGCCAACATTTTAAAGCCAAAATTCATCCTTCATGAAAGCTCTGCAACTATTTGACGTCTACAACTTTCTGGTTATTAAATATTCTAATCTTTTTGTTCTTCCAGACTGAAACATGACCTAATGTTCATACTAAACAATTCTCAAAGCAAGGAAACAAAGAATACTGCTGAAGTCAAAACATATTTCAGGGCTTTCTTGTTTCTAAGCCATGAAGAAAAATACACATTGGTCATTCATATCAGTGCTGCTTCTGTGATATTCAACAGCTGTGTCTATCTACACAACAATTATTAATTGTGAAATAATATGGAATATTATGTACATTCTGGAGTCTGTAATTCAGTGTAGGCCATCCTAGGTTGAGAATAAAATAGGAACAACTAAATCAATTGGCATATGAGGAGAAACAGTAGAAGCTGGAAATGTTTATACTGGAGAAGAGATGATTATGGGCTGACCTTATAAAGTCTCTCAGTATAGATAAGACTCCAGTACCTTATTCAATCTGGTCAAGAGGTTTACAGCTCACACGAAGGAGAGAAGAACTATTAAGACAGTTTAGATTTGCTCACTTTATGCAGGGAATAGCTACCAGGTGGATCACAGGGGAGGAGGAATGTGAAAGCAATTACAACAGGAAATTGCATACATTTTACTGGTGTGATGGGGGTTGGGAGATATGCAAGATGGCATCTGAAACGAATCTCGCCAGATGGAACTGTAGTAGTGTTTTACGGTCATGCCCATTCCTATGTTCCAAACACTAACTCCAATTCGAAATAACTCATTGAGAAACATTCTGAAACCTTTAGACTTGATAAGGTTGTATATTTCTAACATTTTATTACTTTGGTGGAAAGATGTCAAATGGTACATCACATAAAAATGCACTCAGTAAATAATACCTCTGTAATATCATATGTTGTTGTAGAAGTGAATTCTAGCCACTAGGTGATGCTGCAAAATTGCAATTCCTGTAATTTTAAAATCGTGAAGTCCTGTAGCTCAGTGGTTAGAGCACTCGCTTCGCAAACAAGAGTTCTGGGTTCAATTCCAAGCAGTGAGAAAAGTTTCATTACTCCACACGCCTCTATTTACCTAACGGTAAGTAGGAACCCAGTTGTTAATCGATTAACAACTGCTTTCCCTCAAACAAATAATTGTTCACTCAATCCATGCATGTTTGTGGGACAGTGCTTAGCGCAATTGGCTGCTGCATTTCACCCACAAATATACAGTCAATTAACTTTACAGTATATCCTGTGAAGCACTATGAGACGTCTAGAAGACGTGTTAAGGCACTATATCAAATGCAAGGCTTATTACTATTTTCATGGTGTATTACCAGTGACAAGAACCTGAATACTGTACCAAAATTTAACATATGGGCTTGTTGTACCATCTAATGGCAAAAACAAGGTACTGCAGCAATATAGTAAAACTAATCCACCCATGTAGTTTCTCAAAGAGTCCTTGAACTCAAATAAATACTTTTAACTTCTAATAGTATGATTAGATTGGAATTGTTTACTGTCAAATAGTATTATATCAAATGGTCTACTGCAACTTGCGGTTTGCTATACATGTTGTTGCAATTTTAAGAAAAATGCTTTTCAAATACATAAATTTAGTCAGCAGAGGCTGAATAAAGGCTGACACTTTCTTTTCTTGGCAGTTATCAAACTTCTCTTGACAAACAGAAAGCCCAAATATAGAAATATATTTAAATGTACATGAATAAAAGTTGAATAACTTATTCTCACATTTAACTCCTAATTCTCATTCTCTTCCTGTGGAAGTATAATTAAACATATACCCATGTGATCAAACTATATTATAATTAGAACTAATATTGTGATAAATACTAACCTCATTAAAGTAAAACAGACACATGTACTGATCTAGTTGAACTAAAAGAACTCTCAGTATCTTGGTATTCAAAGAAGGTCTGGTCAACACTCATTTCTCACGGGAATAGACAGGCGTCCTTGAGCCGGATGGTACCACTGACGCCAGCAGCTATACCTATCTCCATGTGACTTTGATAAGTAATTACGTGTGTCAAGATAGCATTCATTTCTGTCCATTCCCTCTGTAATTCAATTGATACATTGTGTATTGTTTTAAGTGTATAAAAGGAGGAGTTGGACTGTTCCAAACTCAGAGGACAAGAGTGACTCCCATTGAGAGACGCATATTCTCCTCTCCTTTACTAGTATCGTATTAATAAAGCGCATTCTAATTATCTGTTTGAAGTGTTGTTTTCTAATAGATAGAGAAATAATACTACACAAATATCGTATTCAACATTCCCCATATAAAGCCCACCATATAGACTCCACACTCCTAGACTCCACCTCAACCATTCACTCCCATGAAGGCAAAGTCTGCATAAGACTCACTGATCCATAAAAAGCAATGAAACCAGAAATCAAGTATCCGTCATTCATTCTCAGAATGTCACTTTTCAACACCAGTGTACTCTCCAACAGAGATAACATTACTCCATAACAGTACAGGATAGGATGGGAGGTGGATCGGGAGGCAAATATGTGGCCCTTATGTGTATACTGTACATCTGTGATGTCTCTGATCATGCACGCCCAATCTCAGGATAGGCTGTGGGGTCTCCGCAATGCAAGATGCCACCTTACATTCTAAGTACAGTAAAAGTCAGTTTATCCAGCACCCTCGGGACCTGGACAATGCCGGTTTAAGTGCGTGTCGGATATTCGGCCGAAAACAATTTAAAAAAAATAATAAATTATGCATTTTTCCAGATAAATTCCGGTTAATCAAATGCGGACCTTTTTTTTACAATGTCGGTTATATGGAAGTTATGGTTGATTGGGTGCCGGATAAATGGGCTTTTACTGTACATATAAGAATTTCTAGAACGTGACTAGTTATGGTTTAAATGATGCTACAAGTTGAGTCCCTTAACATTTTGCCAGGATATTGATAACATGATTTGTAGCCTTAACAAGCTATCAGTGTTACTGTATTATCTACAACCTACCTTTTCTCTCCAAGATCCTTGAAAGAGCCGTTGCTTCCCAGGATCGCTCATTCATCCCCTATCACTCCCTTCACAAGACCTTCCAATTGGTATCCATGCTATTCAAATACAGCACAGAAACTGCTCTCCACTGGTTTCTCTCCTCAAGGCTCCGTCCTCAGTCCCTTCCACTTCAACCGCTACATAAGCTCACTTGGTGACATCATCTGCAGACAGGTCAATTTCCATATAAAGTAGAAGCCCATTTATCGTGACTCAATGCATCGGCACTTCCATATAACCGGCACGCAAAAAAAAAAGTCCCCATTCGATAAACCGTAACTTATCTGGAACAATAGCAGTGGAGCATTTGTAAATGCATAAATAATAACATAATAACAGAATATTGCATTGGCACTCACCGTTAAAACTACTCTCCTGCGCCCCTCACCCCAGCTGCTAGATGCTGCACTTGAAGCCATGATGCTGTGGTTGAGGTTTACAGTCCAGCGACCCCCTCCCAAAATGGAGCACACCAAGCGAGCAAAAAAAAACGGAGTGCGTATGACTTCAAAGTCACTAGCGGCAAACCGATAATGCTAGCCAATAATCCACATTGTCACGCAGGTGCAGTATTTCGGTTTGCCACTAGTAGTCTAGGGCTTCAGCTTGCTGCTATTAAAGTTGCGCAACTTTAAAATCGCGCTGCCGCCTCTTTCACCCACCTGGCGACCCCCATTCAAAAAAGAATCGCTGGACTGCAACACGCAAACCAGTAAAGGTGAGAAGCGCAAGAGAGCAGCCCCAACAACAAACACCAACATGATATTCTTCCACTATCTGCTATTACTTTGTCTGGTGTGTATGATGTGTGTTAAAAGAACTTCAATTTTTTTGTAGGGTTTTCGGCCACTGGCCGCCCAAATATCCGACAGGCGCTTTAACCGGCATTGGTCAGGTCCCGCGGGTGCCTGATAAAGGGGTACAGATGACACCCAATTCATATCTCTCTGACCCGCTGACCCTCTATCAACCTGTCCACTCTCTTCATTCAGCAACATCCAGCCTGCTCCTCGTCTCCTGCCTGACCTGCTCTGTCATCAGCAGCCAGGCTTTCAGCATCTCTGCCCCCACTCTTTGGAACTCCATCGTCTTGCCTCCTTCAAGACTTGACTCAAGACCCATCTTGTCAACCGTGCCTTTAGCCTCCCTCCTACCCCTCTACCCTTTCTCATCCCAACCCTGCCAACCCATCCCCTCTCTCAGGTCCTGATCCCTGACTGTGCAGCGTCTTGGGACGTTCTCCCAACATGAAAGGCAGTCTACAAATGTAATTTTGTAGTTGTTTTTATCATCTACTGCTTTATATTGCTATCCCAGTTTTAAATCTAACTAGCTAATCTTCCATTCATCCATGACCTTTAACCTTCTGTGAAGGTTGCAGCTTAAACGCTTCAGTTGAGATACAGCCCGTAACATTTAGACTCACATTTCTGTTTTCCTGAATTCAGACCCAAGCACGGCCAAATGCTTCACATTAGAGCCGAGTAGCAAATCTAATCCATTACAATATTTGGCCTCACTTTGGCCACAGCACAGCTCATTATAAGGTGTCATTTTCTGAGTCAGCTACCCTTTGGCGTTTCAAACAATTTCACACTATTTAAACTGGGAGTCAGGCAGTCTGCTGAAACAGATTCACTCATTCTATATGTCCACCATGGAAGAGAATATGATAGTTGAAATCCACACATTATTAAATAGATGTGTTGTTAGTCTCCATGATGAAGAAGGTACTATGCATTGAGGAGGCAGGAAACTTACTTCCGCACACTTCTGAAAAGTCAAAATAAAGGCTGAAGACGCTTGGGATGCTTTCATATTTCCATCCTGTTAAAAGAAATACAGGACAGTATATTCTTAAAGTTAAACGTTCACTTTGACCCTTTTCATTCTCTTCAAAATGCCCCAACTTATCATTCTCCCCTCTGTCAAATGTTACTCATTTTTTAAAAAAATACAAAATATTTGCTTCTAATTACTTATTAATCTCCATTGTCTGGTAACAGAGAGGCATGCAAGATACATATTATGCAATACAACACAAATTTAGTTATAGTGAATTTCAGGTTCGGATGATGTACCAAGCCACTTAATAGCCCTGGTTTGAAATTTAATTATGCTTAAAACTGAATTTTGATTTGATAATTACATAGAACATTTATAAATAGTGCTTTAAAAGGTTTCACTGACCTGCAATGGATACTCTAAAAATCCACTGTTTATTAAAGACTGAATGGGTTTGGTCCATAACACAAACAGGCGTAAACATGATTGGCTCCATATGCCTCTGACCCTGCTTCCCATTGGTTCTCCTGGAGAACAGCTCTGTAAATAAGCAAAAATAGGATTGAACCTACAGCATGAGGTGATAAATCCTCATCAACCCTGTCCACCTCCAGCACATGATTTAAATCATGCTGTATTTATCAACAAGTTATATCTGTAAATTTCCTTTCACATCGGGAGGATTTGGACCTGAGCAGGGGATTTGGATACAGGGGGGTTGGAGGACGGGAGTCCTGTAGCTCAGTGGTTAGAGCACTCGCCTTACAAGCGTGAGACCTGTGTTCAAATCTAGGCAGGTCTGGATGAAACCTTGGGCAAGTTTCCTTACTCCACACTCCTAATAATAATTCCTCTAAAAAAAACACAATAATAAAATTGGTCATTTAAATCCACAACGTTTGTCGGACACCTGTGTGCAATTGGCTGCCGCGCTTCGCCCATAAATATAGTCAATTCACTTTACAGCATATTCTGTGACGCACTTTGAGATGTCTGGAAGATGTGAAAAGGGCTAAATCAAATGCAAGGATTATTATGGTAGGGGTAGGATGATGGCCGAATGTGTGGACGAAGTGCCCTGTTTTACACATCTGGCCGTGAATGAACACAGGGTATTTCAGTGTTTCATTTAGCATTACATTCAGGGCAATCTCACTGTATCCACAAAATCCGGTCACTCAGAAAATCTGTCTGGACCAACTGTGGAGTCGACGAGGATAAAATTGGGTATCATGCACACACATGCCCCGAGTGATATCCCCAAACATGACCCCCAGCATGGGGGTGGGGGGGGGGGCAGCCTGGGGGAGGGGGTTGGAGGAGCAGCCTGGGGGTGGGGGTCAGCCTGGGGTGGGGGGGGGTGGTCAGCCTGGGGCGGGTGGGGGGGTCAGCCTGGGGGTGGGGTGGGGGGGTCAGCCTGGGGGTGGGGGGGGGGGGTCAGCCTGGGGGTGGGGGGGGTCAGCCTGGGGGTGGGGGGGGGGGGGGTCAGCCTGGGGTGGGGGGGGTCAGCCTGGGGGCGGGGGGTCAGCCTGAGGTGGGGGGGGTCAGCCTGAGGTGGGGGGGGGGGTCAGCCTGGGGAGGGGGTGCAGCCTGGGGTGGGGGTGGGGGGCAGCCTGGGGTGGGGGGCAGACTGGGGTGGGGGGCAGCCTGGGGTTGGGGGGGGGGGCAGCCTGGGGTGGGGGGGGCAGCCTGGGGTGGGGGGGGCAGCCTGGGGTGGGGGGGGGGGCAGCCTGGGGGTGGGGGCAGCCTGGGGTGGGGGGGGGGCAGGTGGGGGGGGGGCAGCCTGGGGTTGGGGGGGGGGCAGCCTGGGGTTGGGGGGGGGGGCAACCTGGGGTTGGGGGGGGGGGGCAGCCTGGGGTTGGGGGGGGGGGCAACCTGGGGTCGGGGGGGGGGGCAGCCTGGGGTTGGGGGGGGGGGCAACCTGGGGTTGGGGGGGGGGGCAACCTGGGGTTGGGGGGGGGGGCAGCCTGGGGTTGGGGGGGGGGCAGCCTGGGGTTGGGGGGGGGGCAGCCTGGGGTGGGGGGGGGGCAGCCTGGGGTGGGGGGGGGGGATCCTCACTCACCCTGGTAACTACTCCTTAGCCGCCGCTGCTGCTGTTTGCTGCCGCTGGAGGATCACGTGTCCCGCCCTCCTCGCTCTCCGATTGGACGCCACCTGGCTGTGGGTGGACGGTCTCCCCCCGCGCCGCACGCCGGGACATGTCGTTCCCCGGGGTCCGTCCCGTCAGGCATGTCAGCGGGAGGCCGAACTACATCTCCCAGCGGGCACCGCGCGGCAAGGCGGGAACCAGCGCTGGGGAGAAAGTCGAGTGAAAGTTTGGGGTTTGTTCAGTTTCTTGTGTCTCTCTCTGTGGTCAGAAGGCTGGGTTTATTCTCTGCTCGTTTACAAGCGGGTTTCATTTTCGCCTAGAATCTTCCTTTCAAGTCAGTTTCTCCCCCTCCCCCACCATCCCCCCAGTTGAAGCAGATTATTGTGTGTGTGATTTACACATAGATATACACACACACACACACACAGTAACCTGTCTGGGGGAGAGAGAGACGTTGGGAGTGGAGTGTCTAGTTGGGAGTGTCTGAAATGAACATAACAAGACCACCCAAGCAGAGGGAGAGAGAGGTTTCTGTTCTTTTCCATCGGATTGAACCCAATTGAAGTGCTGTGATTTAGCAATGTCAGCCCGCTTTACATGAGGGATTGCCATCACCGAGGAACGGGCAAAAGCTCGCTTTGTGTTTCTCCCCAACTTTAATTTATTTATTTATTTTTGGTGGTGTTGGGTGGGTGGGGGAATCGTTGAGCAATCTTATCGGATCCAGATCTCTGGCAAAAAAAACCCACAGGAGGGGAGGGTTGGGCGTTTCTTTTTGTTTTCCTCGTGTTCCTGTGTGTTTGGCTTGGTATCTTGTCTGGTGTGTCTGACTGACTGACTGTCTGTGAGTGAGTGAGTGAGTGAGTGCCTCGGTTTGTTTCCCAGTGAGGTTGGATGGCTCTCAGCTCAAGCGCTGGTGATCTGGAGTCCTGTTCAGCACAAGTTGTGCTGGTGATCGCCTCCCCCCAGTTGCAGGTTTACCCCCAGCATCTAGCCATTGCTGTGGTCCTGGGGGTGTTGCTGGGATTCGCTGCTGGCGCCCTCCTCTATAAGTTTGTGTTGGAACCGGTCTTGCAAAGAAAGGTAAAAACAGAAGAGCTTCTGTGCTTTCAAAGCTCTGTTGCTTTTTTTAAAAAAAAGAAATGCTAATAACTAACTCTACCATAAGAACTATGTAAACATTTCGATTTGGTCTCACGACCTCCAGTGACAACAGCAACAAAATGACACTTTCCATTCCAGGATAATTATTCCAGTGGATTTATTGAAAACTCGGATTCCGAGGAAAGCCAGAGGAATGAAAGCAATGCAAGAGCATTTCAAGGAATCGGACACCAGAAGGAAGGTTCCGCTTCCCTTGAGGTTTGTGTTTGGAATTTTTGCTTCATGAGGTCTTTAACTGTGGACACCTCGGTGTGTTTTATGGCAAAAAGGGTCCCAAGAACAAACTATAACAAAGCGGTGTAGAGGCAGGACCTTTTTTACTTCTCGCCAGTCGCTGGCTCTGATTCCACCCATCCTTCCTCACTTTGGCTGAACTGTGCAACAACAGCAACTAAATTATATTTATAGAGCGCCTCTCACGTCGGGAGGACGTCACAAAGTGCTGAACAGTCAGGGGTCAGGACCCAAGCATCGTTTCGGGGCTCGGTGGGGGTGGAGAGCGGTAGGAGGGAGGCAGAAGGCACGATCAAAAAGGAGGGTCGTGAGACCGGCCTTGACGGAGGCAAGGGAGGAAGTGAGGCAAAGGGACTGTGGGATAGAGTTCCAGAGTGTGGGGACAGAGAGGCTGAAAGCCCGGCCACTGATGGTAGAGCGGTTCGGGCGGGAGATGTGGGGCAGACATGCAATGTCCAATCCCTTCATCCAGTTCAGTGCCAACCATGGTATTTTTCTGGCTCTGGAACATTGGCTATTTTTAGTATTTATTTCAATCAGACTGCTGTTGAAATCCCTTTGTCACACTCAAGGATGGTTTTCCTCAATATGACTCCTCACCAGTCCACCTAATGTACGCTCCAGAAGCTTCAATTGATACTTAAGTTTGTATCCCAAGATCTCTTCACATACAAGATTTCACTCACTCAATAACCCACATCCTTGACAAGCTCAGTTGACTCCCAGTACCTCAGAGAATTGAGTTTAAAATCCTTGATCAGGCAGCTGTTCATGTATCATCTTAAGGAGAGAACCTCCAACATGCAGCCCTGTCCCCAGCAGTGCATTGGGATGCAATAAATTGCAATATGCATTATACCGTACAGTACTGTACTCGCATCCGATTTGCTTGTAAGATACAGCAGTGACCGCACACTTTATTTGCCAGTGAAGCCTTTTTTTGTTTCGAAAGCAGGATAAAACTTTTTTCTTGTTTTTCCTCCCTGTGCAATCCATGTCATTGCAAATCCTAACCTGAGAGGGCAGTGGTGCCACTGTTTTTCAGACTGCTCTTGTTTTGCTAGACGGCAATGAAAGTGACCTACATAAGGGTAATTTCGCAGCATTCTTTTCTAACCCCCTGCTCTTTATCTGAGAGGTACCTTATTTATCTCAGAAAAAGATCAAGAGTTCAGCAAAATGGCATGTGTACTGTTGTGTACAATTATTATTGCCATTACATTCAAGCTAAGTCTTTACGGTAACCACAAAATTACATTTGTAAAGCACCATTCATTTTGTGAGGAGTGTACCACCTGATCAAGAAAAATGATCAGGTGGTACTTACTATTAATATAGTTGATTCATAGGTAGTGTCTCCGGTTTTTTTTTAAAAACTCAATTTTGTGTAAGGAATGCTAATTTTTTTTATTCAACAGGAAAACAAAACTTCGTTGAACAGTCATATAGCGGCTTTTGCTCTGCGGGCAAAAGTTATATATCCTATTAATCAAAAATTCAGGGTAAGGATTCCCAGTTATTCTTTAGATTGTTTGTACTCATTGATAATACCACAAAACCAATAATGTTTGTTATTGTAAAAATCGCCTTAAATTTCTACCCTACTGTATTGAATTAAAGGGTGAATGTTGCTTGGATTCATTTGATTTACTATAAACAAATAACCGGCAATATATATAATCTGTAAATATTTAACACATGATAAATATGCAAAATCTTATCTGATTAAATGAAGACCAAAAAACGCAGAACGAATAATCCAGTTATTCAACTGTTTTCTTTGCATTTAAAACTGAGCTCCCCACTGTCAGATCAAAGTACCGTACTGTATCAGCATGATGATATTGTGGATAGTTTATTATTATCATCATTTTCATATAGATCTCTGCAGCAATACCCTTCCTTAATTATCTGGCTCAGAGTCTTGCTCCGCCACTGTTAAGCGCTCTAAGACTCTACCCAGCATGGAGGGTGCTGTATAAGTGCAAGGTGTTGTTGTTGTATAAATAACAAGAGTTCTGCATTTCCAGCCCCTGGCAGATGGATCATCTAATCCCTCTTTGCTCAAGGATGTGAAACAGAGAAATCAGGTCAAGAGGCCACAAAAAGATACTGCATCATTCACTTCTGAATCACACAGTCAAGAGGATGAAAAAAAGGCCTGTTATTTTATAGGAAACAATTCATTATCAGATCCAAACACATATAAAGATGAAATATTTCCAGTGGTTACATTCTTTCCAGAGGTACTGGTGTATACAAGGTAAAATATATATTTTTAAATGTTTGATAATTATGCCGGAGACATAAATATTCTATTTAAGAAAAGGAAGCTTATATAAAATAGAGCTGGCTCCGGGTTATCACTCTCTTTGACAGTGGTAGTCTTAGTTTATCTTGCATTGCTGTCAACAACAACAACAAAATTGCATGTGTATAGCACCTTTCATGTCGGGAGGACGTCCCAAGGCTCTGGACAGTCGGTATTTCAGTCCCAAACTGGGATCGGGAGGGAAGGAGGGGCGGTGGGTTGACTGATGGGACCATCGAAGAGGAGGGTCTTGAGAGTGATTTGAAGGAGGGGGCGAGGTGGAAGGATTGCGGGATGGAATTCCAGAGGTTGGAGGCAGAGTGGCTGAAGGCTCGCCTGCCAATGGTAAGGCGGATGGGTTGGGAGAACCAATTGAGCAGAGGGAGCGGGCAGGTTGGTAGGGGTTTAGGAGGTCACAGAGGTAGGGTGCAGCTGAATTTTAAACAGGCTAAATTTAAGTATTTTTGGCATTTACAAATTCTTTGTTTCTTAATGTTAATTTACTCTTAGATACTACATGTACAGCCAGCCCAATCTGGGTAGGAAGTGTTGAAGATACCCAAGGTCATTTACTGCCTGATGTTCTTTTCCTACTAGATTTAAAAAATATGTTTTTCTGTGGAATATTGCTGTGTGCAAATTGACTTGTGTTTATCTACAAAATATATTCACAGTATTTCACTGTAAAATTGTCAATCACTTTGAAATATTTTAGCAACATACTAAGGCACTATAACAAATGCAATGATTGTCAATATAGTATTATTATACACAATACCACCAGGTTATTTTATGAAAACCTTAATTCTTACATCAATCACTACTAGGAATCCTGTAACTCAGAGGTTAGAGCACTCACCTTGCAAGCGAGATACCTGGCTTCGTTTCCAGGCAGGGAGCGAAACTTTGGGCAAGTTTCCTTACTCATCACGCCCGACAATAATCCCTCAAGAAAAAAAAAAAAAATTTGGATCCACAACTGTGTGTGTGGGACACTGCTATGCCCAATTGGCTACCGTGTTTCGCCCACATATTCTACAGTCAATTCACTTTACAGTACATTCTGTGAAGCGCCTTGAGATGTCTGGAAGACGTGATAAGGCACTATATCAAAAGCAGGGATTATTATAATAAGAGAAGTTGCTGGGGACACTCAGCAGGTCAGGCAGCATCCATGGAGAAAGGAAAGCGAGTCAACATTTCGGGTCCACAACCCTTCGTCAGCTCTTTACATTATATAAATGTAAGGATTGATTGAAGGCTAATGTTTCAACATTGTTTTATACTTCCGATAACAAGACCATACATGTATTAACTAGAAACCTATCCAGTTGTTTAGTTGGCATTCGGGTGGAGAGCTGTAAAATGGTACAGTGGCAGCACAACTCCTCAAATTCATTTGATTCAAATTCTGACAATTATAAATGAGGCTTGTAGTACAAATAATACTAATCCTTATGTTTGATATAGCTCCTTTCATGTCGGGAGGACGTCTCAAGATGCTTCACTGGATATGTTGTAAAATTTTGATTGGATTTAATGCAGTCAAATGCCCTCAAGGTCAACATCATTTTCTCCAGGGTACCACTGGTATTACATACAGAGACTTGTGTTTGGACGAGATTTTCAATGACACCACAAGCGTGTTTTAATTCACTAATATTTGTGAAATCCAACAAGTTATAAGATCGTATGGTATATGATGTAAACCCAAATCTTAGGTTATTTTACTCTATGTTATTTTATACTGCATTTGTGCTCAGGTGCTGTGACACACTGCACACACATTAGGAACTTAAATGTTACACAAAAACACATTCAATTCAACGTTAAAAAAATTTTAAAAGTCTAAAGTGATTTTTTATAATTATTTAACACAAAACGTTTGAGTGTCAACGTCAAAGTGAATTCCTGTCTTTTGGAGATTTAGTTAATTGACATTAAATCATTTCTTTACTCTCTCCACTGCATTTGACAGCCCTCAGACTGAGCTTGGTCTCTTCAGCCTCAGCTTACAAGCCCTGAAGCAGTTAGATACAGATCTCCATCAGGAAAAGTACACGGTATGGTTACAGTGCTTGAAAGGATCATTGAGCACATATTAAATATCATGGGTGACTTCATATCATCTTGTGGACCTCAGAGTCCCTATTGTGGCACAATCAATGAGGGAGGCCATTTTTAATAAGATTTTGATTGATGAGAAAGAGATCAGATTTCTGCTCACACACAAAATCTCCACATATCTCAAGGACACAAGGGCAAAGGTCATCTCAATAAATTTTATTTATATAGTGCCTTTCTCATCAGGAGGATATTCCAAGGCACTGGACATTGAAATGTTTGCCCTGAACTACTGGTTGGATTCAAGAGAGGTGGAGGCCAATGGGGTTGGGATAATGACCAAAGGAATGGTGAAAGAGGAAGGTCTTGAAGGACCTTGAAGGAGTGAGGTGAAAGGACTCTGGGATGGAGTTCCCTAGAGTGTGGGCAGAAAGGCATAATGGTGTACAGCAAAGCGGGGGAACTTGATGCAGGCCAGTGACTACTGAATGGAGGGAGAGGGTGAGTCGGTAGGATTTTAGAAGGTCACAAAGAGGGGAGGGTATGGCACAACTGTGGAGGGCTTTAAAAATGAGGACGAGAATCTTTAACTCAATCCTCTGGGGATGGGGAGCCAGAGGAGACGGTCGACAGTGGAGCAGAGATGACTGATGTACCAGCATACGGGAATAGGAGGTGGTGGAGAAAGTGAGGGTGTCAAGGATATTAGATAGGGATCTGAGACGCCGTCCAGCGTGGAGGGCGCTATATAAATCGAAGTTGTTGTTGTTGATGATAGCAAGTTGTGAAGGGGGGTATTGCATGTTGTTCTTAAGTTAATAAGTGTGTATGGTCTTATCAGATGTTTCTTCAGATACTGAGAATACAGCTGAATGCCTTGTACGTTAATGAGAAAATAGAAGAGGATTTCTACAAACAATTCCTTTCTACACAAGAAAAGGTAATGTTTAGATCTTCAGCTGTTTAAATAAGCACATTCAGTCTTAATTTAAAAGACAGTTTTCTTCTGTTATTAGAAACAATCAGCTTCCAAATTAAAACTGAATTTAAGAATCATCCTGAATTTTGCATGAGTTTAAATTTTAGGACAACATGGTCCTAAGTTGAATTTGGGGCAGGGCTTTGTAACTTACAATTTCCCAATCTCAGCTAGCCCTGTAGGGAGAATCATAGAAGAAAATCTAAGTGCATTCTCCAAGAAAGAGAGGACTAAATATCCAGGAGCCTAATGTGTAAAGGCACTGTGTTGCGCAGACTAGAAAGTTAGAGATTGGAATGCCAGACTTTGTTGGGTTAGCTTAGCTCAGGGTGACAGTATGGGCTTCACAGTTGGTCTTATCATCTGTGTTCAAGGACAAGGGGAAAAGTAGTGGTTTCTCCTGGACAATGCACCTGTTTAAAAAGGATTCCTTTTTCCTCGCCAAATTGGTCAAATGCCTGCGAAATGTCACTGCCTCATCTCGCACATCAAAATTGACAACTTGTTCAAGGTACCAGAGGATGGATAGCACACTTGGAATTATATGAGTCACTATCTTAAAGGGAGAATGACAGGAGAACATTTGCAAATAAGATTATAAGAGAATATCCACCACTACTGTTTGGGCCAAACACCTTGTAGTCAGTGTCAGAGTTGAATTAGCAAACACTGTGGGTGTCTGCCTGTTCTTTCAGTCAGCAAGCAGTGGTACCATGAAGAAGAGGCTGTCAATGAAGGGAAAATAAGTTAACAAATATTAATTTCAATACTATTATGATGATTGCATCATTATGATTATAATTGTGATTTGGAGCTGTTTATCCTTTTATTCTGAGACTAATCTTTGCTTAATTAAGAACACTGTTTGCATTGTACTTGTGCCAATAGAATGAACTTGTCTATTTAATAGGAACTGCAAGAGCTGGAGAAGCAGCACCAATCAATGCTGTCTGCCACAGTTGAGAGAAAGGACTCAGACGCTTGTTATACATTAGAGGAAATTGAACAAAACGAGAGTGATTATTTACAATACACTATACGACAGGTGATAATTTAATACAGTTTTACCCTTTCAAGAACAATGTACTACTACAGTACTTTATGGCTCTCAGTTTTAACACCTCAAGTGATCACTAAAAATGGATCACTCATTTTATTGTCTTCGAGGTCCATTAGCACATCTTTTAAATATCCTTATTTATTAACAATCTGGTTCCTTAAATTAATTACGAATTTGAAAACTCTTTAAGTTTAATATTTTACCACTCTCAGAACAATCGTTTTATTAATGATACTAGTTTAACGATATTAAATGATGTTGAGCTTCAACTGCTCAATGAACTTTCAGACAAATTCAGAACTTAATACTAGGCCAGAAAGTTTACATCAATAAAACACATTGCTTAATGTAAAGCTGACAGTGCAAGGTGGGATTAAATCTTTTATCTGTCTGTCTGTTTACCAGATCAGTCAGTTCCTTCAGCAGCTTGAAAAGGCTCGTGGCTTCTTTCTGAATCACTCCAAGCTTCCCAAGACTGCGGTGGAGGATATCATGAAGAACATGTGTGAGAAAATGTATCAGGTGGAGAGTCTGCAAACTGACTTCCAAACTTTGCAAGCCGTGGTAGGCATTAGTACTGAAAAGTATTATTTGTTTAAAATATGGTTAAAAATGAAATAGTTCCTCCATTTTTTTCCATCTGTTACCATGGCCAATTTCTCATGAAAATTGACTGAGGAGAAAAATAACCTTGACCCTACTTAAGAATAGAAGATAGATTAGATGATTCAATAATGTCTTTTCATTGAAAGCAGTGTTTGAACCGGTGACCTGCTGTCTCCCTGGCTCAGTTTCGCACCCGATAGAGCAGTGGTGGCCAATCTTTTTGTTTGGTAAACAAAATAAATGTTCTTGATTTAATATTTCTTCACTTATGTGCCATATATCATGAAATATTCAGTCAAAAAAACCTGGATACACAATACCGATTGAATACAGACTTACCTAAAATGTTTGGTGTTGGAGGGTTGTTGTTTCCTGATGGCTCCTTAGCCAGAAGCGCGGGCCGACCTTTGGTCGGCTCTGAGATTGAGGCTTTACCAAACAACCATAATTAGAGATGAGAAAGATCACATGTTTCTGATCGTTATGAGTAACTTATGAGAAAGGGCTTGTTTAAGTGGTGGGTAAGAACAAGACAGGCTCAGCTGTTGTGATATCCAGTCAAATAGCTTACAGAGTTCACTGTCAAGGATGTTCATTTGAGGGAGACTTTGTAGGATATCTAGTGCCATTGGAACCTGGACACGAGTTAGGAAAGGAAACAAAAAATTCAGAAGTAAAAAAAACCCAAGTGGTCTCCTTTGGCAATTACCTTCAGTTTGTACTGCTCTCCTTTCGTAGGTCACTCAGGACAACTTGCTGCATTGGAAACTGATGGCAAAAAGCCTACATACCTTCATGTGGCTTGCTCATCGAGAAAGCAGAGACAGGTTAAAGATGGTGTCATCAGTCTTGGATACACTCACCAGCGATAGTCAACTATCTTTTATGCAAAAAGAAGAGATCTTATCCAGAGTACAGGATGCACTTCAGGACGAAATGCAAATGTGTAAGAGAGGTAAGGTTTAAACCGTGCTTGATTGGATAAGCTAGATAAATCTTGAAAATAGAGATCTTTCATGGGATTGATAGAAAAGGATATTTACGATGCATAATGGGATGGAGAAAGAGTGATGTTTTGCGTCAAGACAGCCAGACAAAATAACATGTGCTCATTGTGAAAGATAATTGGGCAGGACGGAGACTATTGAGTTTCAAATACGACGGTGGAAAAGGATGTGCGTCACCTTCATGAAAGTAACTTTGTACTGTACCTTGTATATGTCTTCCATTCATAAATGTTGTACATCGGATTGAGACCTCTGAACTCTCAGTATTTTACATTTATGAAGATTATGGCAAATATGCTTTTCATTGCCAACTCAAGGTTCATTTAATTAACTCATTGTTATTGAACTTGACAGAGACTCCCCAGTATTCTAACTGTGAGCTTGAATACAAATAACTACAAGTGGATTGTAAGATGTGTACTGCAATACATTCTGTAGTAACCTCAATTATATTTTAATGACTTTTGTGTAAAATTATTGCAAGAAGAAATTACAACATTTTGATTCAACAACAACAAAAAAATTACATTTATAGAGCGCCTTTCACACCTTGTTCCAAGGTGCTGAACAATCGGGTCGGGACCCGAGCAGGGTGGTAAAGGTCGGGGGTAGGGGGAAAAGGGAAGGAGAGTAGGAAAACGGGAAGAGTTAGGAGGGGAGCAGAATGCACGGTCGAAGAGGAAGGTCTTGAAGGAGGAAAGAGAAAGTGAGGTGAAGGGATTGTGGGATGGAGTTCCACAGTGTGGGAGCAGAGAGGCTGAAAGCCCGGCCACCGATGGTAGAGCGGTGGACGTGGAGCAGGCCAGAGCCTGCTGAATGGAGGAGACGGGCGGGCTGATAGGGAGACAGCAGGTTGGAGAGATAGGCTCCAACCTCGTGTACTGTCCCGCATTGTAAGGCCGTGAATCGCCTTGAAGGTGAGGACGAGGATCTTGAATTCAATCCTCTGGGGGATGGGGAGCCAGTGGAGACAGGCAAGGGTGGGAGAAATGTGGTCTCAGAGCCTAGTGCGGGACAGTACACGAACTGCAGAGTTCTGAATAATCTGCATCTTGTGAAGGGAGGCGCTGGGAAGGCCGACGAGGAGAGAGTTCCCATAATCCAGCCTAGATGTAATGAAGGCGTGTACAGTATGAGTGTTTTGGCAGCATGGGGGCTGAGGTAGTGGCGGAGTCTGGCAATGTTACGGAGGTGGTGGAAGGTTGTACCAGTCATGGCGTGGATATGAGGGAGGAAGGACAGTTCAGGGTAAAGCAAGACGCCCAGATTCCTGACTGGCTTAGAGAGGTGGAGAAAGCAGCCTTGAATGCTGATGTTATCAGCGCCTGAGGTGCGGAGGCGCTAATGCGAGCCAATCAGGAGGGCTTCCATCTTGTTGACATTAAGTTAGAGGAAATTGGCCCTCAATGTTGGACAGACACGCAGTCAGAACGCCAGTAGTCCTGGAGTCGAGGGTGGAAGCAAAAAGGTAGAGTTTGGTGTCATCCGCATGCATGTGGAAATTTACCCCATGTCTGTGGATGATGTCACCCAGAGAAAACATGTATAGGGTGAAGAGCAGGGGGCCAAGGACAGTGCCCTGGGGAATGCCGCATGCGACTGTGTGAGGGCTGGAGAAAAAGCCATTGGAGGAGACGAAGTGAAGGCAGTGGGAGAGAGATGACCGAAACCAATCAAGGGCAGAGCCTTGAAGGTTGAGGAGGGAGGAGAGGCGGTGGAGGAGGATTGTATGGTCTACAGTATCAAAGGCGGCAGATAGGTCGAAGAGGAGGCAGAGGTTACAGATGGTCAGGATGTTGTTTGTGACCTATACCAGAATAGTTTCCGTGCTGTGGGAAGCGCGGAAACCCGATTCGAGGGGTTTGAAGAGTGAGTGGTTGAGAGGAAAGAGCGGAGCTGGGAGGCAACCACTCTTTCGAGGACCTTGGAAAGGGAGGTTGGAGATGGGCCGGTAGCTGGAGAACTGTGACGCATCGAGGGAGGGTTTTTGTAGGATGGGGGTGATAGTGACGGTTTTGAAAGGAGTGAGAACGGTGCCAGATGAAAGGTTGATGGTGTCGGCAATTAGTGGGGCTAGAAGGTGGAGCTGGGTGGTGAGGAGCTGGGTGGGGATGGGATCTAGGGAGCAGGTGGTGAGCTTCATTGCGGAGATGTTTTTTTTGACGGAGATGGGTTTTTTTCATTCAGCTAGAGGTACTTGATTGATGAATAATGGATAGAAATTCAGCCTGAGTCAAGATTGCCTCTTATTAAGGTAAAATTTCAGAGCATCCAGAATTTATGATAGTCATTCATTTTGAAGTTAATTTTCTATAAATTCTATTGAAATACAGAAAACTTTCAAAGTAAAACGCAAATTTTTTTTTTGAAGGGGGCAAATTCTGAACACTCTAAAATGCAAGTTAAGTCAATCCAGACCCTCGGGAATTTTGCTCCATCTGTGTTTTCCCACAGATTGCACCAGTAGCACGTATATTTCTTACAGAATGCATCAAACAGACTAAAGAGCGCGTTTTAGACATGAAGAAACAGCGCAAAGTTTTGCTGAAAAGCCTCAAGGATACACAGAGGAATGACGCAGTGAATTTGACAGACCAAGCACAGCAGATGCAAGATCCAATTGAATTCATTAAGGTTAGACTGAATAATCAATGTTCAGATTAATCTATTTAATGTGATACTATTCATGTTTGGCATCAGAGTGTGACCTGCGTCATAGTATTGTGAACACCAAGCATTAACTTGCTCACAGCTTCTCTCCAGTTAAGATATCCATTCAGCTGTGTGTTCACATTGTATATAAAATAAATAGGGCAATCCCATTAGAAGACAATTTCGTGAATGTACAGTATATCTGACTTCCAATACTAAATAATGATCAACTTCCAAGCCATCTGGTAGCTGCTGACACCACTTCCTGGATATGCACAGGAAGCATTCCCTGTAAGGTGAGCTTCGACATGAAGAATGCTAACCTCACTGTGTAAACTCTGCACATGTGCTCACAAGTGACACAAATTCCTGTTGATGTCAATGGTGTCAAGGAAGGAACATCAGTGGCACCTTGCTTGAAGTGTTAAACCCACTCAACCATTCATCAGGTAGACATTAATTTCTCATGGGAGTTTTGAACAGTAATACTCCAGGCTAATTAGTTGCATCAACCTCATTGCTGTATGTGGAACTTTGCTGTGCGTGTATAATGGCAACTGTGTCCTGTCTTAAAAACAATCGCTACACTTAGCCATTTCTGTAAAGTGCTTTGTATAGTTTGGATACAGCTGTGATTTTTGTGCAGAGCTATCATGAGCTTATGGAGCATCAGAGGCATGTCCGCTGTGCTGTGGAGGACGAAGAGGACAATAAAAATGCCAAAGAAGTTAATGAACTGTGGAAGGTGAGTACACTGAGCATGCTCTGCAGGTGAAATGAAGCAATTTTGAATGTGTTGCAAGTAACCGTTCTAAAGCTTTGGATCCGTTGTCTGAATCTTAATTCAAAATTTGTTTTGCACAGTATTATTCCACGTTGTAATAATTTACCAAAGTGGTTAAAACATTTGGAAGGATATGTCATGGTCACCATAATCTCCAGGCAAACAAAAATTAGAATGTAAACGTGCTTAAAATTATCGCTTTATGCAGCAGTGTGATATTTCCACTCGTTAAAGTGAACTCATAGGAATATACAGGACAAGTAAAGGCCGTTGCACTCCACTTGACCAGTCGCTAACTAAAACAAAAGTCTCGATGTATGTGTACAACTTTGGAGGCTGCACTTACTTTTCAGATATCTCCCTAATGGGTCAAAACATATAAATTTGTAAGGACACCCCTTGAGACATTTTGACAGCATTATAAGACACTATATCAAATGAGGAGTATTGTTGTTATTATTATTTAATTCCAGTCTGATCATTGATAACACTCTGGATCATCCACTTGGACAAAGTGGAAAAACTCTACACTGCTTGATTCCAAGTGTACCACACCTCCTGTTTAGTATGTCACAGTAGACCCACACTGTAAATGAACCCACACTCAACCATGATACATTCTAACATGATTGGCCTGTCCTACTTCTTTTTCCCCCAGAGATTGCATTCTGCCTCATCCCGCACTGCAGAGAAACTGGTCAAAGAGCTTTTTCTAGAGACTCTTTCAAACCTGACAGAAATATCTTCATGTAAAATGGAAGCTCTAAGGACTCACATGCTGCAAGATCTGACAGCAAGCAAGGAGAGAGCGACAGAAGAAAGAAAACGGCATCTGAAACTGATCCAAGATAAATTGACCCAAGTGAAGCAGGCACGCTGAATAACCAATGCTATCTTCTCTGTCATTCATTGCCTGTTTCTCTCTGCCATTCACTATTGCCTTGCCAGCAGGGTGAGCAGAGCCACTTGTCCTCCATTATTTAGGCCACTCTTTAAGCAATTATTATTAGGTGCCTGACAACAAATGGGACCATTTGTCCATGGTTTATTTACAGAGACAGCTCTATTGTGCTCTGCATGTTCCCACCGGCAGCTCAAAGAGCTCATCATAAATGGGATCCTGGGAGTGACCAACTTTTGAAACCAGTTCCATAAGCAAATGGGTTACAGTCAGTTAACGCAACATTGTACTTGATCAGGTTTTATAAATGGGTGTTTTATGTAATTAATAATAGTAATTCCTATATCAAATGCAAGGTTTATTATTATTAATTGGCAGCGTCTTTTAGGATATGTGGAATCCTGTATCGTATTGGTTAGAGCACTCACCTTGCAAGTGAGAGAACCCCTTGTTTGATTCCTGTGCAGGGCGAAACCTTAGACATATTTAATTACTCCACATGCCGGTTTACTGAGCAGTAAACCTAGCTTGTACTTACTGATAGGTAAACAAAGACGGATCACCTTCAATTCACAATTGTTTGTGGGACACTCCTATGCGCAATTCGCTGCTGTGTTCCACCCACAAAATATAGTAAATTCACTTTACAGTATTATTCTGTGAAACGCTTCAAGATTCCTCAATTCATAAGGCACTATATTAAAAAAGATTATTACCATAGATTATTATTATGATGATTTCTTTTACTCCTATTTTCAGACTTGGCAAGAAGACCAGGCTCTTGCTTCAGCACAACAGCAACATCTGGTAGAGCAGCAAGAAAAGATCATTCAAGGCTTCTTAAAGAGACAGGGTAGCCTGGACGAGGAGTGAGTATAAGGTGCTCGAGTAATTGTAGTCCATAATAACAAAGAATCATAAATTTTCAGCGCCAAGGAGGTAGGAGCTGAGCACAGCTCACATTCAGTGCCACTAAACTGCCCTAACCCCAGACACCCCTAGCTCTCAAATTTTTATATACAAGCCTACTTCCCTCTTGAAACCAACAATCGACACACCCAATTTACAAAATCCTTTGATAGCAAACAGTTTAAAAATACCCTGAAGCTGATGATAACTTCCACAGTTAACAACCAACAAACCCTGCTTAATTCAGCACAGACCATATTTTATTAGTCTCGCTGCATAATTTTAGATTGATAAGCAGTTTATCCTATTTTCTTCTTAGACATGCTGTCTTCAGTAGCTTTCTTGTTGCTGGTATCATGGATTATCCTGCTGTCCCTTCACTGTGCATTGTCTTAGCAACTTTAGCCATGCTTTCTCTCTGTATCAAACTGACTTGAGGATAACCAGGTACAGTAGAAGCCTGTTTATCCGGCACTCATGGGACCTGGCAAATGCCGGTTAAAACGCCTGCTGGATATTCGGGGCCCGCAGCCGAAAACCCATTACAAAGTTTTTTAAAATTCTTTTAACACACACCATACACACCAGACTAAGTAATAGCAGATAATAGAATATTATATTGGTACCCACTGTCAAAACCACTCCCCTGCGCCTCTCACCCCACCGGTTGAGGTTTACAGTCCAGCGACCCTCCTACAAATGAAGTCCGCCTAGCAGGCGAAAAAAACAGCAGCGCGATTTTAAAGTCGCGCAACTTTACTAGCTGCGAGCCGAAGCCTAGAGTCTTATTAGCGCAAACCGAAATACTGCACCTGCGCAACAATGTGGGTTATCGGCTAGCATTATCGGCTTGCCGCTACTATGACTTTAAAGTCATACGCACTCTGTTTTTTTCACCTGCTTGGTATGCCCCACTCCAAAAAGAATCGCTGGTCTATAAACCCCAACTGCAGCATCATGGCTTCAAGCGCAGCATCTACCAGCAAAGGTAAAAAGCACAAGAGAGTAGCCCCAACAACAAGTCAGTACCAATACAACACTCTGCCATTACTTTATTATTTATGCATTTACAAATGCTCCACTGCTATTGTTCTGGATAAGTTCTGGTTTATTGAATGGGGACTTTTTTTATGGCGTGCCGGTGCATCGAGTCACGGATAAACGGGCTTCTACTGTACATACTGAGCTTCAGAGAGAATTGCATTGTGACCTTGTAAAATCGCACAAACATGATATTAGAGGTACTCAATATTTATTGACTGCAAGTGTACTAAGCAACAACAACAACAACAACAATTTACATTTATATAGCGCCTTTCACGTCGGGAGGACGTCCCAAGGCGCTAAAACCAAAGCAAGCAAATTATTAAATTTATTCTACATTTGAGAGAAACTGAAATCTCATTGCTATGCATTTTGCTCATGATAAACTGAAATGTCTGTTATCCTCCACCAAAATCATAATAAGACAGTATAGTGACATTATAGTGCATTTATTGAATACTCCCCAAAATTTATACCCCTTTTTGTTCACCAATCAGCAAGAATAATCTTCCACTGTCTCAAAACCTGGTTGCTTTTTTAAGACCTCAATTTGATCTCCTCTTAACCTAATAGCCTATCACTACAGTACCTCATCAGTAGTTATCATTTCTGTAATATGGTGCCAAGAACTGCATTTATCACTCACAACTATTTTGACCTTTAGCATTGTTCGCCCTGTAGCCAGTGGTTAGAGCATTCGCCTTACAAGCATGAGACCTGTGTTTCGAATCCAGGCAAGTCAGGGTGAAACCTTGGGGATGTTTCTTACTCCACACACCTAAAAATAATCCATCAAAAAAAGCCTATAATAAATTGGTCTTTTCAATCCATGATTGTTTGTGGGACACTGCTGTGCACAATTGGCTGACGCATTTTGCCCACAAATATACAGTTAATTCACTTTACGGTATATTCTGAAGTGCTTTGAGACGTCTAGAAGATGTGAAAAGCACTATCAAATGCAAGGATTATTATTATATCCATTGCACCCAGGTCACAGTGCAACTCTAGCTTGGCTCCTTAGTGTTGCACATGTTTGTGTTCCTCACACCTGTATGCAACCTGTTCTTTCAGGGGTTCCAAACGCATTGTGCTGGAGCACAAGCTGGCTCTACAAGCCATGGTCAGGCAGCTAGCTCTGAGGCAGCTCAGTCTCAAAATACTCAAAGACATGAGACTTTCCAAAGGAAAGCATCTACTGGAGGAACTCAGGGAACAACAGATGAAGCAATCACCCATTTGGGATCAGGATGAAGATGAGAACAAGAGATTGCAGGAAAACCTGGTACAGAAACCATACACAATCTTTCACCCTCTCTATTGCACTTTCACAGATCATTCTACACCACAAAGGTGAACTCAGACTTATACAATGCCAGTATCTTACACGATGGGATGCAGTTGAGGGGAAAAATATATTTTTTAAATTGATCAGTAGATGATTCAGACATATGTGAGCCTTTTGAATTGATTTGGAATATAAATGAACCAATGGATGTGCTGATCATGAATGTCGTTAGCCACTTATCTGAGATTATCCAGTCTGATTGAAAGCCCCACTGTCCATTTCATTCTATCCTTCCAGAATACCTACCATTACCCAACTTCACGTCACAGCATCAAACTGTTTTTGAAACGAGTTCAGAATCCTGGTTTCAACCATACTTCTTATAACCTCTTCCAGACGTTAATTATCCTGGGGTAAAGAAATGCTTCCTGGAATCTCTACATTCTAAACCTTCTTGTTCTACTGTCGGTCTCTTGAAACTAGGATTACTTTTTCAATCCTTTTTTTAAAATCTAATTTAAGGTCTATTTTTTAGAAATTTCTATTCAAGATTAAAGAGCTTAACTTCTTCAATTAGTGCTTATAGCCTGGGCCGATAGAAAAGTGCAGAAATATTTGTTGAACATTGAGGTGGGTTTGTCGGCTTTGCGGAAAAGTGCGGCAAGATTTCGATAAATTTTGCAGGCAACTGCAGAGAGTTGATTGGTGCTATTGAGAAACGCATTTTGTGAAAGAACCTGGATTAAAACTGTAGGCATATAATCTCCTGAACGTGTAGTTATGTTTGAAAGGAAATACTACAAATGTTAATATGAATAGTACAGCACTTACCAAGAATTGGACACTGGAGCTCAGTTCAGTCTGGACTCTGGGCAAAACAAATTTTCTGCTTGTGCTGCTTCCACGATCCAGAACAGGCAGCCCCCCCACCCCCGCCTACATGGCCAGAGCCGCTCCATCCATAGCAGCAGCGTCAAGCAAACAGCACACAGAGGCCCGGGGCCCAACACACAATGTGTGCAGGTTTGTAGCGTGGGGTTGTTTGTAGCAGATTGCAGCCGCACATTTGTATTAGCCCAGTTTATAGCTCTTGGAAGTGATTGATTGATTGTGTGTGTGTATTCATGTGGGGTGGTAGGGGAGCCTGTAACTTATTCTGTTCCACCGATTTATGTGATTTTTAATTCACCTTATATTGATTCTGCTTTTGAAAGCTGGCGGGGCTGTCTGAAGATCAGGATAAGCTGTGCCGAGAGACTGAGAGACTCATTCACAACCAGCTCAATGAGGAGACCCAAGCAGCCATGGATCAGTTAAGGCATTACATGGAGCAGGTGACCGGTATTGCTCTGATCCAACAAGCCAGATGCCATTCAGTCAGGCAGCATCAGGGAGAAAACAGCGAGAGAATGAAGGTAGTGTTGGTATTGGTCCATGTCGGCTTTTAACGTATTGCCATGAGGGTGATCATTAAGCAAAATCTTGCCGTACTGGGACGCAAGTAACATGTCCTAATGATCTAATTGAAGATCCCATGCTGTAGATGAAAAATATGTTTAAAAACCTTTTTGTACAGACCGAGAGAGGATTTTGAACAGAATGTACTTACTCACAAGTACTTACCATAAATCTCCGCGTATAAGGTGCACTTTTTTTCACGTCGGAAAGTCTTGAAAGTTGGGGGTGCGCCCTATATACGCAGATACAAGGAAAAGATGAACAACCCCCAGATGTACGTCATCGAGCTGCGCCGCTAGTACGACTACCCGCTTTCCAGGATCAGCAACGCAGACCAGGCGCCACTCACCTTCGATGTCTGGTAATTCTTACTTAACGATAATGCTGGGCTGCACCGCCGATTTGCGGAATTCTGGCGGAATTTTGTTTTCCACCGGCAATATTATCAAAAATGCTTCCTTTTTTTCGCCATAAAAAGGTCAAAAGTGGGGGGTGCGCCTTATACACAAGTGCGCCTTATACGTGAGTATTTACGGTACTTGGCTCAGTGGCAGCATTCTCGGGTCGCTGAGTCGGAAGGTTGTGGATTTAAGGCCCATGTCAGGACTTGGAATCACATGTCTAAGCTGACCGCCAATGCTGTGCTGGGGGTATGCTGCATTGTCGGGAGTAGTGTCCAGCGATATGGAATTCTTCCGATATCGATATATCAGTGGGCTCATATAGATATATACCGATATACCGATATCAGCAGGTTTTTTTATCCTGTATCACACCCAAATGCGCGCGCTCAAGCCCAGGAGGTTTGCAATGCCGGCGACAAGGTATGTTGAAAAAGTTTGTATTATACCGATATAACCGATATATCGCCGGACACTATACACCGGTGTTTTGTGATATACCAATTTTTTATACAGAATTTTTCGATATACCGATATATTCAAATTTCTAATATCGGCATATCGATATGAAAAATTATACTGATATAATCGATATATCGCCGGACACTAGTCGGGAGTTACCATCATTTGGATAAGACATTAAACTAAGGTCCCATCTGCCTATTAGGGTTGATGTTAAAGATCCCACAGTACACAAAAAGAGAAGAGAATTTCTCCTGATGTCTTGGTCAACAATCCCCTAAATAAAATTGTCCACTCACTCCATGGCTGTTTGTGGTTCATTGCTTTGCACAAAGTGGCTGCTACGTTCACTGCCAAAATAGATATACAGTCAATCCACTTAATAATATTATTATATAATCCACTTTACAGTACATCTGGTGAAGCGATTTGGGACATCTCAATGATGTGATAAGACACTATACCAAATGCAAGATTTATTAAGAGAGAATCTGCGTTTATTGACGAACAAGGAAATAATTTAAACTACTGTTAATCTTTCTATCTTCAGAACAAAATGATAGAAAGAGCAGCTGAAAGCGTTTATGTGACCATGGCAGGAGTTGCCAGCCTGGTCGAGAATTACTATCAAGAGATAGAAGAGATCATGAAATCCTACCGACAAGACAAAATGAATCATCTGACGTTCATGCAAGGTCTGTTGAAGAACATTTCTTTAATTGTGATCCTTGTAATGGCTTGACAAATCACAGTTCCACTGAGCTATAATTGTTACATTTGCTGAACTGCTGAATTAGAGTGACATTTAAAACCGTTCTTTTAAACACTTTTTGTTTGAACAGAGACTTTCAAAAATAAACAACTGATCGAGGAGGAGACTTTGGTGAAGAATCTGAGCAGAGACATAAACGTGAAGACACTAATACAAGTGACTGGGATTCTGCAACAGTGAGTAAGAATTGATTGATGAATGGCTTGAGAATATATTTTGGCATGAGCATTTGGTTATAGTCTCTCTTACATATGGCTACAGTCTCTTGTATAAGGCTGTAGCCTCTTACTAGGGAACGGCGATATATCGATATATCGCTAAAACCCGATCTAATTTTCATATCGATATGCCGATATAGACATTTTAAAAATATCGATATATCGAAAAACGATATATCGAGGTAAAAAATCGGGATGCGAGCACACTAAACTACAAGACCCAGAATGCTCATCTCTATACACAATGCACAGACCGAGGTGCAAAGCCGCCATATTGTATTCACAGTCCTCGAATACAATATACAGGTATGCAAGGGCTGGGGGGTGAGGGGGAGAGAGACTGCTGGGGGGGTGAGGGGGTGAGGAGGAGAGAGACTGCTGGGGGTGGGGGGGGTGAGGGAGAGAGAGATTGCTGGGGGGGGGGTGTGAGGGGGAGATAGACGGTTGGGGGGAGGAGAGGGGGGAGAGAGGCGGCTGGGGGGGGTGGGTGAGGGGGAGATGGACGGTTGGGGGGAGGAGAGGGGGAGAGAGACTGCTAAGGGGGTGAGGGGGAGAGAGACGGCTGGGGGGGGAGGTGAGGGGGAGAGAGACGGCTGGGGGGGGGTGAGGGGGAGAGAGACGGCTGGGGGGGGTGAGGGGGAGAGAGACGGCTGGGGGGGGGGGTGAGGGGGAGAGAGACTGCTGGGGGAGGGGGTGAGGAGGAGAGAGACGGCTGGGGTGGGGGGTGAGGCGGAGAGAGACGGCTGGGGGGGGAAGAGGGGGAGAGAGACTGCTGGGGGGGGGGGTGAGGGGGAGAGAGACGGCTGGGGTGGGGGTTGAGGGGGAGAGAGACGGCTGGGGGTGGGCGTGAGGGGGAGAGAGACGGCTGTGGGGGCGTTGAGGGGGAGAAAGACGGCTGGGGGGGGGAGAGAGACGGCTGGGGGGGGAGAGGGGGAGAGAGACGGCTGGGGGGGGGGGGAGGAGAAGGGGAGAGAGACGGCTGGGGGGAGGGGGAGAGAGACAGCTGGGGGGAGAAAGACGGCTGGGGGTGTGAGAGAGACGGCTGGGGGGGGAGGGAGAAAGAGACGGCTGGGGGGGGGGGGGGGAGAGAGACGACGGGGGTGGGGGGTGCGAGAGAGGGGCGGGGGGGGAGAGAGACGGGGTGGATGTGATAATATACAGATAGATAGAGATGGGGGGGGATGTGAGAGAGGAGAGAGGGAGAGAGACACACAGACAGAAAAACACAGAGATGGAGAGAGTGAGAGACACAGAGAGAGAAAGATATTTACCTCCTGAGAAGATAGGCCCCGAATGCGCGCGTGTGAAACTGGTTCGTTTCAGTACCTTGGTTGGTGGTTCTGTTCACAAATATGTGACTCGGGTGTGTAGTTCAACAACGTTTATTAAGCGTTCGCGAAGCGGTGCACACCTTAGGTACAGACTCTCGTCCGTCTACTCCAAGTGCACACACAGAGCAACCTTTACATGGGTAGTTATACATTTTTCGCCACATGACTCATGCCGGGCTATAAACAACATGGTCTTGCAACTGCATCATAAAAACATCGTAGCCTTGTAGTCAATGAGACATAAGCCAGCTATAGCATACAATAATAAGATATGCCTAGATATGCCTAGAGCTTTCTAATAACAAGATAGGACTCGAAGCCTGGAGCTTACAATAATATCATAGCCTTGTAGTAAAATATGATAAACAATAATATCATAGCCTTGTAGTAAAATATGATAAACAATAATATCATAGCCTTGTAGTAAAATATGATAAACAAGCCTAGAGCTTTCTATGCAACAACAAGGCAGTATAGGCGTCAGTTTGGTCAAACAACCGAACAATGGTATGTCCGCCAGACACAATGACACAAAACCATGGTATGTCTTAAAAGTCATAACATCGCTCCTGTTTTCCTCTTATTGCTAAACAGGCTCATTAGTGCTGACCAAAGGTTAAGGAAAGCATAGTGCAGGTTTGCAGATAACTAGTATGCGTACAAGTCAGGCGAGCTGACTTCTCATTCCTTCCTTTTTGTCATTCCATGACAACTTGCTACTCAAATGCAGAGCAATCATCGCGAGGAGCCATGTACAGCATTGCTGCCGGGGCTTCCCAGCCTGTCATCATAGATAGTACAATTTTCTTTAGTAAGGGTAGGCAACAGCACAATACGACTACCAGGATTAGGACAATTTATGATAATAAATGTAAAAATTTTAGTCATCCAACCGCTAATTGATTAAATCGGTCAACCAACCCCATATTCCCGGATTTCCGTTGTTACGGGACAATTCGGAAACTTTGTCCCGAATATGTTTAGTTAGCTGGGTTACATTGTGGGAACTGTCCGGAATATAGGTGCAGCATTCGGACCCAATGGGGGTGCATGTACCACCTTTTTCAGCTAGCATCATATCCAAGGCCATACGATTCTGGAACACAACCTTACGGATGGCCACCATTTCTGCGGTTTGAGCATCTAATGCTCAATGCTAAGATAGGCCCCGAATGCGCGCGCACGCGGAATACGCACGAACCCGGAATGCGCGCGCACTCTGATGCATGCTCAGTACGAAAAACTCAAAAATATCGATAGATCGGAATATGTCGATATGAGCCAACCGATATATCCATATCGGGAAATTCCCATATCGCCGTTCCCTACCTCTTACATATGCCAATAGACTCTAGCATAATTGGAAATACCATCAATCACTGACACATGCGTCAGATATACAGTAACAACAACAAAATTACATTTATAGAGCACCTTTCACATTGGGAGGACATCGTAAGGCACTGTGTTACTAGATTCAGCATTTTTCTAAATTACCTAGCCACCCATAATAATAATCCTTGCATTTGATATACAGTAAAAGCCTGTTTATCAGGCACCCTCCGGGGGGTCGACTAATGGACTGTGTCAGATAATCAGGCGACAAGTTGCTGAAAACCTAACACAAAAAAATTACTTATTTTAAAACATACCATATTAATAATATACTAAATAGTAATAGAATATTGTATGGATATTTTTTATAATAATAGTAATATTGTATGGTTACCAATAAAGATTCCAGCACACTCGGTAAAATGATCGGTAAAAAATGTAAAAACCCAGAGTTCGTAAGTTTAATAAGTGCACACGCATTGAGGGAATTGCTGGAATGGGGAATTGCCCCAGGAGGGGGTACGCAATCCGGTTGATTGGGTCACGGATAAACGGGCTTTTACTTTAGAGCTTTTCACGTCTTCTAGAAATCTCAAAGCGCTTCATAGAATATACTGTAAAGTGAATTGACTGTATTTGTGGGTGCAATGCAGCAGCCAATTGCGCACAGCAGTGTCCCACAAACAGTCGTGGATTGAAATTACCAATTTATAATTTTCCTTCGAGGGATTATTATCAAACATGTGAAATAAGGAATTTTTAAAAAATAAAAATCAAATACAGTAAAACCTCAATAATCCAACATTCTGAAAGTTGGCAACTCCCTAAACTGGCAAGATTTCAAAATACATAATTAATTTTAAAATAAGATACAACCCTAAAATAAATGCAAAATGCTAAAATGTTCTTTTCTACCTCATGCCTTTATTACAGGTTCCACTGCACATTTTAACCGATACAAACTTTAGTTTAAACAATCTATTTTCCATCTTCAACCTGACAGGCCAATTTTACAGCCAATGAAAATCTGAAAGATTAATTATTGAGTGGGTAGCATGATACAGATGTTGAGTAGTCAGGATGATCTCTGATGAGATTTTCAGAAGAAGTGGAGGGGGTGCTTAAGCCTTGCAGTGATAGACACATAAATTTACCTGCAGAGTTAATTGGAGTAGAGGTTACCAGAATGTACTTTTGAAACTAAAAGTGGTCAAAACATGTATCTAAATGAGTGTGTGATAAGAATGTACTGAAGTTGTTAGAATTCAAGAAACTTGGATATCAAATATTGCTGTTTACTGGGCCTCTATTACAGCTGTCAATCTAAAAAAATTCTTTCCCACATCTGATTAAGCATCACAGGAAACAAAACATAATGGCAAATGCCCCTTTTATAATAGGCTACAGCCTCTCATATACAGTAAAATCCTGTTTATCTGTGACCCCATCAACCGTAACTTCCATATAACCGGCACCTCAAAAAAAAAGTCCCCATTCGAATAACCAGATCTTATCTGGCATAATCACAGTGGCACATTTAATGAGTTGATTGTCGTACGAGAGTACAGTACAATTAGTTTCTAATGCTGCCGATAGTGGCACTTCTGGTTTTTCATCTTAAAGTGACACTGTCAGTTTTTCCTATGGTATGTTTAAAAAAAAAGTTAATTTTTTTGTGTTGGGTTTTCAGCCAAATATCCAGCATGTCATTTAACCGGCATTGGCCAGGTCCCGAGGGTGCTGGATACACGGCCTTTTACTGTATATGGCTATAGTCTTTTATACAATAAAAGTCAGTTTATCCGGCATGCTCCAGGGGGTCAACTAATTGACTGTGCCAGATAATTGGGCGGCAAGTTGCCGAAAACCCAACACAAAAAACTTACTTATTTTAAAACATACTATATTAATAATATACTAAATAGTAACAGAATACTGTATGGATACTTACCAATAAGGATTCCAGCACACTTGGTAAAAAGATAGGTAAAAAAGCATTTTTTAAAAAGCATTTTTTACCAATTGGTAAAAACATCCAAGTTCGTAAGTTTAATAAGTGCGCACGCATTCACTTTTACTGTAATTGGAAATACCATCTATCACCTACCCACACATCAGAGATAACAAATATTGCTAGTATCACCAATAAAAGGTGCAATGCTAATGTTGGCATCATTGACTACAGGTAATTGCAAACGTGAGAAATTAAGATGTTTAATTTCCGAATACAAGCCTGAGTTATTAACTTTCTCAATTCCGACAGGATGGTGCTTTGGCAAAGGAGAATGGGAACTCAGCTTGTGCTGGAGCAGGACATGAGATTGGAGTTCCTAAAGCAGAGAAAAGCACTCTTTCACCACCTTAAGGGACAGGTTGATAAACAACTGCAGGTACAGCGCTGTTCTGAGGAGACATTGGGGGAGGGTGGAGAGAAGGAATAATTTCTCTGCCTGTTGTGAGTTTACTGACCTTGGCAGAAAAGGAATGTAATACCGTGGGGTAATGGTTAACGCTGTAAGGAACTGGAGAATTTCCGTCAATAATTACCAAGAGATTAATTTGATTCAGTCGCTACTAATACATCAATTCAGACAGGTAATTGTGTTTGTCTTTCTCAGTGCTATTTCGTCTGTTCATGTAATTATTCAAACAGCTGCTTCATTCATTGTTATAGACCTCAATAATTAATTTGTTAAATCTTGAAAATCAAAAGCTGCGTTTCTGATACTTGTGTAAATTATATATAGCTTTTACTCTTCAGATAGCAGAGCAAAATTTCATATCACAGCTTGCTGCTTCAGCCAGATTTCCCCTAAAAGATTGGAAAGCACCAGATAGCAAGTTTATTTCAGGTATGTCTCCAAGCAAAAACAATAATGTGATTTAGACTTTCAAAAATGCAGTAAATCGAGAGTAATAATAATCTTTGCGTTCGATATTGTGCCTTTCATATCGGATGACATCTTAAGGAGTTTCAGGGTATTTACTGTTATGTTAAGGATACTGATGTCATTTTGGAGGCAAAAACAGCAGTCAACTTGTGCACAGCAATATCCTACAAATATCCATGATGTGAATGACCAATTTTATTTGGGGGACGCTGGGAGAAAGTTCCTTCTCTTTTTGAATAATGTTATGGGATCTTTAACATCCAACGGTAAACCTCAGTTTACAGGATGCCAATTTCAACAATGTAGTGCACCCCCAGCACCTCACTGGAGTGTCAGTCTGGACTAGGAGTTCTAAGTCCCATGGTGGGGTTTGAACCCACAACTATTAATTGTGATTACAGCCAAGCCACCATGATTTACATGAAGTCCAGTCTTGATTTATAAAGATTCATATGGGTTTGTTTAAGACTGGAACAGTCTCTTGTTCATGATATTCATCAACTGATCAATCGTGTAACAGCCTTGTTAAACATTTCCTGCTACAGTGCCATTATTTGTAACTTAGCCTTTCAACCTTTTCCAAACAGGACCTAAGAGTGGAGCTTCTAAACCGGAGCTCAGAAGTTTCCCACTTCCACAGAAGACGGGCAGTGATGTGATGTAGAAATAGAAGACAGGATGAATGTTCAGGTCTCTGGGGTAGTGTGCAAATTATACTGCGCCGAAATAAAGGAAAGAGGTTGCAGCCCTCTGGAATTTGATATAAATAGACAGCAACCCATGTAAATTCTTGTACTTACAAATGTAGAGCAATAGCCTAGTTTTTATTATTTGCTCAGTATTTTAATAATAAAATATAATCCTTGCACTTGATATAACGCCTTGTCACATCATTGAGACATCTCAATGTGCTTCACAGAATGTATTGTAAAGTGAATTGACTATTTTGTAAAGGGATTTTATTATGATAGAGTTTAAAATCTCCAGACTGATTTCACACACATGCTGCCAAACACTCCTTTCCCTTTAAATTGGGCACTTTCCATTGCAAAGCGTGCTTAAATTGACCACAGCAAGAGAAAATGAAAAAAAACCAGCAATACAGTAATAACAACTTGCGTTGATATAATTGTCTTTATGTGGGATTGCATCTCAGAACACTGGTCTAAGACTATTCATTGTCTTAAAATTTGAATTTCGTAAAGTACAGGTATCCCTCGCAAACCGCGTTTTGCGCATCCATGATTTAAATCCATGAGTTAAAATTTTCGAACAGCTAGCGTACAGCACCAGGACCCAGTTGCGATGTTGCAATCAACCAGTGACAACGCTTCTCTCTTAGGATTAAGGTAAATACAGTAACATGCATTTATTGTCGCTTCTCCGCAGCCTAGCTAGTAAGTGTGGGAGCATTTCCTTCCCCCCTCCCCCCACCCCCCCTTCTCTCTCTCACCTCTCTATTTCACCTTCTGTTCCCCCCATACATCCCCTTCTCTCTCTCACCTTCTCTATCTCTGATTCGCCTTCTCTCTTTCTGACTCATCTTCTCTTCCCCCCACCCCTCCTTCTCTCTCACCTTCTCCAGTCCCCCAGCCCTCCGTGTCACCCCGCCCCCCATGTGTCTCTATCTCTGCGTACGTCCGCCAGACAGCCACCCGTGTCACCCCCCACCCCCATGTGTTTCTATTTCTGGGTAAGTCCGTCAGACAGCTAGCCCCCAGCCCCCCATGTCATTAACCCCTCCACCCTCTGTCTGTCTCTCTCTCTCTGTACATCAGACAGCCTGATTGTCCGATTGCTGCAAATCCTGGCAGGCAATGCCCCCCTTTCCCCAGGTATGTAATAACTATTTGTTTTTTTTGTGTTTTACTAGACACGAACTTACCCCCATGTTTCCCATTGGGCCTTGCATTTTCCAACCACAAAAAAGCACACATATTCCCCCTATCCCCATGGTTGCCATAGGGCCTTCCATTTTCCGAACGCTATTTTACCAACCACGAAGGTTTACAGGAACGTATCCCTCGAGGTTGGGGAAGGATACCTATATTATAAATTCAGTTGTAATTCGGAAGGCAATTTTCTAGTCCTTCTTGGGCATTGATGAAAATCGGCTTCCAAATTGATATCGTATTTAAGACCTATTTCTAAAATTCTGCCAAATTTTTAATTTCAAGTCACAATGGTCTTCAGCCTAAGAATATGAGAATTTCCAGCCTCCAGTGGCGCTGGAGGCTGACAGCAGTACTGAAAATGCCATGCATTGTAATGGTACATACCCAATGGAAAAAAATATTCTAAAACCTGCTGTAAATGTTCTCTATTGTGCAAGGACAATAAATAGTTTGAAATTACCTAATGTTTCAAGATTGTTTTGTGATTGATATTTTTCTTCCATTATTTTAAACCATCCTTTTCTCACTCTTCTACTATGTTTTCTTGTTAATAAAACATTCATATACAGTACATCTATATGCCTCCTCTGAGACTCCACCTTCCACCCCCCCCCCCCCCCCCCCACCTCCATTCCCACGTACACACATCTGTTTAAAAGAAAGCTTTTATCTCCTTTGGGAATGAAAAAGCCTGCATTTCCCTAATGGCTATATTGGTAAGTGTATTGCTGTGTGTGCAACACACCCATGTTGATTGAGGTTGCACATTTACTCCTGGTCTGTGCACATCTCGGCTTGGAGTGTGGGTGGGTAATTTACTACAGTAGCACCACAAGTCACCTTAGTTTCCCTGCATTAGAGAGGAGACAAATCAGGATATCTGCGCAGCAACTAACCAGTCACCCTAGAAAGCAATATGTGGATGTCAAGTAACTTGCCGTGGAGATAGCAGCCCAAATCCTACTGCTGCAGAGCATATTGTAGCCTCAGACAGCTGTGTTTTCCATGGTATGTTTTCCATTATAGATATATATATTAAAAAAAAGCTCCAGCTGTCAGACAGGAAATTTAAGAACTATGATTCTGCAACTGTCTATGCCAAAATAATTTACCTTGGAATAAAATGGATTACCTGTGCTGAAGAATAACCACTGGGTGCTCGGAAACAAGTAGGTTCATATTCTCCATCCCAGCAGGTATCTTGTTGATGAATGAGCAACTAGCGATTTGCCATTTATCATAAGCCTGCCTAATTGGCCATGTTGTAGAAGACCCTTCACCTAAACCTCTTGTGACCTTGCAAATTAAAGAGATGCTTTGATTTTTTCATTACATTTTGCATTCGACAGTCAAACATGCTCTGCAAGTGTTTAAATATTACACTATTCCTGTATTATAGTGTTATTATTATTATATTTGCATTTGACACTAATACACAGTAGCATGTTGGCCATCTGGCTGAAGCCCTGTTGGCAGATTTGGTCTCCCATAGTTAGTTAAAATACCATATTAACAGAGGTCACAAAGTGAATGTATCTGACGAAAAAAAACCTATTCCAAAATACCCCTGTGAAAATGGCAGGAAATGCCAATGATCTTGGAGAACCGGGTTCCTTCAGAACAATTCCCTCCAGACACTGACATTGAGTGTTGAACACAACCCTGGGCTGGCAAAGTCTGATGACAATATAACAACAACTTACATTTGTATAGCGCGCGGCATCTCACGAGTGCTTGACCAAGCGGAAGCAGAGAAACAATCCCAGATGAGAGCCGAGGTAAACACTTCAACAAACTCCACTAGTGCCCCCCGTCAACATCCTGAGAACTATTTGAAATGAAATAAAACACCAGATCCTGGCTGTGATTTTGAAGGGACAAGCTATGATGAGCAAATCAGCCTGGCTAGGTGGGTAATACTCTTGGCCACTGAGTGAAAGGTTTGTGGGGTTTAAGTCTCACGTCAGCACCTGGAACCTATTGTAGTCTCTGGTGATACTCTGATTCAGTGCTGGGCATGCGCTGCGTTGTTGGAGGTGTCACCGTCGAGATGTTGAACTGAGGTCCCGTCTGACTATTTTAGTGGATCGTCAAGATCCTACGGAACAATTCGAAGAGAAGGCAGTTTGTCCCTGTGTCCGGGCCAACAGCCCACCAAATAAAATTTGTCATTCACTTCATGGCTGTTTGTGGGACATTGTTGTGCACAAATGCACAGCTGTATTTGCCTGCAAAGTATAGTCACTATGCTATACGGAATATCCATTCTGTGAAGCGCTTCGGGACATCCTCCCAACGTGAAAGATACATATTAAATGCAAGGACGATATATCATTTTATTATACATTATTACAATCAAACTTCACCTGATCGGGATCCGTCGAAACAATCGTTATCAGGGTGTTTGCTGTACTACATTTGGCTATCAATGAGGTGTACCTTCCCACCAATCTCCCAGATACTTTATGATAACTTACCAGCCTCCGGCGGGTCTGCCATGCAAACATCAGCCCTTAGGAGCGAGCACTGAGCAGGTGCCATCGTTCCAACTTCAGCTGATAGCCACCCATCCCGCCTCACCCTACCCCATCACTACAGCCACTGTCACAGCATCCCAGCCCACCAGCGCCAATAAGAGGCCGGCATACTCACTGTCTATTTAGATGATCGGGATAATCAAAAGCTGCTCCAAAGCCCGGTTTGCAGTTTGTTTGCAGCATTCCATCATTGTATCTGAGTGGGTCTGTGTCCTGTTCTCAGTGTTCGTTGCAGCAGGGCTGATTTCCATTGGGGAAAAACAGGTCTTGCCATTGGGATTGTTAACACAAATTGTTATACACATGGTGCATTAGACAGAAGTTTGACTATATATCTTTTGCAAGAAGCACAGTCTTGCAGCATTGCTTCCACTTATACAACTGGTTTCAACTTTCTTCTGCTTATTCAGTGAAGAAAATGGGGTTAGGGTCCAAACGAAGGGAATGGACTATATGAGAAAAATACTGAAGGCAACAGCAACTATTGTGGCAATTCATAGCCTGATGAGGATGAAGGTGAACAGAGCAATTGTGTTTCAAACATCCTGAGCAATTGCTTTACAATGGCAACCATGAACCTGGTTCCCTTCACAGGAGCCTTTTATACTTCCTATAACTATTCAATTGGCTTCTTCTTAATTGCCTTTCCCTTCCTCCCACCCTATGCACTGATAGCTTTTTACATGAAGGTAACCTAGGGAAAATATCCATCATTGTAAAGTCAGATAAATTCGGTCGCCATATTTAATTGATTTTGTTGCCTTAATTATTGTTCTAGGGTTTTTATTCAACAATGTTTATTAAAAAATAATCTATTCAACTGATCAAAGATGCATATATTGAGGTATAAAGCTTTTTTTTCCTTATATATTTATCAGCATATTTTTAAGGGGTATTTTTAAAAAAATGATAAAATCCACGTGTTTCGTTTAGCCCATAGAATGTCAAAATGCTTTTTTTTAGTATTTAAAAACGCAAGGATGATGGACGATTTCTGCACAGTAATGTTCAACAAACAGCCGTGAGGTGAGTGACCAACTTATCTGAACAATTGTTGGCCAGGGCACCGGGAGAAACTCTCATCTCTTTTCAAATAGGATTGACTCTTCAACATCCATTAGAGTAAGCATGCAGGACTTTGTTTACCTCAAATGTTCCACTCCCACAGCAGTAGACTTAAGTGTCAATCTGAACTCTTTGATTACTACATTAATAAATATTAATCACTTGATTCATAATCCATTAAGTAATATCTCTTCCCATATTTTTTCTACATCTTCTGTCCATTTAATCTATAAAGATATTGTAAATGTATTTTCAACCTTAGAGAATTGCCACAGAACACATTGACTTGCATCTTTGGTCCAATTAATGTGATTGTTAAGAAGTGAATCTTTTTGCAGGCGAGACCACTGGCCCAGGATTTTGAACACACTTTTGAGCCTGATGTCCATGAAATAAAACGCTTCTTACTAAAGTGCTTTTTAGACCAGCAATCACTATCACAAACAGGAATTTCACTCAATGGGGTAAATGCTAATTTAAATGCTAATTATATCATTTTATTATGATAGTTCTATTCTATGAAAGCTGGAGGCTTCAAGGGTGTGGTTATAGTGCAATGGGATTGACTTGGCTCTGAAAGCCTGTGCAGACTTGATAGGCTAATTCTGCATAGTAAATTTCTGTAAATGATTCAATGCAATCATTTAAAATTAAATCCAATACAAAAAATATTGAGCAATATTACTGTGTTTAAAAATTCCACTTTAATGATTTTACTTTGGATCATTCATGAAATGACACTCGCAATTGTAGTGGTGAGGGAGTGTTTCACTGCCATAGGTGCCAACCAAACACTCGGTTGCCTGTTCAGGTGGATGTTAAACTCTCATGCATGGTGAGAAACTCAAAAGGAGTTTCTCCTAGTGTCGTGCCCAACAATCTCCTTAATAAAATTGGTTCAATGCAATGATTAATATTATCAATAGTGAGTTGCTGCAGCAAGGTGCTGCAAGACTGAAATAATGTACTGAAAACAGTTGAATTCAGCTTCTACAATTGCCTCTGGCCATTTCCCAAATAAAGTATTGCTGTAAAATATATAGCAAAACACAGAGTGTAGTTTTTAGGTGTCATTTATTTATTTTGCAACCTTAGGGCTCAAGTGAATAATTCACAACAGCACTCAATCTGAAATAGTAAGTACAAATGCATGTGAATACAAAGGAAGAGTCAGTATCAAAAGGTTTTTTTTTAAAAATGGCTGTGGTGCAACACTGTTAGACTTCATGAAGACCATGCTTCTGTCAACCAGTTACTAGTGTTTAATACTGGTTACATTTCACGCGCTGAGATACATAGAATCATAGAATCATAGAATTTTACGGCACAAAAGGAGGCCATTCGGCCCATCTAGTCTGTGCCGGCTCTTTGAAAAGAGCGATTCAGTCCCACTGCCCTGCCCGCTCCCCATAGCCTAATAGACCATCACTTGTAAAATAGCTCTACTTGCTCTTGCTAAAACTTTTTTTTTTAAAAAAGCTTTCCGATGTGAAGAATTTCTCAAGCTCACAGCGAGCTGAATTCATGACGTAAACTCTGAAATGACTCCGCGATTCATGACGTAAACTCTGAAATGACTCTGAAATGATGCTTTAGCGTTGTCTTTTAATGCTGTGAAGTTATAAGTGAGTGAACCGTAGCTGCACAACTAACCCTTTCTCAAGCATTTGTTTGAATGCAAGTTGCACGCTATGGTTCTCCGAATGTAACCCAAGATAGCCCTGCCTTGCACAGTTCCATAAACTTTTCAACCTTCCTGTTGCCCATTATATTCTTGATGATTGAAACAATAAAATATTAAAAGGTTCGACACTATAAAGCTGCACCAGTTTAGGAAATGCAATGTGGCAAAAGCACTTGGTAATGTGTCCTAATTTTATTCATTTATTTTCCTTAATACACAAAACAACTTACATCGTTTAGTATCATGCACTAACTTCCTAATATGTGCAAAAACCCTTATTAAGTTACAAGGAACATGACTATACCAATGCCAAGAAGGGTAATGGTAAGGTAACGGAAGTACTATGATTTAAGTGATGATGGCATGAAGAACACCTCTGTGGCGGTCAATTCCAAGCAAAACACATCACATTATTCACCTCATTCTATAGAACAGACATACACGCACACATGTTTTGTTTCATTTTATTTTTTGGAAGTACCAGAGAACACCGGTTTTTCAAAACACTTATAGCTTAAGGGGAAGTGAACCTGCTTTCCAGTAGCCACCAGCAGCGAAACCTTCCAGTCATTGTCACCCTAGGCTGGTGATGTTGGAGCGTCCTCCAGGGGGATTGACAATGCGATGTCCAGATCGTCGCGGGATGTTGTCATCCGCCTGGGCACCTAACAGGTACAACACAGTCAACTGGGTATAAACGGTACATTTTCTTTAAAGAAACTAGTAAGTGTGTTGGAAGGAAGACCAAAATATAACAATAGATATGATCATATAGTAAATGTAACAAAATTACATTTATAGAACGCCTTTCACGACGGGAGGATGTCCCAAGGCACTGAACAGTCTGGTCGGAACCCGAGCAAGGGCGAGGGGCAGGGTAGGGGAAGGGGCGGGAGAGAGTTAGGAGGGGTGGGAGAAAGTTGGGAGGGCAGCAGAAAGCACGGTCAAAGAGGAGGGTCTTGTGATCGACCTTGAAGGAGGCAAGGGAGGGAGTGAGGCGAAGGGACCGTGGGATGGAGTTACAGAGTGTGGGGGCAGAGAGGCTGAAAGTCCATCCGCCGATGGTAGGGCAGGTCAGGCGCGGGACATGAGGTAGAATGGAGGGGGTGGGGAGGTTCATAGGGGGAGAGCAGGTCAGAGGGGTGGGTGTGGTGGGGCAAGGCCTTGAAGGTGAGGACGAGGATCTTGAATTCGATCCTCTGGGGATGGGGAGCCAATGGAGTCGGTTAAGGCTGGGAGTGATATGGTCGCGGAGCTTGGTGCGGGTGACGACACGAGTTGCAGAGTTCTGGATGAACTGCAGCTTGTGAAGGGAAGAACCAGGAAGGCCGACGAGGCGGGAGTTTCCATAGTTGAGCTAACCTTTTATACAGTAAAAGGTAGAAGAGGTGAGTCAATGAGATCCATTGTGCACCACAAACATTGGAAGATTACATGTAATCTATTAGTTAACCATCTATGTAATATAACACTTCTATGCCCTGACCCTTATGCTTACGTAAATTTACATGAATAGAGCAGGTGTTCATATGAACACAGGCAATATATGTTTTTTTTCAGCAACGCAAAACCATTGCTCCACTCGTGCTATTTGGCAGGGTCTGCAAAGCTGTTGTGCATTACACACCCTGAAACAAGGCACAGTCTATTCAGAAGTGGTGCAGACATAACACTCACTTCCCTGCTGCATTCCTATGAGGTACAGGAAATATAAGTGGATAAGAAGGGAAATTAAAATTGTTTTTCATTAATGCCATTACACAGGCAGAATATTTGGCTGTACAGTACATGTCGGAATTATGTGCCACTTTTAGAATGGCCATAGTGAATAGATTTGCCCATAACACATACAGCCAATTCACTTCACAATATATTCTGTGAAGCTCTTTGATACATCTTGAAGATGTGATACAGCATTACATAAAATGCAAGGATTATTATTAAAGTCACTAGCATTCTGTGCAATTATTCCTTCATTAAAGTATTAATGTTCTGACTGTCCAAACCACTTTTAGTTTTGCAAATATATGTGAACATTACAGCAAGTAACACACAAAAGAATAGTATATAATATTACACAGTTTGATTATGACTTGTGGAGATCTGAAATGTATTTGGCAAAGTAGACCCAAATCTTGTATGCCCTGTTTGCTGTTGTCTCACGCTATTTTAACATTGTGAGCAATACCTCTAGATCGTTTTCAGCTCCTCCTCAATTCTTATTTATGCATAGCTTGCATTAACAAAAAACTGGAAAATTAACCACAAATTTAAAAGTGAATTTAAAATATTTTCCCAAATTATGCACAATCTGACAATAGGCTAAACCTATGATTTCATGATTTCAGCACCACAGATTTCCATGAATATCCTGGTATCTTGAAATCACCATGTGATTCTGAGTTTGAAGTGACTGTGTGTGCGCTCCATTGCTACAGCCCCCGAGCACTGTAGCACCTCCCACTAATAATGCTTAGGTTTTAGATAGAGAAATGTAGCAAGATTAATCATTACTGTTTAAAAATATATGTAGAAAAACAATTCTCATCATGGTGAAGGATATGAATCATGTACCCAATGTTTCATCTTTTCTGCTGTTGTATTACTACCAATGTTATAGCATGTTTGGGGTTAGATTGGCAATTGAGCACCAATTTTCACCATTTTATTGGGAGTTTGTGCTGTGGACCCACACCCACTTGGAATTGGGTGACGACAACCACCACTCAATACACCCAGTTTCAACCCCATCCCCCTCAACAAACACATTCAGTTCTATTATACACTTAATGCAGAAGTATAACATTTGATTACATGTAAAAACATTCAAATGCATCACTTCTTTTTATCAATCAGCGAATGATAGACCCCACTAGTATACCCACTGAGTACAGTAATGTGTGTATCTCAGAAACAAAGGCCGCCTATGCACTCCCCCACAATCACCTATTGTTCTCTATCTGTGACCAGAACCAACGGAAGGGGGTTTCCGGTTGACAAAATGGGAGATTACCAGCACCAGCACCAAGAAAAGTGAAGGTTATTCAAGTGACACATGATATGACTTCAGTTAGGACCAATGTGAACCAAAGCTATATCAAAACTGTACTCGCATTTGATATACCGCCTTATCACGTCAAGACATCTCAAAGTGCTTCACAGAATATACTGTAAAGAGAATTAACGATATTTTGTGGGTGAAAGCCATGGGATCTGAAGATGAAAGCTCAAGGTTTAAAATAAGTTTCTTTGATAACTTGCTTGCTTTGACCAATACTATAAACTCTGCAGAATAGAAATCAAGCAAGGTGTCTACATTGGAGACACCGAATATCTACAGTGGAGATATTCGTTAGTTACATTTGGTGACTATGCAGATGTTAAATTTCTCACCTGATAGACTAAAGCCAGACTGGTGTAGGTTTCGGATTGGTGGGGCCTGTGGTTTGGTTGGAGATGACTTAGTCGAAGGAGCTGGAGTGATATATTTGGGAGTGACTGGAGCATCATACACTGGACCATCGTACATCCCTCTGGACACTGGGTACAGCTCCGTCACCTTACAAGAGGCAATGAGGAGACACATGTAAATAGGGGGAAACTATCAGATAACAACAGCAACAAATTACATTTGTAAGAGCACCTGTCACGTTGGGAGGATGTCCCAAGGTGCTGAACACCTGGGGTCGGGACCCGAGCAAATGGGGTAGGGGGGGGGGCTGGGATGATGGCGGGCAGAGAGGTAGGAGGGCGGCTAAAGGCACGGTCGAAGAAGAGGATCTTGAGACTGGTCTTGAAGGAGGCCATGCAGGGAGCAAGGCGAACGGATTGTGGGATGGAGATCTAAAGCGTAGTGGCAGAGAGGATGAAAGCCTGGCCGTCGGTGGTATGGCAGGTTGGGCGGGAGATGTGGAGCAGGCCAGAGCCTGCTGAACAGAGGGAGTGGATAGGTTGATAAGGGGTCAGCAGGTCAGAGAGGTAGGATGGGGTAAGGCTGTGGAGAGCCTTGAAAGTGAGGACAAGGATCTAGAATTTTATCTTCTGAGAAATGGGGAGCCAGTGGAGCCGGGCGAGGGTGATGGTGTCTTGGAGCCAGGTGCGGTAAATGTAATAGGAGAAGCATTTAGGTTACTAATACAGTGTTTTATAAACTCCATTCTTATTGTTCACTAAACACATCCATGTGCTGCTCACTGTACAAACCCACTATTTGGAATGTTTAACTATTGTTTTGAAATGGTGTTACAGTATTTTAAGTCATGAACAGCGCCAGCTTCTTACAGCTATATTTTTAGGCTGCAAATGTTGGAAAAGCTGGCACTCGAGCCGATATGCTGGAAGCACAACAATATCCCACCTCTTACTACCCACTAAAATAATCTCCCGGCTTCTGCCATCGCAGTGATTCAATGAAGTTTTAACTTGAAGAGATGTCTCATTAAAGATTTCTGTAACTGTCTATGTAAATATCACCACAATGATATCAATAGGATTAGCACAAAAACATGGTGATAAAATTAAAGGGTTTCAATGTGCAACAGTAATAGCGAAATAAAATGTTGGTACAATCTACTGAAATTGGACTGCTCTCAATTCAGTGACTAAGTGATAGACTACTATACGGAAAATGTACTTCATACAATACCAGCTTTTGGTAGTATGGCATAAACTTTGTTAAAACTACTCTTATACTGCCACTGCCTCTCTCTCTGTGTCTCTTTCTTTCTCACATAAGCACAAATAATCAAATATAAAATGCTCATTCCTGTTCTCACCTTGTTCCTGATCTTGATGCGCTGGTATAAATATTCTGGGAACTGTTTACGAGGAATAAAACGGCCTGTTCCCTGGTTAACATACAGATTTCCATCTTCCAGCACAATATTTCCCTGACTGATGACCACTAATGGTGCACCACGACACTCCATTCCCTCAAAAATATTATATTCCATAGCCTGCAGAAGTTAAACAATGTATTAGCTATTATAAAACGGTATATTTCACATCCTATGGAAATTAAACAATATACAGTAAAAAGCCCATTTATCCGGCATCCGATCAACTGTAATTTCCGTATAACCAGCACCTCAAAACAAGTCCATATTTGATTAACCAGAATTTATCTAGAAAAATGCAAATAATTTTTGTGTTTTTGGCCGAATATCCGGCATGCGCTTTAACCGGCATTGGCCAAGTCACGAAGGTGTTGGATAAACAGGCTTTTACCTTATTACCGCCATAATTAAATTATGTGTAACAAAAGATCCACCCCATGATGGTTTGTCGAGTTCTGTTCACTTACAAAACTACAAGGGAGAATATATGTGTTTTATGGATCACGGTTTGACCCAGGCAACAATCAGTTGCATGTATGCAATGGTAATCCTTACATTTGGTATAGCGCCTTTCACATCAAGAAGACCTCTCAAAGCGCTGCACAGGATTTATTGTGAAGTGCAATGTCTGTGTTTTATTGGCAAATGTCTTTTATATAATTCCCTCATTGTAGGAATGCTGTGCAAGGGAATATTTCTTGTGGAACAAGAAGGTCCCAGTACGATCTCTTGTTTATGCGTTTAGCTGATCCCACATGTTGGGTGCTACAATTCACTTCAGTGACCTTGGGTTACTGAGAAGAGAAGTAAGGCAATCAGAGTTACAGCTCTACATACTTTCCAGGAAAGTATGAATACAAGGATGTGCTCATACATGAAGAAAGGCTACACGGGCCAGATAGCAGACATTCCTGGAATCAGAGCCTAGTAAGGCAGTTCCTTTAGGGAAAAGGGAATATATATATATGTATATATATGTATAAGGAATATTGGAGGAATTGTATTAATTTAAAAATATTCTGAAGTACAAACAACAATAAAATTACATTTGTAAAGTTGCATGTCGGGAGGATGTCCCATGGTGCTGTCAGGAATTGCTGAATAAGTTCAATTTAAACTCTACTAAATAACAAAAAAAATTGCACTTGAAATTCCTTGCAAGTCCAAAATGAGAGGAACGAGGGGTATAAGCATAAATATGACAGCAAGTCTGAAAGGCAGTGGTGAGAATGTGGTATCACTACTTGAAGTTAGGTTTGAAGCAAAAAACAATGCACTATTTGTCAGGAAACTTGATCCTTACTTGAGGGAAAAAGGACTAGAAGATTATAGGAGAAAAATAGGAAACTCAAAAGGAGGATAAACACTGGCATGAACTTTTTGGGCTAAACGGCCCGTTTCTGTGCTGTATCCATGCTCCTTGCATCAAAACATGCTTCACAGCATTTTCTCTAAGCTACAGGGATTGCATTTATTGGTGAACACAGCAGCCGATTTCAAGCCTCATTAATGTGCCAAATCTGATTTATGATCTTCAAAGTTAGGATTTCTATATCATACAACAGCTGGACTATTTTACATTTAATTATTAAACTCATTTAAAACCAAACAGATTTAAAACTTGAGATATTTGGCAAATTCCTACAAAAACACATTTACTATAATAAATCCAAGAATAAAGAGACTTACCGAACAGTGTGTTTTGGCAGTGATTGTTTTAACAGTATCTGCATCCCAGATGACAAGGTCAGCATCAGAACCCACAGCTATCCTTCCTTTCCTTGGGTACAGGTTAAAGATTTTGGCAGCATTGGTGCTTGTGACAGCAACAAATTGATTCTCATCCATTTTGCCCGTGGCCTGTGAACAAAAAGGATCAAAATCTCAATTTACAATTAAGAAAGAGAGGGAGCGAGAAAGAGAGAGTGAGGGAGGGAGGAAGGGACATGTCTCTTTATAACGTGTGATTCCTTTGAAACGTTTGGCAGAACTGCATAAGATGGACAAATTCCCTTCTCTGTTTGACTAGTGCCATTGGATCTTTAATACTCTCCAACCCCTAAGCCTGAAGATGTTTCATATATAGCATGTTTCCATGCTCCCTAAATGTTGAGCTAACAAAGCCATTGCCTACAGTGAAACTGAGCTACAGAATCCCAGAAGACTTGACCTTCTGTCTACATTCAGATAAATAACTTCGGCAAGGAACCAATATTCAGTCAACACGCGTAAAACGTATTGGCAAATGTCCGTACCTTCAAGACAGGAGGAGAGACTCTAGAAAGGGAACAAACACAATGATTTATTTTGACAATGTGGTTGTACAGCAGCATTGTTGAGAGCATGTGTTATGCAGAAAGATATTATGTTGGAGGATAAAAACACTTTGAATTCGATAACCTGTACTCAACAGCAAGACAGTGAAGATCAACTATGATCAACACAATGATTGAAAAGTAATATTTGCATAAATCTAGCACAAGATTATTTCTGCTGTAAATTGTTTTGAGCTAATGCATCAAAATGTGGCCTGATTAAGATATCTGGAGGTGTATACCCATGTTCATGAAGAATGTGTGTTTGTGACTGATAGAGAATTTTGTATTGGTACTATTACAGCAACTTACCACTGCCTTCTCCCAGATGATGCTCATTCTTTCTTCAATGCCATTTGTGCCTTCAGGAATTAAGCAGAAGTTATCTTTCCCAATGGCTTTCTGAGCCGTGGTGAATGCGCTGTGTGCACTGCCCGTGACCTGCAGATCTCCACTAAGAGTAAAATACAAAACCAAAACTGTCACTTAATTTATTCCTAGTGCAAAAAAGAATCACATTCCCCATTGGCTCAGATGGTAATGATGACCATGTAGTGAGGTACTAAGCCATCTGGAATAGAACAGTTCATATCCTGTACTAATTTTAACCAGGATAATAGTGATGGGCTTGTACAATTGTCTTCTAGTTGAGCCTTAGACTATGGAGGCTGCCAATCCCAGCCATAGCTTTATTAATTTTCTCAAATGCAACAACAAAATTATATTTGTAGAGCATCTATCAGTTTAGGAGGACGTTCCAAGGCACTGAACAATCAGGAGTCATGATCCAAGCATGGGGCAAATAGGGGGATAGGGTTGGGAAGAGGGAGGGCAGACAGGTAGGGAGGGCGGTAAAGACAGTCGAAAAGGAGAGTCTTGAGTCGGGCATTGAAAGAGACAAGAGAGGGCGCAAGGCTTGTGGGATAGAGTTTCAGAGAGTGGGGGCAGAGGGGCTGGAAGTCCAGCCGCCGATGGTAGGGAGGATCAGGCGGGAGGCATGGAGCAGGCCGGAGCCTGGTGAATGGAGGGAGTGGATAGGTTGATAGGGGATCAGCAAGTCAGAGAGTTAAGAGGGTGCAAGGCTGTGGAGGGCCTTGAAAATGAGGATATAAAATTCAGTCATACAGTGGAGCTTTGTTATAAGGCAATAGTTCAGACCCATTAAAATCTCAACTCGGCACTAACACAAGGCTTGATAGACAGTTGATGTGAACAACAACAATACATTGAAGTCTAAATTATTGTGATTCGCAAAGTATTTCCTTAATAAGGGCTCTGAGTCTCAAAGAGGGCTATGCGAATTCTGCTTCAGAAATAGATCATATTGGAGCAGAGTTCGCATGAGTCAACATGACATACTCCTGATAACTGATCACTCCAAGAGAAAGGGGGTCAGTTTTTCTCTTGGAGTGATCAGTTAGGTGGATTGTTAAATACATAAATAAATAAATGCATCCGGGATATTGACAGTCTGTAATCTAAAATAACAATGACAAGTTAATCTAGGGTTGAATTATCAGGAGTTTACTGCAGTTTCAATTACCAGACGGACTTTCTATTTGCACTCTTGAATCTGGGATTTAAGGAATCCTGTTGTTAATCACTACAATTCATGGAGCCATCTTTGCCCAGAATATGCTTTGCATGTAAAATATTGTGGGTTCTTTTGCTGTTTTGTCCCATCATCCTTTAATCAGCAATCTGTCTTTGTTCATAACTTTGCTTAAGGAGCAAGGTCATGCTTGAAAGGCATATGATCATTCAATATTATCCCTCTACTAATCTTCTGTGTTCTTCGGATAAGGGGTGAGCTGAGCTGAAAGGGATAATTGGTTTAAGTATCTTCACTGAGCTATGGAATTATTGGCAGATTCCTGCAGGCAGCACTTTTACTCCCTCTCCCTCCCTCACTGGCCAAGCAGACGTTAGGGTGCATTTGTGAGGGGAGGACAAGCAAGCCAGAAACAGAATAAAATAAGCTATTGCAAGCAACCTGTCACTTTAGACTGAAACAGGTACTGTGCAGGAATAACACAGGCAGAAGAATTTTCATCCAAATCACTCTTGTGATCTACTATTTGATGAAAGGTATGGTTGAAAGCATGGGTGTAGCTGTGTGAGCCTGGGTAGGCCCAGACCACTTAACACTCAGACCAGCTTGTGGCTCTCACTGCCTCTGACCTCCTGGAAAGCCCTATCTCTCTTCCCGTAGCACAGCAGCTCCACAGCCTGCGTGAGAAGCTATTGGTTGTCCTGCCTTTCCTGCGCACCAACTGGTGTTACTAGACATATTCACGTGAACTGACGCACCATGTCACATGTCAACCTCCGCGTTTGTGCCCCACTCCAACTCTCTTTCCATCTGAGGGGAAGGTTTGAGGCAGAGCAGAGATTGATGGGAAGGAAGCCAAAACAGGCTGTATCCTACCTGTCGCTCGGATGCTCTTCCAGTGGCATAGCTAGGAATGGGAACCTTTGGCCATTGCTCGTCCACCTTAAGATGGTGATCACCCAATTTTCCATTCCCAGCTATGCCTCCTGGAATGTAACAATGTCCTTCAGACTAAAATCAATACCCCCTCAACAACAACGTTCAGAATACAACAAAGACGCTTACAAACAAAAATACTCACCTGTAGCCAACCAAAACCGCACTTAAGTTTAACGTTTATATAAAGTTCAGAGTAAGAAATTTCTCTCTAACACTATGTGGCCAGGGTTTGCCATTGATAAGGATTAAACTGATGCAACGGTCATACCAGGCTAATAGAGAGTTGAGGTGGTTGGGTGTTGTGGGATCAGGACTCAGTGGTGGTGATGTTACAAAGGCCGCAGCTTTGGCCCAGTTTTTGCTCCAGTAATGGGTTCCATCTGTCCCAAGGCTTGCAGTGATTGGCTCTCCAAAAACTACAGCTCCTGTTAATAAAGGAACAAACAGAATCGGGCACTGATTCCTTTAAGTCTATTTTCTGTCATATTCTCTTCTATGGTTTTATTCATTCCCAAAACCCCTGTAAGATACTTAATTTTATCCAAAAATATATGAGTTTCTTTTGGAATACTTCAAACGTACATGTTTGATTTGTGTACACAAAGAATCAGATCTGTCTGATTTACATTTCTAGAAATTATTTTTAATTTCCTTCGTTTTAAAACAATAAATAAGCAAATAATGATAATAAGCAAAGATAAAAATAATAATCCTTGCATTTGATATACCGCCTTATCATGTCATTTAGACGTCTCAAAGTAATTTACAGGATGTGATTGTGTGTTTTGTGAACTAAAAATAAATAAATAAATATAAATTATTTTCTTCATTCTGAGGTTTTCTGCATCACATATGAATGATTTGTTTCCAAGCCTCTGGTTAAGGTATTCCTGAACTAACTGCTGAGGCAAACACTAAACAAGAACATAAATGCAATACAAAATTACATTTATAAAGTGCCTTTCACGTCAGAGGGATGTCCCAAAGCGCTGAAATGACCTAAAAGTAAGATTCAGGGATTATGACCTGAGTGGGGAGGAGGGAGGGGTGTGTAGTGTGGGATCAGGGAGGATGGAGAGCAGAGAGGGTGGGAGGGTGATCAAAGGCACGGTTGAAGAGGAGAGTCATAGCTTGAAGGAGGGGAGAGAGCTAGGTGAAGGGAATGTGGGATGGAATTCCAGAGGGTTGGGGGCACAGAGGCTGAAGCCTGACCACTGATGATGAGGTGGGTGGGTGAGCTGGGCAGGAGACATGGAGCAGGCAAGAGTTTGCTGAGCAGAGGGAGCAGACAGGTCAATAAGGTGTCTTTGAATCCCACCTCGTCTCCTTTCCTTTTCTCCTCTCCTTACTTCCATACGAGTTGTATTTGTATCTATCTTCTTTTGTCTCTGTGACAGTATTTTTTGCATTCTCACAACCATTCTTTGTGTGAAGAAATATCTTCAAAAAAGAAACTAATCCTCGCATTTGATTATTGTGCCCATAATGTCACAAATGTCTCAAAGCGTTTCACAAAGTTTCCATACATTGACTGTATTTGCAGGAAAACACAGCAGACAATTTACGCGCAGGCACGACGTGACTCATGAGCTACAATTGTTGTGAATTAGCAATTTAATCTGAAAGATTGTTAGCTAGGACATTGGGATAAACTCCCTTCTCTTTTCAAATAGTGTCATGGGATCTGCAATGCCCGCCTGATCAGGCAGACTCTCAAACTGTTCTGACAAAGGGTCACGGACCCGAAACACTGACTCACTTTCCTTTCTCCATAGATGCTGCCTGACCTGCTGAGTGTTCCCAGGGATTCCTGTTTTTATTTCACGATCTCAAACTATGCTATTTTGGAATCTATTCTACCCCCCAATGATTCAATCTGCTAAGGAAAGTTTCTGCATGGTTTTGTAATCCCTTTCTGCCTGCCTCAGGAGAAATGTCTTACTCAAAGTCAGTGCCTCGATAAACTGCTGGAGTGGGTACAATCTGAGTAACCCAATCCCCCACCCCCTCCAACTCCAACAGCACAATAAAGCACTGCATCATCTAACGCTTCTGAGACTATTGTAAATCCAATTTCTCTTTACTTTGGTGAATCTTCTTTGCAAGCCGAGGAATGAAAAATAGGACGCGTCATTGACAGATTGAATGCACCATATCACGTCTGTTATGAAACATCACAATTTTCATGCCTGAGTGACCAAGAAATATTCCGCAAAAATATAATGTTTAATAAGTCCCACTGGAAACAGAGCAAATAGCATAAAGGTGCTGCAAACATGAATGCTACTGGGTAAATATTCCCCTGGATCACTGTGGACAAGTCGTGGCAGCACAAGTTTAAACTAAAGCACCAACAGAATTTAAAAAATTTACATTATAGATATAATAAGGTCTTCCTAAATAAAATCTCTGCATACTGTTGAAATCAATCCATGCAGACCTAAAAGATCAGCCTGGCTCAATGGTAGCATACTCCCCTCTGAATCAAGGCTAGTGGGTTCAAACCCCACATCAGGACTTTGAGGTCACAGTCTTGCCTGATACTCTAATGCAGTACTGTTGGTGTGTTACATGGTCGGAGTTGCCATCATTTGAATGAGAAGTTAAATCAAATCCCTGTCTGCCAGGGAATCCTGGGCTAGTTTCCTGGCAGGACAAAAACTTGGGCAAGTTTCCTTACTCCATTCTCCTGATAATAATCCCTCAAAAAAAATTGATCACTTCAATCCACGTCTGTTCGTGGGACACTCTTGTGCGCAATTGGCTGCCGTGTTTCGCTCACAAAATAAGCAGTCAAATAAATTCACAGTATATGCTGTGAAGGGCTTTGAGACATCTCGAAGCCAGGATAAGGTTCGATATAAATGCAAGAATTATTATTATTAACTGGGTACCTGAGCTCAGAGGTGGCAATCGAAAAGGCTGGGAAGGGAAAAGATGAGCAAAAAAGTATGACTTGAGATGGGCTTTGAACATGGGGAGCGCAGGAGCGAGTTGGATAGAGTTCAAAACCATAGTCCCCATGAAAAAGTGCCTTCAAGCAGAAGGGAAATAATTGGGGATTTGAGAAGAAATAATGAAGCAGAAGCTAAATATCATCTATTAGGTCAAAATTTATGTTTAGTTACAAAGAACTAAAATGTTGCTATTTCATGGTTTCTATCTTTACAGCAATTCTGTGGTACAGGCCCTCCGTCTCTCTCTCTCTCTCCCCTAACCCCCCGCCCACCATCCATCAACACACACTCCAACTCAATAACCCTTCCCTTCTAATTACTCAGTGTACTAGTATTAAGCAACCATACCCGTCAAACACTTTTCCCTCAAAATGGACAGAAATAAAATGAAACAGATATTGAAGCCATCATATGATTTTTTGTTTCAGAAAAATCAAATACAATAATGATTCCAACATCCACAAGCAGATCCACCTCACAACACGGTCACAACCCATTTGCTGCTGCCTGCCTATAACGTGACGTTCAATTCCTAATGTTGCTGTGGGCTGGACTACTTACTGAACGTGGAGCCTCATATTGAGCTACGTGGACCGTCATTATCTGGCGAGCATTAATTACAATGGAGAGTTGGGGAAGCGTGAGTCGTGTTAGTGTGATTTGCATCTCCTTATACAGCAGAATAGTTCAGTGTTGATGCTGAAATACGGATGGTCAGAGTTTTCTGGAGGCAGCATTTGGACGTCATGTGGGTCTTACCTTTTTTCCTGGCTTGGGCAATCACATCAGCTGCACTTTTACTCATCACCTTGGTGATATACAAGGGACAATTGATCCGATTGGCAATAGTGATAGCACGATAAACAGCCTCAGCTTCCAACTGTGAAGAGAAAGCATGAGGAAGTCAATATTCAGCTTAGAATCAGTCAAGTGCATCTAACTATGACTAATACACCACCTAGAATGAACAGATGGAAATCTCTCACGTGAACCTATGGAACTTGATTTCAGTTATTATTGTCGATCTCTATTATTACCTTTGATTGTTTCTTATATGTACATAAGTTAGTTCCATCCCACCCTCGCACCACCCTCAGTCTGACCCTGTTTTTGTTGTGTATACACGAAACACAGAAACAACAACAACAACAATAAAATGACATTTATAGAGTGCCTTTCACGATGGGAGGACGTCCCAAGGCGCTGAAAGGGAAAGACTTTACCTCTTCGGGTCTGCTCAGTGCGTGACCTTCAGGGCCATTTATTCCCATTTCCAAAATCCGCTTTTGTTCCTAAAAATAATTTGTTAAAAGTTACTATTATAACTCTCCTGATATGGACACCTCTATTGAATGTTTCCTTTGTCATGCTTTAAACGTGCTTGGGACATACAATGCAATTTACATTTATATAGCGATGGGAGGATGTCTCAAAGAGTTTAAAACTCCTGGTTGTGCCCTCAAGCTGGGGATGGGAGTCAAAAGAGGTCAGGAGGGGAAAGATGACCCAAAGTACAGACAGAGGTAGGTCTTGAGACATGTCTTGAACCAGGCAAGGGAGTGAGTGAGACAGCAAGTTGGAGTCACTCCCCAATGCAGTTCCAGAAAGCAGTGACGGGCAGAATGGTTAAAAGCCGCCTCGCCAATGTTGGGTTGACATGAAGCAAACCGACATGTGCACTGATAGGTAGCTATTGCTGCCTTCTCTCACAGTCAGATAGCACAACAACAACTTGCAATTATAAAGCAGCTTTCACACAGGGTAGCACTTTAGAACACTTAACAGTGCTTAAGTGCTTAACACTTAACCTCACCACCTCTTCTGCTTTCTGTGGGTCAGGGAGAGGTGGTGAGGTGACAACAGGCACAATCGAAGAGGAAGGTCTTTGGGTATGATTTGAAGATGGACAACAGGAACAAATTACAAACAAAACACTACAGATGCTGGGAATCTGAAACAAAAGTTGCTGGGGAAACTCAGCAGGTCACAAGGTGTAATGCCTAAAAGCATTTAATTAATTAACCAATTGAGTGACACAGGAAACAACACAAAAGGAGAATAACAGTTTTAAAAAAACTATCTACATCAAAGATGCACATTCTCTGCTCTACATAGGATGGATATAATCTATTTTATGATCCTTCAGCAGATCAGCGATAGACTAAACAGTGTGCAAATGATTTTAGCAATGTGCAATTGCCAATTGTGGTGACAGGAGAGCAACCAGATTGTCGGGATTGGATAGTTTAAACTCAAAAGGGCTTGTTACCTCACTTACAAAATAAAAATAATAATTGTTGCGTTTTGATATAGTGCTTTTCATGCCTTCTAGATGTCTCTAAGCACTTCACAGAATATACTGTAAAGTGAATTGACTGTATATTTGTGGTGAAACGCGGCGGTGAATTGTACACAGCAGTGTCCCAGAAACAGTCATGGATTGAAATGACCAATCTATTATTTTTTTTCAAGGATTATTATCAGGCGTGTAGAGTAAGGAAAGGTTTTGTCCTGACTGGATTTAAACCCATATCTCTCACTTGCAAGGTGAGTGCTCTCACCACTGAGCTACAGGACTCCACTTTATACGGTCACTTTACAGGATATCATGTAAAGTCACTTTACAGGATATCATGTAACGTGCTCTTGCCATGAAAGGTTCTCCATTAAACACAAAGATTATCATTATTTTTATGATTATCATTATCATCAGTCATGCCTTTAACACAATCGTTCCAAATGGGAGTCCTTGTGGACGTATGTTCAACCACGAGCCACTTACCCATGACTGAGTCTCCTGCTAGGAGTCAGGCATCCTCCACAGCATCTGTGATAATCTAGGTCACTGAGACTGACATTGGGGACAATGAGAGAGAACCACTTCAAGCTGTTCTGTGGCAGCTGCTGTCTCTCCTGCTGCTGTCTCATTCCATTCCATATACTTTACATTATAGATACCCCACAGCAAAACACCAATATTCCCAAACAAGTATATCCCTCCAAAAAAACACACAATAAAATTAGTCATTTCAATCCACGAACGTTTGTGGGACACTGCTGCGCACAATTGTCTGCCACGTTTCGCCCAAAACTATACAGTCAATTCACTTTACAGTATATTCTGTGAAGGGCTTTGAGACGTCAATAAGATGTGAAAAGCACTATATCAAAAGAAAGGATTATTATTATATTATTATGTGGCACATTTTGGTTCAAATACGATAGGAGGGACTTCAGCATGGAATTAATAGCTCGTGGTTGGACTTCCAGTATTGAATAATTTAATCTGCTTGTCAGCTCAAACTTGACAAAATACATTCTAGTTGCTATTAGCACCTGAGTGGGGAAAAGGCAGCTATATGGGACTGAAAAGATTACTCTTTAAAAGACCCCACACAGACACGATGGACAGAATGGCCTTCCTCTGCGCTGTAATTTTCTATCGTTCTATGAGTCTGGCACAGATGTCTAGTTACACGACTAGCATTATTTCTGCTGAGTTCGAACAGTGTAACACCACAAACAGGAATCAAAGGGATGCTGTTCACTAAGGAATTGAACAGTGCTGAGTGAGAAATGACTGTGGTTTGAAGTGGTTAAGAGACAAAAGAGGCTTTCAGACATATGTTTGCAAGGCCCAGAACTGAATGGTGCTTTGAGAACTTCTACTAGATCAAAACTGCTAGTGGTAGAATTAAGGAAGCAAGTCATGTGCTAATTTACAGTAATCTTCTACCCCTGATCATATAACAATTGCTTTCCAATACAATAAAACAGATTAAAACCCACATAAATTACAGGGTAATGGTATTGCTCTTTCCAATGCTGATTTAACTTGATGCGGTGTTGGGAGGACAGTAAGGTAATCTGGATGGGCCAAAGGCCCTTCATCACCCAAGCCAATCTTGTGATCTACTGATAATTTTCAGCATTTTCAATTGTTACAATCTCTGTGAAATTTGTAGGGAGGGAAAACCCTTTATTTAACCTTTACTTACAAAAAATCCATGGCATAATGATGTTAAAATACATGTTTGCTTCTCCTGTCACTGCGCTGGAAATAAACAAAAGGATTAAAAACAGAGGTACTCACCTCTGCAATCAGGTCCCCATTTTCTGCATGGACAAGGATGACAGCACCAAGGTCCTTCAGGAAAGTGAAAGCCTCGTAAAGCTGTAAAGAACAACAAAAGTATCAGTGAACAAGATGTCAGCCATAAATATTTAGTAATTGTTTTGATATTATAGCTGTTCCCTATTGTCAGAAGCCGAATCATTTCAATACCCAGGTCTCTCGCTTGTAAGGCAAGTGCTATAACCACTGAGCGATAGGTCTCCATTTTATATGGTCACTACATTTTACAGGATATCATGTGAAGTGATTTTGCCATAAAAGGCTCTACTTTAAATACAAATTTGTCAAAATTCTGAAGTCCCAATTCCTTAGTGTTAAGACAACTAACAGTTTAGATTGTGGAGAATTTGGGGAAATTCTTGTATTACAGCCAAACATGGTACAGTATCTGCTATTTGCTGGTCTTACACTGGAACATCAAAGGTCCTGCTGCCAAATTAATACCATGTCTGAGAAATTTTCCAACATTTTGCACAATTTTAAAGAATATAATCTAAACATTGTGATGCATGAAATTTCAGAACCTCAAGTTACTTTCATTTATTAGGTTATTCTGCATGAGTCAATATTTCTCTTTTCTCCAAATGAATTAAATAAATTGTGTACTATATTTATTTTCACAAGCCACAGAGCTGAAAATCAAATATATTTGCTCACATACATAGTCAATTCACTTTACAGTATATTCTGTGAAGCGCTTTGAGATGTGAAGACGTTAAAAGCACTATAACAAATGCAAGGATTATTCTCATTATTATTAAGTTATCTCTGATTTTCAAGTGGAATCTGCGGTGTTTGAGTACAGTCTGCTATAATAAGGGGGATGCATTGTGTTACTCATCTGAAATCTCTCTGATGAATAATGTACAAGAAACATTATCTGTCCATGTGTGACTACTCACAGAACAATTTCCTCAAATGACTGATCAAAATTTCCAACTGAATGGTTAACTGAGGGTAACATGCAGCATTAACATTTATGCATATTAAAAAAAAACTGTAATACCAGAACTAATATCTGTGCAGTAGTCTAAAAATAAAAATTGCTTGCATCGATGCCAATCAGTCTGTGATCTGCAATCAAGTTTGTCTGTCTCAGTTAGTGTTTTAGTTGAGAGTAAAATTGCTGGCCACAAAGCAGCCTTTGTTGACATTTTAGGACTCCTAGATTATGGATTTAAATGAATCTGTCAACAACACATTGATGTTCAGGTGCACATCAGAAGTCACGATCGGTGCAGCAGTTTCCAGTTTATGAACATCTAAATTCAGGGCGATCCCTGTTATAATGCGATGTCTCAGATCCAAAAGAATCAATCATCTCTTTGGAGGTTGTCCACAAACAACAGCAGCCACTGGTCCCACTCCTGGGTTATCAGGTTACCGACGACATCACTCGTGCAGCAAGCCGGCCGTTGAGCTGCCACCCCTCTTGGGAGTGTTTCTAGCTCCAGAAATTCCCCTGAGAGCAGTCAGGGCTGACCAACTGTCTTCCTAAGCTCTGCAAGAGTGCACGTAAAGCAGGCCATTCCACATCTAAAGCTGATGTCCACCATACTTCCAATAACTCCAGGCCCACGGGACATCTGCATTCTAAGCAAACACACACTGCAGCGAGACTCTGAGTCACAAGGTCGCCCTACATATAATGTGGAGTAGGGAAATTGCATTTGTGTTCATTGATGTCATGAGAGTGGCAGAATGAACTAAATCAGCATCAACATCCAGTGGTAACAGGTTTTGGGAAGAAAAGCTTGGAGGGAGCAAAACAATGACTGGGAGGATCTCAACCTCTGTTCCTTGTGTCCAACTCTCCCTCACAATTACCATACTTGCACTTCAGTCCCCATGCAACAATATTCCATTCTGAACGCTGCCATTAGTTTATTTCCCAATCCTTCTCTTTCATCCACAAGCACTCATAGGCTTCGAACACAACCCTTCTCAGTGAGTCTTTAATCCTAGATCACATCAGCTTGCTCTGGAAATCTAGCAAATAAAATCCCTCCTTTGGTCGTTTTAACACAGGCCCCCAATAAAGACTAAATTAAAGAAAGTTGTGTAATACATTACCTCACTATCCATCATTTGGAATATGTCCTTATATGCCATGTAGACTTGGAAAGAATTGATACCTGTTTGAAAAAAAGAAAATACATCTATAAGGAAATTGTAACAAACTGACTGTTTAATTTTCCATCAATCACCAATTCATCATATTTAATCATGGAGATATCTTGAAAAACCTGAATAACTTTATTTTAGAATTAAAATATTGAGGACGAGCGCTTCAAGTTCTTCCTGTTGATGGTGCAGGATTTTATATCCAACAAGCGTGGAATTGAAGTGAATTTCCTAATGGGCAACACAGCTCAGCGTTAAATGCGTGAGAGCATTGCTGCTGTCTTCCTGTCTGCGGCTCAAACACCCACCCCCTACCCATTGGGCAATGGCTCCACCAGTAGCTGCTTACCTCTTTACAATCCAATCAAGATGGATCCAAACCTTGGATAGATGAAGGGTGTGTTCATAAACCAAGACCTTTTGCTATCCCAATAATTAATCTAATGCACGTAAATAAGTTCAGCAGCAAAAAAAATTACATTTGGTTGTGCAGAAGTTTTTAATATTTTTTTACAACCTTCAATTATTTTTATGCAGAAATACTGGATAAATATTGATGCATCAGACAATGGCTGTCAGTGCAGCATTAAAATAAAGTACATTCCTAGTGAACAAACTACCCCCCAAACAAATACTATACATTTTACATTTCTATCGCACCTTTCACATCAGCGGGATGTCTCAAGGTGTTATGCACTGCTAATGAGGCATCCAAGTCGGGGACAAGAATAGATGGGAGCCTATGAGGGTGGGAGGGGAAATATGCCAGAAAGTATGGTCAAAGGGGTCAAGTCCTGAGGCAGGATTAAACAACAGTGTTGGACTCAAGCAGTGAGCAAACAACACAGGATTAAACAACTTTGACAACTGTTTTTGAATCAGTTCATACAGTTCTTGCTCGATTTAATAGGTAATTGAATCATGGAACCAAGCATTGGCTACTTCCTAATATTAGGAAGTCGCCATAATACAAGGGTTACACTGTGGATACAACCTGATAAGGCACTACATTAAACACAAGTATTATTGTTTATTACCATTATTGTAGTGGTTGCAATTGCAAATTCAATCTTCAGTCAAGTAGGGAACGGCGATATGGGATTTTTCCGGATATGGATATATCGGTTTGCTCATACCTGCTTAAACCGATCTATCGAGTTTTTATACTGCGCATGCGCGTGCATTCGAAGTGCGCGTGCATTGATGGCGCGCGCGCATTTATGGTGCGCGCTCAGTCGCGGTGCGCGCGCATTGACGGTGCGTCCGCACTGACGATGCGCGCGCAGTCGCGGTGCACGCACATTTCGAAATGCGTGCTCTAGGTCCAGAAAGTTTGTAATGTTGGTGTCAAGGTCTGTTGAATTATACGATGTTGTTTGCTCCCTACCTCCCCCTCTCCTTCTCTCCCTCCTCTCCTCTCTCCTTCTCTCCCTCCTTTCCCCTCTCCTTCTCTCCCTCCCCCTCCACTCTCCCTCTCTCCTCTCCCTCCTCCCTGTCTCCGCTCCCTCCTTTCCCCCTCTCCTTCTCTCCCTCCCTCCCTCCCCTCTCTCCTTCCCTCCCTCCCTCCCCTCTCTCCTTCTCTCCCTCCCTCCCTCCCTCCCTCCCCTCTCTCCTTCTCTCCCTCCCCTCTCTCCTTCTGTCCCTCCCTCCCTCCCTCCCCTCTCTCCTTCTCTCCCTCCTTTCCCCTCGCTCCTTCTCTCCCTCCTTTCCCCCTCTCCTTCTCTCCCTCCCTCTCCTCTCTTCCTCTCTCCTTCTCTCCCAACTTTCCCCCTCTCCCTCCCTCCCCTCTTTCCTTCTCTCCCTCCTTTCCCCTCGCTCCTTCTCTCCCTCCTTTCCCCCTCTCCTTCTCTCCCTCCCTCCCTCTCCTCTCTTCCTCTCTCCTTCTCTCCCTCCTTTCCCCTCACTCCTTCTCGCCCTCCTTTCACCCTCTCCTTCCCTCCCTCCCTCTTCTCTCTTCCTCTCTCCTTCTCTCCCAACTTTCCCCCTCTCCTTCTCTCCCTCCCTCCCTCGCCTCTCTCCTTCTCTCCCTCCTTTCCCCTCGCTCCTTCTCTCCCTCCTTTCCCCCTCTCATTCTCTCCCTCCCTCTCCTCTCTTCCTCTCACCTTCTCTCCCAACTTTCCCCCTCTCCTTCTCTCCCACCATCTCTAAACACAAAATAGAACACACACACACCAAAAACAAAATCTAGAGATTTATTCTCCTCCATTTCTTGCTTGAAACTAGCATGTAATGTCCACGTGTAAATGAGATCTATTACAATAGAAAAGAGAGAGACAGACAGTCTGACTGTTAGAGTTAGAAGCCAGATTATCACTGCTTCTATGTGTGTGTCTAGTCAGACACACACATAGAAGCAGTGATAATCTGGCTTCTAACTCTCTCACACACACAAATAACACTTACAGCCACAAAATGCCACTTATTTTTATGTAGTCTGAAGTCTGAATTAATGTCCTTCGCCATTGGCAAGCTCTCCTTTGCTATGCAAAAAGTGACAGCGTTCGTGATACTTTGCCACTTTTTGTCCTCCCTCTGGTACAATGTTCTCCTCTTAAATAAAGCAGGAATTGTTTGAGCTGCACTGGCCCCACTACCTGTCGCTTTCTCCGAAGCGCTGGTTCGACTTCGTTCTGTTGTCGACAATGATTCCGCTCTGAGGGCAGCGTGCTGGGCGGGGTGGTGCTGCTTAATGTGATGTCGCAGGTTGCTCGTGCTCGAATCAGATGTCTTAACCAAGACCTTGCAAACTGTACATCTATACACACCATTACTGACTGCATTGTTTTCAAAGTAGTCCCATACGGGGCTTCTTTTCCCCATGATGAGAAAGGTAAATTTTCAAACTACAATTTTCAGCGATGCGACTTTGTTAAGACGCCACGACTCACGTCGAGTATACACAGTAAAGTGTGCGTGCGCATCGGATGTGCGCGCCCGTTAATTGTGCGCGCGCACCGAATGTACGCGCATTCCATGCTCTAGGTCTAGGAGGTTGCAATGCCGGCGACAAGGTAAGCTGGAAAAGATCGCATTACACTGATAATACCAACAATATTGATATATTGCCAGGAACGATATTAAAAATATAACGATGTATATTTTTAAAATCGAATCTCTTGATATAACGTTTTTTTTAGAATCACCATATCGGCATACCGATCTGAAAATCATATCGGGTTTAATCGAAAAACCGATACATCGCCGTTCCCTACAGTTAAGTAATAAAGAAGACATGAAAAGCGCTATAGCAAATGCAAGGATTATTATTATGTGTAAAAATAAGTGTTTGCACAAATAAGGTTTCTCAAATGCTTCAATATGTAGCAATATTACATTTTGTCTGTAACAATAGATATTGCATTTATATTATTTCTATCCATCAAGCCAGGGCCAGCGAGCTGCACGACTGCCAAAACACTTGAGTGGATTAAATTGGATTAAATATGGAAATCCAATGGTGGTTCCTAGAAGTCCCAAATCTTGCCAGATGATTACCTTCCCTGTCCACTCCCCCACCCCAAAAGAGATTTCATTGAAAAAAAAGTTTATTGACCTTTTTCTTGAACCAATATCTCCAGCTCTTCTTTGATTCCTTCGTTCCACTGAGGGATGTCCACATGCAGGGAGTAGTCACAGCATGATCGGTTATCAGCTGCTTCATGCCATTTTTCGAACGCCGTCAACAAACTACTGTCCCTCTCTGGCACCACATGATCAACTGGAAACAACACATTTCAAAAGATAAGCAACAAGTCTGTAAAGTTCAGAAATACATGTGTGGCAAATATGTTCCATCTCAATTAATTTATCTGTCATAGAGCATTGGCATGCATCAGCTAGTATTTGGACAGAGGATGTCCCTTTCAGTATCATGCATTCACCAACATCTGCTCAACTGAACAGAGGAAAGGTACGTCTCTTACTTATCATTGTGCTTCCCCCTGCCAAGGCTGCCTTTGTTCCTTGAAAGAAGTCATCCACACTAGTTGTGTTCAGGTGGGGCTTTAGCAGACACGTGTTTGCATCGATTCCTCCTGGGATAACCATCCTGCCATTTGCCTCAATAGTTTTCACACCTCCAGGAACAGTCAGGTTATCTCCAACTTGTCTGGGGGGACCACAAAAGGTTTAACTGTTTACAAATAAATTCCATTGCAAGCCAAAACCCTCTCAGTTTTCAGAGATATCTCAGGGTTTCCTATTGACAAATGATAACACCTTTCGATATAAAACAGAATACAGAAAAAGCTTTGTAATTTGGCACCCACGGGATCTGACTGGTCCTGGTTATTCAAACATGCCGGATATTCGAGTGGCAAGTTGCCGAAAATCCTACACAAAAAAATTACTTATTTTAAAACATACCGTATTAATAATAGACTAAATAATAACAGAATATTGTATGGATACTTACCAATAAAGCATACATAAATAGTATAGTCAGCCCTTGCCGAACGTGAGGATTACGTTCCTGGAAAACAGCGCACTCAGTAAAATCAAGTTTGGTAAATTTAATAAGTGCACATGCACCCGCATGTGCAGAGTGAGCATATGTGCGGGGAAAACACGTATGCTCAAATTTTACTTGTATTGGGAGATACCGGTTGGTTGAGCATGTTGGTTGGTTGCTGGATAACCAAGCTTTTACTGTAATTAGAATAGTGTATAATAATAATAATAATCTCCAGTATTTTCTTCCTCTTTATTAGACCGTGGAAATTTATTGCAGAGTTAATAGCTTATTGTTAGTTAATAAAAAGTAAAATGGAAATAATGCTGTTATTACCATTGTACTCCACATATATCGTCACAAACAAACCATAGTCATGGTATAGATGTTACAAAAATAAACAAAAATGTATCCGCTACCCCCAAAAAATGCCACAAACATTTAACGAATGAAAATAACTTGCCTCGCGACAATCATTTCAGCATACCATCAGTTTCACAGTAACCTACTAGTAATCTGCAGTTGAGTATATTAAGATAAATCAAAACTTCAGTTTATTTCTCTTCATGAACAGCTGAGTGATAACAACTTCCAAGTATTGTTCAAATCATTGAACACCTTGGTTGTAAATCAAATCGATGAGACAGTAGGCATGAGGAGATGCGTTCATTTAAGTCAGGTTATATATTCTCATCAAGCCTCAGGTTGTAGTTTGCACCACAGTAAGAGTGCCTGTCTCTGATGTACTGTAAACCACAGCCTCCCCCATGCTGGCTGCAGAAGGTGCCTGCTGCTCTTTTACATCTTTCTGATTTTTTTTGTTCAGCAATGGGTTCTCAGGACTATTGTGCAGGGGGAAACTATCACTCATCATCTGCAGAGGAAGATCAGATAAGCAGTCTTACCTCACCACATAACTAACCTTTGTCTAAGAGAGAGAGACACTTATGGCTGAAGAATGCAATAGCTGAAAATAAAGATTCACTTAATGGAATATATATCCCATCTTATTTGCTGTCCAAGCTGCTAAGTTGGTCCCTTCCATGGTACCATGTTGCATATTCACACCAACATTTATCAACTGTAAAATCAGCACTAATCTTAAAGCAGTCTAAGCAATGGAAATTATACCAATTAATGGTGGTTTCAAACCCACCCATGGAGGTTTTTAAAATGGCAACATTGATTTCTTAATGTAATATAAAGGCTTGTGAAACTTGACCAGGATTTTAAAGCAAGCTAGTTTATTTTACTCTCTGAATTCTGTCATTAATGCCATTAACTTAATGGAGATATCTCTGGCCCAGCGTTTCAGCTAACACACAATAATAACAACAAAGTGCAAACCACCGTTAGTTTGTTATATATACCGCACATACATAGATAGTCATATATTAGGGAACGGCGATATGGGATTTTTCCGGATATGGATATATCAGTTTGCTCATACCTGCTTAAACCGATCTATCGAGTTTTTATACTGCGCATGCGCGTGCATTCGAAGTGCGCGTGCATTGATGGCGCGCGCTCAGTCGCGGTGCGCACGCATTGACGGTGCGTCCGCACTGACGATGCGCGCGCAGTCGCGGTGCACGCACATTTCGAAATGCGTGCTCTAGGTCCAGAAAGTTTGTAATGTTGGTGTCAAGGTCTGTTGAATTATACGATGTTGTTTGCTCCCTACCTCCCCCTCTCCTTCTCTCCCTCCTCTCCTCTCTCCTTCTCTCCCTCCCCCTCCACTCTCCCTCTCTCCTCTCCCTCCTCCCTGTCTCCTCTCCCTCCTTTCCCCCTCTCCTTCTCTCCCTCCGTCCCTCCCCTCTCTCCTTCTCTCCCTCCTTCCCTCCCCTCTCTCCTTCTCTCCCTCCCCTCTCTCCCTCCCTCCCTCCCTCCCCTCTCTCCTTCTCTCCCTCCCTCCCTCCCTCCCCTATCTCCTTCCCTCCCTCCCTCCCTCCCTCCCTCCCCTCTCTCCTTCTCTCCCTCCTTTCCCCTCGCTCCTTCTCCCTCCTTTCCCCTTCTCCTTCTCTCCCTCCCTCTCCTCTCTTCCTCTCTCCTTCTCTCCCAACTTTCCCCCTCTCCCTCCCTCCCCTCTCTCCTTCTCTCCCTCCTTTCCCCTCGCTCCTTCTCTCCCTCCCACCCTCTCCTCTCTTCCTCTCTCCTTCTCTCCCTCCTTTCCCCTCGTTCCTTCTCTCCCTCTTTTCACCCTCTCATTCTCTCCCTCCCTCTTCTCTCTTCCTCTCTCCTTCTCTCCCAACTTTCCCCCTCTCCTTCTCTCCCTGCCTCCCTCGCCTCTCTCCTTCTCTCCCTCCTTTCCCCTCGCTCCTTCTCTCCCTCCTTTCCCCCTCTCATTCTCTCCCTCCCTCTCCTCTCTTCCTCTCTCCTTCTCTCCCAACTTTCCACCTCTCCTCCTCTCCCTCCATCTCTAAACACAAAATAGAACACACACACACCAAAAACAAAATCTAGAGATTTATTCTCCTCCATTTCTTGCTTGAAACTAGCATGTAATATCCACGTGTAAATGAGATCTATTACAATAGAAAAGAGAGAGACAGACAGTCTGACTGTTAGAGTTAGAAGCCAGATTATCACTGCTGTGTGTGTCTGACTAGACACACACATAGAAGCAGTGATAATCTGGCTTCTAACACTCACACACAAAAATAACACTTACAGCCACAAAATGCCACTTATTTTTATGTAGTCTGAAGTCTGAATTAATGTCCTTCGCCATTGGCAAGCTCTCCTTTGCTATGCAAAAAGTGACAGCGTTCGTGATACTTTGCCACTTTTTGTCCCCTCTCTAGTACAATGTTCTCCTCTTAAATAAAGCAGGAATTGTTTGAGCTGCACTGGCCCCACTACCTGTCGCTTTCTCCGAAGCGCTGATTCGACTTCCTGCTGTTGTCGACAATGATTTCGCTCTGAGGGCAGCGTGCTGGGCGGGGTGGTGCTGCTTAATGTGTTGTCGCAGGTTGCTCGTGCTCGAATCAGATGTCTTAACCAAGACCTTGCAAACTGTACATCTATACACACCATTACTGACTGCATTGTTTTCAAAGTAGTCCCATACTTCTTTTCCCCATGATGAGAAAGGTAAATTTTCAAACTACAATTTTCAGCGATGCGACTTTGTTAAGACGCCACGACTCACTTCGAGTATACACAGTAAAGTGTGCGTGCGCATCGGATGTGCGCGCCCGTTAATTGTGCGCGCGCACCGAATGTACGCGCATTCCATGCTCTAGGTCTAGGAGGTTGCAATGCCGGCGACAAGGTAAGCTGGAAAAGATCGCATTACACTGATAATACCAACAATATTGATATATTGCCAGGAACGATATTAAAAATATAACGATGTATATTTTTTAAATCGAATCTCTTGATGTAACGGTTTTTTTAGAATCACCATATCGGCATACCGATCTGAAAATCATATCGGGTTTAATCGAAAAACTGATACATCGCCGTTCCCTATCATATACATAGATATGCAACTTGTTGACTAAAACCAATGGACATGGAGCAGGATGGAGCTTGCTGAGCATAGGGAACGGGTAAATCAGCGTGGGGTTAAGCAGGTAATCTCAAAGTGAGGCTGGAGAGAATTTTGAAATTGAGGACAAGGAATTTGAACTCTATCCTCTCGGGGTTGGGAAGCCAGTGGAGTCAGGTGAGGGTGGGGGTAATAGGGTCACAGAGTCTGGTCCAGGAGAGGACATGAGCTGCAGAGTTCTCACTGATCTGCGGCTTGTAAAGGAAATACTTTAATTTGAAGGCCATCTGCCGGGGAGAGGCAGTGACAAAGCTGGGTGATGTTGCAGGGGTGGGTGAGAAGGGAGGGGGCTGGTGGGTGGAGAATGAGTCATGGCACACAGTACTCTGTATTTCAATGAAGTTTTAGAGCTTTGTTTACGGTGCAATTTTTTTAAACTATATTTTCCATCCCACAAACCAATATTCTTCTATTGTTTGCCTAAATCTTTTGTCCTAATTTCAATGGCCAATTCACACAAGAAACGGTTTAAGAAATTATTGGTAATTTTATCCCTAATGTTCATGGACCCAAAGGCTACGTTTCTGTGGATCTCTCAAATGCATCTCTTTTCTCTAAACAAAAGAAACCTTGCATCAAATATAGAAATTGTACTTTATTATCTTGGCCAAGATCATTTATAAGCACAGAATTCAGCTCCAGAAGTTCTCAGGATGAACCTAGGATTCTCTCCATCTTAGGTCACAACTCTTTTTGTGTCAATTTATTTCTTATTATACCGTATACCCAATCTGGTGCTAATTTCTTATTGTTTCCTTCTTTGTATGAAAACTTTTCATTTTAGCCACATATCTCCTGACGGCTTTTTTTTTTGTGAGTCGTGTGTCTGACACATGTAGGAACCCATCACCATGCTTAAGAGTATCCAAACCAAACGGATAATTCCATGCGTCCCACCTACACATCGAAATTCCAGAGATAGATTGTAAGATTAGAATGCACATTCTCTCCCTGAAGAGACACATTCTCCCGCAATTAATTCCTGGAAAATATTAGGTGCAGGTTGGCAAGAGCCAAGGCTTGGGGACCCCATAGTGTGTGTTGGGGTATTGTTGGAGTCTAACCAGAAGTAACCAATGCACATTTGATGGTTTAATACATAAAAATTTCAGAAGATATTGAACTATTGTGGAGTCCTGTACCTTGATGGTTAGAGCACTTGCCTTACAAGCAAATCCTTGGGCAAGTTTCCTTACTCCACTGATAATAACCTCTCCAAAAAAAAAAACAATTGGTCACTCATCCACAACTGTTTGTGGGACATTGCTGTGCAAAACTGGTTGCCGTGTTTCGCCTACAAATATGCAGTCAATTCACTTTGCAGTTTATTCTGTGAAATGCTTTGATATATCTAGAAGACATGAAACATGCTATAACAAACGCAAGGATTATTATTATTATTCACCTGCGATTCCAATTGAGACAAGCAACAGATACTAAGGATTTAAATGTACTTGTCCCAGAGATCTTATTGAGTCTTATAGATTAGTTTTGTAATGTATATTGAGTCTTGATACAAAACATAACAAACATTTTATCCTACCCACGCACTGCTCTTTCATGGAGCAGCAACATTTTACCACAAATAAAATTGAGGTTACTATTTTATTAATAACATTAATATTAGTAATCTTATTGCTAGGCTTTCAATATAGATGTTGTATGATTCATATCCCTTATCTGTAACCAGAAATCCCATGACATATATTATTCATAAATATAAGGCATAATTCAGGCTTATTACTATATAAATGTTTTGGTTTACCGCTAAACTAATATACAACACCTACAACTATTTCGATTTATATAGCGCCCTCCAAGCCGGACGGCATCTCAGATCAATTGCAATATACAGCACAGACATTTATATGCTTGAACTAAATACTGTACTTACTTGATAATTCCATCCTCCAGGTAAACATCAGCATAGCAGGACTGGTCATCATTGATGATCCTCCCACCTTTAATTAGGATCCTTTCACTCTAAAAAGAAAACACATCAAACATACGAGTGAATAACAAGAAAAGCACATTCATTTAGCAGCTAAAAGCCCAGAATCACAGGAGTCAAAAGATAATGTCTATGATCTGAAAATGTTCATTGTTTTCCTCCAGGAACAGCTAAGCCAGAATAACTATGTTTTGTTCCAATCTGACCTCTAGATGTCACATGTCTAGAGGGACCTCGCACCCTCCTCCCCACCATTGGAAGTTGCGCTTTCAGCCACTATGCCCCCAAACTCAGGAACACTCTCCCTCAATCCCTCTGCCTTGCCCCCTTCTCTCTCTTTTTTCAAGTTCCACCTGAAAATCTTCCTCTTTGACCGTGTTTTCACCTCCTTCCCGTTCCCCTCTCTGGTTCAGAGTCAGGCTCCTCGACTGTTAAGCACACTGAGACGCTGCATTGCATGGAGAACGCTATGTAAATGCAAGTGTTGTTGTTGCTGTTGTGGTCACAATATGGAATTAGGTATCACCAGCAAGGATTAAACAGGCCAATTGCTCTTTTATGTTCTATTCCAAAACTTTACCACTGACTCGGCTTAAATTAACAAATTCGGGTCAGACCCCAGATCATGTTTCAGGCTTCCCTGTTCTCTGCAGCTCAGTTCTACATAAATATCTCCAAAGGGTTCAATGCTCTCTGTGGAGTCCTGTAGCTCAGTGGTTAGAGCACTCACCTTACAAACATGAGACCTGTGTTTCAAATCGAGGCAGGTCAGGGTGAAACCTTGGGCAAATTTCCTTACTCCATACGCCTAATAATAATCTGTCCAAAAAAACACCTACAATAAATTGGTCATTTCAATCCACGACTGTTTGTGGGACATTGCTGTGCACAATTGGCTGCCCACAAATATACAGTCAATTCACTTTGCAGTATATTCTGCGAAGCGCTTTCAGATGTCTAGAAGACATGAAAAGCGCTAAATCAAATGCAAGGATTATTATTATTATTGCCAAGCAAACTTGCCCTTTACCTTCCAGGTCTACAGTGTGCGTTTAATACTTGAATTAGTCTAACATCTCTAACCACTGCCACCTCTCCTTTTTGTAATAATTAACACTGTGAATTCTGACCTCCAAGGCGGATTGAGCTTGGAATTACATTCCCTCCTCATTCTCTGGAATGTATGCAAAGGCCATACTGTATAAACTAGCTCAGATTTGCCTTCCAGTCCTGGTTTCTCATTACCATAACAGAATGGTCATATGGTTCAATAAACACAAAATCACTTATAAAATTGCAGAGCAGGAGAAGGCCATACTATGAAACAAGGTCACTTCACTGAGTTTGGAGATTTGGGTACAGATTCGACTGCTAACCTAGGTCAGTATGAACTTGTTGAACAAATCACTAGACAGTCCCCTAAACAGAACTTCAACTTTCTGTTCGTCAGAACAAAGGGTCGTGGACCTGAAACGTTAACTCGCTTTCCTTTCTCCATGGATGCTGCCTGACCTGCTGAGTTTCCCCAGCAACTTCTATTTTTGTTATATATACTGTATACAGTAGAAGCCCATTTATCCGGCACTCGCGGGACCTGGCCAATGCCGGTTAACGCACCTGCTTGATATTCGGGCGGCCCGCGGCCGAAAACCCACTACAAAAAAATTAAAGTTCTTTTAACACACATCATACACACCAGACTAAGTAACAATAGATAGTGGTGGAGTATTGTGTTGGTGTTGTTGTTGGGGCTGCTCTCTTGCGCTTCGCACCTTTACTGGTTGGGGTTTGCGGTCCAGTAATTCGTTTTTGAGTGAGGGGCGCCAGGCGGGTGAGGGAGGCGGCAGCGTGATTTTAAAGTCGCATGACTTTACCAGCTGCAAGCCAAAGCCCTAGACTCTACTAGCGGCAAACCAAAATACTGCACCTGCACGACAATGTGGGTTATTGGCCAGCGTTATCGGCTTGCCGCTAGTATGACTTTGAAGTCATAAGCGCTCCGCTTGGTGTGCTCCATTTTGGGGAGAGTCGCTGGACTGTAAACCTCAACCGCAGCATCATGGCTTCAAGCGCAGCATCTACCAGCGGGGGTGGGGGGGGCGTGGGAGAGTGGTTTTGATGGTGAGTGCCAATATAATATTCTGTTATTATGTTATTATTTATGCATTTACAAATGCTCCACTGCTATTGTTCCGGATAAGTTCCGGGTTATTGAATGGGGACTTTTTTTTGGTGTGCCGGTTATACGAAAGTGCCGGAGCATCGAGTTACGGATAAACAGATTTCTCTATATATATATATATATATATATATATATATATACAGAGAGAGAGAGAGAGGAACTTTATCATAATAATCCTTGCATTTGACATAGTGCATTTCAGGTGGATATCTCAAAGTGGTACTGTGAAGTGCAGTGAATATCTATTTTGTGAAGGACGAAGGGTCATGGACCCAAAACGTTGACTCGCTTTCCTTTCTCCATGGATGTTGCCTGACCTGCTGAATTTCCCCAGCAACTTCTGTTTTGTTTCAGATTGCCACATTTGTAGTATTTTGTGTTTTGTAGACACTGTATTTATAATCCTGATGCAGTGAGCAGCAAGATCATACCATAACTTTCACTGGTATTAGTGTTTACCACAGAATTTTAAATAATAATTGTAGAATGTGTGCAGGCAGAATTAGCGAGAGTTTGGGTGCAGAGTGGCTGAATGCTTGCCTGCGGATAGTGGGATGGATGGGTTGGGGGACATGGAGCTGATAGGAGCCAAGTGATCTACTCTAAGTTTCTGCCAATGCTGCACTGAAGCTTCCAAATCCCTCTACACTCTTCCTATGGAATCTCCCTCATTGGCCTACCCAACTCTTCCCTCCACAAGCTGCAGATCATTCAGAATTCGGCAGCTCATGCCCTTTCCTGCACCAGGCTACGTGACCCCATCATACCCAACCTCGCCCAGCTCCACTAACTCTGCATCCCTCAAGAGGATAGAATTCTAAATCCTCATCCTCACTTTCAAGGCCCTCCACAGCTTCGCCCCCTCCTACCTCTCTGACCTGCTGACCCCCTATCAACCACCCCTGCAGCTCCCTCTGATCAGAAGGCTCCGGCCTGCTCCATACTTCCTGCCTGACCTGCCCTACCATCAGAGGTCAGGCTTTCAGCACTCTGCCCCCATCCTTGGAACTCCATGCCACAATCCCTTTGCCTTGCTCCAACCCTTGCCTCGTTTAAGGCACAACCCAAGCCCCTCTTGGCCAAGATTGAGAACTCACTCCATGCGTAACTGCAGGTGCACACCCAGACTCGTTCTGTCCACAGCATTGAAAACACCTCCTGATTAAATAGCATAATCTTTTTGGGAAGCCAGCAAACTCCCTGGCTCACTTCCCAGAAACAAGCAAAAACAACAACAAGATAATGTCAATGTTGACTTGAGGTGGCATGAGTGCTGTCATAAGATTGCATTATCATAAGATGTTTGGATGAAGAATTTGGCTAGAATATCCACTCTACAGTCCTCCCATTACAGGACTTAAGCAAATACTGCATCATGGCTTCCTGCTAACCTGTTCCTGTTGTTAATTACCCTTGAGGTAAAGAAATACTGTCTGGTGAGTATCCTGAAATTTGCCTCGTAACTCTAAACCTGCTGCTCTTTTGTTCCAGTCTCGGTGCATCCAAACGTGATGGTAGACATACCACAAAATTAAAGTTAGACCTTTGTACAATAGTCGCACATTGTGTACAATATCCTGAGAGAAAAAAATATACTGTTCTTGAGATTAAAATCCTGGTTGATTGTTTTCGATATGTTTACAGCACAGTTATTCCCTCGAACACTCAAGGCGGAGCAATGTTGTCATTCAATGACAAATTAGTTTCCATTTAGCCCACTCCCCACACCTGCATTCATAAGTAACAACAAATTGCATTTATACAGAAGAGGGGGTAGCATCATGGAGTGCTTGACAGTGGCAGAGTCTGAGAAAGAGTCAGGGGTCTTTAGCCAAGATTTGAAGTTGGGCAGTGAGGGGCCAAGGTGGAGGGATTGAGGGTGAGAGTTCTGGAGTATTGGGGCTAAATGATTGAAATAGGTTTTATTTCTAATCTCAATATATAGTACTGTATATAGATTGTAGTCTTATTGCTCAATACCACTCCTAGCCTGAAGCAAGTCCAACTCGAACGAGCATTGTGAAATTAGGTCAAATCCGATTAAAATTTCAATTAATTCAAAATGAATCAATCAATCTGTCGGGCAGCCAACAGTTAAAATAAAGAGCACAAGATAACTCAAAGCATTTGTTAATAGGCATTTAAAACACAGAAGGAGGCCATTCAGTCCATTGATTCTGCACCAGCTCTCACAGCAAGGTTTTCATTTAATCCCACTGCTCACCTAACCTCAATACTGCTTCAAGACATTTTCTTTCATGTACAATATCTGTCTACTTTCCTCTTGAAAGAATCTGCTATGACCCATCTTACTTGGTAGGGTGTTCCACATTCCTGTCGTATCAGTTTGGCTTTGGTCCTTATCACATGCAGAAACCCATTACCATGCTTGATCCCGACTGAAAATTCCACATCTGTTGCCATGTGGACATAGAAACATCCCTGTATCTAGAAATTGTCTATCCAATCTCTCTTCTTTGAGTGACACACCCTGTTTACCTAATTCCAGACAGTATTAGATGCAGGTTGGTGCGAGCCAAGGTTTGGACTCTGCAGACTTGGTAATATTAGCTTAACCAACTAAAACTGCGTGGCTTGGAATTGAGAGCAAGCATTTTTTGCCAAATTTGTCCAGCTAGAATCATTCTACCCTGACTCAGGGACTGGATTATTGGGACTGCCACAGAGGATTGGCTTGATTCTGATATTTTGCTGCCCTAACACATCACCATGGAACCAACCCAGCACAAAAAAGACTGCTCTCCTCCGCCAACCCCAAGAGAATAGTTACTTGTTGTCTCATTTCCATTCTACCACCTGGGCTTCTTCCATCCACAGACAAAAAACATTCCCTCCTTGCCCCTCTCCACAAACAGCACATAAATTATTATGCCCTGTAGACTGTAGGGTTCCACCCTACCTGAATATTCTGCTTACGTCTACAATATATATCATAATCATTCCTACACTGTGGAATCCTGTAGCACGGTGTTTAGAGCACTCGCCTTATAAGCAGGAGACCTGGGTTTCAATTCCAGGCAGGGTGAAATCTTGGGCAAGTTTCCTTACTCAACAAGCCTAATAATAATCCCTCCAAAAGAAAACTCCCCAAAATGGGTCATTTCAATCTACGACTTTTTGTGGGACACTGCTGTGCGCGATTGGCTGCCATCTTTCACCCACATATATACAGTCCATTCACTTTACAGTAAATTCTGTAAAGCGCTTTGAGACATCTAGTAGACTTGAAAAGCTTGATATCAAATGCAAGGATTAGTATTATTACATTTGAAATAATACCTTATCATGTCAAAACATCTCAAATCTCTTCACAGAATTTCCTGTAAAGTATTGCGTCTGTATTTTTGTAGGCAAACGAGGCAGGCAATTTGGGTACAATGTCTCACAAACAGCCATGAATTGAATGATTTTTTTTAATGGGATCTTTAATGCCCATCTTACCAAATGGATATCAATATCTTATTTGAAGCATATGATGCCAATATTGAAGTGGTGAGTCAGCTCTATAGTATGAGTTTAAAGTTTCAAATTGTGGCTTGAAACCACAACTTCCTAACTCTGAGATGGCAGTGTTACCAATGCCAGTCGAGTGGAAGAGCTGGTTGGTGGATTGGGGAGTGAGGATTTGGAAAGATAGTGAGGTGCCAGGGAGTGAGTGGATGTAAACACCATATCATGTAAGGACAAGAAGAGCCAGCAAAAATGTGTCTTTTATCAATCCCAGGTCCATGTAAAAGAGCAGTACACTAACCTACTTGGCCTCTTTGTCATGAAAAAAAACACTCTGGACATCTAATGTGCATTATTCTTATGGGTATGATGGCAATAGCCTTTATCACTTCTATTTTTACCCTAGCTTGCGTTTGTTTTGTGAACCACTTAATTCATTCGGTAATTTTATTAGTTTAGCAATGAATTTACAAAAACTAAGAATTAGAATACCTAATGATTATTGGCCCAGATGTGAGCAAAATTATAGCATTAATAGTCCAATCTAATTTGACAGTTAGAAAGTTGCTTTTTAGTCAAAGGCATTTTAAAAGCCAAATGGAAAAATCTTAGTGCAAATAATATGTAAAACGTGCAATGGGAATATAAAATGCATCTCTTCCAGCAAACCCCATGTAGATGCCACCACCTCACAATAAATCTGATCCCGATATATTGTATGCTTAAGAGCAACAGAGGCAGTAATTTGAAAAAAGAATCTAAATCACATTAAAACTGTGACCTCATGCTCCCAGCATTTAATACTTCTAAATATTTTATAGTTATGTTGGCTTGTAGCTTTTTATTAACAATGACTTTATTTGACTGTAAAACATATTTGAGCAGTTGATAACTGCGCTGCCAATGTCTATTGAGCAATTGACTATTATGATACAGTCAGTAACCGTAGAGTGATGTTTATAAGGAGGGTGTCATGAAACCAATAGTTTTGAGATGTAAAGTATGCTCAAAGCGACTTAAGGCATTAGGTTTTCTCCTCCCATTGGAAGGCTGGCTTCAGTACTGATGTACTTCACTGTGCTTTCAGATCAGGGAGTTTTTAATTTTGACTGACTGACAGGTCATACCATGATGTATTTGGCGTTTTAATTTGGTTAGTTTCCTACAGTACTTAAATCGCAATCACAGATTGGTTATGAATTGGCAGATTAGCTGGGAATTCGATTTGTGTACGAGAATCTGATTTATTATTCATCAATTCAATACTAAATCAGATCACTACAAAGGGATTGGGAACTCCTCTACCCATCATGCAAAGCAAAACCTGTTAACAAAGTACCAATGCAGTCACACATGAAATGCTGTCAGATCCTCTTTCAGTTACTGACCTTGAGCAATCAGTCTCCTATGTCTAACAGTAATTGACAATATTACCATTACTTTGCAGTGGTGTGTGGAAAAGGCAGGTAAACAGGATTAAATTAATTGAATGTATTGTTCTTTCAAAAAGCCAGCACACGTATGATGGGCTGAACTTGAAGTTTGGGGCTATACATTTCTATAGTTCTATAGAGTAACCAAGCGGGTGTCTGAAAGGCATGGATTCTGATCGGAGAGTGATGCTCATATTGTGTAAATCCACCCGTATATTTCTTACAAACTCTAAGGCACTATTTGTGAATCCCCTCATGATCAGCCACATTTTCAACCCCAATAAATTTGTCAAATTGCACTGACTGCTGGTCTCCAAGTAAAGGCAGCAGTGAAAGTGTGCCAGCAATGCCAAACAAACAGCAATGGGTTGAATGATGAATTCATTCGAATTTGGTTGAGGAAGAAATACTGCCCGGGCCATGAAATTGTTAACATGTGATGAAACAATCAGACTAGACCTTGATTTAACATGTACTGTACTCTGAAGGGCACTTCCAACAGTTACCATGTGCAAGATTCAGGTGATATGCAGTTTGCTTTTCCAGTTTAAGCTATTATCAAAATCTGTGCCATTAGCTTATATCTTTGTGACATGCTATAACTTATCAATACCTCAGGCCTACTCCTCCATTGAAGCAACTACTGTAAATCCAAACTCCCTGCTTCCTATACAATGCTCCATTATACGGTGATAAATATTTTCAAATTATATTTAATTTTAAGATTAAATTGCTAAATGCAACATCAGGCAGTGCTGGTCAATACAACAATAACATTACTGTTTATCCCAAAAGGGTTGAGCAGACAATTGTGTTTAGGTGTGATCCGGACTTAATCTGGGTCACTGATTTCAAAAGCATTGCCTTTTGCAGTCAGTCATACATCACATCATGGAATTCTCCCATCACCATCATTGAGGAAAATACTATACAGTACACAGTACACAGCCACACTGCACACACCAGCATTGCAGTTACTGTGGGCATCGATTTGTGTTTTGTGATGGGAGCGACGATATTTGCAAACATTGCTTTACCAACCAGGATAACATAATCCAACACATGGATGAAATTCACATGGAAATCGCGCCAACTGTTTCTCCCCCCCCCCCCCCCCCCCCCCACTCCCCACCAATGGCCTATGTGAGATTATGGGAATTATTCTATTATTAGAATCACTAGGTGTTATCCCGGTGATGGAGTTTGCAGCTTTCAGTGGATTTCTGCCCGAGTCAGCAACCTCTCAATGGTTCAAGAAAAAAATAATGATCAGCCTCTAAAATGAAAGGATCGCGTTTCCTTGTGGATTCAGAAACACAGGGCTGCAGGGGGTGAGAGCAAATAACATGAATAACAAAACAGTGTGTCTTTTGTCCTTGATCTGTCAAAGAATCTCCCACCATTCGCTCCTTTGGATCTGAACAATTTCCCTGCAATGTCTAGGAGGGCAATTAAACTAACGTCCCTTCCCCCCCCACCCACCCCCACACACGCCCTACACTCTCCCCCAAATGAATGACATGTCTTTGGGGACAAACGATCGATTACCGTATATCATTTGACTGTGTGTGTGTGTGTGTGTTTGGTGTCTGGGCGATCTGATCAGAGCAGCCCAGCCCTCCCCTTGACAAGTGCCTGGGAAACAGCATTTCATTTCCATCCCATCACCTCTGGTAAACAGATGCTCTCTTTATTATTGCAAATAGCACAAGTCCCTGCCCCCCCATCCTTCCTCCACACCCACCCCTGCATTCAAACAAAATCCCTCTGGTGGGAATCTGACCAGATGCAGAAAGGTAAAGAATGTAGATCGATTCATTCCCTGTAAAACCACAGCCATCGCCTGCCTCCATCCCTCCCTCTCTCTCCCTCTCCTTGACTGACTGACTCCACAGACGGTCAAGGCTCCAAGCTTCTCCCCAAACCATTCCCCACCTCCTCTCTATCCTTCTCTCTCTCTCTCTCTCTGTGTGTGTGTGTCCCCCACCCCCCCTCTCTCTCTCTCTCTCAATGTAATGGGATCAATCGCTGGACAAAAACAACCCTCTGTCTTTCCCTTTCTTTTCCTTCCAAACAAAGCATCTCGTCTCTCTAAACATGCACGTTGTATCACAGTGAGACACACACACAGACACAGACACACACAGTCTCGACAGTGAGCACGGCTTACCGAAATTCTCGGTGTGTCCTCCTCGTCTTGGTTTAACAAGGACATGTTTGCTGTCATGTGGTGTGAGGGCAGAGGGTGGGGTCAGGTTTCCAGCTTCTACACCAAATTGACAGTCGAAAGGTCTCGCCTTTCAGGACTCTTGTTAAAATAAAATACACACGAAAATCTATTGCTAAATGCTTCTTTGTGTGTATGTGAGAGAGAGAGAGAGGGTGGGGGGGGGGGGGGGGGGGGGGGGTGAGAGAGAGGGAGGGAGCTAGGCTGATAACAAAAGGTGTCAGTCTGCAACCGTCTGCAGAGAGTTGGGAGCACAGCTCCTTCTAGAGGCGGCGAGCTTTATATACTAGATATAATATTTTTAAATATTCTTCTCATCTCCTATTACCTCGGGAAGCGCTTTGCATTCACCCGCACAGGTGACTCCAGCAGTCACCGAACGCTCCAGCCACCGGACTGCCCCCAGCTGGCCTCAAAGGGGGCGATCAAATGGCAGATTTATTTCATTTCCAACATGATTCCGGAGATGACCTTTCCCTCACCTCCCCCCCACCCACAGTCCCGCGTGAAACTGGACAAACCCATCCTTGTCAAAGTGACGGATGAAACACAGCACCCGAGCACTGATTCATTTTTAATCACTGAGTCACTTTTATACTGTATATGTAGATGTCTATGTATATATACTATATATTGTATATATATGTGTGTGTGTATTGGCAATGGGGGCAGGCCACAAATATTTCTCCCACAAATGTACGGTCAATTCATTTTACAGTGTTTTCCGTGAAGCGCTTTGAGGCGTCTAGAAGATGCGAAAAGCGCTATATCAAATGCAAGGCTTATTATTGTTATGATACATGTACTGTATTATAATTACTTTGATTATTCCCGGGGCTTCTATTTAACAATATTAATAATGCGACGCAAATGAATATCCTTTTGTATTCGAAACAATCAGTAACATTCAAAACATGTATTAAAAAATAACCCCCCAACCCCCCACCCGCCCTCCTAAAAACAACTGCCAAGAGCTGAATGTAGAGAATGAAAATACTTGAGAGGAATAGAGATAGGTTGCAGGTTGATACTGCTGTGTAGAGTTTATTGTAGGGAGGGGTGGGTGGGGGCAGTGATGAAAAATGGTAGCTGTACAGGTAATCTATGCAGCAAAGTAGGAGTCTTGTTCAGAGTGATGTCTGATTTTAACTACTGTCTGACCGTCTGTCTGCCTGCCTTTCATCAGTGGCTGTCTGTCTGTCTGTCTGTCTTAAACAATGTACTGTGTCTGTCTGAATGTATCAGTGACTGTGTGTCTGTATCAGTGTCTGTCTGTCTGTCTGCCTTAAACAATGTGCTGTGTCTGATTGCCTGTATCTGTGACTGTCTGTATCAGTGTCTGTCTGTCTGCCTTAAACAATGTGCTGTGTCTGATTGCCTGTATCTGTGACTGTCTGTATCAGTGTCTGTCTGTCTGCCTTAAACAATGTGCTGACTGTCTGTCTGCCTTAAACAATGTGCTGACTGTCTGTCTGTATCAGTGACTGTCTGCCTGCCGTAAACAATGTGCTGTGTGACTGCCTGTATCAGTGCTGTGTCTGACTGCTGAGTTGACCCCAAGTGAGACTGACTGACTGACTGACTGCGGCAGAGGCTGATGTGTTGAGGGGGCAACTTAAACACACAACAGCTACTGCGCAGTTCATCTAATCTCAGCTCTAACACAGTCCAGACCGAACAAAAGAACGGGTCCACATGAAAGTCACGCATTGACATCTAGAGAATGAGTATCCCCCCCCCCCCCCCCCCACTCCCCCCCAGACCCTTTGTGTTCCTTTTAATGATAAATCCCCCTCCCCCACTTATCAGCTGAAATGCGACATGAATGGTAGGCACTTACAGGCGCAAACATATGCAATATATAGTATATATACACACAGACATATCGGTCCACACACACATATACTGTATATACACACACAAATACACAGTACACACACACCTATACTGTATATACACACATATATATACACAGTACACACACACAAAAACATATACACATATATATACACAGTACACACACACACATACACAAACACATATACACACATATATATATACACAAACACATATACACACATATATATATACACAAACACATATAAATATACACACAAACACACACACATATACATAATGTACACAGAAACTCAAATACAAACACACACACATTATGCACCCAGACAGACACGACTGCTTTGAAACAAGTTTGTTTTTATCTCCTTTTTTATAAAGTGTTTGTAATAGTTTTCCCCCCAACGAATCATCCCGGTCCCGCCACCCCCTACCCCCACCCCCACAATAAATGGGAAGATTCACTTTCCCCCCCAAACACAAACAAACAAGAAAAACAGAAAATAAGATGGTAATGAAAGAGAGAGAGAGAGAGAGTGGTGGGGGGGGGGGGAGAAGGTGAAGCCAGAGCCTGTGATATGTAGTCTTTGCTCTAATACCCCATTACCTTGCCCTGTGCCCAGCCCTGAAGCAGCTCCTTGCCTGTGGCGGGTCTGATCTCCAGTGGAGCCCTCTCCTCCCTCTCGCTGGGGGAGCTGATGACCGAGCCGGAGACCTCGCTGACATCGCTGGCTGTCTCACTCAGACCGTCTGACTCGGGCGACAAGACGTCCTGCCCGCCGCCCCTGCCGGCTTTACAGCTGCTGCGCCGACCCACGCTGTAGGCGTCGAAGTCTATTGTCTTACTCTCGTAGGCGCCCTCCACCGTGCAGAACATGCCGCCGTATTTCTGCCGGGGCGTCTGAGCCGCGGTGCCCGGCCTGGCCAGGTACACGGGCAGCTCATCCTCCGGCTTCCAACGCCTCTGACTCTCAGACATGGCTTTAGGAGAGGGCGTGGGGAGGTGGGAGAGAGGGAGGCGGGGGAGGCGGGGGGGAGTCTTCCAACAAAGACTAGACTAGGAGAGGCTAGGAAAAGCGGACCAGACTCACTCCAATTCAACTCAATCTATTATTGTCCCCCACCCCCTTCCTCCCCTACTTTTCTCTCCCACCCTCTTCCCCCCACCTCCTCCTCTCTCTCTCACACACTCACTCTCTCACACTCTTTATTTCTCTAACTCACTCACTAACTCTTTATCTCTCCCAACCCCTCACTCACTCACTTTGCTTCTTTCCTTATCTCTCACTCACTCACTCACTCTTTCTCTCATTCACTCACACTGACTCACTCACTCACTAAAGTAAAAAGGAGTCGATGGATCTGAGCCAAGATCTGGCGAGTCAATGAATCTGCTGGTGGCTGGAGAGTAGATGTACATCATCTGACACGGAAGTAATAGAGTCTGCACGTTGCATACATTTCACACACACAAAAAAAAAGTATCCTCACTGGATATAATGGGCAACCTTTCTGTGTCTGTCTGTCTGTCTTCAAATTCCTCCCTTTATAGGAGGAGCGTTGGAATGAATTATTAGAGGGAGGGTGAGCCAGGAGTGTGTGTGTGTGTGTGTGTGTGTGTGGTGGGAGAGGGAGGGAGAGTGGACCTGCTCAAAGCATCTCGATTGAAACGATCAATCACAGCCAGCTTGGGAAGCTGGCCACGGCAGATCTGAATTTACCATGAGCTGTCCTTTCAGCACCCCCTTGTTGCAGAAACACTGACTCACTCACACACAAGCTCACATTCACATAAGGCAGCTTCACGGCTGATGACAGCACAGCCCAGCCTGGCTCATTGGCAGGACCTGGAAGGGCAGAGCAGTCAGTGGGAGCAGGGAATCATCAGCCTCTTAACCCTGCCAGCCATAGCCCTCACCAGTAAGGTGGTCATAGCTGGACAAGCAGTGGAAAAGCTAAACACAAAATACTGCAGAAGCTCTGGGACGCTGCCTGTCATGGAGGGCACTGTTCTCATTGTGGTTAGATTCCAGCAGTGCCCATGGCTCTTGCCAACCCGCACCTAATACTTTGGGAAATTAAGCAGGATGCGTCCCTCCAGGGGGAGAGTGCGCATTGTATTCCATCAACCTATCTCTGGGATTTATTTCCGTGTAGGTGCGATGAATCTCTCACTGTTGTTGGGATACTCTTAAGCATGGGTTTCCGCGTGTGTCAAACACCCAGCTAGCCCAAAACACCCACCTAGCCAAAAACACCCAGCTAGCCCAAACCACTCAGCTAGCCTAAAACACCCACCAAACACCCAGCTAGCCCAAACTTGCCCTGCCTGGGATTGAACCCAGGTCTCTCACTTGTGAAGCAAGTGCTCTAACCACTGAGCTACAGGACTACACAAAATCCAAACCAAACAGAGTTCCATGCATTTCACTTATACATGGAAATTCCAGGTAATAAAATAGGAATCAGAGAATTGTTCCTGAATAGGGGAACTAGTCACGTATATTGTTAAAAGAATGAAGGCAAAATAGTAGTCACTGGGAACACTCAGCAGATCAGGCACCATCTATGGAGAAAGGAAAAGTGAGTCAACGTTTCGGATCCACGACCCTTCGTCAGAACTGAGTTCAACAATGAATCATCAATCGATACTGATGGCCCTTGTATCTTTCAGACAATAGCCTCATTTTTTTTTTCTCTTGAGCTGTGCAGAGCTATGATTCCACACTTGGGGCACCCAAAATCATGTCACATCGGGTGGCCCGGTATTCACAGTGAGTGCTGAATAAGATCCCCAGCTGAGTCCACCAACAGTACAATATGCAAACAGAAATGTCATAATCCAGTCAGGAAGGCCTGGAACAGATGCATGAAGTCCACCCCCATCAATGCCATCCCAATGGGTCATTGATGGTTGCATCAAATAGGGTGGATTACAATGGGTAGCCATTGTACATGTTTACACCTATAGAAATCATGATGCGGGGCTCACTCACATGGCATTTCAGAGGCTGGAATCAACAGGCAAAACAGAGTGAAATCCTAAGCAAAATCTGGAAAATAAATTGCAGCAAGAAAAGCGATTCTATTTCATTTTAATATAAAATGCATACCTTATACAATATACAAATGTATAGAAATCATTTACATGTGACCAGCATATAAAAATAACCGTACAATTTTATTAACAAGTAAATCAACAGGTTTAAGTAACTTTTTCCATGTTATTTGATAAACATCTTATAAACGTGTGACGTACAACCATTTAGTAAACATTGGTAACTATAATATGTATTTAATAATCTGTACATTGGAAATCTGATGACAGACTTCTCTTACACTTCTATTGTTTAATAAAGTGCATATCTAAACTCTACTCCATTATTTTGCCCCCTTTTTTGCAAGGCCTTTGCAGACTAAGAAAAAATGTTTATAGCCGAGTATTACAGAGAAACTCTATTACAGTCGGTGATATCTAATCAGATTTTGCTCTGGAGAGACAAAACCATTTTGGTTTGTGCAGAAATTAGTATTGGTGTAATTGCTTCCTCTCTGCCTCCATAAGGCACTAAAGGATTTTGTAAAGTGTCAGAAACAAATTTAAAACCTGGTTGTGATTGTGTGTGAGGATATCTGTTTTTTTGGCCCATTGGAAAAGAAATGCAGAAAATATGTGGGTATTGTTCCTTGTAGGCTGGTATTTATGTAAATGGATTAAAGTTTAGATCTGCTGTTTGTAACAAGGCCACAGTACAATAACAACCACTCATGCACTGCAGGATTTGTTTTTCTATCAACAAACATTACATAGTTTCAGAAGAAAGGGAGTGCAAAGGGACTCTTCAATTGGATCCATTTCCTCATTTGAGCAAAATTACTATGTCTCATGCAACAACAAAAAATCACCGAATGCTTTTGGATTATCCACAATATTGTTCAGTGAAAGCTCAAAGTTACTGGCAAATTTATTTGTGAAATCAAATCACCCCCATCTACGTTACTAGTGATTAAATAGTACAGAGCATAATGCATATGCATCAACATTAACAATGTTTAACAGTATCGTCAGAAAGGGAATTGTGTCAATTGAGGAAAAACATCTGGTATAAACCATTAGAGGCTCCTAAAGTTAGTAGTACCACAATAAGAACCAAGCAAATCAAGGGACTTGGGATGATATCATATGTTTCCCAGTTTAATAATTCACAGATTTTGGTATTGGGTACCTCAGAGAAGACGGAAGGGATAATGTTCTAATATTTTAGATAACACTTTCACACTCACTTGAAACCCACCAGTATTGGAAGCTTTACCCTCCAACCTTTACAGGATTGTTAAATGCAGCAGCAACTGAAGGACTGATCCCATTGTAACCAATTCTCATTGTTTTGTGGGAAGCAAATTTCTGTCAAGAACAAATTTAGGAAGAATTACACTCCCACGACACCTCAAACGCTGTCAGTGCAGTCATTTTCTTCAAAAATAAATTCAAAGTAGTTTTTTCTTCTTCTTCAGGCGCAATAGACAATGAAAAGTGCAAACAAGTAGTCTCATCCTGTACACATGATATACAAATATAGAACAAAGAATAAATAAGCACTATTGCCTCCTGAATAAAGTCCTGAGATGCACTTCAAAAGAAGTGAAATGTTAAACAAATCTGCTTAGTGATAACTGCACTAAATTATTATTTTTGTTTAAAAAAAAGGCCCTTGACGTCAGTCATGCAGAAGACTAGTATCAGAATAGAGAGATGCAAAGTAGTCCTGTTGTCTCCTCTGCATGTACCGGCTTATTAAGATCTGCACATGTGCAACTATGGTGAGTGGTGTTCTGTGAATGAATTCAAGAGAAAGTCCCTTTGTTTGCTGTTTATCTGAGTCACAAATCAACATTCCAAAACAATATTCTCACACATATAAACTATGTTTGAATTCGCAATTTCCTTTTCACAAATTGATGAACTGAATGCTGAGTACCATTACTTCTGAGGAATTGGAATGTTGTGCTGTTTTGTATCTGTCTGCCTCGAGAAGAAGCAGACTAATGGCACCACTCACTGTACAGCACCACAAACTCTGGTAAGAATTGCGATCCAGATTTTTTAGGCTTACATTTTAGTTGCTAACAGTTACTGGTATTGAGTTAGAGTTTTTTTTTCTGACCAAACATGGAAGAGAGCGCATAAAGAACATTGGATACAAACTTCAAAGACCAAGTGCAAAGGTCCTGGATGTTGGCAAGGAATACAAAGCAGGAACCAAGAGGAAGTTAACATGAGAATTAAACACATATACCTTGTAACATTAAAGGCAAAGATTAATTCAAGGCTGTGACTTTGCTGGGTGTTAGCACCAAATGGAATTTGAGGATAAACTTCACTTGCAGATATTCTTAACCTGTATTCATAGGGCACAACCGTTCATTGTTCTAGCGGAGCTGTGGCTTTCACAAGCAGCGTTGTACATTTAGATCTTCTGCACAGCAAGCTTGCCCTTTCAATTAACCTACAAATATTTTCAGAAAAAGAGGAAAGAACACAAGAAACCCAATTCAGTCTTCACATAGCAACATTTAGGATACCGTACATCTTTTTATATATACAGTATGTGTAATGTGTGTATATATACAGTATATATAATGAATCAGGATGGTAGATTAACATGCATTTCAATCAATCAATAAATCAATCAATCAATCAATCAAAACTTACATTTATATAGCGCCTTTCATGTCGAAAGAACATCCCAAGGCGCTTTATGGTGCTGAATCAATTATGACTTTTTATAGCACTTTTTAAGTAAAAAAACATTTTTAGGTATACACCTTGTATTATGTGATCAGAGGCACATAAGGGACTTATCAAGAGTTCTAGGAGCTTGAATAAGTTGCATTGTACATTTAGATCCTTCGGATCTAAATATCCATTTCACCTTTCAATCCTGCAAATATTTTCAAAATCAGAAGAAAATAGTAAAGGGCTGTTTCAATGCCCATCTTGGTAAGTTGTCACACAGTGCATTATGAGATGTGGTGGGTGTCATCTCTCGTCATCATAGCAGAGATTTCAGTATCATACCACTTAAATGAATACTTGTGCGGTGAGACTCAACAAAGGTTGCACAACTAAACCACTTGAACCATGAGGCAGTATGATTCAGCTGATTCTATATTAAGGACGTCCGTATTGAAATCACATTGTTATGGGCAAATATATTGCACACAAATTATAATACATCTCAGGAAACAAATTTTAACCCATGCATGAATGGACGTATTATCACTTCAGATGAAAGGGATCACACCTCAGCCTCACCTCTTTCACACACGTTTCAGTAGCAGACGTCTGTTCACATTTTGATTGTGGAGATGTTCAGAGCAGCTGGAAATATTGGGTAACCCAGGATCTCCTGGAGATGAACCCATTGTCTTTGTCTGAAAGAGAAAAATAATTTACTCCAAAGCATATCTATTAATTATTATTGTTAATAATCCTTGTATTTGATGTAGCACCTTACCGAGTCATCAAAACTCCTCAAAGTGCTTCACATGATTTTAATGTAATGTTTAGTGCGTTTGTGATAATAGACAATTTGAAAGTGGCAGAAAATTTATGCATAGCATTGTCAAGTGCCCCAGTATACGCTACCCAGCAGGAAGGGCGAGAAAATGCAAGTTGTTATTGTTGTCTCACAAACGGCCATCAAGCTAAGGGGATTGTTGGCCAGTACCCCAGGAGAAATCATTTTGGTTTGAATAGTGCTGCAGGAAATTTAATGGCCATCTGAATCGGCAGATTAAACGTCAGTTTAATATCTTATCTGAAGGAAGGTGGCTCCAACAATGCAGTGCATCCCAAGGAGATTTGTGCTGCACTAAGAGACATTATGAGGAAGACAATCATCACTGGGAAGGTCCTAATAGATTGGAAGCAGGTAAATGTAGTTCTCATATTCAAGAAATTGCAGAATCATACCAGGCTACTATAGACCCATTATCCTGACCCAAATAATTAGAAAACAGATGGACTCAATCATCATAATAAAAAGGGTTTTTGACTATGTAAAAAGAATCCATTGAATGACCAACAACATGGTTTCAGAAGGGATTATTTGACCAATCTCAATATTGTAGAAGTTAACATTCCAAACTGATTATGAGAAGCCATGAGACGTAGTATAACTAGGTTTCTAAGAGGTTATCAAGCGTAAGGCATGGACGTGGATTTGGAATTGGCTCAAAGGAAGAAAATTAAGACATTATTATGGAAGATGGTTCACAACGAGAAGTATTAGGTGAGGCCTCAGATGGCTATATTGGGACATCCCCTTTTCTTCTATACATTAATATACAGACTCAGTGCAAGGTTCCTACATTTACAGACAACACCAAGTTGGGATAACAATGAAATCAAAGGAGGCAGCAAAGATCTTAGAGAGAGAGATCTCATTAAGATTATGCATGTGGGCTGTTGATTGGCAAATAAAATTAGTGCAGATAAATGACTGTGAATTTCTCACAAAACACACAGTCATTATATTATATAATAACTTTACATTATATCCAGTGAAGCACTTTGGGGCATCCTCCCAATCTGAAAGGTGCCATCTCAAATTACCTATTACTTAAATAAAAGGCAATTAATATAGGAATTAAGAATTGGAGGCCCATGTACTCCATAGATGGCATCAAGAACATAGAACCATGGATACTGAAAGTTATGTAGGGATGTTAGTTGACTCTAGGTGTGTTCACCATGATAAAATGTGTGAAAGTGGGAGGCAGCAATCAATACAGCAAAGAAGATGCTCGGCTATATTACCAAATTAGTTGAGTTCATATCCTTAGAAGTCATATTTAAGGTAGATAGAGCTCTAGTCAACTGCACCTAGAATAATGAGTACACTTGTGGCTTCCATGATATAGTGGAACCTATTGAAGCCCAAGATGCCGTATAGAGGAGAGCAACGAGGAAGATCTCCAATATTAGAGGAATGAGCTGTGAACAACATTAGACAAGCCAGCATCACTTCAGAGGAGGATTTGTTGCTTTAAGCTTTTTTTTGTAAAAACAAATATTTTGACGCTATCATGCCTGATTTAGAGTGTGTTTTTTTTGCCAATAACCGCAGAGCCCAAATCACCATGGAAACTGCACCAAAATAAAGCATCTCCTCAGTTTGAGATTTAAGAGGAAAGAGATAATTAATCCGACAACCACTGATTTGTATAATTAACAGTCTGTTGCTATTAAATTGTCTAATGTGTGCATTTCTTCTGGATAAACCAGGAATAGTATTTTTCCTACCCATTTCACGGATTTTGTTTGCAGCTGTCATGCTGAAGCCCTCACTGCACAATGGAATGAAGAAAAACTCTGCATATTCTGCTGCAGTAGATCTGTACAGCAGATCTCTGTCCTGTCAGAGAGCGTTTGCAAAATAACCACCATACATACAGTCCATCAATGTATGCTGCTGCATATGAATAACTAGAAACATGATGGGATTACAGAACATTCCCTAATCTGCGGAAATATGACGTCAAATAAGATATTTTCGTTTTGTTATGGAAATACAATGGCATTGCAGTTGAACTTTAAAACTACAGATCAGTTCTGGAAATCTGTCATCAGCATTTCTGTGCTTTGAAACGTCTTCCTCAAAGGCACTATGTAAATGCTAATTGTATTGCTTTCAAAACAATGTTAGAAAATGTCTCATAATGAACTGTTTTGTTTGTTTTAAGGTTAATGATTCAACAACAAAAAAATTATATTTGCTTAGCACCTTTCCCTTTGTGGTTCTATCAAGCAAAATAAACTCTGTTCTTACAATGATTTGTAAAGAATCTTAAATTATTTTCTTATTAGTTTGCATCCCTCTAACGTGCCTCCTCCCTCTTCACTGTTAAAGCTCGCCTTTAGATCTAGAGTCCCAGTTCTGACGAAGGGTTGTAGACCCGAAACGTTGACTCACTTTCCTTTCGCCATGGATGCTGCCTGACCTGCTGAGTTTCCCCAGCAACTTCTGTTTTTGTTACTTGATCTATGTGGTTCAGTTCCGCAGCTCACAATGTTTAAACTTACTGAGCCTCAGAGAGACGTCAGTTGAAAAGGCTCAGGATGCAAAACAATTTGCAAAAGCAGTATTTAACCATTAAACCAGTTTCAGGATCAACACAAAGAGCAAAATCTGCATTATGAATGCTTCTTTATTTCTTCTCACATACACTAACCCCAGAAAAGTAAAATCAACTGCTGAGTACATATTGACGAGAGTTCAGTCCGTTACTCAACTCAACCAGGGCACTGCACCAACAACAACACAAAATTACATTTATAGAGCGCCTTTCATGTCGGGAGGACGTCCCAAGGTGCTGAACAGTTAGGTCGGGACACAAAAGGGGATGAAGAGTAGGAAAGGGGGGAGAGTTAGGAGGGCAGCAGAAGGCATGGTCAAAGAGGAAGGTCTTGAGACCGGCCTTGAAGGAGGAAAGGGAGGAAGAGAGGCAAAGGGATTGCAGGATGGAGTTCCAGAGTGTGGGGGCAGAGAGGCTGAATGCCCGGCATTCATGGGGCGGTTCGGGCGGGGGACATGCAGCAGCCCAGCGCCCGCTGAACAGAGGGGACAGGCAGACTGATAGGGACACAGCAGGTCAGAGAGATGGGCGGTGGCAAGGCCATGAATGGTCTTGAAAGTGAGGAAGACGATCTTCTGGGTGATGAGGAATTCGATCCTCTGGGGGATGGGGAGCCAGTGGAGATGGGCGAGGGTGGGAGTGATGTGGTCTCCGAGCTTGGTGCGGGAGAGTACACGAGCTGCAGAGTTCTGAATAATCTGCAGCTTGTGAAGGGAGGAGCTGGGAAGGCCAACAAGGAGAGAGTTCCCGTAGTCAAGCCTTGATGTGATGAATGTGTGGACAAGTGTTTCACCAGCATGGGGGTGAGGTAGGGTGGAATTTCCACTGACACTGATCTTGGGATTAATAGCAAAGTCAATGTAGGGCTCCTGCTTACAATCCTCACTCTCCGCTTGACCTCCAGTGAAAGTGATGACATTATTAATGATATTATTCATCATTATATTAAGGATCATCTTAATTTAAAAAAATATTAAATAGCACCATGGATGCTAATGTTGGAGAATGGAACATGTAACCACTCACTGAACAAATTGTGTACCTTTACCCTAAATTAACACAATGCAATATAAAGAGTACAATGTAATGGGGTCATTTTCTCAGCACCTTTAAGTCAAAGTATAAATTTGAAAAAAATCAGAAGAATGGGCTTCTTTTCAAAATTTGCTAATAGGGTTTGAGAAGCTCCTCCACAATGGATTGTGTTTGCAGGAACACCTACATTGTTCTGAAAGGGTTAGTTCCCCCCTCCCCAGAAACCAGAGCAGTATTAAGTTGGAGAAAGCAAAACAATTCCATTATCTTATATAAAACATTAATGATATTTGACAGATTGCAAAGACACTTACTGCTTTTTGCTGTAATGTTTTTGGCAATCCAATGTTGACTTCTTCAAGAAAGCTGACTGGTGCTAGACCTCGCCTCCCATTGACCTGCAAATAAAAATATAATAATTAATTTTAAAAAAGCTTGCATTTTTTATACAGTGCCTTATGTCATCAAAATGTCTCAAAGCACATTACAAAATTTAGTGTGAAGTGTGGTGACTGTGTATTGTGGAGGCAAATGCAGCAGCCAATTTGTGCACAGCAATGATCTACAAACAGCCATGAAATGAATGATCATTTTGGGGGGATTGTTGGCTAAGACATCGGGAGAAACTACTTTCTTTTTTCAAATAGAGCCATGGCATCTTTAACATATAAACAGATAGAATTTACCACAGTTTAATATCTCATGCGAATGATGGTACCTCTGACACTGCAGCACTTTCTCAACACTACATTGGAATAAACTAATTCATCACCAGGAAGTAAAAGGCACCAGTAACCTTTTTTCTATACATCTCTGGGATTAGCAGTTGTGTAATGTTAAACTTTTGCTCTATACAGAAAAAACGGTTTGATGTGCTTTGAGATGCTTTCACGACCAAATACAAATAACTATCCTCCTTGACAGGTAGAGAGGGAGCTAAATGGGATCTCATTAGAGCTGAACTGACACAAAGCGCCAACAGAATGTTGGAATCGCATCAATCCTCTGTGATGGTCTGTCATCCAGGCAGATCCACAGGACTCCTGGGCACTGCTTATGATCGGCCAGCCTGGTTCATCAGCACCACTTGGAAAAGCTGACCAGTTCACTGGGGGCAGGGATTCTTGCCACTTCGCTCCTGTCAACTCTGTAAGCTAAAGCACTAATGGGTAGGATGCGATAGAAAGTCCAACTCACATAAATTATTTTGGATGATATAATTAATTACATAAATAGATGCTAACTGATCAAATTTAACACTGTGGGATCATGGATTAAGAAGGTTTAAGAAGGGTTAAAGTTACAAACCTCAACGAGATATAGGAAAGGACACCCAGTGTGTGTTACTGTTCTGTAGCCTGAGGGGACTTGAAACAGTTCTTTTACAATATTGGAGCTCAGTGTATTTCCCAGCCAAACCCTTCCAGCCAACATTAAGCATAAACAAAGCCACCTTTGTACCATAAGCATAATGGAGAGAGTCAAACTGCACTGGTAACACTTTACACCATCTTCAATTAGCCAATTCTCTGATGCAAAACATGCTGGGCTCAAAATCTCTCTCGAAGACTTTACAAAAAAGACAGACTTAGGAAACTATACAAATAGAAACTGTACAAAAGAACTGGAAAACGTCCAGTAGCATCAGGAAAGCTGAATAAAAAAATAACACTTATTCAAAACAAAACTCAGTCAAATAGGCCTGCTGATTTGATATTTGATCCTGGGTAGATTTCCGCCCCCCCACCGCCCACCTCCAACTCCACATTGTCCAGCCTTATTGATCTTTATTGATTACAAACTCCCAATTGATCTTCTGGTATGCTGGAGGGATAATGGATTTCACTGATGATTAATAGTACGTACTTTACAGCCACAATCATTTCTATCTATATAATGAGGTACTTTGCTTGCATTTGAAATGAAGGTTGGGTTGCTTAGGTAAGGGAATTGTGTAGCCCCTGAATGAACATAAGAACATAAGAATTAGGAGCAGGAGTAGGCCATTCAGCCCCTCGAGCTTGCATCGCCAATCAATAAGATCATGGCTGACCTATTCTAGCTCCACCTACCCGCCTTATCACCATATCCCTTAATCCCTTGATCCATAAGAAATCTATCAATCTCAGTATATACCCACGTCCCCACTACTGCCCACATCTATCACCAGCATATTTAAGCTATAGCAAATGCACTGTGCATTGCACAGGAAGTCACAGCTTCATCTAAAACCTTTTTCTTTACTCTTTTAAAGGGTTACATCAGTTTCTAATGTGTTGAACAGAAATTACCCAAATGTGCAGGATTCAGACACCAACAGTGCTCCAGATGCCAGTGACTATGAAGCCATATAAAGACATTTGATTTCTGGCTCACAGATTGCAGCTTTTGACTGCCAATTAGCAGGAGAGCTGCTTTAACCAAAGTATTCACAGCAAAGCCACCAACTAGCGAATGAAAACGTGTATTGTATTTATATAGCGCCATTCACATCGGGAGATGTCTTAATGCACTTAACAATAATGACCTTAACATGTTTGCCCTATAGCCACCAACTCACAATCCGTGGAACTGATTTCTCACTATTTCTTGTATTAAAAACTTTTGCTGCAACTTCCTTAAAAAAAAGTAATAGATTTGTCATTTAAATCCACGACTGTCTGTGGGAGACTGCTGTGTGCAATTGGTTGCTGCACTATATCCACACAATATACAGTCAAATCACTTCACATGATATTCTGTGAAGTGCTTTGAGAGGTCTCGAAGACATGATAAGGTGCTAAATCAAATGCACGGATTATTATTATGTTTGCTATTTGCATCTTATTGATAAGACAATGTGGAGATCTGTTTGAGACAATGGTTCTCCGACTATAAATAGCAGATGCTTTCAAATAAAACAGTGAATAAACAGGAAAATGGATTTTGATATCTTGCCTTGCTAGCACACTTTTCTTAAAATTAGGCTATAGAATTTCCATAGTAACAACTAGGGAACGGCGATATGGGATTTTTCCGGATATGGATATATCGGTTTGCTCATACCTGCTTAAACCGATCTATCGAGTTTTTATACTGCGCATGCGCGTGCATTCGAAGTGCGCGTGCATTGATGGTGCGTGCGCATTTATGGTGCGCGCTCAGTCGCGGTGCGAGCGCATTGACGGTGCGTCCGCACTGACGATGCGCGCGCAGTCGTGGTGCACGCACATTTCGAAATGCGTGCTCTAGGTCCAGAAAGTTTGTAATGTTGGTGTCAAGGTCTGTTGAATTATACGATGTTGTTTGCTCCCTCCTTTCCCCTCTCCTTCTCTCCCTCCCCCTCCACTCTCCCTCTCTCCTCTCCCTCCTCCCTGTCTCCTCTCCCTCCTTTCCCCCTCTCCTTCTCTCCCTCCCTCCCTCCCCTCTCTCCTTCTCTCCCTCCCTCCCTCCCTCCCTCCCACCCCTCTCTCCCTCCCCTCTCTCCTCCTCTCCCCGCTCTCCTTCTCTCCCTCCTTTCCCCCTCTCCTTCTCTCCCTCCCTCTCCTCTCTCCTTCTCTCCCAACTTTCCCCCTCTCCCTCCCTCCCCTCTCTCCTTCTCTCCCTCCTTTCCCCTCGCTCCTTCTCTCCCTCCTTTCCCCCTCTCCTTCTCTCCCTCCCTCCCTCTCCTCTCTTCCTCTCTCCTTCTCTCCCTCCTTTCCCCTCGCTCCTTCTCTCCCTCCTTCACCCTCTCCTTCTCTCCCTCCCTCTTCTCTCTTCCTCTCTCCTTCTCTCCCAACTTTCCCCCTCTCCTTCTCTCCCTCCCTCCCCTCTCTCCTTCTCTCCCTCCTTTCCCCTCGCTCCTTCTCTCCATCCTTTCCCCCTCTCATTCTCTCCCTCCCTCTCCTCTCTTCCTCTCTCCTTCTCTCCCAACTTTCCCCCTTTTCTTCTCTCCCTCCATCTCTAAACACAAAATAGAACACACACACACCAAAAACAAAATCTAGAGATTTATTCTCCTCCATTTCTTGCTTGAAACAAACAAACAAACAAACAAACAAAACTTACATTTATATAGCGCCTTTCACGTCGAGAGGACATCCCAAGGCGCTGTACAGTCAGGTAGGACAAGAGCAGGGTGGGAAGGATCAGGGCAGGATAAAGCATAGTAGGAAAAGTAACTGTATTAGTGGGCGAAACATGGCAGCCAAATTGCGCACAGCAGTGTCCCACAATCAGTCACAGAAGTGGGACTAGGGGCAAAAGGGGGTAAAGAAGCAAAAGGGGAGGGGTCGAGGCAGGGGGGAAAAAGGCAGGAAAGTCGACTGTATATTTGTGGGCGAAACGCGGCAGCCAAATTGCGCACAGCAGTGTCCCCACAAACAATTGCGAAGATGGGGCCAGGGGAGAAAGGGGGAAAAGAGGGTAAGGGGGGAGAGGGAGGGAAAGGTGGGGTGGGTTAGGGTTAGGGAGGAAGAGGGGGGAGAAAGGGGGGCAAGGAAGAGAGGGAAAGATGGGAGGGGGCAAGATCAGGAAGAGGGAAGAGGGAGGGAAGGGGAAAAGGGAGGAGAGAAAGTGGGGAAAGGGAGTGAGGGAAGAAGAAGATGGGGGCAGGGGTGGGGGGAATCAAACAACAATAATAAACAACAAAAACAATAATATTAACAAGAAAAACAGCGACAAACAAACTAGCATGTAATTTCCACGTGTAAATGAGATCTATTACAATAGAAAAGAGAGAGACAGACAGTCTGACTGTTAGAATTAGAAGCCAGATTATCACTGCTTCTATGTGTGTGTCTAGTCAGACACACACATAGAAACAGTGATAATCTGGCTTCTAACTCTCTCACACACAAAAATAACACTTACAGCCACAAAATGCCACTTATTTTTATGTAGTCTGAAGTCTGAATTAATGTCCTTCGCTATGTGGTTTGTACCTGGGGTCCAGTTCGTTTAGGAGTTGCTTAAACCCAAGCGTCTCAACAATCGCCATTGGCAAGCTCTCCTTTGCTATGCAAAAAGTGACAGCGTTCATGATACTTTGCCACTTTTTGTCCCCTCTCTGGTACAATGTTCTCCTCTTAAATAAAGCAGGAATTGTTTGAGCTGCACTGGCCCCACTACCTGTCGCTTTCTCCGAAGCGCTGGTTCGACTTCCTGCTGTTGTCGACAATGATTTCGCTCTGAGGGCAGCGTGCTGGGCGGGGTGGTGCTGCTTAATGTGATGTCGCAGGTTGCTCGTGCTCGAATCAGATGTCTTAACCAAGACCTTGCAAACTGTACATCTATACACACCATTACTGACTGCATTGTTTTCAAAGTAGTCCCATACGGGGCTTCTTTTCCCCATGATGAGAAAGGTAAATTTTCAAACTACAATTTTCAGCGATGCGACTTTGTTAAGACGCCACGACTCACGTCGACTATACACAGTAAAGTGTGCGTGCACATCGGATGTGCGCGCCCGTTAATTGTGCGCGCGCACCGAATGTACGCGCATTCCATGCTCTAGGTCTAGGAGGTTGCAATGCCGGCGACAAGGTAAGCTGGAAAAGATCGCATTGCACTGATAATACCAACAATATTGATATATTGCCAGGAACGATATTAAAAATATAACGATGTATATTTTTAAAATCGAATCTCTCGATATAACGTTTTTTTTAGAATCACCATATCGGCATACCGATCTGAAAATCATATCGGGTTTAATCGAAAAACCGATACATCGCCGTTCCCTAGTAACAACGTGTCACACCTTAGACCTGTAGGTGTTGCCATGGTAATTATGATTGCTCATCCGAAAGTATGCTAATAATATACACTGGATAAATCTGTGGGATCAATGGCCTCCTGCTGTCCAGGTAGAGTCAGAATTAGCTATCTAATGGGGCTAATGGGACACCTTGGGACGTCCTCCCGACGTGAAAGACCCTCTATAAACGTAATTTTGTTCTTGTTGTAATGTTAATTCAAATAGCCAATGGGCTAATCGTTTTGGAAACACACCGAACAAATTAACTGTTAAAGAACCATAAAGCACTCCCGTCATTTCTGCAGGAGAGGCACATGTTTTGGGGCGGTAACTGTAACATTACCTTGGTAATCATTTCAATATTAGGATTGGTTATAGGATTGTCATAGACATAAGGGAGTTGAAAAAGAGCTGGTTGAGTAGCAGAAATGGCACTTTGAAAATGGAAAAATACTTCAGGAAAACAGGTGGATTTCCTACCACGTGCAAATTTTTGCACATCAGACAAGGTTCCACATAGGTATGTTTTCAGATGAAAATTCCTGAGGCTGAAATGGAATACACAATGTTTCCCCAGAGAAATGCACCCTGTCTTCCTAATTGCAAAAATAATTAGGTGCAGGTTGGTAAGAACCAACCCAATTGTGTTTAGTCGGGAAGTCTAACCAACTAAAACCAGATAGCTCGCCATTGAAAGCACTGCTTGGCAAATGTCCCACTGCTTATTCAGCTAGGACCACCCAGGCAGCTTTGACCATTAGGGCTTCGGTTTGCAGGGTCTAATGGGAAGAATCCCTGCTCCCAATGACTGGTCTGCGACCAGTATTGAACTTAGTTCAGCTACAAGAAGATCCTGCTTCCCTCCGTGGTCCATGAAAAGTCGTGGTCATGGAACCCTTGTGATAAAGGAAACAATACTGATCACATCATTTTGCTGGTGTTGATTTATTTGTTTTAAGTACTTGGGCTTTTAATTTTTTTTAATGACTTTTAATCTAGCGTACAAAGATAATGAAAAAAAACACACATTGCTTTATGTTCGTTAACTGCATACACTCAGCTTTCTCACCTGGGAGTTAATAAACTTGAAAACACACAAATCAGCACTAAAGACTGCTTTGTGGGAAATAAAAGCAAAGAGAGGACCTTAATCCTTATCAGGTTAACATCAGTAAATTCTATCAGGTTAACGACCTATCTATATAACACATTGATTGGGCAAAGAGACACGTCAGGGAATATAACAGTCGAAATTTGGTTTGCTGAGTGTGTTATTGATTCAATGCTGTTCAACCTCTCGACCAAAACCTCATTTATAAGACAGTTGTGGTTCATAAAATATGCCAGAATGCAGTATGGCTCTGGGAACACTTCTGGGGTTTTCAAAATAATAATAACAACAATAATAATTCTTGTACTTGATATAGCGCTTTTCATTTCATTGAGATAAGATAATATGATCCCTGCTGATGTCACTGAGCTCCATGAGCAGCACATTGTGCGCAGGAAACTGACAAGTCAGTACCAGAAGCAGGTAATCTACTGCATCTCAATATTTCCAATGATATATAATATATATGAACCTGCAGTATAACACCATCAGACTTTTTAAAACATGACCAGCTGCTTACCTCGGCCTCATAGAAGCCGTCTCTCCTTTGCTTTCCCAGTGTCCAAACAATGTCCCCTTCTTTAAAGGCTAGTTCGTGACTAGGATGGATGTTGGGACTGTCTTGCAATGGGTGATAGTCATAAATTGCAAGGAACTAGAAAAGATAAACAGGAACAAAATACTCAGACTCAGTATCAATTATCATGTAATGTTATGGTTGTGGAGGTGTTGAGCAATTTAGAATATTCTCTGGATCATTAGGCAGACCTAGAAATGGCTACAATAGCTTTCAAAAGTATATAAAGTATTTGTGGGCACATTGCTGATGAATTATAGGTCAAGTGTCTCAATTTCTAACTAGACATGTCATTAAAGGTTGTGTTCTTTTACATATTGGAGCATTTAAGACTTTAGAAATTCCCCAAGACCCTGAGCAAATCTTGAAAATGTTTGAAGATGTTATTTTAATATACATATAATTGGGCTGAGTTGCAACAGATCAGCCTCGACACATCTTGGACTCATTAATTATGGCTCTTTTTGTGATATAGACCTCATTATTGCAATTGTCCTATTCACAAGGTTCCATCTCAAAACTTTGTATTCATTCTTTCTAGACAAGACAATAATTACATCACTATTTGCTGAATTCTAATTGTTGTTTATACACACAATGTGGATTCCTTTGTGTGTTCACTCGGCTGAAAACATAAACACAAGCTTCGAACAAGGAGTTAAAGACAGGACTCCACGGAGAACCACCATTCATTGAATTGGTTGAAAGTGAAAGGAGGAGGCATGACAGAGCAGTGGTGAGTTGCAGCTTGTGGATCAGGAGCTTCATGGTTTTAATGCCGATAGGTGCTGAGATTGCAAATCTTAGCCAGTGCTGCAATCGGAGGAACAATCAGCCTCAAGCTTCACAGGGGAGTTTGTGGGGATGTTTGGGGTCCTATTCCTGGTCCCTCTTCGAAACACTTTACTAGTTGTGTGTCTGTGTGGTAGGTGAGAGAGGTCATTCTTTGCTGTGAAGCTCTATATAATTGACCGGCCTGCCAACACTCACTGGCATGACTCACACATGAACACTGGTCACTTGGGTGGAGCACCGGAGGGCAGTCATAATCTTTGGAAATGCACCTCGGCAGATCAGACCGGCAGCAGAAAGGCATTTATAAGTGGGAAGCAAATTAGAAAAATAATTGGACACATTTATTTCAGATAAAAACATAAAACAGTAATCTAAGAAGCAGGTTATATAGGCAAAGAACAGCCACACAGTTATCTATGATAAGTACTGTATTGCTTGTACATTCCTCTTACAATTCTCCTTCAACATTAATAGATGTCAGTTTGATGTATAAATTCAGCAACTCAGCCTGAATTAATAATGAGTTTGTTCAGCTGAGTCAAGCACCATGATACGCAGTCTGCATTCCTCAGGTTAGTCGCTGTTCATTAAGTGTCTGAAACCCCTTGAGTAGCATTTTCTAACTAATTTTTAAAAATAGAAAGCAAAGCCAGTATCCTGCAGTTCAATGAGCTGGAAATATAACGCACAGTGAGATCAGCCTATCAGGAATGGATTCTTCTTCTTGAGAAGAATCATAGGAATGGGGGAGGGGAAGAGCAGGGAGAGGTTTCTCTCTTACATCCAGAGACCAGTCAGTTTGATAAATAACATAACGTTGCTCATTTCAACATTAAGATTTTCACATCTTTTGTTCTGTGTTCTTGTGGGCAAACTCATTTCATTTTCATACCATTTTAAATGGCCATATTGGCAAGTTGGCACATTGCCACTTTGCTCTGAAACACTACCCTGTATGGATGGTTCCATACAATTGCACATTATTGTTGCTCTCTACTGTGTTGCACAATCTGCTTTAGGTGTGAACATGTGGGATTAGAACAATCCTAGAACATCAGCAACAACACCAAATTACATTACATTTTATGTCAGCACAAAACTCAGCACTCTATGTCAATCTCTACTGCAGGCAGTGAAGGACATTACTTGACATTACTTTTTGCATTGCCTGAAAAGGTGGTAGAGGCTGATTCGATAACAACTTTTAAAAGGGAATTAGATCTTTATTTAGGGAGAACAGGTCTATTAGGCTATGGGGAGCGGGCAGGGCAGTGGGATTGAATCGCTCTTTTCAAAGAGCCGGCACAGACTAGATGGGCCAAATGGCCTCCTTTTGTGCCGTAAAATTCTATGAATCTATGAAGGTTACAATGAACCATGAAACTCCATCTGTTGGAACCATTTTTACAAGTAAAAACTAATTTATTTACCTGCTCTGTTCATTTGAATGAATCAACTTTGTTTTAAACACCGTTTATTTCTAACTCTCAAAGAACCCAATGATCAACATGAAGATACGGCTGAATACTTGCTCCCACACACCCCAAATATCAACCAAGTATGGCCGCCAATCTTCCTCTCTTGTTCAGGTTAAGAAAAAGGTTAACTCTTCAATTATCAATATAGATCACTGTGGCAACAATCACATGACTTTCCTCAAGGGAGTTAGCTTGGCCAGACATAGAAGCAAGGAATAAAAACACAAATACAGGAAATCTACCGCAGGTTAGTCTACAGCACAGAAAGGAATCAACCATTCAAGCAGATGTGTCCATGATGTTGTTAGCTGAATTCCTCACTCGAGCGATTTGCTCTTGTCCTTGTCCACCCCTCCTCCGCCCCTTATTTCTTTGCATCCTTTCAAAGGGGGGCACTCCTCTTCGATGGTCCCATTGGCAACTCTTAATCCCCCACTTCCCTCCCCACCCCGTCCCCAGATCGGGTCTGACACAGTGACTGTTCAGCGCCTTGGGACGTCTTCCTGATGTGAAAGGTACTATACAAGTGTAATTTTGTTGTTGTTGTTGTTCCCTCAAACAAACTCCATATCCACATTTCACCAGTTCTGGCCAAGCTCCACTGTCACCCCATCACTGAACAGATCAACCAAGACCCTCGTAGTTGTGTTCAAATCCCTTCACTCCCTGTCATCTCCCTTCCGCTCTTGATCTCCCTCACTCCCCAATCCACCACCCAGTGCCTCCATTCAACTGGATTGTCACTCGCAGTCTCCGCTGGAAGTCACGCATTCAGCCACTTAGCCTCAAAACTCTGGAACAGTCTCCCTCAATCCCTTGCCCCAACTCTCTCCCCTTTTTCAAGTCCCTCCTGAATACATTCCTTTTTGTCCGTGCTTATGGTCACCTCCCCCATGGCTCAGAGTCAGGCTCTGCCATGTTAAGTGCTCCAAGATGCTACCGTGCGTGGACGATGATGAATGCAAATTGTTTTTTTTATGTTGTCTCCCGATGGAGCCTGTTCCACAGGTTTTACTATTCTTGACTAGTTGAAACAGCCTGTCATGATCTACATTGCCTAGCCCCATTACAATCTTAAAGACAGCAATCATATTGCCTCTTAATCTTTTCAACAATATTACCATTTGAAACAGATTTCCCTCTATAATTCACCAGATTGCAAGAGTGTACTGGCCCAAATTCTGCCGCTTCAAATCATCTCTCAACTGCACCATATTATTAGATGCTAGTTTCTGGAAATAACCAACTTGCACCCAGCTGAGCTCCCTCTGTCATGTCTTGCACCATTGCACATGCAAGCAATGTTTCCAAATTTTATATTCTTATTAATCAGGTTAGATTTGCAATATATCTCAGCAAACTTTAAAATTCCTATTTCTCTAAGCTGGAAATGTGACATGATCGCTGTCTTTAAGATTCTAGGGGAAAGACAATATAGATCATGACAGGCTGTTTCAACTTGTCCAGAATATTAGCACCAGAGGACACAGCCTGCGATTGAAGGGTAAATTCAGAACAAATCTATGCAAACACTATTTCAGTGAGTGAATAGCAGACTTAGAATCATAGAATTTTACGGCACAAAAAGAGGCCATTCGGCCCACTTTTGGAACTAGCTTCCGAGCGAGACACCTGAAGCAGGAAGTGTTGATTCTTTCAATCACGGTTTATTTTAGCAAATTTAGGGGATTAAGACTGATCATAAGAATTTTCTAAAATTCTGCACAATCTTAAATATAAATTTTAAAACAATGGCTAAGGCTGGGACACCTCCCCTTTCCCTCTCCACCACTTGGTATCCAACTTGTCCTTGAAAAGTGCTCTGAGATATTACCCTATGCAAAGGGCACTATGTAATTAAATGTTTTTGTTGCTGTTTTTGTACCTCTGATCAGTAATAAACCATATCCCTTTATATCTGAATAAGTAATGAGTTTGTGCTTGAAACATGGCACTGTTATGAAAATTCTATGAAACAAAAATAACTTGCAAAACCCCTATCACAACAACTTGCATTTATATAGCACCTTTCACGCAAAGAGCGTTTATAACCCCATGATGGGAAAAGGTCTTCAAGCGCTGAACAGTAATTACCAGTATATGTAGTGACATTTTTGTAAAATAATTCTGTAGCCATTTTACAGCAAAGTTCTCAGGCTTGAGGTGAAAACCTACTTATTATTTTGACCAGCACACCAAGAGATGAGAGATGCCCTATAAATCCTAGTAACTAATTTAGGTTGACTTACCATTCTTGCTTTAGGATTACGTGTCGACAAGAGGGAGCAATCCTGAGATGATTTGATTTCCTAAATTGAAAACGGAAAGAAAATAATTATAATCCTTCATTTGGATTGCAGCTTTCATGTTGGAAGGATGCTTCAAGGCACTTCAAATGACACAACAGTGTGTCAGCATGACTTAGTTGCTTGCATTCTTACTTCTGAGTCAGAAGGCTGTGGGTTCAAGTCCACCATCAGGACATGAACTCACATAGTCTCAGATGACACTCAACACCTTGTGACGCTGGGGGGTGTGCTGCTTTGTTGATGTGCTATCCTTTGGATGAGATAATAAACTGAGACCCGGTTTTCCTGTTCAAGATCCCATGGCACTATTCAAAAGAGAAGGGAGTTTCTCCCAGAGCACTGGTCAATAATCCCCCATATAAATTTGGCCATTTGTTTCATGGCTGTTTGTAGGCCATTGTTGTGGGCTGCATCATTCACCTACAAATATACAGTCACTACATTTCACAATAAATATCGTGAAACACTTTGGTGACAATTTCCCAAAGTGATGTATTGGTATTCCAAATGCAAGGTCTACTTTTATCAGGATTACTTATACAGTAAAACATAGTCCTGTACAGCATATGTTACAAACCACCACAAGAACCAATTTGTAGGAACTACACTTCACAAAAACATCTGGTGAAGCACTTTGGGACATCTTCCCAAAGTGATATGATGTGTATGGCTCAGCACATTTAACCATTCAGCCACTTCAGTAAATGACTTATGATAATCTACCAGTGATTTATGAGTGAGGACATCATCAGATTGTTCAGTTATTCGATGTCATCTTATGACATTGTGCCTTTTTTTGTTGCCTAGCCAGGTGTCTAACACATGTGGAAATCCATCCCTCTGTTTAAGAGTATCCAAGCTAGACTGAGAATGCCACATATGTAAGTCATCTACACATGGAAATTTCTGTGGGTCTGTGCACTTTCCCAGGAGAACCAAGACCTGGGTACCCCAGATAGTGCTGGTATATTACAGGAATGTAACCAGCATAAATCGCATAGCAGTAACAACAAAATTACAGTTGTATAGCAACTTTCATGTTGGGAAAACGTTCCAACTTTCATTTATATGGAGCCATTCATGCATTGTAGAGTCTCAGCGCACTTAAATCATCCTTCTACTCCTAGACAAACTTGGAGGCCAAGGTCAACCCCAGACTCATCTTCTCCATCACCAACAGGCACCTCCATCCACATGCTCAAACCTCACGCATCCTCTCCTCCAACGCCAACTGGAAGGAGATACTGGACTTCCTCGACACCAAACCCAAGGGGATCCATTCCTCTTCAATATCTATATGCTCTCTCTCGGTGACATCATCTGCAGACATCGAATCAACTTCCATGTGTATGCTGATGACACCCAACTCTTTTTCTCTTCCTCCACCATTGACACCAGGACAACTGCTGTCGTGGCAGATTGTCTGTCAAACATTAAGTCCTGGATGAGAGCTAAATTTCTCCAGTTGAACGACAAGAAAACCGAGGCTATCCTGATTGGCTCCTGTTAGCACCTCCAATTCACCTCAGGCACTGACAGCATCAACATCCAAGGAGACACACTCCACCCAACTGAACCACTCCAGAATTATGGCATCTTCTTTGACCCTGAACTGTCCTTCCTGGCTCACATTTGTGCCATGACCCGCTCTGCCTACCCCCACATCCGCAACAACGCCCATATCTTCCACCCTCTCACACCGCAGGCTACCGAGCCACTCACCCTGTCTCCCACACCAGACACTGCGACCCTATCACCCCCATCCTCGCCCGACTACACTAGCTTCCCATCACTTTAAGATACAGTTCAAGTTCCTGGTCCTCACTTTCAAAGCCCTCCATGGCCTTGTTCTATCCCACCTCTGTGGCCGCCTGACCCTCTACCAACCTGCCCACTTCCTCCACTTAATGAGCTCTGGCCTGCCTCATGTCCTCGTTTCAAGACCCCAACATTGGTGGGCAGACCTTCAGCCACTCTGCCACTACTCTCTGGAACTCCATCCCGCAACCCCTATGCCCTACTCCCTTATCTCCTCAACACCCATCTCAAAACCCTCCACTTCGACCTTGCCTTCAGTCACCCTTCTTCCAACCTTGCCTTCTACCCTCCACGATCCCGAATCCCCCAGCTCAGGTCTAAAACACTGATTGTCCAGTGCCTTGGGGCGTCCTGTTGACGTGAAAGGCACGATATACAAATGTAGCTTTGTTGTTGTTCTGTTAAATACCATATAATTGACAGCAAGTTTCCCACTTCTTCTCCAGATAGGACCAGCCTATTCATTTAGGGATTTTCCTTGTAGGATTAACAGGAGCCGAGTGGAAGAAATACTTGCTCCCAGTGTGGCTTTTGTAAGGCTGATTCAAACATTCCTGTGTACAGTATTTGAAGGATAAAAAGCCTTTCGAAATATAAAAGTGAAAACTGCAACCTGTTGATTGATGCTGGTGGTAATTAGCACATTGTGATAATTAGTCCGTTAAAGAGGCCGATGACTAAAGACTGTTTGCATGTATAACTGCTGCACTCTACCCTCACTCACAATCCAGCACATTGTTGGGCCTGCAGCCAGACCGCATCAGAGAAATAACTTTTTTCTTTCTTTTGTCATATTGCACACATCTGGGAAATTGGCTAGCGAGATAACTTACTACCAATAGTGTCTCTTTATACCTTTAGCAACCACCAAACAGTTAGTCAGATTAAACAGTTCACTGAACGAGCTCCCTCAGGTGTTTTTAATCTTGAAGAAGCCAATGTTTCAATAGAAAGCCTGAAGAGATCCATACCTGAAATTTCTCAGTGCAGTCACTGGAGTGAATGGCTGTTGAAAGACAGGACAGTTCAGACAAAGACTTCTTTTGTGGTCGGCAATTCTGAAAGAGGACAGTAACCTTCCCAGACACCAGACTGTTGACTCCGACTGTCTGAACACTGACTTGGAATGGTACAGTCAGATCAAGATCTTCCAGCACAGTCTGTTATTAACACATGGAAGAAAACAGATCGCAGAATTGATGGATTAAATAGAATATAGAAAAAACAATAACTTACATTTATTTGCACTTCTTTAAGTGGGGTAGAATCTCGGAACCCTTGAAAACATATCAAAGGGTTATCAAGGGAGCACTGGCCTGCATTCTTGTTCGCCTTCATTCTTGTTCCCAGGATTAATAAACTCGGTGCTAAGGCAACAAAAATCCTTGACCACCTATCAACCAATCTGGTCTGGACCTGCAGCAGTGATTCAGCATTCACTTGTCAAGGTTAAATGGCCAGGTCCCTTGACACCAATTTCTTTACTCAAATGGAAAGGTAATGCAATTGGGCTTGGCAAAGTAATTGTCAAACCCACATGCATGTCATTTTCCCATAAAAGGAGATGTCATGGCAAGATGTGGTTGATATCCTGTAACAATTTACCCTGGAAAAAAAGACTGAAAATCTGACCGTGTTGTTTGATGTTCAGAGCTGGACAATGTATCCACATGGTCAGAACCACAGATCAAACATCTAAAACAGAAAGGAATCTTATCTGTCACATTAAACTATTGCAGATCATCAAACTCCTCCAGTGATTAAAATGAAGTGAATTATAACATGAAATGAATAAGGTGAAAAGGTCTGTATGTGCAGTGTTAATTATGTGAGACATTCCCCTCCTGTTGATGTCCCAGTGCTCTAACGTGAAGCACAGGGCATGCTTTTGTGGAGTATTTGCTTCTGAATTCCCTTTGAATTCCTTCTTTGAGAGAATGGCATCTTTGAATCTGCCACCAAGGTGGAGAGCAGCAGTTCAGGGAATACCAGTTTAACTCAAGTCTAAAAGTGAAAATTCTCACATCACATACTGTACGAAGACCATCACCATGTTTAGCTACACTTTAACAAAATCGTCTGTAAGCACACAAGGCAGGAATTAATTTGCCTTTTATCCAGCTCATTTGCTTCAAAAACATCAAACTTATTGAGCACTAGTCTTTAATTAAATTTGCATGCTAACTTAACACAGGGATATATGAAAAGAAGTTTAATCATATCTCTATCAGAGATGTCAGGAAACTCATCTCTAGTTTCAAGATCTACCACAGCATTAATACATTAAACACAGCTACCGAAGCTTGGATAGTCTTTGGCAAGAAGCAGAATTATACTTTGGATGTTATACTCCTTATATTTTCTGCAGACACTGGGAATCATATTCATTGCTCTCTGCACTAATTCCAAGGCCTTGGCAGCTCCCCTATGTTGAGTCACCAGAACTACAGGCACTACAGGAGCGGTACAGCACTACACATCCAACACTGCAGAACTCCCCCAGCACTGTACTGGAGTATTAAATTACACTATGAGCTCAAGTCTCATTGTGATACTTGAACCAACAACATTCCAACTCAGCGGTGAGAGTAAGCCAGACAGACAATAATAATCAACGTTCTTGCATTTAATATAGTGCTTTTCATGTCTTCTAGACATCTCAAAGTGCTTCACAGAATACACTGTAAAGTGAATTGACTGTATATTTGTGGGAGAAACGTGGCAGCCAATTGTGCACAGTTGCATCCCACAAACAGTCCTGGATTGAAGTGACAAATTTATTCTTGTTTTTTTTCGAGGCCTTATTATCAGACATGTGGAGTAAGGTTTCGCCCAAGCTGAAATTCAACCCAGGTCTCCCGCTTGCAAGGTGAGTGCTTTAACCACTGAGGTACGGGACTCCATTAACTGTGGTTGACAACATTGTTTCAGGCCCAATAATAATGAATGACAAAGCTTAGTTAATAAATAATCCTTACGATATGATAGCACATTATGCGTATTTTATATAAAAACTTTTTATTACAGTTCGATTTATTTTTTATATTGTGTTTGCTCTTGAAATGTTGCCATTTTCCTCTACTCCTAGGAATTTACACAGATTTTTTCCGATTGTTTATTTTTGTGCAGAAACCCATCACCATGCTTAAGAGTTTTCAAAGCAGACTGAGCATTCCACATTACGTACGCCATAACGCAAATATTGATATTAGTGCAAACATTAAGTAGGCAATCCACACATGAAAATGCTCTCATTTATAACAATGCAACATTTCCCTGCAATTTTAACGACTGCTGTTCGGACAACTAGAACTGCAAATTACTGCAGATACTGGAAATCTGAAACAAAAACGGAAGTCGCTGGGGGCACTCAGCAGGTCAGGCAGCATCTATGGAGAAAGGAAAAGTGAGTCAACGTTTTGGGTATACTTCGTCAGTTCAGTTCTGACTGAGTCACTCGTGGACCCAAAACGTTGACTAACTTTTCCTTTCCCCATAGATGCTGCCTGACCTGCTGCGTGTCCCCAGTGACTTCTGTTTTTGTTTCAGATTTACTGAGCTATATACTGCACAGTATTATTGAACATTTGAACACCTGGTTTAAGATTCCAAAAGACAGGACTTTCAAAAACTATTTTCTCATAATTTTCATTCATTAGAATTACAAAGAATGGACAACATTCTAACCTGTTATCAACTAAAGATGTTTTGGGGAGAATCTAGGGACTTCCACTTTGAGACTATCAAAAGAAAAATATTTTCTCATAAAGTGTTATATAATTTAGTTCCTTACCTTTGTGCAATCTGATCCCATCACTGACTTGTGAAATTCACCATCAATGAATATCTAACAAGTAAAATAATTTAAGAGTGAAAAAGATAATCCTTGCATATGATATAGTACATTTATCAGATTTTCGAGAGAATATAATACAAATTTATATTTCAAGAGATGTCTACGATCTTAATTTTCACACTGATAACAAAACAGTATTTGCATTAAACAGAACTCTCCGAACCCGTGCACAACTTAGGCGTCAAGTTCGTGCCCAAGATATCCTTCCTCCCCCATATATCCGGTCCCTGACCAGAACCGCTTTCTTCCACCTTCACCACATTGCCTGTCTCCATCAATACCTCAGCCCAAAAGCTGTCAAAAAAATGGTCCATGCCGTTGTCACCTCTCAGCTGGACTACCCTAATACCCTCCTCGCCGGTCTCCCCTCCTCCAACATCCACAAAATTCAGCTCATGCAAAATTCCACACCCACACCAAACTCCATACCCCAATTACCCCAGGGCTTGCCAAACTCCAATGGCTCCCTGTCACAGAGTGGATCAACTTCAAGATCCTTACTCTTGTGTTTAAATCCCTCCACTCCTCTGCACCCTCCTACCTCTCTGAGCTCCTCTCTCTTCACAGCAGTACCCACTGCCCCTCCTCTTTGTCCCATGAATCCTCCGTTCCATCATCAATGGCCCTGTTTTCAGCCACTACAACCAGAACTTTGGAACTCTCTCCCTCAACTTCTTCACCTCAACCCCTCTTTTCCCATCTTCAGGTCGTTGCTGAAGACCTTTCTCTTCAACCATGTTTACGGTCACTTTCCCTCCTCCCCCTGGCTCGGCTTCGAGCTCGCCATTGTGAAGCAATATGAGATGCCGCCCAGCATGGAGGGTGCCATATAATGCAAATTGTTGTTGGTGTTGTATTTAATCTATCTTCTGGAGGTTTACATGCCACATTGCAAAGTTATCAATCAACATTTAAACCTTTGAACTAGGGAACGGCGATATGGGATTTTTCCGGATATGGATATATCGGTTTGCTCATACCTGCTTAAACCGATCTATCGAGTTTTTATACTGCGCATGCGCGTGCATTCGAAGTGCACGTGCATTGATGGCGCGCGCGCGCATTTATGGTGCGCGCTCAGTCGCGGTGCGCGCGCATTGACGGTGCGTCCGCACTGACGATGCGCGCGCAGTCGCGGTGCACGCACATTTCGAAATGTGTGCTCTAGGTCCAGAAAGTTTGTAATGTTGGTGTCAAGGTCTGTTGAATTATACGATGTTGTTTGCTCCCTACCTCCCCCTCTCCTTCTCTCCCTCCTCTCCTCTCTCCTTCTCTCCCTCCTTTCCCCTCTCCTTCTCTCCCTCCCCCTCCACTCTCCCTCCCCCTCCACTCTCCCTCCCCCTCCACTCTCCCTCTCTCCTCTCCCTCCTCCCTGTCTCATCTCCCTCCTTTCCCCCTCTCCTTCTCTCCCTCCCTCCCTCCCTCCCTCCCTCCCTCCCTCCCCTCTCTCCTTCTCTCCCTCCCTCCCTCCCTCCCCTCTCTCCTTCTGTCCCTCCCTCCCTCCCTCCCCTCTCTCCTTCTCTCCCTCCTTTCCCCTCGCTCCTTCTCTCCCCCCTTTACCCCTCTCCTTCTCTCCCTCCCTCTCCTCTCTTCCTCTCTCCTTCTCTCCCAACTTTCCCCCTCTCCTTCTCTCCCTCCCTCCCTCGCCTCTCTCCTTCTCTCCCTCCTTTCCCCTCGCTCCTTCTCTCCCTCCTTTCACCCTCTCCTTCTCTCCCTCTCCCTCCCTCTCCTCTCTTCCTCTCTCCTTCTCTCCCAACTTTCCCCCTCTCCTTCTCTCCCTCCATCTCTAAACACAAAATAGAACACACACACACCAAAAACAAAATCTAGAGATTTATTCTCCTCCATTTCTTGCTTGAAACTAGCATGTAATGTCCACGTGTAAATGAGATCTATTACAATAGAAAAGAGAGAGACAGACAGTCTGACTGTCAGAGTTAGAAGCCAGATTATCACTGCTTCTATGTGTGTGTCTTAGACACACACATAGAAGCAGTGATGATCTGGCTTCTAACTCTCTCACACACAAAAATAACACTTACAGCCACAAAATGCCACTTATTTTTATGTAGTCTGAAGTCTGAATTAATGTCCTTCGCCATTGGCAAGCTCTCCTTTGCTATGCAAAAAGTGACAGCGTTCGTGATACTTTGCCACTTTTTGTCCCCTCTCTAGTACAATGTTCTCCTCTTAAATAAAGCAGGAATTATTTGAGCTGCACTGGCCCCACTACCTGTCACTTTCTCCGAAGCGCTGGTTCGACTTCCTGCTGTTGTCGACAATGATTTCGCTCTGAGGGCAGCGTGCTGGGCGGGGTGGTGCTGCTTAATGTGTTGTCGCAGGTTGCTCGTGCTCGAATCAGATGTCTTAACCAAGACCTTGCAAACTGTACATCTATACACACCATTACTGACTGCATTGTTTTCAAAGTAGTCCCATACGGGGCTTTTTTTCCCCATGATGAGAAAAGTAAATTTTCAAACTACAATTTTCAGCGATGCGACTTTGTTAAGACGCCACGACTCACGTCGAGTATACACAGTAAAGTGTGCGTGCGCATCGGATGTGCGCGCCCGTTAATTGTGCGCGCGCACCGAATGTACGCGCATTCCATGCTCTAGGTCTAGGAGGTTGCAATGCCGGCGACAAGGTAAGCTGGAAAAGATCGCATTACACTGATAATACCAACAATATTGATATATTGCCAGGAACGATATTAAAAATATATCGATGTATATTTTTTAAATCGAATCTCTCGATATAACAGTTTTTTTAGAATCACCATATCGGCATACCGATCTGAAAATCGTATCGGGTTTAATCGAAAAACCGATTAATCGCCGTTCCCTACTTTGAACGCTACAATCCAATTCATGTGTCATTAGAAATAATCTTTTCCACATTCCCCCAAATTTCAAGTGAAAAGTTAAAACAGGACTGAGAGACAGTGGAAACAAAGAGAAATTAAGGGAAAAATACAGCAGCAACTGTGAAATCCAAGTTTTAAAAATTGGCCATTTTAATTCTGCAATACTACAATAATGAAGGAATTGCTTCATTAATGTAAAATTACTGCATTTATATTAATAATATTGTTATCTATTATTAATAATATTATTATGCTTTATTTCAGTGTCATTATTTGTGAGCTGAAACCACAGTGCATGCTGTGAAGCACTCTGAGATGCCTGAACATCATGATAAGGCACAAATTTTATGGATTATTTTTATTAATGTCTCTTTTTTGTGTTAATATATGTGCTGTGCTGTTTACATTAAAAAAATTACATTAATGTATGTGCTGTTTACATTTACAATTATTTATATATTATTAATTTGTGTGCTGTTTACAATCTGTTTACATTAATATATGTGCTGTGCTGTTTACATTAAAGCTAAAAAATTCTGTGCTCAGTTCGTTGCAAGCTGTTAGTCGCCAGTCTCTAACATACCCTGTAGCCTTGGACAGATGTATCATTGCTGGATCCCTTTTCATCCACACAAGGCTTCTCCCAATCAACCATCAGGCTGCTCTGGCCGACTGTTTTTATAATCCGAACTGAGACAACTGGTAGAGGGGGCTCTGGAGAAACGCACACAATAATTAATGTAAATTTTAAACGAGGCAAAAACCATTCAAAAGGACAGAAACATCCCTGTGCTCATTTATCTTGCAGATGTCGGGTAAATAGCTCTGAACTGTTTGTTACTGTTGCATCAAGGACAGGAGTTTGTTTTTTATTAAACAGCTATGTTGATGGATTTGTTGTGTGAGGTGACCAATTCTCATGTTATCTAAAGCAAACCTTTTTACCCGACTTTTGTAAGTGAAGGAACCCATTACAAAAAAAAAGGCAGGGACTGTTACTAAATGTTTCTTCCCCTTGCCTGTTGTGGTATAGAATTACATGTCATATTCCATCCAGAATCCACTACAATAATAATAATAACAACAACAACAACAATTTACATTTATAGAGCGCCTTTGACGTCGGGAGGACGTCCCAAGGCGCTGAACAGGAGGCGTGTGACCCGAGCTGGGAGGGGAGTGTTTGGGAAGGGGTGAAACACGAAGGGGAGGTAAAAGAGTTCGGGGTGGAACAAAAGGCACGATCGAAGAGGAAAGTCTTCAAACCGGCCTTGAAAGAGGAAAGGGAAGAGACGAAACTTGCATTTGATGTAGTGCTTTTCACGTCTTCTAGATGTCCTTTTAAAGCTCTATTTACACTTCACAGAGTATAGTAAAGTGAATTGACTGTATGTATGTGGGCAAAACGCGATAACCAATTGCGCACAGCAGTATCCAACAACATTCGTGGACTGAATTGATCAATTTTTTTTTGAGGAATTATTATTAGGCATGTGGATTATTATTAGCCATAAGGAAACTTACCCAAGGTTTTGCCTTGCCTGGAACTGAACCCAGGTCTCTCACTTGTAAGGCAAGTGCTCTAACCACTGAGCTACGGAACTCTACTATGCATTACCAGTTCAACTTATTTCTTCTGCCACTATATTTTATTGGCCATCCTTAAGTATTCATTAGTCTATGGCATTTTTTTTCACAGACTGGAATTGAATGCTTGCGTTTGGCTAGAGCATTTATTTTTAAACCAAAAGTCGTACAGTTTAAGAAACATCATTTTGGGTTAGTCAGTGTCTGAACTAAAAGATTAATTGATATGCAGATAAAATTGTCAGGGTTTGAACGCAAAGAAAGAGGACAATTGCTTTGGAAATCAATGTGTTCTATGTAATATAGTCAATGTTAAAAAGTATTTGACAATCATTATGATGCTCTAACATTTTCGTGCCCTAAATAGAAGTTAACCCCAAACTGAAAAGATTAAAATGGCATAGAACGAATTACACGGGTCTAGAAAAGACATATAATGTAAAGTCCTATAAATTTATGCTGTATCCCTTTAGACACATACACACCAAGATCTTGTGAAAAAGAGATTATATGCTGTCCTTTATTTGAAGTATTCTGAGTATTGTCCCCAATTTACATATAAATTAGAGCTCAACTAAAAAGTACTCTTTAATAGCAAGAAACTCTTGTGCGCATGTTCTTCACATTTGTTCATATATATCAACATGCCAACACACTGATGAATTTCTGCTGGATTTGATACGCGCTGTTAAGTATCCAAACTATTTTGCTCTTAACTGTGCTTAACCTGGAACATCTGTTCTTTCAGATAGTCCCAACCCTCCGTCTCCCTGATTTGAAAGCATTTACTTTCTGGGATGGGAATGATTATGCTGCCATGTTACTGAGCAAACGTTACTTATGGCAATTAAGGACTTTTTAAAAATATAGACAGAGAGAACCTAGATGAAGAGTCAAGGCCCATAACATAAGACATCGCCAAGGTTAGAAATAATAGGTTAGAACTAACAGAGAGGCAGTGCAGGAAAGTAACCCAAATGAATACTTTGTTTCCAGTAGCTATCATAACCATGATGCAACCATAAATAAATAACAATGCAATAAAAGAAAAAAATGATTTGATCAAAAAGGTTGGCCACCATTGGATAGACCACTACTTTCAATCAATTCAACCTAAGGACAAATTTTCTGACATTACCAGCTCTACATTCCCTCAAAATGGTGATGATATCTGGAGTGACAGATTGCTTTTTCTTTTTATAATAGCCTCGGGCACAAAACAATTTGTGTATTTATCCTCTCAAGAAATGTTACTTTCGAATTGTGTTTAAAATTACTATTATTCAACTCTATTATAGCACTCGTCAAATTTTTTTTAATAAACTTTGGAGAAGTTTTGCTCTTTAACTGCGCAGATTGGCTTCAACAGGTATGTATTAGAGGACCATCATAGAGGGAATTGTGGCTACTTTCTGCACCTCCTCTCTGACATCTTTATGATGCACTGAGTATTCTCTACTGAGAATGCAGGGCATCCTCCTGTCTCTGACCATCTCCTTTCCTAGTATCTCATGCGAGAGTTCTCTCAAATTATCTTGCTGACAACTAAGGTATTTCAGCCTTGGTGCCTGCATTAAGATACCATTAAAGCAATAATATAAAAATAATGACTTCAATGATTCTTACATTGAAGTCCGAAGTACTTCACAGGATTTACTGTAAAATGCAGTGAATATATTTTTGTAGGTGAACGCAGCAGCCAATTTGCCCACAGCAGTGTCCCACAAATAGCCATGAAGTGAATGACCATTTTTGATGGATAAGGCACCGCGGTGCAGAAACTCCCTTTGTTTTTTGAATAGTGCCATGAGATCTTTAACCTCCACTTAAACAGGCAGACAGGACCCTGGTTTAATTTTTTGTCCGAAGAAAGGCACTTCTGGCAAGGTCAGTCTTTGTTGCTAAAGTGTCATAGAGTGTGTGAGTTCAAAGACCTGATGTGGGCTTGAACCCACATCTGTGTGGCTCAGAGGCAAGAGTGCTACCAAATGAGCCAGACTTTGCCTCAGGAGTCCAATTGTGAGATATTGATTCATGGTATGTTTTGACAATGTGGATACATTGCTATCAACATTTTTCATTATTTTATCTAACTGACCAAGGACAACTGACTAAAGCTTTAAGAGATGTACATTGTGCCACAAAGTGTAAGACAATATTCAACTAAAGAGAGCACAGAAAAAAAAGTTGTTTTTTAAGTTTGTGATTGTGGTTATCAAGGTTATGCATTTAGAAAAAAAAGACACTTGAATTTAGATAAAAGAAATCATCATTTCTGTTTGCAACTATGTCTGTTTGCATGCATCATTATAATTGTTAATTTACCTTGTGCCATTGTTGGTCCTCTTACTCCCTGCACAGTGGTTGCTGTTGTGCACCGTTCATAGGTTTCTCTGAGATTTAGTGTCAACACATCTGATAGATTGCATCCTGCTGCTACTAGCTGGCATGTCTCACTAGTATTTTCCATGCATCCCTGTGTGCTTTTTAGATCATCTGCACTACAATCTCCTGAGTAACACTGAGCGGGGTCAGCAGATGGAAGTAAGTGGTGCTGCGCTTGCTGTTCCACTGTAGTTTGTCGGCAAGTCTCACTAATTGGACATTCCAGTTCATTGTGTAGCCTTGATACCAAAGGGTGCTCCACAGGTTCTTCATTTGGTGAGAAAATGGTCATAGAAGGGGTTACCTGTAGAGCGAAGTTTGCGACATTTTTAAGCATACATTTTAATCATTCTTGCATTTGATATAGTGCTTATCATGTGTTCGAGACATCTCAAAGCGCTTCACAGAATCTATTGTAAAGTGAATTGACTGTATATTTTTCGGTGAATGCGACAGCAAATTGCGTACGGCAGTGTCCCACAAATAATTGTGGTTTGAGTGACAATTTTTTTTTTGAGGAATGATTACCACCTGAAAAGCGATATGCTAATTGACTAATAACTAGGTTCCTTCTTACTGCTATGTACCCAGTGGCATGTGGAGTAAGGAAACTTGCCCAAGTTTCCTAGCAGGAATCAAACCCAGGTTTCTCACTTCCAAAGCGAGTGCTCTAACCACTGAGCTACAGGAGTCCATCAATTTTGTTAATTAGCACTAACGAACGGTTAAAAAGGTCACAAGTATTTCCCCATTTTTCTTAAGTCAAGTACAAAAGCTTTTTTTTAAACCAAGGTGTTGGATAGTAATAACAAATAAGCATTATAAGCAAGGAGTAAATAATCGTAGTATTTGATGTCAACCTTTCACGTCGGGATGACATCTCAAAGCATTTCACAGAATTTAAGCACTTCAATGTATTTAAGAGAAACCTTGATGCATACATGAGTGATAAGAGAACAGGTTTGGGAAATATGAGTGGTTGAGGGAGGGGTGGGGAGGGGGGTGGGGTGGAATATAATCCACGCACGGACTAGTTGGGTAGAATGGCCTGTTTCTTTGAAGTATGATTCTATATATTTCAGAAGTACTGCAAGTGTGATCCTAAACCCAGCTCCCAGCTTCCATTGTTCCTGTGGGGGTGGAGGAGAGTTACTTTGCAAACAGTTCTTAGACAGATGGAAGAAAGGGACTGATCAACATATAACTACCACTTGGAATCTGTTATGAAACATTCAATTTCTCAACTTTTAAAAATAAATTCTGTTTTTTTAATCAAAGTAAGACTACTTCACATGCAATCGTTGGAGCAGATTTTATTTGTGGTGTAGTTTACCTGGTAGTTACTGCTATGTCCCTGCTGAAGTTGTTGGTAGAACTCTAGGATCCTTTCTGGGCTACTCAGCTGTGGATTCAGAATGGACTTGCTCTGAGGTGTGTGTGCATGATGAACATCATCTACCTCTTCCAGGAAGCTGGCTGGAACCAGCCCCAATATTCCATTCACCTCAGTGTGGTACAATCCATGGCTATCAGGGAACCCGGTGACCCGGATCATATCTCCAACAGAGAGCGACAACTGATAAAACAATACAACAAGGATGTTAAAGCATATTCAATGTTAGAAGCAAATTTCATCAAAGGAAACTATATGTCGGTTCATCTTATTATTCTGTAAGGTGACTGAAAGGTTTTCTTTATTGAATATTGATGAACATACTGTGGACCTAGCGCATTGGTGCTATTACTATTATGCATTATTATTATCATGCATTACATATTATTATGCATTAGTAAGAACTCTCTCTCTCGCACACTGCCTGCTTCTGCTGCTCAGTGGCTCCATGATCAAACCCACTGTGTGTCTGTAGTCCTGTAGCTCAGGGTGAAATCTTGGGCAAGTTTCCTTACTCCACACATCTGAAGATAATCCCTCAAAAAAAAATGATAAACATCAACTACTGTTTGTGGGACACAGCTGTGCGCAATTGGCTGCCGTGTTTCGCCCACATATATACAGTCAATTCACTTTACACTATATTCTGTGAAGCGCTTTGAGACTATATCAAATGCAAGATTATTATTATTATGCCATTGAGAGATAGGAAGAAGGTTCCCAATATAGTGAACAAATGGTCCAGGTCTAGTAACACAATCAATAGATTCATCCCAGGCCACTCATGCAGTTTCCATACAACAGAGGGCTAGGAGTGATGAACAGTATTGAAAAATGGAAACAGACAGAACAACAAGTCCTCTAACATTTGAAGCAATCTGAGACACCATCTGGCGTGGAGGGTGCTACATAAATCCAAGTTGTTGTTATAGTGACTGAATTAACGCATACATTTTCTTCAATTTTAAGACAAAATGGTTCTACGAGCTAAGATTGGGTGGAATTGCATGCTTTTGGTTTAATAATGCAGCTGAGTCAAGTCTAAAGGGATTAACTCACAACTTGTCAACCTGATTTAATTTCATTTAATTGTCTGAGAGGATACGATCAGTATCTGGGCTGGATTTAAATCCAAATCTCAGGAAGGTAAGGCCAGCCACTTACCAATTGTATCTCTCAGTCCTCTGAGTATAGAAACATTTTAAAAGTATTACAAGATAAACCTGTAATAGGTCAGTCACCTGTGCTTCACAAGTGTTGCTGAGTATGACAATGATAAAGAATAAAGGTCAGAGGGCTGAATTCACTCATGGTTTGAAAAGTTAGCAATCCAGAGTTTAAGAATGTGCAGAATGTTGGAAATTTCATACATTTAAGACACAACTTGGAAGCCCTGAATAGTGCTATATAAAATAAAGCTATTGTTGTTGTTGAATTTCCCAGATTTAATCCTTATTCCATGAAGTACAGGACTAACAAATTAATAATCCTTGCATTTCATATAAAGTAAATGCCCATTTATCTGTGACCCGATCAACCATACAACCGGCACTTCAAAAAAAAGGTCTTCATTCGAATAACCGGATCTTATCCGGCACAATTGGGGTGGCGTATTTAATGAGTCGATTGTCGCACGAGAGTACAGTATAATTGGTTCTGAATGCTGCCGGTAGTGGCACTTCCAGTTTTTCATCTTAAAGCGGCAGTGTCGGTTTTTCCTCTCCCTCTCTCCTTGTTCTCTCTCTCCTTTTTCTTTCTCTCTTTCCCTCCCCTTCCTTCCTCTCTATCTCTCGCTCTCTTTTCCCGTCTCTTTTCCTTCCTTCCTTCCTTCCTTCCTTCCTTCCTTCCTTCCTTCCTTCCTTCCTTCCTTCCTTCCTTCCTTCCTTCCTTCCTTCCTTCCTTCCTTCCTTCCTTCCTTCCTTCCTTCCTTCCTTCCTTCCTTCCTTCCTTCCTTCCTTCCTTCCTTCCTTCCCTCTCTATCTCTCTCTGATTAATACTATATTGCCTGTGTAGCCTGACTGTATCATGGGTTTATACACTGTTTTGGTGGAGGGGTGGGGTGGGAGATGGAAAGAGAGGCAGAGCGAGAGAGGGTGGGGGGGGGTGGGGGGAAGCAGAGGGAAAGAGGGGGTTGGAAGAAAGAGAGAGGAGTGGGAGGGGGAGAGAGAGGTGGGGGAGAGGAGGGGAGAGAGAGTGGGGGGAGGGGGTGAGTTGATTCATTTAGATGGAAAAGGAGAGGAATGGGGTTAGCTTTGGAGCCATTGAGATGCCAGACTAACTTGAGTGTGTGTGTGTGTGAAAGAGAGAGGGAAGAAGAAAGAAAAAAAGAGGAAAAATAGACAGTACCGCTTTAAGAGGAAAAAACTCTTCCACCTGCCATTGTAGAAGTTTGCTTTGTGATTGAGTTTATAAACTGTAATAGATATTTATTGCTTTATTGGTAAGTATCCATACAATATTCTGTTATTATTTAGTATATTATTAATATGTTATGTTTAAAAATAAGTTAAAAAAATTTGTGTTGGGTTTTTGGCAACTTGCCGCCCAAATATCCGGCATGCCGTTTAACCACCATAGGCCAGGTCCTGAGGGTGCCGGATAAACGGGCTTTTACTGTACCGCCTTATCATGTCTTCGAGACATCTCAAAGCGCATTACAGAATATACTATAAAGCTAATTTACTATTTTGTGGATGAAACCAATTGCGCACAGCAGTGTTCCACAAACATTCATGGATTGAGTGACCAAATTATTTTTTGTAAGGGATTATTACCTTAAATTTAAGCAATCTAAGACACTGCCCTGTGTGGAGTGCACTATATAAGTGCAAGTTATTGTTGTTGTATCCACGGAAATGCGATCCGCCAATCAACTAACAACTAGTTTCCTACTTACTGCTGGGTGAATTGAGGTGTGTGTGAGTAAGAAAATGTGCCCAACGTTTCGCCCTGCCCAGCAATTGAACCCAGGTCCTCTCGCTTGCGAGGCGAGTGTGATAAGCACAATTCGACAGGATTCCACTTCAACTTCAAAAGATCACTCACAACAGGCAGCACTGTATGGGGCATATTAGCAGAAGGGTGGTAGTCAGCATTGGCCACACATGACTTGTAGGTTAAAGATGGACCAGAATCCATAATCGTTTCCCTTCCACTGGAAAGAGAGCCCAGATTGTTGGGGTCCAAGCCTAAAATTAAACATGAAATAAGCACCAAATGAAAAATACAAGGTATGATAATTGTGATCAAATCACGAATGCTAATAGGCAATAACTGTCACAAGGATACAGAAATTAAAATATTATTATTATTATAGAAATGCAGTCATTGTTCCATGGACGTTAGAACTCCATCCCATAAACATCCCAAACTTGTCATTAAGCACAATTTTCCATCTGTAAAGCATTCTTTAACTCTTTCTGATCCTAATAAAGGAACCAAATGATTTGAGGAATATCGCAATTTTGAACCCCAATATTTGTGAATGCAATAGCTAACCTTGGTCAGGATTTCCAGCTGAGCTTCCACTAATCTTCATGTTCCCCTAGAACGAAAGAACGCAAGTTGCTTAGAGAAAATTAGTGTTACAATCCTAAATCAGGTTCCATTTAGGGATAACATTTGCAGCACTCCTTAAAGCTGCCAGCGATGGCTTCTCTCTGCACTTGTGGAGGATTTCTCTTGAAGGTTCAACTAGCACCCTTTTCCTAGTCTCTCAAGTGAGTTCCTTTGTTTTATACGTATTAGGCCCTAATTTAGCTCCAGGTTCTTTTTGTTTAATACTGCATTCCCAGGGTACATCTGCATAGAAGTACCAAAATCGTCACCCACCTAGGCTAGGAAAATTAACTTTGAGCAATTAGGCAGCTTCTTGGTGAAGTTGATCCCTAAACGCCAAGGGAATGGGTTTTGGCGTCTCTATGCCAATCAACAGCTGCAGTTTTCAAGATCAGGATCATTGATTTTGTTTCAGTCGATTTTACATTAAATCATTCAATTTCAGGTCCAAACTAGTTTTGCAATTTGTGCAGTGATCTCCACACTTTCAACCCTAATGTCTCTGCTCAAGCTCATTCTTTCCCCAGGACCATAAAACAGTGAAAAATATGAGCCAATGCAGTCAAAGATTTTCAAAAAGTAAATCTTGCGGGTACCTAACTGAACAAAATGAATAATTGTAGGATAGCTAGCAGTAGATTTAAAAAAAGAAGTACCATTACATGAATTTGGGGAAACGGCAGGGACCGAAAGGGTTGCTCTTCAAAAGGAGAGCCTACAAATACACAATGGACTTCATCTGTGCAGTAAATTTCTGCAATTTCTACAGAATACTAATGGGAACTTCTCTGGGCTCATACCACTTGGCTGTAGGAGGGCAGGAAGGTATTAGTATACTCTAGCACTGCAGTGTCATTCAGCAGATCCTCAGCCTCTTCCATCAGGCCCATATTGATAAAGCCACATCCATGGAGCTCCTTCACCAGCCGTACAATCAGGCTGTTCCTGTTATGGCACTTCTGAACAAGGCAGGACACTTTGACCTGCAATTGAAAGCAAGCAAATGGGAAGATATTGAGTGTGTCAGTCATTGAAAGTCTTTTAGCCTCTATACTTACAGAAACCACTCATAGCCAAACAGAAAAGAGAAATTGAAAATTGAAACATAACTTAATTTTGTGTATTTGTTTTTGATAAATCAGTTTACCGGTAGAAGATGTAAAAACTAGTGATGGGGGTGGGCAAGAGATAAGCAGAGTCTCCTGGGAGCTGAACTGACTTTAAAGGTGATGTGCTTGGAAAAAGAATGTTTTATTTGAGTTAAGTCTATGTGGCCTCTCAGTAGTTCTGTTCCTGAGCTAGGTGAGTACTCCAGGGCACTGCTGATGACATATCAGCCAGTCTGGCTTAACTGTAAATTTTCAAGGAACAGACCACACAGCTCCCGTTAACCCCGCAAGCCAAAGCCCTAATGGATAAGAGTGATGATTGCTGAACAAACAGCAGGAAGCTTGCCAAATAGTGCTCTCAATATCAAGCTACACAGTGTTAGTTGGTTAGATTGTAGCAGTACCCCAACAGGTACTGACTTTGGCTTTTGTCAACCCGCAGCTAACGCTCTCTGGAAGTAGGTAAGCAAGGCGCATACCTGAAGAGGAAGAGAGTGTGTATTCCATTCCAGACAGGACATTTTTCACTTGGCATGCATATGTGGAACATTGTCTGCTTTGGATATTCTTAAGCATGATGAGGTGTGTTGGTATGAATCGGACAAAACAAAGACTCACTAACTAATAAAATTGTTTAAGGAATCTATGTGCTACCTTTAATGGAGCTACAAGCAGTTCGGCTTCTGTTTTTCTCTTTCCCATCTTTTCAAACTGAAGAGAAAACAAATATAATTTAATAGTTGGTTTTATTCCAACTCTACAATCCTTTTTGTACAATTTGTACTGTCAATGCACACATCAGAAAGAGTGAATTAAGAATTAATTTCAAACTATTGCCTCCTAGATTTAACATTATTGAAATTGTTGTCACATATCAAATTATTCATTGACCCTGTATGATGTAATAAATATAATATTACTTGAAAACTATTCATTAATATAACCCCTACCATAAAAGTTTCTATAGCCACCATTGTTGCTCCGCAAATGGAGGAGTTTGGGGATATTAGTTTAGCTCAATCGAACTGTTCTGACAGTAATGTGTCGGTCATTGTGAGAATTATCTCCAGTGCTGGCAATTAATGGTATCAAAGGTCACATTTTTTCCCAATTACCCTCAAACATTCCATACTGATCTATGATTGCCAATCTGTATTTTTTTGAGCCACTGCTTAATTCCTATTTTACACACACATTTGGAATAACCTCCTGAACACTTTGGTGACTTAATGTCACTTTGGCCATTTCCAAAGATTTAATAGGATCTGGCACTGTGCTATCTTATGATCTATAAACAATGTTATGTTCATAATTAATTACAGTACTCCACAATTCAATATTAGCATAGCCTGAACTCCACAATCAGGATTGGAGCTCTAAGATTGGAAGGGTGTCTTAAATGTTTGGTGTTTAACAGTTACCTCTCTCTTCATCAGCTCAGAACTTGCTTCTAGCGCCTGTGCTTTGCAGCTCCATTCGTCCAAGGCACAAAGTTGTTCTTTCAATTGGGAATTGTCGGCTCTTAGACTTACTTCAACCTTAGCCTACACAGAACACTGAGTCAGCATATGTAACATTATTCCCACTGGATCACAGCCAAGGTCAAGACTGAGCATTTGCACCAGTAAGTCACGGATACAGCCTTCTGTTTGGCAGCCAGATGTATAACACACTGACCAACAGAAAGTTAGCTCTGACACTCTTGCACATAAATATTGCAGGCCTCCCAGAGGTCATATTGCTGCAAACATCTGTTGCTAACATCGCAGTTATAGCAACTTGGGAGGCTCGCCTGGCGAGAACGCCACTATACAAATGTAATTTTGTGGTTGTTGTTTTAACTCATCTTTGTGCTTTACAAAATATCACGTCTCCCATAAGCTGTTCAAAAGCGAGCAGTGACCACGTCATAAAACGTGTCCAGATTAATGCTGGTCATGTGAAAGTACAAATGGCTGTTGCAGCCTCTTAATATGATTTGAGATTTGAGCCCGCACTTGGTCGATGGCAAGTACCAGGAACTGGGTGCTTCTTGATGAGCAACACAGCGTGAGCTCATCCTCAGCATCATCCTGCCCACTGCTCAGAAACACATCCCTTCCCATTGAACGATTAATCCACCAGTTGGGGGTTGGGTCCGTCGATACGGAAATTTTCCGATTAAATATATCGATGGGCTCATATCGAGATATACCGAAATATCGATATTTTCGGGTTTTTCGTACTGCGCATGCACGCGCATTCGGGGCCTATCTCCTCAGGAGGTAAATATCTTTCTCTCTCTGTGTCTCTCACTCTCTCCATCTCTGTGTTTTTCTGTCTGTGTGTCTCTGTGTCTCTCTCCCTCTCTCACTTCCCCCCCATCTCTATCTATCTGTATATTATCACATCCACCCCGTCTCTCCCCCACCCCCCCGCCGTCCCTCTCTCGCACCCCCACCCCCGTCGTCTCTCTCCCCCACCACCCCCCCAGCCGTCTCTTTCTCCCTCCCACCCCCCCCCCGTCTCTCTCTCCCCCTCCCCCCAGCCGTCTCTCTCACCCCCCCAGCCGTCTCTCTCCCCCTCTCCCCCTCCCCCCAGCCGTCTCTCTCCCCCTCCCCCCAGCTGTCTCTCTCCCCCTCCCCCCAGCCGTCTCTCTCCCCCTCCCCCCAGCCGTCTCTCTCCCCCTCCCCCCAGCCGTCTCTCTCCCCCTCACCCCCCCCCCCCCCCCGGCCGTCTCTCTCCCCCTCACCCCCCAGCCATCTCTCCCCCCCCCCCCCACCCCTTGCATACCTGTATATTGTATTCCAGGACTGTGAATACAATATGGCGGCTTCGCACCTCGGTCTGTGCATTGTGTACAGAGATGAGCATTCTGGGTCTTGTAGTTCAGTGTGCTTGCATCCCGATTTTTTACCTCGATATATCGTTTTTTCGATATATCGATATTTTTTAAATGTCTATATCGGCGTATCGATATAAAAATTATATCGGGTTTTAGCAATATATCAATATATCGCCGGACCCTAGTTGGGGGTGTGGAATGTAGGCAGCAGTTGATTCACTCTCTGTCTACCATTCCCAAACTAACAGCTGGAAAAAATCACTCAACGGCAGAATATGCCGCCATCTAGTGGAAATATGGTGTTAAACACCAAATGATCCACAAATTCTTGTAACAATTAGAGCTAATGGGAATCAACAAAACAGTGATAATTATCACATTGAACAGTTTAAAAGCTAAGCATGTACTCCCACATGATTACCTTCTCATCAAATTGGTTTTGGAGGACCACCAGCTGCTGATGTAATTGCTGTAATCTCTTCTGTAGAAAAGTCTGATCTTTGAGACAAGACTTCAACGGCAGTACCTGCTGCAGGAGTGCCAGCTCTTTTCTTGTGCAGTTCGTCATATCGTTCTATTGGAACGATTAAGTCAAATAGATTTTTTGCCCTCTCATTCATGAAGTTTCTCCTCTTCCAGTGAAACCTGTCTTTGCAACCACCTGAGCAAGTCAGGTCACTGGTTGGCCTCTCCGGCAGGGCAAGCATAAGGACCGACTTCTCAAGCTAGGTCCATGGTTTCTGTACCTCTGCTTCCTCTTGTGAGGGCAGATTAAACTCCTCAGGTCAGAAGTACTGCAATTAGGATCCCAAACAATAGTGGGTCAAAAGCATAGCTGTCGCCAGAAGCTCAATCCTTCCCATAAAACAGCCATGTGCAAATTGGGGCATGTTCACCTACAAATATACAGTCACTACATTTGACAGCAATTCCCTGTAAAGCGCATGCCACAGAAAGACAAGATCGCATTAGGGTCGAGGTGTGTCGTCGTCAATCATCAAACATTTGGGGTTTCATTACCGTAAAAAAATAATTACAATAATCCTTGTGTTCAATATAGAACCTTATTATACTGTGGTGACGTCTCAAAACTCCTCACAGAATACTGTAAGTGGTGTGAACATGTGTAGTTTTTGTGGGCAAAGATAGAATAATGGAAGAAAAGATGAACAGGAGGAAAGAAACAACAGGGTGAGCACATGTAAAGTTTCACTGACTTCTTGTTTGCATTTATTGAGGGATTAGGATTTATCTTATAATAATAAGACATGTTAGTCGATTGGTGAATTACTTTCCAGCAGTAATAATCCCCTCAAAATAATAATAAATTGGTTATTCAAACCATGACTGTTTGGGGATATTGCTAGGTGCAATTCGGTGCCATGTTTCACTTACAAAATACACAGCCAATCCACTTTACAATTTTGTCATTTTTTCAAATCCTCCAAGCTAAGTATATTTTTTTCATTTCTATTTCATCACTTCCCTGACCTCCTTCTTTGCCATCCTGTCCACCATCTCCCTCGCTCTCTGACTCTGGTTCAAACTAAGCCATGAGTGTCATCTCCTCTTTCCCCCCTCTGTGCTGTTTTCCTGAGCCCCCAACTTGCCTGCGGGCTGACCTGTCCTGCTGAACATTCTTCTCCCAGTCTCTTGTGTGCAAGTTTTGGCTGCTGCCCTGACCCAAGCTACCCCCTTGAAAATGCTCCCCATTCTACTCCCAACTCTTTGCTACTCCCAATCAGTCCTTCTTTCCCACCAACCTCCTCGGCTTACACCAATATCAAGGTACACAGATGATTCCAAGCTTGGTTTTATGGCAAATAGTGAGGAAGACTGCAGAAGAGCTTAAATAGATATGCACATTGGACAGATCAGTGACAGATGAAGTTTAATGAAATGAAATGTGAGACGTCTCGTTTTGATAGTAAAAGTGAGTCCTTTGTGAGTTTCAAGTGGGAAGTACACAGGTTTATGAAGGACAGAGGCTTGAAGTAATAATAATAATAATCCTTGCATTTGATGTGGCGCTTTTCACGTCTTCTAGATGTCTCAAAGTGCTTCACAGAATATACTGTAAAGTATATTGACTATATATTTGTGGGCGAAACGCAGCAGCCAATTGCGCATAGTAGGGAACGGCGATTTGGGATTTTTCCGGATATGGATATATCGGTTTGCTCATACCTGCTTAAACCGATCTATCGAGTTTTTATACTGCGCATGCGCGTGCATTCGAAGTGCGCGTGCATTGATGGCGCGCGCGCATTTATGGTGCGCGCTCAGTCGCGGTGCGAGCGCATTGACGGTGCGTCCGCACTGACGATGCGCGCGCAGTCGCGGTGCACGCACATTTTGAAATGCGTGCTCTAGGTCCAGAAAGTTTGTAATGTTGGTGTCAAGGTCTGTTGAATTATACGATGTTGTTTGCTCCCTACATCCCCCTCTCCTTCTCTCCCTCCTCTCCTCTCCTCTCTCCTTCTCTCCCTCCTTTCCCCTCTTCTTCTCTCCCTCCCCCTCCACTCTCCCTCCCCCTCCACTCTCCCTCTCTCCTCTCCCTCCTTTCCCCCTCTCCTTCTCTCCCTCCCTCCCTCCCTCCCTCCCTCCCCTCTCTCCCTCCTTTCCCCTCGCTCCTTCTCTCCCTCCTTTCCCCCTCTCCTTCTCTCCCTCCCTCTCCTCTCTTCCTCTCTCCTTCTCTCCCAACTTTCCCCCTCTCCCTCCCTCCCCTCTCTCCTTCTCTCCCTCCTTTCCCCTCGCTCCTTCTCTCCCTCCTTTCCCCCTCTCCTTCTCTCCCTCCCTCCCTCTCCTCTCTTCCTCTCTCCTTCTCTCCCTCATTTCCCCTCGCCCCTTCTCTCCCTCCTTTCACCCTCTCCTTTTCTCCCTCCCTCCCTCTTCTATCTTCCTCTCTCCTTCTCTCCCAACTTTCCCCCTCTCCTTCTCTCCCTCCCTCCCTCGCCTCTCTCCTTCTCTCCCTCCTTTCCCCTCGCTCCTTCTCTCCCTCCTTTCCCCCTCTCATTCTCTCCCTCCCTCTCCTCTCTTCCTCTCTCCTTCTCTCCCAACTTTCCCCCTCTCCTTCTCTCCCTCCATCTCTAAACACAAAATAGAACACACACACACCAAAAACAAAATCTAGAGATTTATTCTCCTCCATTTCTTGCTTGAAACTAGCAAGTAATGTCCACGTGTAAATGAGATCTATTACAATAGAAAAGAGAGAGACAGACAGTCTGACTGTTAGAGTTAGAAGCCAGATTATCACTGCTGTGTGTGTCTGACTAGATACACACATAGAAACAGTGATAATCTGGCTTCTAACTCTCTCACACACAAAAATAACATTTACAGCCACAAAATGCCACTTATTTTTATGTAGTCTGAAGTCTGAATTAATGTCCTTCGCCATTGGCAAGCTCTCCTTTGCTATGCAAAAAGTGACAGCGTTCGTGATACTTTGCCACTTTTTGTCCCCTCTCTGGTACAATGTTCTCCTCTTAAATAAAGCAGGAATTGTTTGAGCTGCACTGGCCCCACTACCTGTCGCTTTCTCCGAAGCGCTGGTTCGACTTCCTGCTGTTGTCGACAATGATTTCGCTCTGAGGGCAGCGTGCTGGGCGGGGTGGTGCTGCTCAATGTGTTGTCGCAGGCTGCTCGTGCTCGAATCAGATGTCTTAACCAAGACCTTGCAAACTGTACATCTATACACACCATTACTGACTGCATTGTTTTCAAAGTAGTCCCATATGGGGCTTCTTTTCCCCATGATGAGAAAGGTAAATTTTCAAACTACAATTTTCAGCGATGCGACTTTGTTAAGACGCCACGACTCACGTCGAGTATACACAGTAAAGTGTGCGTGCGCATCGGATGTGCGCGCCCGTTAATTGTGCGCGCGCACCGAATGTACGCGCATTCCATGCTCTAGGTCTAGGAGGTTGCAATGCCGGCGACAAGGTAAGCTGGAAAAGATCGCATTACACTGATAATACCAACAATATTGATATATTGCCAGGAACGATATTAAAAATATAACGATGTATATTTTTAAAATCGAATCTCTCCATATAACGGTTTTTTTAGAATCACCATATCGGCATACCGATCTGAAAATCATATCGGGTTTAATCGAAAAACCGATACATCGCCGTTCCCTAGCGCATAGCAGCGTCCCACAAACAAACGTGGATTGAAATGACCAATTTATTATCGGTTTTTTTGGAGGGATTATTATTAGGTGTGTGGAGTAAGGAAACTTGCCCAAGGTTTCGCCCTGCCTGGATTCGAACACAGGTCTCATACTTGTAAGGCGAGTGCTCTAACCACTGAGCTGCAGGACTCCATGGTACAGAGATAAGGAAGAGCAGTGGATTTGAATGAACACTTTGCTCTGAAAGCCAGTGCAGACTCAATGGCCCAGAAATATGCCACAAACTGTAATATTCAAGCTTGTTACAGTACTTTAATATTACCTCGATCCTGGGCTGATTTACAGGAACCTCCTTTGCTTGTGATTCCTCTTCTGTGGGTTTTAATGATACATCTCCAGCTGCAAACACGGCCTCAGCTTCCATCAAAACACTTTGTTGAACTTTGTTCAGCTCATCTTTTTCCTTCAAGAGAAATTCAAGGATTTTTATTATTATTATAAACCGGGTTTACTTAGTACAGTACTATATATTAACTTATACTGACAATGCCCTAATCCCTGGCTAAACCAGACTAAAAAGGAGAGAGATACAGTTCAGCAAGGTGGATTTTCTTGCTAAATGCTAATCCTAATCCCAAACATTTAACATAAATAAAATGAGTAAAATTAAATCCTCCCTAACATTTAAAATGAACAAAAATGAATTTTAAATAAATAAAATAGACAAAAAGAAAAACAAAAAATTACAATCATTCTAAAGCCACTGTTGATGTGCTACAAAAACACAAAATACTGCAGATGCTGGAAATCTGAAACAAAAACAGAAATCGCTGGGAACATTTGGCAGGTCAGGCAACATCTATGGAGAAAGGAAAAGTGAGTCAACGTTTTAGGTCCATAACTCTTCGTCAGAACTGATGTGCTCCAGTTCCGTGGATGCCTTCAGCTAAACACCTTATCAGTGTCAATTTGTTGGTAACACATGGGCTGGTGGAAGTTTAAAAACATGGGGAGGAATTTTGAATCACTAATTTTTAGGGGATGCAATCTGGTTAATTCCAAATTCTGGATATTTGGGTCTAGATTAGCAAGGGTTTATTATTGAAGTTTCTTTTAAAAGCAAGCACCAAATACTTGTGAAGCACGATAAGATACTTTTGATGCAATAGAGTGCTTTCATGGACCCTTCACTTTTTGATTCCATTCATAAAAAATATATTGCTGGTTATAATTGAAAATAATTCACCTTTTAAAAAGCCAGACTGCAAATGAATGACGAATTTCTAGCTCTTGATTGAAAAGAAATATTGTTGCTGCTTACCTGAGTAGCACATTCCAGCAGTTCATTTTGGTCACAGTAATTAACAACTTCTGAAGCAGTATCACTCATAACCAAGCTTTCTGCTAAGGATAGTCCCACCACCTCTCTGGTTAGTTTGGTCACACATTCTTCCTGCCTCGAGACCTCATTTGACCCCAGCTTTGAATCATCAGCAGCTCCTTCAATGTCTTTCTCTACAGGTGACTCTGCCAAAGCATCATTAAACACATACTTCTGCCGTACCAGACCTTTGCTCAATGAAAATACTTGTTCAGTTTTTAATATTGCCTCTCTGTTTTCTGTTACCAAAGGAGTATCTTCCAGTGATTGCTCATTTGGTTGTTCGAGAGTCTCAGCAGCTTCCACCAATTTCCCCTTTTCATCAGTTATTTCCACATCCATCCCTTCAATTAGATTTTCTTTCAATCTCATCAATTTGCTGTTTTCGTGCTCCAAACTGTTCAATTTGTGCTGCAGGGCAGTGATTTGAGCATCATACTGTTCTGCTTTGCTTTCTAATATATTGACCTTCTCTGAAAGCTCCTCATTCTCTCTTTTTAACAGCTGTGCATTTCGTTGACCTGCCTCTGCCTTCTCATTCTCCAGCCTGTTAATCTTGTTGAACAGTAGGTCATTTTCTTGCTTTCCCTTTTCTATCTCTTCCTTCAGCCCTGTGGTTGCATCGACAAGTATTTTATCTTTGATTTCCAGCTGTGCTATTCTTTTCTTCAGTTCCTCATTTTGAGCATCCATTTCTTGAGCAGTCTGATGGCATTCCAATAACTGCTGTGCATTCACTCTCTGGACAGAGGTGAGTTGTTGTTCCAGTTTCTGCTTCTCCTCGACCAGCTTTGAAACGTTCTGTAAACTGTTCTCCTTCGCTTCCTGAAACTCTGCTTCCATTTCCCTCCGCTCTGTTTCCTGCTTCGCTATTCTGTTGTGTAGCTCTTTGTTTCTCTTCTCCAGAACTTCATTCTCCTTCCTCAAGTTGTTCTTCATCGTTTCTTCTTCCTTCATCTTTTCTTGCATCACTGCATCAAGTTTCTGGGACAAATCGTTAACTTGACTTTCAGACGCGCACAGTTTTTTCTGCAGTTCACTTCTTTCTGCAGTTGCCTTGAGGAACAGGCTGTGTTTGCCTTGCAAATGTTGGTCCAGCTCTGCTTTCTCTGTCTGCAGCTTTTGTATTTCAGCTTCAAGTGTTGCGATGATGCCTGTGTATGTCATGGCCTCTGTGCTAGAGGATTCTTCATGCATGTTCAACTGTGAGCTCGACAAATTGTGACTATCAGGCTCACTGTGGTCACAAATGCTACGCGTATGTAGAAAAGTGCTGCTTGGCTTTGTGCCAGGGACTTTCTGATTGGCAAACTCTAGAAGGGCAGCCTGTGATTGAATGATATCAAGATCCATTGTAACTACAACATGGCGTGTTATTTCTTTGGTGTTAATTATGTCATCTCCATATTTTGTGTTCTCCTGCACTCTCTCACTGGTACCGGGTTTTTCAGCCAGAGATGAAGAGATATCCTCTTCTCTTGCCAATTGTTCTCTTTCACAGCCCAACAATCTGGCCAGCTCTTTTTGAGTTTCAGGTCTCTTAAGGACAACTCTGACCTGTGGATAAAGTGAGGACAAATATGTATTGCTCAGTGAGTGGTGGTAAATTCTAAATTTTGAACACTGCAATTGCAAATCAGTTAATCTCAAGTCTTATAAAAGTTATTAAAGCACATGAGAGATATCAGCCTCCAACCCCAAGATACATTTTGTGAGATGTGTAAAATGTTTAAACTCAAAACAGAGGCCCATACTTATCTAATTAATGAGTGAAACAAACTGGCATTTAAATTACAATAATTAATAAATGAATATTAACAAAACAAGTTTGTGGTTTTGGAAGTTAGTGCAGGTTCATCTGTTAGTCCTTGTGGACTAACCTCACTGAGAGAAGAGCTTGAAACAGACTGTGTGCAAACATTCACCTACAAACATTCACCTACAAAGGTCCTGCACATCACAGCAAATCCAATGAAGTGCTTTGCAATATCCTCCAGTGTGAAAGGCACCATATGAAATTTAAAAGATTATTATTATAGACATGACCTCAAAGCCCGAATGAATAGGATGGTCCTAGCTGGATAGGTACTATGATGTGTGATGAATCGCTCAAAGTCCCAGTGACGTACAACTTCTTAAAAGTACATGAAGGATATCATTGTGGTACTAATTCTTTACGTATGAGCCTGAACACCGATGGTCAGCAAGTTAAGGAACTGGTGGTAGTGAGATATGGAGGAAATCACGCATGAGCATAATCCTGTCCTCACTTCACACCACACATACCCATGGGAGAGTGATCAGGAACACAGCACATCACACATCATGGAACAGTGATGTCAGCACATCCAAAGCACTATCCTCTGTGAAGGACGTGATATTAAGTGCTCTGAGACGCCGTCCGGCGTGGAGAGTGCTATATAAATCGAAGTTGTTGTTGTTAATCAAGCTGTTGTTGCTGTTTTAGTAATCAGAAAATAAAACTCTTGTCTTTCCCTTCCCCAATCTAGGCTACTTGTTAAACTCCTATCTTAAACCATCTGACATCAGCCAGTTTTGCACAGAATGGTGTTCAAACTAAATGAACTATATTGAGTAATGCCAATACAAGAGACTTTCCTCACCTGCTCCACATCACTGGATCTTAGAGCCTGCATCATCTCTGCCAATGGAGAGGAATGTGATTCCATCAGTGGTGTAAGACGGCCTTCCTTGATAGCCTCCGATAATTTGGGGTAATCATAGATACATTCAGAAGCCAACTCTGTTAAGTAGCACACAAGTATGTGGTTTATTTGACTTGCGCCATCATAAGAGCAAAGCACACTCTTATTGGACAGTCAGTGTCATTTAAATACTCAGAAAGGTCAATCGAAGCATATAAAAGCTGTGTGTTAAACCGTACTTGCAATGATCATGGCCTCTTGAACACACTGCCCAATGGAGGGGGTCTGAATTGCCTTGTTACGAGATGGATCCAACAGAGATGCCCATTTCTCCCTCAGCAACTCTTCTCGAAATAAAATATCGCCGTTCTACATGGAATCGAGACACCCGAGTTTAGTATTTTGTTTCAGAGCTGAAGTTGATGCTTTAGCACTGAAATTATTGATTACAAATAATAATAATAATTCTTGCATTGATATAGCGCCTTTCACATAACATCTCAAAGCGTTTCACAGAATATACTGTAATGTGAATTGATTGTATATTTGTGAGCAAAACGCAGCAGCCAATTGCAAACGGCAGTGTCCCACAAACAGTTGTGGATTCAATGACCAATTTTTATTCTAAAATTAGAAGAACAAAAAAGAGTCATTGCTCCATTCTATCCCCAATCGGAATATCCATCTGCTCTTCACTGAATGGAGAATGGGTGCAAAGCGCCCTGAGGCACTGCCCATTGTGAAGGGTGCAATCACACTTCTGGTAGCCACCAGTCATGGAGCACTCAAAATAAAAGCAGACCCGCACTCTAGCAAGACTCTTAGGTCACCCTGTGAATGTTGGAGTCCATAAACTAGCCACCTTACAAATGAGGCAGCTCTGTATTGAATTGTATTATCATAAGAGTCATAATAATAATCCCTGCATTTGATATAGCGCTTTTCACGTCTTCTAGATGTCTCGAAGTGATTCACAGAATATACTGTAAAGTGAATTGACTGTATTTGTGGGCAAAATACAGCCGATTGCGCATACGAATGTCCCACAAACAGTCGTCGATTGAAATGACCAATTTTTTTTGCTTTTTTTTGGCGGGATTATTAGGTGTGTGGAGTAAGGAAACTTGCCCAAAATTTCGCCCTGCCTGGAATTGAACCCAGATCTCTCACTTGTAAGGAGTGCTCTAACCATTGAACTACAGGACACCACAATACAGTTCTTATGCAGTTAGTTAGAGTAGTATTTTGTACCAGTCTTACGGGTATATGCTAAATAGGCGGACGACGGTATACAAAATCCATTTGTGTTGTGACAAGCTGAAGGTAAAACTGCATCCACAAAGCCGATGCATTATTTTACCTGGAGTTGAGATCGTAAATGGCTCAAAGAGTTCTTCAAGTCTCTGTATCTGCTGGGAGAGCTCTGCTCCTCCTGTGAGAGAAAACAAACCATTGAAAATACTCATTGAAATTACAAGAACTTCAGTTCATTTCAACACATTTCAACAGCGCTGAAGGGATTCTAAAATAACTTGACTTGTATGAGGCAAATCAACCTTAGTTTGTGGACCAGTATGTTTCACTTGCTACTCATTTGAATATATCTGCCCAGTGATAGCATTGGAGACATCCTTAAAGCATTAATTTCAATGACAACATATGCAGAACACGTCTGCAAAGTTATTGTGTAGTATTCAAATTCACACAGCAGTGAGCAACTCCAGGGCAGTAAATCTCATATCAGTTTGCAGCTAAGTTACTTAATTTAATGGGAGGATACTGAGTTTGATTATGTGACAATTGCTAATGGGATTCCTTAATAAGGAAACCAGAAGAATACAACAAAGGAATCTACTCCAATCTGATTTGTGTTCATTCCTATAATTTGAGAGTGAAATTCTCTTTTGATTGAGTGATGAATGTTTAGACTTACAGACTCCAAAGTTTTTTTTGTTAGAATGTACAGTAACCAGGGGGGATATAAAGGAAGGCGAGACTTGCGGTGGTGCACGGAGGGCACAGTCAGCATCATTGAAGAGTTTGTGAAATTTAGTATCCGCTTAGGCTATGAATTATAAATGTCCCCGTTAAAACCAATAAACTAGACAAATTAAGTACAGCTGAAAAATATGCTTTTTCCCTGATAGACACCATGGATTCTAAATGTAACAAACTAGAAAAGGGGAAACAATTCAGTGGTTTCTGTTTGTCGAAGTACCTTTGTTTTGGTGCCAGCATTTCACACAGGTGTTAACAAATCAAGTGCCAATGCCACCTATGCACAAGTTTAGAAGAGGGAAAGTGAACCGATAGTTCATATTAATTATTTTACACCTGCAATGTGATGCTTTCTGTATCTATCCATTCCTATGCTCTTTGCATGTCGGGATTCATTTTGTGAGAGACTATAATAGTGCCTCCTGTGTCTGGATACAGAATAAAAACTTGCAATGATTATGCACTGACTTACTGTTGTGCAATGGCCAGAATGTGAGCTCACCACATGATGAAAGATTGCACTACAGAGACTGCTCAGCTGCTTATGCTTTGAAGACTCCTGAAGGAGAAGGAGAAAAATATGATTATAAAGCATCAAACAGGCAGAGAGGATGCTACTCACAACCAGAGCTAGAATGAGGAACTATTGCATTTACTCACAACAATCTGTCGCTCGAGGCAAAACCCCAGTGTGAAACGTCCCTCCCGCCTTAGACAATCAATAGCTTTAACAAGCAACAAGCAACTTCTTGCAGGGTAGAAGAGAGATTAATATATTGTAAAACATCTTTAGGACGCTGCCGGCACTAACATGTGGTACTCACTGCAGTCCAGCCATCCATTTCAATTTCGCAGATTAAACATTCCCCCCAAAATTGCTTTGCCCAAAACTCTGCTGACTCTTAGCAAACCGCTGGTTTGTCTCTAGCTACAGTAGCTCTAGTTTGCAAAATACATGTTGTCTTATGTCTGTTTACACTAGATCCAATTCCCTCATCCGCTTGTGTGGGGAAATGCACAGATTTAAGATGTCTGCATGAACACACACACACACATACGAACATAAAACAACATTTTGCTGAGTATTTAGAAAACATCAGCAAAAACACACACATTTACATTTACAGCAGCAATAAGCTGTAGTCACTGTAATGGAAGATAATTTATTTCATACAAATTTAATAGATGTATTTAATTTTCTAATTATCTCCTCACTTGCATAGAATATTTTAAATTATATCTTTTCTCTCCAATTATTAATCCACCCTTTACAAAATGGACAGGGAACAAGAACAAAGAGAATTAGCACAAGAGTGTTTTGATGCTCTTTGCATCCTGGGGCTTGTTATCTGTTTGTAACTGAGAAGTTAATGGTTTATTGATCCAAATTGTTCTACAATGAGTATGACTTCCTTGCTGCCTTATAGTCCCTTAGATTTTAATGAGCTTTTCTTACATTTTGTTGAAATGTAATAAATTCCAGTAACAAGGGATATTTCAGAAAACCCAGACAACCGTGATATTGAATGGCACATATTTCACTCCAAATAATATTTCAGAAAATCCTACACAACACCCCTAACATGCACACTACAAGACCACAAACCCACGAAGGCCTCATTCCATCCAGCCATTTCTTTGGCTCAGACACCAGAAGACTCACAGCAACTCTCCAAACCAAGGGCCCATCTGCCTGTTCAGCAGGACATTAAAAATCCCATAGGACTTCTTAAAAATAGAAGGGAGTTCCTCATAGTGTCCTGGCTAATAACCTCTAAACAAAATTGGTCTCTCACTTCACAGCTGTTTGTGGAATACTGTTATGCAACATTGGCTGCTGTATTTTCTAGCAAAATATGTTATACAGTACTTAACAGTAAATGCTGTGAAATGCTTTGAGGCGTCCCAATGAGTGATACAGGGCTATCAAAAGCTCATTCGTTTTCATACTTGACAACGAACTGACAAATGATTCTATTTAGAATTAATAGAATAATTCATCATTTATACAAATATAAAAACGTTATAAAGGAAAGGCTTGGATGGAATGAAATTGCTCACTAGCACTCACTCAATTTACCTGTCGCACCACCTCACTAAGTTTCACAAGTAGCGTGTCTACCTCTGAGTTGCCATCAGTAAACTCATGGAGCTGGCACACAGCTGTCACATACTGGTAACAGGTTTTATCGAAGCTAAGCTGCAGCTCTTCGTGTTCCCTAACAACTAGTTCATAATCCTCCTCCACTCTCTCCTTCTCCATCTTGGTTTGCAGCCTTCTCTTCTCTGCCTCCTCTAATTTCTGATCTAAGGCTTTCATGCTCTCCAAAAGAGTGTGAAAGTCTTCAGCCAGCCCTTGTCGCATGCTCTCTGCATCCACAGAACTGATCCTGAGAGCCTCATATTTAACCAGTAACCCTTCTTTCTTCCAAAGCTCATTTCTCAAAGCTTCAAGCTCTTCAAGTATATTTTGGTTTTTAGTCTCAAGGACCTGAAAGTTTTCAAGGACCTGAAAAATAAAATCATTACACACAAAAAGAACTGGCAACTGGGGCCTATGAGCAAATAATAAAACATCGCTTGGAAGATCTTTATTCGCTTTAAATGATGGAAATAAAGCACAAATTTCACCACGCCAATCAAATGTTGTTGGTATTCAATGAGTCATGAGGTAGTACAACATGATCTTGCACTGTGGGCTCTATCATTATCATAATCACTATCACAAATGACACAGGTGTCATATGAAATCCCCTTGTGAACATGGAACAAAACATTCCCAAGGATTAGCGATTGGCTGCTTGGTGGATCACAGTGGGCGAGTCACTTCTGCCATGTGTAAAGTTGTTCAGTATTGGGTAAGCAATCTGGTCAAGTCTACTTCCCAATGGCGCAACTTTATGTAGCTTTCTCTTTTGAGTGTTTTTCAATGATTGATAATTAATTGAATAATCGATAATTCATTAACTTAAACACAAGAAAATGCATGGAAACAACTGAAGAATGCAACAGGTGTTATCAAACATTAACAGTTATTTGGTTATCCATTGTTCCTTAGAAACTTGGAACAAAATCAACCACCAATTTTAAATTGATTACTCAAAATATATATTTTTTAAAACAAAATCTGTGCCGTGATTTAGGATACTTTTGTACTGAGAAGAAAATTTACCTGAATAGGTTGTGGCATTGCTGTGGAAGCAATAGCTGTATGAAATGAAAACAAGTCTATAAAATGCCTTATCCAGCAACAAACACAAATGTTTACTCATGTCACTCTTTCTGCAGCAGTCTAATAGGTTCAAGAAGCAGTATTGTCGAGACTAAAAATCTCACTCAACCTCACGTATCCTCTTTTATTCTTCAGTAACTAGGGTAAGAAGTGTAGTTAGCTCAGGACCCAAATAAGTTACTGACTATTCGTTTTATATTCTAGTGAAAAGCACACGATGGACATCTTGTGGCAAGAACCATTTATTTCAATTGCACAAAGAATATTTAGTCCCTAGGTGCATAATAGCATTCTGGCATCAAAATTACAGTCATGGATTCAATATGATTTGATGTATTTGAGGACTGATACAAATAACTGCATTTTATTTATTGTGCCAATAGAAATCACATAGTGGAATGGCAGGAATGCTGTTATTTACAACCTCATTCCTGAGCTGTATTTTTTTCCCGCCACATCTCAAATATGTGATCGGAAGACAAGTATGAGTAAAACCATGACAAGAAACTGCAGAATTCTCTAAATTACAATCTGATAATGATCAGAAATGAGAGTAGTGTGCAGAAGATGCCTTTTACTCTCACCTTCTGTGCAATGTCTTGTTGTAGCTGCACTTCACCTGTGTTGAAGTCGGGTTCATTCTTATTCTAGAACAGAGAACAAACAAGGCTGCATTAGAGCAGGTAACACTAGTTTTCCCTGTGTAGTTAAAATGAAACGCAGTCCATATTGAAGCACTGCTGTTAAGAGTAATGGGTAAAGGCAAATAAATACCTGGGTCAGCACTAATCCATACAGACCCAAAGATTGTAGATTCAACTCCCAGTCTGTGCTCAGTTATCGATCTTAATTAGGGCAGCAGCTGAGGTGCTAAAATTGGGCTTAGTGCCCAGGGCTAAGGAGTGGATGATTGTTGATCATTATCTATAGACCATTAATGGGCATTATGTGTGTGAGTATATACACATTAGAGACCTGAAATTCCACCTAATTTTAACCTGCAGGAATGGATAGAAAATGCTTAAGTTCGGTCTTGATCAGGTTTTCCTTGAGCCTTAAAGTAATCCAACTTCTAAATTAATAATCAATTTAAGAAATGTCCACTGTACTGCATGATTTTACTTTTTCGGATAAAACCAGCGAACACAAGGTAGAATTTCTGGCATTGGGTGAAAACAGGGATGGGGTTCATTCCTGATGCCTCAAATCAGTCTAACAGCCTGAAGCACTCAATATCAAAGCTCAGGTACGGTCACTTGAGTGAGATGCTGGAGGGCGATCTTTGTCTTTGGAACCATTGAGGATTGAAGAACTCCCAAAATGGGATAGACAAGTCGGGAAAATTGGAGTTGAAAAATTAAGAGGAAAAAATAAGATGACAGGAGTCTTTTGAAATGACTCCTGTCATCTTCAGTAGGGAAGACATGACAAGCGGTGTATTCTAATACTTAACCTTATTCCCAATAAGTGATACTTGCTGATGTTTTTACCAGTGCGTTTTCAGGTGGTTGGCACCTTTCCTCCATCAAAAGCTTCAGTTTTTCTTTCTCTTCCAGCACTTCCCTCAGGTATTCTTCACTTTCCTGTTTGACTTCCAGCTCTGCTCTAAGCTTGCGGGTCTCGCCCTCCAGCTCCTCCACCTGTTCCTGTAGGCTGCCCTCCGACAGCTTCAGCTCCTGGATCCTCGAGCGCAGGTCCTCCAGCTTGTGGCCAAGGAAGTCCTTGTTGTCCTCTGCCTGCTGGAGGCTGTGGCGGAGTTTCTCCTTCTCCCGGTCACCAGCCTCTTCCCTCTCCAGGAGCCTCTTCAGGTCTTGCTCCAGTGTCTCAATGTGGTTCTTGATGTCATCCAACCCACCCAGCGGAAAGCTTCCCTCCTCAGGGAGTTCAGTGGTGGGCAATGAGGCATTTGCTGTGGCCTTTTGCAGCTCAGCTCTTAGCACTGCATTGGCAGCTTTGCTCTCGACCATTCCTCGCTCCAGCTCGTAAACCCGATCCTGCATCCAGTGCTCGCGTTCCCTCAGCTCTGCCAGCTGCTGCCGCTGCTTCTGTTGGTGATGTTCAAAGTACTCGCACTGCTTCTTCACCTCCTCCTCTTTCATCCTCAGGTGGTTCTCCGAGTGCCACAGATTCCTCCTCACAACCGCATCTGCCCTTTCCCGTTCTGCAAGCTGCAAAGAAATGGTGAAGGTGTGTTTAATGGGGTCTGAAACGGGATGGTTTCAAACAGGATTCCTGGTTTAGGGGACCACATTCCAAATACAGTATAAAGATCAGTGCACAATAAAAACCTACGTCACTCCCCCAATACACATAGTCTAACTGTCACTTCCATACTGTACATACAGAATTTGACTGTCAAGTTCAAAATCCTTGTTCTCGTTTTCAAAGCCCACCACACCCACCATGCTCCTCCCTAACTCTGTGACCTGTTAATCTAATACTCGCCTGTCCACTCCCTCCACTTAATGGACTCTGGACTACTCCACATCCCCCATCTGGCCCACCCCATCATTGTTAGATAGGCCTTTAATCTTCCTGGTTAAACCCTTAGGAACTTCACACCACAGTCCCTTTGTCTCAACCTCTCCCTTGCCTTCTTCAAGGCCGGTCTCAAGACCTTTCTCTTCGACCGTGCTTTTGTTTACCCTTCTACCACCATCCTTGCTGCCCTCCACCCCTCCTGATCCCAACCATCAGCTCAGGTGCCTATCCATGACTGTCCAGCACTGTCCAGCACTTGACGTCTTCCCAACGTGAAAGCCGCTATACATATGTAGTTTGTTGTTTTTGTTGGCAGTGTCACACTCCCCTACTGTACACACAGTCTGACAGTCAGTATCACAGTCCCTTACTGTACATAGAGTGTCACTGTCAGTGTTACACTCCTCTATTCTACACAAACAGTCTCATGTCACATTTATCTATAAAAGCAGAAACTACATACAAGAATAATTAATGTGAATCACCTTGAGAGAAGGGAATAGAGGGGTGTGGAAAAGAGTACTAAGATGGTTGGGCCTCACTTGGAGTAAAAACACCAGTATTGGATGGCCTATTTCCATGATGGAACATTGTACATAGTTCTATGCTGAGTTTAGTCAAGCTAAAGTTTTTTTTCATCACTGGTGGTACCTTCAGTGTAAATTGTAGTTGCACTGAACACACCACTAGGTGTCGCTCCTGTAAATAAAATCATAGGTGAAGAACATGGTCTTGTCAAATAAGAATAAAATGAATTCCATGTAATTTTTAAAACAAACTTTCAAAGACGAGTTTGTTCTTGGACAGTTGTTTCAGTTCCTTTATTTTAAGTACTTCACCCATTCCCCCCTTTACTAGGGTAAGATGATGCTTTTTTGTCGGAGAGATGATTTAGCGCAGCACAATAATATGATACATATAGTGCACAATAGGATTAGATTAGCTAATTAGTGATAGTAACCCATCCAAGATTTTATTAGTCAACACAAACCTGTCACCGTTCCTCTCACACAAGCAACAACAAGTTGCATTTATGTAGCGCAGGATAGCTTCCCAGTCACTTAAAACACTCACAAGCTCTCATTTGGGAGCACTTTACAAAAGGCTTGTAACACCGTGTCTTGGGACGTCCTATTGACGTGAAAGCTATTTAAATTGTTGTCGTTCTGCACTTAAATAGCAAGAGGCACCCCGGAGAGCGTCTCAAAGCGTTGAACTACAAACACCAAGGAGAGCCATAGATAAGAAATTAATTGACGTGTCTAAAAGTAATCAATGTATCAAAGAGAGATGGATAGAAACCTGAATTAAAAAAATTATGGGGTATGCTGTAGGTTATATATTACATTCATCCTAGTTTGGAAGTTACGATGATTAATGCATTAACTAACTGTGGCAACTGTTTCTGCAATAGGATAACGGTTAAAACACAGTTTGGAAACACATCAACTTTAAAAAAACAGAACTTTTATCGGAATGGAACACCCATTGAGGACAGAGATGGCAAAGCCTCTTTGCCATCTGGTCAAATGTCCCACCAGGATTATTTCAGGGAATTGTGATTTCAGGTGACCAGGATCCGTTATTGTGAAGCACTCTCAGACGCTGTCCGGCGAGGAGGGCGCTATATAAATCAAAGTTGTTGTTGTTGTTGTATTTCATAGAAGGAAATGGAATGAGAATGAAGTTCTTACCACAGCTGTCAGAGTTCGTTCTGAAACCTGCAGACTTTGGAGCTTTCCTGCCAGGTGGGGCTCATTGGTCTCTGTCTGTAGGGACTTGGAATTTAGCTCATCTATTTTACCCAGTAGCTGCTTCTCGGCCCTTTCCAAGTCTTGAATTCTAAACAGTTCAATAAAAGTTATCATGAGCATTCCAGCAAGGTGGGGAATAGTGAGGGATTCAGCAGCTCTCAGTGCTGAGCGAAGCTGTATACCTTTACACTGTGACAATATTAATTGGGTCCAATTTGAGTGATTTGCAAACTAGATTTGTTGTGTTAATTGTGACCTGTAGTTTGCAATTCACAAATTTGACATTTTGACAATAAAACATCAACTTTACATTCCCAAACATCAACAAAATGACCAGCACTTTTGTGTTCTGTTTTTATCTTAACCCAAATAAGAGCCACAGTCTGTGTGAATTAATGCCTCCTGACCTTAGTTCCTCCCATCTTCCCCTTTCTAAGAGATCCCTCTACCAGAGGGAAGAATCATTCATGATCTAACCTGTTAATATTCTAATGGCTTCAATCAAATTAACCCTTAATCTCCTGTTCTGTAAGGAATATAACACCAGCCTATCATCGTAGTTGAACCCCTTCAGCTCATCACTAGATGACTCCAAAGCTTGCTTATCCTCTGTAAGATTAGCTCCACACTGAACAGAATATGGCAAATGAAGTATGGCTAATGTATGTAACTGGAGAAGCAACTCCTTACCTTTATATTCCAGATCACCTTTAATAAATATAGTACAAGCATCCCATTTGGCTTATTATAGAATACAATTTATATTTGTACAGTGTAATTAATGTCAGGAGGACACCTTATTGACTTCCTTTATAACCTTTCCCCTCAGAAATGTTCCTGAACTGAACCCACGGAGCCATCCTGTATGAGCCATCTGAGGCTGGGTGCTCAAAGGAACTTGAGTGAAAATTGTACTTTTTTTTCTCCATCTTTCATTTCTAATTACTCTTCCTCTTTCATCCCTCTCTGTATTACTGCTACCTATACCAGAAGCTCTCACTTGTTAAGAAAGAACCCCTGCATGGTCATATAATACCTGCTTCATTCTACAGGCAATTTTGGTGTTGCTGAAAATCCAGAATACATTAATTTGCACTATTTTCTACATTTAAAACAAAATGATTGAAATTTAGAAGCAACAGCCTGCATTTCACCTTAGTCTACATGAATCTCACTGGTGTTATTCATGTGCTGCTTGTGTGAACTCTTTAAATAACCCCAAAATATTCTATTACTGCTTCCCTTCATCTCAATGAATTACTTAGTGCAGTACAGTATGATCTACATGAATGCAGGTATGCACTTGTGGGCAATCAGCAGGCATTCTCAAACTGGTGCTAACATAAAACTGCTGGAGGCTAACTGTTGTTCATTGTCTGGTATTTAGAACAATTACTATGCCTGGTGTCTGGAAATGGAAAAAAAGAGTGATAAGAGATTTAAGTTGACAATAAGATATTTGTTCCTTTGCCATCCAAGCGCATTTCTTGTAATCCATCATAAATTGGCAAATGCTCCCCAAGTCAATGTCTCCATATAATCACACGGTGACAAATTATAGTCCCTACTTTTAATGTAATGCCTTTCTTGTTTCAGAGTGCTTCACAGGAATTCTCACTGTAAAGTGAGATGACTCTTTTTTGTAGCAATCCACGCAGCCAATTTGTGCATGCCCCACAAACAGTCCATGATTATAATAATAATAATCCTTGCATTTGATATAGCTCTTTTCATGTCTTTTAGACATCTCAAAGCAGAATATAGCTATCCCCCCATTTACAACGGTTCTATTTACACCGTTTAAAATTAACGAACATAATTTTTGAACACTTTTTTAAAATCGATATACGACATTTGGTTTCGTTTTAACTACATAAAAAATTGGCGCTTTTTTGCGCAATCGCAGTACATAGTGTATTTCGCAGTAAAATCGCAGTCGTATACTGTATCCAAGCATTTGAACTGGTCAACAGCATGTTGCTATGTCAATGGTTCCCAACCTTTTTTTTGCTGCGACCCAAATTAGCCTCACACCACTAGAGTGCGTTATTGCAATTGATGCTCAGCTTGAGGACTCAGCTCTTTTGTAAGTACACTCTTTATACAAATTGGTCGGCGGTGTCAATATTTTTAGTGTTAAAAGCTTTTGTTTTTAGCGGTAAAAGTTTTTATTTTAGCAGTAAAAGCTTTTTTTTTAAGCGGTAAAAGTTTTTTTCTAGCATTTTAAAAGATAGCTTCTTTTGAAGCGACACCATGCAATTTCAAGCGATTTACAGCCTCTTCCACATTTCTACAATGTCAGAAAAGAGACCGGTAAGTGAAATAAGCAGCAGCAATACCGCTAGCGGTAAAAAAAACACGCAAAGTCCTTACTTTAGATACTAAATCTTGCCTATGTGTGTTATTCTGTGTGTTATTTTGTGTTACTTTAGTGGGTTTAACCTGGTTTGTCAAAAGAATGCATCTCGGGTTATATAACGTGACCGCATGGGAAACCATGTTTCGATTTACGACATTTCGATTTCCGTGTCATTCAGGAACGCAGCCCTGTCGTAAATTGGGGGATACCTGAATACTGTAAAGTGAATTGAGTGTATATTTTGTGGGTGAAATGCGGCAGACAATTATGCACAGCAGTGTTCCACAAACAGATTGAGTCGTAAATGGTTAATTTTATCTGGGAATTATCAAGACACAGAGAAAAACTCCCTTCTCTTTTTGAGTCATGCCATACAATCTTTGCCATCCTTCTGAATAGGCAGCCAGGAATTTTGTTTAACATCTCATCTAAAGGACAGCACCTCAGGCAATGAATCAGATCACCAGCACTGCAGTGGAGTGTCAGCCTAAACTGTGAGTTCAAAAGTCTCGACATGGGGCTTGAACACACAACCCTCTGCCTCAAAGTCAAGCTTGCTACCAACTGAGCCAGGTTGACACCCGACATTGAACAATCAAATAACATCTCGAATACAACACTTAGGTAATGTTATACTGTTTGCATCCGTTTCGAAACAGCTGAAAGTGTACAGTTTCTTTACCTGCTTTGCAAAGCAGCCTCTGCTTTTATGAAGTTGCTGATAGTTTTTTTCAGCATTTTCTCAGACTGCACGCACTCCTCCAGCCTCTGTCTCAGGGTGTCGCTCTGATGCACCTGCCTTGTCCGTTCACTCTTTGCCTCCTCCAGGTCCTGTGAAGTCCAGGAGGTACCAATGGTCACATTAACATTGAGGACATCGAGCCCTTCACTACTAGGTGAGGAAACGTGGTAACTGATCACCTTCACTTGGTCAACAGAGGACTCCATTTATAGGAAAAAGAACTTTGGGGATCAAGAACACTATGGAACGTGCTTCAGCTGGGAACTCTTCACCATCTAAATAAAGGCTTGCCTTTCAGGTTGGCTCAACGCAGATTACTACTTTCTGCTGCTCAAATGACAGGCTCTTCAACATGATGGGAAAGATGCACTGACTTATTCATGATGGGGAAGAGAAGTACTGCCTATGCAATATTAACAGACTCCAACAATGGCACCACATTACAGGTTCTAATCGTGAGTATCAGTCTTCCAGAACCCAACATGGCGTAACGTTCCAGATTAAATATTTCATGTCTAATTTTCATTCATCGTGTCTCTCTGAAACGGTTTTGCTGGGAGGGTAGTCAAAACCTCACGCTTGTTTCAGATCTTAGGTTCACTCTGTCAGGTCTTACCTTAGGGAGAAGTATCACAGTTTTAATGTTACATTAACGGAGAAAATAATAATAATAATCTTTGCATTTGATATAGCGCTTTTCACATCTTATCGACGTCTCAAAGCGCTTCACAGAATATGTAAAGTGAATTGACTGTATATTTATGGGTGAAATGCGGCAGCCAATTATGCACAGCAGTGTCCCGCAAACAGTCGTGGATTGAAATGACCAATTGTATTATTATGGCTTTGTTTTGGACGGATTATTATTAGGCGTGTGGAGTAAGGAAATTTGCCCAAGGTTTTGCCCTGATCTGCCTGGATTTGAACACGGGTCTCACGCTTGTAAGGCGAGTGCTCTAACCACTGAGCTACAGGACTCCACATGTAGCAAGAAAGATTGGAAGGTAAAACAGCTATGAAGCAGTGGGAAGTCTTCAAGGAGCAGATAGTTCGGGCACAGAACAGATACATTCCCACAAAACTAAAACGTAGGGCATCCAGACCTCCCTGGATGACTAGGGAAATTGGGACTAAAACAAAACAGAAAAAGGAGGCTTATGATAAATGCCATGCCCAAAGTATGGAAGACAGAATATAGGAAGTGCATGAGAGAACTGAAAATGGAAATTAGAGGGGCAAAAACACTGTATGAGAAATGATTAGCAGGTAACATTAAAGGAAACCCTAAGGTATTTTATAAGCAGATCAGAATAAAAGATTAGTGAAAGGTAGGGTGGGGCCAATTAGGGACCAAGGAGGAAATCTTATTGTGGAGGCAGAGAGCATGGCTGATGTACTGAATGAGTACTTTGCATCTGTCTTCACAAAAGAAGAAGATGCAGCTAATGCCCTAGTACCGGAGGAGAGGGTACAGGAAATGGATAGGATAATTATAAACAGAGAGGAAGTACTAAAAAGGTTGACGGCGCTCAAGGTAGATAAAGTCGCCCGATCCGAATGGGATGCATCCTAGGTTACTAAGGGAAGTACGGGAGCAAATAGCAGAGACTCTGGCCACAATCTTCCTTGAACACAAGGGTTGGTGGCAGAGGACTGGAAGGTTGCTAACGTTATTCCCCTGTACAAAAAGGGGCAGAAGGACAAACCTGGGAACTACAGGCCTGTCAGTCTAACATCAGTAATGGGGAAACTTCTAGAGTCTATAATCAGGGACAAGATAGATCTTCACTTAGAAAGATATAGGTTAATAAAGGACAGCCAGCACGGATTTGCTAGGAGCAAATCTTGCCTGACGAATCTGATAGAATTTTTTGATGAGGTAACGGAATGGGTGGATGAGGGTAGAGCAGTTGATGTAGTTTATATGGACATTTGACAAAGTGCCACATGAAACGCTTATAAAGAAAATAGAGGCCCATGACATTAAAGGGACAGTGGCAACCTGGACAGAAAGCAGAGAGCTGTGGTGAACGACTGTTTTTCTGACTGGAGGGAAGTGTACAGTGGCATCCTCCAGGGATCGATATTGAGACCATTGCTCTTTTTAATTTATATTAATGATCTGGACTTGGATATAGGGAATACCATTTCAAAGTTTGCAGATGACACAAAGTTAGGAAAAATAGTAAATAGTGAGGAGGATAGTAGTCATCTGCAAGAAGATATAGACAGAATGGTTAAATGGGCAGATGAAATTTAATACAGAGAAGTGTGAGGTGATGCATTTTGGGAGGAAAAATGAGGGGAGGCAATATAGGCTAGGTAGTACAATTTTAAGGGGTGTGAAGGAACAGAGAGACCTGGGGGTTTGTGTGAGTGATTCTTTGAAAGTGGCAGGACAGATAGACAAGGCTATCAAAAAAGCATACAGGATACTAGGCTTTATAAATAGGGGCATGGAGTACAAAAGTCAGGAAGTTCTGACTAAACTCTATAAAACTTTGGTTAGGCCTCAGTTAGAATATTGTATACACTTTAGGAAGGATGTTAGGGCATTGGAAAGGGTGCAGAGGTGATTTACTAGGATGGTACCAGGAATGAGGGATTTCAGCTATGAAGAAAGGCTGGAGAGGCTAGGTTTATTCTCACTGGAACAGAGAAGGTTGCGAGGAGACCTAATAGAGGTTTTTAAGATCATGAGGGAATTTGACAGAGTAGATAGGGAAAAACTGTTTCCACTGGTGACCACGTAGTTTCTTCGTGGTCACACATTTAAAATAGTTTCAAAAAGAAGCAGAGGGAAGGTGAGGAGAATTTTTTGCACTCAGCGAGTTCTTCGAATCTGGAATTTATTGCCTGAAAAGGTGGTAGAGGCTGATTCGATAACAACTTTTAAAAGAGAGGTAGACATTTATTTGGGGAGGACGGGTTTGCGAGGTTATGGGGAGAGAACTGGAGAGTGGGATTAAATTGCTCTTTTTAAAGAGCCGGCACAGACTCGATGGGCCGAATGGCCTCCTTTTGTGCCATAAGATTCTATGGTTCTATGATTCTATGATAAGTTCAGCAAAATGCTTCAATCTCCCTCACAAGGTGGCTGTGACATGGCAATGCAGATGAACAGGTGGGAAATAATCTACTATTGGTCTTTGGCCACCTTCCTCCCCTCCCTATCCTCTAAGCTCCCAGTTCCCAACCCTCAGCTCAGGTCCAAATCCCTGACTTTCCAGCATTTTGGGGACATCCTCCCGACATGAAAGGCACTGTACAAATGTAATTTGGTATCATATCGGACTCCTTATGTGCTGCAAACTTCTGTGATGCTATAATTCTGCGATAATAACATTTAGCTCATGTTTATGTTTAACACAAATAAAGTTACTGCATTTTGCATATACCTGTTTGAAACCCTGAATCCTTGTCTGCAACTCTAACCACTTCTCTTGCTGCTTCTTTACAGCTAACTCTTTGTTTTGCACCTCATGCTTTAATGAAACAGAGAGTTGTCGCTCCTCTTGAATCATTGTCTCTAACGATGTGATCAACAGAGATTTCTGAAACAGGTGAGTTTCCAGCACTCTCCTCTCTTGTTCACTTGCAGTTTTGACTTTTTTCACTTCATGCTCTTTGCCCTCCAGTGTTTCCTCAAGTTGTTTCCTCAGGTGATTTTTGCTTGCCTTAGAAGCCTCCAACTCTTTGGTTCTCTTCTTCAAATGAGTTTCTAGGCTTGCGTTTTCTGCCTGGCAGACAGACTCCTTAAACCCCAGCTCTTCGATTTTCTTGTTCAGTTCTGCCATCAAATGTTCTTTTTCCTTCTTCGAGTAGTCAAGCTCCTCAAATTCGTGAGATTTATTTTTAAGTTGCACCTTGAGGTTGCTGTTGGCTGCTTCCAACTCATTTACCCGGTCCTTCTGATATATTAGTTCATTTCTCGCTTCCCGTTCGCCTTTCTCAAGGTCAGAAAACTTGACTCTCCATTGGTGCAGATCCTCACTCAGTCGTCGCTGCTTGAGACCTAGCTCTTCGTTACGCTGTGCCAACCTTCTCTGAGTCTCCGCCATCTCTTTCAGCAAGGACACCTGCTTGCCAATTCTCACCTGCAGTTTCTCCTCGGTATCTTCTTTCATCAGCAGCAGCTTTTCCATTCGAGCTATCTTGTCCTGTAGCATTTTAGACTCACCTTCTTGCATATCCTGCAGTAACTCTTCCATCATCTTGTTCCTCTCCTGGAGCTTCCTTTCAGACTCTTTATGTTGTCTAAGCTGCTCTTGCAGTTCACCAATCTCTTCATTCAAGCTTTCAATCTCATCTGTAAGCTTGTCCAATTCTCTGCTTTTTTCATTCAACTCCATTTCAAACCTGCTTGTCATCTTTACAATGGATCCTGCCTTGATCAGTTCAGCCTCAGCCATCCTGCTCAGTTCTTCCTCAAGTTTCACTTTCTCTTGGAGAATCTCTGGAGGAATCTTTTGTCTTTCATGAAGCAGATGTTCTGCCTCCTTGCCGCTCTTCTTGAGTTCCTCAATCGCCTGCGTGCTTCTTTCTAAAGCTTCGTCTTTCTCCTCAACCCGTTTGCGAAGCCTCTTAATTTTAGTATTTAGCTTACCCTCCACTCGTTTAAACTGCTCCCTTAATTGTTGCTCAATGTGTTCCCAATCTCGGACAGTTTGCTCTAGATCGGAAAATTGCTTTTTTATTATCACTTCTCTGTGTATACCCTCCTCCAAGTCCATCTTTAATTGGTCAATCTTAGCTTCAAGACAGATTCTGGTTTCTTCCATTTCTCTTGTCTTCCTTGACAAGTCTTTATTAATCATCTCAAGTTGGGCATAAGCTTCATCCCTCTCCTTGATCTCATCGAGGAGCATCTTCATTTGTTCTTGGTTCTCTTCCTCCAATTCTTCCCTCTCTTTCTGCATCTGCTCCACCTGACTGTACCTCTCCTCCAGTTTCCTTTCCACGTCTTCCTTCTGCTTTGTTAACTGGTCAAATTTGGCACAACGCAAGTTAAGCAGCCTTTCATTCTCCCTCTTCTGTGAGAGCTGACTTTCCAGTTCTTTCGACACTTGCGTCAGTTCCTTTTCACTCATTTCTTTAATCCGTAAAAGTCCTTCTAGGTTCTTGACTCTTTGAAGTAGCTCTGATTTGGCAGTGCCACCATTACGTTCAGTCTCCTCCTCACTGCTGTGAGAATCATAAGATTCCAGTTCCCTCACAGAGGCCAGTTTGTCTTTGAGGGCATCATATTCAAATCGTACTTGCTGATATGACCGTTCCATTTCACTTAGTTTTTTCCTCAAGCTCCTTGACTCTTCAGCCTTTTCTTCCACAATAACCTCACATCCCCTCAATTTTTCTGCCAAAATCTTGCTTTCGTCAAGACCTTGATCTGCTTGGGATTCGGTTCCTCTTAAAGTTTGGAATTTCTGGAATTGAAAAATATGGTCTTCAAGTTCTGATATTCTGTCATTCCTCAGTTTGTTTTCTGCATTTACTTTTATCAGTTGCATTTGTAAAGATTTTATATTTAAATTTGCAGTGACTTCTTCTGGAACAGATGCTAAATCTTTTTTTCTCTTTTGTCGTGTGGGATTCAACTGTGCTCCCAGTTGCTCCCCTGATGGATGCAGTTTCTGTAACTGTACCTTACTCTTTGTACCAGTAACTTGCTTTTTTTCCTGGTTGCTTTGCTTTTTTGTGAGTTTATCCTCCATCATTTCTAAATCACACAGACATTCGGATTTGTATCTAATTTATTGTTTGAAGTTAATTTTATATTGGAATCATCCTTCACGTCAGTGAGTAGTTTTTTTGGAAAAATGTGATTGGCATCCTCCAGCTTGAATTCAGATGTGTGAGTATGTATATTTTCTGCTCATATTCATTTTTGTCTTTAGCTGAAACTATGAATTTTGTCAATGCCTCCTCTTCAATGTAATCATTTTGCTTTGTACACTTTGAAATTTGCTCTGTCGGCTCAGCTTTATCTTTAGTTATCTCTCTTGCGGCCTGGTGAGAGGTAAAGAGTAGAAAGTCACAAGTAAAAGGTCACAAAACAGGTGCGAAAGAAAACGCCCCTCTGGGTCGCCTGATCTTACCATTCCCACCCACCCTTCCATCATCCCACTGCAGCATTCAAGCAGTGTCTTAAATGGAGTTCGTGTGTTCACGGATTACAAACCTCTATGTGGTAATAACAATAAAATAATAATCCTTATACTGGGTATAGTGCCTCTCATGTCAGGAGGACAATTCAAAGCACTTCACAGGGTATACTGTAACGTGCAGTGACTGTGAGTATCGTGGACAAAGGTGGCAACCAATTTGCGCACGGCACTGTCCCACAAATAACCAAGAAGTGAGTGACCACTTTTTATTTTGGAGGGTTGTTGGCCAGGAAACTGTGAGGAATTCCCTTCTCTCTTAAGTACAGGATCACAAACCTCTAAGTACAATAATACACAAGCTTCCTCAGTTGACCAGAATAAATCAGAATAGGGGAATGCGCCAGTCTAATTTAATGTACACTCCCAGCACTCAGCAGGCAATATCTTACCAAGTTTTGTCCTTAGTCAGGAATTGTATGGACTGTTTGAAAGCAGGGTTTTGTAGTTGAATGCAATAAGAGTTGCACAGTGGTGTAAACAGATTTGGCGAGTTAGCTAGACAGAGCTTATTCATGCTTCAGGCCGATGCACAATACATGAATCACTTTCAGTGCATATGACACATTATAAGCTGGACAGCCCCTGGTAATTTCTCCTTCAGCACCAGACACAGTTGTTCAATAGACAAGATGCTTGCACTCACCTGTATCTCAGGAGATGGTCTCTCAGGGCCAGAGGATAAAGGCTAAGGAAAAAAACAGAAACAAAAACAAAAACTAAACGCATAAAATAAATCATGACATAAAGGAGACAAACAAAATAAGCAGGAGAAAGGAAGAGAGAGAAAAATAAGTTTAAATAGGATAAAAATGTTAGTACAAAGTGAATCTGTGTGCTACTGCAATTATTTTATTGAAATAAATATTAAAAGGGAGTACAGTACTATACTACAATACAATCAGTTGCTTAATGCAATTGTACCAGTGTTGAACATTTGAAAGCATGCAAAAGATTTGGTACAGCTCACAAGTGAGAGCTTATATTGTCACAATTAAACACCTCACCTTTTCTTCTATTTCTTTGATTTGTCTTTTCTGAAATTCTATCTTGTCTTCTAGCTCTCGAATTCTCTGCAAACCAAAGAGGTCACATACTGTTAAACACTCAGCAAAGGTAGGTGTTGAAATGATAAGTCTGTTCAATTTTATGCATCCACAATTTGGAAAAAAATTATGATTTTGGTAAATTTCCCATTCGTTTCTCAACGTAGCTGAGTAGTCAGTGATTTTCTTAATGGAAATTCTAACCAGCAAACGCAGTTGATCTTTCTGCCTGAAGAATAGTAGATGTAGAGCTATCCGCACAACAAAAATACAGCCATTTGGTATTAACCAGTGATTTACCATTAACAAATTGTACCTGATCCCAGGGAAACAGAGCTACAGCATGCACAGAGAAACGCAGATATGGCAAGGCAACACTGGTGAGATTGGGCCACGTTCCACACTGTGCTTACAAATGGAGATTAAAAGTATGCTTGATAAACAGTTTTGAAGACAAAGGCCAATGTTCCCAGCAGCTGCTTAGTTACTGACTATTCGAGTGTTAAAACACAAACAGATTACCCCCTGGAAATTATGCTCGTTCTTTTCTTTGTTTCATTTTCTTATTTCAAGGAAACATATCCTGACCTTGAGAAAATGTCTGTACAAACCTATGATACTTTATACTGTAAATAGTCATGAGGAGCACCCTGCAAATTGTATGGTTTTAAAAACAATAAAAATGCTCATTTGTATGATACTGTCGTTTTAAAAGGTATGTATTGGGAAAGGGTGCAAAATAATAAATATAATAATAATAATACTTGCATTTGATATAGGGAATTATCACATTGTCAAGACGTCCTAAAGTGCTTCATAGAATATATTGTAAAGTGAATTGACTGTGTATTTTGTAATCTCTGGCATATGGCTCGCTTTCACCTTTCCATGCAGTGAATCAGATGCTGAGTTAGTTGTAAGCCACCTTGAGAACAAGCCAAGCCTGGATACCTGTAGACGAGGAGGCTCATTTCCACGCAGTTACCATGGGAAGCACACATTTCCATGAATGGTAAATACTGTGCATCATTCTCTCAGTGCCTGGTGATTAATTTGATCAATCCAGAGATGACAGGGTCTAGAGAAAAGCAATTGCTGCATCCCTTCTCCCACATTTAATGGGAAATGCTAACATAACTTTTAATGGAACAGTTAATCTAGCACCTTCCCCGTCAAGAGGACGATTAAAAAAATGTATTGTAAAGTGCAATAAAGAGTCTGTGTTTTTGTGGGCTAATCTGTGCATAGCAAGGTCCCACAAACAACCATAACATGAACCAAGTTTTTTTAACTGTTATTTCTGATGAAGAAATAACATTTTCTCTAAATTTACCTGGCCAGTGAAGAAGTTAAACTTTGTTTTACAAATGAAGATGGTAACACAGCATCGCCACATGTGATTGTGAAAATGTGCATGGGACTTTCCTGAAAAAGCATGTAGACAGAATCAGTTGGGATGTTTACAAGTAAGATCGATCGGGGATAATATGGGAATTGAGGAAAGGTAGGGAAATGAGACTAAAAGAATCAGTAAGTATTGATGCATTTGAGCAGAAGATAGATATACACATGAGGGAGAAGGGAATAGAAGGTATGGAAGGGAGCAAGGAGTGGGTGGAGACTCATGTGGAATAATAAACTCTGGCACAGACTAGTTGAGTCAGGTGGTCTGCTTCCACGTTGTACAATCTATATAAATCTAAGTCATGTCAGCAGTTCTGAAGGACATGTGAATGTAGAGACTGTGGAAAAAGTGTAAGGATAGACAGTCTTTGGGGAAATGTTTAAGAACACAGGATACCGTGCACCTGACTAACCCAGCTCTTGTCAGTAATTTGAGTGGAGAATTGTTTCCAGAAATCATCACTTCCGTTTAGAGACAGCAACAACAACTTGCACTTAAGAATGCATCTTACACTGCAAGGTATTTGGTCCAGGAATGGTAGCACTTTCTTGAGAAGCACTTTCTCAAACCTCATTGAGCAGCCTCCTATCCACTCTCCCCTAAATGATGTCCTGATTATGCTTCGATAAAGGCTTTGATGTATCTGTTCAGTCTTCCGAATGTCATCATTAATTTCATTTGGAGGCTGGTGATGCATTATTAGCATGATCTGCTCTGTATCACATAGCGCAACCATAAATCATCTTTAATCAATAGCATGTTAGACAGCTCACTCAATGTATTCCTGGAGTCTGCCTGGTTCAATTGAATACAAGTTCAATAACATTCATGGACTTTCTTCTTCATTTTTTTCTAACATGCCTGTTCCATGATGAGCTTCCTAGAACACAAGCTCCCCCCAGGGTTACATTCAACTAAGATGAATACAAGGTTATCTAAAATGAACAGATTCCAAAACATGTATGTCTCCCATTTCCTGATGTCTTTTGTTTCTTACAGTAAATTGTCTTAAATGATTTTATCTTGCTTCATTATTGGGTCTCCAGTTTAAATTAGGATCTCAGTTACGTGTATGTTTTGACATGACTGACAAATGCAATTCAGGGGTTTCATTAAGATGTAAAACCCTTTCTCCTTTGAATTCGCATGAAGCTTAAAGCAGAATTAAGTTGAAGACCCATACGTTTGAAAGGAAAAAAAATGAACTATTCAACAGCCAGTTGTTAGTCTGACTTGGTCAACTTCTATAGCTTCTCTGATATTTTCTGACTTTTAATTAAGACCTTGCTGTTTTACAGCACTTTATTGCACTGAAACATCTCAACATTTTTATAGTGATTAAATTAGGCAAATGAGGCAGCCAATTTGGGCCTTCAGTGTCCCAAAACAGTCACAAGGTGAATGATCAATTAATGAATCTAGAAACATTCAGGCCAGGACTCCAAGAGAAATTGGTTTCCCCTTTTGCAAAGTGACATGGGAATTTTAAAGTCCACTTGAACAGGCAGACAGAATTATAACTTAACATTTTCTCTGAAAGATGGCAACTTTGACAATGCAGTGCAGCCCTGGAGTATCAGCTTCACACTAGAACATTGAAATGTAAACTTAGGCAAGAGCTCTACCAACTAAGTTAAACTGACAGGTGACTTCAGTGAGTAAAGACATTGAGGTCCTGATGGAGGCTGCTGTGAAACTTACACAGTGAGAAACGTTTCTTGGCTGCCGAGATGTCTTTTATACAGTTTGGTGTTTTTCAACCACAATGTTTTACAGTGTATTTTTTCTTTGGCTGGTTACCAGTGCTAGAATTGATGTGTTACTGTTACCAGCGAGAGCAATGAGCAGAGGCGTCCAGCTCATTTGTGTGGTGAGTAGCTAATGGCGTTGTCAACCCTCTGATACTGGTAACTATCTATAACAGTGTGTGGTTGCTAAGTGCGAATAATTCAGCTGATTTATCCTTCAAAAGCTCCATTTGTGACCACTTTAAATTCAAAGCATGTTGGGATCAACAGCGAGGTTAGACAGGCTATGCAGCATGTTAACCACTTTAATAGCATTGAGAAATAAGCACAGTAGCACAGTTCAGCCAAATAATCTTTTCTCACGCAAAAAAATATCTGGTACCTGGAAGATTTTAATTCTTTCACAGTTTGTATTTACAAAAGCAAAGTATCAATTTTGCTGCATCAATCGCAACCCCCTTCCTACACACGGAAAAGTTCCATGAAAATGGTTCAAAGCGCAGGGACAAGGATGATTTCAGGCTTAAAGCTTTGAGCAGAGGTAAAAAGAGCTAAACTCGCTTTCACTATGGAAACGATTAAAGGAGGCATGATGTGGGTCTTTAAAATACTAAGAAACTTTGAAGATGTAAGTAGACTTACCAGCTGTAAGAAAGTTAGAGTAGTGTCGGACTATTTATTGTTTTATTGTAATTTGGATGTGGCTAAATTGACTGTATTAGTCTCCTTTGTACAGACCCATCTTCCTATGACTGGAATCATGTACAAAGCTCTGCTCCTGGCTGAACAACATTAAGTTTACCAGGTATTTATTTCCAGAAAGTCACTTTGGTTGTAAATAGGGATGATACAGATCAAGGTACAGCTTATAATTGATACCTTGAACAGATGACCCTAGTATCCTCCCAATCTTCAAGCTGGCAACTGTGCTTGAAGTGACTCAAAATTACTGGGGCATCAGTCCCAATTTATTGCTTCTTATTGGTATTCCACATGTATGCAGATGACATCCAACTCTATCTTACTCCCACTACCCTCAACTCCAGGACTACTCACTGTCCTAACAGACTGTCTGTCAGGCATCAAGTCTTGGATGAGAGCTAACTTTCTACATATGAATGTCAACAAGACCGAGGCCCTACTGATTGGTTCGTGCCAACGCCTTCATGGATCAGGCACTGGCAGCATCAACCTCCATGATTGCACACTCAACCTCACCAAGCCAGTCAGGAACCTAGGTGTCTTGTTTAATCTTCGACAGTCTTTCATCCATCACATCCAAGCAATGACACGTTTTGCCTTCCCTCACCTCCGCAATATTGCCTGACTCCGCCATTACCTTGCCCCCCAGGCTGCTGAAACCCTCATTCATGCCTTCGCCACATCCCAGCTTGGCTATGCCAATCCCTGCTTGTCGGCCTTCCCAATTCCTACCTTGGGATAGGAATCAAGGTAGGTTGCAGATAATCCAGAACTCTGTGCCCGGTGTCCTCCGCCCTCCAAACTTTGTGACCCTATCTCCCCCATCCTTATCCGACTCCATTGGCTCCCCATCACCCAGAGGACCTAATTCAAGAACCTGGTCCTCACATTCAAAGCCCTCCATGGCTTCACCCCACTCTACATCTGCGACTTCCTAATCCCAAACCAACCTACCCGCCCCCTCAGCTCAGCAGGCTCCAGCCTGCACCAAGTCCCCCGACCCACCCACCCCACCAATATTGGGTGAGCCTTCAGCCACTCTGCACCCAACCTCTGGAAATGCATCCCGCACCTCCCACTGGTGGCACCGTCGTTCAGTGGGTCGGGATGTGTGTCTGAGTTGTGAGAAAGAAAATGGTGGAAGTGCACATATGCATTTCAGGCTGAGCTGTGCTGCACACCAGGCAGCTCACAGGGAGTTCCAGCCATCTGGTATTCAGCTCTGATCTGTGTTGTCGGTTTTCAAATAACCAACTAGTAACTATCCTCCTTGGTGGTGTGGGAGAGGGAAGTTAGGGAGATCTCCTTGGAGCTGGGTTGGCTCCAAGGTTATGTGCTTGGCAAAGGAATGTTGGAATCAAGACAGCCTTGATTAGACTAGTCGTATGTTTCTTGGTCAGTAGTCCAGTTCCTGCGCCAGGTCCACAGTCTTCCAAGGCACTGCTGATGGACAACATAACCAACCTGGCTCTGATCAGAATGGTCACTGGGATTAGGGCTTGATCCCACTCAAATCCCATTGCTCCGGCAAATCAAATTTCTAATGGGTAAGGTACTACTAATTGGATAAACAGCAGTATGCTTTATTAAACAACACTTTCAATGGCAAGCTAGGTAGTTTTAGCTGATTAAATACCAGCAGTTCTGCAAGGTACACTCTGGAAAAAGCAAAGCAGGGTACGTCGCAATTGTGAGACACAGAGTAATTTCCATGATTGGGTGAAATGTATATGTGGACCTCCTCGTCTAGCTTCAGCACCTTGGGATGTCCTCCCGACCTAAAAGGCGCTCTATGAATGTAATTTTGTTGTTGTAGTTTGGATATTCTTAAGTATGGTGATGTTTCTGCAGGCGTCAGGCACTCGGTTGAGCAAAAAGGAAAGTGCTATTTTACTTTTACTCAGCTCGCAAAGTCACGATTCACATCTGAAATGTCCCTGTCTTCAAGAAAACGTGATTTATAATTTCAAAGGGAAATCTATCAGGAACAGTGAGCCACTTGTATGGCACATAATCGATGGATTTTAATGTTGAGCAATAAATGCAGCAGCAATGATTTCCTGCCTCATTTTCAGTGGAGGCACAAGATAAAGCAGCTCAAAGCAGGGAATCAAGAATCTGTGAATCTGTGTTATTGGATCAGTGAACTGTTGAAATACGTTTTATGGAAGAGATTTTCATAGGGAACAGAAATCGAGGCTGCTACCAAGCTACGCACATGAAATATCCAAATTTATAAAATGACATATTGGCCCAAGGTCGTGCGAATGAAAATTACTTGTCACTGGGAACATAATGTGAAAGTACAGGCGGGTGATATTATCAGTTGCAGGAAGGGTAAGTGCTTTCCAGTCTTTCTATGTTGGCGCTATTGCAAACAGAAGAATAAGCAGCATTTGGTACTAGAATCCCTGAGCGAGTGAGGGCTTCTCAGACAACAGCTGGAGGTGATCCATTCCCTTGTCCTGATTGCATTTCAAAAGAAAAGTATGAGACATCATGCACTTAAAAGCCATCCTAATCCACCGTTCTGTGTCCTCCAACAGTGTGCAAAATTACTGCAAGATTTTGTAATATACCTTTACAATTCCTCCCGTATGACTGTATTACACAGAGAGGTGGGCGCTGGATTGTTGCTTGTTGTAGATAAATCTGTTCTGCCTGCCCACTTGTTCCATCTTGGTGCAATGCACCGCCACCAGTCTAATATCAAGCTATTGCCCCACAGTCCTCTCAATGGCAAGGTATTCAGTTTAGTTAGTTAAACTCCAGTGGTTAACCCAATGCTCAATCAGGAGCCCCCAAGCCTTGGCTCATGCCAGCCTGCGTCTAACACTCTCCAGAATCAGCAAAAATTAGTCCCTCTAGGGAGAGAGTGTGCATCCCAGTTCAATACACATGTAATTCCATATGTAGGTGGAATGCATGGAACTCTCTGTTTGGTTTTGATACTCAAAAAAACGGCGCAAGTCTCTGTATGTCTCAAACACCTGACTGAACAAAAGAAAATGTGGGGTTCCCTGCTAGAGAGGCAATTTGCACCATTGGGCACTTTTTTGTACAAGAGAGTAACAATAACACTACCAGTTTTCCTACACAACATCTTTTCTTTTGTGTATTTCAGTTTCTAAAACTTTTTAAAATCATAATGCACTCAGGCCACTGAAACAACATAATTTCCCTTTGCTGCAGTAAGAAATATCTGTAGTATTTGTAAAGGTTCATGTTGGTACATACAGTATATTCATGTTATTTATTGCTTTGTGGGAATGCCTGGGTTACACAGGATAACGCACATAGAGGTTCTATCAGGAGAATGTATCACTTATATTCTTGAATCTTTACATTTTGGTACTGTGACTTTTATGTCGTCGGACGTCCCAAAGCACTTCACAGGATATACAGTGAAGTGGAGTGACTATGGATGGCATGGGTGAACAATTTGCCAACAGAAATGTTCCACGAACATCTGTGAAGTGAACGACCAATTTTATTTGGAGGAATGTTGGGCAGAACATCAAGACAAACTCCCTTCTCTTTTCAAAGGGAGCCATGGGATTTTTAACGTCCATCTCCGCACGCAGAAGGGGCTTTGGTTTAGCACTTCATCCAAAGGACTGCAATTCCAATATTGCAGCACACTCCCAGCATTATATTGGAGTGTCAGCTTAAACTATACGGGTTCCAAGTCCCGACCCAGGTCTTGAAGACAACCTTCTGACTCAGAACTGAGCCAGGCTGACACATAACAGATTTAACCTGGAGTTTGCAGTTCGGGGACCCGAGTAAGAGGGAGGGGCAGGGTAGGAGGGAGGGGAGGGAGAGAGTTGGGACGGCAGCAGAAGGTACGATTGAAGAGGAATCAGTGGGTGGAATATGTTGCTCTAAACAGGTCTCTCTGTAGCCCATCGTGAAGAGTTATTGCTCTGATACACTATCCTGCATGAAGGACATTATGTAAAAGCAAGTTGTTGATGATGGGTCACTTCACCTCAGGAGAACTGAGTAACTCAAGTAGAGGCTTGTAACAGGTCTCCCAATCCAAGTTTAAATCCGTGGGTGACTGGACAGAAAATACTAGGATTTGTACCCTCAAAAGTCCTTAATTCACGTATTAACTTTCCCCATTTCCCATCAACAGACTGGGTATGGGAACACTCTGCCCCAGTACTGCCTTTCTGATTTTTAAAACTTGCTTGAGGTCTTCTGCGTGTGTGGGGGGAGGGGCCGGGGGAGCACTCAGCTTTGTATCACAGAGAACTTTTGAATTTCACACAGCTAAGCATCAAGCACTGTCAGGTCAGGTTCATCTTTGATAAGATAAGTGAGGAAGCTGCTTTGCTCTACAACAAAGTGCTTCACTTTACAGAATATTTTGTGAAACACTTTGAAGTGACTCAATGATGTGACAAGTCGTTATCTCAAATGCAAGGATTAGTAACAGAAGAGCTATTTCCCCACACCATATCCTACACTATGGTCAGCCAGCTTCGCTGGATATCCACAGCCAGTAGTAAATGGGTTAGAGCTGCCCAAAGTAACATTTGTTGCAGAAACAGTGAAGAACCCTTGCTCATAATCTGTTGCTCTAACACTGGGTTAATAATAACAATAATAATCCTTGCATTTGAGAGAAGGTCTTTGAGACATCTCAAAGAGCTTCAGAGAATACACTGTAAAGTGAATTGACTGTTTATTTTGTGGGCAAAACGCAGCAACCAACTGCGCACAGCAGTGTCCCGCACACAGTCGTGGATTGAAGTGATCAATTCATTTTTATTATTTTTTTGAAGGAAGTAATACCCCAGAAAAGCGATCCGCCTATTCAACTACTAACCAGGTTCCTACTTTATGGACAAACAGAGCCATGTGGAGTAAGGAAACTTGTCCAAAATTTTGCCTTGTTGGGATTCAAACCTATCTCTCTCACTTAAGAGGCGAGTGCTCTAGCCTCTGAGCTACAGGATTCCGCCAAGAACATGTGCCTCTTATTTATTTCTTCTATGCAATACTTTGCGCTCTTTCAACAGCAGAGATTTTTTTTCCATCACATTAGAGCTATAACTATCTTGCAATTTTACAGCTACTTTCAGGTCAGGAGGATATCTCAAAGCGCTTCACAGAGCCAAACGAGAGTCTAAGCTGAGGTTAGAGGAAGCTTGGGATGGTGCTGGGGAAAGGTGACCAAAAGGATGGGATATGAAGTAAGTCAGCGTTGATTGGGTGGAAGGTGTGGGTGCATGGTAGGGCTGCTAGAGCTCACCGAGGGAGTGTGGGATGCAATTGTGCGCTGATTCGAACACAAGGATAAGGATTTTGAATTTGATGCAAGGATTAAAACTTTAGGAATAATAATCTAGATGGAGACACATAGAGGGTAAATTTGGGAACTCTAAACATTCAATATGCTAATTAGCATTAGTCATAATTATCACATCGAACACTTAAAATGTAGCAATTTAACCCCCAAATAATCTAAAGTTGTTCCTCGTAGAAATGGTGGTGGTAGAGGCTGGAAAGAGTTAACAATATTGTATTCAGCCCAAATTAAGTCTTAACATTGTAATAAAAACAGACTCAAGGATTCTCACCAGATTATGTTTCCCAGCTCTAAAAGTTCCCCTCTGTTGAATTCTTTAGTACTGAAACTCCACCCCACTAAATTCCAGTGTCACCACCACCCAAAATAGGGTATCCCTCTAAAGCCACAGATAGTCCAAATCATTGTCAAAGTATTGTCTTTCTAAGACATATTTACTACTTAAATAGTGTTCTTGAGATGAATGTGGTGAATAATAGGCACTATTTAAGCAACTTCATAAACGAGTGATTCTCATTGTTTCAAAAATTAACTTAGCCTGGGATTTATTTCCTTCACAATTGCAAGCAGCAATATTTTCATTAACAGACACTCTTCTTTCAAGCTGAACAGATAAAAGATCTGATTAGAATTCTTGGTACGAGTGCTGGTTTTGAAAAAATCACCAGCAAAGATTTTTTTTAAACAAAATACTCAAATGGTCTCGTTGGCTTTTAAATAGGAAAACCTACCCCACATTTCACACAGTAGTTGGTTTATCAATAGAACAAGAAAATAATTGCACTTATAATGAAAAACCACCTAATAGTGCTTCACAATAATTGCTGTCAAATCTAGTGACTGTTTGCTTCATAATTTACAAGCAATTATACAGAACATCGCAGCACAGAAACAGGGATTTAGCCCAAGTAGTCTGTGCCACTGTTTATATTCTGCACAAGCCTCCCCCCCAATAAAGTAACCTCAACAGCTCTTGCACTCCACGTGGAGCTCTGCAGGACTAGTACCTGATTTGCATGTTGCAGTAGTTCCTGACGCTCCTGTAAGATCTGACTGTCATACTCCCGGCTCTGCCTCAGCACCTGCCGCCTCCACTTCTCCACAGCCACCTTCAGCTCTTCCTTCTGCTTGTCGCTCAGAGATTCGCTCACTCGGCTTCCAGGGCACTGCTGCAATGTATTGTACAGCGTGGCTTCTAACTCCTGGATTTGCTGAGAAGCAGAATGTTAACACAAGAGCAAAACTAAATGCACGGGCCCATTGAAACATCGGAGGTGATCAAGGAGAGAAATACAAGTGAACGGATGACATACGTATTGTCACCTGAGCGTATGAACAATGTATCTTAAAATGCACATTTGCAATGTGATAGCTCATTGCAGACAATCGGCACCCTGCGCAGTACCTTGTAAGAACACCCCCACGCAGCAGCAAAGGCCCTGCGAGACCAGCCTTTTGTTTGGAAGTTTACTCTCCCAGGCTGTGCTGCTAGGTTGCCATTGGCAACCGATGACACATCAAGCATGGAGGCTGAGACGCTAATTGACCAGGAGCTTACAGATGCCAGCACTTCATCCCACACACAGGGAAATTTTCACAAGGAGGTGGCATGCCGTTTGTGGAGTCCTGAAGCTCGCAGGTTAGAGCACCTACCAGCACAGGTGCAACCTGGGTTTAAATCTAGGCAAGTTTCCTTACTCCACATGCCTGATAATAATCCCTCAAGAAAAAAAAACAAAATAATAAAATTGGTCACTTCAATCCACGACTGCTTGTGGGACCCTGCCTTGCGCAATTGGCTGCCGCGTTTCGCCCACAAAATATACAGTCAATTCACTTGATAGTATATTCTGTGAATCGCTTTGAGATGTCCAGGTGATTATTATCCGTGGAACTCTCAATCTGATTTAGAAACTCTTAAGTATGATCATGGGTTTCTGTGCATGTCGGACACCTTCTCACTGAAAGGAAAAAAAACTCAGACATACCAAAGGCCAAATGATAATATCTCCTGAAATAAAATTTAAACATGCAATTCTTCCTTTCTGTGTAATTTTTATAGTATAGTACTGTACTTTAGTAGTCTTTTCCTACAAAGCCAGAACAATGTTATTCATGTTACACTGATTGTGCTTCATTTACAAATTGGTTATAATATTAATAAATCAGATTAATGATCAAGTAGATCTCACATCATTATTCACCCCAAATTCTTTCAATATTTCAGTAAAAGGGTAATGAGTAAGATGCTGAAATCCTAAAGGATTCGAAGTGGGTCAAAAATGATAGCAAATATACAATATTAAATGAACGACTACATCCTAGAGATTTTTTTTTTACCAGGGAGGACAATGAAAACAACCCCACCGCCCAACATCCAGCAAATATTGTTTGAGCTCCAGGACTTGAACATATGAGATTGAGATTCTGGATAAGTATCAAATCCTCTGACATGAATGAACTGTACCTCAGGGCACTGAATGAGACAAGTCAGATTTGTGCAGCACTGACAGTTATTATGTAGGAACACTGGGGAGGTTCCACAGACTGGAAGCAAACAAATATTCCTGTATTCAAGAATTAAACCTGGCAACTATAGACCCATTACCCTAAATTAATCATTAACTTCATAAAAATAAGCCAACATGGGTTCAGAAAGGGTATGTCCTATCCACCAATCCCATCGATTTTTATGAAGAGGTGACAGGCAAATAGAAAGTGGAAAGCCAAATGATGCAGTATATCTAGTACTTCATCAAAGGCTGATTCACAAACTGTGGTTACTGGAAATTAAGGAAAAGACATGGACATGGATTGAGAATTAGCTAAAGGGAAAGAAGTAGAGGGTTTTATTTGGGGAAATATATTAAGGAGAATGCCTCAGAGATGTGTTCTCAGACCACCTCCTCTTCCTCGTATATATTAAGACCAAGATTTGTAGACCCAGTGTAAGATAGTTACATTCGCAGATGACACCAAGTTGGGGGATGGGGCGCGGAGATGTGGGTGTGGTAAACTGAATTCAGATTAAGCAGAAAAGGTCCTGCAATGAGAGCTTCAAAGAATATACACACAGGCTGATGAATGGCAAATGCCGTATAAATTAGTTGGGGGATGGGGCGCGGAGATGTGGGTGTGGTAAACTGAATTCAGATTAAGCAGAAAAGGTCCTGCAATGAGAGCTTCAAAGAATAAACACACAGGCTGATGAATGGCAAATGCCGTATAAATTAGTTAAAAGCAAGGTATTACATATAGGATGCAAGAATAGGAAACATCTCATATATGGGATACATAAGAACATAAAAATTAGGAGTAGGCCATTCAGCCCTTCGAGCCTGCTCCGCCATTCAATAAGATCATGGCTGATCTTCTCACCTAACTTTGAATACCTGCCCTATCCCCATATCCCCTAATCCCTCTATTTTTCAAAGATCTATCAGTCTCAGCCTTGAAAATGTTCAAGGACTGAGCATTTACAGCCTTCTGGGGTAGTGAATTCCACAAATTCACTACCCTCTGAGTGAAGAAATGTTTCCTTAACTCTGTTCTAAAAGGCAGACCCTTAATTTTAAGACTGTGACCCCTGGTTATAGATTATCCTACCAGGGAAAATAGTCCCTCAGTGCCTACTTTATCTAGCCCTTTAAGAATCTTATATGTTTCAATAAGATCCCCCCTAATTCTTCTGTACTCCAGAGAATACAGCCCTATTTTATTAAACCTATCCTCAAAGGTCAGTCCCCTCATCCCAGGAACTAACCTAGTGAATCTACTCTGCACCCCCTCTAAGGCAAGTATGTCCTTTTTTAAATAAGGAGACCAAATCTGCACACAATACTCTAGGTGCGGTCTCACCAGAGCCCTATACAGTTGCAGCAAGACTTCCCTACTCTTATACTCTAAACCTTTTGAAATGAATGCTAGCATGCCGTTCGCCTTCTTAGTTGCTTGCTGCACCTGCAAACTAACTTTTTGGGACTGGTGTACAAGGACACCCAAATCCCTTTGAATACTAACACTATCTAACTTTTCCCCCTCTAGAAAATAATCTATTCTATTATTCTTGCTACCCAGGTGAATAATTTCACACTTGCTAACATTGAATTCCATCTGCCACCTACTTGCCCACTCCCCTAACCTATCTATATCTTGTTGCAATCTTCTTGCATCATCCTCAGAGCTCACTCTGCTACCTAGTTTAGTGTCATCCATGAATTTAGACACGTTACATTCAATGTTCTCATCTAGATCATTGATATAAATAGTAAATAGCTGAGGCCCAAGCACAGAGCCTTGTGGCACTCCACTAGTTACATCCTGCCAATTCGAGAAGGATCTGTTTATCGCTACTCTCTGCTTTCTACCCGATAGCCACTCTTATTCATAGATTCATAGATTCATAGAATTTTACGGCACAAAAGGAGGCCATTCGGCCCATCTAGTCTGTGCCGGCTCTTTGAAAAGAGCGATTCAATCCCACTGCCCTGCCCGCTCCCCATAGCCTAATAGACCTGTTCTCCCTCAATAAAGATCTAATTCCCTTTTAAAAGTTGTTATCGAATCAGCCTCCACCACCTTTTCAGGCAATGCATTCCAGATTCGAACAACTCGCTGAGTGAAAAAATTTCTCCTCAGCTCCCCTCTACTTCACCTTGAAACTATTTTAAATCTGTGACCACGAGTCACAGATTTGTCGAAACCCCTCATGATCTTATAAACCTCTATTAGGTCTCCCCTCAATCTTCTCTGCTCCAGAGAGAATAACCCTAGCCTATCTAGCCTCTCCTCATAGCTGAAGTCCCTCAATCCTGGCACCATCCTAGTAAATCTTCGTTGTACCCTTTCCAATGCCTTCACATCCTTTCTGTAGTGTGGTGACCAGAATTGAACACAGTATTCCAGCTGAGGCCTCACCAAAGTCTTATAGAGGTTAGTCAGCACTTCCTGACTTTTGTACTCTATACCCCTATTTATAAAGCCTAGTATCCCATATGCCTTCTTAACAGCCTTGTCTACCCTATCCTGCCACCTTCAACGAGTCACTAACACAAATCCCCAGGTCTCTCTGTTCCTTCACACCATTTAAAATTGTATTATCTAGCCTATATTGCCTCCCTTCATTTCTTCTCCTAAAATGCATCACCTCACACTTCTCTGCATTAAACTTCATCTGCCATGTGTCTGCCCACTTTACCAATTTGTCTATATCCTCTTGCAGATGGCTACTATCCTCCTCACTATTTACTATTCTCCCTAACTTAGTGTCATCTGCAAACTTGGAAACTGTACTCCATACACCCAAGTCCAGATCATTGATGTAGATTACAAACAGCAATGGTCCCCAAACTGATCCCTGTGGCACACCACTGCTCACTTCCCTCCAATCTGAAAAACAGCCGCTCACTACAACTCTCTGCTTTCTGTCTCGCAGCCAGTTGTGGATCCATGCTGCCACTGTCCCTTTTACGCCATGGGCCTTTAATTTCATAATAAGTCTCTCATGTGGCACTTTGTCAAATGCCTTTTGAAAGTCTAATATGGATAGAAAGTCTTCTATCCATATTAATATTTTCCCATTAATCCCATGGGCCTTAATCTTGAGTAACAGCCTTTTGTGTGGCACCTTGTCAAATGCCTTCCTAAAATCCAAATATACCACATCTACTGGTTCCCCCTTATCCAACCTGCTGGATACATCCTCAAAAAATTCTAAAAGATTAGTCAAGCATGACTTCCCTTTTGTAAAGCCGTGTTGACTCTGCCTAATCTTTTTATTGTTTTCAAGGTATCCCATAACTACGTCTTTTATTAAGGACTCAAGAATTTTCCCTAAAACTGACGTCAGACTAACTGGTCTATAGTTTCCCATATTTTCTCTCGCACCCTTCTTAAATAGTGGAGTTACGTTTGCAATCTTCCAATCAATGGGGACTTTCCCAGTATCCACAGAATTTTGGAAGATTATAGACATGCCATCCACTATCGCAGTAGCCACCTCCTTTAAAACTCTAGGATACAACTTGCTAGAAGCTGAAAGAGACCTAGGAGTGTTTGTCAACTCATCACTCACTGTATGAAAAGAATGTGAGGCAGCAATAAAGAAGCAAACAGGTTGCTGCACTATACTGCTATGTCAGTCGAGTTTAGTTCCCTAGATATCATATGGTACAGTGCCCTGGTCAGAGCCCACTTTGAATACAACATACACTTTTGGTCATTGCAACATAAGGGGATTGCCTGAGCCCATGAGGCAGTGCAGAGGAGATCCATAGACAGTAGGAGAGGACACAGTTTAAAGTTGTAAAGGGGCAATTTCCAGACAGATGCCAGGAAGTGTTTCTTTACTCTGAGCACTCGTCCTTCAGATGAGACATTAAACCAATGTCTCATCTTGTGATTGAATCAGCTGGACCTTAAAGGTCCCTCAGCACTGTTCAAAACCAGAAGGGGATTCCTGACCAACAATCAGATAAAAATAGTAATTTACCTCACAACTGTTTGTGGGACTTTGCAGATCGCAAAATTGGTTTCCGTGAATTTGTCCACAACCTCTCAAAGCACTTTAGAACAGCACAGTGCTTATTAGTGCTATCTTGCTATTTGTGTTATAAGACTCACACCAGTGCTTATTGCTGCCTCACAGCTTTCTAAAGCACCACTGAGCAATTTAGGACATCCTCCAAAATGTAAGAATTATTATTACAATTAAATGACTCATTTAAAAAGCAGGTTGGTGCCATGATGGATTCTTTAACCAAACTAATCTTATGATGCATAGTTTAAAGAAGCAACCATTCACAAGCACGCTCTGCTATGTAGTCTTTTGTGGTTTAGATGGCATCACCATCAACTTGGTGATTATAAGATCATATTAAAGTTTCCTGAGGTTTTGGCCAATCAAAAGAACAATTATTTCTTATTGATCTATTGTCCCAAACTCTCTTTAGAGTTTCACAGCAAAGCGGCATTGAGGTCAGCGCTTCCAAAATATTTGAGACAAACAACAAATAATACCATTCTCTTCCACCACCCCAGTAACACTCTACTTCCCCCCAACCCATTCTCCCAAAAGAGCATTTGTTCTGTCTCCGTAGTGCGAAGGTGATGAAGATGTACATTTCCACATCAACTGGCCGCAGTACAGAGCATTTATTAAGTGTAGAAATTTATCATGAAGAACAGCATCATTTTTGTTGTAGAAATACATCAAGAGCAGCAAGCAAATAAGCATTTGGTCTTTACTTTTTTAAAAATCCAAAGAGATTTAAAAGATTAAAAAGTAAAGAATAAGAAATTAATAGATAAAAAATAATAATTACATCCTAACAAAAACAGACTGTGCCCTTACAATAATAATCTTAACATTTGATATAGCGCCTTATCATGTCTTCGAGACATCTCAAAGTGCCTCACACTATGTACTGTAAAGTGGATTGACTATATTTGGGGGGCAAATTATTTATTAATCATCATTATTTATGATTAAGAGCACACATATGGATCTTGAAATAATTAAAATTCCCTTCAGCTGAACAGTTAAACACTACGTATGTAGTTAGCTTTCTGCTAAATAAATTCATTTTTAACAACCAAATCAATCTTCATGTCAGTGTTGTGCAGTTTCAAAAAATGTAAATAAATTACTGAATCAATGATTTATCAAGACAGTCAACAAAAGATTCTCTTGGAACAAACATTATCTCACAAAAAGTATTCACAGAAGGAGAAACAAAACTTGGTATTACTGTACTATAAAAGCTTAGAACACAAATTAAACAGTAGAAGAAGATGTACTCCTTCCTTGCTTCCCCATTACATTTTTCTCACGTCCCCACCCATCTGATTCACTCTGGCAGAACAGATACATTGTCAGCCATCCAATACATTGTCCAAGAGACCTTTCCTTACATCTAGACACGAGGAGCATTGCAGCCATGCACAAACCTTTCAGCAGAGGTCACTGCGCAACTTTCAGGAATATGAGTCCTTCCCTGGTCAACTGTAGTTGACAGTTAACTCAAGCGCCTTGGGACATCCTCCTGACATGAAAGGCGCTCTATAAATGTAATTTTGTTGTTGTTGTTGTGTCCCCATCCCACCACTGACCTGGCAAAGATCAGCTAACTCAGTACACAACAAAGATCAGCTAACTCGGTACAGAACAAAGATCAGACTTGAGAACTTCCTGGTCGGTGTTCATAGCCCAGTTTTTCACACTGTGACAATGGTTATTATTATCAGTTAGGAAACGTTAACTCTTACAGGCTGGCATTAATGGTTGAACATCTCAGAAAATTACCTTGCTTCAAATAGTGAGCGACTTAAGTAGCTTTGGGAACTAATTTGCAGGAAATGGATTGAGAGTTCACAATGGCAGATGTATTCGGACTATTAAAGTTGGGAATGGGGTGGGAAATGGGGTGATTTATAAAATATAACTTATAATATATATTTTCAATTTTTTTTACGGAGGTGGTGGTTGGGGGGGTTGAGTCGGGGTAGTATAAGTAAGTCAATTTTTTCAGCCTCCCACCCCTCAAAAAAAAGAGAAAACTAAGCAGAAAAATGTAATGCACAAAAGAAACATGTAGCCATCCTACCAAGTTGAAAGGTGTTATATAAATGCAATTTGTTGTTGTTGTTGAAGCTGGGTAAATTTGATGAAGATAATTTTATTTTGGAATATTTTTGAAGCCACATGTCCTGAAACCATAAATGCCAAACCATCTTTAGTGATCCTTTCCCACTATCCTATTGTAATCCCTTATAATATACAGTAAAAGTCTTCAACTGGTCAACTAGGGTCAATTCCTCTAGACTCTGCTGTTAGGTCCTCAATAGCAACTAAGCTCCAAACATGGGACTAAAAGGTACCATGTTTGAATAACAGTGAATCCATTCAGTCCATCACCCTTTTGCGGGAAATAAAATGAGTACTATATCTATCTACACGTCCCAGGAAGCTTGTAAACAGATAAGTGAGGTTTCCTTGGAGTTGAACTGACTCAGAGGAGATACACATACATACTGAGGCAGGTCTGCAGTAATCCTTGTTGATGGTTGAGCCACTTAGAGGTGCAAAGCTGGTCAACCCCTTAAGGTTGAACAGTATTAATAGTATAACCTATTAAACAGTAGCTGATCATCACTTCCAAATTCCCAAGTCTTCTCCATGTATCTGGGTTGCAATCCTTATTCCCTTCAGCAAATGCAATAAAACTTAATCACTATTCTGTCCTGAGTGCAAAATGCATGAAGAGGGTTTGGGCTCATAATCTTACCGTGTAAGCATGGTCCAGAGCCTGTTTCCTATAATCCAACTCCTCTTCCAAGTAGCCCTTCTGTTTGCTGAACAGCTCCTGGTTTGAGGGGGAAAAAAGACTCAGCCAGAGCATCACCAAACCTGACATCCCTCATCATTCAACCCCCATGAAATGCTTTCACTCAATGTGGCTATAAAGAGCTTGTCAGGAAAATGGCATCTCATGAAATCTCAAAATACGTGCATCTCCTCCATGTATATCATACCAGCGCATAAACACTCAGAACACCAGAAACTTGCAGCTGTGTTTTTGCAGGTTGTTGTGATATACATGGCGTACCCTGCAGACTTACACTAAGAGCCCAAATTATTTTTATTTCCAAGGCATCATTTACGCTCTGTTTTTCCAATTAACGCTTTTTAAGCCCCATTGCCTCGTTGTCTCCCACCTATGGTTTCTAACAAATCTTTTTTACATTTTCAAGTGTTGTTTATGTGTTCGAATAGTTTAGGGCAGCTTAAAATATTTGCTCAGGCCACAGTCATTTGGGGGATAAATTGCACTTGTTTTGTGCACTGACATACTGAGTGAACGAGACAGCACAATTACTCTGCATTCCAAACACAGTGGAAGGTTATTTTGTATTTCTCCCCACCATCAATGGCTGGGTTTTCAAACTATTTGCCCTCTCGCTGTGGAATACCATCCTGGAGCCCCTATGACTTTAACCTTCCCTCGCCTCCTTCAAGGTTCACCTCAAGACTTTTCTTTTTAATGACACCTTCGTTCATCTATTTTCCCCTCCACCTCCGGCTTCCCCCACTATAAGTACTATAGACAAGTCAAAGCCTGATCCACACCCCCCCACCCCAAGCCCACACCACCCCCTCTCCCTCGCTGTGATCCTTGACAGATACTCACTCTCCAATGGGAGTCACAAGTTATTAATTAATTCATTCTGTGTGTAATACTGTAATATAATAATCCATACAATTTGAATAGATCCTTATCACGTAAATCTCAAAGTCCTTCACTGAATTTGGGGAAAGTGTAATGACTAGGGTCCGGCGATATATCGATATATCGCTAAAACCCGATATAATTTTCATATCGATATGCCGATATAGGCATTTCAAAAATATCAAGGTAAAAAATCGGAATGCGCACACACTGAGCTACACGACCCAGAATGCTCATCTCTATACACAATGCACAGACCGAGGTGCAAAGCCGCCATATTGTATTCATAGTCCTCGAATACAATATACAGGTATGCAAGGAGTGGGGGGGGGGGGGGAGGGGGAGAGAGACAGCTGGGGGGGGGGGGGGAGAGAGACGGCTGGCGGTGGGGGAGAGAGACGGCTGGCGGTGGGGGAGAGAGACGGCTGGGGGGGGTGAGGGGGAGAGAGACGGCTGGGGGGGAGAGAGACGGCTGGGGGGGGGTGAGGGGGAGAGAGAGATGGCTGGGGGGGGTGGGGGGGTGGGGGGGAGAGAGAGATGGCTGGGGGGGGGAGGGAGAGAGAGACGGCGGGGGGGTGTGGGGGGGGAGTGAGACGGCTGGGGAGGGTGGGGGGGGAGAGAGAGATGGCTGGGGGGGGGGGGAGGGAGAGAGAGACGGCGGGGGTGGGGGGGGGTGGGGGGGGGGGAGAGAGACAGCTGGAGGGGGTGAGGGGGAGAGGGATGGCTGGGGGGGGTGGGGGGGGAGAGAGAGACGGCGGGGGGCTGGGGTGGGGGGGAGAGAGAGACGGCGGGGGGGGAGGGAGAGAGAGACGCTGGGGGGGGTGGGGGGTGAGAGAGACGGTGGGGGTCGTGTGGGGGGAGAGAGACGGCGGGGGGGGTTGGGGGAGAGACGGGGTGGATGTGATAATATACAGATAGATAGAGATGGAGGGATGTGAGAGAGACACAGAGACACAGACAGAAAAACACAGAGATGGAGAGAGTGAGAGACACAGAGAAAGATATTTACCTCCTGAGAAGATAGGCCCCGAATGCGAGCGCACCTGGAATGCGGGCGCACTCCGAATGCGCGCGCTGCGCGCACATGCACAGTTCGAAAAACCCGAAAATATCGATATTTCGGTATATCTCGATATGAGCCCATCGACATATCTAAATCGGAAAATTTCCATATCGACGGACCCTAGTAATGACTGTGTGTTTGTTGATGTATCTACCAAGAATTGAACTCAAAAATGTTGCTCATCTGAAAAAGTCATCAACACACAACACTAATAATAATCCTTGCATTTGATATAGTGCCTTATCATGACTTTGAGATGTCTCAAAGTGGTTTACAGACTATACTGTAAGGTAAATTGACAGTATATTTTTTCAGGGGGAAACTGAACACAGAATCATTTTAGCTAATGGCGAAATACACTGCCTCATGTGAAACTGAGCCATTACAGACGTTGAAGGTAGCAATTTGCTGACCACAGTGAACTGAACACACATGTGACACCAATGTAGAAAAACTGTGGGAAACAGCATGCCTGGGCCAGAAATAATAAAAATATCAGCCAGGGTTTCCCACTAATGAGTGCTATCCAATACACACCTGTAAGGTATGTTGCCTTACATTTGTGACCAGTTAAATGATGAGACTCATCAGCTGTGCATCCACACAAAGTCTACTTCAGCATGAGTCAGTGCGTTCAGAAGAAGATGACACAAAAGAGAAAAAATAAAATAAGAGCAAAATAAGAGAATAAAAATAACTTGTTTTAGTGCAATACACACAGATATTTGGAAGACATCAATACTGTGCAACCACTACAAATAGGGGAAGAATTCACAGTATTCCTCAATTAGTGGTGGAGTAACATACACCGGTGTAAAAGTATAGCCACACTTTACAATATTTAGAGCGAAACTAAACAGCACAAGTTACACTTAGTGAAATATACTATGGAGCCACTAGGTGACAGTGCTCCCTCTCAGAGCCGACAATACTTTACAGTACAGTACTTTACACTGGCATTAATTAGGGAATAATACAAAGTTCATCCCTAACTCCAACAGTATGCACCTGTAGGCAGGTACTGATATCTGGAACTTTAAGTCCACAGTCTTCGTTGACACTTCACTGCTTGGGGCACCCCATTATTGGAGGTGCCATCCTTCAGATGAATTAAGCGCTTTGAGACGTCGATAAGATGTGAAAAGCGCTATATCAAATGCAAGGATTATTACTATTAAATGTTAAACTGAGGTCCTGCCGGCTTGTTCAGGTGGATATTAAAGATCCTAAGGCACAATTCGAAAAGAGAAGGGAGTTTCTCCCAGGTGTCCTGTCCAGTGAATTCCACACATAAAATTGATCATTCACTTCATTACTGTGTGTGGGACATTGCACAAATTGTCTGCTGCATTCACTTATAAATACAGTCACTACATTTTACAATAAAACCCTGTGAAGTGCTTTGAGGCATCTCGACCGATCAATAAGGTATTATTGCAAATGGAAATATTACAATATTATCATCTACCCCACAAAGTCAGTTAATTAGGTGTTTTAAGTGTTCACCTTAGGATGGGACTTATTTAGCAAGTTCCAACATGTCTTGACATAATATTCCTATGATCTAACAGGTCCCTGTCCTAGTGGAGTCCTGTAGCTCAGTGGTAAGAGCACTCGCCATACAAGTGTGAGACCTGTGTTCGAATCCACACAGGTCAGAGCGAATCCTTGGGCTAATTTCCTTACTCCACACGCCTAACACTAACAATCCCTCAAAAAGAAATTGGTCATTTCAATCCACAACTGTTTGTGGGCACTGCTATGCGCATGGCTTCCATGTTTTGCCCACAAATATACAGTCAATTCACTTTACAGTATATTCTAGTGAAGCGCTTTGAGACATCTAGAAAGCTCTATATCAAATGCAAGGATTATTATTATTATTAATGCCTAGCTCGATGTGTCCTGGGGTCTAATATACCTTTTCATTCTCCAGGTCCAGCATCTTCTGATGGAGCGCAGCCTCTGTGCCTTCAATTTGTTTCAGCCACTGTAAATTTTGAGGAAGCACAGCAGAGATGAGTGAGTTACATATCAACATCATAACCAGCAAACCAATGGCACAAATCTGGGGCATTTTAAACAGATCATGTAAGTAATATCACAATTTGTAGAATAACAACTCAATTTTACAAGATTTCTTTCAGAATAATCAATTCAGTTCATTTAAAGCTGGTAGTAGAATTTTAAAGTACAAAAATACTTGATATTTGTCTTTAAAAATCTGTTCAACATGTACCTTTTTTAATAAGCAAGTTTTATATCTTGAAGGAACACTCCAACATGGCAAATGTTCTACCTTGTTTTTTAATCCCTTATTAAAGCCATGCATTATTTTCATCAGAACCATCACTTGTGGAATTGATTCCAATCATTTGATCTTTGTTTTGTGAAGGTGCCACTTTAACTGAAAGGTTAACACCAGGTTACTGTCCACATTCCAGGACTTTCAACGAGAACAGCTGTCAAGGGACAACTGCCCTCAAAGAGGAGTTGCTAACTGCATGTTTTGATACCCAGACTTAAAGTGAGACTATCTTTATCTTTATCAAAGAGGTACACGATCCATAATATAATATTATATATATATATAATATATAAGTGGTACAGTGACATAACTTGCACCATTGTATATTACCATGCTTTTCAATACCTAAAGACATGTTTGAAAATCTAAAGGCCAGCCCTTCATGTTAGATTCATGTATAGAAAGGTGAGCTTGACGGTAAGAAGCCAATGCTTAACACACACCATGGGAAGGACAGAATAAATGGATCCAAACTACTTTAGTTCTGAATTTTATTTGTTTGTGAAGGAATATGAGGCATATGGAATGAACATTTTTTCAAACCTTGTTTCCAAAAACAGCAGTGAATAAACCATATTCTTTTGAGGATTACAATTACAATTCAACATAAAAATCCAAAAAGGGAGACTCCATTTAAGTTTATTCCCAGCAGATTAGAAACCTTTTATGGATCACTAAATTGGCATAATACTACTTCTAATATTCATCAGTAATGTGTCTCACTAAAATAGCTGTCAATCTGCAATGAAGTGCTGAACTTCATCTTTTTTTTACTAAATTACACACCAGAATTATAGTTAGCTCCAATACCTTTTATTTGAATTTCACTGTTAAAAAGATTCTCATGAATAATTAAGCAAAGGTGCAATTCTACTCAATTAATAAAATAATAATAACTGTATGACTCTGTTACGGAAAGTGGTCGAGACGGGAGTCAACAGGGGTATTCAAAAGAGAAATAAGCAGAGACTTAGAGGTATTGAGGATCATGACAAAAGGGTAGAACATTGGGTTAAAAGATCTGCCAAATAAAATAAACGTCAAGTAGCTGCTCAGTGGACTGAATGGCCTCTTCCTAGTTTCTGTTTTCCTATATTCCTGAGCTTTCAATGTACTTTGTACCCTATCTATAAGTATACATAAAACTAATGTCAAACCTCAGCCAATATTAAATCAGACAAAAACAGATTTCTGCTACTCAATATTCTGTTATAATCAAGACACCGCTTATAGCAATAACTAATTGTGGCTAGCTACCTCCCTCCCTCCCTCCCTCCCTCCCTCCCTCCCTCCCTCACTCACTCACTCAGTACAGAATTGTTTTGAGGTAACAACAATTGATGTCAACTCCAATATGTAGCACCTATAGAGAACAAAGACATGGGGAAGTCATTGAGAATAAGAGAATAACTGCTGAGTTGCTGTTTGTAAATTGTGCTAAAGTCAGAGTGCTGGTGTACCCTCAGTGTACTTAAGCAGGCTATTTGTGCTAACATTGACTCTCCCCCTCACTGAGGCTTTGATAATGGTGCATGAATGTGTTTGCATGTTTAGCAGAAATGCAGCAGGAAAATGGCATTTAAATTAATATACTTTAGCAAGTAGAGACTCTGTTAACAATTTTCATATGGAACAATTATATATTGTGCTGAAATCCACTTAAAACACAATATCAATTAACAGATAACAGACCATCTGCAGTGATCGCAGAACTATTTTGCTAAAGCAAGAATGTATCTTCATAATACTGTACATTAAACAAAGACTATATAAATCATCCATCAGCGCACATCATTATCAGCTATGTTTATTAGTCCCGAGCCACTTAATCTGCTTCTCGTTTTACAACTGGAGTGAGGTGCTCTTCTCAGCAGCCCATGCTTGCTATGACAGCATTTCTTTAGATGAGGACCTTTTTTCTGCAAGAAAACAACAGCTACTCTGCAATTGCCCAGCCACATATGTATGTTGTCCCTATAAAGGGAGTTTCATTGCAACACACCTCATTATTTTGGAGTTTTAGTGGAACAACATCACGTTGATGCCAACTCGGTCAGCCCAGAGTAAACACGTAGCGCTGAACGCAGTTATTACCCAAGGGATAAAGTCAGGTACAGTACTTCTAATTGGGGAAAGGTTTAATTGTACAACAGGAAAACTAAATGAGCAGTTTAATGGCAACGCTATTACACCACATAAATAGTACATTAAATGGCATAATAAGAAACAGCAAGATAATTATTAGTTATTTAATGTCTGCTGGGGTTTCACGTATTTCACAGGAATGGTTCATCAATAAAAGATCCTCAGGTTCATTTTGTCTCACCCTTCCAGATTAACCCACTCTACTGTCAGCCATCAAGCATTTTCTCAATTAAGACCAGTGTCCTGGCCTTTATCAACTCCGAGGTAACCTGATCTAGCAAATGATGACACTGTTCCTTGCCAGACTGCACTGGCTCCGTGTCCCAGAGAGGAACAATTTCAAGATCCTCACTCTTGTTTTCAAATCCCTCCACTCCTCTGCACCCCACCCCCACAACTTCTCTAACCTCGCCTTCAGCCACCACGCCCCGAGGCTTTGGAACTCCCTTCCTCACTCCCTTCGCCTCGCTCCCTCTTCCTACTTTCAGATCTCGGCTAAAGACCTTTCTTTTCGACCGCGCTTTCGGTCACCTTCTTTCCCCCTCCCACTGCCTCAGCCCCAGGATCCATTATTGTGAAGCGCTCTGAGACGCTGTCTGGCGTGGAGGGCACTATATAAATCCCAGTTGTTGTTGTTGTTGCTCTGTGAAACAAGATATTTTCATGCTAAACTTTCCCTCAACACCCATAAACCTGAAATACTTCCCTAGTGTGTCTGAAAACATCGTTCTGGCAGGTCAGGGGAAACCTTGGGCAAGTTTCCTTACTCCACATGCCTATAATCCCTCCCAATTTTTTTTTTTTTAAATTCATCATTTCAAACCACGACTGTTTGTGGGACACTGTTGTGCACAACTGGCTGCCACTTTAAGCAGACAAATATACTGCCAATTCACTTTTCAGTATATTCTGTGAAGCGCTTTGATTCCAACATCTTATATACCTCTGCAAAGTTCAATCTCAGTGTCACTTCTCAAGACTAAAGAGAATGTATCTGAACCAGCATCCCATTTGCCTTGTTTATTGCCTTGTTTGGTTGGATGTTACAAAGGACTTAATTGGTCATGGGTGGGTGTCTTTCTGCATGTTGCCATTCATTCCCCTGCCAGTCATGCTGAACCACTTCAGACACTGGCATGTTTGGTCGGGGTTTAGATGGTGTGGACTGTTTTGCAGGCGGACATACTCTTGTGTTCATACTAACGGTGTGCAATGATTCAGAGGGTGTTTCAGGTCCAGATCTTGCCCTTGGTGTGCTGATAGTGCAAGCTGCTCTGTAGAGAAAGCAAACAAAATCCTTGAGGATAATTCAATAAACTGGCATATTTTATGTATTGTATGTGAAATAATAGATACCAAACATGCCTTTGGTCCTGCTTTAGCAAAGCATTGCATATTATATGCTGTGGCTTAACCGTTCTGGTTGCTGTTTTACACAATGTATGTATATATTCTTGGGGGCACTTACCAGAATCAGCTACATCGCCCAATTTCAACTTTTTCCAAGGACTCCACTGTAAACGTTGCGGCCACTCATGCAAATGTTTAAGACTGTGAAGATATGCTTCAGAGCATCCGTCTGCTTAGGGATTGAATGCAATCTTCTCCTTGACAATCCTGATGTTATGAAGTACTTTCAGATATCCAGCTGGGCTCTCTCTTGCAAGAGGTAGCACTCAGAGACTGCATGCAAGCTTCATCATGTCACATTTTAAAGGTAAATGAGCCTATTAGGTAGAGTTTCTAACCCGGCACTTCTCAGCTTGCTTTTAGGAGTCCCTTCATACCAACAAGTAGTAGTTTTAATTGGTTAAACCCGGCTTTAAATGCTGCCAAGTATTAAAACGAAGCACTTCTTAAAATCTCACTCAGGAGCTTTGCTAATGTTACTTTGATATTCTCAAAATTTGATCTGATTAATCAGCGCAAAATCAACCATGTTATTTTAACAGTGTAGTGTGAAAATGCTAAGCAATTATTGTCGGTCCAAAAACATTCAGCACTAGTGCACATGCACACACACTCAGACACACACACTTTCCTGATCTGTCAGGTTCATCTTCTATTAAAGGTTAAAACTTTACATCCGCTTAAGAACTGGTCTTTTAACAGATTGATTTCAGGTTAGTGTGAAAATACTGTGTATTATTAGAACACATTAATAAGATACAGGCACATTGCAATTCCATGTATAATGTCTGGCTCAGTTGGCAGCATTTTCACCTCTAGGTCAGAAGGATGTGGGTTGGCCATACATTGGGATTTGAGTTCATTGGTTTGACTAATGCTTTTGTGCAGTGCTGGGGATGAGGGAAGTGCTGCATTGTCAGAAATGAGAAATGCAGAATCCAGCGCCTTGGGACGTCCTCCCAACTTGAAAGGCGCTCTATAAATATAATTTTGTTGTTTGTTGTTGTTGCATTCATTGGGATGAGTGAGTGGTCTATTTGCTTTCAGATGGGCATTAAAGATCCCACTCAACTGGCCAACAATATTACAGATTAATTTGATTTGTGCAAATCTACTAACTACAACCTCTTACCTACAAACGCAGTCACTACACTTGACAGTAGTTGATTGTGAAGCATTTTCTGATGTTTTTGCAACCCTGGAAACATTTGTGACAATGATGAGGTATAAAAATACATATTCTTTATTTCTAAATTGTGGTGTTATTTGAGGGTTTTCCTGTGCACATAGCCATGATAATGAGATTCCTTCCCAGACACATTACCATCCTTATCACTGGTTATCTTTTTTGCATAGGTGAAAAGCATTTATATTAAATCTATCACAATATCTATATGTAAGTACTTACATATCTACTGATCTACTTCCTCTAATATTTGCCACCAACAGTGTAGAAAAAAAGTCTTGTTTTACAGCTTTTATTCCTCTCATTTGTACAAGTCCAACACTGTCCTCAAGCAGGTACTTGTCCAATGAGTTCATCAACGCAGGAGCAACTATTTTACCTGGAGTCTGTTCATTATTCAGTGAGGAGAGAGAAATGGTTTTAACTTATTGTTCAGTTTCCTGGAACATATCTGAAACCAGAGTACTATTTCTACCCATAAAATATACAGTCAATTCACATTACAGTATTGTATGCTCAGTGACACTCTTTGAGATATCTCGAAGACTTGATAAGGCCCCATTATCAAATGCAAGAATTATTATTATTTCCAAGCAACTCACGGCAATGTTGATTTTTTTCTTTAAAAAGATTTACCGTTTGTTTCCATGAAAGATAGTACTTTCCTCATTACTTGCTGTTCACAAGTTTGATTCTGATGAAGAATGCTCTTGAGTTCATTTGATCTCATTCTTCCACTTATCTTATCGTCTTCCCATTACTGCATTTGTTTCTTAAATTAGTCAAGCCTCCTGGCCTCAACCACCCATCTTTGGTAACCAGATCCAGTCATGAATTACTCTCTGGGTAAATAAATACTTGTTGATGTCTCCTGAAATTACCCCTTGCAAGCCTAAATGTGTTTGCTGCAAGACGGTTTATTCGTGCTCAATAGGATTGTTTACTAGCAGAATAAGGCTTTGAGAAAGTGCTTTCAGGGCATAAAGATTGAACCTCAGCTGTCCTTCCTACCCCATATTTGTTGTCCAGGATGGCTTTTGCCTACCTCCCCCGCAGTGTCCGTCTCTGACCCTATCTCCGACCAAATGCCACCAAATCCCTCATCAACGTCTGTCACCATCCACCCTAATTTCTCAAATGCACTCCTTGTTGGTCTCCCAAGTCCTACCAGTCATATTGTCCAGTTCATCCAAACTCTGCCACCCACATTTTCACTCACACCAAACTGTACACATTTTTTGCTCCAATCCTCACTAAGCTCCACTGTTCCCTCTGCCTTCAAATGAATCAATATCAAGATCCTAACCTTCACATACTTCACACTTTCCCTACCTCTCTGTTTTGCCCACCTCCTTCGCTCGGCTAACATAGGTCTGACATATATCCCCTGAACCCTTTGAGTCAGTATAGGTGGTCTTGCTTCCAGCCACTATCTTCCTACTCTTTGGTACTCCCTGCCTCAATCCTTCTGTCTCATCCTTTCTTTCTGTCTTTAACTCCAACATGAAAACCTACCTCTTCGACCTGTCTATGGCCACTTCCCCTTCCACCTTTGCTTGGTGTCCTTCACCATCTCTTTACAGTACTCTGGGACATTGTCCTATGAAAATGGCACTTTATGAATGCCAGTTGTTGTTGTAGACCATAGTGTTGACTTACAATACAAGCAAGCTAGTTATGGGAAAAATAACCAATCTTGTTTTGGAAAGGGTGCTTCACATAAAGACTCAAATTCTTTGCTTTTTTCACCGGGGCAACGGTACCAATACATGCACCTATATATGATGCAATTACATAACCAATAGCCTAATCATCTGCAGCTAAATTTCACATAGACAGCTTCTCTTCTTTCAAAAATCATTAGCTGGTGTTTACCAAGTGATAGCATTTCAATGAGCAAGGAGCTTCAGGACCATGAACCCATTTACAACCACAATTCTCCACTCAGTACGTCCTCTGATCTTGTCAAGCTGTCAGAAAAGAGGTGCCAATTTCATTCAATGTCAGAGGGGTAAAGAAACATCCATCAACCCAGTCATTTCTCATACATCTGCCAATTGGGTCTAAAATACACTATTTGTTGTGAAGAGAACACAAATACTGACTCCTGCTGATGATCAGAAGCGCATCACACAAGCCTGCAGGAACTTCACAAAGGAAGCAGTCTACATGGGAACAGAGAGACTCATGTCCATATCTGACAATGGACGTGCAGGGTGATCAGGTTTCAGATCTAAGTATCACTGAGAGAAGTCAGGAGAAGATTGCATCCCTGTGTTCTTCATAAGAAATGCCACAGGAAACTAAATCTAATACCTGTACAAGGAAATGCTATTTTAGCCTCCTTTGATAAGAACACTGCTTCACTTAGCAGAGCACTGTTCTGTGTACCTACACTAACCAGAAGTTTGGTGTACGCTTTGGGACATCCTCCCAATGTGAAAGGCGCTATAAAAATGTAATAGTGTTGTTGTTGTTGTTGTATACCTTAATCTTTGTAGCTTCTCTTCCTAAAATAATGTCCAGTTGTCAGATTTCTTTCTGCATATTACACACATGCCTGCTATGCACAGGAAGTGTCACGTATATCATCATGAAGTGACTTCAGTGATACTTCATGCAGTGTTCAGGATGTGATGGTGGCAACTAGACAAGCTGGAAGTCAGCCATTCCTTGACATATCAATGAGATATGAGATCAGCGGGGAAGCAATTTACTTAAGGGGGCAAGGAAAATAAAGAATAATAAATGACTTACCTGACTTATTTTAAATAAGGCTACAGAAATTAAACATGTCTTGAGTGTTTGTTTTACTTGTGTTTACCATCCCTCTCCAGATCTGTTTTTGGTTAAAGATAGATTTAGACTTGACAGTAGTTGCAGCAACAACATAAAAAATGACAGAACTGAAGAAAGTGACTTATCAACACGAAGAAACTTAAAGACAAGGCACTCGGAAATTAGCTCAGTGGCATCCGCAATACATCAGTACTGACTGCTGTTCAGGGCAATTTGTAGAAAAAAAACTAGACAGCAAAGTTGTCATTGTGTTTTGTATGAAGAATGATAAAATTGGTTTGGTCATGCTTTTATTTTGTCACTAAGTGAACACAATGCGATATTCACACACACAGGGTTGGGATGCGAATAGACTGCGGTGTCACACAGCAGACAATCACGATGGAGAAATGTACCTTCTCACAGAGCGAAAGGACAGTGCGAGCTTGAATTACCGCAACCTGTTCTTCGTTTCTGAGATTCTGAAACACAAAGACATGCGTAACACCCTAAGATCAAGCTCACAACTGTAAGTTAACCAAGTCAGCCCAATGCAGACTGGAATCCCAAATTAAACTACTTGGGGAGGGGAAAGCAAGTCCTTAAGAAGCTCATTAATATATTTCCTAAGAGAACACACTGACTCTGAAACGGAGGAGAATGTGGATGGTACTTTCACCTTCAAGACCTGGGTTCAAATCCAAGCAGATATGTTATGTCACCATCATATAAAAAGGGTGAAAAAAGTTCAATTTTCCAGTTCTGACATTGCTCATGCTAACCAGAATCAACTCAAAGAGGCCTGTATTTTAAAGGAAAACAACCCGTGGGCTTATGAAAAACAGGAATGTGGTCTAGTGCCTTTCACATGGTGAAGTTGTTTTACAGAATTTTCTGTAAAGTGTAGTGACTGTGTATTTTGTAGGAGGAAACAGCAGCCAATTTGCACATGGCAGACATCCCACAATCAGCCATGAAGTGCATGAGCAATTTTATCTGGGTATCAATGGCCAGTACAGTAACAGGAATTCCCTTTTATTTTCAAATAGCGGCGTAAGATCTTCAACAACTACCTGAACGAGAAGATGTTGCCTCAGTTTAACGTCTGATCCAAAGGAGAGTGTCTCAGACAATGCTCAACCAGTACTGAATTGAGGTCTCAGGCTAGAGTGTGAGTTCAAAGTCCGAATGTGGAGATGTGCCCACAATCTTCTGACTCAGAGGTGAGAGAACAAGACTTGAATGGAGTCTAGTGAGATGTGAAATATTTGAACAAAAAGATGCAAATGCAGTTGACCAAGAGTCACATATAACACATACTGAAGGATCTAAACTCAACAACTGAAGCATATATACTGGGCTGCAAAATACAGAGGATATAGTGGAGAATCATGTTTACCTACAAAATGCACAGATGCAAAACTCTACAGTAAAGTCCGTAACGCACATTGAGGCATTATAATGATGTCATAAGGTGGTATGTCAAGTGCAAGGATTATTATTAATGAGAGGTGCAGTGGGTGATAACAAGAGGGGAGTCTGAAATGAAATGATATTGTGTATGATCACAAGGGACCTTTGCTCTCTAGAGCAACCTTACCCCATTATCTCCCAAGATGTCCAGCTTCTTCATTAGGTCAGGGATAACCACATCCTGTAAGAGAGGTGCCTGTTATTAACAAGAAGTTAATGAATGCAAAAATTACCACAACAATAACTACAGTCTGTAATTATCTTGCCTGGAAGTGCAAACTATTGAACATTCACTGCTTTTCTCCAACAGATATTTATTCATTAAAATTCATCCAGATGTTTTGAGCTGAATCTTTGCTGAAAGGACTCCTTTATTGATACTGCACAGAAGGCCACAGACTTTGAAGAAACACACAGTGGGGCAACTCATTTTAAGCATATTCCTAGTATACCCTTGTGTCTATCAGCTATTTCCTTCAGATTTTCAAGCTTTGCTTCAGGCTATAACACCACTGAAGGCATAATTGTGTGAATGTTCAATAAAGCTTTCATTTAGTATGGTTTCAGCACATTCTCAGTTTCACTTAAAAGCTCCCTTCAAACAACAGATTTGGATGCATGAGTTTAATTCACATAAATTGTGTCTTTAAGGCAAAATAATACAATTTCTGTTGTACTTCTTATTGAAAACAATCCAAATGATCTCTAGAGATATACACTTGTAGACAATTGTAAACAAAGTAACATCTTCAACCATGAGGGTTAATACACATTTCTTATCATCTGGCTTTTAAACTTTGCATCTAAAAATACCCACAAGAATATTAAAGTGAAATTGTTTGGTAATGTGATATTCTCAAAAGGCATGCACACTGTTGACAAGACTCTATCTTTCCACTGCTGGCCATTTGAAGCGAACACTGTTTCGCCTAAGAATGAGTATATTGGATAACTTTAATATATTTTAATAGGATGAATTTATTACCTTATTACAGAAATCATGGCGTATCACATTACCTCACAGAACATTCTTTACATTGCACATAACAATGATGCTTACAAGACAGATTAGTTTAATGGCTAGCCTCTGTAGACATGATAGGCCAGAATGAGAAAGCACTTGCCTTAATTCCCTCTTGTTGGCAGTAGAGCTGCAGAGCACTTCCACTCTCAGAGAAGGCAGATATATGAAGGTTATAAGCAGGAGATCTTCGCTCTCGTTCCTGTGGATCGGAAATGTTTTTACACACGGTCAGTTTTCTTTCCTCCAAATTAGAATCAAAAGAGCCCAACAACATCCCAGAATCACAATTGAGAGCAATCTTAGGCAAATACCGTGTGATTAGTTGCCACTAATCGTTGCCACGACTGCTCTTTGTTCTTTGCCCGTAATTCACTTGATGCCTTGCTGCTTGTCTCAAAGTAATGAAAACTGACTAGGATAGCTCTGATGGGTTGAATTACTATTTTAATGTATATTCACTATTTTAAGAAAGAAACAATGTGAAAAACATTGCAGCGATAATCTAACCTGATACTCTTCTTAAATCAAAGGGCATTTAAAACAACACTCTTGTAAGAGAAAGACTCAATTTTGGATGGAGTGATTAAAGCATTTTTGCAGTAAACAGCAAAGGAATACCTTCCTACAGTCCCTGCATCCCAAGGTATCCTCCCAATAATAATTTAACACCATTATTATATTAGATTAACATTATATATCCATACTTACTTCGCAACTCGCTTATAGGATGCTGTTGAAATGAACCGGATGGTAAAGAAGCAGAGGGGCATTGGAACAAAATGGGTTTCAGTGGAGTCATGCTCAGAAGCAGGGCATCTCCCCCATGATGGCAAATAATAGATCACATGAAAGTATGCAAAACAAATTAAAAAAACAAAGCTTTTGTGTTAGTGTTTCTGCACACCTTGAAAATACTAGGTTTGCACCAGGAAATTTATTCTTTTTATTGTGGATCCAACAAAATTATGACAAAAACAAAGATCAACAAGTGTGTTCTGAGGAGTGTTTCATGAATGATGAGACTACAAAGGCCTGGCAACACATACCAACAAATGACCTCCAGAACCAATCACAGACTGAGAATCTGAAATAGTTCAAGAAGGTAGGTTCTAATCTTGGAGGAAAAGTTACCTTTCTCTTTCAAGATTGACAGCTCTCTTAATAATAATATTATTATAATATAATCTCTGGCTTGGTGCATTTTCCTTCCCCCAACCCTCACCCACCCCCATCCCCACAAATCAAAATATTTGCCTAGGTTTCTGGTTTGTACATAGAATCAACTGTAGTTTGTCAAAAGTTCTTGCATCACGTTGTTTCTGAATTGCAGCTTCCTAAGCTCTTCACAGCTTCTGCACTGGACTGCGCATTAGTGTTTGGTGCATGAAAGACTCCAGTGTAAATAAGGGATACAAACAGCGTAATGAGTGCACTACAAACTCAACCAGTGTGAAATACGATAACTGTAAGGCAAACCAAACCAAGTCCCCTTATCATAGTGAATGAAAGAACAATACATGGTTAATGAAACACAACAATGAAATGCAATTAATAGCAAAAACAAAATAGTTGTTTTTTATTAAGTGCAAAACAAATTATAAATTATAGACTCTATTTGTACAATTCAAATCATCTAGACAGTTAAAAATGATCGGCAAAGCTGTTGATTATACCATAAATTGTGGCAGTGAAATAGCACTCTCTTCTCTGAAGTGAAACAGCGAGGTTTAAAGGCAGTGCTCTTTAGCACACCAGAAATCCAAAATGTCTACACTTGGAATTACTGTATAAAAGTTCTCCTTTTTGGTTCATAAACAACCTCTGCTCCATTTGGCACTTTACAAATGGAATGTCTTACTTCCAGCTCTAAGATTCTGAACTCTAACAGCTCATTCTGGTCCTTCACATCTTGCATTTCTCTCTGCATCTTACATTCTTCGTTTTCCAACTTGTGAATCTGCAAGTAAAGGGGAAGTAGATGTGAGCACGCTTACTGTCTCAGTGGTTCTGGAATCCACCCGACCGTGAATGTAACTTAGATCTGAGCTACCCCCATTCAGCATTTTTCTACATTAGAATAAGTCTAAATTCCCAAGTTAAGAGATCTCTTGCACATTTCTGCACAGCAATACCAGGGACGTGACCCGCTTTGACGAATTCAAGGGTCAGAGTAACAGCCACTCCAGATTTTTCGGTGTCATGGTGCTTAAAAACACTCCTTTGAAAAATGGCAGGATTATAGGCATCTCGCCAGTGGATAAAGCTCCCTACATTGAATCTTTATTAGGGCACCTCATCAGTCTTTATGAGTCTTTATGTCAAGCTGACTCGTGAGACTTAAATCCCCTCAAGAGTTAAGGTCTCGGGGGTTGGAGTTTATGCTGAGGTGCCTTATCCAGTGCTAAGCCCCAAATCTTGCTCTACAACTCATACAGAACCTAGTAAAAGAAACACCTGCTTAAGTCATACTAAGTGATAAGGGATATTGAGAACCAAATACCACAGGTTCAAATTAGAAACATGGGTGGCAGCTACCCTGACAGTCACCTGGGCCCTATTCACCCAGGAAAGCATGTTTGAATCCCAGTCTGTTTGGAGTTAATCCACCTTGGCTGTCGTACTAATTGGAGTACTACAGTGAACCTCACGCAGACTGGATTTGAGAAGGAAGAGTGTGGGGAATAAGGTAGAATTCCTATTCTTGATCACTGACCAGAAATTCCTGCTGTGAAGACAGGAATGGGGATCAGTTGTGACCACCCTATGGATCAAATATCTGACTCTCACTGTCAATGCTCACTAGATAATGATCACTGGGGTAATAATAATAATACTTATATTTGATATTGCACTTTTCACATCAGGAGGACATCTCAAAGCTCTTCACAAGAGATATAATAAAGTATAATGACTGTGTAATCTGTAGGCGAACGCAGCAGCCAATTTGCACACAGCAATGTCTACAAACAATGTTGAAGCGAATGCCCAATTTTATTTGGGGATTGTTGGCCAGGACACCGGAAGAAACTATTTACTCTTTTCAAATAGTGCGTGGGATCATTGACATCCATCTTTCACAAAAAATTACCACTGTGCTACAAAATGCAAAGTTGAGGGAGTTTTATATGAAAACAAATTAATTAAAATTTGCATGCTCAGCTGGTTCAGTCTTTTGTGTCGTGGCTGCAAATTATGGTCCATTTCATGAATTTGTAGCTTGTATGCATTAAAATGTCAAGCACAAAACAGTACACCTATTTGCTTGATCACAATGTGAGTTACACTCCCTTTATTTACCTCAGGATGTTTCAAGCTGTGAAGTAGAAGATGGCCATTGAACCGGTAAATAAACCGAAAAGCAAAATCGAATACTTCAGTCAGCAAATACACAACAGTGTCAAACAGAAAACCGAATCACACTAAGTGTACAAGAGCAAATCCCAAGTGACTTTGGCCTTTTCGCTCCAATTGTGAGCAATTTACATGGGGTTACAATCATAACCTTAGCTGAATCTCCCTACAAACATCTCGAGGGCAGCTTGATGCTGTGATTGCCAATAAGGTGGGTATTCATTAACGTGTGTCTGGTGTGTCTGTGTGTACACACTGTTTATGTATCTATGGCCAATCTCCTTAACAGCGTAACTTCTCAATTAAATCTTCCTCGCCCTAATGAAAGGACATTTCTGGAGGAGGGGTGGTGGTGGTGGTGGGAGAGGGTTTGGGTGGGGGGAGGTGGAGGCAATAGAAATTAATCTTGTGATCTTGTGAAAGGCTAGGTATTTTCATATGGGTGGTGATGGGAGTCAATACCCAAAATCATTAAAGCATTGTTAAGGCAATTATAGCCAGGCCAATGTTTACAACAATAATTTGGATTTATGTAGCGCCCCACCCCCCCAATGCTGGATGGTGTCTCAGAGCGCTTATAGCATTTCCATTAGCTACATACGAAGTAGCAAAGCCAGAGATCAGGGCAAGTTGTCTAGTCACCCCCCAGTTCAAAGGTACATTTGGCACAAAAGGAAATTTCAACGGATTTCAGTGTTCATCCACTAAGCGTGTTTGTGGATCTACTCAGACAGTGTTACTATCACAACAGCAGCAAATGCAAGATCTCAGAGGAATAAAACATCAGATTTATAAACAGAAGGGAGTGCACAGCCCGCAGAAGGGGCAAATCATTACCTTGGGTCACTTGACTATCTTGTCACATGAGGTTAGTTCAACTGAGCCTGAAGAGCTCTGCTCCCAGCTGGCAAAGTTGATGCTTTAAAATGAAGACATTGACTGTCTCCACGAGAAATGAGAAAAGACTAGAGACCAATAGATGAAAGGCCAGAAAGTACAAGCATTGCGTCATTTACCTTCTCTGAAAGTTCCTGGTTGCTTTTAAAAAGTAACTGTTTTTCTTCCACCCATTTTGAGTCCTAAAAATATATAAACGCAAGAACAAAAAAGGAAACAGTTAAAAAAAATCTAAAACTGCTCCACAATGGAAAAAACGCCATAAGCGAAAAAACTGCAATAAGCGAAAAAAAATACAATTATTGTGTTTTGAAAGAAAATGAACATTGTTTTAAATCAAAATGTAGTAAGACAACATAATTTAGTCATAAAGGAAATGCAGTCTAACAGTTGAACAAATAAATTTCCTATTTATCCATCTAAGCTCTGTTAGCACTACATTTTGTACTTAAAGTAGTGCAATATTTTTGTCCCTCTAATGGGGCAAATACTGTATACTTTTAAAAGTAAGACCCTAGAAACAGGCTACATTCACCAAGAAATTTAAGATCGATTCATTCACACACTTTGTGCTCCCTCAACATTGAGTTAGCCATTGAGGTTACCAGCAACAGACAGGGGAATGATACAACCAGTCCTGTCTTACTGTAATGGTCCTCAGTCACTTACACTGAAAAGGATTTTAGGAAAGGACTTTTTATTTTATAAAACTGTTTGTGTCAATATGTAACACACTAGTTCAACAGAAAGCTCTATTTACATATCTCAATAAATGGTGGAAGGATGGAAAAAAAACATTCCATTCCGAAAATGAAATAATTTAAGATCAAATAAAAATCACAGCAAGCCAAATAAAACCAGTCCCTTATAGAAAATGTGGTTGACTCTTAATTCTACATTAGTGAAATCCAATGCAAGTCAAAATGTAAATTAGCGTTGACTGTTTTGTAGAGCATTAGTCTTTGTTTGACTAGATTTTCTGGAGAAGTTGATTGCCAATGATTATATAATCCAGGAATTGAGAAAAGCCGGGGAGAAGATACTGAAGTTACCTGACTATCTATCTGATCACCACAGAAAAATACCATGAAGGTGTAGATTAACAAACCTAGAGTTTGCCAGCCATGATTATACGGTTTGTACAAGCAAAGCAGTGTACAATCAGAATGCGAGAAAGCTTTTTTTCCAGATAGAAATTGCATTCATCGTACTGCATGGATTAGGGAGGAAACCCAAACACAGAACCAATTCATGTCATGTGACCAACAACAGCAACAACAAAATTACACTTGTATAGCGCCTTTCACGTCAGGAGGACGTCCCAAGGCCCTGGGCTGTTACTGCTTCAGACCTGATCTTAGGACAGGGGATGAGGCGGGAAGGGGGGTTTAGTAGGTGCCGATGGGTCCATCAAAGAGGAGAGTCTTGAGGCGGGTTTGAAGGAGGCCAGGGAGTGGGCGAGACAGAGGGACTGCAGGATGGAATTCCAGAGATTGGGAACAGTGACTGAAGGCTTGCCCGCCAATGGTGGGGCAGGTCAGTTGGGGGACGTGGAGCAGGCCAGAGCCTGCTGAGCAGAGGAGGCGGGCAGGTTGGTAAGGGGATAAAAGGTCACAGATGTAGGGTGGGGTGAGGTTGTGGAGGGCTTTAAATGTGAGGATGAGGATCTTGAATTGGACCCTCTTCATAATGGGGAGTTGGGTGAGGATGGGGGAGATAGGGTCATGGAGATTGGAACGGTAGAGGATAGGAGCCGCAAAGTTCTGGATTATCTGCGGCCTGTGGAGGGAGGAATTGGGAAGACCGACCAGCAGGGTGTTTGTGTAATCGAGCCAGAGTGTAATGAAAGCGTGGATGAGGGTTTCAGCGGCTTTGGGGTTGAGGTAGTGGCGGAGTCGGTCAATGTTGCGGCGAAGGGGAAAGGCAGAGCGGGTCATTGCTTGGATATGGGGGAGGAAGGAAAGTTGAGGTTCGAACAAGACACCTAGATTCCTACTGGCTTGATGAGGTTGAGTGTGCAACCATGGAGGTTGATGCTGTCAGCGCCTGATGCAAGTAGGGCCTCGGTCTTGCTAACATTTAACTGTAGAAAGTTAGCTTTCATCCCTTGCATCTAAAAATGGTAAACACTACATAATTACTGGATAGTACAGTATTAAGTTAGGTTTACATTGAATAATGGACTGGAGAAGCATTTCAAAACTGCACGCACAAATCAGAGTTGGTTATAGACCTTTGTGTTTATGAGTGCTACAGCTGTCCACCACTGTTTGTGTAGCACTGTAGCACTGCTGTGCGCAATTGGCTGCCACACTTTGCCCACAAATATAAAATCAATTCACTTTACAGTATATTGCATGAAGAGCTTTGAGACGTCTCGGCAATGTGATAAGACGCTATATCAAATGCAGGGATTAATATTATTAGTTGGGGGCTGATAGGGTGGGAGGAGTGGCAAACAGCAGAATAGGTGGGTCAATGAAGCTGACTCACTGGTTTGTAGCCTTGAAGAGCATTTCAAAAGAAGGCTTGAGATTACATTTTCAAAAGCATATTTGTTGATATATTCAGCAATTCTATAGCCGTCACATCAGAATCAATTTCTGTGAGTATGAAAGGCAACTCACACACAGGTTACCACTTGAGAACATGAACAGATGAAGCAGTGTTTAATAATTGAGAAATGAGCCTAAGATCATCAAAAGAATTTGCCGAACAATACAATTTCTCTGAAATATTAGTGGCTGTCCTTCATAAAATCTTTCCCAGCAATGACAGCACATAATGGCACTGCAGCCATTTCAACGTGCAAATTTTCACAGACTTTTACCTGGCCCCTCTCAGCAAGTGACCTTTCCAAGTCCTCGATTTTGGCTTGGCATCGAATGAGGTCAGCTTGGAGCTGTTCACGAGTCTGCCGAGGTAAAGTGAAGAGAGATCAATTGCTGGACCAGCTGATTAATACACTCGCTCTCAGCCTGCTCGTGATGGGGAAAGTTCTCAACTATATTGTTCCATTCGAGGAAGAATATTCAAGGGAAATCATTTATTGAAGGTGGTAACCCGGTCACTTGGAGTGTTCAACAATTCAGCCCCTTCATAAATGGTATGCCAAGTGCGTACTTACTCACTCTTACTTTGCTATTATCATTTAAATTACTCATCAGTGCTCCAACACGGCACCCTGTATGCAGGGCATTTATGAATACGAGTTGTTATTGTTGTTATCTGCTGCCGTGGCTCACTACTCTAATCTTGAAAGCAGTTTACATAACGTTAGATATAACATGCAGAGTGAGACTTGCGGTAGCATTGATGCCATTACTATTGTTAACAAATCAAGGTGCAGTGGTAGTCTTAACTAAAGCTGGTTTTATAGTCCATCTTGTTTCACTCAAATCTTCCATTTCCCTCATGACTATCAAACAATATTATCACATCTTTTAAAATAAATGTTAGCTATGACACCAATGTAAATCAACTCTAGATCTGATGCAAACATGAACTTCCAATGTATCCAATTGCTCCCATTCAAGAATATGTGACCATCCATAAATAATGTCTCAAATAAAGAAATCTAAAATACTTCCAGATTCAGACGTTTACCCCCACCACACCATTTACAAACAAACTGAATGCACCATAAACAGCAGATTTTCAAACCGAGTCCCTTGGCTGGTGTATATCTTTTTCAGCTTGGATTGAATGTATAATTCAATAGGCTTTGTGGTGCACAGAGTTGAAAATTGGCCAATTTCACTCACATTTCCACACAGAGCAGCTATAAATTTCAGTGTTTCGTTCCGAATCATTTAAAAAGGACATTGAAAGGACAATTTATATAAACACAATTGAGCAGAACACCATTTTCCCCAGAGTGATGGTGCTATTTGTCACTTACTTCGATGACTGATACAATTGATCTTACCCTGGTTTCCCGCTCCACATCTAATGTTCCCCCAACTTGCTCCTGAAGCAAGGCATAAGCTCTCTGGAGGGCTTGGTACTCTCTGGTGAGCTGCCGAAATCTCAACTCTGATTCTTCCCTGGTTATGGTCTTATAGAGTAGAAGACATATTTGCAGTTAGACAAAATATTTAATCAAGAAGAGTCTCCATTCACCTTCTCGTTATGTTAGCAGATTATGAAAGATTCACTGAGTTGTCAAAGCCCTCCTCAGGAAAGCCTATCGATGATGGTAAAAACGCCTCAGGTTACAAGTACAGCTCCTACAAAGAACCCTACATACATCCTGCCAACTCATAAGACCTTTATTCTGAGGCAGTCTCAGGTCTAAGACCAGTTTTCCTGGGTTGGTGGTAGATGGGGGTGGGGAGAGGGATGGGGTCAATAGAGACCCCACCCCACTGCAAAGAAACACTTTACTTTTTGTAGCACTAGGACACTTTTTATACCTCCATGTTTATGAGGAGTACTTTTCAACTGATTTTGCACTTTTACCAATCTTAATGGTGCACTTATTATGGAAAGTTCGCAGGAACGTGGTCATAAGTTTCATAAATAAGCATATCAAATATACAAATGTTGTGAAATCTAAATTCTGTACTGGGGAAGTGCAGTAATTAATACTCTGGGCTAAATATTGCTTTCATTGAGCAAGTAAGGATAAAGGAGGTGGCTAGACAAAATGTTTTTGCAAGACAGAATGGTTTATTTCGACAGCTACTAAAGCTGATTACATCAACTTACATCCGCCGAAAGTGAATTGGAAAAAGATATACAATGATATGGAGGGATATAGGGGAAAAGAACAGATAGATAGGCTTAGAGCAGATAGGACAAGACTGGCAAGATAGACCAGATTTTATGCTTTACTTACATCATCAAAGTCTTCCTCTGGAGTTGCCGGTGTCCTGTCAGTCCTCTCCGTCGTGTACGAGGTCACTGAGGAGGTTTCTGAATCGACCGATTCCTCGTCAAATCCAAAAAATGTCTCCACAACATGCCTCTGACAAACAAACAGAGCTCATGTGAAATATTGCTCTGACACCCTTTATACAGGTGTTTGTCGAGCACCTGGCTGATAATATGATGACCAATGACAACACCTCTGCTTACATCCACAAGAACAAAGAGCTGATTCACTTCACATGAGCATATTGTACACACTCTACGTAGAGAGTAAATGAGGAGAGCTAGAGAGATACTGGGTACCAGCAGTGATTGATTGAGTTAGGGCCCAAATGTAGGTATTGGTGTTGCCAATGTAGTACCAAATGTTTTGTCCGGGGAGAGGTAATGGTGATTTCAAGTTCCTTTGTGTTGCTAAAATTGAGACACAGCAAGCCTTGTGCTGCGGTCACCAGCATATTGCAAACAGCCTGCTCTCCGAGGGGAATAAAAGAGAACAATTTGTGGAAAGTCACCAGGCATTTGCTATGCTCAGCCACACTGAGAACCAAATTCCTTTTGATCTATTATTCATGCTCCCCTCCCAGTTCATCTTTAACAGCATTTTTGTGACTGTTTGCAGATTTGTTCTCAGAAATATATCAATGCAAGCAATAAAAAGATACAGCAAAGCAATGCATCATCATCACATGTTTTTCTAACTGACATTCTCTATGTTTAACAAGGGGACAACCAGAAGGATTCCACCAGAGCCTTCATCTAAGTGAGGAGCTCTGTGATAAGCCTGGATCCCAGGCCTTCAGGGTACTGCGTTAGTTACTTGACAGTGTAAGCACGTCACTGCCCTCTTCAAAGCCAACTCAATGGAATTCTGCCTCCATGCTGGGTACACAAGAAAAAAAAATCAACATTTCAGTATTGCTAGGGGAAAAAAGGAGAGCTCTTCAATTCATTTTCCATTTCAGATTTAACCATTTTATCTCCTGGCAACAAAGACTTTTCACAATGCACATCATCCCCATTCATTATCAAGGTCACACTAAAACGAGCTGAGAGTGAATACACATGGACATGACACAGACATCTATACAAACATTCCTTCTCTTCCAACTCTTTCCTGTCCCATCTTCAAACAAAATATAATTACCACCATGGCTAGCATTAATGGATTTAAATTAAAATTCAAACGCACGGAGGAAAAAAAAACACAATTTCAAATGACCTAATGTTGTAGGTTTATACTGAAATATGTGTTACATAAGTGGAAATACAGTTTTCTGATAGACAACCTGATATTATCACAATGGTGAATCATTAATTAATATTTAATATCATTAATTAGCAACATTACTGTTCAGGATGTAGGAAAAGGCGCATCCCAGGAGATACGAGTCAGAGTTGTATTCTGCCACCTCACAAACCCTAACCCAGAATCAGTAAAGTCAATTAAACTCCACTTACACCCACTGCTATGGGCTATGGTTTGATATCCAAGTAAATAAGTTCCCGATCTTTGGCTCAAGGTTGCCATGAATTGGAGGGAGGAGGGGAAATAGAGAGGAGAAACAGGAAGGTGATCCATCTCTCAGCCATGTGTCCCAAGTAGGGTCTGGCGATATATCGATATATCGGTTATATCGATATAATTTTCATATCGATATGCCGATATTGGAATTTAAAATATATTGATATATTGAAAAATTTGATATGGAAAAAAATATCGATATATCGCAAATATCGGTATATTGTGTCTGGCGATATATCGATATATCGGTATGATGCAGACTTGTTCAACTTACCTTGTCGATATCCGAATGTGTACGCACCTCCGAAATGCGCGCGCATGTGCAGGACAAAGAAAATCAGTATATATCGATATGGGCAAACCGATATATCGATATCAGAAAATTTAGATATCGACGGACCCTAGTCCCAAGCAGCTTCTTCAAAGGCAGCGTTAACGGAGGCTGCAAAGCAAACCAATGATTGTTTTCCTTTTGCCTGCAGGAAACGCATGACCTGAACAAGACCGAACCTTGAAGAAAGCCTTAATGGTTTTAATCTCAAATACAATACCAACCCAGTCCCAGAGAGGGGAGGAGAAATCTGAAAAAGTTTATAATTACAAACTTTTATTAGGAAGGGACTCCTGGGCTGCATTTTAGCTTTGGGGCTCAGGTGTCAACCTTCTGACTGACACAGCAAATCCAATCCAATGCAAATCCAATCTGCATCCCTGAAGATCCAACTACAGGTGTAAATTAATTCCCAGATGCAGCTACTCACTGTCTACTCCATTCACAGCAGAACTATTCTGTCTTTAAAGGAGCAGTTTAATGTTTTAGTTGAAAACAACACAAACAATAAATTACATCTATATAGCACCTTTCACATTAGTAGGACATACTAAGGCATTGGACAGTCGAGGGTTTGCACCTGAGCTAGGGGATTGAATCAAGAGGGTGGTGGGCAACAGCAACAACTTACATTTGTATAGCACCATTCACATTAGGCAACTGAAAAAGTGAGTGTGTGTGCAAAGGCTGATGGCCTGACCACTAATAGTAGGAAAGTGGGGTGGGGGGCTGAGAGCAGGGAGAAGGTGAGTTGGTTGGGATTAGCAGGTCCAGAGGTAGGGAGTGAAGGATTGTGGAGGCCTTTAAAAGTGAGTATGAGGATCTTAAACTCGATCCTCCTGGGGATGGGGATTTGGTGGAGCTGGGCAAGGATGGGAGTGAAAAGCTCATGGAGCTTGGTATACTGAGCATCAATAAATAATCATGGTGTGGAGGCGCTGACTGGGCCAAGCAGGAGGGCCTCTATCGTATCAACATTCAACTGGAGAAAGTTAGCTCTCGTTGAGCATTGGATGTTTGACAGGCATTCCATCAGGACAGTAGTAGCCCTGTAATCAAGGGCAGACGGTGGTGGAGAAATAGAGCTGGGAGTCACCCACATACATGTGGAAGTTAACATGTTTGTGGATGATGTTACCAAGCAGGAGCACATAAATATTAAGGAGGGGATTAAGGACACAGCCGTGAGGCATGCCTCACGTGATGGTGTGAGGACTGGAGGAGAAGCCGTTAGTGAATACAAAGTGGAGATGACAGGAAATCAAAGAACAAAACCAGGCAAGGACAGAACCATGAAGGCGGTGCTGAGAAGAGGTGCGGAGGAAACTAGAGAGGCTGACTATATCGCAACAGAATGCAGTATTGGAAGCAGACAAGCTTCATGAAATCGTATATCAGATATGTCATCCAAAGGCACTTGGCAAGAAGCCCATGGTATCAGGAAGCACTGTCACACAAATTCAGGTTTGCTACAAGCAGAGATATCTTTTACTTAATAATATCACTGAGACAGAAACATTTTTTTCCAGTGACCTACTTAAATCGGCATCTCGTTATCTTTACATCTCAACGACAATTACATTCGAGAATTATACAAAAAATAAGCTGCTGCAATTCCACAGACTGCTCCAGTAGGTAGTGATGTGGCATCTCAAGAGGTTTTGAGCATTGTCTGATGATTGTAAATCACAAGAGCTGCTGTACATTTACACTTTGATCTCTTGGTTGTGTTTGCAGAGAAAGCCACAGGCTCGAATGCCTACAATTACATAGAGCAAAACGTGAAGTCCAGGTATATTTTAGCATACAACTAATAAGCAACCAAGATATATTGCTGATACGTACTGTAATTCAAATCTCTCCGTGGCTGAGTTGGTAGCACTTTTGTCTCGAGAGTTAAAAAGTTATGCGTTCAAGCCCCACGTCAGCCTGGACTACGATGGGACTCATAGTCCAGGCTGACGCTCCACTGCAGTGCCAGGGGAGTGCTGCATTGTTGGAAGTACCGTACTACAATTGGGAGACGTTACACCAAATTACCATCTGTCAAAGGGGTTTCTCTCGGTGGTCCTGGCAAACTCCAGACAAATCCACAGATAATTTATCTACCAGACAAAATTGGTCATTCATTTCATCGCTATTTGTAGGACATAGCAAAGCGCAAATTGGCTGTCATATAAAATCATGTGAAACAAATGGAAATGTCCTCCTAACGTGAAAGGCACTGTATCAAAAGCAAAGACGATTATTATTATCCATCCGAAGATCACAATACAGGTACATTAGTTACTTGTGCACATTCATGAATGCTCCATCTATAAATAGGCAGCAAGATCTATGACCCTTCCGCATTATCTTATGCTTCATATATCATTGGACAGCCCAGCCAATAAAATTACATTAGACTCTCTTGCTACAATTTTATACTCAAATCTTCTCCAATCTCAACCCAATAGTCCATTTTAAAGTTTTTCTTTCCCCCCTTTTGGGATCTCCATTGTCTTTATAAAAGTATTTTGAGATGTTCATCCTATATGATTTAAAAGGTGCATTGTAAGTATAAATCATTGGATAATGGAGTGCCCAAAAACTGGACATAATACTGCAATCTAACAAAGCATTTACACAAGTTATAAGATTATAGGTCAGTGGTTAGAGCACTTGTATTATAAGTGAGAGACCTTAGTTAATTCCAGGAAGGGCAAAACCTTGGGTATGTTTCCTTAATCCACATGCCTAATAATCCCTCAAGAATCAAACAATAATAAATTGGTAGTTTCAATCTGTGACTGTTTGTGGGACACTGCTGTGCGCAATTGGCGGCTACATTTCGTCCACAAATATACAGTCAATTCACTTTACAGCATATCCTGTGAAGACATGAAAAGTGCTATATTAAAAGCAAGGATTATTATTATTAATAATAGAAGCGTCATCCATTTTGATTACTTCTTAGGTCTTATGGCAGGAACACAAAACGCTCAGAATCCAGATATAACTGAGTGGATATGGGAGAAGCAATCCTCAGATACAACTTTTTTTTAAACTTGCATTTGATATGGCATCTTTCATATCAGGGGAATATCTCAAACCACCTCACCAGATTTAAAGTGTAGTGACTGTGCATTTTTTAGATAAACATGCCAGCCAAACTGCCCACAAACAACCATCAGATATTTCCCCAATTAGCCAGTGCCAACTAGAGGCTGAGTTTTGAAAGCTTTTATCTATTTCATTAGAGAAGGCTTAAATCGGTTCTTTATTTACTTTCACTCTGGACCCGAAAACCCTGAACTCTGTCTAATGTGCACAAGTAATTAACAAACCTGTACAGTACTGTATTGTGATCTTTACTGCAAGATATGCAGCAAATAAATTAGGTGTTAAGCCATCGTGAATAGCACCTGAGACCTCTTCATTAGGGTAGAGGGGTGGGAGGAGGGAGGGAGAGGGGCAGGGGAGGAGGAGAGGACTGGAGAGGAGGGGAGAGTGGAGGGAGGGAAAGGGGGAGAGGTATGGAAACAGGGGAAAGAGAGAGGGTATGAGATAGAGTGATAGTGGAGTTCCTGTAGCTCAGTGGTTAGAGCACTTGCCTTACAAGCGTGAGATCTGTGTTCGAATCCAGGCAGATCAGGGTGAAACCTTACACCACACACACGCCTAATAATAATCAGTCCAAAAAAACCCACAATAATAAAAATTGGTAATTTCAACCCACTGTTGGCTGTTTGTGGGGACGCTGCTGTGCGCAATTGGCTGCCACGTTTGCTCTCCCACAAATATACAGTCACTTTACAGTATATTCTGTGAAGCGCTTTCAGATAAGATGTGAAAGGTGCTATATCAAATGCAAAGATTATTATTATTATTATTAAACCTATCAACCACATCAGTTTTTAATTGTTGAGGAAAGGAGCTGGCATTTTGCAATGAATCTCTGTATGCATTGTTATTCAGCAACAATACAAAGTCTCAAGTTAACAATAATGCAACTTGTCTCTAAACTAAAGATTATAGATTCATAGATTCATAGAATTTTACGGCACAAAAGGAGGCCATTCGGCCCATCTAGTCTGTGCCGGCTCTTTGAAAAGAGTGATTCAATCCCACTGCCCTGCCCGCTCCCCATAGCCTAATAGACCTGTTCTCCCTAAATAAAGATCTAATTCCCTTTCAAAAGTTGTTATCGAATCAGCCTCCACCACCTTTTCAGGCAATGCATTCCAGATTCGAACAACTCGCTGAGTGAAAAAAATTCTCCTCAGCTCCCCTCTACTTCGCCTTGAAACTATTTTAAATCTGTGACCACGAGTCACAGATTCGCCCACGAGTGGAAATAGTTTTTCTCTATTTGCCCTGTCGAAACCCCTCATGATCTTATAAACCTCTATTAGGTCTCCCCTCAATCTTCTCTGCTCCAGAGAGAATAACCCTAGCCTATCTAGCCTCTCCTCATAGCTGAAGTCCCTCAATCCTGGCACCATCCTAGTAAATCTTCTTTGCACAGTACAGTATGTACAGATTGTACAGTATGTTTTGGATTTTTATAAAACATTACATTTTGTAGAGCTCAGGTGATGTAGGAAAATGATATGTTTTAATCATTTTATATACCGTAAGCATGTCCTGATTTGTTAACTCTGCTTCAAAAAGTGCATTATAATGGAAAAGATTGTTTACTTTCTCTGTGTTTGCTTTTGAAGTTCATTAAAGCTCTTGATGTGTATGACTAGTTCCTAATTATCTTGTTTTCACTGGAGGATTGTTGCCATGTAAATCCTGATTAATCTGTGTCAGGGGATTGGTGGGAAGGCCCTGTGAGCTGTTTTTTTCTTGTCATTAACTTTTCCTTTGCATGGCTAAGATTGTGTTTCAAAGCTCAAAGTTCCCTTGAGGGATTTTAGTGACAAGACAAATCTTGAGAATGCCACTTGTGTGGCTGAGTTATCTGAGCCAAGTAGAAAACTACACACAGCCTTTGATTGCACTTCCAAGCATCGTTCTGTTTTGCTGAATAATATTTTGTTCCACTTCAGATTTCTGTAGCCTTCCTCAAGGGAAAAACTGAGGGCAAATTGAAGGACGTCTCCTTTGTTCTATGTGGTTCACAGTCTAGATTTATATTAATACTGTACAATATCTGCAGACCCTCCATTATTCTCTCAATTACAAAGATCCCTTGGCATTTGTCAAAAAGAGTCACAAATGTCCCAGCCAACAATTCCCCAAACAAAATGTGTCATTAGTTTCATAGATGTTTATAATAATAATAATCCTTGCATTTGATATAGCACTTTCCACATCTTATCGCCATCTCAAAGCGCATCACAGAAAACACAGCAAAGTGAATTGACTGTACACTTGTAGGCGAAACGCGGCAGCCTATTGTGCATAGCAGTGTCCCACAAACAGTCGTGGATTGAAATGACCAATTTATTATTTTTGTGTTTTTTTGGAGGGATTATTATTGGAGTAAGGATATTTGCCCAAGGTTTCGCTCTGATCTGCCTGAATTCGAACACCGGTCTCACTCTTGTAAGGCGAGTGCTCAACCACTGAGCTACAGGACTCCACAGAGATAAGATTCCCTGTGGGAATGGAATACGCGGCTTACCCAATGTAACGGGGTAGTGCGTCATCTCTTACGCACACTACTGGGCTCAGTACTGAAAGCCAGGCTGTCTCAGGGTTTGTAGTTGAGCTGGGCTAGGTTGAGCTGGACTGAACTGGGCTGGGGCATTGATCTGCACAAATTGTCTGCAAATCTTGTTTATCTACAAATTACATACAGTTACTATACAATCAATGCAGTGAAGCATTTTGAGATGTCCTCCTCATCTTGCAAGACAGTCAATCAGATGATAATGCCCCTACAATTACAGTAAAACATCTCGATTTACTTCCAGATCAAAAATATTGCTTTAAACCTACTTGAAAAAAAACTGCTTATGTTTCACCCACAAATGTACAGTCAATTCACTTTACAGTATATACTTTGAGATGTCTACAAGACATGAAAAGTGCTATATCAAATGCAGGATTATTATTATTATTATTGTTAATGGCTATTTAAATTAACAATACTTACATACGTGAAACTGAGTCACACTGACCTGGACTGCCCCAGCCTGATTCCCCGCACTGTTGTTTGATCTAATTTTAATGCAAAGTCAGAAGTGCTGACTGGTATTGCTTTCAGTACCCAACAAACAAAACCAACAACAATTTACACTCATTATAGCACATTTCGCTTAGTGAGTCTGAATGGGATCTCGAGCTACAGGTGGGAGGAGGTTGAAGGCAAAAATAGCTTCTAGTGATGGCTCCCATTTCTTTCTTGTGAAATATAGGCAATCCCTGGTTCATACTGCTGCTGGGGGAGATGCACATCTGGGAAATGCAGATGGTATTCAGAAGTAGCAAACAATCGAGTTTAGGAAAAACAAATAATTTGCAAATAAATAAGTACAGAAATAAATTGCAGTCCTGTGATATGGATTCTACCTGTTGCGTAAATGGGACATAACCCATAGTATAGCACAAGGAGTTTCAGATCTGTTCTATTTGAAGCGCGAGACTGTGATTTTATTTTTCTCGTGGACCGCAGAACATGAAACCAATAAATTGCTGCAACAAGCTCCCATTTGTTCACAGCACCAGATTCCATCCACACTTTCTGGATGCTGCAAATACGTTAAATGTTTATGCTTTTGCAGGGATGACAGCTGCGAGTGACTTCATTGTTGACATTAAACTTTACCATTTCACAAGCCAACGTCTTCTAAGGTTAACATTTCAAGCACAAAAGCACAACCTGTGATTTGTGCAGGGATCATAATAATTTGGACACGGAGTAAGAGTTATTTTTAAAATTCAATTGCTGTGGATATTCCTTTCTTACAAGTCTGATCAATTTAAGATTGGGATTTTCATTCAAGTCACACACAATGGAAATCACATTTCTATTACAAAGTTCAAAGTTGTCACTGATGTAGTTGAATCATTTTTCGTTTCCCAATTCAATTTAGCAAACACAGATTTCAACAAAATATATTCAAACTGAATTGAGAGTGCTGTACTGAGCATGAAAGGGGAAAAAAAAATTCAAACAAAATAAGACTAAATTTAAATCGAATAATTCCAAACAGGGTTAAAGTCAAAATATTTTTACTGTTGTGAAACTGAAAATGATCTTTAAACAAAATGTAAAGCATGTTTAAATGTTTGACGATTCTTGCAACGAAAATGTCATCGGCATTCTAATTATTCTCCATTGTATACATAGATTGCTAAATTCATAGATGGTACAGCTCAGAAACAGATCTTTTACCCATATACACCCACACCTGCCAAATATACATATACATATACATATACATATACATATACATATACATATACATATATCTGGTCTTCCTAAGTCTCAGTTAAGCAATTGTATCTTAAGTCAACTTGAGAAAAATAAAACACATGAACTGCTGGAAGGATAAGCTTACCTTCATGCTTGTAAGTCATTTCTTGGCAGCCAGATAAATAGAGACAAACCAAAGCGCACAGACAGATAAAAGAAGAAAAATACAGAACCAGCAGTAAATATTCCATTTTAACCCCTCATATGTTTTGCAATATGTTGCTTATTGAACTGCTCGAGTTAACCTGCAACAATAGTAGTAAAAAATGTTTAAAATCTACTGAATATTATTCACAGCCTTGATGAATGGCTATTTTCTGCTTTCTGCATCAGTGCAGCCTGTGTAATGTGAAAATCTTGAGTGGCTTCTATTTTCTTACGAGTGCTGTTTGCTTCCTACAAGAACCTAGGAAATGTGAAGCATGCATATGCAAAGCCAATATTTCTCAAAGCTTTCGTATGACTCTCTTGGGTCCCTGGCCACTCCCTCAGTCTCACAATAATACTCCACTGGTTCTGTTTGCCTTTATTCTAATCACAAACCCATTTCTCCCATGCATCCGTCAAGAGATCTGCCTCCTTGCCTCAATCCCTCCACCTTGACCCCTTTTTGACCATTTTCAGATCATACTTGAAGACATTCCTCATCAACCATCCCTTCGGTCATCTCCCCTTTCTCCTTGATTGGAGTCACATTGTGCCATTGTTCAGCACTCCAAGATGTTACCCTATGTAAAAGGTACCACTTAAATATAGGTAGTTGTTGTTGACAGGCATGGTAATATCAAGGTTAACTTCTGTACTTTTAGCCCAGATACATAAAAACCATGTACAGTAATAATCCTAACATTTTATATAGTTCCGTTCATACAGGAAGGAAATCTTAAAGCACTTCACAAGATTGACAGCCAAAAGCCGCTTGTGAATGGCCGGAGTCCGCTATCAATCAATTGTAATTTGATTCTTCCCAGCTTCATCCTGGAGTCGTTCATGCCTCGTGAGCAGACATAGCAGTGATCAGTTCAGAATTTTGTCCAGGGTAATCAGATTTTTGCCTAAATTAACACGTATGTTTAATCAGGTAAGAATATAAATGAATTGGGACTAGGCGTTTTGTCCAATTTACCCAGTGACCAGGTTATCCGGCATCCAATTAACAATAACAAAATTACATTTATAGAGTGCCTTTCACGTCCCAAGGCGCTGAACAGTTAGGTCGGGACCCGAGTGGGTGTGGGGGGGAGGGGGAGGGGGAAGGAGAGTAGTGGGGGGGAGAGTTAGGAGGGCAGCAGAAGGCACGGATGAAGAGGAAGGTCTCGAGACCAGCATTAAAGGAGAAAAGGGAGGAAGTTAGGCGAAGGGATTGCGGGATGGAGATCCAGAGTGTGGAGGTTTCCACTGCGTTATAATTGTAAGCGAGTAACAATGATAATCATCCTTGCATTTACTGTAATGTCTTTCATGCCTGGAGGACAACAACAATCCTCTCACTTGCGAGGCGAGTGCTCTCACTAACCTGCAAGACTCCACATAGTTATGGGCCTATGAAACAAATTATAAGGTCACTGGATCAATCTGGATGAAGAAGGCCCTCCAGAATACCCCATCACAGCTCCTTTTTAATTGAGTCTAGTGTCCTACCCTCTACCCCTTGCCTGTTCCAGGTATTGATTACCAACTGTATAAAGGAAAAAAATCCTGGTAACTGTCCTGAAATCCCACTTTACAACACATACGTCCTCTTGTTCTATTGTCAAGATACAAAAGTGATTTGAATTTCTTTTTCGATCCCATTTAAAGTTTGATGCACTTCAATGAGTTCTTCTCTGACTCATCTTCTCTCAAGACTGAAACACCCCATCTTGTCTTCTCATTGTTAATAGCTCACTCCTCTAACAGACACAAACACCACTAACATTTTGCAGTGCAAATCTTTTAATGTGAATCAGGCCTTTAATTTAAAAAAAGCAGCAGATTCTCTTTAAAAATGTTTACGTCTCATCAGTCTTTCCAACGAACAAACCATACTTTCAATCCCGAAAACGATTGAACACAAATTAATCATTTAAATGTAGACTCAGGTAGCTGGGCTCTCAGCTCCAGGTTCAGGGTTTGTATTCATAGATATGAAATGATCCTCTACCATTAGTGTCACTTTCCTGAATCAACTTGCGGGTCATTGGGTCACTGCAGTGTCACTTCCCGTTTGTTGTATTTGTACAAAGCAGGAAGTGATGGCCACGGCAACCGAATGATCTGGAAATTTGACATTTTCAGTACACACACAAAAAAGAAAACAGGCGTTGGTAAGTGAGCGGGCTGTGGAGCATAAAACAGGCTGCTTGACCAAATTGCATGTCTTTGCTGCACAGTGTGTAAGTCTATGTAAGTGCCGAAGAGAGCAGTGCGTGTATTTCCCAAACCACGCGTTACTTCAGACAGGATGATGGGTTTGAACTGCTTTTTACAATTATAACAATGTCCACAATGTATAAGGGTTCTGAAAGGACGAAAAGCCAATTAATGCCCCCCAAGGAACAGACAGCTCCAAGGACAGCTATTCAAATAGTTTTCAAACCTAGTTAAACCGTTTTCCTTTACTTCCCCCACCCTGCTGGAAACAATATCATTTGTTCGATCTCCCCATGTATTTAAAAAAATCCAAAACAATTCCTGGAGTACCTAAAAAGTAGAGTCGCTGAAAGTGAAGAAACCATCTCACTGGATGTTGATGATCTTTGAATGAATGGTCTCTCCCTCTTGTGGTGGTAACAAGGTACTACCCAACAACAAACAACAACAACAAATTACATTTATAGAGCGCCTTTCACGTCGGGAGGACGTCCCAAGGCACTGCACAGGAGGCGTGTGACCCGAGCTGGGAGGGGAGTGTTTGGGAAGGGGTGAAACACGAAGGGGAGGTAAAAGAGTTTGGGGTGGAACAAAAGGCACGATCGAAGAGGAAAGTCTTCAAACCGGCCTTGAAAGAGGAAAGGGAAGAGGCGAAACGGAGGGATTGAGGGATTGCATTCCATAGGGTGGGAGCGGAGAAACTGAAGGCCCGGCCTCCGATGGTGGGGCGGTTCGGGCGGGGGGCTTGGAGCAGGCCAAGTCCTGTTGAACGGAGGGTCCGGGTGGGCGTGTAGGGGGAGAGTAGATCGGCTAGGTAGGATGGGGCAAGGCCGTGTAAGGCCTTGTAGGTGAGGACGAGGATCTTGAACTCGATCCTCTGGAGGATGGGGAGCCAGTGGAGACGGGCGAGGGTGGGGGTTATGTGGTCGCGGAGGCGGGTGCGGGATAGTACACGGGCTGCAGAGTTTTGGATGGCCTGCAGCCTGTGAATGGAGGAACTGGGGAGGCCGACGAGGAGAGAATTTCCGTAGTCCAGCCGTGAGGTGATGTATGCATGCAAATGTATTACCCAGATGATAATAATAATAATCCTTGCATTTGATTTAGCGATTTTCACGTCTTCTAGATGTCTCAAAGTGCTTCACAGAATACACTGTTTATCTGTGGGAGAAGCTCGGCAGCCAACTGCACACAGCAGTGACTCACAAACAGTGACGGATTGAAGTGACAAATTTATTATTATTTGTTTTCTTGAGGGATTATTATCAGGTGTGTGGAGTAAGGAAATTTGCCCAACGTTTTTCCCTATCGCTTGCAAAGTGAGTGCCCTAACCACTGAACTATAGGACTCCAGGTCTTCCAGATGCAGAGTTCTGTAACCCTACATAAACGAGTTGCATTTGGGGGAACACCCAACACTCGATTTGAACCGGAAATTTGAAATATAAAACCATTTAAAATGCAGAGTAGGATGATCAACAGCTAAAGAGACTGGATTATTAGATTAAAGCAATCTACAATAACACTATAGGAATCCTTTGGCAGTTTTAGCACCACTGTAAACAAACCTGCAGGGTGGACACATTCATTTCATTTACAGAAAATCTATTCATCCACGTTGATAGCTGAATATTTTTTCTCCTACAAAACATACAGTCAATTCACTTTGCAGTATATTCTGTGAAATGCTTTGAGGCATCTCAAAGCCATGATAAGGTGCCATATCAAATGCAAGGATTACTATGACAATCATCAATTTTTATTTTTAGCGCCTTAACTCGTCATCAAAACAACTCAAGGATCTTCTCAAGGATTTTGCAGTGAAAAAGACAGACTGTGTCTGTGTCAGCAATAGCGGCATCTAATTTGCACACAACACTGCCCCACAAACAGCCACTAAATGAATGATTTATTTGATCAATTTTAAAGGGGGGTTGTTGGCCAGCACATGGGAATATTGCTTAGATTTTGAAATCTGATGATGTATTTGTCAAAGCACATACCTCCCCGATGCCCAGTTATGAGGAGTGTGCTAGCACTCAATTTCACATGGAACAACTACTATTTTGCCCACAGCTAATAAATTTTATTTCTCCCTATCTTAAATGGAAAAGCTCTAAAAGCTGGGTATCTTTAAGCTGTGTGGTTACATCTCCTCAACATGTATAATTAATCAGTACAGCTTTTGTCTAACATACAGTAAGAAGGCAATAAAACTAAATTGAAGTGGATTACTTCAAGCAATTCAGATCATGTGAGAACCTTAAAGTAGCAACGGGTTAGGATATCCTACTCAGTATTTCCTTCTCTGTACACACATCATTCCTTTCACCACGCTAGCAAGGTTTGTAATACCAAGCGGGTGTGAAAAAGCAAACAATTTGCGGCAGAAGTTGAGCACCACAGCAATAAAAAAAAAGATAATCCTGAAATAAAAGAAAATGTTGGGAAATCGAAAACTGCGTATGCAAACAACAAATACTTCAATTCTAGCAGAAATTATCTGACAGACACAGGATAAGGATTGATGGACCGCTCCTATACCTCTCTCACATACATAGATTGATAACCCAGCTAAAACCCTGTTAACTCTCCAGCATGGTTATCGAGCTGATCTGAGGGGCAACAGTTGGAGGCTGATCACTACTCGCTCCTGCAGATCTAGCGCTTCAGAAAGATCTTCATCTTAGAACTGCCTGTACCATATACATTTACACTTTATGACTCAATTAAAATACTGTATCAATCCCAGGCCGGGCAAGCCACTGTTTATCTAACATACTATAGGAACCAACATAAAGTCTAATGAGGTTATCACAAAGCTCTGGAGGCTTTAATGGCTTCAAGCTGTGGAAAAAAAAACAAGACATTGAAAAATACACTATGGGGTTCAAAAATTGTGATTTGCTAATGGAGACTCCTGTTGGAAAATCAGAATCTCTTCACATTGGCCTGAAACTATCTGGAAATAGATTGCAGACTTTCTGATGTTAGCTCTGCTCACTTGGAGACTTGCGAACCCGTGGACAGCTCCCATTTAAAGCTCAGCAAAGAATAAATCCAGCAGAACGAGAACTATTTCAGCAGAACGTCTAGATATTGAACCCAGTTCCTCCATTCACAGGCTGCAGGTCATCCAAAACTCTGCAGCCCGTGTACTATAAAGCACCCGCCTCCGCGACCACATAACCCCCACCCTCGCCCGTCTCCACTGGCTCCCCATCCTCCAGAGGATCGAGTTCAAGATCCTCGTCCTCACCTACAAGGCCTTACACGGCCTTGCCCCGCCCTATTTAACCGATCTACTCTCCCTCTACAAGCCCACCCGGACCCTCCGTTCAACAGGACTTGGCCTGCTCCAAGCCCCCCGCCCGAACCGCCCCACCATCGGAGGCCGGGCCTTCAGTTTCTCCGCTCCCACCCTATGGAATGCCATCCCTCAATCCTTCCGTTTCGTTTCTTCCCTTTCCTCTTTCAAGACCGGTTTGAAGACTTTCCTCTTCGATCGTGCCTTTTGTTCCACCCCAAACTCTTTTACCTCCCCTTCGTGTTTCACCCCTTCCCAAACACTCCCCTCCCAGCTCGGGTCACACGCCTCCTGTGCAGCGCCTTGGGACGTCCTCCCGACGTGAAAGGCGCTCTATAAATGTAATTTGTTGCTGTTGTTGTTGCTACAAAGTACAGTTTAACAAAGAACAAATTGCCATTGAAGCATAACCTTGAGTTTTCACCACCTCTGTTATTGTTAGCACTCTACTCACAAATGAAAATCTGGTATCAAACACAAATCAATTATTTCTATTTTCATTTTGCCGAACAGACCACAGATGTCACGCGGAGTCGGTGCATGCATTATAAACATCACACGTACGAACTGCAAGGCAAGCCTTGTGAGAGCGTGCAGCTGCTTTCAGTCCTGGTCTGAAGCTTTTCATTTCTGGTTCACATTGCCTGGCTTTCAAATGGCTGACCGCCTTCCAGGTTGTCAGGTCACTGCTGAAGTCATTTCCTGCACACTGTGCACATGTACAGGAAATGCTGCTGACATCTCTTCGCAAATCAAGAGCGACTTGTTAGCCATAATACAGAGCAAATTACATCAGCGGAGACCTGATAACCCAGACATTTTTACCGGGAGTGAAGCTGGCTGGTATCTGGAAGTAAGACAACTTGATTTGAAACGAGCTGGGTCATTTCCTGCACAATATTTTCTAAGTATATGTTAGAGGCCCAGACCCAACAACAACAAAATTACATTTATAGAGCGCCTTTCACGTCGGGAGAATGTCCCAAACAGGTGTAGGTGTAAGCATACCTACATTATAACAACACATTATTTCAGAGTTCTACTCTATATCGTACTAGGATACTATAAAATAATACAAATTCTGCATTAACATCCTCAACAACATGGTCTGAAATATGCCAGCCTGAAATTACAAATATATATTATTTATGAACAATAGGGTCCGGCGATATATCGATATATCGCTAAAACCCGATATATTTTTCATATCGATACGCCGATATAGGCATTTCAAAAATATCGATATATCGAAAAGTCGATATATCCCGAGGTAAAAAATCGGAATGCACGCACACTGAACTACAAGACCCAGAATGCTCATCTCTATACACAATGCACAGACCGAGGTGCAAAGCCGCCATATTGTATTCATAGTCCTAGAATACAATATACAGGTATACAAGGGGTGAGTGGGGGGGGTGGGAGAGACGGCTGGGGGGAGGGTGAGGGGGAGAGAGACGGCTGGGGGTGGGGAGGGGGAGAGAGACGGCTGGGGGGGGAGGGGGGGGGGGGACGGTGGCGGGTGGGGGGTGATAATATACAGATAGATAGAGATGGGGGGGATGTGAGAGAGGAGAGAGACAAAGAGACACACACAAAAAAACACAGAGATGGTGAGAGTGAGAGACACAGAGAGAGAAAGATATTTACCTCTTGAGGATATAGGCCCCGAATGCGCGTGCACCCCGAATGCGCGCGCCGAGCGCGCATGCTCAGTACGAAAAACCCTAAAATATCGATATTTAGGTATATCTCGATATGAGCCCATCAATATATCTAAATCGGAAAATTTCCATATTGACGGACCCTAATGAACAAAACAGTTGCTCTATTTTATAAAATAATAATCCGTGCATTTGATGTAGCGCTTTTCACATCTTCTAGATGTCTCAAAGTGCTTCACAGAATACACTCTAAAGTGAAATGACTGTGTCATTGTGGTGATACGTGGCAGCCAATTGTACACAGCAGTGTCCCACAAACATTCATGGATTGAAATGACCAATTTTATTATTGTGGTTTTTTTGGAAGGATTATTATTAGGCGTGTGGAGTAAGGAAACTCGCCCAAGGTTTTGTCCTGACCTGCCTGGATTCTAACATAGATCTCACGCTTGTAAGGCGAGAGCTCTAACCATTGAGCTACAAGATTTTACCAAGCAAATGGTATAGCTCGAGTCCATTGCTTTTTCCTTCGTAAACAGGCCTCGGTTTCCCAAAAGCTGCAACTCTACTCAGGATTGCTGCACAATTGTCATCTTACCTTATGGGGCTTTGTGCTTCGCCTTCTGTGCTTTTTAGAGCACAACATTCTCTCACGTTCCTAAGAGAGAAAGAACAGAACACTCTCCAATAAGTCAAAGCACAACTTTTAAGAAGCCAAAACAAAAAAAGTTATTCAGTCATCAATCCTGCTCTTTCCAGACTGTGCAAAACCCGTAATAATAATAATTCTTGCATTTGATGTAGCACCTTATCAAATGCCAGTTTTCTGTAAAGCATGGTTATTATAGTATACATAGATAAACTTTACCCATTAAATCACTGGAATGTGGGGGTGAAGAAGAGGAAGAGAGTCAAGTCTTCACATCAACAGATTCCTTTCCCCAGAACACCCATCTCCCATCAACCCATTTCCCAACATTGTTTCTTAAATTAAACCAGCATCTGGTTCTCAGCTACCCTCCCTGGTTACCTGTTCCAGCTCTTGATTAACCTCTGAGTGAAAACGATACTGGGGTAAAATCTGCTGGGATTCCTTAACCTTTCTTTAATAAAGGAATGTGTTTAGCAACACCAGCATGTGATCCCTGGAAATTTGGTAAAAATATTTGTTTAGTTTCAGGGGGGGGGGGGGGATTTCAGCCTTCCTAAGCGTATAAACTTTGGGGAATTAATATCAGACAAAAATACAGAGTCCATCATATGGCTTAGAAATTAGAAAAGGATTCACGATTACAATAGTGCTTAGACCCTGAGTCATGTAAACTACTTACCTGTGGAGTGGTTAGTAACTTGTTGGCATTACTAAAATCATGATCCTGACAAAAGTACAGGAATATGTTTAGGAATTCTACAACTTTATCCCACTGTCTGGCAGCTGTCTTAACTTTCAGCCTCCCTGCCCCCACGCTCTGGAACTTCATCCTACAGTCCCTTCACCTCGCTCCCTCCCTTGCCTCCTTCAAGGCCGGTCTCAGATCATCCTCTTTGGTGCCTTCTGCTGCCCTCCCTATTCTCTCCCCTCCGAACTCTTTTCCGCCGTTCCACCCTACCCTGCCCCTCTCTTTTGCTCGGGTCCCGACCTGACTGTTCAGCACTTTGGGATGTCCTCCCGTCGTGAAAGGTGCTCTATAAATGTAATTTTGTTGTTGTTGTTGACTATGCTGAACCTGTACCTTTGACCCTGCAGGTGTATGTGGTAATCCTACAGAAGATTTGAGGAACTAATTACTAGGACTCCAAATATTTGTGCAGTTATTGTTATCATCACAGACACGCTTCATACCTCAAGAGTGCAGAATAGCTCACCATTGTTAAATCATCAATAATATGTTGTTGTTCAATGACCTGTAGTCTCAAGAACTCGATTTCTTGCTCCTCTTGTGTTTGGCTCAGATCATTTAGGGATGTGTGTCTTCTCAAATGACTTTGTGAAGATAATTTTTCCTTCTGCCAAAATAAACCATCACATTTAAGATGCTGTTATTTTCAGCAGCCCCAGAAAAAAAGATCATTTATACTTGAAGCTGAGCAAAAATATGGAAGGGAAAGTCCATGAACAAACAAAAAATGCTTTCATTTGATATCACACCTATAATGTCTAGAAGGTTTCAAACACTGGTGGTAACCTTGCTCTATTTTATGGATACAAGCGCGCTTAGAAATTATACAACCCACAATGTTTACTACAATACAATACAATACAAATACTATATTACATTTGGATAGCGCCTTTCATGTCGGGAGGATGTCCGAAGGCGCTGGGCAGTCAGAAATTTGGACTCATCAGGGATACGGGGAAAGGCAGGAGAATAAGATTGAAAGGCTTGCTCTTAAAAGAGTCAGCACCAACACAATGTCCTTCTTGTCCTTCTTCTGTGCTGTAAATTCTTATGTTTCTATTGTGTTCAGAATTGTAACCCTTCAGAAACCTATTAGAAATAACGCAACCCATTTATGAATCCATACACACTCCTAAACCTCCCGACGTGAAAGGCACTTATAAATGTAATTTTTGTTTTGTTGTAAACCAGGATGGTGGAGTATTGCATACTGTACCATTTCTGCATGCTCTCTTGTGAGTTTCTTTATTTTTTGTTCCATCCTCTGTATAGACTGCATCACATCGTCATTCTTCTTATTTAGGCGCTTGTTCTTTTCCATTAGTGGCTTCAGCTGGCTCTCCGTCTCTCGCACGCGTTTCACCTGGAACAATAATTTAAGAGCATCTGTAGTCAAGTCTAGCAGAAGGCTTTCCACAGATCACATTTAATTAGAATGGCCATAATTTACAATTATATTATTTTAAAGTAAACTGATTTCTGACCTCTAATGGCAGAGTTTTTTTCCCTTGCAGTACCGAAAAGCGTTTGATGGATTTCGCACTGCAAAAGGAATGATTAATTTACTAAAGTGAATGCAATTCAAGTCAGGGCCACTTTACCAGTTCATTTCTCTCATCAGCTAATAGTGTGTTCCTGTCTTCCAACTTGCGTATCACACCGTTCAGTTCAGCAATTTTCAACTGGAACCGACGGATATCCCTTTCATCCATTTGCGGTTCCTAAAGGCAATTTAGGTGGACAAAACAAAACCAGCAATGTTAAAGAGAAACAAGCCATGGCTATGCCCAAACCTACATAAAAACATATCTGCATTCAGATATTCTCCCACTTTCTGAGTGTTTTGGTAATGAAACATATATTACAGGGAACTGATTTAAATAAGCACCCAACAGCATCAATGCATCCAACCCAAGAAATGATTGGGTAACCACGCTTAAGTCAGTAGGATTGTGCTTGAAGAGCTGGCACAGACATGATAGGCTGAATTGCCTTTTTCCATGCTCTGAATTTCTTTGCTTCTATAAATGTCTTCTTGCCATACATCACATCTCACTAAAATGCTCTATACAGCAGCCCTGTAAATTAGAAATTGATTTAAAAACAAAACAATAGAATCGATATAGATGCAAGTACATATCATTTATTGTATTAGCCATATATACTACACAGCTAATAAGGATATGTAATGATTATCCCCTGTAGTCACCCCATCACTGGGTCTGGTGTTAGGGTAAATACAGGTTATAAATTCCACTTAGCCCCAGACACTAAATGACTAATGTAAAGGTAAGTACACATCAATTACTGTACTTACCCTGACACTAAAGTTCCCCTTTAAGGAATACACCTCCTTTATTGGTTTAATCTGTAAATAATACAACATACTGTATTTGAAAATAATGTAGAAACTTTGATGATTAAAAAAACCGCATATTAACATTCTGAGAACTAGCTTAAAACCACGAGCTGGACCTTCTTGAATAAATTGTGAAAGGTGATGCAGAGCTGATTTTCTATCACTGGATGCCAGCAGCACATTTATAACTTTAATAACATGTCAAATAAATCGGAAGCATTATTACTGCATCATGTTTGTTTCCATCTTAAATCTTGTGAGTCCTGTAACTCAGGAGGTTCATCCGCAAACCCAATCCAGATTGTCAAAACATTGTTCTTGAATATCTTAAGTGTTGAACACAGATTTGCTGCCTTGATGTCTAAAAGTGTGTTACCAGTTATGTTTCATTCATTTCCCACTGACTACAATCCAAAATACAACACAGAATGAGATCTGTACAGAGCTTTTCACGTTGGGAGGATGTCTCAAGGGGCTGGACAGTCAGGGATTTAGACCCGAGATGGGGTGGCTGGGATGGGGTGGGGGGGGATCAGGGAGGGTGGCGGGTAGGAGGATGGCCAAAGGCATGGTCGAAGAGGAAGGGTTTGAGACCTTTTCTTCAAGGGGGCAAAGGAGGGAGAGAGGCGAAGGGACTGTGGGATGGAGTTCCAAAGGGTGGAGGCATAGAGGCTGAAGGTCTGACTGTTAATGGTGAGGTGGCCAAACTAGGTAGGGGACATGGAGCAGATGTAGCCTGCTGAGCAAAGGGAGCAGACAGATCAATATGCAATTGTTTCTAAAAGTTCAGCAACTCCCAAATCATTGGTTTTCCACCATAGCAAATAAAAAAGCCTTGGTGTAAAAATACTTAAACAAGTAAGAATTGAAGAGAAGGAAACAAATTGGATTGGATCCATTATCAAAGGTTAAGCACAACCCAATTGTAATCTTGATTAGTTCGCAAACTGGTGAGGAAACTTCTCGAGACCATAATCTGAGACACAATCAATTTTAGAAAAGCATGAGTTAGATTATGACAGTCAAAATGGATTTGTTAAAGGCAAATCATGTCTGACAAACTTAATTGAGTTATTTGATGATATAATGGAGAGGATTGATGAAGGTATTGCAGTTGAACTAGTTGATATGGACAGAATAGACAAATTAGCAAAATTGAACCCCATGGAATAAAAGGGACAGGGCAGCATGGATACGAAATTGGCTGGAAGACAGCAAACAGAGGGTAGTGGTGAATGATTGTTTTTCAGACTGAAGAGAAGTATACAGTGGTGACCCCTAGAGGTCAGTATGAGAACAATTGCTCCTTTTGATATAAATAAATGACTTAGAGAAAGCAAAATTTTAAACGTTGGAAATGACGCAAAGTTGGGAACGTAATAAACAGTGAGGAGGATGGAAGCAGTTATAGGAGCACATACACTGATGAACTAGGCAGACACATGACAGAGGAAGTTTAATACAGACAAATATGAGATGTATTTTGGAAAGAAGAATGAGAAGAGGCAATATACAATAAATGGTACCGTTTTTAAAGGGGCTACAGGAGCAGATAGATATATCTGGGGGTTCAGATCCAAAGATCTTCTAAGGTGGCAGCACAGGTTAACGGAGTTGTTATAAAAGCACCTGGGATCCTTGGCTTTATAAATAGAGGCATGGAGTACAAAGGCAAGGAAGTTCTGCTGAGCCTTTATAAGTGACTGGGTTAGGCCTCAGCTGGAGTATTGTACCCAATCTTAGACACCATACTTTAGGAGGGATACTCTCAGAGAGGGTGCAGGGGAGATTTACCAGAATGCTACCATGGATAAGGATTTTAGGTATGTGGAGAGACGAGAGAATCTGGGATTGTTCTCCTTATAGTAGAGAAGGTTAAAGGGAGATTTTACAGAGACATTCAAAACTGTAAGGAGGTTTGATGAACTTCAGAGTAAATAGATCAAACAGTTTCCATTCGTAGATGGGGTCAGTAACCAGGGGACACAGATTCAAGATAATTGGCAAAAGAACCAGAGGGTGGGTGATCAGGAGAATTAGAAAATTGTTATGGTGTGGAATGAACTACCTGAAATGGTGGTGGAAACAGATTCAAAAAGTTTAAAAACAAGGGAATTGGATAGGTACTTTGAAGAGGAAAATATTCCAAGGATATAGGGAAAGAGCGGGGGAATGGGACTGATTGGGTAGTAGGGTCCGGCGATATATCGATATATCGCTAAAACCCGACATAATTTTCATATCGATATGCCAATATAGACATTTTAAAAATATCGATATATCGAAAAAACAATATATCGAGGTAAAAAATCGGGATGCGAGCACACTGAACTACAAGACCCAGAATGCTCATCTCTATACACAATGCACAGACCGAGGTGCAAAGCCGCCATATTGTATTCACAGTCCTCGAATACAATATACAGGTATACAAGGGCTGGGGGGGGTGAGAGAGACGGCTGGGGGGGGGAGGGTGAGGGGGTGAGAGACTGCTGGGGGGGTGGGGGGGGCAGGGGGAGAGAGACGGCTGGGGGTAGGGGGAGAGAGACGGCTGGGGGGAGAGGGGGAGAGAGACGGCTGGGGGGAGAAGGGGAGAGAGACGGCTGGGGGGGAGGGGGAGAGATACGGCTGGGGGGGGAGAGGGGGAGAGAGACGGCTGGGTGGGGGGAGAGGGGGAGAGAGACGGCTGGGGGGAGGGGGAGAGAGACGGCTGGGGTGGGGAGAGAGATGGTTGGGGGGGGAGGAGAGGGGGAGAGAGACGGCTGGGGTGAGAGGGGGAGAGAGACGGCTGGGGGGACGGGGAGAGATACGGCTGGGGGGAGGGGGAGAGATATGGCTGGGGGGGGAGAGGGGGAGAGAGACGGCTGGGGGGAGGGGGAGAGAGACGGCTGGGGTGGGGAGAGAGACGGCTGGGGGGGGGGGGGGGAGGAGAGGGGGAGAGAGACGGCTGGAGGGAGGGTGAGAGAGACAGCTGGTGGGAGAAAGACGGCTGGGGGGGTGAGAGAGACGGCTGGGGGGGGAGGGAGAGAGAGAGACGGGGGGGGGGGGGTGAGGGAGAAAGAGACGGCTGGGGGGATGGTGGGGGAGAGAGACGACAGGGGTGGGTGGTGCGAGAGAGGGACGGCGGGGGGGGGGGGGGGGGGAGAGACGGGGTGGATGTGATAATATACAGATAGATAGAGATGGGGGGGATGTGAGAGAGGAGAGAGGGAGATAGACACAGAGACACACAGACAGAAAAACACAGAGATGGAGAGCGTGAGAGACACAGAGAGAGAAAGATATTTACCTCCTGAGAAGATAGGCCCGGAATGCGCGCACACCCGGAATGCGCGCACACCTGGGATGCGCGCGCACTCCGAATGCGCGCGCGCATGCGCAGTGCGAAAAACCTGAAAATATCGATATTTCGGTATATCTCGATATGAGCCCATCGATATATTTAATCGGAAAATTTTCCATATCGACGGACCCTATTGGGGAGCTGTTCCGAATGACTCAACATAGAACAATTCTGAATAGAATGCCCCTTCCCTTCAGCGCAGAATAATTCTACACTGAAGGGAAGGGACATTAGATTCAAGCAATTACCAGGGTCGCAAAATCTCAGAAAACAATGCAACCAATCGGTCATTTGATAAAAACAAAAAACTGGACAGGTACAGAGCAAAGGTAATAGAGAGTACAAGGAAAGAGCGGGGCATTGGTATGAGGATGGACGGTTTCTCAGAGAAACAAACACTGACCTGAAATAATGGGCCAATTGATCTGCTACAATGTCGTACATTTCTATGGTGTCGCAACAAGTGGCATTCTCTCATTACAATAATATAATACAGTAATATCAAACCAGCAGATATATATACATGTATATAAATTATAAACTGAGTTATCAGTCACTTCCTTCGGTTATCTGGTCCTTACTTGGCTCCCTGGCAGGTCTGATATGTCCGCACTGCTGCTGGGAAACTCCCGCTTGGGGCTACTGTGGTGACGTTCAGCTTCTTTCACCTGCACCAGCTGTTCATCCAGGGCTTCCTTCTGCAGCAGCAGCTTCTGAGTGTGGCCGGCTTGAACACCAAGCTCCTTCTCCAGGGCAAGAATCACTCGGTCTTTGCTCTTGATCTCGTCCATCTGTTTTATTTGAGACAAAGCACCAAAAAACACTTAATTAAACAGTGACAGCAGCAAAGGCATGTCTATATTTGTATTCTTCTAAACCAAGGAAAGGCAACTTCACAGATCATTTTACAGTATATTCTGTGAAATGCGTTGATACGTCTAGAAGACGTGAAAAGCGCTATATCAAATGTATATCAAGTATTATTATCATTATTACTTATGATAAGTATCACCGCACAATTCCTAAAATCTGACTCTGGTCTTCCCTCTTCCCAGCCCATCTTCACAGCGCACTGTAAGTGTTTTCAGTGCATAGGGATATGCATCCGATGAGAAAGGAATCTCGCCCCAACCGCGGTCCTGGCAACCGCGGATTTCAAGTATACACGGTTTCCTCTCCGCAACAACTTTGCCAACCGCGGCAGTGAATTTTGCGCATCCACGGGTTTTAACACTAACATTGGCGCTATGACCCAGTTGCATCAAGCAGCCACGATGTCGCTTCTCCCTTAGGATTAAGATAAATAACATAAATTTTTTTATTTTTAATTTTTTTTATTGTGTTACTTGAACATTTATTGTTTTTGTTAGGTTATTGTGTATTTTTTTTGTGTTTAGTAAAAGAACAAGCAACTTACTCCCCCTAACCCCATTTTTTCCATAAGGCCCTGTATTTGCCAACCACAGTTTTATTAACCACAGCGGTTGGGGAGGGATGCCTGTTTCATACAATATTGTACTACTTTTCTGTACTGCTTCCTGCTGTTCCCAGCTCCTCCTACTCCTCCGATTTGGGATGTCCTCCTGACATAAAAGGTGCTATAGCATGAAGTCCTGTAGCTCAGTGGATGGAGCACTCGCTTCACAAGCGAGACACCTAGTTTTGATTCGCAGCAGGCTGAAATGTTGGGCTAGTTTCCTTACTCCACACACCTGTTTACCCATCAGTAAGTAGGAACACAGTAGTTAGTCAATAGGCAGATCACTTTTCCGGAGAATAATTCCTTCAAAATAATGATAATAATGAATTGGTCACTTTAATCCACAACTACTTGTGGGACACTGCTGTGGCCAATGGCTGCCACATTTCACCCTCAAAATATGCAGTCAATTTACTTTACAGTATGTATATTCAGTGAAGTACTTTGGGACGTCTCGAAGATGTGGTAAGGCGCAAATGCAAGGATCATTATTATTATTATTATTAATATTGTATTGCAACTCATTTTCCTGTAATGCTTCCCACTGCTCAACATAAAAGCAGTGAGTCACAGTCTATCTTAGCAAATTCCATAGAGCAGGTATTTCAGTTCACTCGCCTCCCCACTGGCTGTCAACACACTGAAGTAGAGCTGAAGCATGAGCAGCTGCTATAGAGTTAGCCTGATGTTAGAGTTTGATTGTGCTACAGTAACTACTCACTGATAGGAATTCCCATCTGGGACTGTGTACATTTGGATCACCTGGTGAGATGAACACTGACAAATTGCAATTGATTTCAGTCGTTGTCTAATTCTTTGAACCCACTTGCTAATGATTCTGGTTTGCAAGTCGGAAAAACACGCCAACTTACAGATCCTTATTTTACTTCCGTTGATTGTTTCAATTAAGGGCCAGTTATCAGTCATTCTCTGGAAGTGATGTGCAGGCATTTGCAAGTTTCCATTCACGAAAGAGTGAACGCTGCCATGATCTCAACGCAATCAGCTGCCGCATCTCGCCCACATATACACAGTCATTCACTTTACAGTAGGGTCCAGCGATATATCGATATATCGGTTATACCAGATATAATTTTCTATACCAGATATAATTTACCAGGTATAATTTTACGCCGATATAAACATTTAAAAAATATCGATATATCAAAAAGTCAATATATCGAAGGAAAATCAGAATGCGCACGCACTGAACTACAAGACCCAGAATGCTCATCTCTATACACAATGCACAGACCGAGGTGCTAAGCCGCGATATTGTATTCATAATCCTAGAATACAATATACAGGTATACAAGGGGTGAGTGGGGGGGGGGGGGGAGAGACGGCTGGGGGGGTGGGGGGGTGGGTGGGCGGGAGGGAGGGGAGAGAGTCGGCCGAGGTGGGGGGGGCAGAGAGAGGCGGCGGGGGGGGGGTGGGAGAGAGAGACGGCGGGGGGGGGGAGAGAGAGACGGCAGGGGGGGTGAGGGGAGACGGGGCTGAGAGACGGGGGGATGTGATAATATACAGACAGACAGACAGACAGAGATGGGGGGTGGGGTGAGAGAGGAGAGAGACACAGACAGAAAAACACAGAGATGGAGAGAGTGAGTGTGAGAGACACAGAGAGAGAGAGAGAGAGATATTTACCTCCTGAGGAGATAGGCCCCGAATGCGCGCACACCTCGAATGCGTGCGCACCTCGCGACGCGCGCGCATGCGCAGTACAAAAAAACAGAAAATATCGATATTTCAGTATATCTTGATATAAGCCCATCGATATATCTAAATCGGAAAATTTCCATATTGACGGACCCTACTTTACAGTATATTCTGTGAAGCGCTTTGAGTCTAGAATATGTGAAAAGCACTATATCATATGCAAGGATTATTATTATCCCCTTCTGTAAAATACACCCTCCCACCATCCCAGAATGGCAATAAGCTGTTTCTGATTCAAGTCCAGTGTCCTGGCTTTAACCAGCCTCCGGGTAACCAGTTCTAACTGTTGTTTGCTATCTGTCTAAAGAGATGCATCTTGGTGTCTGTGCTAAAATTGCACTCTGCAACCCTCAACCTGGGGCCTCTTCCTTGGTCAGGTGCTAACTGCATTCATCTGTATAGTCATTTCACAAAGCTGGTCTAGAACCTAAATGTCTTGTTTGCCCCTCTCCCCCTCCGTTGGTTGCATAGTTTTCTGAGATTTTGCGACCCTGGTAATTCCTTGAATCTAATGTCCAACTGTCCTTCAATACTCTTCCAAAATTGGAGTGGTTTGCACCTTTAAGAAAAGTGGCACCATAAAAGTACATGTTTAGTGGGATGTTTTTCTGCTTGGTGTCTACCTTGCTCAGAAACTATGTTTTAATCCATTGACCAGTATGCAGCAATGGGTAAAATGCGATTGGTCCACAGTTCAGCATGGCAACTGAGATCAGATGAGAGTTTGTTGCAGTTCTGATATGAACATTGAAAGTTAAAAAAAGGAATTAAAACCAACTCAAGATTTATTGAATCCTCTCTTATATTGATCCTTTATCGTTTCTTTGTGCCATTTGCTGGTTGCTGATTCTCAATTGTACCTGATCAGCAGAAAACTCAATTAGATGTTGAGGATAACATAACGCCTAGTAAATAGACAATGAGGAGAGAGATAATAGTGGTTTTGATTAATTTTAGGTGGTGTGGCAGGCTGTATTTGTAACACACGGCAACTGGGAGAAGCAATGTGTGCAATTACAGGGGAAACGGTGTGTGCAATTGTTAGATTCTGACTTTCAAATGCTTCAATGCCCTTGTCTCACAATCATTATGTTCTCTGAATGTTTTACTCCCCCACTCTGATAATTCAGATCTACTTCATGTCCCTTGCCCCCTCCGCCCCACCATTGGCTGTTAAACTTTCAGTCACTGTGTCTCTTTGGATATTTTCTCTCCAAACGCTCTTTTTTCTCAAAATATTCTTTAAAAAACATTTTACTGAACATACGGTCATTTCCCACCTTGCTCAAGCCTCCATTCTGTATCTGTAAAGCATTTTGAAATATTATGTTATGTGAAAAATACTAACAGGTAAGAACCCTATCAGAACACGATAAGGAGAGGAGTCCTATAGCTCAGTGATTAGAGCCTCACAAGTGGGAGACCTGGGTTCAATTCCCAGAAGGGTGAAACCTTGGGTAAGTTTTCTTACTTCAGACGCTTGATAATAATTCCTCAAGAAAAAAAAATTGGTCACTTCAATGCTTGACTGAGACACTGTTTTACGAATAGGCTGCCGCATTTCGCCCACAAATATACAGTCAATTTACTTTACAATATATTCTGTGAAGCGCTTTGAGATCTCTAGAAGATGTGAAAAGCACCATATCAAATGCAAGGATTATTTATTACAGGTACAGTATTAATCTTATTATCATTTGATACAGCAACCTTTATTTTGGAAAGGCAGCAGTTAATTTGCACATACCAATGTCCCACACCTTGCAATCCATTTTGTCATACACTCTACCTTAAAACTTCTGATCAACTAGACTCAGGGTAAAGCAGGTATAATTTATCAACCTGTGCTGTTCATTCTTGACCAGCTTTCTTCCTTGACATATTTTCATGGATCTCCAATCTTAGAAATCATCACATTCCCCTTTACATTCAATCATCTCCACTTTACAACCCTCTGTCCTGTTCGTAATCAGATATTTAGTCAACCTCTTAATTCATGTGCTGCTTTTGCTAGAAACCTCAACCACAAATCCTCAGTGAGGAAAGTAAGCCTTCCAATCTCAAGCAAAACCAAAGGGCTTGTTGGCAGAAGAATAGGAGGCAATGTTACAATGTTAACTAGTATGCTGCTCAATCAAAATCTATTTAGTCGACCACAGGTACACGAGCCATTCCTGATTATTTTGTCCCTCGATCTTTTCTGCGATTTTTAAAAAAAGCTTAGCTGATTCGCGACTCTCCTCATAATAGAGCCCTATGTCCTAGAATATTCTTGCCAACCAAAGGGTTCTCTCTCCATTGCTGGGCTTGTGCTGAATCTTGGAGGAAAGCTTGGGCACTGCATCTGTGTGAGAGCAAGTGGAGACCAACTGAGTGACAAAAGCAAACAAGAATTTAGATGCCAAATTAAAAAGGGAGATCATTAAGCTACAAGCACTAAAATTGTATTTAATTTGGTTGGAGAAGCTAGCTAGCTACCGATTCAGTTCTATACTAATACAGTAATAGGGAGATTGCTAAGAAGTTATTTACCTAATACAAAAACAGCCACACAGGAAGACTTTCAATGTATAGTGCTCCCACATTTATCACCCAAGCCCCTACTTCTTTACACTCCAGTAATGTTCTGAAAATAAAAGGAAATGGCAACTTGTGCAATGGTTGTCAAGGAAACACATCGCTTGCGGGAATTTTTTTTAAAAGCACAGCTGATCCTTTTTTCCGCAAATAATATGGAGTCAATCTGGCTGCTTATTTCAATTAATGTTTAATGTGCATTAATGATTTAGGTTTGAAGTTTGGATTAGATTTATACATTCATTCTCGATCGATAATTTTTATGCACTTGGAGTGATTTCAGTTAGATACAGTAGTTAGACTCTTTTGAAAGAGGAGCCATCTTAAAAAAAATACTGCAGTAAAACAGGTTGTTTTGCTTACAATAGTTTAGTTTCTAAGCAAGAATAATCAGAATAAACCAACTGCAGAAAAACTAAGTAAGGCAGATATTGAAACAACCACATACAAAATCAAGTTAAAAAAAAGACATTTCTTTATTTGCTGAGATTCCAAAATAACCCCTACAATGTACGTCAACTAGAAGTTTAAGATCAGGAGTTCATACCTCAGAGTCATGACTGTCAGATTCAAAACCTCTTTAATGATGCAATGGACAGTGGTTTGAGCACTCGCCTCGCAAGCGAGAGATCTGGGTTTGATTCCAGGTAGGGCGAAATGTTGGATAAGTTTCCTTACTCCATAGGCCTCTATTTACCTAGTGGTAAGCAGGAACCCAGGGTAATAATTCCTTCAAAAAAACTGATAATAATAAACTGGTTACTCAATCCATGACTGTTTGTGAGACACTGTTGTGTGCAATTGGCTGCTGTGTTTCGCCCACAAAATATATAGTCAATTCCCTTTACAGTGTATTGTGTGAAGCTCTTTGAGATGTCTCAAAAAATCATAAGGCACTATATCAAATGCAAGCATTATTATTATTATTATTATTCTTGTATGACAGTGCATCCAACTTCCCAAAGTGTCACAAGATTGATGTAAACATGAATCACATATGTATCATTCCACACCTGAACATTAAGGGTGCCCCAAAATGGTGATAAAGTAAAATGAATGTGTAAAATACCATATACTGTAAAGAGAGTAAAAATTGGTTTATGAGAAAGTGATCACTTGTACTGCAGCTCACAGAAATCTGTTTTGCTTGCTAACTTCAGAAACTTCCAGCAGTGAGCCAGCACCAACATTGACACAAACGCCGAATGACGCCTTTTTGTGTTGTAAACATTCTATAATTCTAGAAATTCTCCGTTTGTACATCCCTTTCACTAGGTGTTTTTATCAATCACATTTTAGTCCTGCCAAATAATCTCCCTCGACAGGTTAGTCTTCTGCTGATGAAGTCAGTTACAGGACAAGGATTACTGCATGTTACATAACAAAGACTGTATGTAATATGTTCAAGCTCAGTTAAATAGCTTAAAGCATTCCTCTATTTTTACTGAATTTGATCCTAGGGCATCATAAAATAAATATTAACTGCAGTGTTCAGGTTATGAAAGCATAGCTTCTGTCTCAGGCTATAGGAGTGTCCTTGAGTTTACAACAATGTACAAGGGGATTGCTTTTTCTAAGATTCAACTACAAGGTAGAGGGTTAGATTTTAAGGATTCCAGTTTAATTTTCTTTGAATGTTCTCAAATTAATTTTTTTTAAATACTGCAAATTTAAAATCAATAGCATGTTCTTATGATCCTTATGTTCTTTGCATGAACATATGATTGCCACAAGCCAATCTAAAAGAGTTTAGGAGGAACTTCTTTACAGAGAGAAAAGAAGAGGGGTGAGAGGGTGAAAGAGTAAGGGATAGATTAGGAAGGGGGGAGGTTCATGTGGAATGTAAATAACAAGCATGAACTAATTAGGCTGAGTGCTGTGTTTCAATGCAAAGATGCTAAGAGCCTATAGATAGTATTGTGTGCAGTTTTGGTCTCCTTATTTAAAAAAGGACATACTTGCCTTAGAAGGGGTGCAGCGTAGATTCACTAGGTTAGTTCCTGGGATGAGGGGACTGACCTATGAGCATAGGTTGGATAAACTAGGGCTGTATTCTCTAGAGTACAGAAGAATTAGAATCTTATTGAAACATATAAGATTCTTAAAGGGCTAGATAAAGTAGGCACTGAGGGACTGTTTCCCCTGGTTGGAGAATCTATAACCAGGGGTCACAGTCTTAAAATGAAGGGTCAGCCTTTTAGAAAAGTGTTGAGGAAACATTTCTTCACTCAGAGGCTAGTGAATTTATGGAATTCACTACCCCAGAAGGCTGTAGATGCTCAGTCCTTGAACATTTTCAAGGCTGAGACTGATAAATGTTTGAAAAATAGAGGGATCAGGGGATATGGGGATAGGGCAAGTAATCAAAGTTAGGTGAGAAGATCAGCCATGATCTTGTTGAATAGCGGAGCAAGCTCGAAGGGCCGAATGGCCTACTCCTGCTCCTAATTCTTATGTTCTTATGATAGCATATAGAAAGTTATTTTATTTAGAATACAACAACAACAACAACAACTTAAACTTATAAAGCGCCTTTCACGTCGGGAGGACGTCCCAAGGCGCTGCACAGGAGGCGTGTGACCCGAGCTGGGAGGGGAGTGTTCGGGAACGGGTGAAACACGTAGGGGAGATCGAAAAATTCGGGGGGGGACAAAAGGCACGGTCGAAGAGGAGAGTCTTCAAACCGGCCTTGAAAGAGGAAAGGGAAGAAACAAGACGGAGGGATTGGGGGATGGAATTCCACAGGGTGGGAGCGGAAAAACTGAAAGCCCTGTCTCCAATGGTGGGGCGGTTCGGGCGGGGGGCTTGGAGCAGGCCAAGACCTGCTGAACGGAGGGTCCGGGTGGGCTTATAGGGGGAAAGTAAGTCGGTTAAGTAGGGCTGGGCAAGGCCATGTAAGGCCTTGAAGGTGAGGACGAGGATCTTGAACTCGATCCTCTGGAGGATGGGGAGCCAGTGGAGACGGGCGAGGGTGGGGGTTATGTGGTCGCGGAGGCAGGTGCGGGATAGTACACGGGCTGTACTATCCCGTGTTCTATCAGAGTTTCGGATGACCTGCAGCCTGTGAATGGAGGAACTGGGGAGGCCGACGAGGAGAGAGTTTCCGTTGTCCAGCCTTGAGGTGATGTATGCATGCACGAGTGTTTCGGCAGCATGGGGGGTGAGGTAGTTGCGGAGCCTGGCAATGTTGCGCAGGTGGAAATAAGCGGTGCCGGTCAAGGCACGGATGTGGGGGAGGAAGGAGAGTTTATGGTCGAACGTGATGCCGAGGTTCCTGACTGGCTTTGTGAGGTGGAGAGTACAGCCTTGGATGTTGAGGCTGGCAGCACCCGAATACACTCATTCTGAGCTAGGTATCTGGACCAGGCACCAGTTTGAACACATACCCTACTTCTACATTTGATTGAATGTCTTGTTTAACCTTTCAATAGTGTTTAATGCATCTTTTATGAGAAAAACAAATCCTTGCATTTGATATAGTGCCTTATCACATCATTGACACGTCTCAGAGTGCTTCATGGAATATACTGTAAAAAGGGATAAATGGAGATAAGTGAAATACTTACATTGAGTGGTACCACAATCCTTTCCTTAAAAAATGAATTGACAGAAGTAAAAATGGACAGGTCAAGGCCAAAAGTTAAATAAGAAATTTGAAGGCCTATAACTGGTTCAGTTCAAAGAGGCCATTCCAAACATGCGACCTGCCTGAAGACAAGGTTTCCATTCCTTCTCTGAACTCTATTCATGAGCTACAGAAGCTATTCTCCACATGAATGAAGTGAGGGGGGGGGGGGGGGAGGGGGGGGGTGGAGGCAATTTATTTCCTCGGTAACAGACACATTGTGACATTATTGTCTTAGTCACTATATTCATACATCAATGAAAACTGGAAGCACAAAGACTATCAGATTTTTGAAAGGCCACTTTTTCTCCTCTATGAAGTTCCATTCTAACCAAGGAGTGAACAAGGCAACTGTGGTTACAGAAATGCTCCTATAATGAAAACACAATTTTAATGCTGATGTTGATTCTCTCTCTCTCATTGAACCAAAAAGCTCTTTGAAGTCTGTAAACCTGAAATCAATAATCAAAGGGCAACCAATGGTTTATGAATGTTCAAACAACAGCAAAGAGTGAGCAGAATGGAATTTGGGCTGCAGAAACATTTACCAGGGAAATCAGGTTTTCAGGGGAAATTGGTAGGGTGGGAAATTCGACTGGATTTCAAGGGGACAACAACAAAATTACATTTATAGAGCGCCTTTCACGTCTGGAGGACGTCCCAAGGCACTAGGGACAAAGGTATTGAACATGGAGGAGAAACAACCATTGAGTACTTTAATGGTGAGGTTGCATTGAGATTTCCTCTGTGCATGGAGGGCCAGCAGGAGAGAAAGTTGGCAGACAAGAAGACATTTGAGAGGGACTGAGGAGACAGTTTTCCCAGTGTGGCAGAAGATAGTAGACAATTTGGCAGAGGGGAGGGAGATATGGAAGGAGAAAGAGATTAGGAAGTGGTCAAAGATGCCTCCTTCACGAAAGCTCAAGAAATTGTTGTTAAATTTATATAAATCTTTGATTAGGTCATACTGTCTATTATTTTGGCATCCCATTTATAGAAACAACATCGTGGCCATGGAAAGGGTGCAGCACAGGTCTGAAATGAGTTAATGGGGATAAGGAATTATAATTATGAGGATAGTGTTAAAAAAAAAGGTTATTTTCACTGGATCACAGGTTAATAGGAGAATCTAATGGAGGTCTTCAAAATTTCAAAAGGGTTTGAGAGGTTAAATTGTGAAAGTTTAGTTGACAAACAGGTCTACTGGTCTTAAACTTGAATATGTGTGTGCAATAAAGTGCCAGTAATGTGCTGTGCCCAAAAATGTGCATTGACGTACACTGTAGATGATATTTACATAGTGCTTGAAATAATGCCAATTTTTTAAATGAATTATTTTCTCATGTTGCCAGAGCATGATTATGATATGAAGTATATTTGCTGAGTGAAAGAATCCCTGTTACAAGCTCTGTTTATTAGCTTTCTCCACTTCAGGTCTCTCCTCAAGCACTAACAAAGTAATAGGTCCTGCACTAACAAGCACAATCTAAAAATAGATTCCACTTTCAAAGAAAGCGGGTTCGAAAGTTAGCTAATCCACTGAATATTTTAACAAGGCTTCGCTTGATATCTTGCTTGCATTATAAACTTTAAAGGTCTGTCTAGGGTTTTTTTTAAACAGAATCTCTGAATATAAAACAAGGATGTGCATTTGTAGTGTCTCAGAACATTACACAATGATGGGGTTAGACAACAACTTGCACGTATATAGCATCCTCCACACAGTGTAGCATCTCAGAATGCTAAGACACTAAGTAATGGGGGAGGAGGAGAGGGAGGGGGGACATTATGCATGTTTGAAGAGGTAAATCTTATGGTGGGATTTAAAGATAGATTAAGAGCCACTTCAAACCACAAACAAAATTAATGCAATGTGGCTTGCCTTTCCATACCCACTCACATTCAATATACACTCTCATCTAAAAATGTGGTTTCAATTCAACCCTCTCAATTCACGGCCCAGCTGCCTTAAGGGGCTTAAGATACTCCAGACCAAAATTTTGCATTTTTCCAGTTTTTTTGTTTAAAATGATATAAGAAATAAATCTAAACAACTAATTTCAAAGAGACCTGTGTGTGGATGATAATATGTGAAAATGAGAGTGAAAGCTCTTTCCAGTTCCTGATGAGAATCAGGTTGATTTTCACATAATAATAAAAGGAAAATTGTGCCTTCTGCTACCCTCACAACTCTCCCCCCTTTCCTATTCTCCTTCTCCTTGCCCCTACCCCGGGTCCCGACCTAACTGTTCAGCGCCTTGGGATGTCCTCCCGACGTGAAAGGCGCTCTTTAAATGTAATTTGGTTGTTGTTGTTGTTGCAGAAAAATAAAAATTTACACTGGCACAGCAGGAGTGCTTATGGATTTATTGGATGAACTTCAATTAGATTTGCATTTTCATCATGCAAATCCCTGATTGTCTCTTATCTCTTTTTATGACGGGAAATACGGCTGTTTGACTGATTGCCCAGGAAAACATGACTCATTTAAAGGATTACTTTTAAAAGAGCCAGCATAGACATAATTGGACAAATGGCTTTTTTCTGTGCTGAAAATTTCTATGACTCTACGGTGGATCGACCTTCTAAAATAGCAGTGATTCTGCCTGCCCAGTGGACTTCATACGCATTGTTGTCATTGTTCACACTGGCCAGTGGAATGTAAAACACTAAAAAATAAATCTTGGACTTGATATAGTCCTTATCAAGTTGAAACATCTCAAAGCATATCAGAGATTTCTGTACACTTTCAAATTGTACAGTTAATGTCTCATCAACAATCACATCACCAGTGTGATCGAGGACACAAGAAAGTCCTGGGGTCCTGTAGCTCAGTGGTTATAGCACTCGTGTTACAAGCAAGAGACCTTAGTTCGATTCCCAGCAGGCTGAAACCTTGGGCACGTTTCCCTATTCCACACGCCTAATAATTATATTGGAAAAATTATACAATAGTACAATAAAACCTCAATAATCCGACATTCTGAAAGCTACCAACTCCCTAAAACTAGCAAGATTTCAAAATACATACAATATTAGATTCATGGGGTGTATGGGGCAGGGCTTCCCCACCATTTCTAGGGTAGGTTTGAAATATTGGCAAACTCCAAAATCCGGGATGTGCGTGGGCCCAACCGTGTCAGATTATCGAGGTTTTACTGTAAATTGGTCATTTCAATCCACGACTGTGTGCAATTTGCTGCTGCCTTTTGTCAATTCACTTTACAGTATATTCTGTGAAGCGCTTTGAGACGTTTAGAAGACATGAAAAGCGCTATATCAAATGCAAGTAGTATTATTATTGTGATAAAACTATTTGATTAAAGCAATTGTAGACCCCAGAGCCCAGCCTTGGTCACACTCCTAAATATGAAAAACCCCAGCATTGCTCAATGTATGCCATTAATGCTAAGCAAGCTGTAATGGACATGAAAATACAAATTACAGCCAATGCCTAGTTTATGACCTTATTTCCTGAGTTTTAAAACCTAATTACCAAAGTTTGTGAGGCTTAGGAGGCTAGAATATTCACTAACCAGTCAATATTCAACATAGATTAGGTGCCACTTGCCTCTAATTAGGGAAGGGGATTAGTCACCAGCAAACAGATGCCCTGAGCTATGGTGAGTCATCAAATGATGATGGAGCACCCCTCCAGACTGAGGTTCACTGACTATTTGTTTTATCCAATAATGAAGCTGTGTTGTGGCCTTGATTTTACTTTTACGTACAAGCTGGTATAATCCCATATGGTCATTGAGGAAGCAACAATGTTTGCGGGAGAAAGCACAGTTATGTTTTAACTAATATTCTTAAATTGGGTCTTGACATTGGAAAATAAAAACATTCACAATTAAACAAAAATAGGGGCAGGTTATGTAAAGAAAACAAATTCCTCTGCATTGATTCCAGTGGCTGGTGCTTACATTTATTTGAAAGTGGATATTGGATTCTGGCAATTCATTGGTGCTCTGAATCACGCAGTTATAAAGAGCAGCCATGACAGGGAATTGTTGTTTGCTGATGGAGTTGCAATATCAGTTAAATCTCAGTAAAATAATTTTTCCGATAGTACCTCTAGGCCATTTGTCATGAGTGAAACAAACACTCCACACGCCCAGCCTTCCAAGTGTATTTCCTTTGAAATATTTGATCTGTGAGCAATACTGTCTACAAGTGCTTGAAGCCATGTCTCCAGAAGCATTCAGTCAATTATTAGTCTCAAATAAACAAGAAAAATGAATGCTACATCGGTACACTATCAAGATTATTCATCCTCTGAAAACCGTCAGCTTTTGTGCAGCAAAATAAGGGGCTCTGCTTTTCAGTTCTTTCTCAATGTGCAGAAATGATATACTTGCATTGATCCTTTTGCTGTTATATCTGGATTTATAGATAGCATTACTATTCAATCACTTGCTGTATTAGTAATCTTCAAATTAAGAAACTGCCATTGTGAAATTCTAACTGAACATGCACCTTAGACATCCCAAAATATCCTCTTTTTTGCTCCCAATATTTCTCATTTTCCCTAATTTACGAAAATCAGATTAACAGATAGTTTTCCCATTTCCATTTGTGGGATGTTTCAGATACAGATGACATATCATGTTTGTCTTACAAGAAACACTACATTTCAATGTAACTCATTGTGCAAAGAGCTTGATGATGCACTTTTCAGCGTGACCAGGTGCTAACCCAAATATTTATGATTATTATAGATCAAGGAATTACAATGATGTTACAGATAAATTCCACTATGTAAATTGCTTAATGTGGTTTGCATTTGCCTACAAGTACACAGCTACTACACTTTACAGTAAATCTTGTGAACAATTTGAGAACCCCTCTCATTCTCCCGTCATATTCATGCAAGGATTTTTTTTCTAAACAAACTTTTTTGTGGTACAAACTAGGGAACGGCGATATATCGGTATATCGGTAAAACCCGATATGATTTTCATATCGGTATGCCGATATAGACATTTATAAAAATACCGATATATCGAAAAACGGTATATCGAGGTAAAAAATCGGGATGCGAGCACAATCAACTACAAGACCCAGAATGCTCATCTCTATACACAATGCACAGACCGAGGTGCAAACCGCCATCTTGTATACATAATACAGGTATGCAAGGGGTGGGGGAAGAGAGACGGCTGTGGGTGGGGGGGGTGAGGCGGAGAGAGACTGCTGGGGGTGGGGGGTGAGGGGGAGAGAGACGGCTGGGGGGGGGTTGAGGGGGAGAGAGACGGCTGGGGGGAGGGGGAGATAGACGGCTGGGGGGGGGAGAGAGACGGCTGGGGGGGGGTGAGGGGGAGAGAGATGGCTGGGGGGGGAGAGGGGGAGAGAGACGGCTGGGGGGGGAGGAGAGGGGGAGAGAGACGGCTGGGGGGAGGGGGAGAGGGGGAGAGAGACGGCTGGGGGGGGAGGAGAGGGGGAGAGAGACGGCTGGGGGGAAGAGGAGAGGGGGAGAGAGACGGCTGGGGGGAGGGGGAGATAGACGGCTGGGGGGGGGAGAGGGGGACAGAGACGACTGGAGGGGGGAGAGGGGAGAGAGACGGCTGGGGGAGGGGGAGAGGGGGAGAGAGACGGCTGTGGGGGAGAGGGGGAGAGAGATGGCTGGGGGGGAGAGGAGGAGAGAGATGGCTGGGGGGGAGAGGGGGAGAGAGATGGCTGGGGGGGAGAGGGGGAGAGAGACGGCTGGGGGGGGGAGAGGGGGAAGAGAGACGGCTGGGGGGGGGGGAGGAGAGGGGGAGAGAGACGGCTGGGGGGAGAGGGAGAGAGACGGCTGGGGAGGGAGGGAGAGAGAGACGGCGGGGCGAGGGGAGGAGAGGGGGAGAGAGACGGCTGGGGGGAGGGGGAGAGAGATGGCTGGGGGGGGAGGGAGAGAGACGGCGGGGGGGGAGGAGGAGAGGGGGAGTGAGACGGCTGGGGGGAGGGGGAGAGAGACGGCTGGGGTGGGAGGGAGAGAGAGACGGCGGGGGGGGGGGGGGGGGGGGAGGGAGAAAGAGACGGCTGCGGGGGTGGTGGGGGAGAGAGACAACGGGAGTGGGGGGTGCGAGAGAGGGACGCGGGGGGGGGGGGGGGGGGGGGAAGACGGGGTGGATGTGATAATATACAGATAGATAGAGATGGGGGGGGATGTGAGAGAGGAGAGAGGGAGAGAGACAAAGAGAGACACAGACAGAAAAACACAGAGATGGAGAGAGTGAGAGACACAGAGAGAGAAAGATATTTACCTCCTGAGAAGATAGGTCCCGAATGCGCGCGCACCCGGAATGCGCGCGCACCCCGAATTCGCGCGCACCCGGAATGCGCAGTACGAAAAAACGGAAAATATCGGTATTTCGGTATATCTCGATATGAGCCAACCGATATATCCATATCCGGAAAATTCCCATATCGCCGTTCCCTAGTACAAACACTGTCTACACGGAGTAAAAGATAATAAAGAAAATGAGAAGCTAAGAATGTTCTACACATATTCGGGTGGAATCTTTCAACGCACCAAGACACTGCCCCTTTGCAAAGGCTGCTATACAAGTGCAACTTTTTGCTGATTAAATCCTGTTTAAATCTGACTGTATCTTGTTTAAATTTCCGCTTTGCAAAATTAACCGACAGCAATTCCCAAAGTGGCAAAAAAAATTTTTTTTAACCGCCGACCTTTTATTGGATTAACGTCTTGGGGAACCGGAGTTAGCAAATTCTGAAAATCACAAATTGGGCCCTGCTGTGATGTTAACAAATCGAACAATTAGAGATCAACCTATAAAGTTGTGAGAATGAGATTAGTCATCTGGATCTAGACCAATATATTCCTTTTGGTGCTTTGCTTTGCCATATTCCAGATGGGACTCATGGATGTAGCCAGACAAATCAGTATCTGCTCCCTGATTCTAATCATTTACTGCAGCACAAGCTAAGAATAGTCAGATTTCCCTGCGATAAAAATATGCCACTTCTGTACAATGAGGCACGAAGGATAGATACTGTAATATGTTACGAATGTATTGCAGGATTATAAAGACTGGAAATGGGCCTTGATAGCAGCCCTTAACAAATCATATCTAAGAAAGAAGAAAATAACTCCCACTTTTCTACTGCATTTTTTAAAGATTAATCCTCCCCCCACCCCCTAATTTAGTGCAGATTTGCGTAAAGTGTTTCCGGTGTTACTGTCCGAGGACCAACACCAATTGAAAGCGGGGGTAGAAGTGGAACTTGCCATCTGATTTCCAGGTCACGTCCATCAGACAGGACTTGCACACTGCTCAAATATGACATTGCTTTATCAAGGAAGTGATGTCAACCATGACCTGATGACTCAGAAGGCAGACATGTTTCACTCTTAAGTTTATCACGCAGTCTGTGAGATATTGAATTTAAGACAACCGCGGTGTCATAATGTATTTGTACAAATCAAGAAGTTATTTACATCTCAAATTTCCTCTACCACCTGGAAAAGTATTAACATTGTAATGATGGGTAGTCTTAAAGGCCTTTTCAGGCAATTAATTATTACCAGGATATTTGTGGCATTACTGTACTAATTGTGTTTAAGATCAAATTCTATTTATAATTACATAAGTGATTATATAATAATATACATGCAAGGTGTTCTTGTTTGCTTATCACAAACCATTCAAACCGTATATAATAATAATAATAACCCTTGCATTTGATGTAGCGCTTTTCACATCTTATTAACGTCTCAAAGCGCTTCACAGATTATAGTGTATATACTGGTTGAATGAGTAATGGCAAGTATTTAATTATATGTATGTTCATTCACGTGCTGACATGAGTCCGTTGAAAATTATTGAAATATCTTATTAGATCAAATTCAATTAGTGCAAATGATAATTTTCTTAAATAATCTTGCATGATAAAATAATAATCTTCTGAACAGTCTTGGCTCATGTTGAGTCACCCTCTGACGACCACCATCCTTTGCAATGCTCCAGTGAACACTTCTCATGTGAGACCCTAGACAGTGGGTACCAAATATGATCCTCACTGAAATGAACCTAGACTTGCTCACACTCGTATCTAATCAGTGTCACTTGCCAGCGGTGGGGGGGGATCTGAGACGGAGGTCACCACATGCCTGCGGAGGTCACTGAATCCTTGAACAGTAATGAGAGAATTGGAAAATTATGGTATTTCCAGTTACAGTAAAAGCCCGTTTATCCGGCACCCACAGGACCTAGCCAATGCTAGTTAAAGCGCTTACTGGATATTCGGGCGGCCCGCGGCCGAAAACCCATTACAAAAAAATTTAAGTTCTTTTAACACACACCATACACACCAGACTAAATAATAACAGATAATAACAGAATATTGCATTGGTACTTATTGTTAAAACTACTCTCTTGCGCTTCTCACCTTTACTGATTGAGGTTTACAGTCCAGCGATTCTTTTTTAAATGGAGGACCCCAAGTGGGTGAAAAAAACGGCAGCGCGATTTTAACGTCGTGCGACTTTACTAGCTGCAAGCCGAAGCCCTAGACTCTACTAGCGGCAAACCAAAATACTGCACCTACGCGACAATGTGGGTTATCGGCTAGCATTATATCGGCTTGCCGCTAGTATGGCTTTAAAATCGCACTCTGTTTTTTTCACCCGCTTGGCGTACTCCATTTTAAAAAGAATTGCTGGACTATAAACCTCAACCGCAACATCATGGCTTCAAGCGCAGCATCTAATAGTAAAGGTGAGAAGTGCAAGAGAGTCATTTTAACAATAAGTACCAATACAATATTCTGTTATTATGTTATTATTTATGCATTTACAAATGCTCCACCGCTATTGTTCTGGATAAGTTCCGGTTTATCGAATGGGGACTTTTCTTTGGGCGTGACGGTTATACGGAAGTGCCAGTTCATCGAGTCACGGATAAATGTGCTTCTATTGTATAAAGACTTAGAAAACAGGCAGACTACTTTTCTTAAGCGGATCGAATTGTGGTTGGCTCCACTGCCGCCTTGGCTGAGACAGTCAACAGAACTAATGATGGATCCCCTGTATTTTTCAAACAGCAATGTATCGTGTTCTAATCCAATATTTTATTTACAATAGGATTTTTTTTAAATCTACAGTATGAATACAAACACAGGATTTACAAGCCCACAACCATTCCAAGTCTGTACATGAGCTGGCAAGGGGTTATACTGTATTCATGCTGATTGCTAAAATTGGTCATATTTTGTACAAAGTTTGTACAAAATGAAAAAAATTATTATTTTAAGGCATCAGCATAAAATAGACCGCAATTTGTAAAGCTGTGCTTTTTTGTTTGAACAGACAGATCTGATATTCAACCAATTCATTCATTGTTGAGCCTCACGACTGACCTCAAAGCAGAAAAAGTGAATTAAATTCTGCTTAGCTCATGTATTATTCTCCTACCAATTTCAATGAAAATGTATCTCTTCTCATTATTACAGAATCAATCTTGGGCTATCTTATCTTCATTTCCGATTCTGCCAATTTAATGAAGGAACGATGCAGGATAATAATTTAACTTCAACTTTTTGACCCAAGGAATGAGTTTGCTATCGCCAACAATGGAGCTTTTCCCTGGAATGTCTGCCTGGAACATAAGCCTAGACTTGGAGCTCAAAGTCTCGATGTGGGGCTCAAACCCACAAGTTCCCACTTCGGAGGCAAGTGTGTGACCACTTCTCTATGGTCTGTAACAGATAAATTTAGATGGGCCTAAGTCTTCTCTTTATTACCAGCCAATGCTGTGATTATAAATTCTCCCAGTCAAGTAAAACCCTCTTCGGAGTTAATGCAGACACAAAAAAATGGAGCCAGAAATATATTCTGGAAACTGACAGGGCAGGGATGAAGGAGCTGCCTGTCAAAAGAATTTGAACCTGATTTAAATGCGGTGTGGTTTCAATCTGAACTAGAATGGTTTGCTCTTGTATTTCTCCTTCTGAAAATGAAGTTCTCTCGGTCCCCATTATTTCCAAAAGCAAATATCAGTCAATATGACATGAATCCCACTTAGAGACAAGTCGAACAGAAATGAAGAGAAGTAATTTTGATGCAAAAGTTGTTACTCCCTGATGTGAGATGAGAGATCGCCCTCATTCACTGCTCCCCAGTGAGGTACCGTACCTTAGTAATTAGCTAATTAGATTGGAATAAGAAAGGGTTTATTTTAACTGAACTGCAAGCCGTGTGACCTTGAAATGATTTACGTTTTACATTTGTTTAAAATTACAGATATTCCACACAGCAAGTAGATCGAATATTTTAGACTAGCTATTTTGGAAACATGAGACATTAAAATGTTTGGCATGACAGCTGTGGTCAATCAGGCAACATCTGGACTGAAAAGCTTTTTGCTTTCTGGATGTTGGTCATAGCTGTCTTTCTTCTCTAATCCATTATTAATATTAATAAATCTTGCACGTGATTAGAGCACCTATAATGCACGACTGTTTGTGAGATACTGCTGTGCGTAATTGGCTGCCACGTTTCACCCACAAATATGCAGTCAATTCACTTTACAGTAGTTTCTGGTGATATATCGATATATCGGTTATATCGGTATAATTTTTCATATTGATATGCCGATATTGGAAATTCAAATATATCGATATATCGAAAAATTCAATATTTAAAAAAATCAAATATCGGTATATCGTGTCCGGCGATATATTGATATATCGGTTATACCGGTATAAAGCGAACTTTTTCAACTTACCTTGTCGTTGGCATTGCAAACCTCCTGGGCCTAGAACACGGAATGTGCGCACACACTGGAATGCACGCACACCCCGAATGCACGCGTACATCTGAATGCGCGTGCACCTCCGAATGCACATGCATGTGCAGTACAAAAACCCCGGAGATATCGATTTATCGGTATATAGCGATATGAGCCCACCAATATATCGATATCGGAAAATTTCCATATCGACAGATCCTACTTTACAGTATTTTCTGTGAAGCGCTTTAAGATGTCTAGAAGACGTAAAAAAGCACTATATCAAATGCAACGATTATTATTATAGCACCTATAACATCAAAAAATCTCAAAGTGATTTACAAGTAATTGCTGGCAAGTAAAATGACTGTGTATTTGTTAGCAAACACAGTCAGCACAGTGAATGATCAATTTATCTGGTCATGAATTAGTATCTGAATAGTACTGCGTGTAAAAAGGAATTTCCAGAAAGAGTTTGCTCACCCTTTATTAAATATATTGGAAACAAAAGTAAGCCAGGACTTAGAATGACTGGGAATTCCTTAACAGAAGAAAGCAGTGAAAACTTCCTGAGTATAAGTAACTGATTTTGTTTGTAAATTGCTGATAAAAGAATTGTCAGGAGCACCCACTACAACAACAACTTGCATTTATATAGCACTTTCCACCTCAAAGAGTACTTAACGCACTACCGACCCGACATCAAGTCATGTGGAGAAGAGTGCAGAATTTTAAAACACAACAATAAGACCAAAACATTGTCTTATTTCACTTTAGTATGATTTGAATCTTTCGTACAATTCAGAATAATGGTTAGTAGAGAGATTTAGGTCCTTCTCCCAACGTGAAAGGCATTATATAAACGTAAACTGTATTATGAATAATATACAGTCGATGAATGAAATGATTTATCTTCTCTAATAAGACAAAATAATACTTAAATATAATATATCAGTGATATTATTTGACCAGAGCATCACTCTCTTTAAATTTTGATAATGACTACCCAACTCTCTTCCCTTTTAATTAATTATTTGTGTTTTTAATCTCTTGGGGATGCAGGGGAGTTGTAGTCTATCGCTTCGGGTCCTGAAGCTATGTTAATTTCACTACAGTTGAATATATAATGTGTGTAAAGAGGGACCACATTCCCCGGACAGCAGGGATTCAATGTCAAGATGTCAAGCCTTGCCAATCACAACCGAAGACCAAATGCAACTTTGGGCAATACTAATCCCCAGAAGGCAGACAGCGAGATGGGATATGAAATATGACCCTGTCATTTTGTAATGTGCTAAAAGTCATTGACTTCTCAAGATACATCATGTTAATAATCACTTAAGTCTGCTTAGAAATTCCAGTTCCGGCAGCCTCTCTGAACCACAACGTGAATATCAATGCAGCGTCAGAGCTGAGATTTATTTTTACTCACCAGCCTGCGAATATCTCTTTCACACTCTCTCTTTATTCTGCTAATCTCATCTTGATGGGACTGATATGCACTCCTCAGGTCAGCAGCTTTTTTCTTGTCGGCCTGGACGATGTTGTTCAGTGACTCCTCAAAGTGCTTCTTCGCAGATTTCAGTTCCACTATCTCCTGCTGCATCTTGGTGCGTTCAAAGTCAAACCCTCTCCGAGCCTCTTCCCTGGCTTCGTTGAGTAAGGCTGTCTTGACTTTATCGGCTGCTCCATCCCGTAGTACGTTTACTGTGGACTGGAGCCGCTGGATCTCGCAGTCCTTGATTTTTATGGCTCGGGCCAGTTCTTGTTCATGTTGTTTCAGCAGGTTCTCACGCACGGCTTGCAATTCCTTCATTTTTTCCTCATGGAGTTTGGCTTTAAGCTCTGTGATGAGCACTGTGTGTTTGTGCTGCTCCAGCTCCCGCACTTGCTTGACTTCCTGCACCTTTTCCCGTTCCACCTTATTCACCTGCAAAAGGCAAGATAACCAGACAGGTTATTATTGTATTGCTCCCTCGTTCCTGTTCATACTCACAAACTATTATCCTTCATTTATCCCACAAAATACATAGTCAATCCACTTTATAATATGTTCCGTGAAGCTCTTTGAGATGCCTCTATGACACGATAAGACGCTATATCAAATGCAAGGATTATTATTTTAACACCTTGAGTATTAACTGGAGTAAAAGGCCACATTATAAAAGGGACTGGACGTAACGCTAAAGGGCCTTTGTGTCCCGACAAAGACTCAGCCAAAACATTTTAAGGGATAGTTCATATCATTCTAAGGATAAAGGTTAAATTTTAATTCATTGCTTAAATGAAGCTGCATTCTTTGAAACTATTAACCTCCATCACTTTCACAGAATAATAGCAATAATAATAATAATTCTTGCATTTGATATCGTGCTTTTCAGGTCTTCACAAAGCTCTTCATAGAATACACTGTAAAGTGAATTGACTGTATATTTATGGGCGAAACGCGGCAGCCAATTGCACACAGCAGTGTTCCAGAAACAGTCTTGGATTGAAATAACCAATTCAATATTTTTTTTGAGGGATTATCTGGCACATACTTTGTGTGGAGTAAGGAAACTTGCACAAGATTTCTCCCTGCCTGGAATCGAACCCAGGTCTTTCGCTTTCAAGGCGAGTGCTCTAACAGGACTCCACTGTGGTAGAATGTGGTAAAACATCTGAACAGTCAAGTGAAAAATAATAATAATCCTTGCATTCGATATAGCGCTTTTCACTTCTGCTAGACAATAGCATTTATTCCTAGAAATGCTATATATTATCCCTAGAAATGCTATGTATTAACAGTTAAAATATTGAGCGAAGGTCAAGTTGGTTTGTAACTCTCACTTCCTGGTTTAGACACTAAGATGGCATCATATATTGAACTAGACCCTGTTACTCTCTTGATTTTCATCTTGTTTTATACTTGCTATGAAACCAGCTGGGGAGGGGGCAGGAGGGGATGTCAATAAAACAGTCTTTATCTCAAGGATCTCTGGCTTTGTAAGTTGCATTGTAACTGTTATAAATTCTGACGCACAATGTGCTCACATGGGGCTTCAATTAAATAAACTCCACTCAATTACAAAGATGATAATTGCTAATACACTGTGCTTCTGAGTTTGACCTATTGGACATTCAAAATTTGCTTTCTTGAAGCAAAACATCAAACAACACTAATCCTTGTCTTGAATTCCAAGTCAGGAGGAAGTCTCAAAATCCTTCAGAAGATTTCACTGTAATGTTTAGTGACTGTGTATTTGTAGACAAATGTGCTTCACTTCAGCACTGGGCTGAGAACTCGTAGTCTCCTGCCTCACAGTTGAACAATACGCATACCAAGGAAACAGATTGGAACCAGTACCTGTGCACTCAACTCCCCACCTACCCTCACTTCCACCCCTCTGCAGTGGATCGGGAGAAAGGGGTAAAAAAAGTATCAAAATGCCTTCAGGATTGGAGTGTGCATGCAAGATGAGAAAAAAAAATCCATCTTTCGATACAAAAACAAACCATGAAATATGACAAGAATAATTATAGACTATAATTATATATATAATTATATATATATAGTGAGTTGGGTGTCAGTCGGGGGGTAGGGAGTGGGGGGTGTCATGGATTCAATAGGAGCAGATCCTCATTAGCGGTTACCTCAAGCCTGTACATTCTGGTAAACTAATACAATGTATCATATCCAAGATAAAATTGTTCAACAACAACAACTTGCATTTATGTAGCACTCCTCACACAAGGAAACATACAAGAACGCTTGACAGTGGTGGAGTACATTGCCAAGCCAGGAGGAGGTGACCATAAGCACAGTCGAAGAGGAAGGTTTTCAGGTGCGACCAAAAGATAGGAAAGGAAGGCACAAGGTGGGGGGATAGAGGAAGAGTATTCCAGAGTTTTGAGGTGTAGTGGCTGAAAGTGAGGCCATCGATAGTAGAACAACAGTACAAGGAACACAAGGGAGGGCAGAGGCAGCAGATAGTCAGTTGTGGGGTGAGCACATCCGAGAGGTAGGGAGGTGCTAGGACATTAAGAGATTTGAAAAATTTGTCTAAGGATCTTGAAATCAATCTGTTCAGCAAGAGGGAGAAAGTGGAGCCTGGCTAGAACTGGTGTGATGGGGGTATTTAGTGTGGATGAGTATACGGTCGGCGGAGTTTTGGACCAGCTGCATCTTGTGTCTCGTGGAGCTCAGGAGACCCAACTAATCATTCACTTGACGGCTGTTCATAGGACACTTCTGTGCGCAAATTTTCACTGCGTTCATCTGCACACTCAGGAAATCTTGTGAAGAGCTTTGAATTTCAATGACATATCAAATGTAAGGACATATTTCAAATACATTTTATATAAGAGGAAACAACAACAGGAGAAGAGTTGGGGAAGGGAGAAGATTAGCATGGTAATCCTGATCTTATCTAGACTTGAGCACTTTCCAGCAATAGTTCTGTGGAAAGGAAACAGGAATGGGAACTCTGGCTGATTTGGGGTACTAAGGCCAGTTGCAATGCCCTCAATGCTACACTCAATCAGCTAACTCGGCACTGACAAGGAATTGAAACTAGTGAGTGGTGTTAGCTTATCATAATAATAATAATAATACACCTAGCATTTGATATAGCGCTTTTCACATTTTATCGATGTCTCAAAGCGCTTCACAGAATATACTGTAAAGTGAATTGACTGTATACTTGTGGGCAAAATGCAGCAGCCAATTGCGCATAGCAGTGTCACACAAACAGTTGTGGATTGAAATGACCAATTTTTATTATTGTCATTGTTTTGGACGGATTATTATTATAAGGAGTAACAAAACTTGCCCAAGGTTTCACCCTGATCTGCCTGGATTCGAACACAGGTCTCACGCTTGTAAGGCAAGTGCTCTAACCACTGAGCTACAGGAATTCAGTGCTGACCAGAAGGTGCTTCTACCTTTTAAACCATCAAGGTAGCTCAAAATGTACTAACACTTGAACTCCATCCACAGTCCAGTCTTCCTTTTGGAACTCCATTCTTTGTCTCATCTGTTCAGCACCTTGGGAGGTCCTCCCGCTGGGAAGGGCTTTATACAAGTGTAATACGTTGATGTTGCTGCGACCTACACCCAGGTGTTGTGCTAGAAGGAGTTCTTCATTTGTCAGTCAAGAATTCACATTCCACATTTAATATGCTATACACTGGACTTTAACAACAGTGGTCATGCAGCCACTAAAATATATTCCAAGGTATGAACAAACTTCTAGCCTTGAAGGAAATGAGATTCTCTCTGCGTACGGTTGAGGAACAAGCCCTGTATGTTATAAGTAGAGCAACCACTGCAAGAAGCAAGATATTCATCTGGAACTAGTGAACATTAAAACTAGTCTATAATCGGTTTTGAAGGGATTCTTTGTAGGGCTGTTACAGCCAGCTCAATCCAACATGAGCTATTGAAAGCCACAGTGTTCCACAGAAACCAAAATGGCTTAAAAATATTAAAGTACTCGTGATATTTGGCAAATGCCAAACAGTCTTGCATTCTTTGTGTAATGTTTACAAAGCTTATACTGTAGATTGCCTACAAAATACACAATCACTCCACTTTATACACAAATTCTGTGAAGCACTTTGAAACCTGCCAATGTCAAAGGTGCTATATTATATATAAGGATTATTATTATATGTTAGAAGACTTCTTGCCAAGAATATAGTCTTTTGATAAGGATCACTTAAAATTGCATAAAACCCTCAATTAGTCAGGTTCTCCAATGGCTATTTGTGGTTCAATGCTCTCTTATACTCAGGATAATGCTTCTCAACTTCAGAAGAATAATAGTGCCCTCACATTCACACATTCTCATTTTTTTCTCCAATTAGAAACTTTTGAAATAATTCTTCTATGATAATGTTATCATTGAATGGCCAGTCGAGAGCATTGTTTGCGAGGGGCTGGTCTTGTTGTCTCTGGAGAAAGTTTGTCATACCTATGTCTTGTCAGATGCTGCCAGCATTGTGAATGCACTTTGTGATGTCTTCTCAATGTGAAAGATAATAACAATAATAATCCTTGTATTTGATATAGCACTTTTCAGGTCTTCGAGAGCAGTGGTTCTCAACCTTTTTCAGCAATGTACTCCTTGTTAATTTTCAACATTATTGTGTACCCCATCCAACCACATAAACACACACACACCACCCCCCTCATGACCAAGCTTTTATTATATAACAAAATAACTAGCACATACAAAACGAGGGGAATAACAATTAAATATATAACTTGGAAGGCTATAAAACGCTAAATATGAGAGCTAAATAAATCAATGTATCGCCACCTGTACCCCCCAGAAGTAATTTTGTATCCCCTGGGGTACATGTACCCCTAGTTGAGAATCGCTGTTCTAGATGTTTCAAAGCGCTTCACAGAATATACCCATAAAGTGAATTGACTCTATATTTGTGGGCGAAATGCAGCAGTCAATGCTGAACAGCAGTGTCCCAGAAACAGTTGTGGGTTGAAGTCACCAATTTATTTATTTTTTCTTGAGGGATTATTATCAGGCGTGTGGAGTAGGGAAGCTTACCAGGTTTCACCCTGCCAGGATTCAAACCCAGTTCTCTTGCTTATGAGACGAGTGCTCTAACCGCTGAGCTGCAGGGTTCCATAAGATACTAGATAACTGCACTATACTGCCAGAAATTGACAATTTCTCATACCAGTTGCTTTAACTAAATCCATCCATATCAGTATTTAACACTTTGTTGATACTTTCAAGCTATCTCTAAGATAGAGTATTCCTCAAACTCCATTACATTTTATATGCAGTTATTTGTGTAAATTTAGTTTCAGCTGCAGTACCTATTTTTATCTGCAACAGAAGGTAAAAGTAGGTATTTTCTCACCAACACAAATAGCTGGATGTGAAGAAACGATCACTCCTAAATAAATAATAACCCTTACATTTGATACAGCGACTTATCATGTCATTAAGGCAGTGGTTTCCAAACTTTGAATTGCTGCGTCCCCCTAACTCAGCAACATTTTCATTGCACCCCCACCCCCTTTCTTCACACTCCGCTCCGCACACTCGGGTCCTCGGTTTCGCCTCGGCTCCACTTGGGTCCTCAGCTCTGCCTCGGCTCCACACGCACTCGGGGGCTCGAGACTCTAAAGCTCTGTGCCCCCAGCCAAAGGGGGGCACGCCCCACAGTTTGGAAACCACTGCATTAAGGAGTCTCAAAGTGCTTCACAAAATATATTGTTAAGTGAATTGACTTGTGTATTTTGTAGGTGAATGGTGATTGCAATGCAACTTAAATCCTGGATATTTTCAGACATGCATGTACATCATAATAATCCTTGCATTTGATACAGCACCTTTCATGAAGCTCAATGTCCCAGCTAGCATTCGAATGTTAACTAAACGTTCACTGAACGTCTCCTCGAGGTCAAACGTCCAATGTTCACAGTCAACGTTCAGTGAACGTTCACTGAACGTTCAGAGAACAACTTTTACCAGCGAAATGTAAATTTCATCTGCTTTCAATTTTTATTGATTGTCTATTGTTTTTACTTAAGCATGTGTCACTGTTGACTGATGGGCAGTTTTTAGAATTTGATTTAGTTTTTGTTAATACGTTGCCTGAACGTTGTCTGAACGTTGTGCCTCATGTTTATTGTTAGTCTTGATTTGTTTGTGTGTGTGTGTGTGTTTGCAATAACATTGAATTACAACTTCAATGTTAGGATGCAGAGGTCATTTTGTATTTTTTCTTCATATTTTCCATATTTTGGGGGACCAATGAAAAAGCAACGGCTGGACGTTCAGTGAACGTTCAGTGAACTAAGTTCAGTTACTTTTCCCACTACTCGGAAAATAAAAAATCCCCACGAGCCGATTGTTGACCTGCAGGAATAATTGTCCGCGTGTGCCAACGAGTGATGTAGGGGAGTCCTCCTTCATGCTACTCGCGTTGGTCAATCGTGTTTGCGGAGGACGCTGTGCTTTATGTTTAAATCTTGAATCAATTTATGCCACTTTTCCGGAGTTATTAATGTTATTATAATTGCCACTAGAACATTAATGTTTTATTAAGATTTATACTTTGATCGACTTACACTGGAGGAAACGGGCACGGCGGCGCTTGCGGCCGATTCCCGCTATTTTCAGATAACAGTTACACTCAGGGTTTGCCATTTGGCTGGAAAAAAACGGCCAAACTCGAGAAATCTGGCCTTGCACAATTTCGTATGTCCAAGAAAAAAAATTCTTCCAAATTGATTTGGCCCTTTAACATTTGTTTGGCCATGAAATGATTTTCTTTGCGTTTTCATTGTTTATTTTTTATTTCTTTCTCTATGTGTTTTATGACTGGCAGATGCCGCAGAAAAACACTGAAAGCCGTTATAACTCTTCCGAAAAGCATGGGGAGAGTCGCTCTCGAGCGTTGTTCTCGAGTCATGAGTCCACGGCATAGGAACTTCATTCTCGACCTCCCCCTCCCCATAGTTTTGCAAGTTGTACGTACGCGCGTGTGCACACATTATACTAGTACATGTATACGTACGCACGCGCACACACACACATTATACTAGTACACGGGCGCGCGTCGACCAAAAAATCAGGTGGTGATTTGGCCGTGCAACGTGCCGCGCCGGATGTGTGTCGAAGTAGTCGTGGCCGCGCGCTCTCTGCCACATTAACAGGCCAGTACACAGTACACAGGATTCTTAATAGGGGGGTGCGGATTGCTAGTGATGGGACCAACAATGGCCGGGGGCTTGGGGGCTGCCCCCGAAGCCCCCTCGAGGCTCCGACGTTTTACACAGTTTGAGTCAGGCCCGTGCGCAGGGGGGGAGCGACGGGTGAGTACGCACCCCCCCAAATTATAAAAGGTCCACATTCTCCGGGGGTAGATAATTGTATTTTTATCAAATTTAAATACCAAGTAAATTTATTGAGCATTTGTGTCACAATTAATTCTTCAAAACTATGTATTACTAATAAATACACATCTTTGAATGATTTAGTATTAATATAAAATTACTCGCACACCAGAATCGGCGTCTACCCAAAACATACCGCGTCAATAGACGTGCTAGTCAATGACGCGGCGAGTCTGTGACTCACCGCGTAAACATAGGCGCGCGCCAAGACTCAAATTCATCCTCGTTTGGAAATCATCCCGTATACAGCCACAAAGGTAGCACCACTTCTGGAAGTTAAAATCATCTTTTCATCTGATCACCGTAAGTAAAAATTACTCAAGTTTTGAGAGGTGTGACTGTAATGCTAGCAAACAATGACAACATATTTACAAGCTTCTGAGAAATTAAAGCTTTTGAGAACCCAACAAAAACGTTATATGTGTCTGGACGGGAATGCCTATCTTTAAAAAAAATACTCATGGACGTAGGCCTATGCTTTAGCGCCTATGTCTACGTGGTGTGTCAATTGGAAATCATCCCGTATACAGTCACTACATAAAAAGGTAGCACCACTTTGTGGAAGCTGAAATCATATTTTAATCTGATAAATGTAAGTGAAAATGACTCAAGTTTTGATAGGCGTGTTTCTGAAATATCACGTTTCTTGTTTTGTCTTGATTATCACATTTGATTTATATTATTAAAAATGTATTCCTGTAATTAAAAATTGCTTTTAGAGACGTCCACTGGCATGCAAAAAACATATGACCGCAAAGATAAACAGTGCTACTTTATTTCACATTCAATTTTGTACCCAGAGTGAAACTATTTTTAACCAGATTAATCTTCATATCATGTTCAACTTTTTTTTAATTGTTTCCTCGGGGCTATTTTTACCTTTTTACCACTTGCGGCCTCTTTACCAGACGAGGGTCTTATTTACCGGAGCAATTTTACCTACATTCCAAAAACATCAATGTCGCACGAATCTGGCCTAAAAATAGTTTCATCATCATCTGATCGAGCGAACTCGGGCATTGACAACCACACTTCTCCACTGATCGCTTCTCTCCATGCAGCCTGACAACTCCCGCCTGCCAATACCCAATTGGCAGGCGGGAAAGATAAGGCCTTTCTAAAGATGACGGGCTCTGTCATAGCCTTGTCCACGGATGTTAGTAGCATCAAGGCCCGTCATCTTTAGAAAGTCCAAGATGGTACTGGCGATGACTTCACTGGTGATCCTTGGCAATTTAAGAAGACAGAAATTCCTCCCTGATATCTTTATTTCTGTCAACGAAACGGAAACAAAGGGTGAGCTCAGCTCATCAGCAAGTACACTAAACCATCGAGCAGCTTTGATTTCATCAATCAAATCACTGCGGATTATATCATGGCCGATGATTGTGATGATATTGTTCTGTATTCTAGGTGAGGTATATTTAGAATTCCTATTTGCGAGCCCAATACTAGCAAGGTGATGTCGAAGAACCTCGTCATGCTTCGCAATCATCTGTAGGGCTGCCAGAAAGTTTCCCGGATTACCATTGTATTGTGTGACGTCACTCGTAACGGTGTTACTTTCCACGACTCTTTCATTATCTCCTGTAAGTGCAATGCACTGACGTCCACAGAATAATACAGCTTCGGCAACTGTTCTTATGATATGTCGATTTCTTTCAATGTTTTTCTTCTTTTCATCGACCAAACAAATGTCTATCTTATGTTGTGGGTTCGCAACAGAGTCGCGCATTGATGCCGATCTAATCATAGAATTTACGTGATAACCATTTCGTTCATGTTCCTTCGCCTTCTCGTTTAGTTTGTAGAACATGGTAAAGGGTGTATTAACAAATGCCACCATCCGTTTCCTCTCACTTGTTTGGACCATCAGTGCACAATGAACGCAAAAGGCAGCATCTAATGAAGGACTGTAGACCATCCATTGGCTGTCCATAGTGCTATCCTATGGGAACCATTGCATAGTCACAGAACACGAGGTAGAGCGGCCCTAAGCTACATCGATACTCTGGAGCGCGAGTACTGCCAATACTCGGGTAAATAAGACCCTCATCTGGTAAAGAGGCCGCAAGTGGTAAAAAGGTAAAAATAGCCCCGAGGAAACAATTAAAAAAAAGTTGAACATGATATGAAGATTAATCTGGTTAAAAATAGCTTCACTCTGGGTACAAAATTGAATGTGAAATAAAGTAGCACTGTTTATCTTTGCGGTAATATTTTTTTGCATGCCAGTGGACGTCTCTAAAAGCAATTTTTAAGTACAGGAATACATTTTTAATAATATAAATCAAATGTGATAATCAAGACAAAACAAGAAACATGATATTTCAGAAACACGCCTATCAAAACTTAAGTCATTTTCACTTACATTTATCAAATTAAAATATGATTTCAGCTTCCACAAAGTGGTGGTACCTTTTTATGTAGTGACTGTATACGGGATGATTTCCAATTGACACACCACGTAGACATAGGCGCTAAAGCATAGGCCTACGTCCATGAGTACTTTTTTTAAAGATAGGCATTCCCGTCCAGACACATATAATTTTTTTGTTGGGTTCTCAAAAGCTTTAATTTCTCAGAAGCTTGTAAATATGTTGTCATTGTTTGCTAGCATTACAGTCACACCTCTCAAAACTTGAGTAATTTTTACTTACGGTGATCAGATGAAAAGATGATTTTAACTTCCAGAAGTGGTGCTGTCCCTTGTGGCTGTATACGGGATGATTTCCAAATGAGGATGGATTTGAGTCTTGGCGCGCGCCTATGTTTATTCAGTCACGAGTCACAGACTCGCCGCGTCATTGACTAGCGCGTCTATCGACACGGTATGTTTTGGGTAGACGCCGATTCTGGTGTGCGAGTAATTTTATATTAATACTAAAACTTTCAAAGATGTGTATTTATAAGTAATACATAGTTTTGAAGAATTAGTTGTTACACAAATGCTCAATAAATTTACTTGGTATTTAAATTTGATAAAAATACAATTCTTTACCCTGGAAAATGTGGACCTTTTATAATTTGGGGGGGTGCGTACTCACCCGTCGCCTGATTAATCCTGCTTAATTAATCCTGATTAATCCTGGTTACGTGAAAGGCGCTCTATAAACTTAATTTGTTGTTGTTGTTATTTGTTGTAAGTGCCACCAAATTCCTGCCAAATTCGTTATACCGCACGTGTTCAGCGATAATTCCGTAAGTTACCGATTGTGCATAATTACACATGTTCTGTTATTTATGGTAGATTGGCATTCAAAAAATCATTCATGTATAAAATCACTGCTTTCTCCCAAACCATCCCACCCCGCGTGTCTGTTATTAAAATTAAAATGGCGACATATTTCAGGTCCATGTCGAGATGGACTCGGTGGAGGCACACGTGCCTTGCTGCCAAGAGGAAATTTGACAATATTGATGATGATGATGAACTTGAACATGTTGCAGAACAAGGTCATGATCAGGATTTGGGCAATGACCGATCAATGCATAGGGCTATAGGCCTATTTGGTGAAGGAAGTGAAAATATTGAAGTGTTGGTGGCTGAAAATTTTGTCTCTGATGATAGTGTCAGTCATGCTCTGGATATTGAAACTGATGCCTTAATGAAGCAAATCATGTGGTTGATGGATTTTAACACAATTTCACCTTTCTTGGATTTTCTAGTTTGGGAGAAAATATGACCAATTAAAGCATTGTCTACATGCACGCTAAATATTTGGGCTAATTTTGAAACAATTTTGAGATGTTTTCTCCTGGAAAATGTTAGATTTTTAAGCATTTAAAAATTGAATTTGAGTCTGATCATTTGCATAGCGATTTTTAAGTTGACAATCATTGTAATTATGTCAAAATTTATTAACAAATGATGAAAAACATCAAAAAGTTTTCAAATATTTCATCAGTATTGTATATTTTGCTTTGAAGTCTGTTTCTGTCTTGTTGTTAACCCTATCTAGTCCAAACTGCAGGACAAAAAACAAAAAATACGCATGAACACACACACACAAATCATTTTTTTTTGTAGGCCATTTTTTTGCATGAAACATGATTTTTGGGGCTTTTAATGTTTGCTGGATATTCGCTTAACGTTGATTGAACATTAAATGGCATGTTTGGCAAACGTTCAGTGAACGTCATCCCTGAACGTTCTGTGAACGTTATTCCAGGGTGCAAATGGACGTTCACTGAACGTTGAAGGACTACGTTCAGTGAACGTTGGAACACAACGTTTACTGAACGTTTGCTGAACGTCGGTTGAACGTTCCGTGAACGTTACCCTGAATGTTCAGTGAACGTTATTCCAGGGTGCAAATTGACGTTCAGTGAACGTTGTAAGACGACGTTCACTGAACGTCCCGCTCAACGTTTGCTGAACGTTGGTTGAACATTGAATGTTAGCTGGGGTGGAGCTTCATGTGCAGCTCCTGTAGCTCAGTGGTTAGAGCACTCGCCTTATAAGTGTGAAACATGTGTTCAAATCCAGGCAGATCAGGACGAAACCTTGGGCAAGTTTTCTTTATGTCTAATAATCCAAAAAAAAACACAATACAAAAATTTGGTCATTTCAATCCACTGCTGTGTGCAATTGGCTGCCACATTTTGCACACAAATATACTAATATTCACTTTACACTATATTCTGTGAAGCTCTTTGAGACATTGATAAGATGTGAAAAGCTCTATATCAAATGCAAAATTTAAAATATAAAAATGCAAGGATTATTATTATTATTTCATGTGAGGAGAACGTCTCAAAGCTTCACTGGATTTTATAGTAAAGTGTACATTTCACAAGCGAATACGGCTGCCGATGTGGTCACAACAGTGTCTCACAAACATGAAGTGAATGATCAATTTTAGCTGGGGATTGTTGGCCAGGACCTTGGTGAAAATAATAATAATATTAATAATAATATTAATACAGTATTAATAATCCTTGCATTTGATATAGCGCTTTTCACATCTTATCAACATCTCAAACAGCTTCACAGAATATAGTGTAAAGTGAATTGACTGTATATTTGTGGGCGAAATGCGGCAGCCAATTGCGCACAGCAGTGTCCCACAAACAATCGTGGATTTAAATGACCAATTTTATTACTGTGAATATAATGATAAACCAAGAATCTCCACCACCCCCCACCCCCCACCCCCCACCCACCCTGGGTGAAACTCTCATCTCTACAGATGTGGAGACATGAAGACGTACTTTTAAGTACTTTTAAGTTGAGCAACATTTCCGATCTGAGTATTTCTTGTGTTACACCAGTTGGATCACCGTAAAATGGAAGGGCCTTAGTGTATTCTGCTAAATGCCAGCGATTTTAAGATATTGACACACATGTTCAGTTCAACGAGGCTTACACAAAGATGCGTCTTATGTATAAAATTAATACCGGTAATTAAGGGTTAATGTACTAGTGGGAGTCTTGCCAGCTGTAATTGTATTGTTAATAAACATGCACTATTAGTTTCAGAATGTTTCTTTAATATGTGACAGGGAATAGATCATTTTGTTCCTGTGTTTCACTGTTGCAGATTATTGTTATCTATCCAGCTAAAAATGCATAGGTTGCCATGGAAACTATTGCCTGGCAAGCTTTCTCACTGCACACAAATATACTAATATTCACTTTACACTATATTCTGTGAAGCTCTTTGAGACATTGATAAGATGTGAAAAGCTCTATATCAAATGCAAAATTTAAAATATAAAAATGCAAGGATTATTATTATTATTTCATGTGAGGAGAACGTCTCAAAGCTTCACTGGATTTTATAGTAAAGTGTACATTTCACAAGCGAATACGGCTGCCGATGTGGTCACAGCAGTGTCTCACAAACATGAAGTGAATGATCAATTTTAGCTGGGGATTGTTGGCCGGGACCTTGGTGGAAATAATAATAATATTAATACAGTATTAATAATCCTTGCATTTGATATAGCGCTTTTCACATCTTATCAACGTCTCAAAGAGCTTCACAGAATATAGTGTAAAGTGAATTGACTGTATATTTGTGGGCGAAATGCGGCAGCCAATTGCGCACAGCAGTGTCCCACAAACAATCGTGGATTTAAATGACCAATTTTATTACTGTGAATATAATGATAAACCAAGAATCTCCACCACCCCCCACCCCCCACCCACCCTGGGTGAAACTCTCATCTCTACAGATGTGGAGACATGAAGACGTACTTTTAAGTACTTTTAAGTTGAGCAACATTTCCGATCTGAGTATTTCTTGTGTTACACCAGTTGGATCACCGTAAAATGGAAGGGCCTTAGTGTATTTTGCTAAATGCCAGCGATTTTAAGATATTGACACACATGTTCAGTTCAACGAGGCTTACACAAAGATGCGTCTTATGAATAAAATTAATACCGGTAATTAAAGGTTAATGTTCTAGTGGGAATCTTGCCGGTTGTAATTGTATTGTTAATTTACGCTGTGTACCTCATGCACTATTAGTTTCAGAATGTTTCTTTAATATGTAGGGAATAGATCGTTTTGTTCCTGTGTTTCACTGTTGCAGATTATTGTTATCTATCCAGCTAAAAATGCATAGGTAGGTTGCCATGGAAAGTATTGCCTGACAAGCTTTCTCATTGCTCGTCCCTAAATTTAAGACTAAAATAATTGCCACTCGACCAACAAACCAGGAAGACAATTGTTTATTTTAAACCCAGTTGTCAGAAAAAGCAATCAATCAATTTCGGGACGAGAGGAAAGGAGGTGAGAAATTGCAATCAGGGCCCTTCTTAGTGGCTTCACGGGATAAACTGTGAAGTGTTGGACTGTGTATTTTGTACACAGGCATCAGCACCCTTCCTGGCAACCTACTCCAGTCATTAATGACACTCTGCTTACTGGTGTCAATTATTCTTTGCAATTCTAAACATATGCCTTCTTCACCCACTATCTTGGGAGCATGTAACAGAAATGTTTTAAAACTTTGAATGGTTAAGACAGACATGCTAGATGCTCAATCTCTCCCATCTCACAATATATAACCTTGTTCTATATTTGTGTGTGTGTGAGAGCCCAGTGTGTGTCTGTGTATGCGCAAGAACTTAGTGTGCAACAGCTCAGTGTGTGTGAGAGCCCTGTGTGTAAGATCTCAGTGTGTGTGAGGGGGGGGAGGGGGGGGGGGAGGGATGGGGGGGGGGGGGGGGTGGATTATATTCACAGGCACTAAGACCCTGTCCTGTTATACACACACATAGAAAGGAGGGAGGAGAGAACACTGAGTGATGAATGAGTGGATCAGCCACACACATTGACACAATCAGACACAGACAGACAGCTCAGTGTGTGTGAGAGCCCTGTGTGTTTGTGAGTGTGTGTGACAGCTCTGTGTGTATAAGATCTCAGTGTGTGAGTGAGTGTGTGTAACATCTCAGTGTGTGTGGGAGAGGTATTATATACATAGGCACCAAGACCTTGCCCTGTTACACAACAGACACATAGAGAGGAGAGGAGAGAAGCAGTTGAGTGACTGAGTGAGGGAATGGCTGAGTCACACGCACACACACTGACACAGTCAGACACAGACACAGACAGTCAGACAGACACGGAGTTGCTCTGCACGGAAAATGTCCCTAAGATCCAGAGATCTTTCCTAGACCCCAAACTCCTGGCTGACACCAGGGTCCTGCCCAATATGCTGCGATTGGAGGACAGATACACACCCAGCGCATCTTATTTCACGTGTGTCCAGAAAGAAATCCAGCCTTACATGAGAAAAATGTTAGGAATCTGGATGCTGGAGGTGTGTGAGGAGCAGAAATGTGAAGAGGAAGTGTTTCCGATGTCTATGAATTATCTGGATAGATTCTTATCTTTGGTTGAGACCAAAAAGTGTCATCTCCAGCTGCTGGGTGCAGTCTGCATGTTCCTGGCGTCCAAACTGAAAGAAACAGTCCACCTAACAGCCAAGAAGCTTTGCATTTACACAGACAATTCAATCACTATAAAGGACCTGCTGGAGTGGGAGATAATTGTTCTTGAGAAGCTGAAATGGGATATCTCCGCCACAATTCCAAACGATTTTGTTGAACATATCCTGGACAAACTGGATTTTCCAGCAGACAAGCTGGAAATTATTAAGAAACACACTCTGACCTTCATCGCCCTGTGTGCAACAGATTTCAGCTTTGCCATATACCCGCCTTCCATGATAGCCACGGGCAGCATATCAGCAGCAATCTGTGGACTTGACATTTCAGGTGCTTCGCTCTCGAATGAGTCTTTGACTGAGCTGCTGGCCAACATCACCTGCATAGATCTGGATTGCCTGAAGACCTGCCAAAAACAGATTGAAGCTGCCCTGGCAGAGAGCTTGAAACAATCTCACCAACAACAGCCGGAACAAGCCATGTCCCCGAAAACTGTACATGAGCCAGACCAAACCAGCACTCCTACAGATGTAAGGGATGTCAATGTTTGACCATCCCAGTGGAATTCGTTTTGAAGAGATAAACTGCCCTGTGGATTACGGTCTTGAAGTTGTTTTTGTTATTTTTGTATTGCAATGCTATCTGAAAGGACACTGCTTCATAATCTCTACTTTGCATTGTCATGCGGGGTGAAACCCGCTGAAAGGAAGCACAAACGTAAGCGAAGAGAAGCGTTTATGAGAAGAAAAATAGAGCAAAGATTATCTCTGACATTCCTGAATCCTGCTGCTGTCTTTGAATACGTTAAAGAAAGTTGAATTGTGATTTGTTGGCTATCTCTAGCCAGAGTTATTTGGGGGGGGGGAGAAATTGCAATAAATTTTGAGATGTTCTGATTTCTGTAAATAGTTAATATCATCCCCAAAGTGTAGGTTGAGGAGAAGTGAAGGGAAAGGGCATATGTGTTTGTAGTCATTCTGTTGGGTTTAATTTTTTCGCTAATAAACATTCAGTTTGTTAACGTACAGCCCCTTACGAATAGAATAGCCTGAATGTAAATAGTCTCCTCAGAAAATTGATTTAAAAAAACTTATCTAGTAATTAATAATTTAGGATGACTATACCCAGATAGTCTCAACTCATTACTTTCCTTTAAAAATGTTAGACGCACAGGACATTACCTGAAGCACTCTTTTATAATTTTCATTGTATTAAATTAATGTTGATATATTAATGGATATGTTGCTTAATATTAACAGTATGATAAATGGAATGTTTTCATTTTACATTGTGATATCCTAATTAGTTAATAGGCATGAACTGCTGGTATGAGGCAGTAACTGTCCAGCGCCTTGGGACGTCCTCCTGACGTGAAAGGCGCTATACAAGTGTCATTTTGTTGTTGTTGTTGTTGTTAAAAGGCGCTATACAAGTGTCATTTTGTTGTTGTTGTTGTTGTTGAACTCAATGTTGTTCAGAGAAGCGTAATAACAAAGTATTTGAAAAAAGTATTTGAAACAGGGCTGCAATGAACTAGAGCAATTCTTAAAGCTTCCAACATAGAGAAGGAAAGGATTAGTAAAACAAAAATTGGGAGGGAAGCGTACATAAAATTTGGAACGTAAGCTAAGACCTAACATTTCAGATTCAAGGCCCAGAGTTGGAAACTATCGCAAGCCTTATTTTAAAATGACTTTTAAAAATTTTTTTACCCGTCCTTTGTAATAGAATGTATTCCAACTACGCCATATTTCAGGAAAACGAACACACAATCTTGAAATGCAAACAAAGGACGGCGTGGAGGGCACGATATAAATTTAAGTTGTTGTTGTTGTTGTTTTAGAACATCTAGAAATCGTTATGGAAACTTAAATCGGCTGCAATTTTCAATGTTTCTCAAGAGTAAAGTGTTTTGATCTCTGTATCAAATTTTCGTTAAAGGTTAACAAGAATAAAGATCCTAGCCGATAAATTTCTGATGCCATCTTTTCCATTAGACTCATCCAATATGTATTATATCATCCTACCCAGTGAGATAGCACAGTTGGTCATATTATAGGTCCAAAAGAAAGTACCACCAAAAATTAAAAATACTCTTTCATACACCAATTTGCAAATGTTAAAGGAAAACAATCTTGGGTGGAGCAAGACAGGTTATTATTGGCTTCCAAAGCTGTTGGCCCGAAAGCCTTTAATTGTGTAGAAAGTCAGCTTATAGCATAGATGGCCAGCTCTTCACAATGGCAAATATTGAGAATGCATTCTGTTGAGTTAAACGTACTTAAACTGATATCGTCAGTCAGTCCAAGCCAAACCAGCTAAAGCCTTTGAAGTTAATTTCATAAAACTGTGACTCTTGTTTATTCTACACTTTGCCACAAATAACCCTCAGGGCTCTGTTTTAGGCCCCCTCCTTTTCACCCTTTACACGCTCCCTCTGGGCGATGTCATCTGCAAACATGGGGTAAATTTCCACATGTATGCGGACGACACCCAGTTGTACCTTTCTGCCTCATCCCTCAACCCCCAGACCATCGATGTTCTGACAGCATGTCTGTCCGACATCGAGTCCTGGACGAGGGACAACTTCTTGCAATTGAACGTGAGTAAGACCGAGGCCCTCCTGATTGGCTCAAGCCAGCGCCTCCGCACATCGGGCGATGCCAGCCTCAACATCCAAGGCTGCACTCTCCACCTCACAAAGCCAATCAGGAACCTCGGCATCATGTTTGATCAAAAACTTTCCTTCCTCCCCCACATCTGTGCCTTGACCGGCACCGCTCATTTCCATCTGCGCAACATTGCCAGGCTCCGCAACTACCTCACCCCCCATGCTGCCGAAACACTCGTGCATGCATACATCACCTCGAGGCTGGACTATGGAAATTCTCTCCTCGTCGGCCTCCCCAGTTCCTCCATTCACAGGCTGCAGGTCATTCAAAACTCTGCAGCCCGTGTATTATCCCGCACCCGCCTCCGCGACCATATAACCCCACCCTCGCCCGTATCCATTGGCTCCCCATTCTCCAGAGGATCGAGTTCAAGATCCTCGTCCTCACCTACAAGGCCTTACACGGCCTTGCCCCGCCCTATTTAACCAATCTACTTTCCCCCTACAAGCCCACCCGGACCCTCCGTTCAACAGGACTTGGCCTGCTCCAAGCCCCCCGCCTGAACCGCCCCACCATCGGAGGCCGGGCCTTCAGTTTCTCCGCTCCCACCCTATGGAATGCCATCCCTCAATCCCTCCGTCTCGTTTCTTCCCTTTCCTCTTTCAAGGCCGGTTTGAAGACTTTCCTCTTCGACCTTTTGTTCCACCCCGAACTCTTCGACCTCCCTTTCGTGTTTCACCCCTTCCCAAACACTCCCCTCTCAGCTCGGGTCACATGCCTCCTGTGCAGCGCCTTGGGACGTCCTCCCGACGTGAAAGGCGCTCTATAAATGTAATTTGTTGTTGTTGTTGTTGTATAAATCAGAGTTTGACTGAGTGATTGGTGAGCAGGAGCCCCATTTGGTGTGATTACCTTAATGTGGTTTCACCAACACTTCCATTTGAATTGGAAATCCCATTGGACAGGGTAAGAACTTTCAAGGAATGTATTTGTTATGTTCCTTTCAATAGAAACAAAAACTGTTTCAGTCTAAAGCTGTGAATTTTACTTTTCTCGTTTCCAGCCAGTATTGAAAAGAATGTCCCGACTTTTCAAGATGACATTGCATTGGGATATGGTCAAGTATTGATAAACCCAAGATTGTTATTTTCCGATATTCTTAACATTGTAAAACCTTTATCATTTATGAGAGGTTAATCCCTTCCACTGCACCCTCGCCTCCCTCACCCTCTATACTCACCCAGAGTTTGAGCTCTATACTCCAGAGTTTAGAGGTCACAAATGCTTTGATAAAAGGGTAATCTCTTCAAAAAAACAAAATAATAAAAATTGGTCATTTCAATCCACGACTGTTTGTGGGACACGGCTGTATGCAATTGGCTGCCGTGTGTTTAGATTCATAGATTCATAGAATTTTACGGCACAAAAGGAGGCCATTCGGCCCATCTAGTCTGTGCCGGCTCTTTGAAAAGAGCGATTTAATCCCACTGCCCTGCCCACTCCCCATAGCCTAATAGACCTGTTCTCCCTAAATAAAGATCTAATTCCCTTTTAAAAGTTGTTATCGAATCAGCCTCCACCACCTTTTCAGGCAATGCATTCCAGATTCGAACAACTCGCTGAGTGAAAAAATTTCTCCTCAGCTCCCCTCTACTTCACCTTGAAACTATTTTAAATCTGTGACCACGAGTCACAGATTCGCCCACGAGTGGAAATAGTTTTTCTCTATTTGCCCTGTCGAAACCCCTCATGATTTTATAAACCTCTATTAGGTCTCCCCTCAATCTTCTCTGCTCCAGAGAGAATAACCCTAGCCTATCTAGCCTCTCCTCATAGCTGAAGTCCCTCAATCCTGGCACCATCCTAGTAAATCTTCTTTGTACCCTTTCCAATGTCTTCACATCCTTTCTGTAATGTGGTGACCAGAATTGAACACAGTATTCCAGCTGAGGCCTCACCAAAGTCTTATAGAGGTTAGTCAGCACTTCCTGACTTTTGTACTCTATACCCCTATTTATAAAGCCTAGTATCCCATATGCCTTCTTAACAGCCTTGTCTACCTGTCCTGCCACCTTCAACGAGTCACTAACACAAATCCCCAGGTCTCTCTGTTCCTTCACACCATTTAAAATTTTACTATCTAGCCTATATTGCCTCCCTTCATTTCTTCTCCCCAAATGCAGCACCTCACACTTCTCTGCATTAAACTTCATCTGCCATGTGTCTGCCCACTTTACCAATTTGTCTATATCCTCTTGCAGATGGCTACTATCCTCCTCACTATTTACTATTCTCCCTAACTTAGTGTCATCTGCAAACTTGGAAACTGTACTCCGTACACCCAAGTCCAGATCATTGATGTAGATTACAAACAGCAATGGTCCCAAAACTGATCCCTGTGGCACACCACTGCTCACTTCCCTCCAGTCTGAAAAACAGCCGCTCACTATAACTCTCTGCTTTCTGTCTCGCAGCCAGTTGTGGATCCACGCTGCCACTGTCCCTTTTACGCCATGGGCCTTTAATTTCATAATAAGTCTCTCATGTGGCACTTTGTCAAATGCCTTTTGAAAGTCCATGTAAACTACATCAACTGCGCTACCATTATCCACCCATTCCGTTACCTCATCAAAAAATTCTATCAGATTTGTAAGGCAAGATTTGCCTTTAACAAATCCATGTTGACTGTCCTTTATTAGCCTATATATTTCTAAGTGAAGATCTACCTTGTCCCTGATTATGGACTCTAGAAGTTTGCCCACTACCGACGTTAGACTGACTGGTCTGTAGTTACCAGGCTTGTCCTTCTGCCCCTTTTTATACAAGGGAGTAACATTAGCTATCCTCCAGTCCTCTGGCACAACCCCTGTGTCCAAGGAAGATTGAAAGATCGTGGCCAGAGTCCCTGCTATTTGCTCCCGTGCCTCACTTAGTAACCTAGGGTGCATCCCATCCGGACCAGGTGACTTATCCACCTTGAGCGACGTCAACCTTTTTAGAGCTTCCTCTCTGGTTATAATTATTCTATCCATTTCTCCTACCCTCTCCTCCAATACTATGGCATTGGCTGTATCCTTTTCTTTTGTGAAGACAGAGGCGAAGTACTCATTCAGTACATCAGCCATGCCCTCTGCCTCCACAATGAGATTTCCTCCTAGGTCCCTAATTGGCCCCACCCTATCCTTGACCAACCTTTTACTCTTAATATGTTGGTAAAAAACCTTAGGGTTCCCCTTAATCTTACTCGCTAATTGTTTTTCATGCAGTCTCTTTGCCCCTCTAACTTCCTTTTTTAGTTCTATCCTACACTTCCTATATTCTGCTTGGTTCCCTTCTGAATTTTGAGCCTGACACTTATCATAAGCCTCTTTATTTTGTTTTATTTTGGCCCCGATTTCCTTCGTCATCCAGGGAGGTTTGGATGCCTTACATTTCACCTTTGTGGGGATGCTTTTGACCTGTACCTGTGTTGCCCACAAATATACAGTCAATTCACTTTATAGTATATCCTGTGAAGCACTTTGAGATGTCTAGAAAACATGAAAAGCGCTATATCAAATGCAAGGATTATTATTATTATTTGTACCTTAGCTCTTTGGTTATGATTTAACCAAGATACTGGTCTGGTCACCCTCATCAACATGCCTGGGAATGATTGACATTCTGCTATCGTTACTGTTACTGCCAGTAATCCCCGAGAAGATTATTCCCTTTAAAAGGAATTTCTCAATTCATTTCAAGTCTATTGGGATATCTGAGGTTCTTAGTTTGGCTTCCTCAGATCAAGCTACCCCAGGCTACAGATAACTCAGCCTCCAATAGGTCAGCTACTGATTGCTTCAGGAATTCGACTGTCTGTATGTTATCCACATCTGCAAATCATATGTGGGAAAATAACAGGCACTATCGCTGGGTGTCTATCCATTGCATGAAAAAGCCAGAGGCAGGATGTGCACTTTTAAATCTAGCTCCTGGCACCATGATTGTTGAGCAATCGAAAAGCAAGAGTCCAATTGCAGCATTGATGCTGAATAAACCTCTCTAATGAAACTGAGCCACTGATTTACAAACTGTTTTTCAGGGCATAGTGGCTTAAAGCAGGGCTGCCGATGATGGAGCAGACGATTCAGCGGACAAGGAGTAGGCTTTTTCACCTTCAAGGACAATCACGGCCTTGCCCCCGCCTACCTCTCCGACCTGCTGTCTCCCTATCAGCCTGCTCGTCCCCTCCGTTCAGCGGGTTCTGGCCTGCTCCATGACCCCCACACGAACCGCCCTACCAGCGGTGGCCGGGTTTTCAGCCTCTCTGCCCCCACACTCTGGAACTCCATCCCGCAATCCTTTCGTCTCTCTTCCTCCCTTTCATCCTTCAAGGCTGGTCTCAAGATCTTCCTCTTCGACCGTGCCTTCTGCTGGCCTCCTAACTCTCCCCCCTTTCCTACTCTCCTTCCCCCCAACCCTATTCTCTTCCCCTCTGCTTGGGTCCCGACCTAACTGTTCAGCGTCTTGGGACGTCCTCCCGACATGAACGGCGCTCTATAAATGTAATTTTGTTGTTGTTGTTGTAGGCTGCACCCAGTAGATTAGAGCCATGACCACCAGTGTCCTGACTGCCTGCCTGTCTGACATTGAGTCCTGGACGAAAAACAACTTTCTCCAGCTGAATGTCCGCAAGACTGAGGCAGTCCTGATTGGCTTGCAACAGTGCCTCCGCACTTAGGCGCTGCCACCGTTAGCATCCAGGGCTGCACTCTCCACCTCTCTAAGCCAGTCAGGAACCTGGGTGTCTTATTCGACCCAAACTGTCTTTCCTCCCCACATCCGCGCCATGACCAGTACTGCCTTCCACCACCTTCGCAACATCGCCAGACTCCGTCACTGCCTCACACCTCAGGCTGCCAAAACCCTCGTCCACGCATTCATCACATCAAGCCTCGACTATGGAAATTCCCTCCTTGTCAGCCTTCCTGGTTCTTCCCTTCACAAGCTGCAGATCATCCAAGACTCTGCAGCTCATATCCTCACCCACACCAAGCTCTGTGACCACATCACTCCCACCCTCACCCGGCTCCATTGGCTCCCCATCCCCCAGAGGATTCAAGATCCTCGTCCTCACCTTCAAAGCCAATCATGGCCTTTCCGCCCCCTACTACTCCAAACTGCTGTCCCCCTATGAACCTCCCGCCCACTCTGTTCAGTGGGCTCCAGCCTGCTCTGTGTTCCCCCGCCCGACCCGCCCTACCATCAACGGACGGGCTTTTGGTCTCCCTGCTTCCATACTCTGGAACTCTATCTCACAGTCCCTTCACCTCGCTCCCTCCCTCTCCTCCTTCAAGGCCGGCCTCAAGACCTTCCTCTTTGACCATGCCTTCTGCGGCCCTCCCAACTCTCTCCCGCCCCTCCTAACTCTCTCCCACCCCTCCCGCCTGCCATGCCCCTCTCCCTTGTTCGAGTCCTGTCCTCTGTTCAGCGCCTTGGGATGTCCTCCTCCCGACGTGAAAGGTGCTCTATAAATGTAATCATGTTGTTGTTGTAGAGGCAACAGGTGATGCTGTGAGGAGAGAGGTTAGAAAGGTGGCGGTTTGCCGTAGAGGAGCAACAACAACAGACTGCAAACAAAAAAACAGCAAATAACATTTGAGGGCAAATATGTTTGTGGAGACACATTTCCAGTTCACTGTGTTTAAATCAATACACAATTAGAATGATAGCTTTCTCTCAGTGTCCAGGGCACCAAAGTTAGAAAGTTATGAAATTAAAACAGAACAAAGCATTTTGTGGAAAATGGTCTGAAGAAAATCAATGGTTTCTGTGAGATGCTGAGTATTAAAGGAGAGATATCCTGTTATTTCTCCCACTCTCCCACCAACAATCACTTATTCTTTTGTACATAGAAGATAAGCAGATGGCATGAATGAAAAAATTATTGTCTGGATAAAATGATGGTTTTACTTTTCTGACTCAAGTCATCGATCTTGGTGCAAAACAGTAACAATCGAATCAGAAATGGCATTTCAGTATTCGCATTAACCTACACATACACAAATAAAGCATCAGCCATTTACTCAATGACTATTTTCCCTTCGGAAAATTGTCCCAAAAATGTATTTGAACCAGTAATGAATGGAGATTCATTGTGTTTTTAAAGACTTCACAGCCTGCATGGCATAGCAGATGTTCAACATCAAAATGCCAAACATCAAGGTAGATTTCAATAAGATTTGAGGCAAAGTAGAAGACAGATAATTGCTAAATTGCTGTTGTGTAAATAGCCTCCTTACAATATATTTGAGGCTTGAATGTGACTGTATAGCTTCACAGAATTTTTTATATTTCACACCAGTTTACTTTTTCCATTGAGAAATGCCAATATAACAAAATTATCAGCAGGCATCACAGTGATTACTCAGACGGCTTGACAGAGACTACATTGAATTCTCTGCAGAAGTGCAGTCACAGTATTAATGCTGAACTTCAGAAGAATACCAGAGGTCACAGTCACCTGAACTGAAGGGCAACATTGAATTGCACTATCCACTTGTCCTCGTTCCACAATGTTAACTTATATGAGAAAACAGGCAATGTATGGAGTTATTGTTTATGGCAAACAAACCTGCAGTCAAATCTGTCTTCAATAACCACTTAGGAGACTGAGCCAAAGTGGTCTTTATATAAGGGTCAGTTTTATATATAAGGCCTCTGAGTAAGATTTTGACGACATGTGTACACATATTGTCCAGGGTTTTTGTGAACGGAGCGGGTTGCTGAATGGAGATGGCTGCTTGAACTGGTTTGAGAGTACAGGTTTGGTTCTGACCTAAATCTCTGCAGCCTATCCCTCAGATTTATCAAACTGGTGCACAACCTAGGCATTAGGTTGGACCCCAGTTGTCCTCCCTTCTCTACATCTGGCCCCTGACTAGGAACTGTTTTCCTCCACCTCACTGCCCATCTCCAAATGTACCTTACCCCATACATAGCCAAAACACTCGTCCATTAATTTATCACCTCCCTACTCGACTTTTCAAATACTCTCTTCGCCAATCTCTCCAGCTCCACCATGCACAGTATCCAGCTGAGCCCATACTCTACTGCCTCCATAATCACTGGCACTAAACTCTGTAATCCCATCACACCAGGTCTGGCCAGGCTCCCCTGGCTCCCTACTGCCGATTGGATCGATTTCAAGATCCTTAGACTCGTTTCAAATCTCTTCACTCTGGAACACTCTTTCTCTTCTCCTTGCCCTTTCCTTCCCCATCTTCAGGTCATGTCTGAAGATCTACCTCTTCAACCAGGCCTACGATCACCTCCCCTCTTCCCCTGAATCATCATTGCACTCCGCTACTGTCAAGCACTTTGGGACACTATCCTGCATAAGGGGCACTATATAAATGCAAGTTGTTGTTTTTTATGTTGTTGTGCTAGTAGACACAGCTTGTAAATGGTTAAAGGATACAGAAGACAATAACACCATGTAAATTCACTTTCCCCAAAAACTTGAAATTTAGCTAAACTCAAACTGCATTTCAGCTAGAATTTACAGGATGAAAACTTTGTTTAATCAATAGTGACTTCCTTTTGAAGAATAGTTGAAAAGTAGGTATTAAAATAAAATGTACTGCGTTTTATCCTGATATAATCCTCGAATAAGAAATTAAGTAAATTAAACAGATATTCACACCTCCATAATAATTAATCCACACAATGATCCAACCAGCCTTTGATCTCTTTTCATTAAAAATTGCTTGACTACATTTTGTTTTAACTTCACAACATCAGAGGAGAGGCAAAGAAGACCTTTCAGCCCATTTGATCTCATCCTTCCAAGAATATCCACCTTATCCGCCATCTTCTTTTTATAGCATTATGATTTTGGTCGTTCAGTTCATTGCCTGTTTGTGGGACACTGCTGTGCACAAAATTGGCAACATATTTACCCACAACATACAAAAAAAGGCATTGCAGTTTATAGTATATCGTGTGAAGTGCTGAGAGATATCCTCCCACATGAATGTCATTAATATCAAATATAAGTACTGTAGTATTATTATAGTATTAAGAAGGTTTCTTAAATTAGCTAAAAATCCTGGATTCAACCATGATTAGCCTGTTTCACCTGCCTTACAAAGAAATACCTCCTGGTGTTTGTCTTAAATTTAGCCTTCAAAATCATGAACTTGTGCCCCCTTACCCTTTACTGCTGTCGGTAGATATCATTTGGTATGTATTGGACATAGCATTATGCCAAGCCGGTCGACTTCAATGCAATTGGTATATTGCCTTATCACGCCTTATCATGTTGGAAGGACGTCTCAAAGTACTTCAAAGGATTTTACTGTATACTAGAGTGATTGTATATTTGTGGGTGACCTAATGCTGGTAAACAGAACCCCTGTTTGCCTACTTTTTATGCTTTGTAAACATGGAGTAACAATAACAACAACAACTTCAATTAATAAAACTTCAGTGAGTAAATAATAATAATCTTTGCATTTGCTATAATAACCCCTTAATTTGAAATTACAGCAACTCATCATGTCAAAGCATAATGAAGAGCTTCAAAGGTAACTATCTCAAGTGTAGTGACTGCTTATGTAACAAAACATTGCAGACAAAAGAGTATACCAGACTTGAGGCAGAGCCAGACTAGACACAACAACAACAACAAAATTACATTTATAGAGGGCCTTTCATGTCAGGCGGATGTCCCAAGGCACTGAACAGTCAGGTTGCAACCACGAGCAAGGGAGAGGGGCAGGGTAGAGAGGAGGGGAGGTACAGAGTTAGGAGGGCAGGGAGAGAGTTGGGTGGGCAGCAGAAGGCATGATTGAAAAGGAGGGTCTTGAGACCAACCTTGAAGGAGGCGAGGGACTGTGGGATGGAGTTCCAGAGTGTGGCATAGAGGTGATAGATGTGAATTGATTCCCTAAAAATCACACATCAACGAAACTCAGCTCAGAATGATAAAATGAAATTTACTCGTAGCACAAGTAAGTACAACACCCACATATCAGGATTTGGTCATCTCCCACAGATACAGTGTGTGACTCATCAGACTGGCCTTGGAGTGACTCACTATTGTAGTCACTTTGGGAAGTATAATGGGAAAGTTCCTACAGCTGTAATCTATTCAGTGCAATGTTTCAGTACAGTCTGTTTTCTTGCACATAATGAGGCCAGACCGACATGGCATAGAAATGCACGGTGCACTGGTAGGACACAACAAAGCCTCTAAAGACCCATGAAAGAATCAAAGGCAGTGAATTTAAAATGTGCTTTGAATCTGCATTGCAGTTCAACTCAAAAGAAGGGAATTGTGCTTTTCCTTTGTCTATCGCTTGTTCTGCAGGCACAATCCCAGCACAAAAAAATGCTCTTCCAATCAAAATGTCATACCCAAGTCCAAAATCTGCCTGTAAGTATGATGAAAAATGTCTATTGCTTGTTTTGGAGAAGATGGTCGCTCATTCACTGAAGCTTATTCCAGATGACTGATAAAAGCCATATTTGGAATATGGAGTGCAGTTTTGAGAGATCTTGCTTCAAAAGCACTGAAGGGAGTTCAGACACGGGAAGATAATAATAAATTGCATTTGCTACAGAGTCTTTTACAGCTGGAGAATGTCTCAAACTGCTTCACAGAATTTACTACGAAGTGTAAATCACACTTGTAGGTGAATGTATGCAAAATCTGAAGATTCATAGAGCACGTTTCTGCCGTTGTGGGCGAAATGCAATGAGTAGCCGGCAGAGCTAAATACATTTTCACTGAAGATATTAAAATTGATTAAGATTGAACATGAACATGATCTGGATCTTTCAAACGCTATTGGGCACTGCTGGTGCAGATCTAAGCAAGTTTATTTGAAGTTTACTGTGAGCGAAGATCTAAAGGAGAACGGTTTAAAATTAACAAGTCTCAGGTGAGACCAGAGATTGGAAGGAATTATTTTTCACTGCACAGTAATGGTTATGTGGAGCATACTTCTAACAAATGCCATTGATTCTATATTGATTCACTTCTTCAAAGAAATAAATAGATAAGGGTCTAGTTGAGAACAGTGTTGAAGGTTAAAGGCATTGGTACAGATTGAGATGAGCAAATACTACACAAGACAAGGTGACAAGGCTGGGGAACGTGAGAAAGTTGCTCGTTGAATAGCAATTGTTGGTTTGATTGCCTTTGGGGATCAGTGTACGTGTATATGAATCTCTCTCAGTAGTCATAGATTGAGTGGGTAGAATTCACAATCAAGTAGAATTTGTTTGATCTGTGAAAGGAAAAGTCTGAATTCGCCTTTAATATTTTATGTTCTTAAACTAAGGATAAATGAGATGACTTTGGCTGTTGACAGTCCCAGATCAATCTCTAACCTACAACTACTAAAATTATTGGGTCACTGCATAAATCCTAGGCTTATATGCAGCTTCAGTGACCTAATGGATAAGGAAAGCACTATCCTGCTATTGCAGGGATACACACAATTCAGTATTGATGCTGCACATCTGAACAACAACAACAAAATTACACTTGTATAGAACCTTTCACATCAGGAGGATGTCCCAAGGTGCTGGACAATCATTGTTTCAGACCCGAGCTGGGGTTGGGGATGGTGGAGGGAAAGTGAGGGATATGGGGTTGACTCATGGGACCATCGAAGAGGAGGGACTTGAAGGAGGCCGGGAGGGGGTGGGGAGGAGGGGCTGCGGGATAGAGCTCCATAGGTTGGGGGCAGAGTGGCTGAAGGCTCTCCCACCAATGGTGGAGTGGGTGGATGTTGAACAACGACAGCAAATTACATTTGTATAGTGTTTTTCACATCAGGAGGATGTCCCAAGGTACTGGACAGTCAGGGATTTGGAACTGAGTATGGAACTGGGATCAGTGAGTCACGGAGGGTAGAGGTAGGAGAGTGGCCAAATGCACAGTCGAAAAGGAGGTTTTTGTGAGGCCTTGAAGGAGGCAAGGGAGGGAGCAACATGAAAGGGCTGTGGGATGGAGTTCCAAAGGTTGGAAAGACACTGAAGGCCGACCGTCGATAGTAGGCCAAGCCAGGCCGGGCTGGGCAAGGGATGTAGAGGAGGCCAGAGCTTGGTTTATTCATGTTTCACAATTTTTCAAACATCACTGAAATTCTTTTGAAAAACAGAGGAAACTTCCTAAATTATTTCAGAATAAAGGAATCAACTGTAAAAGGTAATATTGCCACTTACAAATTAATGCACTTTCGACAATTGGGAATCATTCAGATCATGCACACTTTAAAGACAATTGCATGTTTTATTTTAGCTAACATCTTGCAAGTCCCATTAGTGCCCAGTTGTACAGCTTCAATCTACTCACACACATCCCCAGTGACACACCGAGCAATAATGTTACTGCTGATGAAGCTTCAACTCAATCTTATAATTAAATTGTTATAATCTAACAGTAAAGCATTCCCATTATTTTGAAAAGAAAGCCATTTTAGTTGAATTTACAATATCTAATTTCTTCAGTGTAAGTGTTAATCTGGAGAGGACAAAATTACTACATTTAGTTCATATTTAAATGAAAATATGCAAAATCAAACTGAGCATAAGCCAGCCTAATGATGAATGAAACCAACAATAGAAAATTGCCAAAGTGCTCACACGCTTAAAAAAAATTACAGAATTAAAAAGCTATTAAAGGGTACGCCAATTTATCTGCATCTCTTAAAGTGTGTTTTCACAATTTATAATAAGTACAACTCCCCAGGACTACATTAAAAAATCCTTTTAAACCATCCACTTAATTATGCTAATACTAAAGTGGAAAACTGTATCATTAAATCCTGATGTGTTAATGCAGCCCTCTTGTCAAGCCAGTCACTCATTTATGATGTCCATGGTACTCTGCGTACATGGTCTAATAGGCCACAATGTGACCTTTCATTTCCCTTCTGACTTGAAACGTACAATAGTATGTTAAGAACTTGGATCTCAGCCTTGAAATACAGAATTAACACGGAGAACACTGATGCTGCCATAAAGTTCAGGGACTTTCGCTTTCATCTCCTCCTTGGGTGAGGGCTGAGAGAAACACTGGTAATCTTGGATCAATAAGGTTTTGAGAATTTTCCACGAAAGTAAATTTTGCCAGAGGTACCTTTAATTCGGAACAGGCTGTGAATGTCTCAGTGAATCTCTTTATATGAAAACATTCAAAGCATCAAACTTGAGGAACACGTTAGTACAATATCAACAATTCACATTTATCCCTCTTGTATAAAACAACTGAAGATAAATTGCAGTGCTGAATATAGAGCAGGGAAGATCTAAAAATGTCAACCAAATGCATGACCAAAGGTTTCTGAAGGCAGTGACAAATAACTAAGACTGTGGAAAGAAGATATTGGGGCTAACATAATGCAGCACTAAACATTTGCTAGTGTCAGTGAACAATACATCCATTAACTAGGTGGATTGTCACCATTTCATGTCTCAAATTGTATATGTGATAGCCACAGACAATCTGTGATCCAGAATCTAAATTGGGTTTATTATCTAATTGATGCTTCAGCTTACTTTTAACCGCTTGATGGTTTATCAAATAAGCTTTGCTAAATCTGTCAATTGAGTCATTGAAAATGGAAAGGTTTCCAGCAAAACATTTATGTAATCAGCGTCATCTTTGCACACAAGTTGTAAACTGGTCACAATGCAAAGATTCTTCTTCAGCAGCTTCTTTGATATTCAGATACATATCACGTCCTGAGGCGTTTTGGGCATCACAATGTGTTATAAATATAGATATATATCTATATATACTGTATATTGTTTGCCAGAACACCTTTCAGCCACCATATCAATCGCCTGCTTATACTTGGAGGAAATTGGATGAAAAAGTGAGGAAACCCACAAGAACATAAAGCGCAGCTTTGATTTGTGCTTGTAAATGCTTGGAGAGCAGAAGCCTCTGACAGCTGAATTGGCCTTGTATCATTTCACCTGTACTTTGGATGAGATGTTAAACCAAAGCTCTATTTTTAGCTATTCAGGCGGATGTTCAAATATCCTTCAACACTTTTCAAAAAGAGAAGGAAATTTCTCCCTGTGTTCTGATCAACAATTCCCACCACCAAAACATGTTGTTCATTTCAATCTCCCAGCTAAAATTGATCATTCATTTCATGGTTGTTTGTGGGGATATTGCTGTGCACATATTGGCTGCCACGCACCACCTCCAAAAAACGTAAAACAATGCACAAAGCCCCAGCCCCAACCCCACCGACCGATCATATCACCTGAACTCTTACACCACAGTGGCTGCCTTAGTTCCTGGATGTATCAGTGGGGATTGCTGCTGGGTAGATAGTGGCGGATTGCAGATTGCTAACGCACTCACCATCGACTCAGTGACGGTGGCACCTTTCCTCCCCTCCAGGCTCACTGGTTATCCCACCATGTGCACATCAAGGTACTGAATACCTGTATAAGAAGGAAACCAGCAGGGTCTGTGCCTGCGCAAGCGGAAGGGCCCTGTACAAAAACTACGTCAGGAAATTTCTGGGACCCGCCCATGGTGCACCTGTTTTCACAGCGGCCTCAGTCAGTGAGTGCCCTCGGAAACATTTTCAATTTCCATAATAGCCATTCTGCCCTGCCTGGGAAACACTTTGAGATGTCTTTGAGAAGGACTATATTGGCCAGTCCACACAGGAAGCTGGAAGTGGTCCCCGCCTTGAGTAATAATCGGTCTGCAGAGGACCCACTTAATAAGAGAACCCACACTTTCGTGTCAGTGTGTCTTTTTCCAAGTTCAAGAAATTGTTCTACGAATTACTAAAACCAGTTAGTTAAATGTGCAACATTAACCAGCTAGAGTACTGAAGTGAAACAATACTGTATAAATTAAGAAGCACTCTCAACTATCATGGCATCATCTCGACTTATTTCGATATGTTAATAACAAGGTTAGCATTATTGTCTACCCAGCCAGAGAACCTTAAAGTGCTTGCTAAAAAAAAGTCATCCTTTCATTAAGCTTTTACAATGGGAAAAAGCTGCTGTTGTTAACATGATCAGTGTACAAAAGATCTCTGTGCTGTCATCTTATTTACTGTTCACAAAATGTGCTTCCAGTGGTTGTCATCACACCTACCTTGCCTTTCTCCTGCTGAAGCTCTATTTGAATGTCGGTGAGTTTAGCCCTGAGCTCTTCATTGGCAGCCTGTAATGCATCTATTAGTGCCTCAGGCTTTTCGCCCTTGCCCCGTCCTTTCTTGGACATTTTTGCAAGTTGTGCTTCTCTTTACCCGGTGAAACTGCAACTATTCAGTTCTCGCTCTCCGCCTTCACCAAGAATTCCGAAACGTCTGTGGAATATCCTCCCATTATCAGCTCCATCCTTTGGATCCTGGAGGCGAACACATTTCAAACAAATCAAAAGGGATCAGTTTTGCGATTCACTACAAAAAACACAATCGCCATCACTACGCAGATGCCGACAACATTTTTGTCAATGGGCGGAAAAAATATTTGGTCACTCAATCCATTTCTGTCGACAATTGGTCGCCACATTTTGTCCACAACATGCAGTATATATTCTGTGAGGCATGCAAAGCATGTACAGATATACTCTCTCCATAACAGCACAGTTAGTAAATAACTGTTAGTAAATTATTAAAGTTAGTAAATTCAGGTGTGGCATAAAAAAGTGCTACTATTAATTACACCTGCAACAAACAATCCACACATTCACAAAAACAGCTTGCATTCACATGGAGCCGTTCAAAGTAAATAAATCATTTGAAGAATAAGGGTACCAATATAAGAAAGCCAGTAATAGATATGAAAGGGGGATTGGAGGAACTTTTTCATGCAAAGGCTGGTGGAACACAGAACATAGTGTCGGAAGCTATGGTTGGAGCAAAAATCATCATTGCATTTCAATACATATATGAGGGGTGGAGGAAATAGATGGGAATAGGTGAATAGTGTAAACACTGACATACATTAGTTGGACCAAATGGCCTGAGTCCATGCTGATAACGTGCAGCCACTTATTTAATGAAAAATTCCTCTCTCAATGTAGACGGAAAGAGCCTGTGGATCACATGTCTCATTTACTGTAGTGTTTCCAAAGAATGAATGCCAAGACTTTTGCTGCACATTGCACTGACAATGAGACGTGATTTTAATTTGTAAAACTGCTCACTTAATTTTGTAATCCAGTCGAAATGCACCCACGTACTTTTGGCTTTGTATTTACAATCTGTCAGTTATTTTGTGTAATTTAACTGATTTGAAGGATTAGACACGGAGTTGAGCCAACAATGCAAAAATGCTTCCAACTACCAGTCCAAATTCTTTCCAATGTTTTTACATTACGCCGCCCTTTCCCCTCTAGACCAGAAGTATCTCTTGTATATCACCACTTAAATCAAAGTCAAAAACAAGGAAACCGCACAATAATATTGACTATTGGGTCCAATGTTTCAGCGGCCAGTGTAAGTGAAGCGTATAACTGCTAACATCACTTCCTGTATGTTGTGCACCTGTGTGTTATGCACGGAAAGTGCAACAAACCTGATTTCATTTGCGAATGACAGAAGATCTTCCTGCACAATAATAGTAATGTATTTGGTCAACCTCCTCTTCATCACACAGCCCAACCACATTCTAGTATAATGTCATTTCAAAGAATTGCAAACTCTGCATATTTAGGTTCAAAAATTGCCATCAGTACTTCCCCCTTCTACCCCCACCCCCTCCTACCCCCATCGCCCTCGGAAATGCACTAAATGAGACAAAGGGAAAAGCGTCAATGGTATTTAAAAGATGTTAATGTCTTTTAAATGAGGACCCAGGTTCAATTCCCGGGCACAAGTTTCCTTAATCCACACTTCTCTGTTTACCTTGCAGTAAACAAAAACTGTGTTGTTAGTCAATTGGCAGATCACTTTCTGGGGGTAATAATCCCTTCAAATAAAAGCAGTCACTCAATTCACAACTGTTTGTGCGACTGGCACAATTGAATGCTGTGTCTCGCCCACAAAATCCAGACATGCTGAAACCTTGGGCAAGTTTCCTTGCTCCACATGCCTAATAATAATCCCTCAAAAAAATTGATCATTTCAATCCTCTACTGTTTGTGGGACACTGCTGTGTGCAATTGGCTACCGTGTTTCACACTCATAAGCCAAGACTTCGAATCCAGGCAGATCAGGGCAAAACCTTGGGCAAGTTTCCTTACTCCACATGCCTAACAATAATCCGTCCAAAAAAACCACAATAATAAAAATTGGTCATTTCAATCCACGACTATTTGTGGGATACTGCTGTGCACTTGTCTGCCATGTTTCGCTCACAAATGCACAGTCAATTCACTTTACAGTATATTCTGTGAAGTGCTTTGAGATGTTTAGAAGACGTGAAAAGCACAATATCAAATGCGAGGATTATTATTATAAAATACACAGTCAATTCCCTTTACAATATATTCTGTGAAGCGCTTTGAGACGTCTTAACAACATAAGGCACTGTATTAAATGCAAGGATTATTATTTATAAATCGTAGAAATCTACCACATATCTGGAGGCCATCCTGCCCATGGTATTAATGTTGATTTTCACTTTAAACCATGCATCCTAATTTCTGAAGTACAGAAGCAAGCTTGGCTGGTGAATAAAAACCTTGCATGTTTTGGAGGGTACAGCACAAGATTAGAAACTGCAAAGAGTGCACTAAAACAGCTTTTAACCCAAGGATGAATAGATGTAGTGTTTGCAAACCATTGACAACTAACAGAAGGTATGCCAGGAACCAATGAATAGGCACTTACAGCAGTGAGTGTTTTTTTTCCTATTCCTGGAAAATGCTTCCTCCTGAGTCCTTCACAAATGCCCTCTCCTCCTCAGACCTTCTCTCCCTCTCACTCTCCATCTGCAGTAATCCTGATGAAACCCATCAAGTTGCAGAATGATCATCTCTCCACAACATTTAATTCCCTAGCTCCACTGAAATCTAGCATTGTTTCTAATGCTCCACTGGTACAATAGTCTTTGCTGCTCAGTTAAAACCCAAATCCAGACGCACCAGCACAGATGGCAGAAATCTGACCTCATGATTCACCGCCATTTGTGGCTTAAGCAGGTCCATACCTACCATCTCTCCCGTTCACAGGCCAAAACCTTTACTCCAAAGTCATCCGGAGGCCAAAAACGATCCAACGATTCTGTTTTCCACCGCCCATCACCTCCTCCGTACACCTCCTGAAGCTCCCTCTATCCTTGCATCAAACTCCAAGTGCAAAGACTTCTTCACCTCAAAGATAGAAAACATCCATGTGGCTGCATCGTCCGCCCCAACCCCAACTCCCCTTCCACCTCATCCACACTGTCTTCTCCATCCATCACAGGTCCTACTCTCACCTCCTTACGCTCCTTTACCCCCATTTCTCCCTCCTCCCCCTCAACCATAATCATCTGCATGAAGTTCACCATCTGTTGCCTCGACCCCCTCCCCATCCAGCTGCTGGTCACTAAACGTATTCCTTTCCTTCTTGCTGGCCGTCACGGTCAACAGTCCCATCAGGTTCTGTTGCACTCCCCCTGAAAACTGCTGTTATCACAACCCTCCTCAAAAAGCCCACCCTCAATCCCTCCAATCCCCCACCTACCCTTCCTTGCTAAAGTCCTGGAACACATTGTTGCAGGTTAACTTTGGTCACACCAGTCCCTCTTTGAGTCCCTGAAGTCTGTTTTTCATCCACCACCTCCACTCAACTGGCATAGGTGTCTTGCTTGTCCCTTGCACCTCCCACCCCATCATCGGAGGTTGCGCTTTCAGCCACTATGCCCCCAAACTCTGAAACACTTCCCCTCCATCCCTCTGCTTTGCTCCCACCTCTCCCCTTTTTTCAAGTCCTGCCTGAAAACCTTCATCTTCAACCGTGCTTACAACCACCTCCTCCAGCTCGGAATCAGGTTATACTATAAGTGCAAGTTGTTGTTGTGTAGCAAATGCAAGGATTATTTATTATTATCATTCTTATAATATTTACATATGATACAGAGTTCTTTTCACACTGTCAAAGCTCTTTTGTTTACAGGATTTTACTGTACTGAATAAGGTGTAGTGGGGGAAAGGAGGGGAGATGGGCTCAACATAAGGCACGATGCCACTGATGCAAAGGCCAATAAATTGCATTTCATGCATTGCTCTAAACATCTGGGGATAATTTACATCAGCATGGTAACAAAAGGCTATCACAATCTTTCCCTCACTCACATCACTTGGACCAGATCTGGCAACAAATCCCAGCATTTTCAAAACTGTTTTACCATGTGTAGAGAACATTATTTAAATAAGCCATTATCCATATGAAATGCAAATGCAATTATTGTTATCTGAGCAAACCTGCACAGGGAATTATTCTGCCTATTATTATTGAGAAAGGTGTCAGCCTGACTCAGTTGCCAGCCCTCTCGCCTCTGAGTCAGGAGGTTGTGGGTTCAAATCCCATGTTGGGACTCTGAGCTCTGGACTGGCACTTCAGTGGATTGCCGGATGGGGACTCCATTGCCGGCGGCGTCCTTTAGAAGAGATGTTAAACTTTAACAGTTGGATATTAAAGATCAAATGGCACAATTCCAAAAGAGAAGGAAGTTTTTCCCAGTATTCTGGCCAACAATTCCCAAGATAAAATTGTTAATTTCCTCAGGATTATTTGCAGGACATTGCCATGTGCAACCCGGCCTCTGTGGTCATCTACAAATTACTGTCATAACATTTTAAAATAAATCTCGTGAAGTGCTTGGAGACACTTGATCTGAAAGACATAATATACATACAACGAATGTAAGGATTAATATTAAAACACTTTTGTGCTAAATACGTATATTGAATTTAGCATGGAGCTATAAAAAGGAATTTTCTGCAAATTATGATTATGCAAATGCGCTGCCTTAGCAACCAGAAATGAATCATTCAACCTTCTTTTTAATGAACATGATTTTGTTTCCATGCATGGCAATTGCTGTAAATTAGTCTACAAATTTCAATTTACCCAGAAGTTACACTTCGAAGAGTCTGCTTCAAGAATTAGTTAAGGATCTTATCAAACTCAGAATGATCACCAACGAATGGAACTACATTATATGCTCATTGTAATCCCTGGATCAAAACAGCATTGAAGCATCAGACACCACAATACTGCCTGGCAAACTTTCCCACTACTTATCCAGCTTGAACCACTCTACTACTTATTAGGGCTTCGGCTTGCAGGGTTCACAGGAGCAGATTGGAAGAATCCCTGTCACTAGTGATTCAGAGTACTACTGACCTGCCTCACTCAAGAGCTAGAATAACAACAACAACAACAACTTAAACTTATAAAGCGCCTTTCACGTCGGGAGGACGTCCCAAGGCGCTGCACAGGAGGCGTGTGACCTGAGCTGGGAGGGGAGTGTTCGGGAAGGGGTGAAACACAGTAGGGAAGGTCGAAAAGTTCGGGGGGGAACAAAAGGCACGGTCGAAGAGGAAAGTCTTCAAACCAGCCTTGAAAGAGGAAAGGGAAGAAACAAGGCGGAGGGATTGGGGGATGAAATTCCACAGGGTGGGAGTGGAGAAACTGAAGGCCCGGCCTCCGATGGTGGGGCGGTTCGGGCGGGGGCTTGGAGCAGGCCATGTCCTGCTGAACGGAGGGTCTGGGTGGGCTTATAGGGGGAGTGTAAATCGGTTACTGAGGCTGTCACATAGAGTAGACTCAATCCTGCCATTCTGTTGCCAAACACATCAGCTTGGAGTCTGCTCAGCTTCAAGGAAACTCTGCTTACCTACCCTCAATGAAAATAGTCACAAATTAGTCATTTGTTATCCAATAGGAATGGGTCTGAGCCCTCACCAAGTGGATAGCAGGTACCAAATACCTGCATTTTTCCTGCTGAACTGCACAGCTCAGCTGAAATACGTAACAGCATTGCCACCGTCCTCCTGCCCACAATTCAAACACACAATCCTACCCATTGAACAGTAGCTCCACAAGTTTGAGTGCAAAGCATGAGCAGCAGATGTTTAAATTCTCTGCATGTCAATCAAGGTATCAAGTAACATCTCTGGTAAGTTTTGTGCTAATAGAACCAGAATAGAAAGAGATTCACTCGATGAAGGGCCATGTCACATGTCCTGTAACCATGGAGGTTAATATTATCTGAATATGATTTTAAAATGTTTGTAATTTTCAGGTATTTGAAAAATAAACTGACCTTTGGAGATCAAAACATTAATACCACTGTAGATATTTCAATGATTCTCTCTGATCCAAATTAGAAATCCATACAGTATTTCATACATTGATATCTTCACAGAGCATTTACCATTGTGTCAAGTATCAGATGAACCTTTGGCTGAACAACCAATGTTGGTGTGTTGCGAGGAGGAATACAATATAATAATATGCTTGACCAATTCAGAGCAAGAAGCAAAGGAACAGAATCAAAGTGAAAGTTCCTGATATTCAGCAATTGATGGTCAGAAGAAAAACAGGAGGCAAAGCAGAACTGTGCAAAGCACCTTCAAATAGACTGAGGAAACAATGAAGCTTAATAATGTAGTCTATTTTACAGATAGATTAGCTCCAGCTTCAATCCACTGACTGCAGTTGTCAGTGACCAATTAGCCTCTTTCAGACAGATGAGGTATGCTGCCAGTCACAATATCCGGAAGATTGAAGTGTCAGCCTCGAGGTTAACCGATACACCACTTTATTCTGATTCTGTGGAGATTCTTTCTGCAAATTCTGATATTTAAAGTACATTATACAGTCAATTCACTTTACAGTATATTCTGTGAATCGCTTTAAGACGCCGATAAGATGCAAAAAACGCTATATCAAATGCAAGGATTATTATTATTACATTTTTAACAATTAAACTGGTATTTCACTATAATTCAGTATTACAGCAAACTGTTGATTCACTTTCAAAGTCATTGTTTATTTAGTTTGTAATTAAAGACTTACAAAGCTTTACAAAGAATGTACAGAACAGAAACACTCGGCCATTCAGCCCAGCGAATCTGTGTCATTATTTTTATTCCACACAATGAGTCTTCACTCATTCTTCAGCTACTCCCATTCCATTCCCCTCTCCCTCATGTGAAGGTCTAGTTTTCTTTTGAATGCATCTAAACTATCTGATTCAGGCAGTAGGTTGCAGTCCCCTAGTCACTATCTTATATTTGGGCTTCCGGTTACAGACTCTCCAACCAGTGGAAACAGCTTATTTATCATTAACCTTATCAAACCCATTGATAATTTTAAATACTTCTCTTCGGCCCCTTATTAAATGTCTCTTCCCTCACGAAAAAGACCGAATCTATGGAGTCTATTCTGATAGCAGTAACCTGTCTTCTCTGATATCATTCCTGTTAAATTTTTTAAAAGTCCACATTACTCTGCATCCTGTTCATTTGCATTGAAAGCTGTAAAGCAATTGTTTCATATTCCAAAAATGGTCACTTGAAATTATTCTAGGTAGGAACATATCCTTCCTCAGCTGCAGGAATGCTGTGGTGCGTGTGACTCTGGTTATGCCATATCTCTGTTCACCAGTCTCCTTTGTAGCCTGGGCCTATTGGCCCCTTTGGTGTAGCCTTGATGAGCTGAACAACCTTCCTAGCCTCCGAAACCCTGCCACACGTGAAGGACGCTATATAGGTGCAAGTTGTCGTTGTGGGAAACTTAATCTAGTCTTTGACTCGTGTTGGCAGTAATAGAAATGGAAGAAAAAGGCAAGTGACAATTAGGGGAGCTCAGTGCCAGCTGACTAGTGGTATGGTAAAGCGATGAGGTTCGAACTTAGCAGAGACAGTGGTGAAACCCACTGGCATCAGGCCACTCTCATTTAAGGCAGAGTGGCTGACGTTGGATGGGAAAATTCTGGAGAGGAAAGCAAGGAATGTGATGTGCAACGAATGTGAAATTTGCACCAAAAAATCATCTGTGTTTAACTCACCAGTAAATCAAACAACACATGGTTGGGAGGCTGAAAAGGTTTATCATTGGTCACTTCCAAACCAATAATACATCTATTACCTTCACATCAGTTACCTTATCACCCACAAATAATGACCAATCTGGCTTCCCACACCAAACCTGCTGAGAGCTATAATACAGAAGCTCATCTCAGTGCAAGTTCGGTGAGAAGTCACGGAACTCAATTTTACAAACCTGCGCTGTGAGTTCAATAGAGCTGTGCTACTCTCAGCTTAACAGTATTCAGCATCAATGAACTTAACGGTCTGCTGTGTGGTGAACTTTTAAGTGAAGGTTTATTTCTAAACTGCACCCGAATCTCAATAAGTACGGAGTCCCAGAGCAAAAACATCATTGTACCAGCTAGGTGATTTACTGATACTGATCCAGAAGGTGTTGGGATGGACTGTGAATTAATATTTCATCTGTATTTCAAGGTGCCAATGAGTCACCTCTAAAGAGAGGTGAGTAATAATAATAATAATAATGCTTGCATTTGATGTAGAGCCTTATCACATCTTTGAGACATCTCAAAGCGCTTCACAGAATATACCGTAAAGTGAATTGATTGTATATTCTGTGTGGCAAAATAGCATGCAAACATAATTACCCCAATTAAATGTACACATCTTAAGCAAGAGCTATACAGAATGGCAGATTGACTAGGTTACATGATTAATATTTCCACTCATGAGCCAAGCATAAACTCACTTGTGGGAATACTAATCTTGCATAAATGATTAATTCTGCTCTATGTAACCCCTGAAACATAATTTGGTAAATTTCAAGATCCTCACTCTTGTTTTCAAATCTCTCCACTCCTCTGCACCCACCTACCTCTACGACCTCCTCTCTCCTCAAAACAGTATTTGTTGCCTTCGCTCCTCCGGTTCTGGTCTCCTCCCCGAATCTTTGCTCCACTAGCAGCGGCTGTGCCTTCAGCCACTACACTCCAAAGCTCTGGAACTCCCTTCCTCACTCCCTTCGCCTTGCCCCCTCTCTTCCTAGTTTCAGGTCTTGGCTAAAGACCTATCTTTTCGACCACGCCTTTGGTCACCTTTTTCCCCTTGCCTCTGGCTCGGCCCCGGGATCCATTACTGTGACGCGCTCTGAGGCACCACCCGACGCTGAGGGCACTATATAAATCCAAGTTGTTGTTGAATTTACAGATTACAAGTGCGTATATTTTTTGCTTCTTCATACATTTTTCTTCCAGCCCCTCCTAAATCCTTCCATAGAAACAATCAACCGATCAGATTGCAGAGTTACCCACCTAGTTCTGTTTAGCCCACAAATTGCAATGAAAGAATCCTGGGAGGTTAGGAAAAGATTAACTGGGAAATTCATCATGTTTATAAACACTGAGCTTGACATTTTAGATCAGATCCTTGGAGCAGATCGCAATTTGTGTGCTCATCTACGTTCAGGTGGAATATCCAACCAGCAATTGTTACCACATATTTGCTCTGCATCATCTTGTACTACAGTTGAACTTTGTTATAAGACAGGATATAGGGATCCATAAAATTCCAATCTGCCCTATAATAACAACAAATTACACTTGTATAGCACCTTTCAGGTCAGGGGAAATTTCCCAAGGCACTAGACAGTCTAGGGATCCACGCCCAAGCTGATGGTTTCAATCACGAGGGGTGGAGGGTGGGCAGGGTAGGGGTAGGAGGGTGGCCAAAGGCATGATCAAAGAGGAGGCACGATCACTGCAGAAAGCTAGCCAGCTCGACTGGTGCGTGTCAAAACCCTTTGTTGCACCTTTTGAAGTGCAATGATAAGATTTGAAGACAAATTAGAAATTTGATGACCAATTTGGGTGACGTTACATCCACATTCAGGATTCACATCTGCATGTACAAATCTCTGCACAGTCTCTTCCCACCCCACTTCTGCAACCATCTATGCCACTGTTGCTACCTTCATTCATCAAACAGTGGCCTCCTTCACATCCCCTGCCAATCTGTCCCCCACATCAGTGGGCGAGCCCCCAGCTAGTCGGTTCCTGGGCCACATAATCAAGGCAGGATTGTACCTTTCCTAAGTGGAGGGAACATCACTTCCCAATATTGAGTAATATTGACATTGGTTCATATCGAAAGGGAGACAAAGGAACAGCAGGAGGTAAGGATTAATATGAAACAACTGATCCTATCCAAATAGGATAGCAGCACAAATTATCTACATGTCAATTATGAAGACAGTCTGGGTTTTGGATCCCAATTTGGGAATTATAGGCATTAATATTAATGAAAACAGCATCACTAAAATCCTGCATCATTGAAACTTTCTGTATCAAAATAACAACACCAAAATTACATTTGTGGAGTACCTTTTGCGTCGGGAGGATGTCCTAAGGCACTGAACAGTCACGGGTTAGGACCCGAGCATGCGGGAGGTGGGGGAGTAGGGTTGGGAGGAGGAAGGGCAGAGGGGTAGGAGGGTGGCTGTAGGCATGGTCAAAAAGGAGGGTTTTTGGACAGGCCTTCACATCAGGACATCTCAAAGTGCTTCACAGTAAAGTGGAGTGACTGTATTTGTAGGGAAATGCTCTTTCATTGCAGTCTGGTCAGGAAAAGTTGTTACTTCTCCAGATAACATTTGACAATTTTCTGATCAAATGGCCGTGCCATTACCTGGTATCACTTTCACTGCCACAAATGCAGTGATGCTCATCTGAAAATGCTCCTTGTTTTATTTCTTGTTTGATTTCAATCAATTTTAAATCATATTACCATAGCATTTGAATTTCTACATGCACGTGAACAAGTATAAAATGGCAGAGAATCAAAAGCGCACAGCTATCCATCTCGACCCTTCATTTCTATAGCATCATCAATTTGGACAAGGAGTAAATTCTGCTTTATTTTGTTCTGTAGTAAATTCATCACTTGCTCAACTGTTTAATGAAACTCTTGTCACAAGCTTCAAGAGATCCATTCATCTACCTTGAAGTCTCACATTTCTCACAACATGCACTTTTTTGCTCTTATACCTACAGCCTCCCAGCATCTAGATTCACCATAATTTATACAGTCAATTCACTTTACAGTATATCCTATGAAGCACTTTGAGATGTCTCGAAGATGTGGTAAGGTGCTATATCAAATACAAAGATTATAATTATTATATTAATGGTAAATCCTCTGAAAAAATCAATGTATAAAATACTGTATGGATTTCTGGCTTGGATCAGAATGCATTATTGAAGCTTCTAAAGCAGTCTTAATATTTTGATCTATTATTATTATGTTATTATAATTTAAAATCACTTTGTAGAGGTAACATCTTAAAGGTTTTCTGTGATGGGTCAGCCAGATCAATAACACTGCCACTGTATGAATGTTTTCGTGATATATTTGAGCTTCCTAAAATAACTACTTTTAGCAGGTTGATATTTCGTTCACCAGGTATTTTGTCCAGACTTATTATATTAGACTAGCCCAAATGTACTCACTTTCAATCACCCCACTCTTTGGAATATGTCCAATTGAATTCAATTATCATCAAAAGAACCTCTTCAGACACTCAAAGGTTCCTTTGTGTACAGCAACCAAGCTCCAGCTTTTGTGCTAACCATATAAAGTAGATGAAGTAATTGAGGGAAGGTGGGGTTTGAAAATTTGTTTATTGAGAAAATTGCTGTGTTAATAATAATCCTTACACACTGCATTTCCTTGCATTGGAAATGTAATGACCAGCTCTTTGGGGAAAAAGAAGGAATGTAAAGTGGAAATATGATACAACTTACATTTATATAGAATCTTTCATATTGGGAAAATGTCTCAGAGTGCTTTACACTCTGAGATGTAAAAATGTCTCAAGAGTGCTTTACCACTCTTTCCGGGTGTGCTGTGCACCCGGAAAGAGGCTGCTGGAGTGGGGGTAATGATCGAAAGCATGGTCAAGCACGATTTCATAGAACCTCCACAGGTTTAAAAACTTTATCGGGGCGTAAACAGATCCGTGTAGGAATTGGCCAACTTAGTTGTCTCTCATCAGGGAGAGAAGGAGTGGTAGGTATTGGGTGTCAATTAAGGGAGCACTTGCAAAATCTCCCTATTTCCCTATCGCCATCTGCCACTGGTTTCACTATTGGTGACTTTTGGCTTTTATATTCCCAGCTCTCTGAAACTGTCTCCTAAACAAAGAGGACCATCCCTCCTGTACCTGTAAAAGCAAAGTACTGTACTATACTGTGACCATGACTTTGGTCAACAACCTTAAACTCTTCTCTCATTTCCTCCCTGCTCAGTGACCCCTATCATTCTTGTGAAGCACTTTCCTAAATAAAAGTGAGTGAGTGCAGTTGCAATTTTACCTCAGGCAAGGGAATCACATTCTCATTATATATTTCAATTACAGCAAATTCAAGGGCGCATCACCAGGTTACGAAGACTGAACTTTTGTAATCTATGACTGTCTATACCTGTGTTGTGAATCTTTTACAAGAAGAATTTCTAATGGATAAAAAAAAAAAATTGCTATTTAGCCACGCTGGCTTACATTTCCCTGTACATGTGACTTAAAATAAAAAGCCATAAGCAATTGCATTACAATCCCAGTTTTTTCTGTTCTTCAGTTCTCTCAGCTGGAGCTCAAACTCAGAAACTTGATCTAACAGATACCTGATCAGCAACACTACCATCACCACTTCACATCTATAACTGTAGCCACCATTTTGGAGAGGCACACTTAAATTTATAGATTATCATTGCTTTGAGTTAAGGCAGTTCATGTGTGATACACGGACCATCTGCTACCAGACAATAAAGAGTCTGTAAAAAGATTGCACCAGAAGCCGAGTCTTACACATTTGGTACTCATGAACAGACTCTGATCTAAGTGTAAGAAGCTTTTTCAAAAATGTTACGAGATGACTGCACAATATTGAAATTATCCGAACCATTTGCTTTATTTGAAGGGTACATTTTATTTGCATGCCAAGAGTTTGGTGGTTAACAGCATGGTTCCAAATGGTAATTACCGTAGGTATGAGGACAATAGCCAATGAAGCATCTACAAAGTCAAATACTGAATAAACAATGGGTATTGAAAGGAACAACACACTGGGCCACTTATCAGTATCCCTATAGCTTGTCTCAGACTTGGGAGTAGGTTATTTGCTCAGCCATACTCTCATTACAGACAATGCATCGCATTGAGTGACTCAGCAAAGAGTCAGAGGCAAGGCTTCCAGCTGTACAGCAAATTGGAGCAGATCCCTGGATTACTTCACACTCAGGACTTCACTCCCAAGACTGATGCATACCCTGCACATGTGCATCTCGATGCATTGGAAGAGCTCTGCTATGCAGCATCATCTTTTTTCACATCACTAACACTAAAAGTGGTGCCCTAAGGGTTCTTACAAAGTCACTATAGTCTTGTCAGCCAGACCCCAAATCTGTATTGCTGTACTTTCATGTCACTCAAAGACATTTTATACTGAGGAGTGTTTTGGTGATTCAGTAGAGTCCTATAGCTCAATGGTTAGAGCACTCGCCTTACAGATGTGTGATCTGGAATCGATTCCAGACAGGGTGAAACCTTGGGCAAGTTTTCTTATTCCACACATCGAATAATAATAACTCAATCACTTCAATCAATGCCATTTCAATAGCATTTCAATCCACAACTGTTTGTGGGACACTGCTGTGCGCAATTGGCTGACACGTTTAAACCACAAATATACATTTATGGAATTCACTACCCCAGAAGACTGTAGATGCTCAGTCCTTGAACATTTTCAAGGCTGAGACTGATAGATTTTTGAACAATAGAGGGATTAGGGGATATGGGGATAGGAATCAGGTAGGTGAGAAGATCAGCCATGATCTTATTGAATGGCGGAGCAGGCTCGAAGGGTCGAATGGCCTACTCCTGCTCCTAATTCTTATGTTCTTATGTTCTTATACAGTAATTCACTTTACAGTGAAGTGCTTTGAAACATCTAGAAGACGTGAAAGGCACTATATCAAATGCAAAAATTATTCTTATTATTTTCCAGGTAACAACAACCACAAAATTAGATTTGTATAGGGTCTTTCATGTTGGGAGGACATGAAATGTCAATATTTCAGACCCGAGCTGGAGTTGGGATTCTGAAGGGTGGAGGGAAAGGAGGGGATTTGGGGCAGTATTATCTGGACATCATCTTCCCCCCTCCCCACCCCCACCCCCACCAACCCCCATTGAAGCTATATAATAATAATTCTTTCATTTGATATAAGGCTTTAATCTATTATTGAGATGTTTCAAAGTGCCTCACAGAATAAATTGTGAATGTGTTTCTTGTGAGCAAAACGCAACAGCCAATTGTGCACAGCAGTGTCTCACAAACAGTCGTGGATTGTTCCAAGCACCGGTCCAATCTGCGGTCTGTGCAGATCTAATTTAATCCTATTTGTTAATGTGTACATCAGTGAGACCTGACCTATCCCATTACTGCATGCACATTTGATGTCAATAGAATGGGGATCATCCACACAAAAATACACACAAAAACATTACTCTTGTGTATCTTCGTTGAACTGAGATACTGACAAGTACAACCCAGGAAGTATCCGCTGATTCTTATCCACAGTAATACAAAGGAGTGAACCAGAAAAATGACAACACTGCAAATCACGGGTCTTCTGCTGTTGACAATATTGGCCTTGAGTGTCCCTTGGAAACAGTACAGACAGTAGCAAATTGTTCTTGCACTTCACTGACTGAAATCAAATAGCTACTGCTCAGATTTGCTGCCAACATACACAGGCTTGTAAAGAAATGCCTCTTTTAATGAACCCATTAGTAGTGTCCAAGAGCAGTCAGTCAGAAGTGTACACACTCTGAGATACCCTTCTGAGAGCCTGAGCTGACCTACATTTCTTGCTTCATTTCCCTACCCATTAGTCCAGTACAGTCTGAATAGCGGGAAAAAGCCACAGTCGCCCAATAAGATGACTGAAATAACATAATGAGCTTTTTATGCTCAATAAAGTACAATAACATTTCACTGTGAAAATAATAATGTAACTCCCTTCACTTTAACAGTGCTATTTCTGAGCACTCTGTTTGTGCAGGTAGGTACAGTCTAACAACACTGGATAAATAGGCTATATATCGTCTCTTCAAATTCAGTGAGTTATGGCAATATAAACACCAAATCACAAATCGCTAAATCTTTTGTTCCACAGCTCTTGTGTAAGCAATACTGTTGGAAAAAAGCTACTATTACATGATAGACGAGTGCAAAACACATTAGTCGCACAATGGCATCAGGGTTAGAAGCATTTCTCCCCCTCTCGTTGCTGAGAACACTACATTTCAGACCCTTTAAGCCAATCATCTCATTCAGGAGGTGTGATGGCCTTCTGTACAGCAGCTGATGCAAAGCTGATAGCATTTGGCTTTTCTGTCTCATTCAGCAGGGACATGTAGCTGAATATTCACATTAGCTTCAGGACAAGCTACAAAAATGAATGACATAAGCTTGGTCTCTTCCACTTTAAAAAGTGTCTCAACAACAACTTGCATTTACATCACACTCTTCATGCTTCCCCAGCAACCTACTCCAGGAATTGATTATCCGCTTTGTAATCAGTGACTGGAACAGGATGCTTGGAAAGCTGGTAGAGACCAGGGCAGGAGATTACTCAAAAACCAGCTTGATGCAGTGATCGGGGTGGGTGGGGAGAGACGGGGTAAGTAGGGTGGGTGTTCTGGAGGGATGAGATTGGAGAGGTTTCACCAAATAACATCTTGGAGCACTGACACACAATGCATCCCAACAACAACAACTTGCACTTATGTGATGCCCTCCTCACCGGGTAGCATCTCAGAGCGCTTAACAGTGGCTGAGATCGACTTCGAGATAGCAGGGGCGAGGGGGGTTTTGCGGGAGGTGGCCATAAGCACGGCTGAAGAGGAAAGTTTTCAGGTGGAACTTGAACAGGGGGAGAGAGGGGCAAGGTGGAGGGATTGAGGAAGAATGTTCCAGAGTTTGGGAGCGTAGTGGCTAAAAGCACGACCTCCGATGGTGGGGCAGAGGGTACGAGGGTCAAGCAGGAGGCTGCTGCTAGTCGAGTGAAGTCACCAGGTGATGGTTTGGATAGTGAAGAGGTTGGAGAGATAGGAAGGTGCCAGGGAGTGTGGATACTCAGGATATTTCAAGAGGACAGAGAAAGTAACCCACATTAAAATACGTTTAGATACTCCAAAGCAGCAAAACCAGAGCACACATTCAGGCGAAGGGAAGATTTTGAATATTGCTTCATCATAACGTGGAGCCCATGACATTGAACCCAGGTGATGATGATATAATAGGAGTTATCCTGCAGTTTACAAGCTTACTATTTCTGAAACGCAACTTCCTGCACTACTCAAACTAATCTGATTGCACCACTACCTTAGCTTCATTGGAGCACTGTAGCTCAGTGGTTAGAGCACTCGCCTTACAAGGGTGAAACCTGAGTTTAATTCCAAGTAGGGTGAAACCTTGAGCAAGTTTCCTTACTCCACACGTCTGATAATAATCACTCAAATTTTTTTTTTAATTGGTCATTTCAATCCACGATCGCTTTTTGGAAGATGCTGTGCGCAATTAGCTGCCACGTTTCACTTCACATACTTGCAGTCAATTCACTTTAAAGTACAGGCATCCCGCCCCAACCACAGCCTCGCCAACCACGAAACTCATGCATCCACGGTTTGCTAAATGCGACAACCCTTGCAAACCGCAGCAATGTTTAAATTTTCAAGTTTCACTCTTCCAAATAAGGGACCGCATCCATCCGCATATTGGTGTGTATTCATCCGCGTTTCTCGCCTATTAGCATCTTTACTACCCTATGTGGTCTAGCTGCACTCGTGGATCTACTTACTCCCCCTTATACCTGTAACATGAATTTACTGCCGCTTCTCCGCAGCCTAGCTGGTAAGTTTGGGAGCATTAACTGCCAGGATCTGCAGATCTCTCTCTCTCTCTGTAAGTGTATCTCTCTCTCTGACTCAGCTTCTCTCTATTTCACTTTCTCTTCCCCCCACCCCGCCCTCCCCCTCTCTTTCTCTGTCTGTATCAATCAGTCAGCCCCCCCAGCCCTCCGTTTCACCGCACCCATCCTACTTCTGTGTGTGTCTCTCTCTCTGTGTAAGTCAGTCAGACAGCCCCACCAGCCCTCTGTGTCACCCCCCACCACCCCACCCGTGTCTCTCTCTCTCTCTCTCTCTCTGTAAGTCAGTCAGACAGCCTCCCCCAGCCCTCCATGTCAGCCCTCTCCCAACCCGTGTCTCTCTCTCTCTGGAAGTCAGTCAGTCAGCCCCTCCAGCCCTCCGTGTCACCACACCCCCACCCCTCCCCCACACCCTCCATCTCTCTCTTTGTGTAAGTCAGTCAGACAGCCTCGTAGATTGCTACAGACGCGCCCAAACGTACCCCCCACCCCCCATCCCCATGTATGTTATAACTGTATGTGTTTTTTTGTGTTTAGTTTTACTAAACTCAAACTTATTCCCTGTATCCCCATGTTTCACATAGGGCCCTGCATTTCCCAACCGCAAAAAGCAAACGTCCTCCCCTTATCCCCATGTTTGCTGTAGAGCCCTGCATTTTCCAACCGAGATATTACCAACCGCAAAGGTTTACAGGAATGTATCCCCCGCGGTTGGGGAGGGATACCTGTATTTTTCTGTGAAGTGTTTTAAGATGTCTAGAAGATGTAAAAAGTGCTATCTCAAACACAAGGATTATTATAATTGTGTCTCCTTCAAAATTATTCTCATGTTGACTCCTCAGATTTTTCCATCGCTAAAGGAATGTTTTCTAGGAAGTCTCATTGTGAGGCTGGAGGGCATTACAGAAGAAGGTAAAACAACTCCTTTATCTTCCCAACTAGTCTAGACCACCTCAGTATCCTGGAATCCAACTACACGGCTCTTTGCTGCAGTCGCACGCTACAGACCAAACCGTCAAGGCCATTATATTACTATTGATAAAATGGACCTCTTCCGAGCAGAAGAGGTACATGGAATGAATGCACTGAAAATTAAGTTAGCAGAGGAATTCAGCACCTAAATTGCTGAATCTTTGACAAGGGAGCAGCAACTGTAAATATGAAAGACATTTCTACACTTCTAATACTATCAGATTTGCTGCTGGCACAAAGCAACAATATATGCCTTGTTTATTGGAGATCGTTAATATTTATAGGGTTGTGAATATCTTAACTTAATGGATTAATGAATAAATGGAAAGTGGTCTAATGTAAACATTGGAAAATAACACACAACAGATAGGGAGCATTAACCAACAGTATACAATGTGTGGATTAACCACTTTTTGAAAATATAATACAAATCATTATCCTTGCACTTGATGTAGTACTTTTCAGGGTAGGAGGACATCTCAAAGTGTTTCTCTGGATAGAATGCTTCACTAAAAGATAGTGACTGTGTATTTTAAGCATGATACAGCAGCCACTTTACACTTAGCAATACCCCTGGAATTGTTGGCCAGGACACCAGGAGAAACTCCATTCTCTTTGCGACATGGGATGTTTAATATCCACCTGAATAGGCTGACAGGACCCATAATTTAACATCTCGTTTGAAGGACACCACCTCCAACAATACAACACATCCCAAGCACTTCACTGGAACATCGGCATAGCCTACCTGAGTTCCAGTTCCCGAGGTGGGGCCTGAAGACCTTTCTTTTCGACCTCGCATTCGGTTACCTTTTTCCTCCTACCCATGGCTCGGGCCCGGGATCCATTATTGTAAAGTGCTCTGAGAAACCATCTGGCGTGGAGAAACCATCTCTCTCTCTCCGTGGCATCCTGCCTGCCTCTCTCCCTCTCTCTCTCCCTGGCTGCCTGCCTGCTTCCCTCCCTCCCTCTCTCCCTGCCTGCCTCCCTCCCTGCCTCCCTCTCTCCCTCCCTGCCTGCCTGCCTGCCTGCCTCTCTCTCTCCCTACCTACCTGTCTCTCCTGTCTCTCCTCCCTTCTGCCGGCAATATCATTGAAAATGCTTCCGTTTTTTTTCACCAAGAAAAGGTCAAAGGTGGGGGGTGCGCCTTATATGCGGAAATATATGGTATACTAAATGCAAACAAATTAAAACTCATGTCAGGTTCCTTTATCCTTCAGTCAGTCTTACGACCTTGGAGCAGCTTCTGCCCTGACGGAATATTGCTATAGGAAATATAGTAGCCATTACCCATCATGTTACATAACTTCATTATGACTTGATTAATTTTAAGAGAGGTTTTGTAAAAAAAAAATTCTTAGAACTCAGCTTGTCTTCTCAGCATTCAAACAATCAGTTAAATAGCGAACCAACAACAAAATTACATTTGTAAAACGCCTTTCAAATCACGAGGATGTCCCAAGGCACTGAACAGTCAGGGATCAGTACCTGAGCATTGGGGAGGGTAGGGTTGGAATGAGGGAGAGCAGATGCGGTAGAATTGAGTTGTGCCTTGAAGGAGGCAAGGGAGCAAGGCGAAGGGATTGTGGGATCCCTTCTGCCCCCACACTTTGAGTTCCAAAGCGTGGGGGCAGAGAGGCTGAAAGCCCGGCCACCAATGGTAGGGCGGGTCAGGCGGGAGACCTGTAGCAGCCTAGAGTCTGCTGAGCGGTGGAAGCAGATGGTTGATAGGGGCTCAGCAGGTCAGAGAAGTAGGAGGGATCAACTAAGCTCCCAGTTACATGTAAAACTCAATTTGTGGACTCCTGTAGCTCAGTGGTTGCCTTACAAGTGTGAGACCTGTGTTCGAATCCCAGCAGTCAGGGCGAAACTTTGGCCAAGTTTCCTTACTCCACACACCTAATAATCCGGATCTGGCCTCCTCCTTGTCCCCCGAATTCTCTGCTCCACCATAGATGGCCATGCCTTCAGCCATTATTCTCCAAGGCTCTGGAACTCCCTCCATCACTCCCTTCGCCTCGCCCCCTCCTTTCCTATTTTCAGGTCTCAGCTAAAGACTTTGTTTTTGACCGCGTTTTGGGTCACCTTCTTCCCCCTTCCCCTGGCTCGGCCCCGGGATCCGTTATTGGGAAGCGTTCTGAGACGCCGCTATATAAATCCAAGTTGTTGTTAATCTCTCTCCAAAAAACACAATAATAAAATTGGTCATTTCAATCCATGATTGTTTGTGGGATACTGCTGTGCGCAATTGGCTGCTGCATTTTGCCCACAAATATACTGTCAATTCACTTTACAGTATATTCTGAGAAGTGCTTTGAGTTTAGAAGATGTGAAAAGCTTTATATCATATTCAAGGATTATTATATTATTATTATAAATCCATAGGTCATACAAATTTGTAGTATAGAAGATGATCATTCTGTCTTTCAAGGAATCAACTCTTCAATCCCAATTGTCTACCCTTTCCCCATACCCTGTAGTTTACTCCTTTTTTCAATATCCATGTTCTACCTCAGCAGCACCATTGAAAAAGAGAAGGGAGTTCCTCTGGTGAACTGTCCAAAAATCTTCAGGCTCCGCCACTGTTAAGCCCTCTTATTTCATTATTTCATCACTGCTTGTAGGACACTGCCACATGCAAATTGACTGACACGCTCACCTACAAACATTCATCGTCACTACAGTTTATAGCAAATCCTGTGAAGTGCTTTAGAGACTATGTCAGCATGATATGTGGCTATATCGCTTTCAAGTATTGCTATTATTTTCCCAACTACAATCTCATAATGGGATTGGTCCTGTATCTGAGCTGAGAGGGTGTATCACACACTGATCACTAGCTCCAGCAATATTTTTGTTAAGTGTTTATCAAGAGAAATCCCATTAGCAATTCACAGCAAAAAAATTGTCCTTGATAGCAATCCACATCCATTAGGTGCCCATCATCTAAAAGCAATAATTAAATTTCTTCCTTTCCAATCTTTCAGATGTAATTTTATTTGCTTTGTGATGTATGGAAGAACAAAATATGAATTGGCATATCATCAATAATATAATGCAGTATCTGCAAGAGGCACAAAGTTGAGGATAAGGTCATTGGAGTATACGCCTAGACTATATGTTCCAAGTACCAATGTGGGGCCTGAACCCACAACCTTCTGATTCAAGTTAAGAGTGATACCTCTGAAGCAAAATGGTCCATCTCTAAAATATGTTTAAGAAAACATATTTTAGAGATGGAACAAGATCCAGCAATGAGCATGATATGGTCCAATAGGACACCAACCTTGTGCAACATGAGGCTCAGCCTGAGCGAGCAACTTAGATGGATGGAATCAGAGCCACATAGGATCCAGAGAAAAACTAGCAGAGCTGGGAAGACCAGCAAGAAGTGCATTAGCTCAGTGGTTAGAGCATTCGCCTTACTAGCGAAAGACCTGCGTTTGATTCTAGGCAGGGTGAAACCTTGGGCAAGTTTCCTTACTCCACATGCCTAATAATAGTCCCTCAAAAAAAAATTAGTAATTTCAATCCACAACTGTTTGTTGGATACTGCCGTGCACAATTGGCTGCCACGTTTCACCCACATATATACAGTCAATTCACTTTACAGTATATTCTGTGAAGTGCTTTTAGACATCCAGAAGACATGAAAAGTGCTATATCAAATGCAAAGATTATTAATACTTGTAGAAAAATCAAGGTAGGAGGTGATCGAAACCAAATGATAAAATACAGATTTCTGTTACTGCTCCATCCAGGGTTGAGGGCACACACTAAAGTCCATCGAACTACAAGTGTCTGGGTTTGAAACTAGTATCTGCTTTTGCTTTCCATTTATAGTGTCTTCTATTAAAGTAGTAAAGCGTTAACAATGAGGTTACACACACAAAAAACATTTTGTAGGTCAAGCAAATTAATCAGGAAGTGACCAGTGCCTTTGGCTATGCAAATAGATGAGCTCAGGTTCCCAGAGCTCCATCTGGAAGTGTTCGATAGCTGTTATTGTTTGTTGTTGTTGTAGCTGATGCAAGCATATTGTCAAATGACAGAATAAAGTGACATAAACTAGAGGAGGAGCTGTCAGGGTACAAATTTACTCACTGTTTCCTGGTCATTAAATAACCACAACAGTGGTGAGCAAAACCTAAAACAGACGAATTGAAGATTCTCCAGTGAACAATACAATCCTTAGTTCCCCCTCATCTGCTCCATGTAAATATTACAACTGTATAGGGCTTTGGTGAGATCGCACCTAGAGTATTGTGTGTAGTTTTGGTCTCCATATTTAAAAAAGGACATACTTGCCTTAGAGGGGGTGCAGTGTAGATTCACTAGGTTAGTTCCTGGGATGAGGGGACTGACCTATGAAGAAGGTTGAATAAACTTGGGCTGTACTCTCTAGAGTACAGAAGAATTAGGGGGGATTTTATTGAAACATATAAGATTCTTAAAGGGATAGATAAAGTAGACACTGAGGGACTGTTTCCCCTATTAGGAGAATCTATAACAGTCTTAAAATTAAGAGTCAGCCTTTTAGAACAGAGTTGAGGAAACATTTCTTCACTCAGAGGGCTGTGGATGCTCAGTCCCTGAACATTTTCAAGGCTGAGACTGATAGATGTTTTAAAAATAGAGGGATTAGGGGATATGGGGATGGGGCAGGTAATTAGAGTTAGGTCAGAAGATCAGCCATGATCTTATTGAATGGCGCGGCAGGCTCGAAAGGCCGAATGGCCTACTCCTGCTCCTAATTCTTATAGTCTTATTACTGCTTGAACCCTTATAATTACCTCTCGCTCACTCTCTTTACTCTGGACACACTATAATAAAATAATAATAATCCTTGAATTTGATATAGCGTCTTATCATGTCATTGAGAGCACTTCACAGGAAATACTGTAAAGTGGATTGATCATGTATTTTTTGGGTGAAATGCAGCAGCCAATTGGACACAGCAGTGTTCTACAAACAGTTATAGATTGAGTGTTCATCATAGATTGGATTTCCTCGAATCCAAAATTGAGAAAATCCGCTCTGCGGTTTCCTCCCCTCACCACTCCTCCACCTCAGCGCCTCATCAGCTACCTCAACCCCTACTCACCCCCCATTTCACACTTTCAACCCCACCACCCCGCTTTCAATCACAAAAACAATCACCTCCATGAAACCCACCACGTGCTCATTGGACCCCATCCCCACCCCCCTCCTCCGCACCCAGCTCCATTTGTTAGCCCCACTCATTTCTGACACCATTAACCTTTCCCTCTCCTCAGGAACCGTCCCTACCTCCCTTAAAACAGCCACCATCACCCCTATCCTGAAGAAACCCTCCCTTGATGCGTCACAACCATCAAGTTATCGACCCATCTCCAACCTCCCGTTTCTATCCAAGGTCCTTGAAAGAGTGGTTGCCTCCCAGCTCCGCTCTTTCCTTTCAACTCACTCACTTCTTGAACCCCTCCAATCAGGTTTCCGCCCTATCCACAGCACAGAAACTGCCCTGGTCAAGGTCACAAATGACATCCTAACCGCCTGTGACCAGGGCTCCCTCTGCCTCCTCGTCCTCCTTGACCTGTCTGCTGCGTTCGACACAGTCGATCACACCATCCTCCTTCAACGTCTTTCCTCCCACCTCAACCTTCAAGGCACAATCCTTGACTGGTTCCACTCTTATTTGACCCATCGTTTACATTTTGTTTCTTCCAATGGCTTTTCTTCAAACCCCCGCATAGTTTCCCACGGCGTCCCTCAGGGTTCTGTCCTCGGTCCCCTTCTTTTCACCCTTTACACGCTCCCCCTGGGCGACGTCATCCGCAGACATGGGGTAAATTTCAACATGTATGCGGATGACACCCAGTTGTACCTTTCTGCCTCATCCCTCAACCCCCAGACGATCGATGTTCTAACAGCATGTCTGTCCGACATCGAATCGTGGACGAGGGACAACTTTTTGCAATTGAACGTGAGTAAGACCGAGGCCCTCCTGATTGGCTCAAGCCAGCGCCTCCGCACATCGGGCGCTGCCAGCCTCAACATCCAAGGCTGTACTCTCCACCTCACAAAGCCAATCAGGAACCTTGGCATCATGTTCGATCAAAAACTTTCCTTCCTCCCCCACATCCGCGCCTTGACTGGCACCGCCTATTTCCATCTGCGCAACATTGCCAAGCTCCGCAACTATCTTACCCCCCGCGCTGCCGAAACACTCGTGCACGCGTACATCACCTCACGGCTGGATTACGGAAATTCTCTCCTTATCGGCCTCCCCAGTTCCTCCATTCATAGGCTGCAGGCCATCCAAAACTCTGCAGCCCGTGTACTATCGCGCACCCGCCTCCGTGACCACATAACCCCCACCCTCGCCCGTCTCCACTGGCTCCCCATCCTCCAGAGGATCGAATTTAAGATCCTCGTCCTCACCTACAAGGCCTTGCACGGCCTTGCCCCATCCTACCTAGCCGATCTACTCTCCCCCTACACGCCCACCCGGACCCTCCGTTCAACAGGACTTGGCCTGCTCCAAGCCCCCCGCCCGAACCGCACCACCATAGGAGGCCGGGCCTTCAGTTTCTCTGCTCCCACCTTATGGAATGCCATCCCTCAATCCCTCCGTTTCGCCTCTTCCCTTTCCTCTTTCAAGTCCGATTTGAAGACTTTCTTCTTCGATCATGCCTTTTGTTCCACCCCGAACTCTTTTACCTCCCCTTCGTGTTTCACCCCTTCCCAAACACTCCCCTCCCAGCTCGGGTCACACGCCTCTTGTTTAGCGCCTTGGGACGTCCTCCCGACGTGAAAGGCGCTATATAAATGTAAATTGTTGTTGTTGTTGTTGTTGTTGAGTGGCCACATTATTATTATTATTATTATTTTTGAAAGGATTATTTTGCCCTGGGAAACAATCCATGAATCGTCTAACAACCAGGGTCCTACTTACTGCTGGAGAAACAGGGGTGTGGAGTAAGGAAACTTGTCTAAGTTTTCGCTCTGCCCATGAATTGAACCTGGGTTCTCTCACTTGCTATTCCCCAGCAGAGTAGGCCAGGTGATAATCCGCTCTCAGTACTCATTTGTACAGTTTTTTACCTGAGTTGGTTCACTCTCCCTTCATAGACAACCACAAATCAGCAATTCAGAATCATAGCCATTGAGCTCTGCGTTGGACCTATTGCACTATAGCTCAGGAGTGTTAAAATCCTTTGCCCTTACACTGGCTTTAAACAATCCCTCTGGATAAAAGTGGTTTTGAGATATTTGTCATATTGGAATCAAGCATGGACAATGTAGTTTGAGAGACTCATGACAGTAGCTCCATTAACCACGGAAAACCATTACCTTTCATTACTCATATTTTAGCATCGATGATATGTTCTTCTTTGCTATGAACCTATTTGATGTAGATGGCAGGGTCTGTTCAGGTGCTATAGGTTTGACATCAGCCAGAGTGGGCTGTCAATCATACCTGTATGACTTACAGGTTTGACTAAGAGCAATACTGCAGGCAAACCTAGCTTCCGACCTAATTTACTGCATGATCAGTCCTCTGAACATAAAACCATAAGAATTGTAGATGAAAGAAGATCACAGTCCATTCAGTTCACCTTCAATCATCCTGGGAGTCATGTGCCTAGCTATCTACTGTAACCCAAGATATGTTTTCCTAAAAGAAACCCATCAGATTGGCTTTTAAAAGAATCAACACTTTCTGCTTCCATCATCTTCCCAAGGAGCCTGTTCCATATATTTATAACTCACTCACTAAAATAGTACTTCCTCAGATTTGTTTTGAATTTACTCCCACTTCAATCACAGACCTTGTCCTCTGGTTCTTGTGTAAAGATAAAACAACTTATCATAGCCTTCATTATCTAGTCCCTTTAGAAGCTTAAAGAACGCAATTATATTGTCTCTCGTCCTTTGCTTTTCCAATGTGAACAAGCCCAGTTTTATTTAATCGCTCCTATAGTCAGTTCCTTCATCTCCTCAATCATTCTGGTAGACTTTTCTGTATTCCCTCTGGTGACTGATCATTGTGCAACGCGAAAGCGTTCGAGTTAACTGCAGTGAAAATAAAAACAATAAATTACAAATTATTGATTCCTTAATGGCCTGTGCTCTGTGAAGTGTTCCTGAACGTTTCTGAAAAGCTAGCTCATTGAAGCTATAGAACATCAGACTATTAACGGTGCTTTATGGAAATTGATTTACATGTACTAAAGACAGTCACAACTCATCAGCACCTACTTATTGGTATTTCTTTCACACACACACTGGAGCAATATCCTTCACACATCAGCTTTCCGTTAGTCAGGTTCTTCCATAAGGAAAATCCCATGTCAATTTTACAGATCTTCCAAAAGCTCCCCAAACAAATGCACTGAAAAACCTTGCAATCCCTCACCATATTCACCTGTTCAAGAAGAGTGGAAACATAGGAAATCAGGAACAGCAAGAAACCATTCAGCTATTGAGTTTGCAACACAAGTTTATCAGATCTTGTCAGATCTTTCAATACCATTGCTCTGCACTTTCACCAATCTAGAACATCTATTATTCCAAAGTTGAATGAAAGGTATCAAATGAGACAATGCTCATTTCAGATCAGGGACTCGACTGAGGAATAGCCTTGAGGCACAAATCACTGGATGTGAACAAGACATAAAATACTACAGATGCTGGGAATCTGAAACAAAAACAAAAGTTGCTGGGGAAACTCAGCAGGTCAGGCAGCATCCATGGAGAAAGGAAAAAGAGTCAACGTTTTGCGTCTATAACTCTTCGTCAGAACTGGCGGAGTTCCGAAACGTTGACTCTTTTTCCTTTCTCCATGGATGCTGCCTAACCTGCTGAGTTTTCCCAGCAACTTTTGTTTTTGTTTCACTGGATGTGAATTCGGATGTATGACAGATGAAGCAATTATGAACCACTCAGTGGGAAAATCACACACCACACCCTTCACATTTGTGAATGATTACTTCTTTAAACCCTTCGTAATACTTTAATGCTGGTACATCAGAATGAAGGAGCCAATAGTGAGGCAAATGCCATTGCTGACAGACACACATACAGATTTATATCTTATTTTCCCAAACTGCTTTTTTGTTTGTTAAAAAATGTACCTAAACAATGTTAAGCCTGATCTTGTGAGAATGTATTTTTACAATGTGAATCAAGATGACAAACTATTACTTCACGTCCTGCTAGACTTTATAAATACTAAATGACCCAGTTACTGTATTAAGCACCTCACTGCAGCTTGTCTTCCATTTTATCAGGGGTCCCTTGTGGAGAGGTGCTTCCATGAAGTGTGGCAATAATAATAATAATCTTGATTTTGATACTACTGCACATCTCATGTTGGGAGAATGTCTCAAAGCATTTCAGAGGATTTACTGTACAGAGTAGTAACTGTGTATCCTTTAAGCCCCTGGAACCTAGGTGTCCTGTTCAATCCTCAACTGATTTTCCTCTCCCACATCCAAGCCATGCCCTGCTGTGCCTTCCTTCACCATCTCAACATTGCCCAACACCGCCACTACCACACCCCTCGGGCCATTGAAACTCTCATCCAATGCCTTCATCATGTCCGGGTTAGACTATGCTAATGACCTGATTGTTGGCCCTCCCAACTCCTCCCTCCATAGGCTGCAGATCATCCAGAACTATGTAGCCCATGTGTCCTCTCCAGCACCAAGCTCCATGGCCCTATTTCCCCCATTTTCGCCCGACTCCATTGACTCCCCATCAACCAGAGGATCCAAGATCCTGGTCCTTAACTTTAATGCCCTCCATGGCCTTGCCCCACCCTACCTTTGCAACCTCCTAACCCCCTGCCAACCTGCCTGTTGCCTCCGCTCAGTGGGATCCGACCTGCTGCATGCATCCCACCCTGTCTGACCCACCATTGGGCGAGCCTTCGACCACTCTGCCCCCAACTTCTGGAACTCCATCCAACTTGGGTCTGAAACACTAACTATCCAGCACCTTGGGACATCCTCCCGACATGAAAGGCGCTATACAAATGTAATGTTGTTGTTGTTTCACTGCACAAAATATCAGCTTGGCTCAGTTGGTAGCATTCTTACCTCTGGGTTAGAAGAATGTGGGTTCAAAACCCCACATCAAAACTTTGAACATACAGTCCAGGCTGATAATGCAATACAATACTGTAGGAGTGTTATATTATTACAGATGCTGTCTTTGAGGTGGGATATAAAACCCAAGTCCCCAAATCATCGTTCAGGTTGGCATTAAAGATCCCTGTTTCCTGGACAACAACCAACGATGCACCAGACAAAAGTGATTATTCACTTTATGGCTATTTGTGGGCAAGCTGGCTGCAGCGTTCGCCTGCAAACCAAACAATCACTACAATCTTTAGTAAAATCTTGTGAAGAGCTTTGAGCCATTTTGATGATGCAATAATGCAAAGATTGCGGCAAGAGGATTGAAGCGTTTTGTCAAGTTCTTGTTATCAACAGAATTGAAGATCCTAAAACATCTGTTGCATGTGATAGATTATTTATTTGTCTGCCTGGATCTCGGTAGATTCAGGTGACAGAAGGAAATTGAACATCTGTGCTCATTAGTTATTTCGTAAATGGGAGAATTGGAATTTTTAAATGATATTTGTTTGTTGACAACAAATTTGCATTTATGTAGCACATTGGGACGCAACTCAAGTGTTCACCCCAGGGCACTGAACACTTGAGTTGGGGGTGGAAGCCAAGTGGGGTGGGGAGAAAAGATAACCAAAGATGCCGGTTGAAGAGGAAGTCTTGAGGGAGCACTTGGAAACAGGCAAAGGAATGGATAAGTTATAGGGACTCCGGAAATATAATTCCAGAGAGTGGGAGTAGATAGGCTGAAATCCCAATTGCCGATGGTAAGGAAAAATAGCGCAGGGGATGTGTGGCAGGCTAGTGTCACAGAGATAGGGTCACAGAGGCATGATGTATGTCATGGAAATAGTTTGTTCCTAAATTATTAGCAGAAACTGTATGGTAGAAGAAATGTTTTCAATCATAGCTCCTTCATGCAGGGCGTCAGTCTGAGCACCATTAAACAAGGTTAAAAGTGAAGTGCAGAGCTGAGCAGGAACAGAAGAGAAATAAAACATACAACACACTACCTAAACAAGGATAAATTAGTTTGGGTGCAGAAGCCTACATAAAACCAAGCAAAAAGGATTGGAATATTGGGAGCTGAGAATAATAGTCATGTAAAACTAGCACTTACAGCTCAATGAACTCAATTCACCTAAAGATACAGTCATTACACTTCATAGTAAAAATGCAATTTACCACTTTGTGGCATTTCAATAAAATAACAAATTTACAATGCGTCTTTCACATCAGAAAGATACATATTAATAATCCTTCCATTTGATATAGCACTTTTCACATCTTCTAAATGTCTCAAAGCGTTTCACAGAATATGCTGTAAAGTGAATTGACTGTATATTTGTTAGCAAAACGCAGCAGTCAATTGCGCACAGCAGTGTCCCACAAACTGTCATGGATTGAAATAACCAATTTTATTTTTGTTCTTTTTTGAGGGATTATTATTAGGCATGTGGAGTGAGGAAACTTGCCCAAGGTTTAGCCTGGATTCAAAAACAGGTCTCACGCTTGTAAGTCGAGTGCTCTAACTACTGAGCTACAGGATATATCAAGGCACTGTCCTGCATGCAGCCCTCTAATAAGGTGTATCAAATGTAAGGATTACTATTGATGTAGCACTATGATCTGCATTACCCCAGATAATGTCTATGTTGACTCTGGTAAAGTACAAAACAATTTCTATTCTGTGGCTAACCCCAGTAAGAACTCCTACTATTTCTCCCAGGAATTATCATTACAGGAAGCCTTCTATTTTTCTTTACGGATAATTTGGATGTGGTAGTGCTGATTGTGATTTAAAGTTATTATCTAATTGTAATTAGTTATTTGGACACACAGAGTCAGTTCCGCTCCAAGGAAACCCCAGTTACCTCCACTCAAAGATGAACGCTGTATGTTTCACCCAGTGCAAAAACTGATAAACTCTCAGACTAGTGCACCATACACAACAACAACATTACATCATTTGGACCTGATTGATGTAATTGGGTTTTACCAGATTGGTAACTGTTTGCATTGTTTTGTTTCCATATTCATATTAGCAGAAAAGGAGGTCCAATTATCGTTTTCTTTAAAAATGGCAACTAACTCTTAAACTCTTTCATCACTTAAGGCATGAAGATTGAACTACTTTGAAACCTGGAACATTTCCATCTTTTTTAAATGAATCAATCCGGAGATGGTTTGGGGAGCAAGGGAATTGACCATTCCCGTCTGGGTAGAAAGCAGTATTTGAGATTCAATTGTACTGAATCAAAGCAGAACCATTAAAGTGATCTGATCTATGCTGTACTCCTACACTAATCATAGTCCTAATCGCTAGATACTTTATTAGCAGTGCCAGATACCAGGAAATAAATTCAACATAATTTTTACAATATAATGATTTCATCAATATAATTCCAACAAGGCAATGTGTATTAAATCAACAAGAAATTATGATCCAGAATAACCCAATTTAAGATGTTGGCAAACGGGAAAGAGATGAAGGGAGGAATAACAGACTGTAGTCATATTACGATAAAGGATTCAGACAAGAGCGATCTTTTTTTAATTACTCAATTTCAGGCAATTGGTAGCCTTAATGTACATTACAGTAAAATGGCAAATGTTAATATGCAAAAAGGTCTGTCTGCAAGCTTTGTGAGGAATCATCTAACATTCATCAACGGAAGCAAGGTAGGAAACTGATAAGCCCCAAAGTGCAGAATGTCACAGACATTGGCAGTTCATTTGTATACAGAACACAATTTCAACACTGGCACTGAGTCACATTTATAACTTACTGCAGTGCTTACTTTGCGATTCCCTCCAATACAGTTTACTGTTCCAAAAATTAAAGGAAGATTAATAATAATATGAACAGTAATTCTTGCATTTGATATAGTGCCTGATCACAACTTTGAGATGTCTCAAAGCACTTCACAAAATATACTGTAAAATAGTGACTGTATATTGTCGGCGCCACGTGGCAGCTAATTGCGCACAGCAGTGTCTCACAAACTGTCATGGATTGAGTGACCAAATTATCATTAATTTTGTGAAAAGTATCATTACCACCAGAAATGCGATCTGCCAATCAATTAACAATTAGATTCCTACCCATTGCGAGGTTAACAGAGGCGTGTGGAGTACAAAACCTTGCCCAATTTGGAGCTGCTATTGGGAAAATATAAAGAAAATGTAAAGTTCTGGATAATAATGTCAGTATTATTTCGCTTTGAAATCTAGTATTTGACTTGGAAACCATGAAACATCACTGCAAGCCAAAGCCCAAATGTTGGGTGATTTCAGCTGAATAATTAAAGCAGGGCTGCAAGACTATAGCGTGCAAAATACATGGAACATCATAAAAAATCATAAATTTCAGCACAGCAGGCCATTTGATCCATCGTTCCAATGCTATAGCAGCTCCCCGCTGAAGATATCCACTCTCATCTACTTGTACCTTTATTTCACCGCTCGTTCCCCAACGCCTTTTATACCTAGATTCTTAAATGTCTAGCTAATGCCTTTTGAATCTGCCTCTCCCACTCACTGTAATATATTCCACATCCTAATAAGCCTTGGTGTCATATAGGTTTTTTTCTACAGCCCCTACAGGTTTCCAGCAAGAATCTTGATTTCCCAGCACCTCCCCCACTCCATTCAAATTTACAAACTGATGGAAATAATCTTTCACTAAATCCTTTGAAATAATTTAAAACATTTTTAGTTATGCTTTTAACCTTTTCTAGCCTCCTTTTTTTTTTTGGGGGGGGGGGAGGAGGAGGAGGTAAGCAGGGATTCCTTTGATCTGAATTGGCTCCAAGATGACAATGCTTTGCAATGGAATATGGACTCGAGTCAATTCTTTGTAGCAGTGCTGGTAGTCTTGTTCCTGAACCAGGCACATGACAGACTCATTGGCAGGACATGGAAGGGCAATTCCTGTTCGCCCTGCAAGCCGAAGCCCTAACGTTGGGTGAGTTCAGCTGACTAAGTTGTGGGAAGCCTGTCAAACAGTGTCTTCAAAGTCAGGCTATCTGTTTTTAGCTGGTTGAACTCCAGTATGCCCAAGCCTTGGCTCTCGTAACCTGCACCTAATACTCCACGGAAATAGGTAAACAGTGTGCACCCATCCAGGGAAATTTCTATGTGTAGATCGCAAACATATGAGGAACCCAGTCTGGTTTAGATATGAAGATTCATTGATAAAAAATGTATTTAAAAACAGTCGATTGTAAACCATTACCTAATTTCTCCCAGGTGTGAGTTAAATATCCCCTTGGCCCTGCGGAAAATGCAAGATTAACAGCTGTTGCCCACTGCTTGATTTCTCAAACAAAGGCACCTCATAAAAGGGTCATCTGTAAAATCACAGAAGTCAAATATTCCTAAGAACAAGAATTAATTCTTTACTCAGGTTATGAGTAAAGGTTATAACTCAGGTTATGCATAACCCATGAGTTACATTTTAGAAAGGGAATAGCTCCCTGTAGTCTTACAAATGCATTAGGTAATGAATGCCCAAAGCAAAAATGAAAATAAATGATTTGAAACATCAACAGGTGGGAAACATCGCACTTGGGCATGGTGGACTTTTTCTTAAATTAAAAATAATAATAATCCTTGCGTTTGATATAGCGCTTTTCACATCTTCTAGATGTCTCAAAGTGCTTCACAGAATATACTGAAAAGTGAATTGACTGTATATATGTGGGCAAAATACTACATAATACTACTTCAAAGACCCAGATTTTGTACTATGATCCTACCCACAGTCATAAATGGTCACATTTTCAATTATTTAAGATTGCTATTTGAAAAAATATGGACTTTCACAGTGCTTGCAACTTGCATTTGTATTCTACACGTATGTATACCAGAACGGAGATTCTCCCATTGCCCTGGCAAAGTTATTGTGAGTCATTTATTTCATGGATGTTTTGGGAGCTTAGCTATGCACAGTGGCTGCCTTGTTTGCCTACAAAATACATCATTGCTACTCTTTACAGTAAATCCTGTAAATCCTCTCCTTCTCTCCCTCCATCTCTAAACACAAAATAGAACACACACACCAAAAACAAAATCTAGAGATTTATTCTCCTCCATTTCTTGCTTGAAAGTAGCATGTAATGTCCACGTGTAAATGAGATCTATTACAATAGAAAAGAGAGACAGACAGTCAGACTGTCTGTCTCTCTCTCTGTCTGTTCTATTATCACTGCTTCTATGTGTGTGTCTAGTCAGACACACACAGCAGTGATAATCTGGCTTCTAACTCTCTCACACACAAAAATAACACTTACAGCCACAAAATGCCACTTATTTTTATGTAGTCTGAAGTCTGAATTAATGTCCTTCGCCATTGGCAAGCTCTCCTTTGCTATGCAAAAAGTGACAGCGTTCGTGATACTTTGCCACTTTTTGTCCTCTCTCTGGTACAATGTTCTCCTCTTAAATAAAGCAGGAATTGTTTGAGCTGCACTGGCCCCACTACCTGTCGCTTTCTCCGAAGCGCTGGTTCGACTTCGTTCTGTTGTCGACAATGATTTTGCTCTGAGGGCAGCGTGCTGGGCGGGGTGATGCTGCTTAATGTGATGTCGCACGCTGCTCGTGCTCGAATCAGATGTCTTAACCAAGACCTTGCAAACTGTACATCTATACACACCATTACTGACTGCATTGTTTTCAAAGTAGTCCCATACGGAGCTTCTTTTCCCCATGATGAGAAAGGTAAATTTTCAAACTACAATTTTCAGCGATGCCACTTTGTTAAGACGCCACGACTCACGTCGAGTATACACAGTAAAGTGTGCGCGCGCGCATCGGATGTGCGCACCTGTTAATTGTGCGCGCGCACCGAATGTACGCGCATTCCATGCTCTAAGTCTAGGAGGTTGCAATGCCGGCGACAAGGTAAGCTGGAAAAGATCGCATTACACTGATAATACCAACAATATTGATATATTGCCAGGAACGATATTAAAAATATAACAATGTATATTTTTAAAATCGAATCTCTCGATATAACGTTTTTTTTAGAATCACCATATCGGCATACCGATCTGAAAATCATATCGGGTTTAATCGAAAAACCGATACATCGCCGTTCCCTACTGCTGTGATATATTTTTTTAAAGATGGCTATAATTCCAGATAGAATAACTTGTCAGATAGTCTCGCTTACAAGTGTCTCATGAGATTTTACGCTATAGTCATTAAATAGTCATTACTATGATGTTGCATCAGTGTACATTAGACATTATTTTGAATGACACTACTAAGTAAGGATTATCCAGAGTGCAGTTTGGTCCAGACTATTTGTAGTGTTCATTGGGTGAGTGTTAAACTATTGTAAGAATATTGTAACAAGGCCTATACATTACAATCCATTTTTTCATACTGAATAATCCTTGAAAATATGTTAGGCTATATAAAGCCAACAATGACATTAATAACTTGGGTTCACAAATCACTCAATCATTTAGGATCCGGTTTTCTAAACAGGTTACACGTGCATATTTACCACAGCACATTTACCACACATTTACGGGATAAATGTCCAGCATAACAAATTTAAATGTGTTCAGCACAATTTCACCACTATGGTATGTAATGAATAAAAACATTATACTTATAATGGGATGACATGGGACAAACACGTATGCATGGGAGTGTATAAAGGGACGACATTGTGACAAATGTTGATCTAAAATTAAGGCACATTGGTGCAATGCTGGAGAATTGTACATTGCTCAGCATACATACAGCTTTCCTTGTTCCTCAAAATTTTAATGCATGCCTTGGGCACTTCCCACACTCAACTGTATTACCAGCCTGTGAAACACATCCTCAGTTCTAAGTAACAGGAGGAGATCCCAAAAGTGTTTGCTAGGGAACATAACAAATGCTTGTATGCCAAGTTTAATATTTTCAATGTTAAAAAAGTCTGATACAGACAATAGAAAAAAAAATCAACGAATAGGGAATAGGCAGGAAGAATTTGTTTGTGGAAACTGCTGCATTTGACGACTGAGGAATATTGTAGTAATTTATCAATTTAAATCAATGTCTACAAACAAACAGGAGTATAATTAAACAGAGCTGAAGCTGGGCTTTTCATCATCATATGAAGACTATATGAGGAGTCTGCACATCAACAGCTTGCATTTATATAGCACCCGTCATGTGGAATAGAGTCTCTGAATGCTGTACGGTGGTGGGATTGGATACTGAGCTAGGGATAAAGGGGAAGTGACTATATTAGCGGTCGAAGAGGTTGATCGTCAAGTAGGAGAGATTTAAAAATGGATAAAGAGGGTGGGCAAATATGGCTTCCTCCATTAATGGGGTCCACGATTCTCGATATTTAAAGAGAGTAACTGCACCAATACCAAACGAGAGAAAGAATAAGATGCACTTACATTACTACAGCAAGTCTGCTCCGTCTATTACCTAACACCACGAAGGAGCCTGAAGTTCTTCACAGAAGAACCCTGGAAGTAAAAACATTTTTATTAACTGTTTTTTAAATTCAAATACAAAATTCATAGAATGTTAGTTACAACACACAAACAGGCCATTTGGGCAAGAAGACAGAGCTGATAATTTTACCAGCCAATGTATTAGTCGCTTGACCATTTGAATGCACTCTAATATACCTCCTCTTCAAACATGTAATTCCCTTTCACTGACTCAGTTTCAAATACAGTTTGTGGCAAGGCAAGTCCACATTTCAACCACACACTGTGGAAAGATGTATTTGCTAACCTTTCCTTTAATACCTATTGTGACTATCTCACAGATTAATACCCTCTCATTATCGACTTGTGAAAATCTATCATGACAACTCTTCATACTTTGGACACCCCTTCCTATTACTCCGAAACAGCGTTGGGGTGCACTAGTTTGAGTTTTCATTTCTTTCCACTCAGCCCAGTGTGACAAGAACAGCCAGTGTTCTCTGCACTTTCCATTTCCACTGGTACATAAATAGGGCAGATGGCCAGTACACTGCTGCAGTCCTTTCCAATAATAATACTTGCAGTTGATATAGCACTTTTCATGTCTTCTAGATGTATTAAAGTGTTTCACAGAATGTACTGGAAAGTAAATATAACATCTTTTAAGAGAGAAATAGTTAGATGGTTGGGGAAGACAGGTTTGCAGGGCTATGGGCAGATAGTGGGAGAGTGGGATTGATTTTGACAGCTCTTTTCAAAGATCTGGCACTGACACGATGGGCCAAATGGCCTCCTTTTGTGCTGCATAATTCTATGATACTATGATTCTATGATACCAAAAACTCTACAAACATGTGTACACACAGCCCAGTCCTATTTCCTTCATTCCCTTTTTTTTCCATCTAGTCTGCCAGGCTTTGTCATCCAACTAAAGGTGCAAAAATGGCTTTAATGTGCTTTCAACAGACCCTTCTATTGCAGTGCATGTTTAGAGCTACAGTCTTGTTAAGGTTCTCATTCAACATCCTTCTCCCATACCACCTCAAGGACTACCCTGATCTCAGTGGCATAAGTGAGGGCATAAATCTGGTCAATTAGAAGAAAAGCAAGCTGCAATATGGAAGATTGTTTATATCACACCCTGTGCTTATTCGTTGGACTTTGAGCCAAATAATAGTCGCATTTATTTCTAAGCCACTCTATTTTTCAAAGCACTTGAAGATGTTTATTTTACGTGAAAGACACTATATTGGGAAAAAAAAGTGATTATTTACTACAATTGATCTTTTTTGGAATCACAAGTGGAGCCATAGATAAGGAGGGTCTCATTGAAAGTATTAGAATAGAGCCCTGCCACAGGTCATAGAAATTTACAGCATTTGGCATCATCGAGTCTGCACTAGCTCTAAGAGCAAATTGTATCTTCAATCTTACTGCCACACTCTATCCTCATACCCCACAAGACTCCAATAGATCAGAAGCGAGGTGAACTGGAGGCAAACATAATTTGCTCCCATCCCCCCTATCCCATGTAATTCCTTTCACCCCTTCCCTCCCACCCAAGAAACAGAACTGTTTTACTAACAGGAGAAGCAAACTACAAATACTCTAAGTTGCAGTCCTAATGGGGTTGTGAGCATAAAACTCTTGAAGTACGAGGTAAAAAGTTGCATTACCTTTAATTAAAATACATTAATGTCATTATGTTCCATTTAGTACAACATTCTGTTCCACTTACGGTATTCATTCTCCAATCAGCCCCTGCTTTCAGTGACATGCCTAATTGGCATAAGTTACACTGTGCAGAGGAGTGCAATGAACAGCAGTGTTGCTGTTTCAAAGCTCTCAATGTGTCTCACACTGAAGACACAAAGCTTTGAGAACATCCAGGGCCATAGCTCTGAATAAAGCATAAATTAATCTGTTTTTCGGTGAATTGGGGTGAGATGCTTCAATAAGCACATCAGCCAGTAATCTTAGATAGGGTTTATATTGCGCAGGGAGCGCTGAAATTGGTTGCGGACAGTTAAGATCAAGCAGGGAATTTTTCTACAAAGATCACAAAATACAGAAATACAGAGCAGAATTTCAAAATTCACACAAAACCTTTGAAAAAATGCCCCCAAATTAATGTACTAACCCACATTTCGCAAAGAAATACAGTACTGAACATTTGACAGACTGTGCTGACGGGTGTAAACCGGAGAAAAGGAATAATCTCAGTTCGGAGGGATTTTCAGATTGCTGCCTACATCATTGACTGATGGCTTGTTAACAGCTTGTTTATGACAAATCCTTTGAGGCATTAGCCTGGCAGTCAGGTGCACTGAATCAGAAGGTTGCAGGTTCACGTCCCATGTCAGGATTTTGAGATGATAGTCGAGGCTAACATTCCAATATAATGCTGTGATATTATGTTTTAACCAAGGTACCTGAATCAGGTGGACGTTAAAGACGCATGGCGCTTCTGGATGAGAAAAGATTGAACTTTCCTCTGATGCTTAGCCAACAATCCTACAGATACAATTGGTCATTCACTTTGTGGCAGTCTGTGATATATTACTGTGTGAAAATTAGCTACTATATTTGCCTACACATAAACAGTCCCCTTACAGTAAAATTGCATATAGGGCTTTGGGATTTTTTGATGATTGATAAGGCACTGTACCAAATGCAACAATTATTATTGTATAAAGAAGTGTAAAAATTGCTCTTCAAGTTGAGTTCAGCTGTATCTGTCATAACACAATCCTTTCTAGGTTTAGACAAAATATTACAGATGCTGGGAATCTGAAACAAAAGTTGCTGGGGAAACTCAGCAGATCAGGCAGCATCCATGGAGAAAGGAAACAGAGTCAACGTTTCGGATCTACAACCCTTCGTCAGAATTGGGGCTTGTTTGGAGGGAGAGGTTTCTTAAGGACGTTAAAGGGGGAGAGGCAGGACATGGAAGACAAATGAGACAAAGAAGACAAAGGAAAAAGAAAAAAGAGTGTGTTAACTGATGGGTTGAATATATGATAACAACTTCAGGGGGAGAAACAGATGATTTCAACATTGATTTCAGCCATTTCAGGCCGTAGGAGTTTCCCCCCTCCCCCCAACACAATCATAACTCCAGAAACCCCTTGCCTCTCTGGTGTTTTGTTTGTTCTATCACCATTAAACACCTTTTCTCCCCAGTTTTGTTTAAACCCACCCCCAATCTGTTTCTCCATGGATGCTGCCTGACCTGCTGAGTTTCCCCAGCAACTTTTGTTTTTCTTCCAAGGTTTAGCTTCAGTTTCATTTCAACCTCAGCTGTAGCATTAAGAAAATCCTTGGCCACATCGAGCTTCACACGTACTAAACAACTTTTATTGGTCGGCCAGATGCCTTCAGATACAAGTGGAAATCTATCACCATATTTAAGAATATCCAAACCAGCTACAGTCCTGCATACATGTGACAACCTTCACACAGAAAATGTTCTGTGTCCGGAATCGAGTATGTGCAGGTTGGAGAGAACCAAGACTTAGCAACCCCAGAATGTGCATTGCTGGAATTTAACCAGGTAAAACCATTGAAATTACTGTATGGCAAGATTTTCCCCTGCCTGTCCGGTTTGGTTCATGTACTTAATGGTCCAAAGGTTAACATAAAGAACAATACTTCCCCAGTTTGCAAAGATTTCTTTCCAACAAATTCACTCGACTATTAAGCTATGATCCTACAAATGGGTCACACGTTACTTGTAGCATTTGCAAACTATTGCAGATAAAGTAAACCTCAACTAAAGCGTCTCATTTATAAGCTTTGGTACTGAACTATTATGAGAAGAAAAATTACCTTCATCAGAGTTTGGAGCCAGACATGAGCTAAATTACACCGATTATATGTTTGGAAAACATATGAACGCTGGACAACAAATAAATCTTATTAATTATGTTACGTATCAATTGCATTTGATGCTTTGAAATCAACTACAAACTGATGTAATGTGACTAACCTTTCATCAAGTCAAATGTTTCCTAATATTCATAATTAGTATTGGTATAATATAGTATTAGTATGATATAATTAGTCATAATAATGGCAGCCCTCATCTACAAGTCACATTCGTCTGATTATTCAGCTATGTGCAGGGAAATGAAAATCATATGTAGGAAAGATAGAGTGGCATTTGTCCATGCAAGGTGCTTTTTTTAAAGCCCAAAAGCCATATTATCTTCCTTCTTATCACATCCAGTAAGAACACTCTCTTTAGCTGATGGCCCTAGAGATGGAGCTGGTGAATTTGAAGTAGACGGGCCAAGTTGCACCCCTGAGATGGATGAAAAACAAAAAGGAAGCACTCTGATCTAGCAGCTGAGGGTGAACCTGAGCAAACTGATGACAGATGAAGAGCAACACAGAAGCAACTATCCTTGTGTCAAGTATGGCTAGTCAATCTCTTGTGGATACTGTCTGAAATAACAGTGAGTGAGTAATACCAACTTCCATTTCATTTATTTGAAGAATTGATTGAGTTTCCTAAGATCTAGAATGAAATCCCCTGCAATGTTGAAAGAAACACAAATGTACATAGCACCTTTCACCTCATTAGTGAGAGCAGCAGAATAATCTCAAATGAGATTAATAATTGATCTTCACCCCCTCTAAATCTCCAGATCCCAACCCCATGCTCAGGTCCAAAGACAGAAGGAATGAGGTCTGATATCAACTGTAATCATTACTAAGAGAATCAATACAGTTTGATGATGAGTGGCGTCATTGCTAGGGAGAAGGAAGGATTGCAGATGAAAGAGTAGAGAGCCCTAGGGACCCTTGAGGGGATGAATATAACAGGGGGGTGAATCACCAATTAAAACATAGATAAGTTCTAGGCAAGCAGTTTAAAGGTACATTTTTTCTCTTTATTTTTATTTTTGCACAGGAAATTAAATTATCTTGACCTGCACAAACACGCAACATTAGATTAGAACATTACCAAACCATTCATTTGCTTATCAATCCCCTTAGAGTACAGTAGACCCTCACCGAACGCGGGGGTTACATTCCTGGAAAACAGCGCACTCGGTAAAATCACATTCAGTAAGCTTAGTAAGTAATAGGAATCCATTACTTACTAAGGGGTTAGGGGAATCCATCCACAGGCTATCCAACCTCAAGCCTCCAGGCACATCCACACCCAACCAAAGCAAGGTACGTACTGAAGCGGGCTACAGCTGGCTGGCCCGCTCGTCACTCTCCCTGATCTCACTGACTCATTGGAGACAATAAAACAACACCTTACACTACCATAGCTTGGCTAAATTATTTTACCTTTGGTCCTGGAAGTGTTAGGAGACTGTGTCTCTCTGCAATGCCATCAGGTTGCTCCGAGGCCGAGGAATCATTGGACTTACGCGGGATCTGGCAGTGTCTCCCAAGTGTGCATTGCACGCAGGGCCGGCATCCTCCCTATTGCGCATGTGTGCGGGGCCAGCCAGCGCGTATACACAAATTTTACTCACGTTACACAAAAAAGTGCCACATTTATTTTGTTGCGTATAGGCGAATCCACACTCGAGAAAGTCGCGTTTGGCAAGGGTTGACTGTACTATGGCAGGAGACAGGAATATTTTTGGTTGGTCCTGAATCTGGGATCAATGGAATTGTTGATTCCAGATTTTAGGATTAAAAACTACAAACACCAAACAGTGATAGAGTAATTGCTGATGAGTGCAGTCACCAATGTAGTGATAGGATCAAGATAAAAATTTTCACATTTACTTCCTTTTGTGAAAGTAGCAATTTAGCTGTAATTTCCCCCATTGATTTTCTTCTCTCCCTCCTGCCTTATCCCTGAAACCCAGAGACACATGCAAAAATTCATTCCGTTACACCAAACGGTATACAGTACTTCTAAATTCCCACACACAATTTTAAGACAAGAGTTTATTTTACATGCTTTTCAATTCACTGTGTTTACGTCTATCCTGCAGATGAGAAATATGCAGAGTTTCCAACAGTTCATTAGGTGCAAAAAGTAACACTGGTTTATGTATACAGTATATATAATTCTGTACTGAGACTATTTGTACAGGAAAACACTACACAAGAAGTATGTGTTAGCTTAATGATTCCTATACCCACCATTGGTCATTTAACCAAGGAGCAGCTGTTCACTCAAGACCAGAATAACTAATCCCCTCTCTCATCTGTATAGCTTGACTCTTAAGTACCTGAACAATCCACACAATAGCTGAAATCTCAAAGCATGAAACGTTTCAATATTTAAATTAATTGTCTCAGGCAGCAAGATTAACATTTTGCAAAAAATGTTTTCATTTCTACCTCGCACCTACCTTAGTCTAATTGTAAATTTCATGAAACCATTTTCAGATTACAAGTTATTTTCTACCAAACAGATGAAATACTAATTCTGTAAAATTCTTAAATCACATAAAGCATTAAGAAGATTAAGATAGGAGGGAAATGTGCTAAAATTCGTGCCTTGTGCTGGAGTCTCATTGAGACCAGTTAATACCCAGAGAATTAGCCTGCCTTTCTTTTTTTTAATCTCTACACAGTACACCTAAGAATAAAAGTGTTCCATCATTGCTTAACAAGTGTGAGTTTTTTCTTAATAATATCAGCCTCGTCACTTCTTACTTTGTCACTTTGCTTTTGCTAGGAAGCTCCCTTTCCAGCAAATCTCACCAACCTCAATAGACCCTATTAGAGAATCACGCAGACTAGGCCTGGAAATGTATGGACATTAAAAGATTACCCTCAGGATATCTGTAATGGAAAAACTAATACTGGCAGAGAACGGGTGCTTCTATATGAATAATCCTAGTCATTTATTATAATATCTAATATCAAGAAAGTCTCAAAGCACTTTCTCTAAAGTGTAGTGACTGTAATTGCAGGCAAGCTCAGCATCCAAATTACATAATATATATAGAATCTTTTCACATCAGAGGAATGTCCCAACACACTTCACAATGTCCCACAAATAGCCATGAAATGAATTAATAATTTTATTGGGGAGATTGTTGGTCAGGACATTAGGAGAAACTCCCTTCCCTTTTTGTATTGTGCCATGGGATCTTTGAAGCCCTCCTGAACTAATTGTTAGAGGGGGCCCTGAATTCATTGTTTCACTCAAACAACAGCACCTCCAACAATTCAGTAACCCTCAGCATTGCACCGTTGTGTCAGCTTGGTTTATATGAGTTCCATGTCCCAATGTGGAGCTTGAATCACAGTTTTATTTAATAATAATAATCTTCCATTTCACGTAGCATCCTATTACATCGTCAAAACACTTTAAAGAACATCACAAGATTTCATTGGGAAAAGAAAGAACAAAGATGTTTCCCAAACCTTACATTTTGTTGTGTGTTTTACTTCCATGAACATTTCATATTGTCTCCCTCACTACAAACTGAATATTCCATGCTATCATCAAGAACCACAGGGTTTTAAGTTATTTTCTACAACGATTGGCACTGAAACAGTATCTTTCACACTAGATATTGTCTCAAAACGTTTCACAGGGATGGAGTAGAAATTGCTTTTCGATTTGATGCTCTCATCACTTGAAGGTATTTTTGACTCCTTCTCCTGATGTAGTTTGACAGTCACCTGTACCAAGTGGTCACTATTCGTATGATCCTAATCCTCTCCTCGCCTGCCCACTGCTGGGTAATCACATTGTTCAATATCCAAATCAGACATCAACACATCTAGGTCACCCACACACAGAATTTTTCCCATGTATGGAATGGAGTACACTCTCTCCGCCAGAAGGGACACAACTTGCTTACTTACTTCAAGAGTGTTAGGCACAGGTTGTTGAGTCCTGTAGCTCAGTGGTTAGAGCATTTGCCTTACAAGCGTGAGACCCATGTTCAAATCCTGGCAGTTCAGGGCAAAACCTTGAGCAAGTTTCCTAACTCCACACCCCTAATAATAATCCCGCCGAAAAAAACCACAATAATAAAATTGATCATTTCAATCCACGACTGTTTGTGGGACACTGCTGTGCGCAATTGGCTGCCAGGTTTAGCCCACAAATATACAGTCAATTCATTTTACAGTATATTCTGTGAAGCAGTTTGAGACGTCTAGAAGATGTGAAAAAGTGCTACATCAAATGCAAGGATTATTATTATTATATTATGTTGGCAGGAACCAAGGCTTGGAGACCCCAGAGTGTGTGTTGGGCTACAACCAGCTAAAGCCACATAGGCTGCCATCCTTACCAATCCATATATGGGCACCAGCAAGAAATTATGGTTGACCATGGTGTATTTTCTACTATCCAATCTAGGGTGCTGAGACCAATTGTAGCATGAGTGAAACCTCTCAGTAAAAGAGGTGGAGATCAGCTAACTCAACACATCCCAAAAAGTTTAACTTCATGTACCTCTGCAGGCCTGTGTCTTCACTTTGTTTGCAAAGTTAATTCACTCTCAGAGCATACAATATTCATATCATTTTATAATTATAATTCAATATATTGCACAAGAGGTTTTGTACTATACACTAAAAGTTATGTAAATGTATGCTGAGGCAAAGCTGGGCCATTACTATTCTGAACTGAGGGCAGCCAGGAACATGCACAATCCACATAAATCTTCATTATTCCTTAACACGTGTGGTTGTAATTGCTGTTCTGGTTCTAACACATTTGGTACTTTGAATATCTTTGCATTATATAGCAGAGTACCTGAAAGATGAGTGAACTTCTTTTTAAAAAAAAGTCCTTTGTAATTCTTATGTAAATGGCACGCTGAGAAGAAGCAGTTATTTAATAAACAAGTGTTTTTTTACTAACAATGGGCTCAATTACAAGCCACTTTGGGATGCAATTGCTCTGCAGCTAAATACTGATTTGCATGTCAAACAGCTAATAACACATAATAACATTACTATTTGAGGGTGGCTGCTGACTTACTAATTCTATTGAGTAATCGCTTTCCAAGAGGAAATAAGGACTTTACGCAGTCTCCATACCAGTGTCAGCAGTATTGGAAAGGTGACTGACAAGACAAGCTATTGGAAGGATGGAAAGGAACCATTCTGGACTGATCAATCCATCTCTATTGATTTCTCTGCATGGGAGTACAGCTCCAGAGAACTGGCTCACTTTCCTCGGTGTTAAATAACAATACTCAATTCACAATCAACAAGCATTTAATCCATCAACAGACAAATCTAAAAATAATCAGAAAAGGACTCTAATAATTCTCTTGAAACTACCTGAACTCACACAACTGGCCACACGCTCAGAGCTAATCTTCCCCGCTACCTTTATCAACATTTCCCCACCCTCCACCACCCCAACCATCACATACAAAAAATACCCCACTAATAACAAGCCAAAGAATGATTACACATTCAAAAAACCCTCTAAATAAATACAGGTAGAAAAGATGGTGATGTGACATATCATGCGCTTGACCCTAAATGAAAAAAAATGTACAGTACATAATTCTTTCCTTTCAGGTTGAATTTTGGCTAAATCAAACTGTAAGTGCATCAATAATTTTAGTCTTTTTTGTGCTGTCCAAATGACATGGTAAATCTGTTACTGCTTGGTATGTCTGCATCTCCCATTTTGTTCATTATTTATTTGTAAAGAAACAAAAATCAGAAAATTATTCAAAGAGCAACAACTTATTGAAAAAGCTATCTCTGCTGCACTTTTATAGTCATGAAACAAAAACAGAAATCAGGTTAATGCACAATATTGTAGTGTATGAGATTAGTGTATACCTTCTCTCCCTAGAGAATCGCGTTTTGCTTACCCAATTCCAGAATGTTTCAGCCGCAGATTGACAAGAGCCAAGGTTTGGGGACTAAGTGATATTCAGGAAACATAGGAGGAATAGGAAAGGTGGTTGCGTTTCCATTTCTGTAAAGGACACGGGGGCGGTGGTCAAGGTAATTGGGCTAACATCTCAGGATCAATCATGATATGAAATTCTCTGGTCAGATGTGCTCAGCAAGATCTAGACTAATATTAACTAGGGACTTGCTGCAGACCACAAGGTCACAGCAAGGAGATCAACTTGTCAATTTGTCACTTATTGTCCTAATTTATGCATGTCTAATAATAACCTGTTATTAAAATAATAATTTATGCATGTCTAATAATAACCTGTTATTAAAATAATAATTTATGTATGTCTAATAATAACCTGTTATTAAAATAATAATAATTTATGCATGTCCAATAATAACCTGTTATTAAAATAATAATAATTTATGCATGTCTAATAGGGAACGGCGATTAATCGTTTTTTTGATTAAACCCGATATGATTTTCAGATCGGTATGCCGATATGGTGATTCTAAAAAAACTGTTATATCGAGAGATTCGATTTTAAAAATATACATCGATATATTTTTAATATCGTTCCTGGCAATATATCAATATTGTTGGTATTATCAGTGTAATGCGATCTTTTCCAGCTTACCTTGTCGCCGGCATTGCAACCTCCTAGATCTAGAGCATGGAATGCGCGTACATTCGGTGCGCGCGCACAATTAACGAGCGCGCACATCCGATGCGCACGCACACTTTACTGTGTATACTCGACGTGAGTCGTGGCGTCTTAACAAAGTCGCATCGCTGAAAATTGTAGTTTGAAAATTTACCTTTCTCATCATGGGACTACTTTGAAAACAATGCAGTCAGTAATGGTGTGTATAGATGTACAGTTTGCAAGGTCTTGGTTAAGACACCTGATTCGAGCACGAGCAAACTGCGACAACACATTAAGCAGCACCACCCCGCCCAGCACGCTGCCCTCAGAGCGAAATCATTGCAGGAAGTCGAACCAGCGCTTCGGAGAAAGCGACAGGTAGTGGGGCCAGTGCAGCTCAAACAATTCCTGCTTTATTTAAGAGGAGAACATTGTACCAGAGAGGGGACAAAAAGTGGCAAAGTATCACGAACACTGTCACTTTTTGCATAGCAAAGGAGAGCTTGCCAATGGCGAAGGAGATTAATTCAGACTTCAGACTACATAAAAATAAGTGGCATTTTGTGGCTGTAAGTGTTATTTTTGTGTGTGAGAGAGTTAGAAGCCAGATTATCACTGCTTCTATGTGTGTGTCTAGTCAGACACACACAGCAGTGATAATCTGGCTTCTAACTAACAGTCAGACTGTCTGTCTCTCTCTTTTCTATTGTAATAGATCTCATTTACACGTGGACATTACATGCTACTTTCAAGCAAGAAATGGAGGAGAATAAATCTCTAGATTTTGTTTTTGGTGTGTGTATGTTCTATTTTGTGTTTAGAGATGGAGGGAGAGAAGGAGAGGGGGAAAGTTGGGAGAGAAGGAGAGAGGAAGAGAGGAGAGGGAGGGAGAAAATGAGAGGGGGAAAGGAGGGAGAGAAGGAGCGGGTGAAAGGAGGGAGAGAAGGAGCGAGGGGAAAGGAGGGAGAGAAGGAGAGAGGAAGAGAGGAGAGGGAGGGAGGGAGAGAAGGAGAGGGGGAAAGGAGGGAGAGAAGGAGCGAGGGGAAAGGAGGGAGAGAAGGAGAGAGGGGAGGGAGGGAGAGAAGGAGAGAGGAAGAGAGGAGAGGGAGGGAGAGAAGGAGAGGGGGAAAGGAGGGAGAGAAGGAGCGAGGGGAAAGGAGGGAGAGAAGGAGAGAGGGGAGGGAGGGAGAGGGGGAAAGTTGGGAGAGAAGGAGAGAGGAAGAGAGGAGAGGGAGGGAGAGAAGGAGAGGGGGAAAGGAGGGAGAGAAGGAGCGAGGGGAAAGGAGGGAGAGAAGGAGAGAGGGGAGGGAGGGAGGGACAGAAGGAGAGAGGGGAGGGAGGGAGGGAGAGAAGGAGAGAGGAGAGGGAGGGAGAGAAGGAGAGGGGGAAAGGAGGGAGAGAAGACAGGGAGGAGGGAGAGGAGAGAGGGAGAGTGGAGGGGGAGGGAGAGAAGGAGAGGGGAAAGGAGGGAGAGAAGGAGAGAGGAGAGGAGGGAGAGAAGGAGAGGGGGAGGTAGGGAGCAAACAACATTGTATAATTCAACAGACCTTGACACCAACATTATAAACTTTCTGGACCTAGAGCACGCATTTCGAAGTGTGCGTGCACCGCGACTGCGCGTGCATCGTCAGTGCGGACGCACCGTCAATGCGTGCGCACCGCGACTGAGCGCGCGCCATCAATGCACGCGCACTTCGAATGCACGCGCATGCACAGTATAAAAACTCGATAGATCGGTTTAAGCAGGTATGAGCAAACCGATATATCCATATCCGGAAAAATCCCATATCGCCGTTCCCTAATGTCTAATAATAATTACGCTTAATAATAATCCCTCCAAAAAAACTATAATAAATTGGTCATTTCATCCACAACTGTTTGTGGGACACTGTTGTGCGCAATTGGCTGCCGCTTTTCGCCCACAAGTATACAGTTAATTCACTTTACAGTACATTCTGTGAAGCGCTTTGAGATATATAGAAGACATGAAAAGCGCGATATCAAATGCAAGGATTATTATTATTCTTATGTCTTCAAGGTGCGAAATCTACACAGGTCATTTGTGTCCCACACCAGGCTTTGCGACCACATCACTCTCACCCTCGCCCGTCTCCACTGGCTCCCCATCCCCCCAGAGGATCGAATTCAAGATCCTCGTCTTCACTTTCAAGGCCATTCACGGCCTTGCCCTTCCTATCTCTCTGACCTGCTGTCCCCCGATCAGCCTGCCCGCATCCTCCGTTCAGCAGACTTAGGCCTGCTCCGCGTCCACCGCCCTAACCGCCCAACCATTGGTGGCCGGGCTTTCAGCCTCTCTGCCCCCACACTGTGGAACTCCATCCCGCAGCCCCTCTACCTCGCTTCCTCCCTTTCCTCCTTTAAGGCCGGTCTCAAGACTTTCCTCTTCGATCGTGCCTTCGGCTGCCCACCTAACTCTTCCCCCTCTCCCATTCTTCTTCACCCCACCCTGACCCTCCCCCGCTGCTTGGGTCCCAACCTGACTGTTTAGCGCTTTGGGACGTCCTCCCGACGTGAAAGGCGCTATATAATAGTAATTTTGTTGTTGTTGCTGTTGTCCTCTGTGTCTAGTTTTATACATGCTCGTACCTTGTTTGTACACGTATTTATTTTCTACCACAAAACACTATGGGAAGGAAGAGTTCTGCATGCATAATTGGTGTAAAAAATATTTGAAACATTGACCAAGGTCAAAAACATGGCCAGGCAAACATGGAGCAGACACTGATTTTTTCAAATATAAAAGAGCTCCCACATTCAACAGCTCAACGTCACAGAAAGAAAAAAAATACTAACTTAAGGAAAAATAAAATCCCTGGCGATTTTCTCCTGCATAAGGCTTTTACAATGTTACTGTAAGGCATGTCAGCTCAACCAGGTTCTCCCAGCTGTGTTGTTCATATTGAAATTCTGGAGCAGTGAATTTCCACATCAATGCACAAGGCCACTAATTGTTCTCTCTTCCCCAACCTTCATCCGAACACCCAGTCAGATGCTTTCAAGTTCTCTCAAACAGTGATGATTATTACATTGCTGTGAGCAATTGGCCGCTTGTGGGCGACTGTATTTTGCCCACGAAATACAGTCAGAAGGCAGTTTACAGTAGAAGCGCTTTCAGATGTCTCGACAACGTGATAAGGCACAGTATGAAATGCAAGGATTATAATACAGTACTATTATGATTACAGCATTGAAAAACAGTGAAGTGCAAAGTATTCCAAATTAAACTAAAACTGAAGACTATAGATTAAGGACAGCAGACTAAGAATCAGATATGGACAAACTGCAGGCAGCCAGATTTCTCACATATATATTTACTTTTCAAGATTTATTTCTATTCCATGTTATATGTAAACTCCATCATGGTTTACTAATGTGCCTTTTATATTTGTGATCCAACAATTATGTAAATCTATTTTTTGAATATTTTGATATACGTAGTAAAAACAATAACAAAATAGCGTCTTTACGTCAGGAGGATGTCCCAATACTGTATTCATTTATCAACAAATTATAAAATGACTCCTCCTGCATTGATTTGTTTGGTTGATTCTTTTGACAATTTTTAACCCAAAAACTAATTTCTAGAATGAAAGCCATTTTTAACATGACAGTAGTTGACAAACATGGAGAGCAAATTTGCATCAGCTGACTTCTTACACAGGAAAAGGGAGATTTGACCTGACTTTATGCTTTTACAAGGTCCACTTCAAGCAATGACAGAAGCAGCAACCCAAGAACCCTCTGCCATAAATACAAGAGATGTGGCAGGTCCACATCAATATTCTGATCATCTCAAAAGCTCTGCATGAATAATCAGCAAGAAAGATCTGCATACACAACACTTTTCAAGTCAGTGGAATTCTCTCCACACAGTCTTGTCACCAATAACTGACATGAGGTATAAATAACACACAGTTATTCAATCATGGTTACTGGAGAGCCTGTATTAGGCTCCAAAAATCCTTGGATGTACTCGTCAGTGCCTCAGTCACTAACTTCACTATGGCTTGCTATGCATCCAAAAGGTTGAAGAGGACCTGGGTTCGATAACCTGTCAGGACAAAACATTAAGCAAGTTTCTTTACCCCACTCAACTTTGTTCACCATGCAGTAAATAAGACTAATGGTGCGAATAAGACTAGCAGCAAATAAGACTTAATGGTCCATGCGCAATTGGCTGCCATGTTTTGCTCACAAAACGTACACAGAATATTATTATAGTGCTTTGAGACATCTCAAAGACGTGATAAACCTCCATATCAAATGCAAGGATCATTATGATGATCATTTATATCCCACCTTTGAGATAAGGCAATGTTTGGGAGCATATTAGTGGATCTGGAGGTGTGATGCCAATTAAAGCATAGTGATCATTCAATATTATGCTTTCAAATAAGCAGAAACCAACCTTTTTCTGTGCAATATGTCTAATATTATTTTGCAACAGTTCACATATACTGCACTACTAACAAGCCCATAAATATATACAGTCAATTCCCTTTACAGTATATTCTGTGAAGCGCTTTGGGACGTTGATAAGATGTGGAAAGCGCTATATCAAATGCAAGGATTATAGTATTATTATTATTATATAAGCCACTGATTTTATTGTAAATGCACCATCCTACTCACCAAAATTATATTTTTAATAATGGCATTTGATTTAGCACCTCATCATGTCTTCGAGTTTCAAAGCCTTCATAGAATATACTGTTGAGTGAATTGACTGTATATTCTGTGGCAGAAATGCACAAACTACATAGCCTTTAATAGTAAAACAAACCAAATACCTGCATCAACATGTCTTATATATGTGTTTTATAGTCAAAGGATCAGTAGAATGCACAGGATTGGAAAACACCATTGCAATTCCTCTAGCTAGTCCCAAAGGTAAAAAAAAACCTAAGATACTCTTTCACAAATTACTTTGTGATCTACTGCCTGCAGAACCAAAAATAACACCACATAATGAAATCTAAAAATCACAATGAAATAATGTCTGACTCAATTCTCTCTTCCTCAAGAATATCTCCTAATCTTCCAGCAGTTTCTGTACTCACTTGTCATCCGATCACTGTATCCTGCACAAGTAATGAATACATTTTAGAATACATGCTAGTTTCCAATTTCAATCTTGCCTCGATCCTTGCTCTCTTAACTTCAAAACATCTCACATCTCTACTTGAGAAACCAACCTTCATTGTTGTTAAGGAACACTTTTATAATATAAAAACTGCTGAAAGGCGAAATGTCAAAATGAGACTGAACAGATGGACTGTGTGAGCCTTCTACAATACTTTACATTCCTAAGTTCCGACAGCAATCTCTTCATACTTGTTTTAAAAAAAAGAAATTAAAGTACCTGTAGTTTCATGGGTGTTTGTGGAACACTTGAAACTTGAAGAAGAACAAATTGGCTGCTGTTTTTCCTACAAAACATAGGCACTCCTCTTTACGGTATATCCTGTGAAATGCTTTGGGACAGGCTCCCGATTTGAAAGAAGCTATGCTGTACGAAAAGTAAGGATTATTATCCAAAACCCTTTGTTTCACGGCAATCTTACTGAAGCAGACTCTCGCTCCAGCAACTGCTCCCTTCCATCAGATACTACCAGAGATTAACGTTCCATAATTGCATTACGTTTCCCAACCTCTGGGATTCTAACACTGCTCAGTCTACGTCGACATGCACAATAAAACCCGTCTCTGTTGGTTGGAAGTTGGCCAAACTGCACCATAGGTGAACAGACTGATTTCACCTCTGCATTTTTTTTTGCAGACTTGCTGAATGCATTTCTATGCTTGGTTAAAGCCTCTGAAACCAGAGCAACAGAGCATGGCCAAGCTCAAGGACATCTAACAGACATGATCCAGGGCATTGAAGTCTGCATTACCAAAGTGATTCTCACTGACAGAGTAACCAAACACAGATCTGAGCTGGTTGCAAATAGGGCTTTACGTCAAAATGTTAGTAAAATAGAAGTAAAATATTTTATTCTTCTAATATTCTTTGTGCTGCCAGTACATTGCAGTAAGACCGAATGAATATGTCACTGCTGGAAGAGGTATAATTGAAAAACCAATGAAATCAATAACCATAAGTAAACTGAAAGAGTATCTATATCCTAAAAAATGATAGCCAATGCAGCTTCAAAAGGAATAGATCTTGACTGATTAATTTCAGACTTGTGGAGATGATATCTCAAGTCGACAATGGAAAAGATTATTCCTGCTTGGGTCCTACCAAGAATAACAACCTGCACTTATATATTGCCCTCCACAAAGGATAACGTCTCAGAGCAGTTAGCAGTGGTGGAATGTGACTCCGCGCCGGGGTGGAGAGCGGGACAGAAAGGCAGGACTTGAATAAGGGGAGACAAGGGGCAAGGCAGAAGGAATGAGGGAAAGAATTCCAGAGTTTCAGAGCATAACGCTGAATGCGCAACCTCCAATGGTGAAGAGGAGGGCACAAGAGATGAGCAGGAGGCTAATGCCAGTCGAGCGGAGTTGCCGGGTGGTAGATTGGGGAGTGAGGAGACCGGGGAGGTATGGAGGTGCCAGGGAGTGAAGGAATTTGAACACAAGTTTGAGGTTTTTGAAGTCGATCCATTTGGTGATAGGGAGCTAGTGGAGCCTGGACAGAACTACTGAAATGACGGAGTAGAATTTGATCCAGGTAAATACATGGTTAACAGAGTTCTAAATGAGCTGGGCATTTGAGTATTCCAGACAGGAGGTGACAAACGCATGCAGGAAGGTTTTGGTTGTATTTGGTTGGGGTAAGGTACGGACGGAGGAGGGCAATGTGGTGGAGGTGGAAGGCTGCAGTCATTGTCAGAGACTGGATGTGGGGAAGGAAGGACAGGTGCGGGTCGAACCAGATGCCTAGATTGCACATTGGTTCATTGAATCTGAGGGAGAGGCATGGGGAGGTTCAGTTGTCAGAAACTTCTTATCTCAGGACCCACCGCATCAACGTCCTCAGCTTCTCACTTAATAACGTACATGTGCCTGAAACTTTGGTGTTTTGTTCAACTCTCCTTTAAACCTATCATCCGGTCCATTTTCCTCTAACCACATAATATCGCCCATCTCCACAACCACTCTACCCCCAACACAACAAAAGGCCTCATCCATTCTTTTGTCACCTCCAGACTTGACTTTGCTGAAGTTCTGCTCACCAGCTCAGTCTCCTTAACTCCACTCTTCATTTGTTGCACATCATTCAGAATTGCTCAGCCTGCATCCATTCCCACTGTAGGCCAAATCAATTCCCTTCATTCCAATCCTCACCCATTTCACTGGGTGGAGCAGCTTTAAGGATCTCAATACTCTCTTGTAATACCTTCACAAACATGCTCAACCCTATTTCTCTAACAAATACTTCCAAACGCAAACACCAGCCATAAAACAACTCTGTTTGACTGAAACTTTGGCCAGCTACCCTTGCGCCTCTCATTCCACCTGACTCCCATTCAAGTCTTTGTATGTTCACGACATCAATACATTCTCTCAGCATCATATAAAAATAATATTCCTTACATTTGGTACAGCACCTTTTAATGTCAGAATAATTTCTCAAAGCTCTTTCAGTATATACTGTGAAGTGGAGCAAATGTGAATTTTGTAGGCAAACGTGGAAACCAATTTCTGCACGGCAATGTCCCACAAACAGTCACAGAGTGAAAGATCAATTTTTATTTATTGCCAGCCAGGACATCAAGAAAATCTCCACAATACAAGTGCAAATTATTGTTATTACATGATTCAGGGAGAATGAGAAGTGAAATAGACACCCTGAATTTACACTATTCTAAACTTCAAAGAGATTCTCCAAATGTTTGATTTCCTCATTTTTCTTCCTTCCTCTATCATAGTTTGTAGAGATACAATTTCACAAGCTGCATAAGAATGTTAGTACAAGGCTACATTAATTTGTGCTAAACCCAAGCCAGGCTATTACTATTCTATCAATAGAAGCAGCCAGAAATATGCACAATCTACACAAAGCTTCATTATTCCTCAATAAGCATAAGCAAGTAGACCTATTGTTCTTTCCTCCCCCAATATTTTTGGCATTTTATCTGACTGCTGATACAGAAGAGGACTGGTACGATGAACGAGGCAAAAACCTGTTCCTTGCGACATTAAAATGCTGCTCAAAATGATATTTGGTAAGAAGCCATTACCTACGTACAAAGTGAAGTGTCATTAACAGAGCAGTTAATTCACAACATGCTTCCTAGAACACACACTCCATATCTAATACATTCACAAATTTACACACACGTCAGAGAGATAATGTATGCAATATGCAATAAAAATGCATTTGAAGGCAGCATCTGTCTCACAAGCAATTAAGATGAGTCAATACACACTTTCCGGAGAAAAATGGGCCCATCAAACATCTACCCTGTCACTGAATCAGCGTCAGCACCTGATCAGCCAAGCAGAGAAACAGCATATAAGCCCACCTGATAAATTCCATTTACTACTACTTTACTTGTTGCGGTGGCTTCAACATGTCATTCAATCAGTATGTTCACCTGGGGTGACCACCTGGAACTAGTCCATGCCAGTGTTGTATGTACTCTATTAGAGCTCTCTAACCCCTCTTAATTCCCTCTCCAATACTCTACTCTTTGCTCTCTCATTTTTCTTTAGTCAGCCGGGTGTCCCACACCTACGGAAACCCATCACCGAGTATCCAAACCAAGTTGAGATTTCCATGCATTCCCACCTACACATGGAAATCCCAAAGAGATTGTTGGAATTGAACGTGCACTCTCTCCCTGGAGGGATGCATTCTGCTTACCTAATTCTGGAAAGTATTGGGCACAGGTTGGCATTTACACCCCATTGCTGCAATCAATTGAATTTCATAGGCAAACACTGCATGGAAAAGAGTTTAACTTCAGCAATCACTACACTGTAAATAATAATACTAATCTTTGCATTTGAAATAATGCCTTATCACGTCTTTGAAGTATCTCAAAGCGCTTCACAGAGTATGCTGTAAAGTTAACTGATTGTATATTTTGTAGTTGAAACCCAGCAATCAATTGCGCACAGCAGTGTCCCACAAACTGTCGTGGATAGTGACCAAAATTATTATTAAATATTAAATTATTACTACAAAACATTTTTGGGTAATTATTATTATCACTTGAACAGCAATCCACTAATTAACTAACAACCAGGTTCCTACTTACTGCTAGCTAAATAGAGGCATGTCGAGTAAGGGAATGTCTCCCAGTGTTTCTCCCTGCCCGGGAATCGAACAGCCATCTCCCTAATTCTCACAAAGGTCTTTAATTGAATGGCCTTGGCTAAAATACATTAGACTAAATAGAGAATTATTCCGCTGGATTGTAGCAAATTGCAAAGTGTCAGTGGACATCGGCCACCTGAATAGATTATGTTGCATCACTTCTCTTTGGGAAAGGAACATACAGGGGTGCTGTTATCCTCATTCGAGGTGCCAGTTGAGATGCTATCTTAATCAATAGAAATTTACATGTATATAACATCTTTCATATCAGGAGAACATTGCAAAACACTTAGTAGCACCTGCTGGACATCCGAGCTGGTGTTGGGAGCCAATGGGAGTGAGAGGGAACAATATAAAACAGTTATTTGGATTCAGGGACAAGAACAGGGAGGAGGCAATACTCGCATAAAAAAGATCTGTTGAGATCGACAAGGCACAGATTCCATTCCTGATCATAAAAATCTTCCCCGGGCCTGTAGTTCTGAACCTCACTCAATCCTTTGCATTTGTTTTGTTAAAGGAATAAGAGGAAATTTTAGACAATCTGTTATGACCCTGGGAATATTGCCTGTGGAATCAACCGAGCAGCAAAATATATTTTATGTGTCAAATGTACTTGTGTATTACCAGTTTCAGTTAGTAGGCTGAAGGACATTAGCAAAAGATGAATAAAATGTAATTAAACCCTGTGATACGGAGATTAGCAGTGTACATAAACCCCACAGAGAAACATATGAAACCCCACATGAAACATCCATTTTGGTCAAAATATAGTACAGTATATTGGCATCACAAGTAACAAATCTAACTTCAATATAAGAATTAGACATGCACACTTTGACCCTTTGCCTCTAATGAATCAAATGCAGTTTATTTGGATGGAAAGAATTTGGGGCCTGTTTAATGCCTGACAGATTTTAGGAGATATTAGAAAAATTGAGAAGTAGGTAGGCTACATATTTCTCTTTGCCTTAAAAGGAATAAAAGTAATTATGTTCTAATGTTATGATCAATAGTTTGTTTTATTCTCCATCAGATCTTTCAAGCACTGGACTCAAATTTCACTTCCTGGAGTTTTTTGCCCTGAAGGTATATTTGACTTTATTATCTTCAATATACATCTCCAAACTTACCCCTAGCCTTTGTGACCTCCCAATGCTCTCTTAAACACAGCACTTTTCCTCAGAGATTCAGTTATACTATCTTACCACTGAGAAACATGGCTGCACTCACTTTCAACCTGCTCCCTTACATTCATTGTTTCTGAAGTTATGAGGCTGCCACCAACTATTACATAAGCCAGCACCTTCAAACATTTGTTTGAGGGAGCAAAGTTCAGAGTTTTCGATGTACAAAAACAATGAATCAAGATAAAATGCAGAAAATGAAGCACAGCACAACTGACATTACCCGAGACTAGCAAGCAAGTACCATTCCACCACCAACACACCACATCAGCAGTCGCTTCGAAATAATGCTAATAGGAATAGAAGCTGCCCCATCTCTTAATGAGATCAGAGTGCATTAGAGCCACTCCGATGAATAATCCTATGGAAATTGGGTGCAAACACATTTGTGAATGTCAGCAGATGATGGGCTGGAGCAGTCAGTAAAGACATTGTTTTGAAATCTGAAACACAAACCTCTTTTGCCAAAAATAGAAACCACCAAAATTAAACAAAAACCACATCTATCACGGTGGGCAGCAGCTTTTGTAAATGGCAATAATGATCTCGAAACAAAATGGCTCGTGAACATGTTGAATATGTATGTGCAAAAGAGCTTCACTTGAATGATTTGGGGGTGAAGTATGCATTTTATAAAACTAAATTGCCGAATGATAAAATACCACAATAGTGTCTCTAAACTTTAACATATCTGATTTTTGCAGGAAAAAAAAATCACGAGCTATTCAGGGACAGTAATTGTGATCAGCCTGAAGTCCTCAGATATTATATTGTAGCTATTGACTAAAACAGGAGGATGCAACAACAATCATGATGGAAATAAGTTATTTCTTAACTCTCATAAATATACAGTTTATATATATTACATATAATATATAATATCTATGCATAATATATATTTTTTAAAAACCTTCAAAGTCCAATTGATTGAACATAAACTATTTATGTTGCAATTCTGTTTTATTGCAAGTCCAACTTGTGCTATACTATAATATTAATATGAGTAATAATCCTTCCATTTGATATAGCGTGAAAAGTGCTATATCAAATGGAAGGATTATTACTATTATTATTTATATTATTATTTATATTATAATAAGTAATTTAAAAATATTATTTACATTAAGTTCTGTTTGGAACACTGTTCCCACACTGTTTGTGGGCCACTGGTGTGGACAATTGGCTACCGCGTTTCAGCCACAAAATAATAATCCTTACACTTGATATAGTGCTTTTCACGTCTTCTAGGCATCTCAGAGTATACTGGTACTGTAAAGTTAATTGACTGTATATTTTTTGTGAGAGAAACGCGGCAGCCAATTGCACACAGCAGTGTCCCATAAACAGTCGTGGATTGAATATGACCAATCTATGATAGTTTTTTTTGACGGATTATTATTAGGCATGTGGAGTAAGGAAACTTGCCCAAGATTTCGCCCTGGCCTGCCTGGATTCGAAACACAGGTCGTACGCTTGTAAGGCGAGTGCTCTAACCACTAAGCTACAGGACTCCACAAAATATACAGTCAATTCACTTTACAATACATTCTGTGAAGCACTTTAACACATCTCAACTATGTGATAAGGCGCTACATCAAATGCAAAGATTATTATTGTTGTTTGTGCACAGTAATAATCACTAAACTGATTCCACAAAGGTAATTTAAATCCTATTTCAATATAATTTTAAAAACTTCTCAGAGTTATATGCTTCATAAAAAAATGGATGTCATCACCTTTTGGGACTCACCCACCGGAATTCCATCCTACAGTCTCTCCGCCTCGCTCCCTCCCTTGCCTCCTTCAAGACCAGTGTCAAGACCTTCAGTCACCCACTTACCCCGGTTACAGCTTGATAGTCTAAAGGTTCGTTAGTCCCAAGGTTCATTAGTCCGAAGGTTCGTTAGTCTGAAGCTTCTCCTAACCCTAACACTAACCCTAACATTTGGACTAATGAACCTTCAGACTATCGCACCAAATGTTCGGATTAACGAACCTTATTTTCGGACTATCGAGCAGTAACTACGGTACCCGCCCCGGATATAGGAAATTTCTGTGTTTGGACTATCGAACCTTCGGACTATCAAGTGCCCCCCCTTACTCCTACCCTCCCCACTCTCCATCCCTCCTGATCCCAACCACCAGCTTGGGTGCAGATCCCTGACTGTCCAGTACTTTGGAATTCATCCTGATGTGAAAGGCGCTATACAAATGTGATTTGTTGTTGTTGTTGTTTTATTTGCATGTTGTATTAAATTATTTCCCAGTTTTCTCTTGAATATTAACCCAAGACTGATGTGGGAAGGCACAGGTAATGTGGGCCTGACAAGGTTAACTCTGGTTAAAAATCAACTGATTTTTCCTAAGACTTATCATTCACTACAACTCAGTTAACCATATCTCACCGAACAGTGCCGAGCATTGACTGGACACAATTTGCTAAGAGCACAAGACCTTGCTCATTTCATTCACAACAGCAACTCACTGTTCACAAAGCCCATGGGTGGGATGGGAAATATGTATTCAAGTCAGTTTACCTACTTTATTTACATATCACCATGGACTTGATTCATGTTGCAGTTTGAAACACAGTATTCCAACATGAAAGCAAATTAATTTTGGTTTTATTGTAAGAAATGTTGCCAATTTATTTCAAATGTATTTTAAGAGATTGCCATAAACGGCCTTAAGCTCCGGTAAACAGAATTTTGGTTTAAAAAAATATTCAGTAATAAAAGCTATTCCAGCACAGTGAAGACACAACAGGGCTATGATTCCATCTTGTATGTGGAGACCTGTAGCTCAGTGGTTATAGCATTCGCCTTACAAGTGAGAGACCTGGGTTCAAGTCCAGCAGGGCGAAAGCTTGGGCAAATTTCCTTACTCTGCACGCCTGATAATAATCCCTCAAACAAAATTGGTTATTTCAATCCATGACTGTTTGTGAGACACTGCTGTGTGCAACTGGCTGTCATCAACAACAACTTTGATTTATATAGCGCCCTCCACACCGGACGGTGTCTCAGAGCGCTTCACAGTAGCGGATCCCGGGACCGAGCCAGGGGCAGGGGTAGAAAGGTGACCAAAGGCGCAGTCGAAGAGAAAGGTCTTCAGCTGGGAAATGTCTTCAGCTGTCGCGTTTTGCCCACATATATACAGTCAATTCACTTTACAGTATATTCTGTGGAATGCATTGAGACGTCCAGAAGACGTGAAAAACACTATATCAAATGCAAGGATTATTATTATTATAGTACGTGAGAAAATTTATTATAATGTAAATTTTTAGAAACCTTAAATTTCAGTCTTAAATGTTTGTTTCCCTAGCCCTTGAAATAATTCACCTGAATATTAAAGATTTCATATGGGAACCTCTCAAAATTCTGAGCAACCTAAAATTTTACGACAAAATGATCTTACCGCCTGAGATGAGGTGGAATTTCAGGCCTGATGTTGTTTCAGCGCCTTGGGACGTCCTCCCAACGTGAAAGGCGCTTTATAAGTTTAAGTTGTTGTTGTTGTTGTTTACTGTTACTACTCCAAAGCCTAGGTCAATTATGCTAATATGGGCAGGGCATTCTCCGACGGAAGTCTTATTTCACAAATTTGCAGTATTAAACTCATTAACCTTCAGGTGATAACAATCACAATTAAGAAATGCCGTCATCAACAACAATTGCTTTTGGTCAGTCAGGTGTCTGACACATGCAGAAATCCATCAACATGCTTCAGAGTATCCATATCAAGCTGAGATTTCCATGCATCTCAGCTGCGCATGGAAATCCCACAGCTAGATTGTTGGAATGGAATGTGCAATCTCTCATTGGAGAGACACGTCCTGTTTGCCTAATTCTGGAAAGTATTAGCCGCAGGTTAGAAGAAGCTAATGCTTGGAAATACAGTCTATGCTGCGGTACTGCCACAGTCTATCCAACTAAAACCGCAACACAAACAGCAACACAAATTACATTTACATATCACCCTTCACGTAGGGTAACATCTTGGGAGACTTTACTGGGATGGGGTTTGAGGGCGGAGTGGGGGAAACGTGACCCTAGGCATATTTGAAGAGCTAGGATTTGAGGGGGACTTAGACGGAGAGAAAGAACAAGAGAGTGGACAATCCCCAGGCTTCCCCCCATACATTTGCCGCTTGAACTGTAAGATAATTTCTTATTCATAAACTAGTTATCGTCTGAGACTTGTCCTTGGTTCAGAATTACGATATCAATTAGTTACATTCTTATTGTGTGTGAACGATTTGGGGATGTTTCCAAGATAGAGGAGCAGTTGTCGCAGTGTATTTTGCAGCTTCATTCAATATTTACTTAAGTAAAATAGACAAAATCCTTAGACGACACTAATTAATTTTAAATGGAAGTAAAGCTACAAAAATAAGCAGAGAAATATAAGATTCAACGGTGTATCCCTAGTTCTTGATAGAAACATTTCAGCAAAAGATCCTGCCCCCAAACTCGACCAAAGTTCAAACTGACCTCTTTGAATACCAGGTTTGCAAGTGTCTTGCTGGGTTTGCTAAGCTACAGCTCATATCAACTTCTGGACATGGTGAAACTGAAAGGATTCTCCCGAATATCTTGTCAATTAGTCCATCAGCCAACCTCAAAGCACAAGAGCTCATACAACCAAGTTGATCAAGGTAACCGTGGCGGTTTCAATGACTTGAGGGCCACAGATACAAGATAGACAAGATAGATACAAGAAAAGCGAAAGGAGAACTTCTTCAGAAAAAAGGTGAGAAGCTCTCCTGAGAGGCATAAAAAGCAAATCAAAACTAAGTTTAACTAAGAATAGGAAGTGTAATTCCATATAAGAAAACGGAAAATGTTGCTCAATGCAGACCTCTTGCGTTATGCCTTTGGGATGTCCTCCTGTTGATGTGAAAGGCGCTACACAAATATAATTTTGTTGTTGTTACCCTGTCTTACTCTTTCAAGTGCTGACTGGCCTATTTCACCCACAAATATACATCCAATTCACTTTGCAGTATACTCTGTGAAGCGCTTTGAGACATCGATAAGATGTCAAAAGCACTATATCAAATGCAGGGATTATTATTATTTCCAGCATGTACTGTTTTGAGTTCAGATTTCCAGAATTTACAGTTTCTTTTTGTCTTTGAATTACTGTACAAAGTTCGGAGAATGGCTCTGTTCAGCAGCCTAGGTTTACAAACCTCCTCAACAGCTACCCCCTACCCCCACACCCCCCACATCACCCTTCTTTTCCAGGAAATTAGTAAGATTTTTAAAAGCAACTAAAAGTGAACAGTTCACACCCAAGAATAAAGTTCAAACAAGGACATCATTTTGACTGGTTCCTTATTTGCATTGTAGGTGCCTGAATAAAGTTCAGTTCTTATTTTTCTATAGTAAATAAAGATCACTGTGTGCTTGCATACAATAAATTGCATTTCTATAACGACTTTAACATTGGATTGGGAAGATGTCTCTTGGTAGTCAGGAATTTTGACCCAAACTGAACTTGTGATCAGGGAAGGTGAAGGGAATGGAGTAGGGGTAGGAGGGTGACCAAAGGTGTGATGGAAATGGAAGGTCTTGAGACGGGCCTTGAAGAAGGCAAGGGAGTGAGCAAGGCAAAGGGTCTGTGGAATTGAGTTCCTGACAGTGGTAGCAAAGAAGCTTAAGGCCTGACTATCAATGAAGCGCTTTGGGACGTTGAAGCGCTTTCGAACGTTGAAGCGCTTTGGGACGTTGATAAGATGTGGAAAGCGTTATATCAAATGCAAGGATTATTATTATTATCAATGGTAGGATAGGCAGGGTGAGGGACAGATAAGGAGTAGGCCGGAGCCCATGGAACAGAAGGAGCAGATAGGTCGGTATGCAGTTAGCAGGTCACAAAGGTAGGGAAGAACAAGGAGCAAGTCTCATCAGCTGCCACTGACTAATTTGCCTGAAAAATCTCAGCCAGAAGGAACTACCCTCTCTTTTCAATTAATGTAATGATATCTGAACACTCAGGTGGGATCTCAGTTAAAATGTCCCATCAAAAATTCAGCGCTTTCAACAGTGCAGTACTCATGCAGTTCTTTAAACCCAGAGCTGACAGTGCTACCAGGTAAGCAGGAATAACACCTAAAAAAAGGTTTTAAAGAAAAACTGCGTCGACACTTTCTTTAATTAAATATATCCATTGAATATATCATAGCATGTAAAGGGTTAACCCACATTGAGATCATTACACATAATCACCCAGATTTCAAGTCTAGAACAGCTTGTTTTCCCATCTGTGCATAATATATTATCACAACTACAACTCATTGATTTACAAACCTAAGGTTAGTTTAGTCACTTTACGTTTGAGTAATTCTAAGTCAAAGCTTCCTGTACTGTAAATACTACAGTGTTTAAATACTGTATAATACAAAGTTATTTATAAACAAAGAATCTAGTCTTTCTATAGATTAAACAAATGCAAGGGACCAAGGTCCAACTTCCATTAAAAATACATGACCCACAGGTGGTGAGTGAGTCTGCATTGCATGCATGCTGTTTATTATCTGAAAATCATTGAGCTGTTTCACTTGTTACATTTCATGTCCACTGATGTTCTTCATATATGTGTGCATGTGTGTATTTGTGTGCACAGGTATGTGTGCACGAGTACATACACGTGTCTGGACACATTGAATTGTTCTCCTCCTCTTATTGTATTGTGTATTGTAGAGCTTGTGAAAAAAATCAAGTTGCTTAGCAGTGATTTCACTATATCAATAAACTTTCAAATAGATTTCCTGAACAGACCTCAGTCTCACGGCATTCCTTCCAGCAGTTCTGACTTCACCAATGAAATGATGACTCTGCAGATGGCAGCAGTACTTAACATTAACCAGAACTGTCAACTATAATTTTGAACACTGCAAATTGCACAAGAAATGACAAAGGGTTTAGAAATCTGCATCAACTGTGATTTTTTTGTAACAAAAGCTTTTGTTACAAAAGCTTTTGAAGAATTCAAAAGCTTCATTATTTGAAGAATGAATTCCTCTCCATTTTCTCTATTTTCTGTAGCCACAGGTTAATAATTCTCCATGTGTGGTTTTCCAGGGCCACTATCAGTGTTGCTGTAGTATAGTTTGGCAGGAGACACAAATCAAACAGTGCGAGATAGGCGAGATCAGATTTAGCTAGTTTTAGTACTTTGCTTGATCCAGCAAGTTAGCCAAGAATAACACGGATGTTGTTCCTGAGTTAGGCGAGGATCAAATATATACAACAACAGATATGACGGGAAAACCAAGGAAGGGAAATGCAATGTCCACACGTAATCTTTCATCAGCAATATGAGGGTTAAAGCCAGCCATGTCCCAACTCAAATGTCTTCTCTCTCTTTCCACACCCCTCCCCTTCATATTATTACCAGCATCAATATTTTGATAACCTTTCTGGCTGGGTGTTCTACACAGGAAAGGGATTTATGTATTTTTATGCATTTATTTTTGCATTTTCCTGTGCGGTTTTGGACAGGAACTCTAATTTACCAATTACCAAACTCTAGTTTGATAATTGGGTCACAGAGATGTCTACTGTTAATACTTCCTGTGCTCTTTTTAAAAACAGAACCTGCATACATCCTGTTCAGGGCAAGACATTATTTATTATTACGATTGCACAACTGCTCTCCAATTATTGGTTGGCAGTGGTGTGACACGGGACGCAATTATGAAGGAAGTGTAAGAAAGGGAGAGTAATACTGTCAACCTGTATCCGACCCACCTTGCCCTTTTTGCTCCTTAATACAGTAAACCTCATACAAGTTATAAAGGTTAAGACCATACATTTAATATGACTCATGCAAAGTATGAGTTGTGTCAAACTTTCAGAGAATATAAATTCTTGAACTGGACTTGGACAGATGTATGACTTATGCGAATTTGCCTTGCATTTGATGCAGAGCCTTTCATGTTGGGGGAGGTTTGCAGGTTATCTGCAAATTGAAGTGGCTGTGTGTTGCAGGTGAACTCATCCAGCGAGAGTTCACCTTCACTCCCCTTTTAAAACTGATGTTACTCTTCCTCCAAAGGCTAGAGAAAGATAATGAGAAATCTATGTTTAGCCCTAATGTTCTCTCTGAGGCATAATCCTATTACAAAGAGGTTTACTGGCATGAGTTTGAGAGTTCAGGTCTTATGGCAATGGTGGACTTGTTCAGACATTCATGTTACATCAGTATTAATAAAAGTAAAGCCTAATATTTGTAACAAAGAATAAATATCTGACTTTCAGACGCTTGTGCTTTGCTCAGTGAGGAATTAAGTGTCGGGGCCCAATGTACAAGTAAAAACATATGTAAAACAACAAGGGGCTGAGTCTCATAGGCTCTCAGTTTTATAAAGCTATGATTAGCTTCGGAAGGAACCCATTACAAAAGCTCACACAAATTTATGAGAAAAAGATGAATGTGTGTTTTTGAGTGGAAGCCATTGGATCTAGTGTGAAGACCAGCGAAACCATGGTAGCAGAGGGCGAAGAAACACAAAACTCATTTTCACACAGGGAGTGAATCAAGGATCTGAGCAAGTCACAAGTCTACAAGACAGGTTGAGATCAAGAAAATCGTTTAGCCCATTTGATCTCATCCTCATTACAGCAACAAGTCATTTAAAAAAAAACAAGCATTTATGTTATACTACTTTCTTAGGTAACACATTTATAATATAGTTTCCTTACTCCACCCACCTAATAATAATCCCTCAAAAAAAAATTTGATCATTTCAATCCACGACTGTTTGTGGGACATTGCTGTGCGCAATTGGCTGCCACGTTTTGCCCACAAATATACAATCAATTCACTTTACAGTATAGTTTGTGAAGCACCTTGAGATGTCTAGATGACATGAAAAGCGCTACATCAAATGCGATTATTATTATTATTAGAATCCTTACATTTGATATAGTGCTTTTCACGTCTTCTAGACATCTCAAAGCGCTTCACAGAATATTCTGTAAAGTGAATTGACTGTATATTTGTGGGCAAAATGCGGCAGCCAATTGAGCACAGCAGTGTCCCAAAAATCATCGTGGATTGAAATGACCAATTTATTATTTTTTTCTCAAGTGATTATTATCAGGCGTGCAGAGTAAGGAATCTTGCCCAATGTTTTTCCTTGCCTGGAATCAAACCCAGGTCTCTCACTTGCAAGGCGAGTGCTCTAGCCACTGAGCTACAGGACTCCACAAAGTGAGTCAAAATGTATGAAATTATTTAATGGAATTGTAATAGTAAACCCAGAACAATACTTTAGGAGTCACCAAGACAGTAGTGCAAGAAAACAAGCATTTACATGAAGTGCTTCTTTCCCAGAGGATAATTAATGACTGGTGCAGGTTGCCAGGAAGGATTAAAGTTGAAGTCAAAACACTGGATTAATTTCTAAAAAGTTTGATGCTGTAATGGGAGCACAATAGGGTGGATATGCTTGAGGGATGCAATCAAATGTACCGAAGCACCTTATTTATCTGAACCAGTCTTGTGATCATTAATACCCTATGTGAGGCTTTGAGTATCACATACTTTTATAGGCATATATATCTAAGGGTAACTAAACATATATCTCCAAGGCTAATAAAGCTGTTTAGTTTCAGATTTCCAGCATCTGCAGTATTTTGCATTTTAGTCTATCTAAGGGTAATTCCTTCTTACAAAGGAACTCTGGATAAAAGATGGAAACAGGAGGAAAAGAGAGATCCAATCCTTTGTGATGTTGTGTCTGCCCATTTTTCAGGTAGACTCATTAACACTAACTCAAAGAGAAGGGAAGATTTCCCAGGGTCCTAATCATTAATTCTCCAGAGTTATCAGGCAGCAAGATAGATCATGACTATTTTGTAGGACCTTGATGCGTGAAAAATGACTGTCACGCTTACCCAGAAAAGCAGTCGCTATACTTGAAAGTAGTTACTGTACAGTACATTGAGATGTTTCAATACAATAAAGCTTTATGAAACACTTTACAAACCTCTAACTTTCACAGTCCAGTGATACCAGAACTTGATACACTGCCCTGTACACAAACAACTATTATTTCGAGAAGCAACATAGACCCTGGGGATTAAGAGACCATCTTTCCACTAAATATTAGGAAATCATCATTGTGGACAGAGACATAGAAACAGGAGTAGACCATTCAGGCACTTAAGCCTGTTCTACTGGATTGTATTAGATCATGGCTGACCTCAACTTAATTTACCCACCTTTGCTCCATATCCCTTGATACCCTCACCTAACAAAAATCAACTGACCTCAGTCTTGAAAATGTGAATGGATCCAACACCCGCAGACGTTTGCAGGGAGAGAGTTCCAGATCTCCACTCCGCTTTGTATGAAAAACTGCCTCCTGATTTCACTCGTAAATGGCCTAGCACTCATTTAACGATTATGCGCCATTCTTCTGGATTCCCTAACAGATGAAATAGTTTTTCTGTACCTACCCTATCAAATCCCTTTATCATTTTAGACACTTCAATTCGATCACCTCTCAGCCTTCTAAACTCGTGAATACACACCACGTTTACACAACATACCTTCATAATGTTACCCCTTAAGAGCTGATATCATTCTGGAAAGATCCTTCAATGTTGGTGGTGTAGGTGAGAGTGAAGATTCTCTGGGGATAATTAATACAATTCTGGTACACTTATGTTCAATAAATATAGAAACTTAAGGATTACGAGGGCAGATTATTTTGATCGATTTATCTCCACTTCAACCCAATTTTACTGAACTAGTCATCATAGCTAGTCCTTCATCATTAATATAGATTAATAATAATCCACGCATTTCAAAGTGATTCTGCAATTTGAATGACTAAAGTTAACTATTTTAATAAAACCCTGACAGGCAGGGATACCTTGTTAAAATAACAGGCATTGGTTTTTACCACCCTTTTTAACAGTGTGAACAAGAGCAACACAGTAGTTCCTGTGAGGATGTGTATCAGTCCATACACATAGATGTCCATTTACCACTATACTGAATTTCATTGTTGTGCATATAATTTGATATGAAAAAGAGATGCATATAAATGATCAGCCTCGCTCATTTGGTAGCGCTCCCACCTCTGGGTCAGAAATCTGTAGATTCAAGTCCCACATCAGGACTTTTGGGCCTACTGCTTAGACCGACATCAGTACAGTACTCTGGGAGTCCTGTATCATTGGAAGTGCCATTCTTTTCCATAAAACAAGATCTCTTCTGCCTGTTCAGGTGCAGGATAAATATCCCATTACCTTATTCAACAATAAAATGGAGTTTCTCAGCCCATTCCCCTACAAATGCATAGCGGTTATTTTGACACCATAAAGCAAATGCAAGAATAAATAGGTAATCTGCATGGTTAAACTGATTTAGTGGCTATTTTTAGTAACCAAGTGGATAGATCTTCCTTAGAGAACATTATTGTCCTGTAGTTTTGTATGGATTAGTTTACTATGTAAGAGTCACAACTGGATTATGTAAAAACTACTTTACATTAGCAGTGCAATCATGTCTCACTATGCATAGCTCGTCTATATTCTACAGGCAGTTTTCATCTTATTCAGTACATGGACAAATGGGACTATTGTTGCATAAACTGTTCTGCCTGTACCTTAGATGTAAACCAGTAATGTTTATGGGAAAAGAGGAAATAATAATCCTTGCATTTAATATAACACAGAGTTTTACGGGTACACAAAAATCAAACATAACCTACTCTGAATCAATGAAAAAGTTACAACTCTAAATATATATAATACACACACACATACCATAAAGGAAGAAATATCCAAAGGGAGTACAGGCAATTGAATATATTTCTCCCTCACATAACTCCTAACTGTATTTTATCTTTATTGAAATATCCTCAGTCCACTGTGCAAGGTCTCCTCATCCTGCGGTGACATTGGCAAACAAGAGCTGGGCTCTTAAAATTTGTCTGAGCGCAACCCAACCCCAAGAAGGAAAAGCATCAGTGACGCGCTCCCCAGAAATAAGCGGCTGCCCAAGCCCCAAAGACATTGCAGAGGAGAACAAGAGGATAATCCCCAGTGTCAGGAATAAGCATTGATTAGACAAGCCATGGCTCTTCTGTCTTGAGAGAGGACGTCCCAGGTGGGAACCTGTAGATGCGTTTAACATTTATAGTGGGATTGCGTAAACCAAGAAAAATACTTTCAGATGCACTGAGACAGCAAAAAAAAAAGAGACACAGGTTTATGGTGGCAAAAAGCAATTTCATGACAGACACCAGGAAGCATTTCTTTACTCCAAGGTTAATTAAGGAATAGAACAGATTACAACAACAACAAAATTACATTTATATAGCGCCTTTCACTGGGAGGATGTCCAAAGGAACTGGCCAGTCAAGTGTTTCGGACCTGAGCTGGGATACAGAGAAGCAATACAGACCCTGGGGATTAAGATTAAGATCCATCGGGATCGAGGAGAGTGGAAGGGAAGTGACCAATGGCACGGTTGAAGAGGAGGGTCTTGAGGCAGGACTTGAAGGGGGCTAGGGAGGGGGTGTGGCGGAAGGATTATGGGATGAAATTCCAGAGGTTGGGGGCAGAGTGGCTGAAGGCTCACCCGGCGAGGGTGAATCGGGGGACATGGAGTAGAGCCCACTGAGTGGAGGGGGCGGATAGATTGGTAGGAGTTTATAAGGTTGCAGAGGTATGGTGGGGCGAGGCCATGGAGGGCTTTAAAGGTGAGAACCAGCATCTTAAATTGAATCCTCTGGGTGATGGGAAGGCAATGGAGTTGGGTGAGAATGGGGTGGTAGGGTCACAGAGCTTGGTGTGTGAGAGGACACGAGCTACAGGGTTCTAGATTACCAGCAAGCCAGAACATAAGGACTTGTTTAAGAAACCACTTGATGTTGTGGTAGAATAGCCATATGTGGCTATTCTGGAAGGATAAAGTAAAATGAGTTGAAGGGGTTTCTTTGGCTAAACCTCTTGTGATGTATCCAGCTGCAGCAATGCCCAACCTGCATTCATTTTCCTGGGCTTCAACGTGACTCAAGATCCTATGAATGATGCCAACTGAAGATGTACTCCTGGACGTAATGTAATTTTGTTGGTGGTGGTGGTGACCTACTTGACTCCACCCTTTCAGTCAGTGCTATCATTAAAGATCTTAAATAATGAATATTTTGTATTTAGTAAACTCCTTCCCCTTTTCATAGCATTTAAGGTGATCTTTAGTGTCTAATGTCTACCTGACCACGAGTTTGCTTCACTTCAGAATTGTTTCAAACTGTGGAGCTCCTGTAGCTCAGTGGTTAGAGCACTTGCCTTATAAACATGAGATGTGTGTTCAAATCCAGGCAGATCAGGGTGAAACCTTGGGCAAGTTTCCTTGCTCCTCACGCCTAATAATAATGCATCCAAAAAAACAATTAAAAAAAATAATAAAAATAATTTTAAAAAAGGTCATTTTCAATCCATGACTGTTTGTGGAACACTACTATGCACAATTAGTTGCTGTGTTATGACCACGAATATACAATCAATTCACTTTACAGTATATTCTGTGAAGCGCTTTGAGATGTCGATATGTTGTGAAGAGCGCTATACCAAATGCAAGGATTATTATTATTAAATCTCACCTTTTTATTTATTTCCTGTCAGCATAACTCACTGTAAATGAATATTACATTATATACGTATACAGGTGGAACGTCAATAATCAGCACGGTTGGGACCAAGCACTTCCCGGTGTTTGGAGTTTGCCGGTATTTAGAAACCTAGCCTAACATTGCGTATCTTGTTTTATTTACCCAATATAGTTTTCATGTTTTATTTAACAGAATTTATGTGTAAAAATACATAAATATATATATGTTAAATTGTGTTAAAAATCATCTTTAATTGTACAGTATTGATAATAATTTATTTTACTTATGAAAAGTCTAGCCATTGAAAACTTGCACGTTTTAGGGAATTGCTAACTTTCGGAATGCTAGATTATCCACGTTCTGCTGTATTATAATTTAAATACATTCAGCCACCATACTGACTGATGTTGTTTGCATACTATACCAGATTAATCTCTTAATATGATGTCAAAGGCTCTATACAAATGTAATTTTGTTGTTGTAGTACTGTACAATATTGAGGACAGATATTAGCTGTTGTATAGAAATATCAGCTAAAACACTTATACCTGTAGTTTGTACAGAAAGACCATGGAAAACCAATCTTCCATTAATTTTGGTGCAGATTACTTCATTATAATTCACTTAGTGGCACAACTCCACTTGCATCATGAGAGATACTGTAACATCAATAGGTACCTAAAACATGTCTCAATGATTAATATCCTGTATGGTCTCACTTATAATTTATACTAATTTATAATTCAACCCATCCACTGGAGTAACTTTTAGCAGAGATTTCTCATGCTGCTCAGAATGTAAGCAAAGGATCAACCAATTGGCCCTGAATGGTCAGTAAAAAGGCAAAATTCTGATCCCCGCTCCTATGGTGGATCAATGCCAATCATTGAGCATTTTCAACACCACAGCCCTTCTATGTAACTCAAAACAAGCAGAGATGTAAATGCTATTGATGATCGGAACAGCCATTCGACATTCAGAATCCAAATTTACACTGCTTTCCACTAGTAGAAACATGTTGGGATAAAATATTAAATATGCCTGCTGTAAGTTTTTGAACCAGTTTGTCTCCAATCACAATTCTGCCTTCCGTCCAAATATATATACATTTTTATATAACATACAGAGATCCAATTAGCTCTGAATCAGATATTGCATCAGTATTTAGCACTTCCAATTCCCCTTCCCAATAACAATACATATTATGGTTTTAAAATCAATACAAACGGATAGCATTTCATATTAGAATTTGACGGTGATTGATCTTCGCAACTCTGCTTAAAAATAATGAAAATGAAACACATTCCAATTTGTATTTTCCGATTTGAAGAAAAGATCGATTTAACAATAAAAATTGCGATGTCCTCCCGATGTGAAAGGCGCTCTATAAATGTAATTTTGTTGTTGTTGTTGTTGTGTAAAATGAAGTCCAGGCACAGATGTTAAGATGTTCTGTGTTCACTAAATACTGCAGTAAAACCTGTGACAACCAATCAATGAGTTGAAAAGATGTTAGAGTGGCAACAATGCCTAAGTAATTCCCATAATCACGTGCCCTGAACTCCATACCCCCTATCACACCGGTTCTACCCAAGTTCCACTGGCTCCCTATCACCAAACAAATCAATTTCAAGATCCTCACACCCATCTTCAAATCCCTTCATGCCCTGGCACCTCCGTACCTCTCCAACCTCCTATCTCTCCCACCCACTACCTGTTGCCTCTGCTCATTATTGGCTGGCCTCCCATCCCTCCTGCCCTCCGCTCCACCTCCATCGTGGCCATGCTTTCAGCCAATATGCTCCGAAACTCTGGAAATATCTCCCTCATTCATTCTGCCATGCCCTATCCTTCCTCATAACAACAACAATTTTGATTTATATAGCGCCCTCCACGCCTCAGAGTGCTTCTCAATAACGGATCCCAGGGCTGAGCCAGAGGGAGGGGGAAAAAGGTGACCAAAAATGCGGTCGAAAAGAAAGGTCTTTAGCCGAGACCTGAAAGTAGGGGGGGCAAAGGCGAAGGGTGTAAGGACGGGAGTTCCAGAGCCTCAGAGCGTGGTGGCCAGAGGCACGGCTGCCGACGGTGGAGCGGAGGATTCGGGGGACAAGGAAGAGGCCAGACCCGGTAGAGCGAAGGCAACTGGTGCTGTTATGAGGAGAAAGGAGGTCAGAGAGGTAAAAGGTAATAAGAATAATCCTTGCATTTGATATAGCGCTTTTCACGTCTTCTAGACGTCTCAAAGCGCTTTCCAGAATATACTGTAAAGCGAATTGATTGGATATTTGTGGGTGAAAAATGCGGCAGCCAATTGCGCACAGCAGTGTCCCCACAACCAGTCGAGGAAGACCTTCCTCTTCGATATTGCCTCCACCTCCCCCCAGCTCAGCGTTCGTGCTCTGCCATTGCCAAGCACACCGGCCCTGCCCTGCATGGCAGACGCTATATTAATACACCTTGTCGTTGTCCGTTTGGAGACAAAGGCATTACACCTCAAACTACTTCACAGGGGGTACAAACACAGGAGGAGCAACTTCAACACACATGTGATAACCTTACATTAGAAGTTTAAAGTTCATTAACAGCAATGAAGATATATGACCGACCGTGCGTGTGTGTGGTGGTGGGTGGTGGGTGGGGTGCCCAGTAATAAAATCTTAATTTCTCAAAGGCTCAACTACTGTCACACTATACACGACACGAACATTTTGCGAGAAAAGATGCAGCAAACTAGTCTTCACCAATGGGTCAAGGAGGTGGCATTGGTCCCCCAGTCCCCCCCCCCCCCCCCCCACCCCCACCTCCCCAGTGAGGAGTAAAGAGCACGGATCACAAGTGACCACCTAAAAAGAGACAGGAGCTGAGGCAGAGGTCAGATACTGAGGTGGGGGGAGCAAAGCCTTCTCAGTTGTGAGAGTGTGGAGAGATTGCCCCACCCTGCCTTCATCCCAGTCTGCAAAAGGCAGATACAGATCCTCTGCAGCACTGAGAGCACAGCATCCCCGGGAGGGTGGGGTGGGATCTGCATGTGACAAGAGCAAAAACAAATCACATCAGCAGCGTTTTAAAAAGGACAAATTAAATCATGAACAAGCTCCTCTTCACAACAAATTACACCCTCACCCCCCCTCCCCCCCACACCCACCCACTCATCACCAGACATGAGCAGCGACAACACAGGAAACCCAAACCCCAAAAACCCAACACACCCTTTTCCTTCTGCAATGTGGCTCCTTATAACGACTCGTGACACTTTAGCTACAACATTGCCAGCCTCTCTCCCAGTGAGCCGGGCTCACACCGCCCCAGCCTTGTGTCATCATGGTGATGGGGATGTGTAATCAGTGCAGTGTGGCTGGCTGTGCGGCTCTGGCTGTGTCGGGGCTCAGGTAGCTCTGTGCTGGGCTGTGCTGAGCTGGGCTGAGCTGTGCTGAGCTGTGCTGAGCTGTGCTGTACTTACTTGCCATGCTGTCTGTGCTCCTGTCCTGGGTTTAAACCGCAACGCGGGCTGAGCGCACCTGGTGCCCCCTTGAGATGGTGTGCGGGCGTGTTCGGGAAGAGCGAGCGGCACACCCTCATGTCTCCAGAGGTTTCCGCGACAGCAGAAAGTCCAACCGCGGGGTCATCATTTTGTTTAACAAAAAAAGGAAGAGCCTATTCCGTCTCTCTCTCTCTCTCTCTGTGTGTCTGTGGACTACACACACACAGCGGGCAGGTACATGTTCCTGCAGAGAGATGTCTTCGGTCGCTGGCTGCTGGGTTTCTTCCTTGATTTCCTCCCTTCTTGTTAGGAATGTTATTTGGGTTGAAGGTGATTTTCCTCTCTGGCTATGCTGTGTGTGTGTTTGTATGTGTATGTATGTATACTGTGTGTGTGTGTATGTATGTATGTATACTGTGTGTGTGTGTATGTATGTATACTGTGTGTATGTATGTATACTGTGTGTGTGTGTGTATGTATGTATGTATACTGTGTGTATGTATGTATGTATACTGTGTGTGTGTATGTATGTATACTGTGTGTGTGTGTATGTATGTATACTGTGTGTATGTATGTATACTGTGTGTGTGTGTATGTATGTATACTGTGTGTGTGTGTATGTATGTATACTGTGTGTGTATGTATGTATACTGTGTGTGTGTGTATGTATGTATACTGTGTGTGTATGTGTAGCTTGTTGCAGGAGAGGTGGGTGCTGCTGCTGCTGCTGTGTGGACAGCTCCCCAGCACAGAGCTCACTCACTCACTGTGAGGTGGTTAGATCCGCACAACGTCAAGCCTGCACACACTCCTTAAACAGGCAGACCACACCGACTGACTGACTGACTATCACTACTTACTTCCAGCAGTACACAGTCACCACCTACACACACACCCTCCTTTTTTCTCTCTTCTCTTCTCGTTTCTCTTTCCTTTAAAAAATACTGTACGTCGGTGTCTCCTTTAGTTGGGGTGAGGGTGTGTGTGGGGGTGGGAGGGGGAACTCAGTGCCTGCAGTGATTTAAATAAAATACCTTCGCATCCATCAAGGAGTGTATTTACATGCAATAAAGGGGGTGCCACGAATTACCAAGTCACCTCCCAAATTGAGACCAATGATTGTCACTTTTGTTTTTAAAGTGCAACTCAAATGGGGCCCACCAGCTCGAGTGTGATCAGCCTTAAAAAGCTTTTGCACGATCGTTTTTTGAATCAGAACTCACTCACTCACTGTGTGTAGACCCTTGCCCACTCCCATTTAATACTTTTAAAATAGGTAGGTAATTACACACACACACACACACATACATGATTTACTGCAGGTATGTGAAAATCGGAATGTGAAGGGACTGAGATTCCAAAATAAATCTGATCCTGATCTGGCCAGATGTCTATATCATCCCAATGTTCCTTCACATCTAGTCTTCACATCGGGTTCCTTCTTCTCTCCCAAGGGCGATGTCGTTTCTCCAGACATCTCACACAAGCGGCAACGCAACTCATCGGCCATCAGAGAGTGTGGCATCTCTTCACACCCAACAAGAAGTGCTATATTATATACACTCATATCAAGTTATCTTCCAAAAACAAAAACGTGATAACACTGTAATTCGACAGCATCAGCACTTACGTAATGCCGCCAATGTGCTCCTAATGTACATTTTATCTGAAGTGAGTTGATGGCAGTACATTAAAGAAAATGACTGTAAATAATAAAGGGGCCATTAAAAGCGTTCTGCCCTTAAAAAGAAATGAAACATGTCCATAAATGTGGAGAGGGAAGAGTTTAGCTGATGCAGTCAGCTTTTCCATCTTATTTTTCCACCCTGAGGACCTGGCTTTGACTCCAGCCCACCCAGTCTCCTTGTTCAATCGTAATAATGAGCCTTGCATTTGGCATGGAATATACTGCCTTTCACTTACAATGTCCTGTGAAGCACAGTATGAGACATCCTGACAGAGTTCAACAGGATTTACTATAAGTGTACATTAAATTCCTGATAACTCAACTGTGTCTTAACTTGTTATTACTACTTAAGCCATCATATTGTCAATATCCCGGCAACATTTATGCCTAAATTGCCACTCGTGATAACTTGTCACAGAGCCCGTTTTCCTCAGCGCAACGAGTTATCAAGAGTTTACTGTAGTGACTGTGTATTTGTAGGCGAACACAGCACCCAATTTTCCTACAGGTATGCCCCACAAACAGCCATGAAGTGAATGCCCAATTGTATCCGATGGATTGTCGGCCAGGACACCAGAAGAAACTGACGATACTTTTCAAATAGTGCCGTGGGATCTTTAACATCTACATGAACAGAGAGATGAGATGGTGTCTCAGTTTGAAGACTATCTGTGCCTAGACAGACTTCATATAATCCCTAGTGGGCATGGATTCACACCAGTGCTGTCCAGATTTCAATGTAAACTGTGATTCTTAGATGCCACGTGGCTTATGTGGGAAATTGAGACAATTTTACACTTGGCAATTTTTTTGTGGCCCACACTCTTACCTGACCTGGCCATGCTTCGCCAACGCCAGAAGAATGCTCCCTTTCCCCAGCATCGACGAGGGAAAAAAATGAAATGATTGTTTCCAAACACTTTCCATTTGTAATGGTTCATCGTAGCCTGTAGCACGGCACCTTGTGGTGGGGCTCCAGTGAGTTGATTGATAAGATGGTGGATTCACACCGCGAACCATGAATTGCTGAGACAGAGAGAGGAGCGGACGTGACTTCAGTGGGAAGCAGGTAACATTGAGCTAGAGATGCCTCGAAATGGCTAGAAATACACACAGCAGCTCAGCGTAAAAATAAAAAAAACACTGTGATACCGTGTGTGCTGTGTATCATAGTCACAATTGTTTCAATTGTCGCCAGAACACTATGGAGAAGCAGGTGGTATTTATGCTCTTGCAATAAGTATTGCATTAGAAACCGAAGAAGCATTTTGCCCTGTGTGCATCCACAACACCACCGCAGACTGTGCTCCATTCTCTAATCATACCTTTGATGATCCAGGAACCTGCTTCGATTTCAGCGACACACAAAATAATCCTGACCGCTGGAAAATGATGGTACTGTCATTAGTAACCATATTGTTGTCAGCAGGTAAATCAGTCACATTGATGTGCTGGTGTGTATGTGTTTCCCATTTCAAGGTCTCGTCTGCATGCTCAGGGATTGAATGGGACTGAAATAATTGCTCTTAACGGAGCCAAAACAGACACAATGGGATGAATGGCCTTTTGTGCTGTAAATTTCTATGTTTCTAGGTGGAAGCTAAAGATCCCATGGTACTATTTGGAAAGATTAGGGAGTTTCTCCCGGTGTCCTGGCCAAGAATCCACCCCTCCCCCGCTAAAATTGGCCATTCTTACTTCATGGCAGTTTGCGGGATGTTGCTGTGATTTTCTTTCCAATATGTATTTTCTAATTCAAAAACAAAGTTGCATTTCTGAACGGGATGTAATGTGGCTGGTTTTCTCTACCAATTCTGGAAATGTCACTGTTTCCTGTCCTAAATAAGGAACCTTCCTCATTTGCAGGGTTGTGCTGTGTAACAAACACAAATCCTAGGAACATGGGAACAGGTGTAAGCCATTCCGCCTTGTATCATTCTGGTGAATCTGTGTTGTTTAACCTCTCCAGGGTTAACACACCTTTCATTATCAATATATCACAGCAGGCAATACAAGAGATGTTTACATAGTTAATTCGACATAGTGCCAGCAAGTTTCAGAACATATCTGATCAGCTGAGAAGTCTCTTCCATTGGTTGGTACAGACTGAATGTAGTTGTAAAATAAACCTGTAGGAACATCTTTCTTCAGGTTAAAGGGTGATCTGATTGAGAGCTTTAGAATAATAAAGGGAATTTACAAGTGAGATATGACTCTTGCTTCTGATAGAGGGATCCAGAGAAAATACACTATTTCAATCTCAGAACAAAACCAGTTAAAAGTGAGATCAAAAAAAGATTACTTCACACAGAGATTATGGAATGCACTGCCCCACAAGGCCGCAAATGCTCAATGGTGCTAGATATATGGAAAGTAAGGGTTTTAAGGGATGTGAAGAAAGACCAATGGATAAGGAAGAGCCGCCAACCACCAATAACATATTATTTGGCTCAATACATAAAAATTATAATAATTCTTACCTTTAGTATAGTGTTTTTCACATCGAGTCAATATTCCAAATGTATCATAGAATATATTGTGAGGTGACGTGACTGTGTTTTTCTTGGGCAAATTGTCTCCTCCTGTTCAATATTTTAATATGTTTGGGAAAGATCGGAGTAAAAATACAAATTGGACTCTGTACGATTGCACTTGTGACTGGACCCTTCATTCGAGGGAATATTACTGCTTTTAGGCCACTTCATCAGCTCAGTCAGATCATTGCCTGGGTTCGCAGAGAAGGCTTGCAAGTGGTTAGTAGCTCTCTTCTCCACTCTACCTTGAAAAGAGCTTGCCATTTTAATTGCCTTTAGTGCTCAAATTGAAAATATGATGTCTGCAGTAGCAGTCTGTCACTGAAAAGGTCAGGTGTGTCAGCAGTGTTATTCCCTCAGTTTGGCCATCACATGGTCACCACGCAAAGTATTTCCACAAGTCAATGTCAGTGAGACCAGGAAAAATATAAACAGTTTCAGACTAAATTTGAAACACTTTCCAAATCAAGCAGAATATATCATAAAAATTAACAGACACAGAAGGATCTCGGGAGTGTAGGCCCATGTCCTTACAGCAATTTTTTTCATCTGTAGTATTATTATTATTATTATTTAGCACTGTAAATTGTCTGATCTCTTTGATCTAGCCCTGGTCCTTCAGACAATTCTTGTCTGAATTGCCTAGCAGAATATATCATCTGATCTGTGCGAGTGGAGTCCTGTAGTGTCCCAGTTAGTACGCTCGCCTCGCAATCGGAAGTTCAATTCCCAGACAGGGTGAAACTTAAGGCAAGTTTCCTTACTCCATACACCTCTGTTTACCTAGCAGTAATTAGGGACCCAGTTGTTAGATGATTTGGCAGATAACTTTACTGGGGATAATAATCTCACAAAAAAAAATGTGGTCACTCAATCCATAACTGTTTGTGGGACTCTGCTGTGCGCAATGGGCTGCCCACAAAATATACAGTCAATTCACTTTATAGTGAAGCACTTTGGAAATGTCTCAATGACATGATAAGGCACTATATCAAATGCAAGGATTATTATTATTATGTGTCTTTGCCGTGACACAACTGAGAAACATCTCTGATGCTTGGTTTCCCAATAAACAAGCGGTCACTTGACAAACACTACAGGTTCTCCAGTGCTTACTGAGAATTGTTAGAAAATGTTTCAGGGCTGTGAGTTGGTTCAGTATTCATAATAATCCTTGCATTTGATATACCGCTTTTCACATCTCAAAGCGCTTCACAGAATATACCGTATAAGTGAATTGACTCTATATATGTGGGAGAAACGCAGCAGCCAATTACTCACAGCAGTGTCCCACAAACAGTTGAGGGATTCAAACAACCAATTTATTGTGGGATTTTTTGAGGGATTATTATTTTGTGAGTTATTCTGGTGTCAGAAATGCTAATACTACAACTTTCTTCTTGGTTTATCTTTATCAGGAAAAGATCTCCAAAGGGTTTGATTGAATGGTACATGTATTGTGCTAGGGAAGGAAAGGTAAGGGTCTAAGTTTAAATTTTCAACTTGCAGTCTTATCTTTGCAGTGCAATGACCTATCCTCAGTTTCCAGTGTATGGGAATGCACACGTATTATGACTAAACAGGTATAATCACTCCGAGACATCTATTTTTAAAGCTTTTAACATTTTATCAGTGCATGTGGGCTCTTTAGAAACTGGTACGCCAAAGGCAATAGTAGCATTTCAAGATCATGATCTATATTATAACGCAGTGGGATTTGGTGTGATGGAGACAGTAACAACAACAACAAAGTTACATTTATTGAGTGTCTTTCGCATTGGGAAGACGTCAGGAGTAGCCAATGGTAACATCCAGCCACTTTCATCAGGAACAATAAGTGATTGATTGACAAACAGGAACATCGCATCAGTACCCTCTCCGGACTCAATTAAGGTGTGAAGCCACACCAACTCCCATTTACAGTAATTAATTCCAAAGATTCCCAGATTAAGACCAACCCCAGCTCCCTTTGTCTTTTGCCCGCATATTCAACCGCACCAAACTTCGCTCTCCCATTACCCCAGTCTTTGCCAGACTTAACTGGCTCCCTATCCCTGAGAGGATCGACTTCAAAATCTTCACCCTTGTTTTCAAACCCCTCCACTCCTCTGCACCCCTTCAACCTCTCTGACCTCTCTTCTCAAACCAGCTCCCGTTGCCTTCGCTCCTCCGGGTCTGGCCTCCTCCATGTCCCCCGAATCCTCCGCTCCACCCTCGGTGGCCTTCAGCAACTATGCCCCGAGGCTCTGGAATTCCCTTCCTCACTACCTTCATCTTGCCCCCTCTTTTCTCAGTTTCAGGTCCCAGCTCAAGACCTTTCTCTTCGACCGCGCCTTTGGTCACCTTTCTACCGCTGCCCCTGGCTCGGTCCCAGGTTTCGCTTTTGTGAAGTGCTCTGAGACGCCATCCGGCATGGAGGGTGCTATATAAATCAAAGTTATTGTTGTTTTTTTGCTGTGGCCAAAGGTTGCTGTACCTCATTACACCCAACAACGTCACGGCTCACTTGCAGCCTTCCGTTGGGAATCTGTGATTAGCTGTACCTTCACCATTTGGATCTTCTGCGGTCTACCCAATTCCTGGTGACTTGCTTCAGGACAGCTACAATATCTAAAACAATATCATTCACATAGTTGATTGTGGATAATAATAATTGTATTTGATATACGTGGTGCTTTACATGTCTTCTAGGTGTCTCAAAGCACTTCACAGAATATAATGTAAAGTGAATTGACTATATTTGTGGGAAAAATGTGGCAGCTATTTGCACACAGCAGGTCCCACAAATAGTCATGGATTGAAACGACCAATTTATTATTGGTTTGTTTTCTAGGGATTATTATCAGGCGTGTGGAGTAAGGAAACTTGCCCAACGTTTCACTCGACCGAGTGAAACGTTGAAACTCTATGATCTGTACAAGTGGTGCACCAACCAAGTGGGCAATAAAAAAAATTCACAGAACATTGATTCCCTTTGACCAAAAGCTAGCTGCAGAGCTGTCACAATTGAGAAAATTTCTAGAAATTACCAGCCACTAATTGACATCAGACAGCAACAGGGTTCAGTGAATGATGTTGACAGCAACGGGACGAAGTCTTACTGCCCCACTGATGGACGAAAGCAGCAGTCTCTTTCAACTCAAAATGGGATAAAAACATAGAAAGATTGAAACATGATGATAATAAGAACCGTGCCTTCAATACTTAGCAACTATCATGTCAGGATTGTATTATAAAGAGTATTATTAAGTATTTGAGTGTATTGCAGGTGAATGCAGGGGGCATTTTTGTCCCATAAACAGCTATGGAGGGAATGAGCAATTTAATTTGGAGAGGGGTCGGAGGGGATTGTTGGCCAGATCACCGGGAGATAGAAACTCCTTTATGTTTTGAAATACATGGTAATGACTGGAAATCTGAGTGATGAACGGGGTTGGGAATGCACAACAGCTCAGTCAACAACAAAATTACATTTGTATCATGCCTTTCATGTTTGGAGGATGTCCCAAGGTGCTGGACAGTCAGTATTTCGGACCCAAACTGGGGTCGAGATCGGTGAGGGTGGAGGGAAAGGAGGGGATTTGGGGTGACTGATGGGACCATCAAAGAGGAGGGTCTTGAGACAGGACTTCAAGGAGGCTAGGGAGTGGGGGAGGCAGAGGGATTGCAGGATGGAATTCCAGAGGTTAGGGGCAGAGTGGCTGAAGGCTCGACTGCCAATGGTGGGGCAGGTGTGTCGGGGACATGGAGCAGGCCGGAGTCCACTGAACAGAGGGAGGTTGGTAGGGGCTTAGGAGGTTGCAGAGGTAGGTTAGAGCAACCTCCGAAGGAGATGTTCACAGACGAGAACCTTCCTCAGTGCGGTGTGTGAAAAGTCACACCTGAAACAATACACCTGACTTACTTAGTCCAATGCTGATAGACCTGCTGTGAGCTTCTGTGTGTGTTTTTTTTCCAAAAAGATGATTTTTAATATATATCTAATGTAACATTAATAATTAAATTTTAATATATATATGTGAATGCATTTAGTTTGATGTATAATTTGAAACAATTGCTGTCGTTCTTCAGGGTCTCATTGCAAATATTGCTTGTCAGGTGACAGAAGTGATCCCATGGGAACAATATCACTTTGTCTCGTGGCAATATTAAATAACTTCCCAAACCCTTGGGGACCACCTTACTGTTATTGTTCTCATTTGGGATTTCAGGGCAGAGAAAAAGAGCTATCATCATATTTAGTAATCTCAGGTCGATGGGTACCTCCTGTCTAAAGACACATGTGGAATTTCTATTTCTCTTCATATCCTTCGGTGTAGATTACACTGTTGTGCTTATTCCAAAATCAAACCAGCCAATGCAAACGTGCAAGCGCTGCCGTTGCTGAAACTTAGGGCACTCTCACTCTCTGGTAGATTCATAGCCACACCTTCTTATATCAATTTTTGCAGCCCACTTATGGCAACTCCCACCCCATCAAAAAGAAAATTTTCCTCATCTCAAGGTGCTGACAATATTCAAGGATCAGTTCTGATACCTTAACTATGTGGCCATTCTTCATGTGTGAGCAATGCCAGCGATAAACAGCAGGCTTTTCCTCCATTGGAGTCACCATAGCCAAGCCTGATTTTAGTTCTGAAGGAGGGTTGTAGACCTGAAACGTTGACTCTTTTTCCTTTCTCCATGGATGCTGCCTGACCTACTGAGTTTCCCCAGCAACTTTTTTTTGTTTCAGATTCCCAGCATCTGTAGTATTTTGTGTTTTGCTGATTTTATCCTCATTCAGTGAACTACAGAAATATTCAGAAACACTCCTTCCATCAATGGTCACTGGATAGCAATTAAGAACAAGAATCTGGTCCGATTTGCCTCCTCTCAAACCCACCAATTTCATTTTGGCGTTTGCACATTTCCCCAAATTCAGCTCAGCCAATTCAGCAAAGGCCGGGAATTGAAGATGTGGCCTTCTGGTCGGTACGATAGCCAGACAACATCTGTTACACAGCAAAAAATGCAACTTGAATGCTGCTCTGGGTCATTTGAGCAGGTTGCAAAAAAGCATGAGTCACAACAATCCAAATTAGTTATTCATTCACTTCAACACTATCTGTGGGATATTGCAGTGAATCAAATGGCTGCCACTTCTGCCTACAAAGTTACAGCTTCTACATATTGCAGCATATTTTATGAAGTGCTTTTAGATGTTCTCTGAAGTGAAAGGTACCACAGAACAGTATTGTGAGTTGTCATATATAGGACATGACTATCACGGTGATTATCAGAGGCCCATAAAGTGTAGCTATCTCTTATCCTTGCTCTCATTTAATCTCAATTCAGTGTCTTGTTGAACTAAAATTGGTGCTGGGGAGGGAGGGTGGCTAAATATAAATGTTATGTCTGGCAGAGGAGGAAAATAAAACCATAAAAGCATTGAAAATATCATATCTCCTACCAGAGTTCTGAGCAAGAACATTGCAGTTAAGGTTAAATACAGTACAATTATTCTGCTGCATTTTAATTGCTCCCTGAAGGTTTAAGACAGTAATCTCACACAATCATGTGAAGTTATACCTACTTACTGAGAACACTGCTTCCAATAGCGTCAGGAAACCTCTTCAGTTTGTGTCAGGAAGCACAAAACACCACCATCTGCTGTTTGATTGAAGCATGTCCAAACTGCACTGGTGCTCAGCACAAAATATTGTAAATAAAAGATAATTGCATCAAGCACTGAGGTCAGTTTTACAGTCACATCTTGAAGGGCAAAAGCAATGATGAAAGAATCCTTGCATTTCATAGGGTCTTATTGGGCCAGTTAAACATGTCCAAGACATTCCCAGGATATACTGTTAAGTGCAGTGACTGTGTTTTGTGAGCATATGCAGCAACTAATTTGGGCGGGCAGACAGTCACTTGGAGCAGGGATTCATCCCACTTAGCTCCCGTAAACCCTGAAAGCCAACAGGTAGGGTGCTCCTAGCTGGAGGGACAATCAGCAAAAAAGCTTGCCAAACAACACAAGCAATGGCAAGCTATATGGTTTCAGCTGGTTGGGCTCCAGCAATACCTCAACACACAGTATGTAGCTCCCAAGCCACGTCCCCCTGCTCTTGACAACCTGCGCCTAATGCTCTCTGGAATTAGGTAAGCAAAGAGAGTCTGCATTCCATTCCAATAAACATCTCTGGACTTTCCATATGTAGGTGGGATGCATGGAATTCCCAGTCTGGTTTGGATAGTCTTACACATGGTGATGGGTTTCCACATGTGTCAGACACCCAGTTAACAAAAAAATCATTAAGTGAATGACCAATTTCATCTGGTGCAATGTTGACTGTCACCCCCAAAAAATCTTTACAATGATAAATTCTTGTTCCTGGACAGATTAAATGTTTCATATCCATGGCATGTACATTAGTTGCAAGAACCTATGGCCATGTTCAGAATATACTTAATAAATTATTCAGTATTTTTTCAGAATAATGATGATTGAAATTCAACGCTGAGACAATGGAACATTTTACAGAAGTACCATGTTAAGCCTTAGGTTGTGTCTAGCAGCTCTGTGCACTTATCTTTATAAAGATGCGGTCACAAAGGAGTACTGAACAGTAGATACATTAGTTTGTTCTAAAAAAAATGTTTATTGTACTTTACCATACTTACAAATAAAAATAAATATACAGTACTTTTTACTCCAACTGTTCAATCAATTGTAGTACTTATACAGAAAACACATTGTGTCTTAATCATTTAGTAAACATTGGTAACATCTAACATAACCATTTTTAGATCTATATTAAAAAAAATAATTTTAAAATACACATTCTACAGTATGGTTTCTATTTGAAAGTGCAATTAGAAGAATTCCATTGCTACAGCACCAACTGATGGAAGTAAGAGGGGATAAAAGTAGTCTGCTGGAAGGCTTGCTTTCTGGATTGGTAACACAAATGCAACTCTCCTCCAACAGTATGGTAGCTTAGCACTTCAATGTTTTACAAATCACTAGCATTACGTTAGAAAAATAAGTATGATACAAGTGTACATAACTGGACAAGACACATGATGTAGAGCAGCAAATAGCGCAAGAATTGTACAATCATGAACATCACATTGGCTACAGGTTTAAAAAGCCGATCACTGTATTCTTCTTATTAAAAATACAGTCAGAGGTTTCCTAATTTTTTTTTGGGGGGGGAGGGGGTGAAAACTACAGATCACAACATGCAGAAGAGCCACAGATAGAAGCCATGTCCCTTACATGTGTCAAAGTGATTTGCTTATACAGTATAACTTTGCAAAAAGAACGCAGACTGCATCATAGCACTGTACTGTAGTAACTGCATAACATTGGAATAAACATTTAACCCACAAAATAAGTGCTCCCTTCACTGATCTGAGACACACGCTCCAGTTTACACTGTGGTGAGGCATTACACAAACATGAAAAAACATCACATCAGATTCTGATTTTTTTTGCACCTAAGTCCAGTCCCTGTCACACTTCATTTTCTTATTCAGAATGAAGTGACTGAGAAAGTGACAGTGCTAAAATAATATAATAATCCTTGCATTTGATATAGCGCCTTATCATGTCTTCACGCTGTCTCAAAGTGCTTCATAGAATATACCGTAAAATGGAGTGACTGAGTATTTTGCGTTTTGCCCACAAAACATAAAAGTCATTACACTTTGCAGGATATTGCGTGAAGCGCTTTAAGACGTCCTCACACTTGTGATAAGGCACTATATAAAATGCAAGGATTATTATTATTATTATTTATTTTGTGAGCAAAACAAAATATCAAGTGATTTTTGCATAGGTCAGGTACAAAACTGCACAGCATGGTCAACACGGTACATAGAATGCATCAGACATAAAATGTGAGTATGCCCTGTTTTTGCTCATCAGGAAATACAACGCAGTGAAAGCAGACTGGACATTGGACAGTACACCCACCTTCGATCAATGATTGAAACAAAATCAACACACAGCTATAAATTCACTAGATGAAAGCCCACATGAACAGATAACAAATGTTGGGTGTGGAAGGTTTCCAGTGAAGTGAAATTCAATGTTTGCAACAGCTGACCTCGGCTGCTGCTTCACAGGGACCTAATTCTTTCAACTTCTTCATTCTTTTCCTTGTTTCACAAAATCCCTTTCGCAAAACAATGTTTCTCCCCCTGTCCCTGTAAAAAACACACATACGTGATTTTAGTTAAATTCTGTTTCTGTTCCACCAGTTTTGTTATACAGGGAGAAATCCCTGTATAACAAAATAATATATATAATAATAATTCTTGCATGTGATATAATATATATTTCATAAAAAATCTATATTGATTTGAGGAAATATTGCTGTGGCCTGACGATTGAATATATTAATAATCTTTGAATTTGATTTAGCGCTTTTCATGTCTTCTAGACGTCTCAAAACGCTTCACAGAATATACAGTAAAGTGAATTGACTGTATATTTGTGTGCAAAATATGGCAGCCAATTGTGCACAGCTGTGTCCCACAAACAGTCGTGCATCGAGTGACTAAAATTTTTTTTTCTTGAGGGATTATTATCATGCCAGTGGAGTATGGAAACTTGCCCAAGGTTTCGCCCTCCCAGGATAGGGAAGGTGTGGGAATTGTACATTGTGGGAAAGCTACAAGTAAGAACTTGATTCAGAGGCACTCACTCCCACATTGCCCTCAAGTTGTTCTTTGACAAATCTATCTACAATTACCATAGCAATCATGTCAGTTGTATGGATGCAACTGAGGTAAAGAGAATCAAACACAACCTTAGCCAAAAAAAATGCCCTGATACAGTAGTTACATATAAAAAAACACTTTTGCATTGAAAACTTCTCTCATCTGGAATTCTAACAAGGTGCCTTCTGAACACTGCATAGCAACATAGCAACAGAGTAGAAATATGACGCTTTAAGACATTTTCAAATAAGCAGCTGGTCTGTCTCATTCTATAAGGGCACCTTGGAAGAAGATCCATTTCTTAAACAAAGCTGAGCTTGTGAGTTCTTCTGGCAAGTATTAGAATCCTACCTCGTTCAGTCAGCTCTCACTGTCTCTGAGTTACAGAGAATCTCCATGGAACCCTTTTACAATCATCGTATCATGAGTTCACTTCCAGCACTATTGGGTTGTGTAACCCGACATTTACTTCCCCTAAAAAAATCCAAATATCCCAGAGCGCAGATTGATCAATTTGATCCCATCGGCATTCTCAGTAAATTTGGGCTGTTTTGGAGGCATTTCAACATTGCTAAGTGTCATGAGATATTAATCAATGTCATTCCAACATTTTTCCACTAAATTAACAATTACAGTACTTTCTGAAACAGAAGTTTGAACATTCAAAAGCACGCCACAAAGCTAAGCAAACACACTCACCTTTACTTTGTGAGCGTATCAAGAGATAGACATGGTTTTTGCCGAATGCAATTTCCTAGAAATGATAGAATAAAGATGGTTTTAACGTTAGGATTGCTCTGACTGCCTGATTGTTTAATTTGTGGGGATGGTGGGGGAAAAACACGAGCACTTTATTTTATTGCATCAGCCATAAATCTAAACGTGAGTTTTGCAGTGTTTCCAGTATCCAGTGTTTTCAGTCTTCCCAAAGAATTTCAGCCAAAAGATGTTTTAAAATAATGCTTCCATTTGATGTAGCACCTTATCATGTCTTCAAGACATCCCAAACCACTTCATAGAATATCCTGTAAAGTGAATTGACTGTGTATTTTTGTGGCGAAACATGGCAGCCAATTGCACACAAAAGTGTTTCATAAACAGTCGTGGATTAAGTGACTGAAGTGTTTTTTTTTGAAGGGATTATTACCCTTGAAAAGTGATCTGACAATTGATTTAACAACTTAATTTCTAGTTACTGCTAGGTAAACAAAGGCGAGTGGCATACAGAAACTACCCTAAGAATTTGCCCGGGATTCACATCTGGGTCCGCATTTAAAAGATATCAACATCTTTTAAATGTCAGACACTTATCCCTTTGTCTCACTTAGGAGGTCAACCTGGCTCAGTTGGAAACTCTCTCGTCCAAGTACAGTAGAAGCTCGTTTATCTGGCACCCGCGGGACCTGGCCAATACCGGTTAAAGCACCTGCTGGATATTCAGGCGGCCAGCGGCTGAAAACCCACTACAAAAAAATTTAAGTTATTTTAACACACACCATACACACCAGACTAGGTAATAGCAGGTAGTGGCGGAGTATTGTGTTGTTGTTGTTGTTGGGGCTGCTGTCTTGCGCTTCTCACCTTTACTGATTGGGGTTTGCAGTCCAGCGATTCTTTTTTGAGTGAGGGGCGCCAGGCGGGTGAAAGAAGCGGTAGCGCGATTTTAAAGTCGCACGACTTTACTAGCTGCAAGCCGAAGCCCTAGATTCTACTGGTGGCAAACCAAAATACTGCACCTGCGTGACAATGTGGGTTATCGGCTAGCGTTATCAGCTTGCTGCTAGTATGACTTTGAAATCATACGCACTCCGTTTTGTTCACCCGCTTGGCGTGCTCCATTTTGGGAGGGGTCGCTGGACTGTAAACCTCAACCGCAGCATCATGGCTTCATGGTAGATGATAGCATCTACCAGCGGGGGTGGGGGGCGCGGGAGAGTAGTTTTGACGGTGAATGCCAATGCAATATTCTGTTATTATGTTATTATTTATGCATTTACAAATGCTCCACTGCTATTGTTCCGGATAAATTCCAGTTTATCGAATGGGGACTTTTTTGGGGGGCGTGCCAGTTATACGGAAGTGCCGGTGCATCGAGTCATGGATAAACGGGCTTCTACTGTACCTAGATTGTGAGTTCAAATGTCTTACTAATTCAGTCTTAATTTGTAGGTGAATGTTTTGCTTAGTCAAATAAATACCACATATTGTTTTCCAAAATTGTACAAAATCTTTATCCCTGGCCTCAGATAAATTGGTCATTTACTTCAAGTCTGCTTGCAGAACTTTCTTGAGCGCAAACTGGCTGCCTCGTTGCCCTACAATTACACACAGTGAGTTCACTTTACATCAACAACAACTTACATTTATATAAACACCCTTCAATTATTGGTGAAGTGCCTTGAGGCATTTCAATATTACTGGAGCTATATCAAATGAAAAGACTATTATTAGAATTGTTTTAAGACAATGGTTTTAAGATGAACATCAGAAATATTGGGCCCCAGATATTTTACAGCACACAAGAGACAACTTGACTAATTCCCACCTGTGCTGCCCAATTGGAGCCATCTCTGAATTTTGCTTCCTCCCTCACCTCTTTGAAAGTATCAGGACCTATCTTTTGGATCGCGCTTTCAGTCATCTTTCCCATCCCACCCATAGCTTGAGTGCCGAACCATTAGTTTATTGTTAAGTGCCTAGGGACGTCCTCCCCACCTGAAAGGAGTAATGTAAATTTGCATTGGAATGCAATTGTAATTCAGCCTATGCAAGCATCAATTATAAATGTATTGAGCGTTACATAACATACCACTGTCCATTATTTGGATATGGAATTGAAAGAGCATGGGAACCATTTTTAAACTTTCCAGTTGTGTGTCCAACACGATCCCAGAGGCTTTCAAGTTTGCTAGATCAGCTTCCAGCTTCACCTTCCGATTCTGGGAAAGAAATTACATTGATAATTCTTGCTTAAACAGAGCATTAAAAAGACAAATCCGTTAAATCATTAGAAAGCAAAGGTTGCAACACGATGCTGGAGCCAGTTCAGAAATTCTATTACAAAGGCATCCAAATCAATTTTATTACAATCAGAGAGATGGATACCCAATTTACGAGAAAGCAAATGCATTTGGCGTGGCACATTTTATGCAACAAGATATCACCGTGCCCGGATAATAACTGAAGAAAAAAAGTGCCATTTTACCTGAAAGCGCTAAATGCCTTTCCACAAGTTGGGGAACATTGTGTTTCTTTTTTGTTTTATAATAATAATCCTTGCATTTCAAGGAGTGCCTTATCAAGGCATTGAAACACCTCAAAGCACTTCACAGAATATATTATAAAGTGAATTGACTGTGCTGTATATTTTGTTGACTTTCTCAAGCCAACAAAGACAACTGCATGAATACTATATCTGAATTTCAAGCTCACTCAATCCAGCCATAAATTTTTTATGTCTTTTTTAAAAAGCACTTGCATTGGCGAGAACAACCAAATGAGGCCTTGGAGGTTTCCATTGCAAATAACCCGCTCCACCCAAAGAAAATTGCATCATTAAAGGGTGCATTTACCTTCAAAACCTCTAATTGTTCGCTTAGACTTTCATGTTCATTTTGCTCACTTTCCAAAGATTTTGTGAGTTCACCAAGTTCAAATTCTCTTACTGCAGGAGTGAGAGAGACAGAGAAAAATAAACGAGCTGAAAATGCTTTTTTTTCCTGGTTTTAAACATCATCACGTCTCGATTAATATCTGCTTCATGTTCCCTGCTCAATCTGCTCCATCAGTGGGTGAGTTTTCAGCCACACTGTCCCTCTCTACGCAACTCTATTCTGGAGCTTTATCATTTTGCTCTCTAGTTTTAAATCCCACTTCAAAGCACTATCTTTTCAACTGCAATTTCAGTCACCTTTCCACTCCTCACACCCTTTTAACGTCCTCTAACCAGGCAGACTTCAGCCTCTGTTTAATGTGACTTTTATCAACTCCATTGGCCCCACCATGCAAAATGTTCAATTGGCTAAGGTGAAACAACGCCACCACCAACAACTGGCATTTCGCAGGTAGCGCCCTGGAGTACTTGATACACAGAATTTTAGCTTGAGACAGAATAAACATGGATAAGAACTTTAAAAAAAAAAGTATTCAACGCTAGGTGCTGGAGATGTAAGGATGTTGGTTCTAACTCAAACAATTTAGTACAATTTTAAATGGTGTGAAGGAACAGAGAGACCTGGGGATTTGTGTTAGTGACTCGTTGAAGGTGGCAGGACAGGTAGACAAGGCTGTTAAGAAGGCATATGGGATACTAGGCTTTATAAATAGGGGTATAGAGTACAAAAGTCAGGAAGTGCTGACTAACCTCTATAGGACTTTGGTGAGGCCTCAGCTGGAATACTGTGTTCAATTCTGGTCACCACACTACAGAAAGGATGTGAAGGCATTGGAAAGGGTACAACGAAGATTTACTAGGATGGTGCCAGGATTGAGGGACTTCAGCTATGAGGAGAGGCTAGATAGGCTAGGGTTATTCTCTCTGGAGCAGAGAAGATTGAGGGGAGACCTAATAGAGGTTTATAAGATCATGAGGGGTTTCGACAGGGCAAATAGAGAAAAACTATTTCCACTCGTGGGTGAATCTGTGACTCGTGGTCACAGATTTAAAATAGTTTCAAGGCGCAGTAGAGGGGAGCTGAGGAGAAATTTTTTCACTCAGCGAGTTGTTCGAATCTGGAATGCATTGCCTGAAAAGGTGGTGGAGGCTGATTCGATAACAACTTTTAAAAGGGAATTAGATCTTTATTTAGGGAGAACGGGTCTATTAGGCTATGGGGAGCGGGCAGGGCAATGGGATTGAATCGCTCTTTTCAAAGAGCCGGCACAGACTAGATGGGCCGAATGGCCTCCTTTTGTGCCGTAAAATTCTATGATTCTATGATTCTATGATTTGTTTCAATAGGAAAGCTCACAACTGTGTTCAACTTAACTGTAGCTCTGAGTTGATTGAGAAACAAAGTCAAAAAAAAATTAAGAGACACTGAATGACATGCGTACTTACATTTGACTTGTTTGAAAATATATTCCTCCAGAAGGCTGAGGTTGAGTGATGTATAGTTGTGTTTGGAGGTCAGTCCGCACAGCTGAGACAGTTCAGCTGAGTCTGCATCCTCCGATGAATCCTCATCTCCCAGCTGTTCCGGTCGCTGGTGCTGTTTTGATAGCTCAGCTGCCTCCTTTCTAAACTCGCCTGTTTGAATTCAGAGACGCAGTCGTTAAACCCCCTCCCAAGGTCAGCATGGGCTCCGCACATGCTTCAGGTTTACACTACACAATACATTACGGTGATTGCACAAGTGTGAAACTCGAGTGGTTTCTGCTAACTTACCCTCAACGACAAAATACAATGTGCATTTTACATCCTGAATCCTTAGCCCTTTTAAAATGGAGTTAAAATAATAATAATAATCCTTGTGTTTGATACAGAGCCTCAATCATGTCATTGAGAAGTCTCAAAATGCTTCAGAGAATATATTGTAGTGGCTGGACTGTGTAATCGTAGGTGAAACATGGCAGCCAATTGCGCACAGCAATGTCCCACAAACAGATGTGGATTGAATTATGAATTTTTATGAGGGATTATTACCCTCAGAAAGCGATACATCTATTGACTAACACCCGGGTTTCTGCTGACTGCTTGGTAAACAGAGATGTGAAGTAAAGAAACTAGCCTAAGCTTTCGCCCTGCCCACTGAACCCGAGTCCTCTTGCTTGCAAGGTGAGTGCTGTAACCATTATGTTATAGGATTCCAGTAATCCTCTAAATAAACATCAACAACAGAAAAAACATGTGCATTGTACATCCTGAATCCCCAGTCTTCTAAAAGGAAGGAGGGGTTGAAAAGTAGTCAGACTACAAAATAAAACAGGCAGAGGCAAGCATTTCTGCTGTCCTCATTTTGGCAAAGGATTGAGTTTGAGGGGAAGTAAAATTGACATGTTCATTCATAGCTACTCCCATCAATTAAATAAATTCAGCGCAAATACTAGGTGGTATACATCATCCAAAACAAGGTGTGTGCACTGCAGTTTCTGGGTACAGGATTTGTGTACAAAACCAAAGAAAATTATTCAGTAAAAAAACACTATATCTAGACCTAGATTGAATTTCTCTTCCTAAGTGTGTTAGTATCAGCCTGGCTCAGGGATAAGCATGCTCACCTTTGAGTCCAAATGTTGCAGGTTCAAGATCCCCCCCACCACCCGGGGCTTTGAATTCACACAGTGCAGTATGACACTCCAATGAGGTGCTGAGGGAGCACTGCATTGTCAGGTGTCAGAGAGACATTAACCTGAGGTTCTGTCTGCCTGGTCAAGTGGATGCTACAAATCCCCAAAGAAATTAAAAAGAAATGGGAGTTTCTCCCGATGTCCTGACCAACAAGTTCCCAGATAAAATCAATCATTCATTCATTTTATGGCTGCTCGTGGAATAGTGCTACACAAATGTAATTTTTTTTTGTTGTTAAGCAAATGTGCTGCCGATTTGGCCTACAACATATAAGCCATTACACTTGAAAGTAAATGCTGTGAAGAGTTTTGAGATTTCCTCATGACATGAAAGGTGCTACATCAAATGCAAAGAATTTTATATTTTTAATTAAGTATAGGACAGCACAGATGATTTCTATTGATCACCCCACCTCCTGCAAGGCAGGAATGAAAGCAACAGGAGGAAACATAATGAAGACATACATACGACATGGCTCCTAGGACTGTTACTATTTATACACAATAAGCTCCTGATAACTCGACGCTGGCTTAACTTGTCACCACCATTTAAGTAATCATTGTGTCAATATCCCTGCTGCACTTATTTATATATTTATACATATGTTTAACTCGCTGCTCTGAATAGTTTGTAACTGAGTCCTTCTCCCTCAGAGTGACGAGTTATCAGGGGCTAAGCACTCCAAGGTACTATCGTGAAGGACGCTATATAAATGTTGGTTATTGGTATTGAGTTGAATGTCCGACAACCTTTTATTGGACCGCAAAAACACTACGGCTCATATTACACTACAAGTCATTGGTAGATTTTTTAATATTGCAGCTTTTATGTTCTCAATACGTTTCCAGCAAAACAATTCAATTATAGCCCCAGCAGATTGAAAATGGTATCCTGTCCTCTCTTCCCACTGCACTTCCATAATACTTCCTCCAGGATATACTGCAGCAATATTTCTTGTCCAACAGAAGGCACAGCTTGACTGCATCCGCATCATGCTTGAATACCCTGGAGTGAATATAGGCTCCAATTTTTTTTTTTTTTTTTAAATTGCAAATGTAGAGCAGGTTTAACAAATTTAACCAGCACATGAAAAACATAGGTAGATCGAAATAATTCTGTATCCATGTTTACAAATAAAACAACCCACTCATATTATGTATAAGGTGTACGTGTATATTTACAGGTGTGCTTACATATACACACCCAAGACTAGATAAACTATACGTAGCATATTCAAAGTATCTAAATTTTGATAATTTGTGTAAAATCTTTCCTGGCTGCTGCTAAGGGTGTGTTTGATGCATCTAACTCACTGTGTGACTTACCCGTTTGTGAAGGCACAATGTGCACAACACTGTGGGCGAGCATACACAAACCAACATGTGCAAACAAGCATACACAAACTAATCCGCTGGGCTGGCTTCCCAACATAAAGGCCCCCATTTGAAATGCAATGTTTATTAATGTTATTGTTATTAAGTAATTCAAATGTCTTTCGATTAAATATACATTAAAGCTCGATAACCTACAGAATTTTTTTTTTTTTTTTTACCAGTTAAATTTTGCAAATGCTGTCTTCCAAAAAGGTGTTCCTTCTTGTTGTGCAGTGAGCTGAAATACTGATTGCACGTCCTGCAGTACAGGTCATTGTTGTCATCATCCTGCTTAAGGGAATAAAAACATCCTAATGTTATTCAACAACTCAGTAACCTCCAAAATATCTAAAAACTACACATCTTTACAACAACATCAAAATTATATTTATAGTGTGCCTTTCACGTCAGGAGGATGTTTATTGTGACTAGTACTGTTTTCAAGGTGATGAAAATATACTACTAATGGCAAGTACATGTGAACGTACAAGACATAGATCGGTTAGCGTAAGCCAATGTCCAAACTGCTTCCACATCTCTATGGACACAGTCAGTAAATAAATCCCCAATGCTCCCTGGATAAAGGGACCACCAAACACAAAGCCGTGGACCAGCAGGTTGTAGGATTGGTTCCCAGATACTGCAAATTGAAGCAAATCTAAATTGAGGCACTGAAACTCAATGCTCTTGAGCAGGGAGGGGATGGGAGAGGACTGAATTCAGCTACAGTTCTCATTCCTAACACACAAGGATCGATGTCACCAATAGTATGAACAGGATTGGGCGTGGTTGAGATGCCGCCCTTAGTCGCACAGCTCATCAACCTTCACAGCCTCAGCTCATCCGAATAGACAAGGACAAGCTATCTGGTGGCTGCCAAATGTCCATACACAATATTAGGCAACATAGAACAAAATATGACCAAGCACAAAGAAAACCTTGTACTTACAGCACAAAGTGCATCAGGCTTCCTTTAATGCATGAAACCACAGAGCGGATGGACACATATCTGGCATGGCTGAAACAACTGAATTCAAATCTTCCCTCGCCCCAGTCAAATCTTAGTGGTGCCTTAACTGAGATTTGCTTAATGTGGCAAACCTTAGGAACTTAAGCTGGAGTGGGGGGATAGGGAAACAGGGAAGGGTGGGGCTAAAAAATAGTTGGCTGAAAAATATTTCCACCTTTTCCATGCACGTTTGCCTGGAACAACAACAAATTGCAACAACAAAGCACCTTGCATATCGGGAGTGCGTCCCAAGCCGCTGGACAATGAGGAGTTTGATTCGAGCTGTGGGTTGGAATCCGAGAGGGGTGGAGGGGAGAATAACTATTCCCTATACAATTATAATCATAAGTATAAAACTGTAATTAAATAACTGCATTTTGCTTTGTTCAATTGCTCCATTTAACTTTTTGAAAAAAAAAGAAAAACAAAAAGAAAACACAACTCTACTCACATTAATTTCCGACAGCGCCACAGCTTCGTTTTCAAACTCAGCATCCAGTGACTCCACACCTGATGGCAATGACATGCTCCATTAAGTGCAACTAGCATTTGGAACGACCAGATGTCTCATCAGCAGTGTGACCTCAAGGAACACCGCCCTCTCAGGTAAACACTGCCTAGTGTTGAAAGAGTTGCTGAGTCCAATATTAACTCAGTTATATGGGAATCTCGTGGAGTACTTCCTGATAAGTCACTTGTAAACTCGCTTCTGGAATTAGCAAATTACCATAGGAATCAGTTACCACAGTGGTCCATGAAATCCCAAACACCCTAATCAGCCTGTGTGATGTTTGGTGATAAACCTACTGGTGGAGCTTCTGTAGCTCAGTGGTTAGAGCACTCGCCTTACAAGCGTGAGACCTCGTGTTCAAATCCAGGCAGGTCAGAGCGACACCTTGGGTAAGTTTCCTTACTCCACACACTTATCCATGACTGTTTGTGGGACACTGCTGTGCGCAATTGGCTGCTGCGTTTTGCCCACAAATATACAGTCAAATTCACTTTACAGTATATTCTGTGAAGCGCTTTGAGACGTCGATAAAATGTGAAAAGCGCTATATCATAATGCAAGGATTATTATTATTATGATAATAGGGCGCGACTGCCCGTCAGCAATTCCTCATTGGATCATCATCATTTATAACTGGTGACGCGCACATGCACAGAGCAAAGGATGTGACATTGGTGAACCTGAAGACCTGGAAGTCAGTTAGTCTGCATCAAGTGCGAAAACAGCAGCTCAATGAAGTAAGGAATAGCTTATAGGGCACCTGCCTTATAAGTGAATCAGCGTTATAAGCGGGTTCCTTGTAACAGAGTTCTACTGTATCATTTCTTGTAAAAAAAATTACATAAAAGGAAAAATGCAGCAAAACTGTGCTTGTTTATGTATGTGCTAACCTAGGGCATCAAGCTTCAAACATTTTACATGTCATGAGATGACTTTGACTGCCTGAAAAAGCTGCAATTGATTTTCCTGCTGGCCTTCTACATACTCACAAACAGACGGACAAGGCTGAAAGAGTGTGCAAATACTGCAATCTTCCACACACATACAAGTGCGTACCCACAATTTTAATGCAGTTATTACAATCAAAAGGAGATGGCTTTTGCTTACCACACAGGTTTTTGACCTTGCTGATCGCTCTCCTCTTCAGGAAGGCTTGGTAAGCTTCTGAATTCTGATATGCTTTGAGCTCCTCTACATATCGCTTTTTATCCTTCTCTGATTCATCAATATACTTCTATTGATCATAAAGCAAAGCACCATCAGACAAAGAGCACACCCTTTGTGGGAAGAAAAAAATCTATGAACAGCAGTAATAAGTTTCAGGTGGGTGATCTACAAACACTGAAGTTCAAAATTCATACAGATTTTGAAACCACGTCTTTCAAGATTTGTGGACATGTTTTGAGGGCCATTCTCATTTTCACTCCCTTTACGAAACCAGAGTCTCAGAGCATCTCAAATACACATCTACGGTATTTTGCGGGGAGGTTTGGTCAGAGAAAAAAACATGTAAAACTCTTAATTTTCTTTGCAACTCCATAAAAATACAACTTCTATACAACAGAGGAGGGGCGGAGACATGTCTCACCTGCTTCCCCACCCGTGAGAGCTGCGACCAGCGCGTGCCCAGCATTTTGGTAATCTCCGTGAAAGGCAGATCCGGATGTTCAGCTTTGAGCTTGGCTCTCTGTTCATTCAGGAATAACACATACCTGTCAGGCAGTTACAGGGGATTAAAGGAACAAGTTCTTAAGAAACATTGCTACCAGACTTCTTTCATTGCAGCAAAACGACAGGAGTATCATTCTCAGGGTAAAATCACATTGGATGAATCATCTATGAGTGGCTTTATTTAATTATGATGAATCGCACGTACACAGACGACCAGCAAAATTTCTACTAAACACAGACCTCATAAACTGCACGCAATCACCTTGTGGTGGAACATCGCAGGCTGATAGCTGATCTGAACTGGGGCAACAGCAGAGGATGTATAATTGGGCTCAGCCCCAGGTTTTCGGGGTGGAGGAGGAAGCAAGAGCAGGGAAACATAAATCAGGCTCCAGAATCCAGAGATTCTCTACTGGACGATCGGAGTGATGGCAAGAACATCGTTGGGCTCAGCTATCTTGTCGTCTCCGTCAGCAGTCGAACCAGAGCCCTCGGACCTCTGAGTAAGGGGCTGACTCAATGAATAACTCAATACCTTGGGTGAAGGAATGGAGATCAATAACCAGGGGATTACAGTGTTTCCAGACGTGCGTTGACCATCACCAAAAAAAACTAAGATCCAGCAGCAAACAATTCCTTACCCTGTGATAGGAGCACGAGGTGAAGTGAAATCTTTTGGAGGTTTTCTCTTCTTGCCTTTGGGCCACCCGCCTTTTCTTTTCTGAGTGTAAAAGACATCAGCATCAGCCTAGACAGGTTTATAGACCTCACATAGATATGGATGGGTATGACAATCACCTATGTGCTTCAATAATCATCAATGAATGAGCAGTTAAAAATTTTTTTTAAGTCAAGACTCAAAAGTCTATCACCCATCACACCATGTACAGTAAAACACACACAAGTCTTATCCTTATAAATCGTATAATCACCTAAATCCATTGCTTGCTGTTAAGTTCGCATATAGTCTTGGCCTGTCACACTGCATGTGCACTTACATTGAATTATCCATGTGCAGTGTGTATCATCCATTAAACCGGATTTATGACTTATACACTTTGCCTGCGACTCAGACTTTCCACAAGTCATATTAAATTTTATGGTCTTGAATGATACGAGTCATGTCATATCATTTAATATACGACATATATGCACTGCATGACTTGAGAGGTGATCAAGTATGCTTCAGTACGCTATAAAATAGCCAAAGCCGAGGGGTTATAGTATGCAAACAAATGCATGAGACAATGAGGAAAGATCGGATGCTGCTGTACAATGCATAAAGTGACCCAATTCAATCTTGTGAAGAGCCTCACCACAACAGCTTAAACGCTGAAATGGATTGGGCTAAATTGCTAAAGGTTTATATTCTTTTTACGCAGCTGTGCCTCAATTCAAAATTTAAACATTTAGATCATTTTCCAGAATAAAATAGTAAAACAGTAGATATCCCAGGGAAAGGCAGCTTTGCAGAAAAACTTTCCTTCCCTTTGCGTAGGAAAGTCACCTTTAAGTCATGGGATGTGCAGTCACACACCAAACATCAACAGCCACAACAGCAACACACAACCTCCAGCAAGGACGGCTGGGCATAATGGCTGGGGATAAAGGATAGCTGGCAGTGACAAGGACATCTGAGGGATACTTGAGCTGCTTATGAATGTTTGCAGATTAGAATTGTGCTCTAAAACATCACCGCGAGATGTCTTGTTCTGCACGGCCTACATTAGCATTACACATGATGAAAGGATCACAAGATCATTGGTTTACATGAATTGGCCATTTGATCTCAACTTCCCGAATACCCATCCTACAACCTGCCCATACCAGACCCTGGACAAAATGAATCCAGGATCCTGGCCTCAACCATCCTTCCTGGCAACCTGTATTTCAATTAAATACCCTTAAGGTGAACAAACACTTCCAAGCGGTGGGTGGAGTGAAATAGAAATAACATATTACTTGGCTTCAGTCTGTGGGGAAAAAAAATCCAACCTTCCCTGTTCCTTTCAGCAGACTACGAAAATATATGTATTGAGGTCAGGGAAAATTAGCCTCGCCAAAAGCATTTCATTTTAAAGCCCTTGTTCTGGACAGGAATGATCTTTTCACTAAACTTGTAGGAAAACAGCACAATATCCTAACAGCTTGCTGCTAAGTTAGCAAGTGGCAGATTTTAGTTTGGTAGCAATTTTTCTTTACCACTGTACTAATAAATGTGCCACTTTATTAGCATGCAAAGGAACATTCGTCATCAGACAGCCTTTAAATGACTTGCAGTTTAGTGAAAACTGTCCTGCTGAGAGCAAAGGACCTACACAAACGTCAAAGAAATATATTGTTCATCTTGTTGGTTACAAGATGACTGTAATTGTTCTGTTCTGACATACAAACTGATCACTTCACACAGCAGCCTTACCCACATACCCCCATCCAGCTGATAAAATACTTGCGGGTGAGATATACTATCCTATCTATAAAGGTTGCAAGTAAAGCATTTCAACAACCAACTGGGCTCTATGACCTGGTTTGCGCTCAGACGTACATATGAAAAGAGCTGCTGAGTATTTGAAAGCTCCTTTCATTGATGAAATCACAGAGCTGAATCACTGAGTATTTTCACAAACAGCAGGATTTTGCTCAGCTTAGCTCAGCCCTGGCTTGGCCTCGTGCTCCGCTACTGTCAAGCGCTGGTCTGACAGGCTAGCCTTGTGTGAGGGGACATGACCCAAATGTAAGTTGCTGTTGTTATCGTTTTTTTTCACACCACTCCTTCGACAATTGTCTTATTCTAGCATTGACAGAACTCATTTAGAATTGAGTATTGTGGAGTCCTGTAGCTCAGTGGTTAGAGCATTCATCTTACAAGCGAGCGACCTGGATTTGATTCGGGGCAGCGCAAACCTTGGGCAAGTTCCTTTGCTCCATATGCCTAATATCATATATATCCCTCTAGAGAAAAAACAATAAGTTTGTCACTTCAGCCCACGACTGTTTGTAGGACACTGCTGTACTCAATTGGCTGCTGCATTTTGCCCACAAATATACACTTTACAGTTCACTTCACTTTGGGACATCTAGAAGACGTGAAAAGCTCCACACTAAACACAAGGATTATTATTATTATTCTCCTCGGCATTGTTTGTTTTCCCCAGCAATTGGCTGGCCACAAAATACAGTCAATCAATTGTACAGTATATTCTGTGAATCGCTTTGAGATGTTTCAATTACATAAGGCACTATATCAAATGCAACAATAATAATTATTATCATCATTAAGGGTTAAAAAACGCAGGCAAGTTGTAAAAGAAACTCTTTAAACTTTCATTATGCTGAGAATTCGATGAGAACTGCATCAGGGAGACAGACATGCTGCGTGGTGACCAATATTTACTGCTGTAAATTAACTGGAGTTCACACCAGCCCTCTGTTTCTCTCTCTCTCGCTACACCACACACACCACACTCGCACCGGTGCAAATTCTGAATTCAGAGCTTTGGAATGCTTCAACGGGAGGATCCAGCTCAACTCGTTTATTTTGCACAAAATCAATGTCTGCTTTGGACAATGAATAGGTTCTGAGTTACAATCTGGTTATCTCGAGTGGAAATTGCCATGCAACCCGACAAAGGTGGATATTGACTATCAGACACAAAGTCAGGGAAAGAAATCAGCAAGAGTGGGGGGAGGACGGAAAGAAAGTCAGTGAGAGAGACAGAATGGCTGGCATAGCAAATACGCCAGCCACACTCTGTCTCGCTAGTGACAGCATATTTCTGATGAAAGTGCTTTGGGATTAGCATGATGGATAATTTGTATTTTGCAAGATGACTTCTACACATATTGTTTCCTTATCCACAATGGGATTTGGACCCAACTACTGCAGAAAACTGGCTCTTTACCGTAATTACATCAGAAAGCACCTCCTACTATATGTTTACCATTCCATGTGCAGTAGCTTGAAATTGCCTCAAGGTGGCATAAGAAAGATATACAGTAGGGTACTGTACTCTGGGAACAATCTGCAGCACAGTTACAACCAGCAAACAGACTCCCTAGTTGTATAACACACTGCTGTTTACTTCACTGATAGTTTGTGGGCAGTGAGAGAAGCATTCAATGAGAAATGCAAAAACAATTCAGGAAAATATTCAGTCATTATAATATTTTTCACTTTTGCACATTTGTATTCTCTGAAAAATGTATCAAATATTGATCTTGACTATTGGCTGCTTGATAAAAAAACAAGATTTTTTTGTACAAAAATTGTCTTCCTGTGCCGTTGAAGGAGAGGAATTTTCTTTACTTTTAGTTTTCTAAGTAATGCATTGTTTATGGATGACCACTTGACTCGGTTGGTAGAACTCTAATCTATTGGATGAGGTTATGAATTTGACTCCCACATTGGCATTTAGAAGCTCACAGATCAGCCTGACACTCCAGTGCAGTATTTGGGAAGGGATATGCCATGAATCAAAAATCCTTGATTTTCAAAAATCCTTAAAAAGGTTTAGTGCCTTTCACGTCAGGAAGATGTCTGAAAGCGCTTCACAGGATATACTGTTCAGTGAGGTGAGTGTATTTTGTAGGCAAAAGAGGGTTCTCAAACTCTGACTGTTCCTCTCCCTCACAGTCAGCTTTCAAGTCTGTGCAGGATTCTGTGCGAAGAATGAACTTTTAGTATTTTTAAAATAACCAATGCCAAAACAAACCTTGCGCAAGGATAGTGCAAGCAATACAGTCAACATCCTCCTGTCCATCGATTCAGCTAATGAAAGACTTCTGTTAATCATAACATTATATTTAGAGACAGCACCACCCAGTTTGCAAAACTGGGCCAATATCCAGGACATGAGAGACAAACACGACTATCTGACTGCTCTCCTTCTCACACACCTGACTCGGCCTCCTGTTTGGAACAAAGAGGTTATGAGGTGTGGCCTGATAGAGGTCTTTAGAATCAATGAAAAACATTTATTTCCACTGGTCAGTGAATCGGTTACCAGAGGGTATCAATTTAAATTAGTCAGTGAATGAACAAATGGGAAAGTTTGGAGAATCTGTTTTTCACCCGCACAAAGTAGTTAGGATATAGAATATGGATATAGAGTCAGGAAAAGTGGGTGAAACAGAATCCATATTTGTTTCTACAGGGTTTATATGGTTATGAAAAAGGACAAGTAAATGAGAGTAAAATAATTGCTTTTAAAAAGCGCAGACACAGCCTTCTGCTGTGCTATAAATATGTATGATTCCCAACTGGTTTTAGTTGAACTGTTGAAAGCTCGCTTAAAGTAGACTTCTCACTCTAATCCACTGATTTTTTTCAAAAAACAACATGTGCATGCGTCAGTTCGTAGGAAATGTGGTCTCGCTGATCGGATGCTGGCACTGATTAAAGAAAACAAAAATGGGCTAACTTCTTTTTTTAAGAGATGTAATTTGAAAACAAGAATTGACTCACAATTAACTTAAATGGGCAGGTCGTAGGCAAGTGGCAAATTAAGCGTTCTTCAACAATAGGAGTAAGGAAGAGAAAGAGAGAGGAAAACCAATCTGGCAAAGACAGAATAAGGCCTGCAATGCCTTTATGATAAAATAACCAGTTGACCTGATTTTAAAATATTTATGCAAATAATAATTCTTGTATTTGATATAGCGCCTTATCACATTGTTGAGACAAATCAAAACACTTCACAGGAGATATTTTTAAATGGATTGACTATAATAGTATCAAATAATAACAATAAATAATTTTTAAAAAGGCAACTTATGACTGTGCCAGAGGAAGGCAAGAAGAGACAATTAAATCTCTAATCTCCTCCCCAACAGTGTATAAAAAGAATAAAGTCAAAGGAGAACAAAGTGGGAGGGAGAATAATGACACGAGGGTCTGTCGATATGGAAATTTTCCGATTTAGATATATCGATGGGCCCATATTGAGATATACCGAAATATCGATATTTTTTGGTTTTTCGTACTGTGCATGCGCGCGCATTCGGGGTGCGCGCGCGTCCTGGGTGTGCACACACATTCCGGGTGCGCGCGCATTCAGGGCCTATCTCCTCAGGAGGTAAATATCTTTCTCTCTCTGTGTCTCTCACTCTCTCCATCTCTGTGTTTTTCTGTCTGTGTCTCTCTCACATCCCTCCCATCTCTATCTATCTGTATATTATCACATCCACCCGTCTCTCCCCCCACTCCCCCCACCCCTCTCCCTCCCCCTCCCCAGCTGTCTCTCTTCCCCCCCACCACCCCCCCCAGCCGTCTCTCTCCCCCCACCCACCCTCCCGCCGTCCCTTTCCCTCCCCCACCCCCCCCAGCCATCTCTCTCTCCCTCCCTCCCTCCCTCCCTCCCTCCACCTGCCGTATCTCTCCCCCCCCAGCCATCTCTTTCCCCCTCCACCCCTCCCCAGCCGTCTCTCTCCACCCCGCACCTCCAGCCTTCTCTCCACCACCCCCAGCTGTCTCTCTCCCCCACCCCCACCCCTTGCATACCTGTATATTGTATTCGAGGACTATGAATACAATATGGCGGCTTTGCACCTCGGTCTATGCATTGTGTATAGAGATGAGCATTCTGGGTCTTGTAGTTCAGTGTGCGCGCATTCCGATTTTTTACCTCGATATATCATTTTTCGATATATCGATATTTTTGAAATGCCTATATCGGCGTATCGATATGAAAATTATATCGGGTTTTAGCGATATATCGATATATCGCCGGACCCTAACTGACACAAAGAAGAAATACAAAGTTTGCTCTTGGCAAACCAGTTCTACGAGGCCCAGGGCTCGACTGCACTGGAAACTACTGTACCCTAAAGGCACAAGCTATTGGCACAACAGTGAAAACAGCCCGCAAGCCAAGAGCTGTCTGTATTTATGACTCACATTGTACATTTTTATAACAGCAATCCATTATTTCGCTACCCAGCCACAGTCCACATGATTTAGGCAGCAGTGAATGTCGTCTGCCCGATTTAAAAATGAAGCAATCACCTGATGATTATTTGAAGAAACACAGTTTAAATAAACCTCACTCAAAGCTAGGTGGCATTTCCATAGCTAGTGTTTGGAGCCAGCTGCACAAACTGCAGATCCACCATTGTGCTTTGGGGATACTGTTGCTTCTACATCTAAGTGGGCTGTAGATTAGAGTCTGCAGCAATGCGGAGGCTCTGTGGCTCTTAAATAAATAATGTTACAAGAGTCCGGGTTTCCCAGGCAATCTTGGCACATTAAACAAAATTCAAATACAATTTTCAAACAATGGACATCCAGTCATCAAAATAACAAGTCTATCCTGAATTGTTTCACATCAAAATAACATTAGGATAATTCCCCACCACCCCACCCTTCCTCTCTTATCCACTTTTGCTTTCTTCCTCCCTCCCTCATTATCTACATAGATCAGAGGAGGGAGAGACAGATTGTTGGAATGGACTTCTCACATTCCCTGGAAAGGCATATCCTGCTTACCTAATTCCAGAGAGAATTGAATGCAGGTTGGCAAGAGCCGAGGTTTAGGGACCCGAATGTGCTTTGGGATAATGCTGGATTCTAACCAGCTAAAACCACATAGCTTGCCATTGATATCCCTGCCTGGCAAGCTTTCCTGCTGCTTATCCAACTAGGACCACCCTACCCATTAGGGCTTTGGTTTAGACTTTTAATCCCAATGCTCGGCCTATTTGCATCCTCAACACCTCTGTTACTCAGTGGTCTGTGTCAAGCAACACGGACAAAACTACTAAAAATTCACTTATCCCTGATTGCAGCAAAATATATAGTCAATTCAATTTGCAGTATAGTATATTCTGTGACACACTTTGAGATGTCTCAACGTGATAAGATGCTGTATTAAATGCAAGGATAGTTATCATTATGTCAAATTGAACCAAACACCTACAAGGTAATAGTGTGAAATGCTATACTGCTAATTGGGCATCTTACGATATAAGCAAAGCACCCAAATCAAGCTAACTTCAGACTTTACAGACTCATGTCACCATTGTAAAGTGATATCAGTGGTGCTTCCTGCACAGAAGTGACATTGTCAACATTTCTTTTGTATACTGCTTTATGTATGCAACACACAGCAAGTGAGACAGCAGCCAGTCACTGACAGAATCCAAGAGTAGTTAGCAAGGCTGTGCCATATGGTGGGGCGGAGGAGGGGGGGAGAGGCTTAGAACAGGTGTCTGTCTACCTGTTGATTCCAGCCAAAGTTCATGCTACTTCTCCACATTTGCTTTGAAAGCAGCAGAAGTCCGATTCCAGCAATCCTGCCTACAAATACCTTTGGTTCGTCATTCTCCAGCTCCTTTAATCCACCGCTGCCTTCCACTCGTCCGTCCAGAATAACTTCCTGTAGCCTCTGAGGTCCTGTCTGTAAAGGATGGATCTGAAGCAGGGGAGTGCCTGGCGGAATAGCACTGACTGCACCCCTCTGCAACAAAGGCCGTGGAGACACTGCAAAAACAAGGATAATTCACATGTACCAACAACCATCAGCACTGTGTGGTGCACTGAAGTAACTGAAGGTTAACTTAATGGAACGCATTTAACGTTCAAACCAGCCTCCATCCACTATACTGTCACACTGCAACAGGATGTAAATTATTGCAGCCCGTATACTACTATATAATTCAAAGGTTAGCTCTTATGCTTATATATAATTCAAAGGTCAGTATTGATTGACTTCAAGTCCTCACCCTCACCTATAAATCCCTTCACGCTGAGCATTCCCTATCTCTGTGGCCTATCCCTGCCACACTCCTTTGCTTGTCTCCATCATCCTACCAACTCCAGCCTGATGTACGTTCCCCCTACATTATCATTGGTGGCTCAGCCTTCAGTTACTGACCCCCAATCTCAGGAACTCCCTTCATATCACCACCTCCACTCTCTCTCCGTTCTCCTGCAATGTAAAAACCTAAGTCTTCAAAAACACCCATGGTCACCGACCCTTCCTCCCTTGCTTGGCGTCTGACCCTGTCCTTCAAATGCTCTGAGAAGTTATCTGTCTTTTGAATCTAAGGTTCCCAAAGCTTTCCAGTCTTTTTTGTAGACCAGTCTATCAACACCTCCATTAGTGTAACATGTGATTACCAGGATGGTAGAAGGAGAGCTAGATGAACCTTGAACTATTTTTCATCCAGGAATTCCTCTAACTATGTGTATACAACTTCTTCTTATCATGCCAGGGCACGTGGAACCATGCCCAGAAGCAGGAAAAATATTTCAATGACTTCAGAGAGAGGAAAATTAATGGATTAAAGCAAACACTGAATGTTAGCCAAATAATGTACCTTGATGACAAATTAAGACTTAAAATACTTTACAAAAGCACAGGGCACTCTGTTAAATTGTAGACATCATCTCAGAAATAGATGACTTTTGGAAAAACATTTATAGGTTACTTCTATTTAACCTGGTTTTCCAAGCCAATTTTTTTTAGAAAAGCATCCAAAACAATAACTCACTATTAATGAAAAGATTAGTCCTGTGCAATTTGCATATTTAATAATAATAATCCTTGCATTTGATTTAGTGCTTTTCACATCTTCTAGACGTCTCAAAGCGCTTCACAGAATATACCTAAAGTGAATTGACTGTATATTTGTGGGCGAAATGTGGCAGCCAATTGCGCACAGCAGTGTCCCACAAATAGTCGTGGATTGAAAAACACATATAGGCAACACAGACTGACCCTGATAATGAGCCCTGCACTTTGCGCAAAATATCTATATACTGTATATAAAAGCCTTAGGTATGTTTCCGCAATTGTGTCCTCCTGACGCGGATGGCGCTGTGTCAAATCTATCTTCTATTTATATAAAAGCCTTAGGTATGTTTCCGCAATTGTAACAATGAACTTCTAAAAACAAAAACCAATACAGCTCAAAAACACACAAAGAAAAACAACCCAGTGATCAAAGCGAACAAATAATGATTTTTAAAAAGTTTCAAAATACATGAATAAACGTGTTCAAAAACTCTAGGCCACGTATGTTACGCGGGGGTATAGCTAGTACACATAGTTACACTTAAGAGTGTTTCTGGTGAAGCATTTTGAGGAGATAAGGCACTATATCAACGCCAGACAGTCTAAGCTACAATAGTAATAATAATGAATATTATTAAACTGAAACAGAAGATAGCAAATAAGCAAGCTCTGCTTGCCGCAGTCAAACATTGAGTCAAAGTCGATATACTGCAGATTTTTCTAAATTTATTTCAGGCCTGGTCCAGTTGGGTTCAACTTCCAGGTAAACAAATGACCGCAGTAATCCAGACACCCCAAAAAAAAACCCCCAAAATTAAACCGAGTCTTCGGGAAGAAACATACTAGACCATTACCTGCAGTCTGTAGTTCCAAATTCACATCTGAATTCAGCTGGCCAACATAAGACAATATACCTCCATTAGCATCTGTAGTCACGCACACTATTCTGGAATAAAAAGAAAATTGCATTCAGAATAGAATTGGCATGTAGACTGGCTCATGAAAGAAAATTTATGTGAACCCTTAGTTATTCACAGAAGAAAAACAATAAAACAGTGTATCTTTTAATCCAACGCTCTCATTTACTTATGCAGTTATAATAATAATAATCCTTGCATTTGATATAGCGTCACATCACATCATTGAGATGTCTATGAGCGAAACACGGTAGGCAGTTGTGACAGAAATATCCCACAAACAACCATGGAGTGACCAATTTTATTTAGGGGATACTGTTGGCCAGGACCCCGGGAGAAACTTCTCTCTTTGAGCCGTGGGATCTTTAACATCCACCTGAACAAGTAGATGGGACCTTGGTTTAACCTCTCATCTGGATACAGCAAGCAATGAATGACTGAATAAATGACCGTACCATCAATTTAACATTATGGCCTGAAACACATCAACAAAAACTAGCTGCTTTATTCTTGCGCATCACAAACAGATTTGACTCTCATTAGTAACTCTCCAATACGATGCATTGTAATTCAGTTTCTATTACTTATATCTTCAGTGTTTTAATATCATAACAAGGAGATGTGCTAAGGAAACAATCCTTGCATATGATATAGCGCTTTTCACGTCTTCTGGACGTCTCAAGGCGTTTCACAGAATATACTGTAAAGTGAATTGACTGTATATTTGTGGGAGAAACGCAGCAGCCGATTGCGTACAGCAGGGTCTCACAAACAGCTTTGGAACTCTCTCCCTCAATCCCCCTTTAGATCTCCCCCAACCACCCGGAATCAGAATCCGTCACTCTGATCCTCTGCCCCTGTATAAACGCAGGTTGTTGTGGCTGCATTTATACAGCAATCTGTCTGGAACCAGAATGACTGTAATATCATTGTGTGTGTGGGGTGGTAATGTGGGTGTGTGGGCTGGGGGTGTGTGTGTAGTGGGGGTGTGTGTGGGGGTGTATCTGTGTGTGTGTGTACGTAGTGGGGGGGGGGGTGTGGGTGTACGTGTGTGGGTGTATGTGTGGGAGGGAGTATGTGTGGGGTGTGTGTGAGGGAGGGAGGGAGTGTGTGGGAGTGAGTGTCGTGCGTGGGAGTGAGTGTGTGTGGGGAGTGTGAGTGAGGGAGTGTGTGTGTCTGTGAGTGAGTGGGTGTGAATGTGTGAGCGAGTGTGTGTGAGTGTGTGAGTGAGTGTGTATGTGAGGGAGTGTGTGAGTCTGTGAGTGTGTGTGTCTGTGAGTGAGTGTGTGTCTGTGAGTGTGTGTGAGGGAGTGTGTGTCTGTGAGTTTGTGAGTGAGTGTGTGTGTCTGTGAGTGAGTGTGTGTCTGTGAGTGTGTGTGTGAGGGAGTGTGTGTCTGTGAGTGAGTGTGTGTCTGTTTGTGTGAGGGAGTGTGTGTCTGTGAGTGTGTGTGTCTGTGTGTCTGTGAGTGAATGTGTGTCTGTGAGTGTGAGGGAATGTGTGTGGGGAAGTGTGAGTGTCTGTGAGTGAGTGAGTGTGAGTGAGGGAGTGTGTGTGTCTGTGAGTGAGTGTGTGTATGAGTGAGTGGGTGTGTGTGTGGGTGTGAGTGTGAGTGAGTGTGTGTGTCTGTGAGTGAGTCAGTCTGTGAGTGAGTGTGTGTGTCTGTGAGGGAGTCTGAGTGAGGGAGTGTGTGAGTGAGTGTGTATGAGTGTGGGAGTGTGTGTGTGTGAGTGTGTGTGTGAGGGAGTGTATGAGTGAGTGTGTGTGAGTGTGTGAGTGAGTGTGTGTGTCTGTGAGGGAGTGTGTGTGAGGGAGTGTGTGAGTGAGTGTGTGGGAGTGTGGGAGTGTGTGTGTGTGAGTGTGTGTGTGTCTGTGAGTGTGTGTGAGTGTGTGAGGGAGTATGTGTGTGAGTGTGTGTGAGGGAGTGTGTGAGTGAGTGTGTGTGTGAGTGAGTGTGTCTGTGAGTGTGTGTGTCTGTGAGTGTGAGGGAGTGTGTGTGGGGGAGTGTGAGTGTCTGTGAGTGTGAGTGAGTGTGTGGGGGGAGTGTGAGTGTGTGAGTGTATGTGTGTGTGAGTGTGTGAGGGTGTGAGGGTGTGAGTGAGTGAGTGAGTGAGTGTGTGTGTGAGGGAGTGTGTGAATGAAGGAGTGTGTGTCTGTGAGTGAGTGAGTGGGTGTGTCTGTGAGGGAGTGTGAGTGAGTGAGTGTGTGAGTGAGTGTGTGAGTGTGTGTGTCTGTGAGGGAGTGTGTGAGTCTGTGAGTGTTTGTGTGAGTCTGAGTGTGTGAGTGAGTGAGTGTGAGTGAGTGTGTGTCTGTGAGTGTTTGTGAAGGAGTGTGTGTCTGTGAGTGTGCGTATGAGTGTGTGAGTCTGTGAGTGAGTGTGTGAGTGTATGTCTGTGAGTGTGTGTGTGAGGGAGTGTGTGTGAGGGAATGTGTGTGTCTGTGAGTGTGTGTGTGAGGGAGTGTGTGTGTGTGTCTGTGAGTGTGTGAGGGAGTGTGTGAGTGAGTGAGTGTGTCTGTGAGTGAGTCAGTCTGTGAGTGAGTGTGTGTGTCTGTGAGGGAGTCTGAGTGAGGGAGTGTGTGAGTGAGTGTGTGTGAGTGTGGGAGTGTGTGTGTCTGTGAGTGTGTGTGAGGGAGTGTGTGAGTGAGTGTGTGTGTGAGTGAGTGTGTCTGTGAGTGTGAGTGTCTGTGAGTGTGAGTGAGTGTGTGTGGGGAGTGTGAGTGTGTGTGTGTGAGTGAGGGAGTGTGAGTGAGTGTGTGAGTGAGAGTGAGTGTGTGTGAGTGAGGGTGTGAGTGAGTGAGTGTGTGTGTGTGAGTGAGGGAGTGTGTGAATGAGGGAGTGTGTGTCTGTGAGTGTGTGAGTGAGTGTGTGTGTCTGTGAGGGAGTGTGTGTCTGTGAGTGAGTCTGTGAGTGAGTGACTGTGTGTGTCTGTGAGTGAGTGTGTCTGTGAGTGAGTGTGTGTGTCTGTGAGTGTGTGAGGGAGTGTGTGAGTCTATGAGTGTGAGTCAGTGTGTGTGTCTGTGAGTGAGTGTGTGTGTCTGTGAATGTGTGTGTGAGGGAGTCTGTGAGTGTGTGAGTGAGTGTGTGTGTCTGTGAGTGAGTGTGTGTCTGTGAGTGAGTGTGTGTCTGTGAGTGTGCGTATGAGTGTGTGAGTCTGTGAGTGAGTGTGTGAGTGTATGTCTGTGAGTGTGTGTGAGTGTGAGGGAGTGTGTGTGAGGGAGTGTGTGTGTGTGTCTGTGAGTGTGTGAGGGAGTGTGTGAGTGAGTGTGTGTGTGTCTGTGAGTGTGTGTGTGTGAGGGAGTGTGTGAGTCTGTGAGGGAGTGTGTGAGGGAGTGTGTGTGTCTGTGAGTGTGTGAGTGAGTGTGTGTGTGAGGGAGAGTGTATGTGTCTGTGAGTGTGTGAGTGAGTGTCTGTGAGTGAGTGTGTGTGTCTGTGAGTGAGTGTGTGTGTGAGGGAGTGTGGGAGTCTGTAAGTGAGTGTGAGTGAGTGTGTGTCTGTGTGTGTGAGGGAGTGTGTGAGTCTGTGAGTGAGGGAGTGTGTGAGTCGGTGAGTGAGTTTGAGTGAGGGAGTGTGTGTGTCTGTGAGTGTGTGAGGGAGTCTGTGAGTCTGTGTGTGTGTGTGTGTGTGAGTCTGTGAGTGTGTGAGTGAGTGTGTGAGTGAGTCTGTGTGAGTGAGTCTGTGTGTGTGTGAGTGTGTGGGTGTGTGTGAGAGTGTGAGTGAGTCTGTGTGTGAGTGTGAGTCTGTGAGTGAGTGTGTGACAGTGAGAGTGTGAGTGAGTGAGTGAGTGTGAGAGTGAGTGTGACAGTGAGTGTGACAGTGAGTAAGAGTGAGTGTGTGTAAGTGAGTGAGAGCGAGTGTGAGTGTGACAGTGAGTGTGTAAGTGTGAGTGTGACAGTGAGTGTGTAAGTGTGAGTGTGTGACACTGAGTGTGTAAGCGTGAGTGAGTGTGTGAGTGAGTGTGAGGGAATGAGTGAGTGTGTGAGTGAGTGTGAGGGAATGAGTGAGTGTGTGAGTGAGTGTGTGTAAGTGAGTGTGAGTGTGTGTGAGTGTAAGTGAGTGAGTGTGTGTGTGTGTGTGAGTGAGTGTGAGTGTCTGTGTGTGAGTGAGTGTGTAAGTGTGAGTGAGTGTCTGTGAGTGAGTGAGTGTGTGACTGAGTGTGTGTGAGTGAGTGTGTGTAAGTGAGTGAGTGTGAGTGAGTGTGAGTGTGTGAGTGAGTGTGACAGTGAGTGTGACAGTGACTGAGTGAGTGTGAGTGAGTGTGTGTAAGTGAGTGAGTGAGAGTGTGAGTGTGACAGTGAGTGTGTAAGTGTGAGTGTGTGACAGTGAGTGTGTAAGTTTGAGTGAGTGAGTGTGGGTGAGTGTGTGCGAGTGAGAGTGTAAGTGAGTGAGTGTGAGTGAGTGTGTAAGTGTGTAAGTGTGAGTGTGACAGTGAGTGAGTAAGTGTGAGTGTGACAGTGAGTGTGCCGGTGAGTGTGCCGGTGAGTGTGACGGTGAGTGTGACGGTGAGTGTGACGGTGAGTGTGACGGCGAGTGTGACGGCGAGTGTGACGGCGAGTGTGACGGCGAGTGTGACGGCGAGTGTGACGGCGAGTGTGCCGGCGAGTGTGCCGGCGAGTGTGCCGGCGAGTGTGCCGGCGAGTGTGCCGGCGAGTGTGCCGGCGAGTGTGCCGGCGAGTGTGCCGGCGAGTGTGCCGGCGAGTGTGCCGGCGAGTGTGACGGCGAGTGTGACGGCGAGTGTGACGGCGAGTGTGACGGCGAGTGTGTCGGCGAGTGTGTCGGCGAGTGTGTCGGCGAGTGTGTCGGCGAGTGTGTCGGCGAGTGTGTCGGCGAGTGTGTCGGCGAGTGTGTCGGCGAGTGTGTCGGCGAGTGTGTCGGCGAGTGTGTCGGCGAGTGTGTCGGCGAGTGTGTCGGCGAGTGTGACGGCGAGTGTGACGGCGAGTGTGCCGGCGAGTGTGCCGGCGAGTGTGCCGGCGAGTGTGCCGGCGAGTGTGCCGGCGAGTGTGCCGGCGAGTGTGCCGGCGAGTGTGACATTGAGTGTGACATTGAGTGTGACATTGAGTGTGACATTGAGTGTGACAGTGAGTGTGACAGTGTGTGACAGTGAGTGTGTCAGTGTGTCAGTGAGTGTGACAGTGAGTGTGACAGTGAGTGTGTGTGAGTGTGACAGTGTGTGTGTGTGTGACAGTGAGTGTGACAGTGAGTGTGACAGTGAGTGTGTGTGTGTGACAGTGAGTGTGACAGTGAGTGTGTGTGAGTGTGACAGTGAGTGTGTGTGACAGTGAGTGTGACAGTGAGTGTGTGTGTGAGTGTGCCAGTGAGTGTGCCAGTGAGTGTGCCAGTGAGTGTGCCAGTGAGTGTGCCAGTGAGTGTGACAGTGAGTGTGACAGTGAGTGTGTGTGTGTGTCGGCGAGTGTGTCGGCGAGTGTGCCGGTGAATGTGCCGGTGAGTGTGCCGGTGAGTGTGCCGGTGAGTGTGCCGGTGAGTGTGCCGGTGAGTGTGCCAGTGAGTGTGACAGTGAGTGTGCCGGTGAGTGTGCCGGAGAGTGTGACGGCGAGTGTGACGGCGAGTGTGACGGCGAGTGTGACGGCGAGTGTGACGGCGAGTGTGACGGCGAGTGTGACGGCGAGTGTGTCGGCGAGTGTGTCGGCGAGTGTGTCGGCGAGTGTGACGGCGAGTGTGACGGCGAGTGTGACGGCGAGTGTGACGGCGAGTGTGACGGTGAGTGTGACGGTGAGTGTGACATTGAGTGTGACATTGAGTGTGACATTGAGTGTGACAGTGAGTGTGACAGTGAGTGTGACAGTGAGTGTGACAGTGAGTGTGTGTGAGTGTGACAGTGAGTGTGACAGTGAGTGTGTGTGAGTGTGACAGTGAGTGTGTGTGAGTGTGACAGTGAGTGTGACAGTGAGTGTGTGTGAGTGTGACAGTGAGTGTGACAGTGAGTGTGTGTGAGTGTGACAGTGAGTGTGACAGTGAGTGTGTGTGTGTGACAGCGAGTGTGACAGTGAGTGTGTGTGTGACAGTGAGTGTGACAGTGAGTGTGACAGTGAGTGTGTGTGTGTGACAGTGAGTGTGACAGTGAGTGTGTGTGAGTGTGACAGTGAGTGTGTGTGAGTGTGCCAGTGAGTGTGCCAGTGAGTGTGCCAGTGAGTGTGACAGTGAGTGTGACAGTGAGTGTGTGTGAGTGTGACAGTGAGTGTGACAGTGAGTGTGACAGTGAGTGTGACAGTGAGTGTGGCAGTGAGTGTGCCAGTGAGTGTGCCAGTGAGTGTGCCAGTGAGTGTGACAGTGAGTGTGTGTGAGTGTGACAGTGAGTGTGACAGTGAGTGTGTGTGAGTGTGACAGTGAGTGTGACAGTGAGTGTGTGTGAGTGTGACAGTGAGTGTGGCAGTGAGTGTGACAGTGAGTGTGACAGTGAGTGTGTGTGAGTGTGACAGTGAGTGTGACAGTGAGTGTGACAGTGAGTGTGTGTGAGTGTGACAGTGAGTGTGGCAGCGAGTGTGACAGTGAGTGTGACAGTGAGTGTGACAGTGAGTGTGACAGTGAGTGTGTGTGAGTGTGACAGTGAGTGTGACAGTGAGTGTGTGTGAGTGTGACAGTGAGTGTGGCAGTGAGTGTGACAGTGAGTGTGACAGTGAGTGTGGCAGTGAGTGTGCCAGTGAGTGTGTGTGAGTGTGACAGTGAGTGTGACAGTGTGTGTGTGTGAGTGTGTCAGTGAGTGTGACAGTGAGTGTGTGTGAGTGTGACAGTGAGTGTGACAGTGAGTGTGTGTGAGTGTGACAGTGAGTGTGACAGTGAGTGTGTGTGAGTGTGACAGTGAGTGTGACAGTGAGTGTGTGTGAGTGTGACAGTGAGTGTGACAGTGAGTGTGACAGTGAGTGTGACAGTGAGTGTGACAGTGAGTGTGACAGTGAGTGTGACAGTGAGTGTGACAGTGAGTGTGACAGTGAGTGTGTGTGAGTGTGACAGTGAGTGTGACAGTGAGTGTGTGTGAGTGTGTCAGTGAGTGTGTGAGTGTGACAGTGAGTGTGACAGTGAGTGTGTGTGAGTGTGACAGTGAGTGTGACAGTGAGTGTGTGTGAGTGTGACAGTGAGTGTGACAGTGAGTGTGTGTGAGTGTGACAGTGAGTGTGACAGTGAGTGTGTGTGAGTGTGACAGTGAGTGTGGCAGTGAGTGTGACAGTGAGTGTGACAGTGAGTGTGACAGTGAGTGTGACAGTGAGTGTGACAGTGAGTGTGTGTGAGTGTGACAGTGAGTGTGACAGTGAGTGTGTGTGAGTGTGTCAGTGAGTGTGACAGTGAGTGTGTGTGAGTGTGACAGTGAGTGTGACAGTGAGTGTGTGTGAGTGTGACAGTGAGTGTGACAGTGAGTGTGTGTGAGTGTGACAGTGAGTGTGACAGTGAGTGTGTGTGAGTGTGACAGTGAGTGTGTGTGAGTGTGACAGTGAGTGTGACAGTGAGTGTGTGTGAGTGTGACAGTGAGTGTGACAGTGAGTGTGACAGTGAGTGTGACAGTGAGTGTGCCAGTGAGTGTGTGTGAGTGTGACAGTGAGTGTGACAGTGAGTGTGTGTGAGTGTGTCAGTGAGTGACAGTGAGTGTGTGTGTGTGACAGTGAGTGTGTGTGAGTGTGACAGTGAGTGTGACAGTGAGTGTGTGTGAGTGTGACAGTGAGTGTGACAGTGAGTGTGTGTGAGTGTGACAGTGAGTGTGACAGTGAGTGTGTGTGAGTGTGACAGTGAGTGTGACAGTGAGTGTGACAGTGAGTGTGACAGTGAGTGTGACAGTGAGTGTGACAGTGAGTGTGACAGTGAGTGTGACAGTGAGTGTGACAGTGAGTGTGACAGTGAGTGTGACAGTGAGTGTGTGTGAGTGTGACAGTGAGTGTGACAGTGAGTGTGACAGTGAGTGTGTGTGAGTGTGACAGTGAGTGTGACAGTGAGTGTGTGTGAGTGTGTCAGTGAGTGTGTGTGAGTGTGACAGTGAGTGTGTGTGAGTGTGACAGTGAGTGTGACAGTGAGTGTGTGTGAGTGTGACAGTGAGTGTGACAGTGAGTGTGTGAGTGTGACAGTGTGTGTGACAGTGAGTGTGTGTGAGTGTGACAGTGAGTGTGTGTGAGTGTGACAGTGAGTGTGACAGTGAGTGTGACAGTGAGTGTGACAGTGAGTGTGTGTGAGTGTGACAGTGAGTGTGACAGTGAGTGTGTGTGAGTGTGACAGTGAGTGTGACAGTGAGTGTGACAGTGAGTGTGACAGTGAGTGTGACAGTGAGTGTGACAGTGAGTGTGACAGTGAGTGTGACAGTGAGTGTGACAGTGAGTGTGTGTGAGTGTGACAGTGAGTGTGACAGTGAGTGTGTGTGAGTGTGTCAGTGAGTGTGACAGTGAGTGTGTGTGTGACAGTGAGTGTGTGTGAGTGTGACAGTGAGTGTGTGTGAGTGTGACAGTGAGTGTGACAGTGAGTGTGTGTGAGTGTGACAGTGAGTGTGACAGTGAGTGTGTGTGAGTGTGACAGTGAGTGTGTGTGAGTGTGACAGTGAGTGTGACAGTGAGTGTGACAGTGAGTGTGACAGTGAGTGTGACAGTGAGTGTGACAGTGAGTGTGACAGTGAGTGTGACAGTGAGTGTGACAGTGAGTGTGACAGTGAGTGTGTGTGAGTGTGACAGTGAGTGTGACAGTGAGTGTGTGTGAGTGTGACAGTGAGTGTGACAGTGAGTGTGTGTGAGTGTGACAGTGAGTGTGTGTGAGTGTGACAGTGAGTGTGACAGTGAGTGTGTGTGAGTGTGACAGTGAGTGTGACAGTGAGTGTGTGAGTGTGACAGTGTGTGTGACAGTGAGTGTGTGTGAGTGTGACAGTGAGTGTGTGTGAGTGTGACAGTGAGTGTGACAGTGAGTGTGACAGTGAGTGTGACAGTGAGTGTGACAGTGAGTGTGTGTGAGTGTGACAGTGAGTGTGACAGTGAGTGTGACAGTGAGTGTGACAGTGAGTGTGAGCCAGGCCTGACTGTACCTCTCCTGACCGTCCACATGCTCCAGGGACACGGTGACGGGCACGCACTCAATGAAGGGGTTACCGCCGCCCGAGGCCCTCACGGCCTCCCCGCCCCCGGGGGTCCCCGCCGCCTCCCTCCCCGGCCCCGCGCGGCTCGGGGGCAGCGGGAACTCGGCGGCCGCGGCCTGGAGAGCCCCGGGGGCCGCGCTCCCCCCCCCGCCGCTCCCGCCGCCCCCTCCTCCTCCTCCCGCTGCCGGCTCCATCTGCACCCACCGCGAGATCTCAGCCCCCAGACATCGCGAGATCTCACCACACATCAGGGGGAGAGAGAGAGAGAGAGAGACACACACAGAGACACAGAGAGGGACACACACAGAGAGAGAGGGACACACAGAGACACAGAGAGAGAGAGACAGACACAGAGAGAGGGACACACACAGAGAGAGACACAGAGAGGGAGAGACACAGAGAGAGAGACACAGGGAGAGAGACAGAGAGAGAGACACAGGGAGAGACACAGAGAGAGAGACACAGGGAGAGACACAGAGAGAGACACACAGAGAGGGACACACACAGAGAGACAGACACAGAGAGGGAGAGACACAGAGAGAGACACAGAGAGACACACACAGAGAGAGAGACACAGAGAGGGAGAGACACAGAGAGGGAGAGACACAGTGAGGGAGAGACACAGAGAGAGGGACAGAGAGAGAGACACAGAGAGAGAGACACAGAGAGAGACACACACAGAGAGACAGACACACACACAGAGAGAGACAGACACAGAGAGCGACAGACACACACACAGAGAGACAGACACAGAGAGGGACACACACAGACAGAGGGACAGAGAGAGAGACACAGAGAGGGACAGACACACAGAGAGAGAGACACAGAGAGAGAGACACAGAGAGAGAGACACACACACAGAGAGAGACAGACACAGAGAGGGACAGACACACAGAGACAGACACAGAGAGAGGGACAGAGAGAGAGGGACAGAGAGAGAGGGACAGAGAGAGACAGACACAGAGAGACACAGAGAGAGACAGACACAGAGAGAGAGACACAGAGAGAGACAGACACAGAGAGAGAGACACAGAGAGAGAGACACAGAGAGAGAGACACACACACAGAGAGAGACAGACACAGAGAGGGACAGACACACAGAGACAGACACAGAGAGAGGGACAGAGAGAGAGGGACAGAGAGAGAGGGACAGAGAGAGACAGACACAGAGAGACACAGAGAGAGACAGACACAGAGAGAGAGACACAGAGAGAGACAGACACAGAGAGAGAGACACAGAGAGAGAGACACAGAGAGAGACAGACACAGAGAGAGACACAGAGAGAGAGACACAGAGAGAGACAGACACAGAGAGAGAGACACAGAGAGAGAGACACAGAGAGAGACAGACACAGAGAGAGAGACACAGAGAGAGAGACACAGAGAGGGACAGACACAGAGAGACAGACACAGAGAGAGAGACACAGAGAGAGACACACAGAGACAGACACAGAGAGGGACACACACAGAGAGACAGACACAAACACAGAGACACACAGAGAGAGACAGACACAGAGAGAGACACACACAGAGAGAGAGGGACAGACACACAGAGAGACAAACAGACACACACAGAGACACACAGAGAGACAGATACACAGAGAGACAGACACACACAGAGAGAGAAAGACAGACACACACACAGAGAGGGACAGACACACACACAGAGAGACAGACACACACCCAGAGGGACAGACACAGAGAGGGACAGACACACACACACAGAGACAGACACACACACAAAGAGACAGACAGACACACACAGAGACACACACACACAGAGACACAGAGAGAGACAGAGACACAGAGAAAGACACAGACACACAGAGAGAGACAGACAGAGACACGAGAGAGACACAGACAGACACGGAGAGAGAGACAGAGACACACAGAGAAAGAGACACAGATACACAGAGAGAGATGCCAGATCAGAACCTGGGGAGACAGAGAGATTCCAGATCAATATTTTTTTTTAAAATGACACAAACACAAAATGACAGACCTTCAGGGTCAGACGGACATCCCAAGACAATAAACAAATCACAGTTTGTGTTTTGAGATTTTTCTGACTATTTTATTGATTTTTTGGGTTTCAAAAAAACACAATTGAGGACAGAGAACACATCGAGCCCCACCTCCCCACCAATCACCTCCCAGCACACACACAGCATGGGACACGTCTACCACGATAAAAGATCACACTTGTAAAGACGCCCTCCTGATTGGCTCCCATCGGTGCCTCCACACTTCAGCCACTCAGTGTCACCATCCAAGGATGCACGCTCCATCTCACTGAGCCAGTGCAGACTATTCTTTCTACTCCACACCTGTGCCATGACCCACTCTGCCTTCCCCCACCTCCACAACATCACCTAAATCCGCCACTGTCTCACACTGTACGACACTGAGATCCTCGTACACACGTTCATAACTTCCAGGCTCGACTATACAAACTCCCTGCTTGTTGGCCTCCCCGACTCCTCCCTCCATGGTTTGTAGATCATCCAGAACTCTGCAGCCACGTCCCCTGCCACTCCAGGCTCTGCGACCATATCACCCCTATCCTCGTCCAACTCCACTGGCTTCCCATCACACAGAGAATACAGTTCCAGATCTTGGTCCTCATCTTGAAAGACCTCCATGGCCTTGCTCCCCCCCCCTACCACTGCTATTTCCTAATCCCCAATCAATCGTCCCACTCCCTCCGCTCTGCGAGCTCTGGCCTGCTTCACGTCCACCACCTCACCCACTCCACCCCCACCATCTGGAACTCCATCCCACAGTCCCTCTGTCTCACCTCCTCTCTTGCTTCCTCAAGACCCGTCTGAAGTCCCTCCTCTTCGACCTTACCTTTGTTTGCCCTCACCCCCCCATCTGCCCTCCACCCTTCTCGAACGCCAACTTAGATCTGAAACATTGATAGTCCAATGCCTTGGGATATCTCCCTGATGTGAATAGCACTGTACAAATGTAATCGTGTTCTTGTTATAGCGTCTTTCACTTTGTGAGGACATCCCTCACAGACACAGAGAGAGAGAGACAGGCAGAGAGAGACATCCCAAGGCACCGGACAACCAAGAATTTACACCCGAGCTGGGGGGTTGAGATGAGGATGGTTGTAGAGGAGGGAGGATTAGAGCAGCAGGGGGGCGACCACAGGCGCAGTCAAAGGAGAAGGTCTTGAGACGGATCTTGTAGGAGCCAAATGAGGGAGCAAAGTGAAGGGATTGTGAGATGGAATTTCAATAGTGTGGGGGCAGAGAGGCTGAAGTCCTGCCCACTGATGTTGTGGCGGGCCTGGCAGGGGACTTGAACAGAGGGAGCAGACGGGTCGATGTGGAGTTAGCAGGTCACAAAGGGAGAGAAGAGCAAGGTTATGGAAGGCGTTGAAGACATCAAGGATTTTGAACGTGAACCTCTTTGGAGGGGAGCCAGTGCAGCCAGGTGAGGATGGAGGTGATGGGTCTCCACTGCCAATCCATGCCAGAAAGAGAGAAACTGGGTTCGACTGTGAGTGGCAGTAGAGAGGGTGTGCTATAGTGTGAGTGGCAGTAGAGAGGGTGTGCTATAGTGTGAGTGGCAGTAGAGAGGGTGTGCTATAGTGTGAGTGGCAGTAGAGAGGGTGTGCTATAGTGTGAGTGGCAGTAGAGAGGGTGTGCTATAGTGTGAGTGGCAGTAGAGAGGGTGTGCTATAGTGTGAGTGGCAGTGGAGAGGCTGTGCTGAGATTGATAGATTTCTTATGGATTAAGGGATATGGGGATAAGGCGGGCAGGTGGAGTTAGAATAGAAGGCTGGGCTGCAGTGTGAGTGGCAGTAGGGAGGCTGGGCTGCAGTGTGAGTGGCAGTAGGGAGGCTGGGCTGCAGTGTGAGTGGCAGCTTGCCCTGCCCTGCCCTGTGCTGAGCTCGGGCTGGGGTGACGCCTCACTGCAGTGTTGCTGTTGCTGCTTTTGGAACTGCGACTTTTGTGTATTTTTTACTTTTAGCAAAAAAAAGAAGAGAATTTCCCCCAAAACAGCAGCGGCAGAGGGAGCGGCAGCGGGAGCGGCAGAGGGAGCGGCTGGAGATGGAGCCGGCACAGGGCAAGGCTCAGCTCAATGCAGGAGAGACGGCGGCTGTACAGAGACCCACAGGCACAGACACTGCAGCAACTCCTCACACCCCCACACTGGACGGTCAGTGTATCAGTGGGTGTGAGTGTGAGTGTAGCAGTGTGTGTGTGTGAGTGTGGGTGTGAGTGTATCAGTGTGTGTGTGTGAGTGTGGGTGTGAGTGTATCAGTGTGTGTGTGTGAGTGTGAGTGTATCCGTGTGTGTGTGTGAGTGTGTGTGTGAGTGTGTGTGAGTGTATCAGTGTGTGAGTGTGGGTGTGAGTGTATCAGTGTGTGTGTGTGTGAGTGGGTGTGAGTATCAGTGTGTGTGTGTGTGAGTGGGTGTGAGTGTATCAGTGTGTGTGTGTGTGAGTGGGTGTGAGTGTATCAGTGTGTGTGTGTGTGTGTGGGTGTGAGTGTAGCAGTGTGTGTGTGTGTGAGTGTGGGTGTGAGTAGCAGTGTGTGAGGATCAGATTGTCTGTGTGAGTGTGTAATCAGTGTGTGAGTCTGAGGATCAGATTGTCAGTGTGAGTGTATCAGTGTGTGAGTATATGTGGGGAGGCTGTGGGGAGTGTGTCAGTGTTAGTATCAATGTGAGTGTGAATGTCAGTGAAAGTGTGTGTGCGAGCCACTCACTTTGTGCAATCTCTCCTCCTGGTTTTTATTCAATCAACAAAATTCAGTTAACAAAATTACATCCACAAAATACACGGTGAATTCACTGTACAGTGAAGCGCTTTGAGACGCTTTAGAAAACACGGAAAGCACTAGAGTACTGTATATTAAATGCAAGAATTACTACCTGTATTATTATTCAGCAAGGCTGCAAGTTATAGCCCAACACCCCTGTGCTTGTTCCCCATAGTCACCAACATGTGCATTTAAGGTGGTGTGTCATAGAAATGCAATTTCTTGTGTGTGTGTTTGTTGGGGCCTTTGGTCACTCTCCCTGCTCTCCACCCCTGTTGATCCTATCCCCCCCAGCTTGGATGCAAATCCCTGACTGTCCAGGACCTCGGGACGGTCCTCCCGATGTGAAAGGCGCCATACAAACGCTATTTTTCTGGCTCAGTTTCTTGATGAACTGAAGACAGGACAAAATATGGCCCCCAGAACTCAATACCTCATCTTGGAACTGCCCCTGGAGATCGGGCACCTAAGGGTATCCCATCCTAAACCGCTGGCTTGGGCAGCAATCCGATTGTCCTCGCCAGGAAACAACGTTTAGCAATCCGTTTAACTTGAGGAAGTCGAGGGGCAGTATCCTTGTGGTGAATTGCAATTTTTTCAACCCTCTGAGATGTGTTACTACTCCTGACTGTTGGGGAACTAAATTAACATATATAGGGAGGGTTCCGCTAGCCAGAGAGCTTCAGTGCTCCTGTGGTTGTGACTGTGACAAGAGCTTCAGTAAGCTGCCTTGCATGTTCACATTCAGTAATGTATACAAGGCAGCTCCTGCTTTAGTGTTGTGAGAACCTGCAGGCGTGAAAATTGTTCTGAAAGAGTCAAGGTCAACGATGAGACATTCCAAATAGCAGGCTCCTGAATGGTGTATTTCATTGGCATTGTCAGTCTTTAAAGATTGTCGAAACGCGGTCTGAACGATATTCACTGGCAAAATCTCATGATGTGTATGTGATGGAAGAGTTTAAGCATGGTGATGGGTTTCCTCATGCACCGGACACTCGTCCGACCCCCCCACCCCCCCCAAACAACAACAACAAAATTATATTTGTTTTGGGCATCATATAAATTAAAAGCAGGCTTTTGTTGTATGATCACGAATGTGTCAGCTCCTTGTTCTATGATAGCGACTGAATCAGTCCCTTGGGATGTCCTCCTGACGTGAAAGGTGCTCTATAAATGTAATTTTGTTGTTGTGGTTTGTATATACTGTACTTTGTGCCGCGGGAGAGATAAAGAAGTTTTAAATACAAAAGCTGACCGCGATAGAAGAAAAGTGTTTGAAGTCAGCAGCAGGGATAGGGCGGGGGAGAGAATGGAGAGAGCTGGCTGAGACCATAGTAAATTAGCTAGTATGGTAACTGGAATGAGAAATGGAACAGATAATAAGAAAGCAAGAAACTGTGTAAAGAGAAAAGGCAGTTTGTCCCAATTTGCCTGCTCCTCACAGTGCAGACAATCTACTTGCTCACAGCTCAGTTTACAGTATGTGTCTGCTTTTCAATTTTACCGTATTTGGATGCATCTTGCTGAGCAATTCCCAGAAACATTTTGTGTGTGTTTTTTTTCAGAGCTGGGAGATTCAAATATTTGTTGTTTGGGATTCTTTTATTCCTGATTCTAATTCATAACTATTGATGAAAAGAACTCAATACATAACATTATGTAATCAAAGAAGTGTTGAACTTCAACCATTCTATGATTTCAGGAGCTACAGCTTCTTATAAGCTGCTCAGCAAACGTTGCTCAGGAGGACTTGTAATAAGATGCTATATGTAGTGACCTTTTGACGACTGTCAAATGGATTGGAAAGTCTTTGGCATTGCAAACCAAACAGCTATTGCAGGAACTGCAACATTTATAAGTAAAGGGTGTTGCTTCAACATATCATCACCCAAATTGTCCCTTTCATCTTTATGGTGGTTAAAGGTCAGTAATTAAAACACAAAATACTACAGATGCTGGGAATCTGAAACAAAAACAAAAGCTGCTGGGGAAACTCAGCAGGTCAAACAGCATCCATGGCGAAAGGAAAAAGAGTCAGCGTTTCGGGTCTACAACCCTTCGTCAGGACTGATTTTTTCCTTTCTCCATGGATGCTGTTTGACCTACTGAGTTTCCCCAGCAACTTTTGTTTTTGTTAAAGGTCAGTAATTGTTCCTTTAGTAATAAAAATACAATAACCTCTTTACCTCTTGCTGGATTAGTCTTTTTGTGTTTCTCTTGTTTGTCAATCTGCCTTCTTTCTCTTTAATTGATCTGTTTCTCATTCTGGAGGATTGTTGGCAGGACACTGGGAGAAACTTCTCTCTCTATTCTCTTAGAATAACGCCTTTAATGTCTACCTGAACAGGCACATCAGCCAATACAGTATGGCTTCTGTCTTGGCCACACTCAGCTGCAGGAAGTTTGCACTCATCCAGGCCCTGATGTCTGCCAGACAAGCTCACAGAACATTGGTGGATCTGGAGTTGCTTCTGGAGGAGGCAAAGTAGATTTGGGCATCATCTGTGTAGATGTGGAGGTTTACCCCGTGTCTGTGGATGACATCGCCCAGAAGCCATACTCTTTGGATCCCATCAATGTCTTTGCTCCTGCATATCTAAACTGCTTAGCCTCCCTGGGCTCTCCCTCATATTCACCGAATCAGTGTTCAATCTAGGCATCCGGTTCGACCCCCAGCTGTTCATCTTCCTCCCTCACATCCAGTTCCTGACCAGGACCACCTTCCTTCACCTCCGCTACATTACCCACCTCCCGACTGTATCTTGTCCCAAATACAGCCCAAACCCTTCTGCATATGTTTGTCACCTCCCACCTCCTCAAACTCAGTCCTCAACAGTCTCCCCAGCTCCACTCTTCAAAAACCTCATTCTGAACTCTGTTACCCGCATACTTACCCGGCCAAAATCTGTAACCCCATCTCACCAGTTCTAACCAAGCTCCACTGGCTCCCAATCACTGAACAGATCAACTTCAAGATCCTCACACGTGTTCAAATCCATCCACTCCATCCCTCCGCCTTGCCTCTCTCCCTTTTCCAAGTCCCGCCTGTAAACCTTCCTCTTCGACTGCGCTTACTGCCACCACCCACCCTACCCCACCCGACACCCGAGGTTCAGTGTCAGGCTCCTCCAATGTTAAGCGATCTGAAACTGTGTAAAGTGCAAGTTCTTGTTGTATTCCCACGACTTAGCTGTTGCTTCAGAAGAGGAGTAAAAAGGGAAGGAAGTAAAGATATGTGGAAAGGAAATTAAGGGATTTATTCTGGGTTTTTAAAACGTTAGTGGTAAAATGACTTACAAAGCTGAAGTTTACTGCATTTCGCAAGTTTCCTGGTTCTCCTTTGAAACAAGTCTGCATTTGACGTTACTGCACGCATAGTGAACCAAGTCAATGATTTTTACTGCACACTTGTGATTTGCATCATGGTTCCACCATATCAGCCAGATCAGAATAATTTTTTAAAAGGGCTATATTAGGCTGGACAAGGTTCTGATATCACCCTACCTGTGTGAAAGTGCTGTATAAATGCAAGTTGTTGTTGTTATTTTTCTTTCAGTGCTAACTGTTCCATATCCTATTTAATACTGTTCTCAGACTTTGTGGCGGAAGAGTTCAATGAAGAACTGGAAGTGTCAATTAAGGAACAAGAAGCAAAAGCCAGAGATGGTGACGCAAAGGCACAGACTGAGGTGAATCATACACTTTACTGCTCATTAATGCTTAATCGAATGGGCAGAAGTGCCCATATCCTCTTCACATATTGAAGAGGATATGTGTCCCGGGAGGGATGGGGAGAATAACATAAGGAAACTTTCCCTTTAAAAAGGGTTCTGTCTGGTATTCTTACATAAAATGATCTTCCCATATCCCTCTTGCTTGTTATTAGTTCATAAATTAAATTGTGTCCATTAAATATCTGTCCATCAGTAATGGCTTGAGGCACGAAAGGTAAAATGAAGTGTTTTGTAAACAAAAAGATTCTGCACATTAGCTTCAATGAGATCTTGTGGTATCTATGGATATGTGCTGGTAGCTTGTATGGGCCTTGTATTATTTTTTACAGCAAGCTGATATAAGCGAGAAGAACCAGGTTCTATTTGATTCCCAGGTGGGACGAAACCTCGGGCAAGTTTCCTTACTCCTCATACATTTCCTCACACTTACCTAGCAGTAAGTTGGAACCCAGTTATTAATCAATTGGTGGAGTTATATATAGTTGTACATCCTTCAGCTGAGACATTAAACTGACTATTCAGATGGATGTTAAAGATCCCATTGCATTAAAGATTAAATAATAATTATGTGATCACTCAATCCACAATTGTTTGTGGGTTACTGCTGTGCATAATTCTTGTTACGTTTCACCCACAAAACAGTCACTTCTTTCTATAATATATTCTGAGAAGCACTTTGACACATCTTAAAGACATGGTTTGGTGCTACAAATCAAATGCTATTATTATTATAATAATAATGTTACAACACAGCTGCAACATTTTTTTTCTGTAGTTATTTATAATAATCCTTGTATTTGGCATAGTGCCCATAAAATCAAAATGTCTCATAGTTAATTCACAGTTAATTGCTGTTAAATGTGGTGACTGTATATTTGTTAGCAAACATAGCATTCGTTAACTTTTTTGGTACCATATGGTCTCACAAAAGGGCATGAAGGAAATGGCAAATTTATCTGAAGGAATGTCAACCAGAACATTGGGAGAAACTCCCCATTTGGAATATTGTTGTGGTATTGTTAACGTCCACTGGAATGAACAGACAGGATCTCGCTGTTAATAATAATAATACTTGTATTTGATGTAGCGCCTTATCATGTTATTGAGACTGTTCAAAATGCTTCACAGAATACACTGACGTGAATTGGCTGTCTATTTTGTGGGCAGAGTGCCAGCCAGGTACCAAGCAGTGTCTCATAAACGGTCGTAGATTGAGTGATCAAATTATTATTATTTTTTGAAGGGATTATTACCTAGGAAAGCAATCCGCCAATCGAATAACAATCAAGTTCCTGACTGACTGCCGAGTAAACAAAGGCGTGTGGAGTCGGGAAACTTTCCCAATATTTCGCCCTGCCGGGAATCAAACTCAGGTCTCTTGCTTGCGAGGCGAGTGCTCCAACCACTGAGGTCTCAGGCGTATCTGAGAGATGCAGTGCTACTTAGACAGTTGCCCAGAAATTCTACCTAGTCCTAGCCTAAAAGACAATTTTAGTTGTCAACATTACGAGAGGTAATTTATAAATATAAATCTCAATTCACATAATCAAAAAATAAAATGCACATGCCGGTAACCATTTCCTGTCCACAATGCTTTACTCTTCAAATTAGTTTCCTGCGGTAGTTTTCTGCGTAACCTTCAGATCAGAACCGTGACCACAACAGGTCAGTGTTAATGTTTCTGATGGTGAACAGTAGGCAAACTTCTCCGTTAATGTGGAGTTGCTGTGACTTACAGATGGTATCAGCTTATCTGTTTTTTCTTGTTTCACTTTGACTTTAGGTTGGTAAATATTACCTAAACCTGGCTGAGGAAACTGACGAGGAGCTGAACAACTGTATGGCTGTAAATTGGTTGATTCACTCAGCCAAACAGGGCAAGAGGGAAGCAGTGAAGCTGCTGAAGAAATGCCTTATAGAAAGGAAAGGTAGGTTTACTTTTTTAATTTTCCCGTTGTGGTATATCTGCTCCAGTACACCCACCCCATATACCCACATTACTATCCATTTCCCAGTTGAAACAGATATCAATAGATATTCCCTCTTCTTCCTCCTCTAACGACTGCAGGATGTGAGGTCTTGTCCTTGACGAGATGTCTTCCTGACAACAACCTGGGAGCAAGAACATGGTATTCAGTAATGTGCATTTGTATAGTTATGTAGAGAAGTACATCCTTCAGCTGAGACATTAAACTGAGGTCCCATCTGCCAGTTCGGCTGGATTTCAATCCATGACTGTCTGTGGGACAATGCTGTGCGCAATTGGCTGCCGCATTTCGCCCACAAATATACAGTCAATTCACTTTACATTATATTATGTGAAGCGCTTTGAGTTGCCTCGAAGACATGAAAAGCACTATATCAAATGCAAGGATTATTATTATTATATTAAAGATCTCATTTCACAAATCAAAAGTGTTTGTCCTTGGTATCCTAGCTAGCAGTCCCCCAAATAAAATCGGTCACTCACTCCGTGGCTGTTTGTGGGACATTTCTGCGCACTGCACTTTACAGTATTTGGGACTGATACGAAAAGAGAATGTTGATTGCTGGAATTCACTTACCTCCAGAATAAATCAAGAGGAAAGAGAAATTGTTTGAACATGCAAAGAAACTGCTTGGGTTAGAGAATATGTAACTGTGGCCATACAGGTGTTCTTTCTCCACCCTCTTCCCCTCCCCCTTCCCCCACACACACATATCACACAGATCGCACAGTGACCATCCTATAATAATAATCCTTGCATTTGATATTGAGCTTTTTACGTCTTCTAGGTGTCTCAAATCCCTTCACAGAATATGCTTTATGGTGAATTGACTGTATATTTGTGGATGAAACGCAGCAGCCATTTTGCGCACAGCAGTGTCCCATAAGCAGTCGTGAATTGTGTGACTAAATTATTATTGGGGTTATTTTGAAGGGATTATTAGTAGGCGTGTGGAATAAGGAAACTTGATCATGGTTTTGCCCTGCCGGGAATTTAACCCAGGTCTCACTCATAAGGCGAGTGCTCTAAGGACTCCACAATAAAATAAATATAAGAACATATGCCACCTTTTGTTTGTAGGCATCACATCTGAAAATGAACAGGAGGTGAAGCAGCTCACGAGTGAGTCTGAGTTTGAGAGAGTCGTGAGGAAGGCGACCTTAGTCATGTACTGGAAACTCAATCCAAAGAGAAAGAAAGAGGTGGCGGTGTCTGAACTACTGGAGAATGTCAGCCAGGTCAATGCCGAAGGTATGATAATCGAGCTGCCTGGAGAAAGGCATCTGTGGGAATCACATTAATACGGTTTTAAAGACGCCCGGCAGTGTGCACACCACCACTCACGAGTCTCGTGTTGTGGTGTTGAAATCCACATCAGTAAATTAACTTGTGTCGCTTGTTTTGTTCTGCAGAAAGTGGGACACAATCAGGGCCTGTTCCACAAACACTGCAAAAACAGAGGCGCGTTCTTGAACGGCTCGTCAGCAACCAAAGTAAGGAATGAAACCTGTTTGTTTAACACCACTCTCTGTCTCTGGCCTTTTTTCTTAATGCATAGTGTAATAATATAAATATAGAATAATAATAATACTAATAAACCTCAAAGAGCTTCACCGGATTTAACAGTACGATGAGTGTTAAGTACTTTGTGAATATTTTGTAGGCAAACCAAGCAGCCAATACATGTACAGCAATGTCCCATGAGCAGCTGGAAAGTGAATGATCCGAATGTCAGCAATTTTGCCATTTGTGCATTGTCTCCCTATCAGCCTGCCCGTTCTCCCCGCTCAACAGGTTCAGGCCTGCTCCACGTCCATCGCCCTAGCCGCCCCACCATCGGTGGCCGGGCTTTCAGCCTCTCTGCTCCCACATTGTGGAACTCCATCCCGCAATCCCTTCGCCTCATTTCCTCTCTTTCCTCCTTCAAGGCCGGTCTCAAGACCTTCCTCTTCGACGGCGCATTCTGCTCCCCTCCTAACACTTCCACCTCTCCTTCCCCCTACCCCGACCCTCCCCCCCGTGCTCGGGTCCCGACCTGACTGTTCAGCGCTTTGGGACGTCCTCCCGACATGAAAGGTGCTCTATAAATGTAATTTTGTTGTTGTTGTAAAACGGTCACAGGCGATGTTGCTTCCTGTATCGTTGGTGGCAAAGTGATGACAACAACAACAACAAATTACACTTGTATAGCGTCTTTCACGTCGGGAGAACGTCCCTCGGCGCTGAAATAGAAGTTGGCCTTCGGAGTGGACGATGGTTGATGAGCATGAAGCAAAACGGCAGCAGTCAAATCAACTATTGCAACTTCATTATAGGACAGGCATGTTAGGATTTGATAGACATGAAGCAGGGAGACGCTCAACAATAACAACAACAAAATTACATTTGGATAGGGTCTTTCAAGTTGGGTGGACGTCCCAAGGTGCTGAAAGTATTTTGTAAGCAAACCAGCAGCCAATATGCATACAGCGCACACTCAGTCGTGAAGCTAGGATACAGGGAACCAGGTAGCTCGGATTAGGGTCATACTTGCCCAGCTTCTATTGCCTGCTGAACTTTGTCTTAGAATTGTCTTAAGGATAATTGCTTTTCATGGGGGAAAATGAGAGATGCTGGATCTATATTAGTTACTGGTGAGCCTTGGATTTGTTGTTGTCTTTTGTTTACGGTACAGCTTTTGTCCTGTTGACTGAAATATATCTGCGCTACTGTTTCAGGTAACAAGAGCATGATGTTGGATGACTTTGTTGACATCACAAAGAATTACGCCAAGGGCGTCATTCCAGCTAATGTGTTTTTACAGGGAGAGGATGATGACCTGCAAGTCAAAGGACCCGAAGACATGCCTCTGAGGCAGAAGGTACAATAACGTTACCTCCCCACTCCCTGGCAGCAGGGAGGTAGTCTAGCCCATGGGCTCCAGAAATGAGACTTTTCATATGTTTCTCTTGATGGTGGGAGATTATTGATCCCATTCCAAGTGTAAATCCTGGTGCTTTGTTTTTGAGGCAATTTTACAGCAAACGTAATTGCAATTTTTTTTACTAAGAGGTTTTCCTTTTGACAAGACATTGAATCATAGCACAGAACTGGTGCATAGCAATGTCAATTTATTCAGTTGATGTTAAATTATATTCAGTACAAGGTGAATGGAGAGCGGGAGGGGTTGCAACTAAATCTACTATCGCATTGCTGATTTCTCCTGAAGATTCATTGTTGTCGAGCTCTATTCAAGTGCTCTGAGACACCGTCTGGCATGGAGGACGCTATATAAATCAACAACAACAACTTCTATTTATATAGCCCCTCCGCGCCGGGTGGTGTCTCAGAGCGATTAAACCCAAGTTGTTGTTGTAGCTGTTCATGAGTTCTATTGATTTCTGTATTGACTATTGTATTATTCTCTGACTAGTAAGTTTCCAATTCAGGATTTGCAAGGACAAATCCTTGCATTCATGCCTGGTGGATGTATATGCACAATCCATTCTTATCTTTTTGGTGAACAATAGCGAGCTGAATGCTAACTTAGGAACATCTTGGTACTAATTCATGATCACGATGAGACAATTATGGCTGCCATTTAAAAAAAAAAGTATGATTGGGTTTGATTGTATTTTTGTAGTAAACAAATGCATTTTATCTGTTACTCTCTCTACAGATCCTGAAATACCCACTTCATGCCTTAATGGATATGAAAGAACACCTTATTGATATAGCCTCAAAGGCAGGACTCCACTGGCTACACACAATTATCCCAATCCAACACATAAATGCCTTAATCTTTTTTTTCATCATTAGCAACTTGACAATCAACTTTTTTGCCTTTGTCATCCCTCTGATCATCTTCTACCTTTCCTTCACCTCCATGGTGATCTGTACTCTGAAAGTCTTTCAGGACAGCAAAGCTTGGGACAATTTCAGGGCATTGACTGACTTACTGCTCCGTTTTGAGCCTGATCTCGATGTAGAGCAAGCGGAGGTAAACTTCAGTTGGAGTCACTTGGAACCATATGTCCACTTCATGCTGTCTGTGTTTTTTGTGATCCTTTCCTTCCCTTTATCTGACAAAGCTTGGATTTCCTGTTCAGAGCTGGCGGTCATTGCGATTTTCTTCACAATTACCTCTTACATGAGCTTGAGTACGAGTGCAGAACCATATACTCAATTGGCTCTCGTTACAGAAGTAACCTGCTCGGCTTTGGGTTTGCTCGAGTCCCTTCCTGATTCCTGGTACTACCTGAGATTCCTCAGTAAAGCCTTTATGTCTATCCCTATTGGAAATGTCCTGATTTTGAATCTGGGCATTCCCTGTCTGTTGTATTTTTTCTTGTTCTACTTGTTCTTTCGAATGGCACAACTGAGGCACTTCAAAGGCACGTACTGCTATCTGATTCCTTACCTGGTATGCTTTATGTGGTGTGAATTGGCATTAGTACTCCTGAAGCAATCCACAGGAATCGGTCTGATTCGGGCATCCATTGGCTACTTCTTGTTCCTCTTTGCTCTGCCAATCCTGTCCATTGCCCTTGCAGTAATGTTTGTGATACAGTTCATCAAGTGGTTCATTTCCATGGACGTGATCAAGATGTTTGTAACCCTCGTTTTGTGCAGTATTCCCATCGCTCTTCGCATGTGGTCGAAATCGACTGTCACCCTAGTCGGGTTCTTCAAGTCCCTGACGAGTAGTTCAATAGTCAAACTGATCCTGGTTTGGCTCACGGCCATTGTGGTTTTCTGCTGGGTGTACGTGTACCGGTCGGAAGGCTTGAAGGTATATAATTCCACCCTGACGTGGCAGCAGTACAGCTTCACGTGTGGACCTCGCGCCTGGAAGGAGACCAATATGGCTCGGGTTCAGATGCTTTGCGGCCACTTGGAGGGGCATAGAGTTACCTGGACGGGGAGATTCAAATACGTCCGAGTCACTGAAATCGACAACAGCGCCGAGTCTGCCATAAACATGCTACCGATGTTCTTAGGTGACTGGATGCGGTGTTTGTATGGGGAGGCTTACCCTGAATGTGATCCCAAATCTGTCACCTTGGAGGAGGAGGAACTTTGTCGCCTTACCTTTCTCACCAAATACCAGTGCCACCTGAAAAGATTTGCACGTTATAAATTTGAAATAACAGTGGGCATGCCTTACAATAAAAACACAAGCAAGTCCTTGGAGGAGGAGGATGCCACCAAAGACATTGTGCTGAAGGCCAGCAGTGAGTTCAAGGATGTTCTGCTCAGCCTGAGGCAAGGAAGTCTGGTGGAATTCAGCACCATCCTGGAGGGCAGGTTAGGCAGCAAATGGCCAGTCTTTGAACTGAAAGCAATCGGATGTCTCAACTGCATGGCAAAGTTAATTCCGGCGGCAACAAGGCATGTCAAGATTGAACAAGACTGGAGAGGCTTGGTGGTGCAGGCCTTCAAATTTGCATTCAATTTCTTATTTGCTCCGTTCTTATGCACTGTATAATGCAAAGCTTTTTGTTTAGTTGAGGTGGTTTGACATCTTACCGCGTAAAGTGCGAAACGTTTACTTTTCGGTTACAAACCCTACAAATTCCTGAGATATTCCATACTGTGGGACACCCAGGTGGTGATATTCCTCTTTCAACAAAGTGAAGCGACTTTGATGAATATTACTGGGGTTTCCTTGTTATAAGTACATATCAACAAAGTCACTACTCTTACCAACGAGTGCAATATCTCACCCTTAGTGTTTAACACTTTTGGAATTCTCTGTCCTTGAAAGCAATGGGAATGCATAGAGGACAAGAAAAGTTTGCATTCCCCAACTTGCTAAACTTTCAATCGGCAGAAGTAATCCTATTTGGTGCATGTTGTAGTTTAAGGTGACACATTCAAATTGCTTTGGTATGGAAATCATGTACGTACTGTTTTTTTTTGCCTAATAGCTTTACCTCGCTTAATAATTGGGAGCTGAAGATGATTCGCATAAATATGGCATTTATAATTTACATAGGATGATTTATATGAACAGTGATATCAGTCTATCCAAATATACATTAAATGGGCAGTAAGCATGGGATAATAATGAGCAGCCTTGCATTTTTTTTTAACATGGTGTAGTAATAATAATAATGAAAATAATCCTTGTACTTGATATGGCAATTTATCACATCGTCAAGACATCCTATAGGATATGGTACTATGGACTAATCTGCTTAATGAGCATCATTGTGCTTTTGGAATTTGATTAAACAAAGTGGCTTCAGATCCAGGGAGGAATACAATTGTTGAACTGAGTGCTGGGCATTCTAGTATTTGGAGGTTTGAAGGTGTAAGTTACTGAACATTAAGAGGAGGTATTTCCATTGATGGCCAGATTTTCACAAGCAGAATGAAGACTTGGCCTGTGTGTGTTTTTTTTAAAAATACACACGTATATGTGTGTGTGTATGAGAAAAAGATCACCATATGTGTTACCAAAATGCATTGTGTAAAACCAATGTATCCCATCTCCATTACATGGTTTCCTAGGATATGTTAGGCTAGTTACTAGTCAAACTTCTGTTTCTGAAAGATACTGTGGGAATAAGACAGGTTGTGTACAGAGACTAGAATTAATCACCACTATTTTGTTTAGTTATCTTTTAATCTAGCTACATGGTTGCAATAAAGTGTAATTGAAAGACAACTTGTGGAGACCTGCTGGATAAAATTTAGCATCAGTAGAAGTACCGTTTTAAGATTATGTTTGTGAGACTGACTAACCTTGTAGATTCTGTTTTTAGAAATACTAAAATGTAAAGGTGTCACATATGGGTGAACTATTTATTAATAGAGGTGTGTCTTAATAATGGTCATATATAGGTGGTTTCAGTGCAGTATTTAAAATCTGTTGTGGGATCTATTTTACAAAGTCAATCCTTTGGTGTCAAGTACTGTAGAAGGAATATTAAGTAGAACCCAATGAAAATTGGGTTCTATTTAATATTTTAGCTTTGTGTCTTGAAGAGTGTGTTGTGTCTCCATTGGGAACATGAAAATCACTCTCTTCACCTCTCTAAGCTGGTCCCTCACTGCAGTGACCTTTGTGCAAAACTACTTAAACTTTTACCAAAACAGTATCAAAAAAGGAAAATATCCTGGAGTCTATGTCCAGTATATTCATCATATGTTTGTAGATTTCAATGTCAATTTTTTCTTCCATTAGCAAAAATGTTGTTGGTTTGTGTTGGATTCAAATCTGCTCCTTAGCTTTTGATTTCTCATGGCAGGAATACTGTTTGCAAGACTTGTGTTTGTTGTCAGTTAACACACAATTGGACAATGGCGCTGAGGTTGAGTGAGTGAACAATGATGCCCATTCTATAACCTTTCTTGGATGTGCTGCCTGAAGAAAAAAAATCAGAGTTTGTCAATGCCAGTGATGATATCATTGATTTAAAACCATTATTATGTATATCTCCCTGATTCTATTCTGTATGTTGGGAAGCTAGACTACAAATTACAGTGTATTTGATTTAATGGATAGATTTCCACTGGGTATTTCTGGCAATCTTTGGTTATAACAATATAATAATAATCCTTGTATTTGATATAGCGCCTTATCACATTTTGAGATGTCTCAAAACGCTTCACAGAAAGGTTGTATCTAAATTGAACAATTTGGTGCCGATTTGCAATCAGCCCACAGCATTTTGTTCTGGGATTCTGTAAGCAATGGGAGAGGTGTGGCTTGAATCACTTAACGCTTTCACCAATTTCAAAATAGTTGTGAGTCATTGAGAAAGAATGCATATTTAATTATAGAGATTTTAACATATCTGGCCAAACGGTAAAACATAATACCAAAAATTGCTAGCTCCATCCAGTAGTAAGCACAGCATTCCCATTTGTGGTGCTCCTGTAGCTCAGTGGTTAGAGCACTGAGACCTGTGTTCGAATCCAGGCAGATCAGGGCGAAACCTTGGGCAAGTTTTCCTGACTCCATATACCTAATAATAATGCGTCAAAAAAAAACCATAATAATAAAATTGGTCATTTCAAACCACAACTGTTTGTGGGACACTGCTGTGTGCAATTGGCTGCCGCGTTTCGCCCACAAATATTGTTTACAGTGTATTCTATGAAGCAGTTTGAGATGTCGATAAGATGTGAAAAGTGCTATATCAAATGCAAGGATTATTATTACTGTATTTCAATTTCTTGTCATATATTTGGAAATTTATTTTACTTGATTGTTTCTAAAAGGATCTGAAGGATGCGTCCTTTTTCCCCCCCATCTACCACCTTCCCGTTATTGTTCCCTGTAGGACAGTACGTTTCCCAAAATAGAACAATCATTAACTTTAGGATATACAGTATTTTTTTAAAAAATAATTGATTACAAAACAGTGCAAAAGAGCTTACAGCTGCAATCAGCGATTGTAATGAAAGGAATGTTACAGAAAACAGGCACATATTTTCCCAAATCCTGCAGCATATCAAACAAGAATACCTTTAAAAGCACTCAGTTTGGTGAATTAACCAAATTGGTTATCCAGAAAGTGTCGACCCATATTGTCCATATTTGTGGCAGTCGGTTGCATTCCAACAATCTGATGTGTTGTATGAATCCTGCGTACAATGCAAAATAGAGTAAACACAGGGTAACCTTCTTGTTGCTTATCCTAACCTTTTCACCCACAAATACAGTCAATTCACTTTACAGTATAGTCTGTGAAGCACTTTGAGACATCTCGAAGACATGCAAAGCATTATGTCAAATGCAAAGGTCATTATGAATGTGAGAGATTGTTTGAGGTGCTTGTGTGATTGTAACAACCCCCCCCCCCGCCTCCCACCCCAACCACCACCAAAGTTTCACAATCAAATAATATTTTTTAGTTTCAAGGTGCCCTGTGATACATACTGTTCACCAGTAAAAGCTCACTTTGTTTTGAAACAGTCTGTCAGACTTCTTAAGTGTGACTTGGAAGGCCTGGTTAATCAGTTTGACTAACGGTGCAAAGACATTACAAACAAAAACTGGGGAAACTCAGCAGGTCAAGCAGCATCCATGGAGAAAGAAAAAAGAGTCAACGGGTCTATAACCCTTCGTCAGGACCGGTCAGGATGCAAAGACATTTTGTCACAATAAAAGGCTGTGGACATGAACCTGAAGCTGTGGAGACCACCCAGTGAGACCGCTGTAAATAATTGATTAACCTGTTAAGTACTTGTCATCTCTTGGAGTTTTCTAAGTGTTTTTTTCCATCAATTAGCATGTCAAGAATAGAATAATAATAATAATAGAATAATAGAATTTTACGGCACAAAAGGAGGCCATTCGGCCCATCTAGTCTGTGCCGGCTCTTTGAAAAGAGCGATTCAATCCCACTGCCCTGCCCACTCCCCATAGCCTAATAGACCTGTTCTCCCTAAATAAAGATCTAATTCCCTTTTAAAAGTTGTTATCGAATCAGCCTCCACCACCTTTTCAGGCAATGCATTCCAGATTCGAACAACTCGCTGAGTGAAAAAATTTCTCCTCAGCTCCCCTCTACTGCGCCTTGAAACTATTTTAAATCTGTGACCACGAGTCACAGATTCACCCACGAGTGGAAATAGTTTTTCTCTATTTGCCCTGTCGAAACCCCTCATGATCTTATAAACCTCTATTAGGTCTCCCCTCAATCTTCTCTGCTCCAGAGAGAATAACCCTAGCCTATCTAGCCTCTCCTCATAGCTGAAGTCCCTCAATCCTGGCACCATCCTAGTAAATCTTCTTTGTACCCTTTCCAATGCCTTCACATCCTTTCTGTAGTGTGGTGACCAGAATTGAACACAGTATTCCAGCTGAGGCCTCACCAAAGTCCTATAGAGGTTAGTCAGCACTTCCTGACTTTTGTACTCTATACCCCTGTTTATAAAGCCTAGTATCCCATATGCCTTCTTAACAGCCTTGTCTACCTGTCCTGCCACCTTCAACGAGTCACTAACACAAATCCCCAGGTCTCTCTGTTCCTTTATACCATTTAAAATTGTACTATCTAGCCTATATTGCCTCCCTTCATTTCTTCTCCCAAAATGCATCACCTCACACTTCTCTGCATTAAACTTCATCTGCCATGTGTCTGCCCACTTTACCAATTTGTCTATATCCTCTTGCAGATGGCTACTATCCTCACTGTTTACTATTCTCCCTAACTTAGTGTCATCTGCAAACTTGGAAACTGTACTCCGTACACCCAAGTCCAGATCATTGATGTAGATTACAAACAGCAATGGTCCCAAAACCGATCCCTGTGGCACACCACTGCTCACTTCCCTCCAATCTGAAAAACAGCCGCTCACTACAACTCTCTGCTTTCTGTCTCGCAGCCAGTTATGGATCCACTCTGCCACTGTCCCTTTTACGCCATGGGCCTTTAATTTCCTAATAAGTCTCTCATGTGGCACTTTGTCAAATGCCTTTTGAAAGTCCATGTAAACTACATCAACTGCGCTACCATTATCCACCCATTCCGTTACCTCATCAAAAAATTCTATCAGATTTGTAAGGCAAGATTTGCCTTTAACAAATCCATGTTGACTGTCCTTTATTAGCCTATATCTTTCTAAGTGAAGATCTACCTTGTCCCTGATTATGGACTCTAGAAGTTTGCCCACTACCGACGTTAGACTGACTGGTCTGTAGTTACCAGGCTTGTCCTTCTGCCCCTTTTTATACAAGGGAGTAACATTAGAATGGGTGCTGTGAAGTGACATTTTGGTGGCAAATCATTGCATTTCAAATGAGAATCAAATGCAGAAATTGAATCTGGGCATAGATTTATTCGAGATCGTATTTTAGAGCGTCCGTGATTTGAAAAATTCTTAAACCCGGCTTGATGTTATAACTGCTTTTCTATCATTACCTTTAAGATGCTCTGTAATGTTAACTAGATAGAGTAAATGTAAACCAGGTGAAAAATTCTCCCCCGAATAGGATGCGAATGCATTGCAGGACAGTCAAGAGATCCCAATTATCAGACCCATAGGAATGAAGTTTAGGTGCATGTAAATGTTTTTCCTCTGAACTTATGTTTGCCTGAAATAGTCCTGAAGCTCAGTGGTTAGAGCATTCGCCTTACAAGCGTGAGAACTGTGTTTGAATCCAGTCAGGCCAGGGTGAAACCTTGGGCAACTTTCCTTACCCCACACGCCTAATAATAATATTAGGTCATTTCCATCCACAACTGTTTGTGTGACACTGCTGTGTGCAATTGGCTGCTGCGTTTCGCCCACAAATATGCAGTCAATTCACTTTATAGTATATTCTGTGAAGTGCTTTGAGACATCTAGAAGATGTGAATGGCACTATGTCAAAATGCAAGGATGATTATTATTGTTAAATATACTTGCAAGTTATTGAATTGCATTCGTGGGCAGATGAAGCTATTTTACCCTGATGTTCTGTCAGCCTGCCTTTCAGACATCAGGGGCTGGATGAGAGCAAATTTCTTGCAGCTGAATGTCGACAGGACGGAGGCCATACTCCTTGGCTCTCATCAACGTCTCCATTCACATGGCTCTCACCTCCTCCACCTTCCCGGTCTGCCCCTAAAACTCTCCGAATCTGTGCGCAACCTAGGTGTCAGGTTCGACCCCCAACTGTCCTTCCTCCTCCACATCCGGTCCGTCACCAGTACTGCCTTTTACCACCTCCGACGGATCGCCCGTCTCCGGAAATACCTCACCTCAAAAGCCGCTGAAACCTTTGTCCATGCCTTCGTCACCTTTCGGCTGGACTATTGCAATGGCCTCCTCGCCGGTCTCCCCTCCACCACAATCCACAAAATCCATCTAATCCAATACTCTGCCGCCCGCATACTCACCCGATCTAAGCTTCGCTCTCCCATTACCCCAGTCCTCACCAGACTTCACTGGCTCCCTATCCCAGAGAGGATCGACTTCAAGATCCTCATCCTTGTTTTCAAATCCCTCCACTCCTCTGCACCCCCCTATCTCTCTGATCTCCTCTCCCCCCAACCCAGAACCCGCTGCCTTCGCTCCTCTGGGTCTGGCCTCCTCCTTGTCCCCCGAATCCTCCGCTCCATCCTCGGCGGCCGTGCCTTTAGCCACTGTGCCCCGAGGCTCTGGAACTCCCTTCCTCACTCCCTTCGCCTCACCCCCTCTCTTCCCAGTTTCAGGTCGTAGCTGAAGACCTTTCTCTTCGACCGAGCTTTTGGTCACCTTCCTGCCCCTGCCCCTGGCTCGGTCCCGGGATCCGCTATTGTAAAGCGCTCTGAGACGTCGTCCGGCGTGGAGGGCGCTATATAAATCAAAGTTGTTGTTGTTGTTTACTGACAAGTGAATGTAGTGCACTGGTAAAAATGATTTTTAAAAAAAAAAATAGGAATCGGTACATTCTGGTTGCTTTCAATGTAATAGTCAAAGGTTAAACTGAAGTCGGTTTGATAATGTGAGCGGAGAGATATAAAATGTTAAACGATAAATGCACTATTAGTCTGTAAAACTGAACACCATGTGAAACCTCAAGAACTCTGGTTTGACCGGTACACTGAGTTGATGTTTGAGTGACTTTTCTTAACCCACTCGTATACTTAGCTGCTTGTTGATCATGTTATCAGACATGAATTACCATTATAAAATGCCTGCTTGTGATTACTTCACATTAGTTGTACATCTCCGATGTGCAAGTCTTCCACCACACCTGTGCTTGCCTTCTATATTAAACCACTTGTATTGATGTCTTCACTACTGTATATGTCCTCAACTGCAGTTATCAGTTGTGAACTTTTTCTTTGAATTAAAAATGGCAACTCTTATCAGTTTTGCATCTGTCGTCCCATTGATGTGTCCGCAGATCTTGTTTGAACCACTGCATTCATTTAATTTGACACACACTCTAAACGACTTCACATTCTAAAGTGTCCTGAAATGCTTCCCTGTCACTATGTAAAGTGAAATTGTAGTTGAACTCACTGATCTCCAGGGGCATTCTAATCACCCATTTCTTTTTCCCCTCCCCTCACCCCTTGCCTCCAACACCCCCACAGTTAGGATGAGTCAACCAGTGTTGCTCACATTCCCCTCAGCAGTTGGTTCCAGCCCAGACAGACGTCTTGAAGCACCTTTTCTGCTCGGCCCTGGTTGGCAAGCTGTGCAGGCGATGGAGAAGCTTTACCAAGTAAATGGCAAGCGCTTTTAAAAGAGCAACAAAAAATGTAAAATATTTATCAGTGAGTTGGAATGGAACATTGCCACTCCAATCAACTTCAGGCAGACTTAAATATAGCAAGCAGCTGCTTGTCTTCAGTCCTGGTTCTGTGTTCCTGACACGGATGATATATTGCAGGCCCGGCAGCTTGCTGACACTATGTAAGAAATGTTTGATGATGTTTGGATTCCTTCACTTCTGTTTACCCTCACTCTCCTCTCCACCCGTGATCAATGACGTGATAAGGTGCTGTATGGTTATAGCGCCCTATCACATCGTTCAAATGCCTCAATGCGCTTCACAGAATATATTGTAAATTGGTTGAATCAGAATCACAACAAATTGTTTTGACTGAATTTTGCGAGTGAAACGTGGCAGCCAATAGTGCACACCAGTTGCCTACAAACCGTCATGGATTGAATGACCACCATTTTTTTTTGAGGGATTATTACCGACAATCAACTACCAACCGGGTTTCCATTTGATGCTAGGTAAACAGAGGCATATGGAGCAAGGAAACTTGTCTAATGTTTTGTCCCACCTGGGAATCAAACCCAGGTTCTTTTGCTTGTGAGGCAAGTGTGCTAACCACTAAGCTACAGGATTCCATAAACTGCCTCGGTCAGAAAATTGTGGGTTCAAGCTCCATCCAAGAGCACATAAAAGCACATCAGATTCTGTGATTGTGATTTAAATCTCTAATTTGTTGTTGGCAAATTGGTTGCCGAATTTGCCTACAAAAATAGTCACTCCACAGTATATTCTATGAAACACTTTGAGATGTCCTCTTCATATGAAAAACGCTGTATCAAGTGCATGGAATGCTATTATCTGCAGGTTTATTTTTGAGGGAGAGCTGAATTGGCTTTTGGATGAGATGTTTAACCAAGATCCTGTCTGCCTGCTGTGGTGATTCAGGCACAAGTTAACATTAAAGATCTCCTGAGATTAATTCACTGCAGAGCAGGCTGGTGTCCAAACCACTCCTCCTCCTTTATCCCAATTCACCGGCCAGATTCATTTACTCCTTTATAATAATAATAATCCCTGAATTTGATATCGCACTTTTCAGATTTTATCGACGTCTCAAAGCGCTTCACAGAATATACTGTAAAGTGAATTGACTGGATATTTGTGGGTGAAACGCAGCAGCCAATTGTGCACTGCAGTGTCCCACAAACAGTCATGGATTGAAATGACCAATTTTTATTTTTGTATTTTTGTTTGGACAGATTATTATTAGGCGTGTGGAGTAAGGAAACTTGCCCAAGGTTTCGTCCTGATCTGCCTGGATTCGAACACAAGTCTCACGCTTGTAAGGCGAGTGCTCTAACCACTGAGCTACAGGAGCTCCAAGTAAGGATCAAGCAGTGAGATGGGTTTGTGGCAAACACAGAAAACAGCTGGAGGCAGGGATGACTCAGGCCTACAGTCAATATGGCGTGGATAAAGCAGCCAGAGCTGAGAAAACCTGGTAGCTTGCATTGGACTTCAAACTCAAGAACATCAAGGTGGCTGTTAGGATGCCAGCTGTCCTGTAAAGGTGCAACCACTACACTGAAGGCAAGTGCCTGCCAGATAGCTGGTGAGGAAACTGATGCTTAGGGATAACAGTTGTTGGAAGGCTTTATCTGCATGTGTCCTCGCTGTGAAGAGGAAGATAGTGGAAATGCTTTCATCCATTACATGCTGAGGTGTGTTGCCCACCGGGAAGCTCGCAAGATGTTCCTGGTTCCTACCATCCACCCAGTGAGGATACAATCCTGCACTTATTGGATGTCAAATGGCCAACTAGTGACTTGCCTCATTGGGGGCAGGGTGTCCTTGAAGCTAAACTGGTTCCAGGTGACATAATTGGCAATAGAATGTCGGAATCGAGCCAGCCCTCTGTGGTGGTCTCGGCAGTCTGGTCCCTGGGCCAGGCGGGTCCGCAGTATTTCAGGCACTGCTGGTGGCATCACAGGCTCACTGGCAGGATCCGGGAGGGCAGACAGTCACTGATGGAAGGGACTCTTCCCATTCAGCTCCCATTACTCCTACAGCCAAAGCCCTAATAGACAGAATGATCCTAGCTGGAAAAGCAGTGAGAAAGCTTGCCAGGTAGTCCTGGCAAACTATGTGGTTTTAGCTGGTTAGGCTCTAGCAGTACCCGAACACACACTCTGGGGTCCCCAAACCTTGACTCTTGCAAACCTGTGCCGAACACTTTCCGGGATTAGGTAAGCAGGATGCATTCCTCCATGCAGAGAAAGTGCGTTCCTTTCCAATAAATGTCGCTGGACGAGTGCTGGTGGGAAGTATGGTATTCAGTTTGAATACTCTTAAGCTTGGTGATGGGTGTCCACATGTGTCAGACGTTGCTGACCCAAAACAAAGTAGTTTAATTGGTCAGTCATCTCATTATTCTTTTGGGGACATATATGTATACATGGTATAGATGTGCTGCCCAAACCAGCTCACCGTGCAAAGCACTGACCGGGTTTGAAAGAAATGTGGCTATATCTAATGCAAACATTTATGCTATCATTTTTCACATTACCTTGCTGTTTGAGTTTGCAAATAATACACCTTGAAAGCTTTATATATCTGAACATTCCAGTGTTGGTGGCCAGTGATCAGATAGAAAAATAATGATGCCTCTCTCTGTGGCACTATCCACCACAGGCCACACGATGGCACTGTAGCCTTTAACTTGGACATATCTGATGGGTGGAAGAATGCTTTGATAGCAACCAACTTTGAGCAGACTGTCAGCAGCTTTCTCTTTTTTAAAAAAAATGATTTAAAAAAGTCTAAAACATTACCTAGAAACCAAAATGTACATTATGTTTTAAAAAATCTGCTTATTCCTCTCAGATGTTTAAATTGGAATTGAAAGGATTAGTTGAGGTACAGAACAGGCTTGATCTAATTAAATGGCAAACAGGCTCAAAGGGCTGAATGGCCTCCTCCTGTTCCTATGTTTCTCCCACAATGTGAAGCCATTGATAATTGAAGCACTAGGTCACTTTATGTCACTCAGAACGGGTGACAACCTTGGGTGATAAGGACATCAGTGTTCAACACTAAATTGTCAATTTGAACTCCTCAAAGCTCTTGCTACCAGCAGATCATGGAGAATTTAGACCATTTCAGCGGCTTGGGGCACTCTCCCACCGTGAAAGACACTACATAAATCTAATTTGTTGTTGTTGTTGTTGTCATCTATGTCTAGGCTCTGCCTTATTTAATAGACTAAGGACGAAGAAGACTCATAATCTTTCAAGAGAACTAAACTAAAATTCGCTCCAATCCATGAATGCACTCAAGTGACACCTCCAAGATACTAATCCATTTACAGTCTATGTTAACCAAGTCTTGTTGTATTCCAGCAGCCAGGCAAGAGTTTCCCTATCTATGGGATTTTTTTTCCTATCACTTGCAAGATCTAAAATATGAACTAATTGAACCAGTTCGGTCAGCAAACTATTTGCATAATATTCAAGCTTATAACATCACCCACCCACCCACATTACGTTCACCTGAAAGAAAATGCTCCAACCCATGTCCACACCATGAAAATTACAGGGGGCGGAATTGCTGTGATGACATTGTGATAAAGAATGAAACATTACAACGTACTGAGTGTAGCTGAACACTTAATCAGACCCATGGGTCCACTCAGTGTGCACACACACAATTCTGGGCAGCGCTTTACATCCTGACTGCCCAAGGCAACCAATTTGAAATCCAGCAGAGGAATAAAAATAAGAGTCTTCGAGCACTCCAGGTTGGAGAGTTTCACAGTTTTCTTTCATGTGCCCAGCCTTGGCATTGCTCCATCTTTTATACTATAATATATTCTTTCTCTCTCTTTAAAACATACGATTCCTGTATTTTACAAGAACAAATACATATGAGAAGCTATGCACATGGAGTTTAACACAGGTTCCTATTTACTATGCATCCATTGTGGGTTCACAGCATTTTCATTTTGTCACCCGACGCCCTCTGCCTGTCAGATTAGACACCTCTCCTTTCAATTAATGTCATGAGATCTTTAACGTCTATGTAAATACAAGTTGCTATTGATCTCCTACATACACCCAAAACTTGAAAAGCGTCCATCAAAGAATTACCCCATAGCTGGACCCACCTGATTGTGTCTGAAGCTTTCCTTGGATAGAATGGGTGGCAAAAATGTGGAAGACTGTAGAGCAAGTAAGGATGACATTTTTTTTTAAATGAAGATTTATTGATATCAATGTATGTATGATTGTATGATTTTATAACCTCTACATATGTTCTATGTGATGATGCTGAAATACAGTGCTGGGGCCATGCTGCAATGGTGGAGGTACCATCCTTTGGTTGAGATGCTGTGGGGTCCTGTAGCTCAGTGGTTAGAGCGCTCGCCTTACAAGCCTGAGACCTGTGTTTGAATCCAGGCAGGTCAGGGCGAAAACTTGGGCAAGTTTCCTTACTCCACACACCTAATAATAATCCCTTCAAAACAAACAAATAATAATATTGGTCATTTCAATCCACGACTATTTGTGGGATACTGCTGTGTGCAATTGGCTGCCACATTTCGCCCACAAATATACAGTCAATTCACTTTAGAGTACATTCTGTGAAGCGCTTTGAGACATCTAGAAGACGTGAAAAGCGCTATATCAAATGCAATAATTATTATTATATGTTAAACTGAGGCCCTGTTTACCTGGATATTAAAGATCCAAAGGCACTATTTGAAAGTGAATGGAGTTTCTCATGGAGTTCAGGCCAACAATCACTTTGTGACTTTTTATGGGACACTGACGTGTTCACTGATAAACACACCTTGACTACACTTTACAGAAAATCCTGTGAAGCTCTTTGAGATGGCTTCCTTATGTGAAAGTCACTACGTATTTCAAAAGGAAAGATTATTATTATTGTTTGTCAGTTACCAATAACACGGGTGGCGTTGGATTGAAGGCCATAGCATTGAGCCTCACATGGTAAACTCAGAAGAAGACAATAATTAAAAGCAGAATAGTGAATTTAACACTAAATGCTGAGAAGGTATCTGGCATGAATTTTTTTCTTTATTCCAAGCAATTACCTCAGCAGGTCTTCACACACATAAACAAGTAGATATAATTACAATGGGGGCCAAATCAGATTTGAGATTGTTGCAGATGTCTATCGTTAGTTTGTCTGCTAATGAATGACACAGTCGACCACGCCATCCTCCTCCATCGCCTGCCCTCCGCCATCCACCTCAGTGAGACCGCACTCGCCTGGTTCGAGTCCTACCTCACAAACCGCCAGCAGTACATCTGCACAAACGGTTTTTCCTCCCGCACTCACCCAGTTACCTGCGGGGTAACCCAGGGATCCATCCTTGGCCCCCTCCTTTTCCTCATCTACACTCTTCCTCTTGGGGATGTGATCCGCAGACATGGGGCACAATTCCACATGTACACGGATGACACCCAACTCCAGCTCTCCACTTCACTTTGTGACCCCCAGTCCCCCGATGTTCTGTCAGCCTGCCTTTCGGACATCAGGGGCTGGATGAGCACAACTTTCTTGCAGCTGAATGTTGACAAGACGGAGGCCATACTCCTTGGCTCTCGTCAACGTCTCCATTCGCACGGCTCTCACCTCCTCCACCTTCCCGGCCTGCCCCTAAAACTCACCGAACCTGTGCGCAACCTTGGCATCAGGTTCGACCCCCAACTGTCCTTCCTCCCCCACATCCGGTCCGTCACCAGCACTGCCTTTTACCACCTCCGACGGATCGCCCGTCTCCGGCAATACCTCATCTTAAAAGCCGCCGAAACCTTGTCCATGCCTTTGTCACCTCTCGGCTGGACTATTGCAATGGCCTCCTCGCCGGTCTCCCCTCCACCACAATCCACAAAATCCACCTTATCCAGAACTCTGCCGCCCGCATACTCACCCACTCTAAGCTTCGCTCCCCCATTACCCCAATCCTTGCCAGACTTCACTGGCTCCCTATCCCAGAGAGGATCGACTTCAAGATCCTCACCCTTGTTTTCAAATCCCTCCACTCCTCTGCACCCCCCTATCTCTCTGATCTCCTCTCCCCACAACCCAGCACCCGCTGCCTTCGTTCCTCTGGGTTTGGCCTCCTCCATGTCCCCCGAGTCCTCCGCTCCACCCTCGGCGGCCGTGCCTTTAGCCAATACGCCCCGAGGCTCTGGAACTCCCTTCCTCACTCGCTTCGCCTCGCCCCCTCTCTTCCCAGTTTCAGGTCACAGCTGAAGACCTTTCTCTTCGACCGAGCTTTTGGTCACCTTCCTGCCCCTGCTCCTGGCTCGGTCCCGGGATCCGCTACTGTGAAGCGCTCTGAGACGCCTTCTGGCGTGGAGGGCGCTATATAAATCGAAGTTGTTGTTGTTGTTGAATGCAAATTGAACTTGCAATTTTATTTTATACACATGCCTTTTTCCCTACGAATCCTTTTGAATCCGGACAAGTAGCTGGTATTTAATCTGCTCAATTTAATGGAATGAAAAAACAGGGATTTCTTGCCATTTGAATCCAGTCGTAACATAAAGCCCAAGCTCTTCAACTTGAGCACTCAAAGTGTGGCCAAGTTTTTAAGTAAATAACAAAATGGCAAATTTGGTGATAAATTCAGTAATTGCATGGTTTAGAGGACAGCAGGTTTCCACATATAATGAACAACCAAATTGTGAAAAAGCAATGAAGAAATTATTTTCATCCCAAATTCTCCTATTTTATTGATAGCCCATCTTTTGTTACTTTATCTAACTCCAACAAGGACAATTTGCAATTACAGTATACAAGTTTACACTTATACAGTGCCTTTCACATTGGGAAGACTGAAAGTGCTCCACAGAACTGACTGGGGCCTGAGCTTGAGGAAGGAACAGCAAGGTAGAAGAGAAAGGTCTTCAGGCAGGCTTTCAAGGGAGGAAGGAAGCAAAAAAGAGATTTAATAGAATGGAGATGCTGGAAGAGGTGAAGAATGGTTTAAAGCTCGCCCAATGATGGGGTGGGTTGGTGTGTGTAAAGCAGGAACTGCTCACCTACATTCAAGAGGAATGAGCGAAGAAATTGTTTGCCTCCTAAAACAAAACAGAAGTTCCTGGGAAAACTCAGCAGGTCATGCAGCATCTATGGAGAAAGGAAAGTGAGTCAACATTTCGGGTCCACGATTTTTCATCTGACAAAGGGTCATGGACCCAAAATGTTGACTCACTTTCCTTTCTCTATGAATGATGCCTGACCTGCTGAGTGTTCCCAGCAACTTCTGTTTTTGTTTCAGATTTCCAGCATCTGTAGTATTTTGTGTTTTGTTTTTGTTTGCCTCCTACCATTTCCAGGGTAAAATGAGGGCGACCAGCATTAACCTTTCCCTTTTTTTCCATCTGCGTTTAAGTGGCTGATGAAACGCACTCTTTTGATAGACCGTTGACTTATAAAGATATAATCAGTACAGTTTACAGAAAACTCTTGTGAAGGGCTTTGATACATGTCGACGTGACAAGCCACCATATGAAATGCAAAGATTTTTATTCTTGTTATTATTATATCATACATAACCTGTATAGTTTACTCCCTCATTTTGTGTATTTACTCTCCTTTGAGTAAAGTTATGGGAAATATCTCTTGTCCCTGGGGTAACATTGCTGTTAGTTAGGGTCATTTAATATGAATTCAAATATTCCTGGAGTTGATGTCCTGGAGTTTTCCTCTGATTATCTATAATGAAGAAAGTTAATGAAATAGACCATGGAACGTGATTTACTCACAAGCTGCTACAGAATAACAACCCATTTTCCCCAACTGGTCACCTTCTCCAGATGGTACCTACCGTTTTACTGCACTCTTGGCAGCAAATTACATCCAAAACAATTAACTGTTAAGCCTGCAGTACAAATGCAGCATGTCTACCCATACCACACTGCACCCCCTGGGTATGACAGTAGGTACACCAGCCTCCTCCAGGGTTCAATCCTTATTTCCCTGTAATTAAATCTTGGGAGATCACCGGAGTTCCTTGAGCTGATTCCGTTTGGCCTTCAACTCTGACAGCCTTGAGTACCAGTAGATTGAGTATTGGGCAGATTGTATTTTACTGATTCACCTATACAACAAAATTACATTTCTCTAGCACCTTTCACATCAGGAGGACGTTCCAAGGCACTCATTCACCTTGCGGTTCACCTGTATAGGTGCTGTGCCACTTTTCACTTTTTGTAAAAAGTATCACTTACCAAATAATTGCAAGTACTATTTTAACTCTTCAATTATACACTAATTCTTGTGGGTGATCTGCAATGGGAACTGCAGTAAAAATCAGGTTCAGCTGCACATAGTGTTGTTAAGGCCTGATTGTTTAAGTCCACCTTTTGTGTGTGGTTTTGGCAACATAATTGTCTGTGTCAATGCTTGGGACATCGTTTTCTTGGGATGTGAAAGGCTCTATGTGATACGAACATAAGAATTTGGAAAGCGAAGGAAGACCAAGGTCCATCCAGTTCACTTTCCACCATCCTGGCAGTCGCTTGCACACGTTATGTCTCAAGCTATATATTGTATCCCAAGATATTATTTCCTAAAAGAACATAAGATTCCCTATAAGAACAGAAATGTAATTTGTTGTTGTTGTTGGCCTGCTGTACTAATGAGTGCTGGACACAGTCATTCAAGCTTCACTTTACAAAAGGAGGTACTACTCATTAGGATTTGTCCATGGCTATTGGAAGATTTTCAATGAGTCCAATGGCCATTGTGATCCTGTATATTACATGTTTGGCTGCTTTGAATAGATCACAGCCTCTGTCTGTTCTTTGGGCAGACACTGTTCACAGAATTGCACAGAGTTCCTTTAGCACTGGTAAGAAAGATGTGCATATTCATTATAAAAAAGTTACAGGATAACGAACTCCCTAGGGTGAAGAATCAATTTTTGAGTGAATTCACAAGGTGGGGGGTCTGTTAGCTCAAGCGATCCCAAGCACAAGGTAATGTGTTCAAATGTCATCCTCTATTGACGTTTGAGCTGACCTCCCATGGGGCAAATCTTCACCAGTTTTCAATTTGCACACAGGAACTGTTCATTGAGTGTGTGTGTGTATATATAGGTTGTGTGTGTGTGTGTGTGTTAGGTGGTGGGTAGGGAGGGGGGTATATAAAGAATTGACTGTACCAGCTCCATGTCTCAAAATACATTTGATCCAACATTGATACTGTTTTTGGCACAACCATCCCAATTGAGAAAGCAGGAATAGGGAGCATTCAAAAGAGAAAAACGAATATGAATAAAATATAATTAAATGACGGCCCTGTTTTTGCTGTATCTTCCCACCAATTATTTCTGAGTAGCAAACGGGACTGTAAATGTGAGCATTCTGCCAGGGTTATTACGTTTCCAAATTCACCTAAAAGCTTTCCATCCACTATTGGACGTCTCTCCCTCAGAACGATTGCACTTCTTGGTCTGATTGAGAAGGCGCAGGTGATTGCTTCTTGGCTTCGATTCCAGCTTTGGGGATAATCATCAATAATTGGTGGTTGCTTTCGCTGTTACCCTGGCTTTCATTAACTCTTCCAATAATAAGGCATTATCTCGATGTTGGGTTTGAGCGTGCCCCCCACCCAGTTATTGCCATAACCTAAAATATAAGGTAAAATATTTCCATCGATCAGTGAGTGGGTAATAAAAGGACTTAAATCACCACCCAAAACAACAAAGGGAAAGAATAAAAACACTGTGGAGTGTGAGCTTTGGACTAGAGGCTTATTTGGAAATAGAATCTCAAATCAAAAACACTGGTTGAGGCTGAATGGATCATGCTCTAAAAAAGGAATTGGATGAATATATTTAAAAGAAAAATTGTATAAAACAATATGGAAGAAGGGTAGGGGAGTGGACCGAACAAGACAGTGGTTTCATGGAGATAGCACGCATGTGCTTGATAGGTTTAAAGGGCTCCTCTGTGCTGTAGAATTCTATAATTTGCTTCTGTCCTATTACAGTAAAAGCCCGTTTATCCGGCACCCGCAGGACCTGGCCAATGCCAGTTAAACAGCATGCTGGATATTTGTCGGATCCGACGCTGAAAACTCAATACCACAAACATTAACTTATTTTAACACATACCATATTAATAATAGACTAAATAATATAACAGACCTTTGTTATTCATTTTAAAATCACCTTTGCTGGTTTGAAGCCATGGGGTAGAGGTGTACAGTCTACATGGCAGCGTGACTTTAAGGCTCCACTAGCGGCAAGCCAAAATACCTGTATAGTACTCTTGTGCGACAATCGATTCATTAAATGCATCATTGCAATTGTGCCGGATAACATCCGGTTAATCGGATGGGGACTTTTTCTTTGACGTATCGGTTATACGGAAGTTCCAGTTGATCGAGTCACAGATAAACAGGCTTTTACTGTATAATATTATAATAATCCTTGCATTTAATTTAGAGCTTTTCACACCTTGTGGATGTCTCAAAGTGCATCATAGAATAAGTAAAATGAATGAACTATATTTTTTTGTGGGCAAAAATTTGGAACTCCCTCCCATAATCCCTTCACCTCAACCCCTCCTTTCCCATGTTCGGGTCGCGCCTGAAGACTTTTCTCTTTGACCGCACTTATGGTCACCTTCCCCCTCCCCCTGGCTCGGTCTCCACCATTGTGAAGCGAACGGAAAGCCACTTGGCGTGGAGAGTGCTATATAAATGCAAGTTGTTGTTCCGTTCACCTACAAATAGTCATTGAACTTCACAGAAAAATTCTGTGAAAGCGCTTTGAAACATCACAACAATGTGATTAGGTGCTATAGCATCTAAATGCAAGAATTATTATTCATTACAATGCTCCATGTATTTTATTTTATTAAAAGCAAAACAAAAAAGCAGCAGTGCAAACTGAATGATAGATTAATGCAGCTTTGAGGGCATTTTGTTCAGAACTAAATTTAGCTTTCTCCTGGCTAACAGGTTAATAGCTTGCAGAGAAGAGATTTTCACCTCAATCAGCCCATCAGACTCACTGAGAGTCTGGGTCCTAAAGTTAAAATGATGGTGGTTTTAACTTGCAATGTCACCAATCAAACAAACTGGGGTAAAATTTCAGATATGCCTTAAAGCATCCCTTAAATTGTGGTGGCAGTGTTGGACCCTCTCTGGGTTACAATACAGTTTTATGATGCCGTTTTCTCAGGACATCCCAAAGTACATTAATAGGGTAGGATGGATGTGGAAGTTTCAAATTCAAGTTTGGTGTGAGGACTTTGAACTCTATCTAGCTGACACTCCAATGCAGTGCTGGAGGTGTGCTACACTGCTGGTTCCTCAGATGAGACATTGAACCAAGGTGCCTGTTCAGGCACCATTAAAGATTGCATATTTCACTATATGAAAATAGAACAGAGTTGCTCGTGTTCTGACCAAACAATCCCAATAAGATAATAATAATATGATTATTATTGATGGGATTTGATGGGATTATTATTAGGTGTGTGGAGTAATGAAACTTGCCCAAGGTTTCGCCCTGATTTGCCTAGATTCGAACACAGGTCTCATGCTTGTAAGGTGAGTGGTTTAACCACTGAGCTACAGGTGCTCCAAGATTGGCTGATTGTGCATATCTATGTGCAAATTGCCTGCTGTTTTAACCTATAAAATACACAGTGACTACACTTCACGTAAATCCTTTGAAGCACCCTGAGCTGTCCTTCTGACATGAAAGAAGCTGCAACAAACTCAAGGAACGATTATCATTATCATCATCTCAAGCTGACTATAAATAAAGGTACTCTTTCAACAATGAAACTTTATGTGGCAAATGATCATTATCCCAAAACAGTAAAGTACAACTTCAGACAATATTCAAGGATGCAAAGGCTGATAATAGTCTTTATTTTATTTGAAAACCTGATATTAACACACCTGATAGCCGTTCTGTTTATCAGAAACATTTCACCAACGTTACATTAGAAGGTAAAAGAAGCGTTGGTTAGCTATAGACGGAAACTGCAGACATTTTGAAAAATGCAATTCATATCAACACCCACCTCTTCCGAGCAGGTTTCAAAGTGTTGTCCTCAAAATAGCTTAAAGTTGAAGATAGCTCTATATAGGCACCTGCTTCAGTTTTTTTTCTTTAAATACTCAGTATAATTGCCCCCAATTTTATACTTAATTTGTGTAACAAATAAAAAAATTCTAGTCTTATTCCCCAGTAAGTCAAAAAAAAATCAGTGGCAAAATCTTGTCTTCAATAAAGTGGCTGGATTAAATCAAGAGCGCAAAAGACCTCCTCTAGAAAGATGCAATGGATATCTGTACATTCATTGTATATTTGACAACACCGAATAAACTTAGGAGAACTTTATTGTGCTTCGTTAATCACAGCTCGTTTCCAGGTGACCATCTGCCAAGATACCTCTCTGGTAAATCCAGATGGAATAAAACTCGCTAAATTGTGCCTGATCGGAAATTTGGATAAAGCCACAGGCACGGAAAATAAAACAAGCACTCCCCAACCACCACTACCACCACCACCGACCCGCTCTCACATACGGGATTTTGAGTTACTGGGAAACGCAGCAAAAGTGAGAAAAATACAAAAGAGTCTCGTGACATTCATCAGTGCAGTCCAAAAAAAGTGTAAAGAATTAAACAGTGCTCAGCCTGTAAAGACGGTTCTACCAACCATTTACCCCAATACTAAACATTTCCATAAAACCATTAACCTTCAAAACACGCAAGTACTGTATAGAACAAACAGGTGTTGTCAAGTCTATTTGACTGGTCCTCCCCAAGAGGCAGCGTGCCTTCTGATAGTTCACTTAAACTGGTGTGAAGATCAAACCTCTATAACACGAGTGTTGTTTATTCCTGTGCTTTACCACAAAAATCAAAGGTTATCAGCTATATTCCAATAAAAGAGGATTACAGCTGCTCACAGCCTATCAAACAAAATATTATTAGTCTAACCTTAAAGGGCTGACTCAAGTTGTGGAATAAATGCATCAGAAATCAATGCGTTTTCCTAAGGGGTTAAGCAAGAATCCACCTTATCCTTGGGTTTGCACAATCGGCGATTCAATGGGGTGGGCAGAGTGATTCGGGTCTGGGAAAGAAGGCGGGCAGCATTTGATACAATCAGGAGCATTATTCAAGTGAAGCCTGTTTATTAAAATCTTGAAAATGTTCTTTACCACAAAAAAAATCACAAAATATCTTCACATCATTTGTGATGGCAGTGCTGGGCCCTGGAACATGTCCTTACTGCAGCCAGTGACCAAGTCAAGAGCTCCAGAGGTCAGGCCCATCGTTGGTCAGACACAATGCAAAGCTCCCATTATTACTACTTGTACTCCGACAAGCTGCCTTAAGCCTAACCCCATTGCTTACCACTCCATGAACCACCCTGATCCTTAAGGCTTCTGTGAGTGACACTGCCAAGCGAGTCCCAATTGTGCCACATTAGAGAGAGGTGTTTTTTGTTGCCTGTCAGTGCACTCAGGAAACCAGGAAGCAAATGCTCAAACTCACTTATTGCAAACCACAACCTGAACAAGGGCGGCAAAAGGTGGATTCACATCTTGTCCATTAGCTGGATTGAAGCCCAGTTACAAGAGGGTAATGTAAAAACCCATTCAGCCAAACACCCTTTATCCTCTTCCCAATCCCTGGAACAGCCACATCCTGACAGATGTTGCCCTGGTGTGATTTGAGACACATTTAAAAATAGAAATAATACCACCCATGCCTCAGGTGCCTGTTGAGAGGTGCTATTTCTGCGTAACTGTACTGTGAGACCAACCAAATCCAATCCATTGCAAAGACTTTTTTAAAAATAAACATAATCAGGAATGAAAAGGTAGTCCAAGCTCCACATTAGCGGTTCTATTTTTTATATATATATACTATATACACATATATATATATATTAAAAAATCACCATGTGTAAATTCAGGACATCTCACGTGAAAAGTTTTAGATGACGCACGGAGTAAACGTTTAGATGCCTGGGCCACGACACTGGGCTAAGCGGAAAAGAGCTGCAACACTGTAGGGCGGTGTTCAAACCGGCTCTCGTCTGTCCACTCTGGAGTGACGGTCTCAGCCCCCACCCACTCCCAACCCCCGGTGAGTGACCAAAAATCAATGGTTACTGACAGTGATACACGATAATGAGAAACCACACTTCACAATTCCACTAAGAGATGAATACAACCTTGTGAAGATCACTTGGCAGACAGGTCGCAATGAAGTGTCAACAACAAACCCCCCCCCCAAAAAAAACAAACCAAGAGGCTGGTTTATAACCAGCTCAGAGCATTTATAAACCTAGTGCATCTCCGAGTTCACTTTATCCTGAAATATGTAGAGATTGTTTGTCGCGGCCACAGCTATTATGTTCTCTGTCGGGTGCCAGGCCGTGTGCAGGATCTTCTTGTTAAAGTCTAAACTGTCAACACTAATTTCGTCTTTTCTCCTCTTGCCTCCTGTGCACACTTTGCGTGGTTTGAGGATGGCTCGTGGTTTGCTGTTCTCCCTGGAAGCCTCCAGCGTGACGTCTCGTTTCGTGTTGCGATCAAACATCCTGAAGAAGTTGTTGTAGGCGCCAGTCATAATTACACTGTGGACAAGCGGAGAGACTCAAGCTTCAGTCAAGGCAGCACAGTCACTTCAAAACGTCAGCTCCTCACAGATCAACCTCAATTACAAATACTTCCAAGGAACGCACATTTGTCAAAACACAAAGACAGTAGCAATAAGAAATATAGAGTGAAGGGATTCTGCAGTGTTATAGTATATTGGTTGTTTTGATATGTCCCTGCCTAACAACCTGTTTCACAATCAAAGGCTGTGCAATTATATTCAAATGACAAAGGCACTTTCACTTGAGGTATCTGTGTAGACTGAAAGGTGACAATGTTTTCAGTTCATGTTCAGCCATCACAGATCCTGGAAGTCACCTTAAACCCAGACAGAATTTGGGGAAATGAGGACAGACCAATCATCAAAAAAAATGTTTCCTCACTTTGAAATGACAAGAATAAATCAACCAATACAATTTGGGAGCAGAGAAATCTGTCTACCAGGTAGAATCTCAGATTGTCAATGTTTGGTGATTAAAGTGGATTTAAATTTTAAGTCCAGAAATGTGCACACACACAGACACGCACACATTCATACACACACATTCATACATGCATATAATATATATACACATATAAACTCATATATACACACTATAAACTCACACACTTGTTCACGTGCACACTCAAACACACACACAATTTTACACACACATTCATGCATACACACGAAACTGGGTGGGCATTCATTCATCCAAACCAATCTTGTGATAACTATTAGCATCCTAAACTCCATGAAAGCTCTTTACATTGTGGTAAAGCGCACTAGCATCTTACATGCAGTAACAATTTTTGTCATTTATGTTCAATGTAAAAATGTCAGACCTCCTGATCCATTATACCCTATGTGGGTTTGTATTTCTTACATCTTCCTGGATCAAAGCGCAAACAAGCGTGTGTGACAGGTTTAGCTTGTAGAAAGGGCATTCCCAATACATTGAGCCAGTTCCAAGGAAGCAAGTGTACTAGTGCCCTATGCTGAAGAGGAGAAGAGTACCCACTAAGCAGATGGCATTGCTGCTCTTGTTTGAGAAGGAGATTTATTTGCCATTGGATGGTTAACAAACATTTCTACTCTACATAAACTTGAAACAGAACAATATCCTCTCATCAAGGCGCATAAATATTTTCAGTATTTTGAAAAATGTCTCGTCACAACTTTACCTTTAAATACTGAGATTAATATCGATACTGATAGCAGAAAAATAAACATTTCATTACCAGTAAGCACTCATGCCCCTTAAATCAATATTTTAAAATATTTTAAAGTTCATCATATTGCCACTCCTCCATCATTGGGTCACATAAGAGAGAGCAGTTTCACAGGTTGGCACCTCCCAATATTTCACCCAATAGAGCATTCTTCACGTGTGATCAGTTTGGGTGCTGAGTGTTAATGAATTATTTAACTATGAGAAGCATGTAAGGGATATGGGATAAGGGCGGGTAATTGGAGTTGAGGTACAGATCAGCCGTGATCTCATTGAATGATGGAACAGGGTCAAGGGGATGATTGGCCTACTCCTATTTCTATGACTGTTTGTGGGACATTGCTATGCTCAATGTGGCTGATGCATTCCCTATTAAAAATTTGGTCACTACAATGTACAGTAAACAGTACCTTGTGAAGCACTTTTACAGTCATCCTTTCCAACTTGAAAATTATCAAATGTAATGGATTATTATTCATATTATTGCAGTCTAGCTTGATCTGTTTGATCCCCAGGGCTCGTTTGCAGAATATAAATAAGATATTTATATTCTGTCATTTATTTCCCACCTTTCCCTCCCTCTCCCCCCTTACCCTCTTTTCCCCCTTTCTCCCCTGGCCCCATTTTCGCGATTGTTTGTGGGGACACTGCTGTGCGCAATTTGGCTGCCGCGTTTCGCCCACAAGTATACAGTCGACTTTCCTGCTTTTCTTCCCCCTGCCTCGACCCCTCCCCTTTTGCTTCTTTACCCCCTTTTGCCCCTAGTCCCACTTCCATGACTGATTGTGGGACACTGCTGTGCGCAATTTGACTGCCACGTTTCGCCCACTAATATACAGTTACTTTTCCTACTATTCTTCATCCTGCCCTGATCCTTCCCACCCTGCTCTTGTCCTACCTGACTGTACAGCGCCTTGGGATGTCCTCTCGACGTGAAAGGCGCTATATAAATGTAAGTTTTGTTTGTTTGTTTGATATAAAATTCAAAGCAGTGCTTCACAATCGAAAGTAACACAGTTCATCAGAACTGTATTCATCAATAAAGCAACTCTAAACCTGTTACACATTATGCCCTGTTATTAATATCCTCGGAAAGATCACATGCCGTCTTTTAATGCAAATAAGAAGTTGAGGTGTACTTTCAAAAAGATTTCCCCAAATCCTATTTAGGAGTGACAGAGAGGGAAAGAGAGAGAGAGAGGGAACACTAAATTGCAAAAGAGAGAAAGATACTGAGAGAGAAAACGAGAAAGAGAGAGGGAAACAAGAAAAAATACTCCAGTTTGGAGAGCGAGTGAGCGAAACACAAATGGCTTCTGATATCTTTATCTTTACCCTCTCCTTCTTCTCTCCTCCCTGAATAAATGGCACTGGAATTCTCCTGTGCAGCTTTTTATGTTTAATTGTCTGTACCAAGAAAAGAAACCGACAGGTGTGTTTCCAAGTTTGGTACTGTCTGCCAAGTGTGTGTGTGTGTGTGTCTCTGTGTGAGTGAGTATGTTTGTGTGAGTGAGTGTGTGTTTGTGTGCGTGCGCGCGTCTATGTGAGTGTATGTGAGAGTGTGTTTGTGAGAATGTGTGTGTGTGGGGGGGTGGGGGGTGGTGAGGGGAGAAAGAATAAGCTTGACAGGTGCTTCCTATAGGGAAGTTATGAATGGAAAGTACAATTCATCTAATCAGTTAATGTGAGCAGTAGTGGAGGAGGATGTGAAGATGTCCACTTTACATCCTCATGTCAGCAGTTAACCTGGCATGAACTATGTAGGCTTAGTTGAGGAAGGGCAGGAGGGGGCTCATGTGGACCATATATTCCGGCATAGACCAGTTGGGCCGAATGGCCTTATTTCTGTGTTGTATATTCCAATGTATTTTAAGGTATTCTAAACATCTCCTCAGAATTAACCAGCACCTGATTAAAAATTATAATTCAGCGAAGAATCTTCACATTGCAGAAGCAACAATGAAAATATAAACAGAGCTGTGTGCTGTTCCAGATTTAGGTCAGTAAACCTATATGCTAATCGATCACAAACCGAACAAAGTGAAGGTTTTAAAGTTAAATTTAGCAATTTGTGTTTTATCTTTTTTCTTCTTATCAACCACAAACGAGAAAACTGGACACATCCAATTTATAACAACAGCAATAACTATAGCACCTTTCACGTAGGAGAATATCTTAAAACAGTTCACAAAGACTGAAAGGGGGCCACAGCTCGGCGGGAAGCAAGGAATAGGGGGAAGTCGTTGAAGGTGCAGTCAGAGAGATAAGGTTTGAGATGCCGTTTGGAAACAGAGAGGAGGCAAGTCAGAGCGATTTAGAGAGTGGGGCAAAGTGACGGAAAGCTCATCAGCTGATGGTGGGTGGAGCGGATGGGAGCATGAAGCACGTGGAGTGGAGGGAGTAAGACCACAAGTATTGGCAGAGGTAGGGTGGCGTAAGGCCTTGTAGGCATATGAAAGTTACAATAAGAACCTTAGAAGTTGATCCACTTTGGGGACAGGGAGCCATTGGAAGCATGTCAGGGTGATATGGGGGTCTTAGAAAACCATTCATTTGGGCTCTGACCAAACTTGATCATTTCACCCCAATGCAACTGAAACTCATCCACACATTTGTTACCTCAAGGTGTACCTCTTTAACCACACTTTTAGTCATCTTTGTCGTGTGTGAGAGTATGTGGACTATGGAGTTCTGGATGATCTGGAGTTTGTGGGGAGTGAAAGACCGGGAAGGTGGGCAGCTAGCAGGTCATTGATGAAGTCAAGTGTACAAAACAATTTACATTTATACAGTGTCTTTCACGTCGGGAGGACATCTCAAAGCCATCGACCCTGATAACTGAGCACCCAAGCTGGAGGTGGGGAGGAGAAAGATGACTGAAAGTGTGATCAAAGAGGTACGTCTTGAGGTAACAAAGGTGTGGATGAGAGTTTCAGCTGCACTGGAGGTGAGATGACCCTAGAATTGAGTGATTTTGTAAAAATAGTGGAAGGCAGGTTTGGCTGGAGCCCAAATGGAAGGTTTGAAGGAGTCGAGGGCCGAACAAAATGCAGAGGATCGCTGCAAAACAACTAATGGGCATCCGAGGACAGTCAATTTAAGTTTATATTCGATTTTGAAGCAAAGCCTTTTCCGGAGAGAAAATACCTCCACAGAAATGAATGAATAATCTGCGCACACCTGATGCCTGGAAAGCAAGCGGACCTCAGAGGGATATTCATTTGCCTTGCGCAGCTGCCGAGAGGCTATTTGGGGCTACAAACCATGGCAGAATTAGTGTGATATACTGGTTGGATCTGCCTTTGTTCCCTGTAATTGTCTTCTATGTTTAACACAGACCTAATTGTGCGCAGTTTTAACTTGGTGTTAAATATGATGCCGTGTCGGGCTCTGTGATATCTCCCACCGCAAAGGCACTCGATTAGTCTCCGTTAACTCCCATCTACAACCAGGTGACAAATGTTTCCCCCATGCGTCCATTATAAATCACTTTCCCGGGTCTGTGTTCAGTCTGTTGATTACAATTAGAGTACATCAATCACAGTCTAATCACCTCAGCAGTAACCATATTTAATAAAGATCCTTTTGCCGCACTGTTTGTTCATTCTTAATATAATTCTTTCAGTAATGCACCAATATTACACCTCCCACGTTTTTGTTTAAAAACAATTATTCTTCTCCTATTTGGTCTTCCTCTTCTCCTCTGAGACATGTAATATTATAGTCAACACATCAAATCACAAGATCACAAGAAAGAAAAAAGCTCATTTGATTTAATTCTTTCAGAATATCCACCGCAATGTCCTCCCATCACAGCACCAAGCAATTCCGTGAATAAGTCTAGTATTTCGGCCACAACCACCTTCCTGATTTCCTGTTCCAGTCATTAATTACCACCTGGGTAAAAAAATATTTAACCTGGTGTCTGTCCTGAAATTGCCCTTTGCAAAACTATGCCCTTAGTCTAATACCTGAGGTATTTGAAAGTATTGTTCTGTGTTTATTGTCTCAACCACACTTGGGAATCTTGTATATCTCTATGAGACCCACTCTGAGATAACTCTTTTTAATGTTGCAGAGTATTAACTTGTCTAATCCTTGCTCATATATCATTGCTCAAATACTGTGGCTCATCCTTGTGACATTGCTTCTCAGGCTAAAGCAGCCTCCTTTATACAGCAGTGACCAGAATTGCATACAGAACCACTGGGACTACCTTACCAAACAGTGAACATGACTTCTGCAGGGATCAGTGTTCAAGTTGCATTCATACGTCAAAGATTCTACAATGTGATGGACAGGGCAGCTGAGGAGCAAGAGTGGGTAGATGTGAGGATTACCTGTCTGAGCCATTCCATGCACATTCAAATTTGTCAAAGATGCAGTCATTCTCGTAAAGAGAACAAAGTTTGCTCCGGAGGTAATCATGAACCTGTAAGAAATAAGAAAGCATAATTTCTGCTACTAAAGAGTTAAAAAAGAAAGTAACGGCAAAAGATTTGAATTAATATTTTAATGGGAACAAGAATGAAAAGGCTATCAGAAGAGCTGGATAGATTTGGGGTTTAAAAAACGCTTATGAACTGAGAGAGACAAGAGTATCATATGATGTTTTTTAAACATTGGGTGCTGTCAGCTTGACTGTTGACTACAATCATCTTCTCCAATGCCCAATATTCCTATGTGAATACATAAAACCTCCAGTGATTAGTGCTGTGTAAGCCAGAGCATTAGCTTCTTAACTTATCCAACTAGAGCTTAGATTGACAATATATTTAGAAGTAATTACACAACAAACAGGAGTATTATTCCATTCACAGATTTTGTACCTTTCCCTGCTGCTTCATTATGTCAGAGTCCACCTTAAGCAGTTTCCATTATATAAAAGATGGTGCCACAGAGCATTTCTCAATTGCAATGTGATTTTCATATTAGGAGAATGACATACAAGCCTCATCAGAGCACTTCAGTGAGACACACACACACAGATGCACAAGGTAAATTCCAAATTGACTCAGTACAGTATTGTAAAACTGATATAGAGGTGGTTCTCTAAGACATTTCAATCTCTCTCTTACAAAAACAACTGCAAATTGACTATGTAACTAAAAGATTATTTCAGCACTTATTGACATTTAGACATTATTGCTTCATGTACCTGCCTTACGTGTACTATTGATTTGAGAAAAGAGATGAACAAAATCTCCTGCAGAGTAAAATAAGAGACTAATCAACTTTGAAAGCAAATCTAAGGTGAAACATCCATTGATTTTTAAACAGTACCTCTGTGCTTGTCTTTGCTTTTAAAATGCAGACTCACACAAATGGATTTTATAATATACACGCGCGCAGGTAGGCAACTGTTACGAGGCATTACACAAAACGCTGTCGGTTATCAGCCAATGGATCGGATGTGAATCGCTGTCAAGCGAAATTAAATCCACGGACAGGTGAATCAGTTTTCTGTATTCTTTTATACTCTCCAATGCAGCTAATGTAGAGACACAAAACTAAAATTACTGTAGAGATTTTTAAAAAATCTGATGTTTAAGTAAAGTGACATAGTGAGTTACTGTGGGGCAACTAAATGCTTTTTACATTGCTCAGATTTCACACATAGAAACTGTGCAATATCATTATTAATTATATTAATGATCATTATTTTATTATTATCAATATCATGAAATATTAATATGATTGAGAGCAAGAACTGTACCAGAAATTAGTGCAACAAGTTGTAACAATCATGACTAAAATAGATGTTAGCAAAAAGAAATATGCCTTTCAGTGACGGGGACCAGATTTTAAGATGATCACGTTCCTTGAATCCGAGCTGCATAAATCTCATGGTTTATGCAGAATACCTGATATGTTTCTATCGGTTTAGTTTCCATGTTCAGATCCCAGACTTTGACAGTGAGGTAATCCCGGGTCATCATGTAGCGGCCACTGTGACTGAACTTCACATCAGAAACAGATGAGGTTATCTCAGAGAAGAAGAAACGGCCGCTAGGATCTTCCGGCTCCTCAAACACTGGGGGAAAAGGAAAGAACAGTGAAGAGCAGCTCAGTCATATGATGATATTAAAAGCAGCCCTGTGGTGAAACACACATCGTATTAATGTACAAAATCCTTACATATCTTTGCTGCTGTAACAACAACAAAAACAAACCTTGGGTTTGATACAACGCCTATAGCGTCAAAATGTCTCATAGCAAGTCACAAGAAATTGCTGTCGTTACAGTGCAGTTAGTGCAAATTTGTAGGTGACACGATAGCCAATTTGCAGACAGTAATGTCCTAAAAATGACCACAAAATAAATGACCAATTTTAGCTGGAGGATTGTAACACTGCACCAGTTCACAAGATACACCAAATTGATAACTGGGATATCTTCCATCAGTAACCAATCAATCAGTCAATCAATCAGCATTGATGATGTGACAGTCATGAGCCTTGTTGTATGAAGGCCCTTGCTTCAGAGATATGGAGCTCACTAACAGCACTAAGTAGCCTTAAGCGATCGGAATAGGTCTAATTGCCGATAGTGTCATCAAAACCAACCAAAATGCAACAAAACATACATAAAGCAGAAAAATGTTAGTCACTGACAATTTCTGTATTACACACATTACCTGAAGACAGTAATTTGTGGGTATTCATTTCTGGGTATAAATCACAAATCTCTTCATCCTCCCTGACCTCGACCTGCAGCTCAGGTGCAAACCCCTCTTTGAGACGTCCTCCCGAAGTGAAAGCCGTTATATAAGTACAGCACTATTTGTTGTTCTGTGGAAGCCAATCACTCTCCACAAGAATATTCTTGTATCTCAGCTTGAGGTCAGTACTTTCTCCTCTGGGTTGATGCAATATATTTCACCCCATGCAACAGTAGCACAGTTTTAACTCTCGCTAAAATAAGTGATGAAACTCACAGACGAGCAGAGGTGCCCAATGTGGAAGGTGCACATCTCCAACCAGGAAAGGGATGGGCGATGGGAGAGAGTTACAGGAGGAATAGATACTGGGTGAGGTTATATCACTGAACTGTTTCTGTACAGGAAGGAGGAAATTGACAGGAGTGGGTCAGCCTAGTGTTTGACTTGTGCGAAAGCCCATCGCCATTCTTCAGAGAATGAAAATTCTTTGCATCCCACTTTAAATACGGAAATTACAGAGATAGATTGTAAGAGAGAATAAAAGCAGTGGCTGGATTCTAAATATGAAAAAGGCTAATTGTGAAAGGCTTCGAAAGAATAAGTTATCAAAGTAGCTATCTAATGGTTTGAAATTCACACCAAGTTTGAAAAGCAAAATAATAATAATTCTTGCATTTGATATAGCGCTTTTCACGTCTTCTTGACGTCCCAAAAGGGCTTCACAGAATATACAGTAAAGTGAATTGACTGTATATTTGTTGGGCAAACATGGCAGCCAATTGCACACAACAGTGTCCCACAAACAGTTGTGGATTAAGTGACCAAATGATTATTAATTTTTAAAAAGATTATTGTCCCTGAATATGTGATCCGCCAATTGGCTAACCACCAAGTTCCTACTGACTGCTAGGTAAACAGAGGCGTGTGGAGTAAGGAAACTTGCTCAACATTTCGACCTGCCAGGAATCAAACCCAGGTGTCCTGCTTGCGAGGCAAGTGCTCTAACCACTGAGCTACAGGGCTCCACACAAGACACTTTCAGCCAACAGAGGAAGGAGGCTTGCAATCCATCAAACTCATGCCCGAGTGCTGAAACAAGTGTGTTCTGATCTCAGTGTCCCTCCCAGCTTTTCAGTTTAGCTCACTGTCATTCGGTTTAGTTAAATTGGTCCTTCAGGTGAGGAGTTAATCTGAGGTGTCATTGGCCTATCGAAGTGAATGTTAAAGATCCCATGGCACTATCTGAAAAGAGAATTTCTCTTGGTATATTAGCGATCCCCATCCCCCAACCAACCCCCATTGAAATTAGTCATCCACTTCCTGGCTGTTGAGGACACTGGTGTCGTGTTTGCCTGCAGAATACAGTAACTGAACTTTACAGTAAATCCTGTAGGGCTTTGAGATGTCCTCCTGCCAAACTATGGTCCTGCTCCGTATGACATGAAAGGTGTAATATCAAATGCAGATAGCTGGCTACCAACAAGCAAACAAAACCAAGGACACATTTGAATGAATCAGAGTCAGACGTGGTTACTATGTGTCCAATTACAGATTTTCTGCAGGGGATTCTTCAAATGAATATTTAACAGTTCTACTTTACTGGATGCAAGCTGACTTGATTAGTACAATTATACAACATGCCAATGCCAAGCCATTTTCAAAACTACTTCACATTGAACTGGTTATCAAGCAGCGAGCAATCATGTTTTATAACTACATGTACTGCATTATCTTCAGGCTATTTATTAGCATACTTGCCTCTTGGGCTGATTAGCCCAGCATGGTGTCATTCAGATACGACGACAAGACCAGTCAGAGCCCCCAAGTAATTATCTCAGAGTTGGGTCTTGCAGTTTTGATGAATATTTTAAGTTTAGCGCGTTTCTGCGCATTGCAACATTTCACTGTGTAACCAGTTATAGGAAGTGATGGCAAGTGCACAAACTGGAACAAAGGAGGTACAACCATCACACAGAGTCTAACCCAGTCTGAAGGGCGGAAGGATATTTTTTTCCACTTAAATGGCAATAGGCATATGGAACAAACTATCAAATCTGGTTTAGAAACTCTGGTGTACAACACAACTGGCAAGATGCTGGAAATGTAATGGGCTCAGTGTTATTAGATGATGGGATAAATATGCTGAAGGGATGATCTATTGGACAGTTAGATGGGTAAGGTAAATGAACCAATGGGCTACTCCTGCCTAAAACTGTTACTGTGTAATTACAGAGCCATAATAATAAATGAAAATAAAACAAATTAAATCAATCCAATTTAGACCAATGCTTAAATCCACAGAAGGATGATTAGCAAAAGTTGGAATGGTTAAATTGGCAGCACTCTTGTTTCTGAGTCAGGTTAAGTGCTATAGCTCCATATTCAAACTTCAGCTCTGAGATGCCACCCGGCCTGCAAGCTGATACTGCATTACAGTACTGGAGGATCACTGCATCGCTAGAGATGAGGTCATCCTTCATAGAGAGACATCAATGCCTTGGAAAGCATATTTAATTCTCTTCAATAACAAACTTACATTTGTATAGCGCTTTTCACGTCGAGAGGATGTCCCAAGGTGCTGGACAGTCAGTGTTTCAGACCTGAGCTGGGGTCGAGATCGGGAAGGGTGGAGGGAAAGGAGGGGATTTGGGTGACTGAAGGGACCGTCACAGAGGAGGGTCTTGAGACGGGCCTTGAAGGAGGCTAGGGAAGGGGCGAGGCAGAGGGATTGTGGGATGGAATTCCAGAGGTTGAGGGCAGAATGGCTGAAAGCTCGGGGCAACTGGATTGGGGAACATGTTGCCGTTCATTTTGTTTGCATACAAATTGGTACCAGACAGGGCATGTTTCTGTTATTTACACAGTGCACACCAGAAGCAAACAAATTGAATGTGTAGGAATAATTAAATGGCTTGATGATCTTACATACCAAATATAAAATGGTTACAACATGGGGAATTAGGAAAACAAATGTTCATTACTTACCCACAAATAACAAAAACAACCTTACATTTGTGTAGCGCCTTTCACATCAGGAGGACGTCCCAAGGCGCTATACATGTGCCATTTTGGTCCAGTTGATAGCACTCTTATCCAGGATAGAAGGTTGTAGAATCATGTCCCATGTTGGGTTGTACACATAACATTGGCTCCAGTGCAGTACCACAGCAGTGCTGCACTGTCAGAGGAGCTGTGATTCGCTGTAGCAAACTGGTTTTACCAGTCTGGTCAAGTGGATCTATCATATTGCATTACAATTATTTGTAACAAAAGAGGATTTGTTGGATTGGGTTGACCTGGATAATATAACTCCCTCATCTTAAATCAACACCCGGCCCCCAACAAATACTTCTGTTTGTGGAATGTTGCTATATGGTGACCTGCTGCATTTGTCTACAATTATAACATTAAGGGTTACCGTTATGTAAAAGTAATTCATTGGGTGAAGCTGTCCAAGGCATTCTGGCATGATAAGAGGCTACATAAAATAATATCTTATAACAAAACAAAATATTAGAATTTAACCTTATTTTTAAAAAACAGAAGATGTGAAATTTCTTTCAGTGTATTCTACAGGATATTAGTTATTTGCTTCATTCTGACAGTAGCTTTACAAGCATAAAAAGGAATTTAGGTTTAACTTAATGAAGGACTCAACATGACCTGACTAACCAGCAATGCAAACTGCACCTCATGTAGTAGTGGCAACCTTTTCCAGTCCTAATCACACTCAATCACACTGCTACTCCGCTGTTTCATTAATCTGGGCTGCTAGTAATTTGTTGTCACCACTGCAGTCTGTAGATATCCTGCTGAGGGACAAAACCCTTCTTTGTTTTGGAGAAGACAAACTACTCAATTCAGTCTTTCCAGCTCAATACGGCGAAGCAAACATATTTCTCAAAAGTGAGAAACAGAAACAGGGAATAATTGTAATAATCCTTGCATTCAATGTAGAATTTTATCACGTAGTTGAAACACTTAAAAGTGTGTTGCAGGATTTTACTGTAATATGTTGTGACCATGTATTTGCAGGCAAATGCAGCAACCAATTTGCACAGCAAATGTCCCACAAACAGCCAAGTGAATGCCAAGTTTTACCTGGGGGAATTGTTGGTCAGGAATAAGGAGCCTTTTCTAATGACACCATCCTGCTGATAAGCCATCCCACCTCGGATAACGTTAGTGAATCCAGATAATGTGATACAGCATGAATACCAAACAGTTTTGCTGACACATTTCCTGCCTAACAAAGTTCATCTCATTGTGTGGGATTAACCTCATCATTTGCAGTGTCAAATGGTTCAGTACTTACTTGCAAGCCTCTCAAATTCCACAGGCAGTGCAAGTAATTGCATCCATTATATGTAAACCTATAATGTTTGCTTGGATACTCCTCCTTAAAAGTTAGCTAACTATTTTTAGAACTCAAAGAAATACTAAAACTAACGTTCGTAATACAGTTTAAATGAGTCCTGTAGCTCAGTGGTTAGAGCACTCGCCTTACAAGCGAGAGAACTGGGTTTGATTCAAGGCAGGGCGAAACCTTGGGCAAGTTTCCTTACTCCACATGCCCGGTTCAGGTCTTAGTTATCACACATATCGATCCACTGGTGCTCGAAACCTGATGAGATTTGGCTGAAGTGTCACCTAGTGTGTTAATTATGAGAGAGAAATGGAGATGGGAAGCCAGGACACGTATGGCCTACTCTTGATGTGATAATTGGTGATATTATCATTCCTCACTCTTAATTGCTGGTATAGCAATTTGAAAGTGGCTTCTCCCCCCCCCACCCCGTTGGTTCTCAGGAGATAAAGGCAGGTACGGGTGAGCTTCATGTAGAGTACTAGCTCATTTATTATGAATAGTGTATGTGAACGGTTATCATATTTGATCAAAGTATTCAGCTAAGACGATCGAACTCAGCAGTTGGGAGAGTGAGACCTCATCAAGGATAGTCTCAGAATACCAACGTATTGATAGTGCTTCTATTTTTTGTGTTTACATTTTTTTTTCTCCAGGGTTTTATTATTTTTTTGAGTTCTAAAAATAGAACTCAAAAATGGAAGATTCAGACACACCCAGGCACACGGATGGAAGGGAGGCCATGCGCAGTGCCTCCCTCCTCCCACGTTTGAGGAAGGAGGCTTTGAGCATCTCTTCCCTCTCCCATGCACAGTATGTGTCAGGACAGGTAACCACTGGTGGGGTTTTGCTGTGTTTATTGGATAAACACTGATTTCTATTTTTTCCCCCTCTATTGGGGTGTTTTATCAAGTTAAAACCGAAACTCAGAAGTCCTGCATATTAAGCTTTGGACTCACTCAGTGGTGATAAGAGGACTCCAATGTACTGGTTAGCAGCCCACTCTATCAATCAGACAAACGACCCGTGAAAACTGCAAAGGAATAAACAGGTGGAAAAAAAAACTGGCAGTGGCTCAAGCTATGGTAAAACAGAAATACTGAAATGTCAATTGCGAATTCAACCTGCACTCTCTCACACAACCATGTAGCTGGTTATCAATCGACGTTGAAGGAAGCCTTGGAGGAACTGGCCAATGATGTCTGGCACAGGGTTGCATTGCTCCGGTTTCATATTTTTATTTCCCACACCGCCCATCCCCGAGTATGAGTGAAATTGCCAATTCGGTAACAAATTAAACACCAGCTTTGTGCTGTGAGCTGGCACCCCCTGGGATCACAATTGAGATTCCCAAGCTCATTCTTTGCATCTGAATTCTATAACTGCCACAGAAAGGCTTTCATGTAATTAATCTGGAATGTAACCCAGGCACCACAACGCTAACCCACTCAGCCACCAAATCTCCCTGTAGAAGCTAAATGCCACAGCCAATTGCACAAAATGTGAATGCCATTCAGTCCATCAAGCACACTCCTTTCATAAATCATAAAACAATCTACCAATTGTGGATCCATCCATCATATCCTGGGGAAATGTCTGTGTGAGAGTTGCAAAGGTAAGCCATGCAAAATCACAACAAAATGTTCCCACATTCAGTCCATTGATGTTTCTGATAACTCAGAGCTTTAGTATTTAAATGTCCCTGTCCTTCTCTAAACACTAAAAAATAGTTTTGAAGGTGACTGCCCCAAACTCCAACAATTATTTGGAGATGTGGCCTCATCAGTGATCTGCAGAATAACTTTTTAAAAAAAAAAATTATGTCAAAGATCCTGGAGATGGAACTTCTCACTTGATTGACTTTGTTAATAACAGCTTCAGATTGATTGAAAACCTTCAGAGAAAGATCAATAATCACACATGGGTTCTTCTCTCTTCTATTAATGTATATCCTTTCTTTTTCTACATTCATTTGCTCTTTCTTGTTCTACCAAGCATTACCTGGCTTTTGCAATCTCCAATACCCTTGACACTAAATCATTGCAAATAATGCCAAGTGAACCACAATTGGTTTTCAAATCAAAAGTAACCGTTCTGTAGAACAGCAGTGGAGAAGGAACCAATGGATTGGCTCTCACTGGAATTACAGCAACATTTATTTACAAGTTCGATAGTTTGTAGGTGAACCAAGGCTCCTACAGCTCACTGGGCTCTAACTTGACCTTGCAAGTTGCAAGATGAGCTTATCCTTATCTGCAAGTGTCTCAGATTGACCTGTTGTACCTCTGCTTGGTTGCCAATCTACTGCCAGTTACCAGGAATTTCCTGCTATGACCGAATCAAACCCGAGGTCAGTGCAAGAGACATCCCAAAGGGCAGGCCTGAGACACAGCGCACCTACAGCATTCTGTATTTTTGTGAATCTCAGAAATTCCAGCCCTTTAATAGCCAACCCCTTTAATTTAGAAGTTACTTAAAGAAGTGCACTGCACTGCAAACATAAATTTGTGCTCTACCTCACATTGTTCTTCTATTGTACACGAATGGAAAAAATAAGCGCAAAAATACTGAGTGTACATTTACATGTAAGGACAGACAAAGCAATGCGACAAGAACCAAATACGACTGCTGCAATGTCAGTGACATAGCTTTTAAACAGTAATGTTTCAACTTCAATTACCAAACACATCCTGGACAACTAGAAGATTGTTGTTCCGATGCCAGAATAGGAGGCCTGTGCTTACACTGAGTGAAACCCATTAAACAAACACGGCATCATTCACCAGATAACTTGCTTGCCCGAATCACTCACTCCCCTCAGTCAACAGGATGTTCCTGTCCCCCGACTCATCTGGCCTAACATTCGTAGCTTGCAGCCACCTGCCCTGCTGTCAGGAACCCCATCCTGCCCCTCTTTATTTTTAAAGACTTTAAGAACTTTTCAACCGCGCATTAGTCACCTCCCCACTCTATCCTTGATTCCCTCCCCTCAACTCAAGCTCCCAGTCAATTATGTGAAGCAACTTGAAACATCCTCTTGACATGAAAGGCGCTCCATTTGTGGATTCCTGTAGCTCAATGGTTGGAGCATTTGCCTGGCAAGCGAGAGACCTGGGTTCAAATTCCCAACAGGGTGAAACTGTAGTCAAGTTTCCTTACTCCACATGCCTAATAATAATTCTTCAATAAAAGAAAACAATAATAAATTGGTCACTTTAATCCACGACTGTTTGTGGGCACTGCTGTGCGTAATTGGTTGCCGTGTTTCACCCACAAATATACAGTCAATTCACTTTACAGTATATTCTTTGAAGCGCTTTGAGACGTCTAGAAAACGTGGAAGTGCTACAGGTACATCAAATACAAGGATTAATATTATTATTATAATAAATGTAAACCTGTTGTTGTTATAAAGGTGTGCACAAAGCAGTAAGTGACAGATCAGATGTTTCAGCAAATTGGTTACACAATGGTTATACCTGGGATATAATTAGCACATTCACCGTCTGGATTTATTTGCATTTTACTAATAGTCAATGAAGAAAGGACAGTGTGGGGCACTATTGCTTTGTACGTTTTTTTGTAAACTGTTAAAAAAAAGTGGGGAGAAAGCCAACAAATAAGATTGTAGCCAAGCAGACAAAAAGAAAAAGAAAAATCCAGAAATGACATAGAGAACCCAAACACAGTTGTACTTCAGGTGAAAGCAAAATTTAAAACAAGTTGCTTGAGTCGGAGGGGGCGCGGAAGCATTGGAATCCCAACATACAACTTTTCTCACTTCTCCACCGCCTTAAATATGGCATTTAAAGCCCAATTCAAAAGTTTATTCTCCTATCGTGCTAGCACATGCCCTCAATTTTCCTGTCACATTTCAATGGAGATGATAATAAGCTCAGGCCAATTATCATCTCAAAGAGCCCCATTACTGGAGGCAATCAGAATATAAGCATGTCAGAGATAAGTCAGTCATTCAGTTGGACAAATTGCCACATTCACCGCACATTAAAAGTACAGGTGCCGTTAAATTGCATTCAATGTCTTTAATCACACATTTTTCAAAGGAAAAGAATGTAAAAAGACAGAATGCTACCCAGTTTCCCCCTGATCTGGCTCCTGTTTAAACCCAAGTATCACGGACTCAATGCACCTCTTGCTTAAGTGTAATTGAAGACTGTGAGTGGTCTTGAGGGGATACAGCCAACAAAGCTTTCAACATGATCATAAAAGAGAAAAGTTAATGTACCTCTGCAGTAGGATCCCTGGGGTTCATCCCTATGTCAAAGTACTTGGAATTAATTAGATGGCAGATGGTGCTTGGATGATCTGCTATTGGGTGGCAATCTGTACGCAACGGGAAGAATGTTGCTGTCGTCTTAAGTCAATGGGGGGGTTGGGGGGGTGGGGGGTGGGAGGAGAGAGAGATGAAGGTGTTGTAGGCTTCTCATAGTGGTCCTGTGCCGATCATAGAAAGAGGAGGAGGAAACAGTGCTTTGGGAGATACTTCCCTTCGCCGGGTCTTAGGGCAAAACCTTCTGACCAGTGGGCTGAGATCCAAGCTTTGTGTAATGAGCTCGGGCACATGGCATTGAGGCAAACCTGTGCATTTAATTGTACGTGACAAATGACATGAGGTGACAGTGGTTCCGCATGGCACTTTCAGTAATTGCTTCACCTCCATGTGTCTTCAATGCTGCATTAACACTACACATTTGGCAGCGAATCACCACGATTTTGGCAGCAATTTGCCGCCTACTGAGTTGACAGTGTCGAAAAATCACACTGCAGTACTGCTCCCCACACCAGCTGGTGGAGGCGCTGGCAAGGAGGACTCTACAAAGTGGGATTTTAGCAGCTCGGGTACCAATGGATTCCTGATTTCTACTGCGAAGACCTGGGGTCTCTCCAATCCTCGTTTTGGCTCTTCATCCCCCTGCAAATCAACTTTAAGATCCTTTAAATGGCTCAATGGATTGATTATCCTCTCACTGCAGTCTGCTGCGATCCTCCTTTCCGGTCACTCCTTTCATTCTATCAACTCAAGCCTGCCTCATGTCCTGTACCCAATCAATGACAGAGACACTTTCAACCCCCCTCTCTAGAACTCTCTCCCAAATCCCTCCATCTTGTCCCATGCCCTCTGCTTTCAAATGATACCTGAAGACCTCCTCTTTGCCTGCACTTCTGTGTGACATTGTAATGCTCAAACGCCCACGTTTGCACACAAATACAAACGCTTGACTGCAATTATCTGTAAAGAGCTTGAAGCAGTTTAAATGCGATAAGATATTGCATCAGATGCAAAAATTATTGGGAGTCCCAATGACTGAAGAAAACCTTGCATTTTTATAATCCCAACTCATCATCTTGGCCTGAGACAGTTTACAAATCGTGCGAAGAATATTTTTTCCAAGGGAAAAAAGTAAGCTTTGGGCAAACAGCATTCATTCCGAGTAATACAAAACCGTTATCAATTCTTTATGAAAAAGCATTAATCATTTGGGTCCAAGTCTGGGCTTACTTTGTGACAGACGCTAACCTTTAAATCAATCCCCTTGTTATACGTTACCGCTACATGGCTACTGACAACAAGAGTGGGATGTGTCTTCAATCGAGGACTTAATCTGCCTCTGTGTATGATTTATAATGATCTTGTGTAATTTTAGAGCAACATGGTGATCTGCCTGAATCCTCTGCCCTTTGCTGTCACCTAGTACATTTTATTAATAGCATTTATCTAACAGACCTGAAAGACACTTATCACCAAAATCCAGCTGCCGAGCAGAAATGTAGTAATTAACAGCACCCAGTGCGATGGATGATGAAAATTCCAACATTTAATAAAAGCCGAGGGAAATCAAAATGTGCCTTCGATCGTATACTCATTGACATTTCCTGGAAATTTTAATACCAGAAAAGAGGAAAGTCCTTCACATATGGATTAGAATAAGCTGGAGCAAGTTTGGAGGTTTTGCACACACAGTGTGCTCAGACAGCTACAAAACCTTTCTTCTTTGGTGCCACATCTGAGTCTTTAACAAATAACAAGACCATCTTAAAGCCATCCTGTGTTTTCCTACCTGCACGAGGCGAGATGGAAAGAAAATACATTCCTACGAGAGGCAGAAATTGGCTTCTCACTTCATGGTTGTTTGAAGTGACACTGCCAAGTGTGAATTGACTGCAAATCTGCCTATAAAACATACAATTACTACATGTTACAGTAAATCCTGTGAAAGTGCTTTGGGACGTCCTCCCAATGTCAAAGGCTTGAGGTCACATGTAGAATTTTTTTTATTTCAAAAAGGGAAAATAATACAGCCAAGATCATAAAGTCTGAGCAAGATAAAAACCAACCCAAAAGCTAAGCAAGTAATGAGGCTTTCCAGGCTGAATGGCATCCTCCTCATCCTGTGTAACTCCCTTTACTTGGAGCTTCTGTCACATATCCCCTCACAAATTCCATATTCAGTATCCATACCAAAGATTATGAGAAATTGGAATAAAAAGAGAGAAGGCAATAATGTGTTAATGTCCTATTAGCTGCAGCTTTGTGGCTGCAGTTGGTGGGTTTAAAATATGAACTTTTCCTAATGGCTTTGTATTCTTGGTTCTTACTTGTCCCCCTTAATCTCATATATCCTGATTGCTCCCTTTTTGATGTAAAGTCACATCAAACCTTAATCTATTTATCTTTTTCCTCAAACCTTAATCTGTGCACCCCCACCTGTTTTGTTCCCTGCTCTAACAATGTGCCTTGGTTCCTACCATAGGAGAACAAAGAAGCAAAACAAGAAAGGACAGTCATTTTCAAAAATATGTAGTTCATTTTTAAACCAAGCTTCTATTTTTTAACCAGATAGTGTAGATACAGAGAAGCTATTTCTTCTGGTAGGGGAACCCAGAATAAGAGGACATAATCTTGCAATTGCGCCATTTCTTAACGAAACCAGAAAGGATTTATTCCCACAAAGGGTTGTGTGGATATCTGGAATTCTTTCTTCCAAAAAGGTTGTGGATAGTCAGTCAATTGGAATTTTCAAGACCGCGATCGATAAATATTTGTTAGGTAAGGGTATAAAGTAGTGTCCGGCGATATATCGATATATCGGTTATATCGGTATAATTTTTCATATTGATATGCCGATATTGGAAATTGAATATATCGGTATATCGAAAAATTCAGTATAAAAAATACGGTGTATCGCAAAACATCAGTATATAGTGTCCGGCGATATATCGATATAATAACCTGTTTGTGGTGCTGAGTGACCAGATGACAGCTGGGCCTTCCCAGCCGTGGTTCTGCACACTAGCTGTCATCTGGTCACTTAGCACCACAAACAGGAGGTGTACGTCTGTCTGCCCTGCATTCTAGCTGAGCTCATAATAAGGTGGGTAAGGTGGGTGGGGGAGAGCAGGTCTCACTGTATTATTAAACAGTGAACACATCACAAATGTGAGCTCACCAATCAAATGACCACCCGAGACAACTCGTTTGCGGCATCAGTTCAGAACATCTCTTGCTGTAAACCCTCAGGCTGCTGCGATTTCAATGAGTGTCTATACCGCCCGTTATCTATTTGCTTACTTTTAAGTACCAGACAAACACGTAGAGTCTTTGGTCAGTAATAAGCTACCCAAACCCAGCGCAAAGCGCCTGTGACAATGCATCAAACATTCGCCAATTACTGCCAGTGTCTCGAGAAGCGGTTCATTAGTTGCAATGTTTTGTGAGGAAGATCGAAGAAGCACAAGTCTACGAAAAATCACTGAACCTCCTCACGCATCTCATTGATGGAAATGATCAATAATTGAATCAATATTCATTAGGAAAATTCAGTTGCAAATGTCCCGTCTGCCGATTTTCATGTGTCTGATCTACTAGTTGAACTGACAGAAAATCCATGTATGCTGTCCTGTGCAGAGTCACAATGTATCTGCACAATGTGAAGATTGTTTGCTCATTTGTCTGGCTCCACTGTACATCTTCTTTATTATGTTGTGTTTATTCCAACGATTATTTATTTCTGCCAGGAGATATTGCTGGGAAGGGTTTGATTGCCCTTGAATGTTGAAAATACAGCCTTACGTAACCACATCTTTCCTCCCCAGTTGGGAAAAAATAATGTTTAGTAGGTAAAGCAGGGCTAAGTTGGAGCTGGGGAAGGGGAATGTGTCCTAATTTGCAATATTTGCCACAGAGATGGGAAGCTGAATTTGGCTTGTGAAATCCGTCTAATCTGTAGTGTTTACAAAAGGACTAATTGCTGTTTCCTCCAAGCACTCTCCTTTACAACTTGCGGTATCAACAACAACTTGCATTTATGTAGCATCCTTCATGCGGGGTAGCGTCTCACAGTGGTAGAGTCTGACAATAGCGTAACACTAGATCAGCTCAGAGATGTGTTATCAGGACTCTGCATATCAGACAGGGGATCACCTGAGAAAACATTTAAGACATGACAGCTTTTGCCAGTGGCTCTTTGCAAACTCCAATATCTCCCTTTGACAGAGCGACTTCATCTCTAATGTAGTCCCAAACCACAGTTACATTGAATTGTAATCAACAAGTGATTGATTAAAAAAAACACTTTATGTTTGATATTTTTAGAAATTAATATTGGTCCTCAAATTTCAGCCAAATTTTAACTGTACTTACATCATCCTCCACAAGGAGCACATCAAGATATTATGATGATTTGAGCTAATTTGATTTCCCATTGACCAACTGGATGCATGGATTACAAGCTACAGGCCAAATCTCCCTCATACTCCACCATCGGTTCCTTTTAATTTGTACATTTGGTTTAAAATTGCAACTGGGGTATTTCAAACTTTGCTGCAAACTAGAATTATTTCAATTGTACACTTTCACTTATAGAGCACCTTTCACAAAGAACCACGTTATAAAGAGCCTGAAAGGGGGGATTTTAAGGATATTGGTCAAAGACACAGTAATAATAATCCTTGTATTTGGTATAGCACTTTTCACGTCTTCTAGATGTCTCAAAACACTTCAGAGAATATTCTGCAGAGTGAATTGGCTGTATATTTATGGGTGAAACATGGCAGCCAATTGCACACAACAGTGTTCCACAAACAGTTACGGATTGAAGTGACCAATTTATTATTGGATTTTTCTTGAGGGATTATCATCAGGTGGAGTAAGGTAACTTGCCCAAGGTTTCGCCCTGCCAGAATCAAACCCAGGTCTCTCACTTGCAAGGCCTAGTGCTCTAACCACTAACTATTCTAAAAGGACTGCACTGTATACAGTTCAATGCAACCTTGCCTTCTTCAAACGTGGAGGCTAAACATGGCACTACCATTAAACATCAATATCAAGTGTTTATAAATTTAGAATGAAGTCTCAATAACCAACTGCAAACATTTTAGGACATTACATTCATACGAAGTACAACTGAATACTAGCTCATACAAAATACTGGATTGTTACTGCTCCGCTAGCTGAAGCGGGTGTGCTGAATCGTCAGAGGGATTATTAGATCTTGTAAGAAGCGATAAAATGAAACATGAGGCAGCAGGAAGTGAGGAGGATTCTGTGTATCACACACCCCACATATTGTCTTAATGTCAGAAAACTTCAAGACAATCGGACAAGAAGTGGCCCTATGTTGACAATGGAACTGGAGAATGAGGCATTGACCAAAAAACAGAACAAATCATTGAAGAAAATAAAACTAGTGACCTGTTCAGTGCCACAACAATCCAAGCCTCCCTGTGGCAAATAACTATTTATCTATCCCTATCCGGATGTCTTTGCTAGATGAACCTCTTCTCATTAACAACCCACAATCCCACTTTGCAAAAAATGTATCTGTTACCCAGGTTTGACGAGATGTCTGAAGTTCAGATTGCTCTGCGAACCTTTCCCATTGACTTAATGGGATGCCTCTCATTCTAAGCTTCCTGGAGCAATATTGAGGTGCTTTTGTAAGGAGGAGGGGTCAACTGGGTTAATCACAATGTAGCAGAAATAAATTCAAATTAACAGTGAATGTAGATGAAACAGCTGTAGTACTATTAAGATCACTGGCATGAAAATGGCAGAAGGCAATTCATTTTTAATAAACAAATGATGAGGAGGAATTTAAAGTAGGTCTAAAGCGCAGCATGTCTGGGGCCAATGAAGGATTATTCTTAGCTTCTCTATCCTCTCACATACTTTCACTGGGAAGATTTGCATCCTCATTCAATATTGTTCACTTTTTCTGCACTGCATCAGTCACATGTTGTGTACATTGCTTCGCTGCATGAACTCTGGGCTGGCTCAGTGGAGCACTGCTACATTAAATACCTATTTTCCAACTCACAGATCTGGAAAATGGACTTTAATCAATGACTACAAGACCTTATTATACCTTTAGGCATCAAATGGGGCCTACATACCAAAGAATGTTGTATTTATGACTACCTAAATAGTTAGGCCAGGTGAATTGCATAGCAATTCTAACCGGCACATAGGCCTATATCAATTTTGATTTCTTTGTTTTTTGGATAATGTGAGTGAATTTGACACTGTATCATAAAACTGAAATGGCAATATAATTTCTACGTTTTAAAAACGTTTTTTTTTAAAAAACGAATTTTCAACTTAAAACAACTTATAATAATAATATATAATCCTTGCATTCACGCTTTTCACATCTTATCAACGTCTCAAAGCGCTTCACAGAATATACTATAAAATGACTGTATATTCGTGGGTGAAACTTAATTCTCAACCTTAATTCTATTGCATTTTCTTTGAATCCCCAAAATATATTCCATACATTCAGAACTGTCCGCACTTCTAGAATTAAATTCTCTGTGTTGCCAGTATTAGAATCTGCAAGAAATACACATCATGTTATGGCATTGGCTTTAAAAGTTAATCACATAAGAACAATTAAGCTCCAGAGAGAAAAATATGCTACAGATAAATTGGCAAGTTTCAAAATTCTGCATTTTCTTAAGAGCTCAATGGCATGTTTCTCAAATATTACCAATGTCCTGCTGTCAATCAATCTGTCTGTTTTTCAATCAATCAATCTCCCTCCACTCCCAAACAGTTCATGCTTCCAGTTTAGAGTAGATGATTGACAGGATGCCAAAAACAACATTAACAAAATGCACTTTATATTTCAAACATCAATTTGTTTTAAAAGGATTAGTTACTTAATTTATTAGATTTTTGATTTGAGTTTTTGATTTGATTTCTTCATTCTTCTTAAACTGGTAAACTAAACAAGCCAATATGAAATACTGTAGTATTAATGAGGGAAATACAGGAGAGCTCCGGTCCTTGCATATGGGTTAATGGGGCTCAGACAAGACCCCCAGATAAATGCATGTCTTAGCATTACAACTATGGCCATCACAGAAATCAGATGAGGTTCCAGGCGCCTCTTTCTCAGTGTTCCCTTTCTTTCATCTCCCTACACCTTGCATCATTCCCAGCTAAACAAATGCCTTGCTCTCCAGCCCTCAGCATTGCCACTGACAGCTCACTGACACTACAGCACTCTTCAGCTGTCCACCCAATCTGTGAATAATAACTCTTGCCTGGATATCATCATTCTGACTGCCAACTCCAATCCAAAACACAGGGGCACATTTACAACTAGCTCCAGGTCACTGTATTTACTCATATATCCGCAACATTAAAAAAAAGGTCAAAACGAAAACATGTCATCTGTTGTGTAATTGCTAGTTTGAATTAATTCAGATTTCAAAGACTATTTCAAATTTAGAACACACACATGTGCAAACTTTCTGCCGTGCTTTCATTTTATGCTATCCCAAGCACTTTTGTACAATAGCTCAGATTAAGAATACAAATGCTCATAACTGGGAAATCTCTTAACCTGGATCAGATGGTAGTAAGGTGGATTTGAACCACATTGAATTGACAATGCAGCTTCCTGACCAGTAATTGTGCTCTTCGGTGCTCTGATTGCACATGGTTGGCTGACGCCTGAGCTACTTTAGAGATCTTGAAAGCTGAAGGAAAGGTTCCTATTATTGAGTTTATATTAACAAAAACTCATTCGGCCATTCCGTCTCCTGTTAAACTATCAGTCTAGTAATCACAAGGTGCTCAACAGGTAAAAGGGAACACACTTTCCAGTTAAGGCAGTGAGGACTGCCCTGTATATGGCTGATCATAGTCATTGACAAAATTATTGGACGTGTGAACTCAACTACATCATCGACAATTTGCATTTATGTGGCGTCCTTCATGCAGCGTCATGTCTCTGAGCTAGAGTCTTGGTCCACAAGATGGACCAAAGCTGCACAAGAGGTCAAACTTTCAGCCAAGCTATTCTGGCCAAGTTTTCCACTACACCCCATCCCTAGTCAACACATTAAAATTGCAAAGCCAACAGTTGGGTACAGGTAAAACAGAAACTTACATTTGGCATGTTTGTCACACAGTGCCGCTGCCCTCATGTCGCAGAGCCTCAGTGTTCCCTTGCTGCTGCTGTAGACCAAGAGGTTACAGTGGTGAGGGTGGAACTCAGCTGCGGTGATCACTTCAGTCAGCTCTTCCATGTCCACAGGTTTGATATCTACAATGTCTAGATAAAAACTTCATTAAGGAAAACAAAAGGCACTCACTCGTTCATAATAAATGAGGTATCTTTTAAGAATATTTCACTGTTAACAAGGACCACAGTTAAGATTAAGAATTGAACCAATTCTCAGATTTACCTTGTAAAGATTTTGTCATTTCTAAAAACGAATCTTCAGAGAACAAGAATGGAAGTAGAAATACAATCTCTGTAACGAGAAAAGTAATCATTGAGAATTTTAAATTTTTTTACCTTATTTTCTCCCTGGAAACCTATCTTCGTCATTCACAAATTCTGTGAAGTTCTTTCAGACATCTTAATGATGTGATAAGGTGTTTTGCCAAAGGTAAAAGATTGGTTAATTTGAACTAGAACACCCATCAGAGCATCCAGCTGCTTTTCAAATGAGTCTAGTTTCCTTGTCTCTACGATCCTTTCTGGTATTGTTAGGAATTGAAACAACTCACTCACTCATTAGCACAACAGGCCTGAGACATGTCTCAGTACCCTGCTCCAGCTGTTAATTATTTTCTAGGTAAAGAAATACTTCCTGGCATCTGTCCTGGTGTCTACCTTTTGTAACTCTAATCCTGCATTATATTATTCTTTAACCTCAGCACATTCGAAAATACCTTGCTTTGTTCTTGGTTTACTTTCTCAATCCCATTTAAAATGTTATAGACCTTGATAATGCCCTTGATAAAGCAGTGATAGGAACCTGAAACAACTAATTAGCACAACAGGTCTGAGTGAGACACAGACATGTCTCAGAAAGTGATTTATTCCTGTAAATGACTGCACCCCACTGCGGAGATCTGCACCATGCTGAGATGAAAAGGCATTTGTCATTAACAAATTAATGTTGAAATATACAACTGGGGTTTCTTCCCATTATTGTTGCTGTGAATTTCACTGCAATATCACAAGTAGCTGAGCAGCATTTGATGGTCGTCAGTACAATGTTCATATTTTGACCACACCTTTGATGATCTTTCTCCTCCCCATTGCTCCCATCCTCAGTTCAGGATCACAGCCAGTATTGTCAAATGCTTTGAGAAGTATTTCCGACATGAAAGTTGCCGTATCAATGCAAATTGTATTAGGAAGCGCCGATAATCACTTTGATTGGAGAGAACAGCCAGGGAGGAAGAAATAATGCAGAAATTGTACTCTGAAATGTAAACTCTGCGAATATTACATTTCAGCTTTTGTTACTATTTGACAGAGGATATGTGAGCGGAACAAGAAACGATCCCTCATGGGAATGCCGTACATCATCTACACAAACCGGGAAGCTATAAGGCTAACAAATTGCACTTATGCACTTTATGATAAGAGAGAAACAGAACCTGAGGAGTTGATGAATGGTGGACAATAGTACCTTTGGGTTATTTTTTGCCTCCAGAATGCCTTTGGAATAGAAGTCAGACTAATGTTGTTAAAACATCTCGAAGGATTTCACAAACCAGGCCGAAGACAACTAATGTAAAAAACACAGAAGATGAAATCACCTGCCAAAGACACAGTATATATATATTAAGCGCTCTGAGATGCCGTCCAGCGTGGAGGGCGCTATATAAATCAAAGCTGTTGTTATATGTGGCTGGATCTCAGCTACACTTTGAGCTCTTATCACAATTACTAAAGTTTTTGCATGAACATTATCACATATGAACAACGAAGCACACTACATAAAGACCACACATTTAATGTTTTCCACATAAATGTATTTTAATCACCAAGCACAGTTTTTAGAGGATACCCACTGAATTAACAGTCATTTATTGCTGCCTTTCTAATGGCTTGGTGGTGAACGAGCATCTCCCAGAACATGGGGTTACAGGTTTCACTCCCAAACCTTGCTGCGTTGAGATGATCTCAGCCATGGAATCAGCAAGTTCAACTAGGGAGAAGCAAAGGGCTTCTGCACTCAATCGCCATCCAAAGAGTCTTTCCGGGGGTTGTGTGGAAATGAGTTGAACAGTCGGTCAGTTTTATGGAGATGATAAAACTGTGAACACCTACAGTGAGAATTCCCATTTACATTTCAACAAGGAAAGTGCTGCTGCTTGCTGCTGGACTCAGTGGGAAGTAGTTTTATACATTTCAAGACTGAATGTGAAACCCCAGCAATTTGATTCCAGCAGTGTTTCAAATTCTACTGCCTTATACACACCAGTTTCCCAGCGACACCAGCAAAGTACTTATTACTACAAAATAAAATGAATGTAGAGAAAATGTATCCTTTCTACCCCCCCAACCCCCAGCCACCCTCCCCACCTCTACAGAAATAAAATTTCTAACGATCTCAAACCAAACATCAAAAGCAAATGAACCAGGCTTTCACGACCCATTCATCATTTTGTCCCAGCACAATCTCTTAATGCGAGATAATGAGGTTGAGTTATAGCATTCTGCGCTTTCTTCGGATGAGGCGTGCGATCTCGCTGCTATGAGGAATTGAGCTTGTGATAAATTGCAGCCGACAGCAACACAGATTTGTTGCTCGTTCACTTTACAGAGCAAAATCCACTCATCCACAAGCACGTTCTTCCAAACCTAGAGAGGTGCAAATACTTTCATGGTCTGGGCGCAACGGGCTGAAATAATAAGTAAGGTATTCAACATCTGATTACAAAGCAGCAAGGGTCAACTGGGAGAAAGCTGGAATGGCCATCCCCCCACACCCCCCATCCATCCCCTCCCCCGAGCCTCCAGATGCAGGGTTAATCCGTGGCTGGTGCGACGCTGAACAGTGAAGCTGCTGATCATCAGGCAAACAACACAGGCACATCAGTGTGCTAATAAAACAACCCGTTAACATGATGTATACTGGACCTAGAGTTTCTCAGCAATGAACTGCCTAGCATTTCTCAGTGAAATGTCTCTGCAAAACGCCATCAATTTCTTAACCCTTAATGCCTGTGGCTAGCTACATCAACACGCTGGAGTATACAGAGAGTTAGTACAGCCACAGGCAGCCGATGCTACTGTATAAAAAAGATTCAATATTAGATAGAAAACTTAAATTCTAATAACTGCAGATGGGTGGTGGCTGGGGGGGGGGGGGGGGGGGGGGGGGGGGGGAGGTGGGGGGGGGGGAGGATTTCAAGCCTGTACCTTAAAATTGGTCGCTCAATCCACGACGGTTTGTGGGGCACTGCTGTGCGCAATTGCCTGCTGTGTTTCGGCCACAAAATATACAGTCAGTTCATTTTACGGTATATCCTGGAGATGTGTAAGAGTCATCTTGGAGACATGAAAAAATGTTATATCAAATGCAAGGATTATTATGTTATTATTAATCTTGAGAGTTTTGATGATGATTATTAACAAGCTGAGTTTGTCTTTCCTTTAGGATATCATCTATCCACAGGTATCCCCATTATTCCTTCTCAACATGAGAAGCCCTGAATTTCAGTATGTGCACTGCAAAGATAGATGCAAATATTTCAGCATGTCTCACAAGTCTATTTCACACCGGCACTGCAGATGCAGTAACAAGCAATCTGTCTCACACTCCCAGACTCAGAAACCTTGCTGCCACTCATCAGCAGATTTCCCACCATAACAAATGAAGCAACCTGGTCCTAGAGGCAACACAGAAACCGCACTGGGATCAGACTGGAAATGCATAACATGTGGACCTTCAAATTCCTTCACAGTCTTTACTTCACAGTCTTCCCTCTTTACCCTCGCTATCCCGTTGTCCTATTCTCCTACCTAAGAATATTAAGACTACTCTTCCAACAACAACAACAAAATTACATTTGTAGAGCGACTTTCATGTCAGGAGGACGTCCCAAGGTGCTGACGTATAATTGTGTGGCATGTTTCACGCAGGAAAAGCCTGGCCAGGTCATAGCACTCTTGTCTCTGACTCAGAAGGTTGTGGGTTCAAGCCCCACATTAAGACTTGAGCTCACATAGTCTAAGCTGACACTCCAATATAGAATTGGGGGGGTTGCTCCATTATCCCAGGTGCTATCCTTCATATGACATGTAAACTGAAATCCTATTTGCCTGTTGAGGTGAACGGTAAAAGAGAAGAGAGTTTCTCCAGGTGTCCTGGCCAAATCAGCAAAATAAAATTGGTCACTCACTCCATGGCTGTTTGTGGGATATTGCTGTGTGCAAATTGGCAAATCACCACAAAATACAGTCAATCCTCTTTATAGTCCATCACCTGAAGGGCCTTGAAATGTCTTGAAGACATGATAAGGGCTTTATCAAATGGAAGGATTCTTCTTATTATTAATAAAATGTCTCAAAGAACATCACAGAGCATCAGAGTGGGAGTCCTGAGCAGGGTTGAAAAGTGGGTAGGAAGGAGCCGATGGAAGACACTGTCAAAGGGATAGGTTTTTGTCACACACTCTCACCTCTGTGAGGCCAACAACTTGCTGTCTCGATCCCATCCCCACTAACCCACTGCTCACCCAACACCCCCTCCTCTGTCCACTGTTGGCTGATATCATCAACCAGTCCTTCTCCTCCGGATCAGTCCCTGACCCCCTCAAAACTGCCGTCATCACCCCCCTCCTTAAAAAACCCTCCCGAGATCCCTCAAACCCCAGCCACTACCGCCCTATCTCAAACCTGCCCTTCCTCTTAAAAGCAGTGGAACGCGTTGTCGCAAACCAACTCCACGCCCACCTCTCCTCCCACTCCCTCTTTGAACCCCTCCAGTCCGGTTTCCGCCATGCCCACAGTAGAGACTGCGCTTGTGAAAGTCACAAATGATGTCCTCTCTATCTGTGACCAGGGTTCCCTCTGCCTCCTGATCCTCCTGGACCTGTCGGCTGCCTTTGACACAGTCGACCACGCCATCCTCCTCCACCGCCTGCCCTCCGCCATCCACCTCAGTGAGACCGCACTCGCCTGGTTCGAGTCCTACCTCACAAACCGCCAGCAGTACATCTGCACAAATGGATTTTCCTCCCGCACTCACCCAGTTACATGCGGGGTACCCCAGGGATCCAACCTTGGCCCCCTCCTTTTCCTCATCTACACTCTTCCTCTTGGGGATGTGATCCGCAGACATGGGGCACAATTCCACATGTACACGGATGACACCCAAATCTATCTCTCCACTTCACTTTGTGACCCCCAGTCCCCCGATGTTCTGTCAGCCTGCCTTTCGGACATCAGGGGCTGGATGAGCACAACTTTCTTGCAGCTGAATGTTGACAAGACGGAGGCCATACTCCTTGGCTCTCGTCAATGTCTCCATTCGCACGGCTCTCACCTCCTCCACCTTCCCGGCCTGCCCCTAAAACTCACCGAACCTGTGCGCAACCTAGGCATCAGGTTCGACCCCCAACTGTCCTTCCTCCCCCACATCCGGTCCGTCACCAGCACTGCCTTTTACCACCTCCGACGGATCGCCCGTCTCTGGCAATACCTCACCTTAAAAGCCGCCGAAACCTTGGTCCACGCCTTTGTCACCTCTCGGCTGGACTATTGCAATGGCCTCCTCGCCGGTCTCCCCTCCACCACAATCCACAAAATCCAGCTTATCCAGAACTCTGCTGCCTGCATACTCACCCGCTCTAAGCTTCGCTCCCCCATTACCCCAGTGCTTGCCAGACTTCACTAGCTCCCTATCCCAGAGAGGATCGACTTCAAGATCCTCACCCTTGTTTTCAAATCCCTCCACTCCTCTGCACCCCCCTATCTCTCTGATCTCCTCTCCCCACAACCCAGCACCCGCTGCCTTCATTCCTCTGGGTCTGGGCTCCCCCATGACCCCCAAGTCCTCCGCTCCACCCTCGGCAGCCGTGCCTTTAGCCACTACGCCCCGAGGCTCTGGAACTCCCTTCCTTACTCGCTTCGCCTCGCCCCCTCTCTTCCCAGTTTCAGGTCACAGTTGAAGACCTTTCTCTTCGACCGAGCTTTTGGTCACCTTCCTGCCCCTGCTCCTGGCTCAGTCCCAGGACCCGCTATTGTGAAGTGCTCTGAGACGCCGTCTATATAAATCAAAGTTGTTGTTGTTGTTTTTAAGAAGGGTGGTTAAAGCTGGGGGTGGTTACAAGCCAAAGGGGTTCAGGGAGATTGTTCCAGAGATTTCAGAATATGCTGCCCACTGTAAAGCAGAGGAAAACTGGACCACTACCAAAGCGAGACTACCAAAGTAATCATCATTTCGGTTGCTAATTCCACCTGTAACATTTGCCTCAAATGCAGCAAATATCTGCTGCTGTCTTGAAACAATTCAATCATAAAACCCAGAAAGAATACATCAGTCCCTCAGAGGTCGGTAGCAAACACTTGAATGTGTGTACACTGCAAAAGCCCCTGGTAAATGTGTCTCACTGAAAGGATTACTAAAGTGTAAACATCTCCAGAAACGGTGCACCTGAGCAGAGCATTACACAGTTGAGTTTCACCTCTGGTAATATACTCAACTGATTTGGCAATATAACATAGCACACTGGTTGCCTTGCTCATTGTTGCTTCCCACTGTTTTGACACAGTGGGCGATGTGTACAATGCACTTGTACTAATTTAAAATATACTTTACTGGGCAGTGACCCTGCAAGCAAAATTATAAACATGGCCATGGAGATGATTGACTTCGTAGATCAAAGGAGTCAGTTTCAAATCTTAATTAAGAAAGAAGAGTTAATTACTTCCTTACTAAACGAGGATATAGGGTCCATCGATATGGAAATTTTCCGATTTAGATATATCGATGGGCTCATATCGAGATATACCAAAATATTGAGATTTTCGGGTTTTTCGTACTGCGCATTCGGGATGCGCGCGCGTTCCGGGTGCGCGTGCATTGCAGGTGCGCGCGCATTCGGGGCCTATCTCCTCAGGAGGTAAATATCTTTCTCTCTCTGTGTCTCTCACTCTCTCCATCTCTGTATTTTTCTGTCTGTGTCTCTCTCACATCCCCCCCATTACTATCTATCTGTATATTATTACATCCACCCCGACTCTCCCTCCACCACCCCCTCTCCACCCTCCCCCAGCCGTCTCTCTCTCTCTCCCTCCCCCCCCACGCCGTCCCTCTCCCCCCCCACCCGTCTCTCTCTCCCTCCCACCCCCCTCCACCGTCTCACTCCCACCTCACCCCCCCTACCCGTCTCTCTCTCCCCCCCCTCCCCCTCCTCCAGCCGTCTCTCTCCCACTCAACCCCACCCCCCCAGCGGTCTCTCTCCCCCTCACCCACCCCAGCTGTCTCTCTCCCCCTCCATCCCCCCCCAGCCGTCTCTCTCCCCCTCACCCACCCCAGCTGTCTCTCTCCCCCTCCTTCCCCCTCCAGCCGTCTTTCTCCCCCTCGCCCCCCAGCCGTTTCTCTCCCCCCACCAGCCGTCTCTCTCCCCCACAGCCGTCTCTCTCCCCCTCACCCACCCCAGCCGTCTCTCTCCCCCCCAGCCGTCTCTCTCCCCCTCACCTCCCCCCAGCCGTCTATCTCCCCCTCACCCACCCCAGCTGTCTCTCTCCCCCTCACCCCCCCCAAGCCATCTCTCTCACCCCCCAACCCTTGCATACCTGTATATTGTATTCGAGGACTGTGAATACAATATGGCGGCTTTGCACCTCGGTCTGTGCATTGTGTATAGAGATGAGCATTCTGGGTCTTGTAGTTCAGTGTGTGCGCATTCCGATTTTTTCCCTCGATATATAGATTTTTCGATATATCGATATTTTTGAAATGCCTATATCGGCGTATCGATATGAAAATTATATTGGGTTTTAGCGATATATCGCTATATCGCCGGACCCTACTAGGATAATAGATCGAAATGCTACACATTCGGTATAAATGACAATACATGGCAAGAAACTCCCACTGTATTCCCATCTGATGGCTTTTCAATGAGGAAGCTTCCTATTTGCATCAAGCATTGTTTATTTGGGTCGAATTAGTTTAGGAAACATCTGAATTCTTATCTTCAAAGAGCACCCGCTATATATGAAGTTTAGAAGTATGTTAATCAATAATTTAGACCAGTTTTTGAACAAGGTTTGCAGAAATTCATCCACACAGGTCTGCACAAATACACTGCTCACAATCATAAGCCCAACCTGGTATGCAAGTACTTGTTTTTTGCCTTCCGCACCTTGGGATGTCCTCTGGAATGTAAAAGACGCCACATAAGTGGAATTTGCTGTTTGCTATTGTTCTGATAAATATATTTATTTTAGCCTGCAAATCTGTGTTCTGCTGGTAACATTTTATAACATAATTGGTGATATCAATTGTGTGCAGGAGACTTCACTTAATCCAACTATATCCAAACGCTCACAAGGAGACTGATTGCTAGACTTGTATAATCTACTGGATTGACTATCAGAGAAAGCCGCAGCTTCCGTATAGTAGGGGGAATTTATTCCACAACTAGAAAGTGCAATGCAGCTGCTATACCAATGAATCACCCTGTCCACTGCCTCCGTTCAGCAGGCTCTGGCCTGCTCCATGTCCTACCATTGGTGGCTGGGCTTTCAGACTCTCTGGTCCCATGCTTTGGAAATCCATGGTACATTTGTAGAGTGCCTTTGTGAAAGGCACTCTACAAATGTACCGTAATCTTGTTGTTTTTATTGTTGTTCAATTAGTGTATGTGAGCTTGTAATGCAACAGCTACCACGAGAGACTTCTCTACTCTTTCACAAGGACACAAATCAAATGAGATTCACAATGTTGTGCAGGCTTAATTATTCATGTGTTGAGAATGTACAAATCTGACAGTCTTTGGGAGGAGTCCTTGAATGAGCTCAATCTGATGACAAATCGGAATTCATCAGTGAAGCAATGTAGATATTTGCAAGCTAAAATACATTAAAAGGATTTAAAGTGGGCTCATAAGGGATTGACTCGGGCGATATCTACAAGTCTCCATATGCATAAATGGAATTCGAGTCCGAGCAGAGTGTTGGCGGAGCCAGAGAAGGCAAGGGTTGTGCACATTTACACAAAATGTACCACACAGAAATAGGCCATTCAGCTCAAACAGTCAGTGTTTATACTCCATGAGTCTCAACCTATGCCTTCTATTCCCCTTTCCTTCATGTGAAAGTCCAACATCCTTTTAAGTGCATCTGTACTACAGTAAAAGCTTTGTTATCCGGCACCCTCAGGACATGACCGGTGCCAATTAATCAAATAAGGCGGATATTCGAGTGGCAAGTTGCCGAAAATCCAACAATTTTTTAAAACTTATTTTAAAACATACCATATTAATAATAGACTAAATAATAACAGAATATTGTATGGATACTTACTAATAAAGCATTCCAGCACGCTCGATAAAATGATTGGTAAGAAAAGCATTCCAGCGTTTGGTAAATTTAATAAGTGCGCATGCGTACACATTGCACGGATGCGCAAAGTGAGCATACCGCGAGTGTCCCAGATGGCTACGGTATGAGATCCAGTTGCTGGAATGGTGAATTGTATTGGGAGATACCGGTTGGTTGAGTATGCCGGTTGGTTGGGTACCAGATAAACAAGGTTTTACTGTATTTGATTCAACTCCTGCTTTGGGCAGCGAGTTCCACAATCTCACTGAACCTCTGCATGAAGTAAGCCTCCTAAATTCTCTTTTCGATTCCCAAGTCTATCTCTTATGCTTTCTCAACGTGCCCAAAATTCCAGCTCCGTCTTGCAAAACACATGGGAATAAAAATTATTTTTTACAATAATCCAACTGGACCGCACCCCAGTCAACAACAACATCGAGAGCGTCCTTCATACACGATGGTGTCTTAGAAGCATTTTAGTCAGTCTGCTCAACCCAATTGTAACAGCATTTCTTCCTAACTGCTGCTCAGCATCCCACTTAAGTAGACAATAGACAGACCTCACAACCTCTCTGATCACCCATAACCTATCATTTGGGAAATCATTCTGGCAAAATAATTGCTCAAAAAGGCTGAACTAGTAGATTCTTTGAAACCAGCAGTGTTTTCCTTCAGTGTGACAAACTTCTGATGATAATAATAATAATCCTTGCATTTGATATAGTGCATTTCATGTCTTCTAGATGTCTCAAATCGCTTCACTGAATACACTGTAAGATGAATTGCCTGTATATATGTGGGTGAAACGCAGCAGCCAATTGCTCACAACAGAGTCCCACAAACTATCATAGATTGAAATGATCAATTTTTTTTTTTTTTTTAGGGATTATTATTAGGCATGTGGAATAAGGAAACTTGCCCAAGGTTTTGACCTGCCTGGAATTGAACACAGGTCTCTCGCTTGTAAGGCACGTGCTCTAACCACTGAGCTACAGGACTCCACTTGATGATGCACTGACACCCCAAACAGCTCCTTGGCACAAGTCACAGGTATCATTTTGGAGGGAAAAGGCAATCAACAGAGGAAAAATATCAAAGGGGTTACAGGAGGAAGCCACTAAATGCCCCCTAAATGTGTAATATTATATTACTTATCATTCACTGAACAGCTTTCTTGAGAACCTCATTTTAATGAACAGCGTGGTTCACTTTACCACAGCGAAATTAATCTCCTGGGAATGTTGCAAAAACTGAAGGGAATTTTTTTTTCATTTATGTTTGTTGCCAAGGCCAGATTCACATCTGTCGGAATATAAAATGACCATTTAGACACACAGTGGATGGGGATGAGTATGCAGTGGTCACAGAGATAATATTGCCATGGGAACCGTCTTCATTTGTCTTTTGCCAGTAAACTGAAAGCAGCACTCATCAGCACTGTGCTGCCAAAAGTCTCATTTATTTTCTAACACTCAATTGTCAGTGACCTGCATATTGCAGTACTGAGACTGCGCTGCAAGCCATTTTAGTTTGAACGGTCAGTAACAAGATCTCAGTTTGAGCTCTCTTCTGGGCATTGTTACACAGAAAAACTATTATCACTCTGAAAATTCAAAAATAATCTTGATGTTTTTACCAGCTCCCACTATACCTTTCAGTGCTGAGACACTGAGGCCTCCTGCACCTTGACTTTCAACTTGATTTGACCCAAGGTGATCCAATTCATCAAACTCAAACAGAGTCCCAAGCATTTGAACAGCAGGCCATTTATAACTAGGGCCAGTTTGGGATTTCTTGGAAAACACTGAGTATTGGCTTCCCATCTTATCCCCACTTACAATTCTATAGATGCGGAACACTGCTGTGTGCATTTGCCTACTGTGTTTCACTCACAAAATATGCAGTCAATTTAATTTCACACTATACTCTGGGAAACTCTTTGAGACGTCTCAATAATAATAAGATTAATAATAATAGTAATAGTCCTTGCATTTGATATAGTACTTTTCACATCTTCTAGATGTCTCAAAAGTGCTTTACAGAATATACTGTAAAGTTAATTGACTATATATTTGTGGGTGAAACTTGGCAGCCAATTGCGCACAGCAGTTTCCCACAAAGTCGTAGATTTAGTGACCAAATTATTAGTTTTTTTTGAGGGATTATCGTTAGACATGTGGAATAAGAAAACTTGCCCAAGATTTCGCCCTAGCCAGGAATCGAACCCATAAACATAAATGTTCACATACATAAACAATATCAATAACATGATCAGGCACTGCATCAAATGCAAGGATTATTTTTATTATTATATATTCTAGTGCAAAATAAAACCCATTTGTATTTTAAAACAACCAGGGTTAATTAACGTAAAATTTAAGAGGGGTACAGTAATTCTAAATGGACAAATGTATACTGTATTGTTACAGCTGATGCAGCTCCTAATGAGCTAATTTGTCTATAAAATACAGTTGCTACACTTTACAGAACATCCCATGAAGCGCCTTCAGATGTTGTCCCATTATGTAAGACGATATCAAATGTGAGGATTATTATCATGATTACCAATAAACCTAACTGACCATGCAACAGAATCACTGAATAACAGCAACTCATTACAGTTAGTATATTGCTATTTATAACATAGACCACAGCTAGAAAACTGTGTGCAGTTAGGATGATCGATTAGGGACAGGATATAGAGCAATAGGATGGTTACAGCAATAACCACACAGTTGCTGCAAACGGCTTAAAGAAAAATATTTGCTGGAGTCAAGAAAGCTATGAAAGGAAGTAATAGATACTATGAAAGGTTTAGAGGGGGAAATTATAGGTGGGCAAGTCAGCAACAAAGCTATATAAACTCAAGATTATTACTGGAAGAATTAAGGAGGAAGCTAGAGGAAATATGTTTGTACAAAGGGTTAACAGGATTGCATTTCTAACAAGTGGCTTTTGAAACCAAGGGAATTCCAAGTTTTTAAAAATAAAAACTGCAGAATGAGATATGGGAAAGAACAGGATTTGGAGATTAACACTGACATTTGAACCCGTTTTAAATCTTATTCGCCTACTGGATTTCCACCACTATATTTGCCAAGCACCTTGAAATGTTCTTTGTCTAGAAAGGCATACTATTAAACCCAAGCTTCTTGTAATAAATTGCAGGAATGGAGGGGTAGTGGTGGAGGGAACTTGGCATTGCAAGGACAAAATGAACCAAATGACTTCCTTCTGGGCTGAAAATTCCATTATCCAAGGACTCTAATCAAACAAATATAGATTTTACTGGCAAATAAGAGACTGTTCAATGCTATTTCATCTTTTGTGTTGGCCTTTCAGACAGTTTACCACTGATGATGGTACAGTGCAGTAGACTGGATATTGAACCATTTGTCTAGTCATTACTATCTACAATAATATAGCAATAATTTTTGGGGGGCTGTGGGGGGGCGGGGGATGGGGGGATTGATTAATAGTAAGGTTTAAGAATTGAAACTGATATGGTTCATGGATCATTGTACCCACATACAAACTTTTATTTCAACACATAAAAAAATTGGTTTCTTTCAGATAATGCAGCAATCTTTTCTGTCTGGGCATTACCTCAGCAAAGTACATTTCACCTCCAGCCATTGATGAGCTGTCACTGACAATATTGAACTACAAACCACACCTAATATTCAGCATTCTGATGGATTCACATCACATTTTCTTATCTGGCAAATCCCATCAGGATTTTCATAGCATAAATGTGTGGTATTTCATACAGTTGATCTGACAAATGCTCACCAATTCTATTTTGTTATTTAAATTTAGGACTACATTTTTATCCTGCCATTGATCAAATTTGCCTAAGAGTCGCTCCACTGTACACCAAAATCCTGTAAAGTGCTTTTGAGACATCCTCCCAATGTGAAAGGCTCCATATCAAATGCCAGGATTATAAATATAGAATTATTATCACACCAGGTATGTTATTCTCAGAGGTTACAAAGGAGCAGTGCAGAAGGAATTAGATGTCACTGAAGAAGGCAGGAGAATTGAAATTTCAAGGGATTTTCACACTATTCCAACCTATTGGTTTCAGTGTTCTGCTGCTGAAATTACTCATGAGAAAATAAACGGTCTATACATCAATAAAATAATTGGGACCACTGAGATGGAGACCCAAGATTTTTCAGTCATAAATCTGATTATCTGGCTGACCGTCCCAGCATCCCAGATCCATATAATAAGCAAAGGCCAGAAATAAACAAGGTGCAACTTAAAATACAATTATTTTACAAAACCATCACTATCCTCCCATTACAACGTTTCCTGTTCAGGCAATGCTTCTGAAAAAAAAGTCAGAATTATTTCAATAGCGAAGAAAGCTTTTGACGTGAAATAAAAACCAATAATATAGCAGTTCACTGTGAGAATACGGGTGACAGACTAAGTAATTGCTTTTGTACATTTGCTCCAATTCTTTTTTCAATTGAGCTTATTAGAAACTTAGATGAAATTATCTGTGACGGTATTATAGATTGTAAAACCCATGCACAATTGGAAGCTGCAACACACTTCCAGTGCTCAGAGAAATAAAATTCATGTATGGCAATTAATAGGAAGAAAAGTTAAGTCTCAACACGTTTGATTGCTTGATACTGACAATTCCCTTTGAAGTCTCCCTTGCATATTAGATAAAAGGATACTGAAACTCCTGTCTGTGATTCCTAAATGCCAAAGGTTTATCCTGAGGTCGTCAGCTGACATGTATGTCTCGCAGTCACTGTTGACTGAGATCGAGTTGATGTGATAGGTGTGAGCGTTAGCAAAGATCCTCCGGGGGGTGACCTCCACCATTAGATCCATTGGCTTCAATACCGGCACCTACAGAGAGAAAGACATTATAACTAATGAGCCACGAGTCACACAGCAGCTTTCCATGAACTCATTCACAACTCAGAATGGCCTTTTATCCCAAGACCTGTCTCAACACTTTACAAAGCACCACCTTATTTGATGCCGAGGCCCTCCTGATTGGCTCAAGCCAGCGCCTCCGCACATCGGGCGCTGCCAGCCTCAACATCCAAGGCTGCACTCTCCACCTCACAAAGCCAATCAGGAACCTCGGCATCATGTTTGATCAAAAACTTTCCTTCCTCCCCCACATCCGCGCCTTGACCGGCACCGCCTATTTCCACCTGCGCAATATTGCCAGGCTCCGCAATTATCTTACCCCCAGCGCTGCCGAAACACTCGTGCACGCATACATCACCTCACGGCTGGACTACGGAAACTCTCTCCTCGTCGGCCTCCCCAGTTCCTCCATTCACAGGCTGCAGGTCATTCAAAACTCTGCAGCCCGTGTACTATCCCGCACCCGCCTCCACGACCACATAACCCCCACCCTCGCCCGTCTCCACTGGCTCCCCATCCTCCAGAGGATCGAGTTCAAGATCCTCATCCTCACCTACAAGGCCTTACACGGCCTTGCCCCGCCCTATTTAACCGATCTACTTTCCCCCTACAAGCCCACCCGGACCCTCCGTTCAACAGGACTTGGCCTGCTCCAAGCCCCCCGCCCGAACCGCCCCACCATCGGAGGCCGGGCCTTCAGTTTCTCCGCTCCCACCCTATGGAATGCCATCCCTCAATCCCTCCGTCTCGTTTCTTCCCTTTCCTCTTTCAAGGCCGGTTTGAAGACTTTCCTCTTCGATCGTGCCTTTTGTTCCACCCCGAACTTTTCTACCTCCCCTTCGTGTTTTACCCCTTCCAAAACACTCCCCTCTCAGCTCGGGTCACACGCCTCCTGTGCAGCGCCTTGGGACGTCCTCCCGACGTGAAAGGCGCTCTATAAATGTAATTTGTTGTTGTTGTTGTTGTTATTTGCATTGTACATTGCTCAAATTGTAGAACAACCAATGAAATTTGCTTAATGGAAAAAATATAGGGATTTACAATATTGTATTGTTTTTTGGGTCAGTCAAGTGCCTGGCACATGTGGAACACTGTCACTAAACGTAAGAGTATCCAGACCAGACAGAGCTCCATCTATGCGACGTACACATGGAAATTCTAGGGATGGGCGCTAAAGGCTGATATCGCCATCATCCTGAGACAAAGTAAAAATAAATACAACTTTTGTAATACAGACATTAAAAATCTACTGACAGATCTTCCATGAAACTAATATATCTTACATTTTGTTTCCAGTGAATTTTCGGCAAGGATAATGGGACAATCAGAGAGAACTGGATATCATTTTATCCCTCCTCTGAGCACTGATCCCCTGTTATTGCTAAGTGCAAGCATCACTTACAATGTAATAATAATTCTTGCATTTGATATAGTGCCGTATCAATAAGGCACCTCAAAGCGCTTCGCAGTTTTTTAAAAAAATATTGGTCATTTCAATCCGCAACTGTTTGTGCGACCCTGCTGTGTACAATTGGCTGCTGCGTTTGCCCACAAAAAAAATCTAGCCAATACACTTTACAGTATATTCTGTGAAGCACTTTGAGATGTCTAAAAGACGTGAAAATTGCTACGTCAAATGCGAAGATTATTATTATTAATAATAATAAGCTCCTGTGGCTTAGTGGTTAGAGCACTTGTCTTGCAAGCTGGGGAGAACTGTGTTCGAATCCAGGCAGGTCAGGGCAAAACCTTGGGCAAGTTTCCTTACTCCACTTGCCTAAAAATAATCTGTCCCAAAAAACCCACAGTAACAAAATTAGTCATTTCAATCCACGACTGTTTGTAGGACACTGCTGTGCCAATTAGCTGCCGCGATTCGCCCACAAATATAAGTCAATTCACTTTACAGTATATTCTGTGAAGCGCTTTGGGATGTCGATAAGATGCGAAAAGCGCTATATCAAATGCAAGGATTATTATTATTATACTGTAAAGTGAATTTACTGCATATTTTGTGGGCGAACTGCGGCAGCCAATTGCACACAGCAGGATCCCCAAAACAGTCATGGATTGAAGTGTCCAATTTTCTTTTAAGGAACTATTACCCCCGAAAAAACGATATCCCAATTGACTAACAACTGGGTTCCTATTTACTGCTAGGTAAACAGAAGCGTGTGGAGTAAGGAAACTTGCCCAACGTTGTGCCCTGCTGGGAATCAAACCCAGGTCTGTCGCTTGCGAGGCGAATGCTCTAGCTGCGGAACTACAGGACTCCATGTAATTGTATTGTGTCAGAAGAATATAAATCACATTATCTGAAATATTTCCTGTAATGTTACACAGACACCTGATCAGTTAATGTTATAGGGTATGACCCTTTCTCCAGACAGCACAGTGAGGTACTCTATTTGACATGGATACACTGTCCCGAAGGGATTGCTGAATTTACAGTGATGCCTCCTCCAAACCTCTGCTAGAATTTGGAATCCCTTTCTATCTGAAGAGAACTTCACCAATGACAATGACTCTTTTCTTTTTAAAGCATAAAATCGCTACCTGAATCTTTTGATTTGGGAAAATGTAAAATATTATTTTCCAAAGCGTTACCCAAGCTTGTTTATATAGATGACAACAACAAAATTACACTTGTATAAAGCTTTTCACGTCGGGAGGATGTCTCAAGGCGCTGGACAGTCAATGTTTCAGACCTGAGCTGGGGTCAGGATCGGGGAGGGTGGAGGGATAGGAGGGGATTTGGGGTGACCAATGGGACTGTTGAAGAGGAGGGTCTTGATGCGGCTCTTGAACGAGGTTAGAGAGTTGGTGAGGCGGAGCGACTGTGGGATGAAATTTCAGAGGTTAGGGCAGAGTGGCTGAAGGCTTGCCCGGCGAGGGTGGGGCAGATGGGTCAGGGGTAGCCAGAGCCCACTGAGCGGGCAGGTTGGTAGAGGGTTAGGAGGTCGCAGTGATAGGGTGGGCAAAATCAAGATAAACAGCAATTAGACAAGCTATGCTCATCATTCTTGTGAGAAGACATTTCAGATAGGACTTCATATGCATATACACAATATGAAATGGGACTGAAAAGAATAAAACCAGACACATAATTTAAGATATACAACAAAGACAAAAGAACAAGAGTGCAGAGATTTATTTTTGCAAAGGACAATTTCAGGACATACCAGGAAGGTTTGCTTTACCCAGAGGATAATTACCTACTGGAACAGGTTGGCAGGAAGTGTGGTTGAGGTCAGGACACTGGCCATTTAAAGAACAGTTTGATGCTGTGATGGGAGGATGGTAGATGGGTGTTCTGGAGCGGTGACAATAGGTAATTCTTCATCCAAACCAATAAGGTGCTCTAGTCTAAAGTTCTTAGTACTGTATTGTGGCTGAGAAAGCACCTAGAAGTAATAAAGGCAGGTGGCAGCCTGATGGGATACTGGATAGAGCCATAGTTTATAGACCAGAAACTTGCTGGTTCAAATCCTGTCTGTGTTGTGTTTTCCAGTCTCAGACAGATTGCAGGAGGTTAAATTGGCCCTGGACGTCCCCCCAGGTAGCAAGCCCATGTGGGGTCCATATGGACATGGATAAACCCAAATTGGCCCATATGGGGCCTATATGGGCTTGCTACCTGGGCCAGGGTTAGAAGTTAAAATACATTGAGTTTCCTGGGCCTGATCCCTCTTCAGTACCCTCTGCAGGCTGTAGATAGTCACTGCCAAGGCTTTCACAATAACAATAAGCTAGGACGGGGGTTAGGGGAGAAGAATTCGGAGGGTAACTATTAGCATCCTGTGTTTATTGTGAGATGATTTTTTCTCCAACCATGATAAATGGATTAGGTCTAATTATTTTTTAAATGTTGTAACCACTAGCATATACCTGTGCTACTAATCCCCAGCCTCCTCTCCAGACTCATAAGCCTGAGTATTACCAGCTCAGCTAGACTGTCACCTTATGAGGCTTTAACCTCCCTATGTGCAAATTCCAATTGTTCCACTCAATTTGTTCACTATTTCTAACTATATAAGGTCAGCCCAATGGAAGGCACGAGTGTGTTGAGTTTTCAAGTGTTTTTTAAAAAAAATCTTGCATTCTTTTATAGCCTCCCTCCCACAAGTGGAGTTTTACAGTATCCTTAAGCTATTAATTGCCTCTCCATATTTCGTTAACAACAACTCAGATTGAAACAGGGTCAACTTTCCTGTCATCATTAATATTAAAATAATCAGTATGTAAACATTTAGCTGCATCGGGATTCTGGAACAAGGATTCATTAAGCCTCCCATGGACGGACAATTAGACAATGGATCAAATATAAAATCAATTCAGACAGGAGCATGATACAAAGTGTTAGCAATGTTAATAGGAGCATCCAATAATGATAGCTTTCCACTGCAAGAATTGGTTTCAGCCCAGAATAACTGTTGCAGGTGGTTGGTGTGAAAAGTATAAATAATCACATCCCTTGGGACATCTCAGCCTTCAGGCATCAGTCAAGCTCTGATCCTATAATTAGCCTGGTCAGAGATACACAGTCACCACTGTGAGTGCAAGGCACCAGTCCTGATCAATTTAGCACAGAGTCAAGGACAATATTACAACCTCCCCCACTTAGAAAAGGCTGATTCTTCAATTATTCTTCAATGATTACCTCAAAACAATGGTGAAAAGTGTTCAGGTACACATTTAGTAGAATCCAGTTATAATGTGCTTTGTTAAATGACAGGTTCAAATAATAATATAACAACTATCATTATACTTATAATAATAGTAATGTGTGTGTACTGGGATGGGGGAGAAGGGGGGTAATGTGTATGTGTGTATCTGCGGGGGGTAGAGTAGGGGCAAGGATTATTATTATTATAATGGGTTGGGGTATGGACCCCAATATTTCCCTACTAAAAGAATCCAACAGGAGTGGAGAAAGTCAACAGGGATTACAGGGTAGGGTAATCGTAAAAAATGGCCTACTTCATGAAGTGAATGCCGCATGAAATGGACAAGAAGTCATGTTGACTATGACCTGATGACCTGGAATTCAGCCATTGTTTTGTGTGGGTCAGGGCACGGCAGAACTGTGCTCATGCACTGTAAGTCCTTGTTGGGATGTTAAGGACAACCAACTACTGTATTATAATGGGTCCTTGCTGCAAGATGTGCAAGGGAATTATATGAAATGGAAGGATTATTATCATTTATTATTGTAAAGAAACAGTTTGGGCCAATTGTGTGCATGAAGTGGCAACAGCTGCATCTGCCATTCCAGAAGTCAGCCTATTTCAGCCGATTTCACATAAAGGGCAACTGAGATACTCAACTCAGTCAACAATGTTATAACAATCAGTCAAATGGACTCCCACTGTGTTGAACATTTCTATGCTTTGTCATTTATTGGCTCTGATTATTGATATAAAATAAGCTCCGTCTCCAAAAATGGTTCCTCAAAATTGAACGTTGTGAAAACTGACATATTTTGTATCTTGGGTTGGACTCGAGAGGGACGTTTGCATCTTGCAATAAACATAACAAATAAGAATAACACACCCTATAGCAGGCACAAGCAGACATTTAACATCTGTAATGTTTAGCTGCTAGCTTTCGCTGGCTGGTCCTCATTAATGGGGCATTGCTCTATCCAGTCCCCTCACCCTTGTGCCCCAACATAGACACAATTAGTAGCAGCTTGTTGAACCTGTCCTGTCTGGTCTGACAAGCAGGAGGAATGAGAATGGAGCAGACAGCTCAGAGACTCCCACGCATGATGACTGAGATCAACAACCTGTCCTGCAAAGGCTTTTAATCTGCTCTTCTAAATAGAATCAAAACATCAAATTGTGCACAAGAGATTATATAATGATAAACTTTGCATTTAATACAGTATCTTATCGCGTTGTCGGGATATCTGAAAGTATTTCACAAGATATACTGTAAAGGATGTACTGTACATGGCATGACTGACTATATTTTGTGTAAGAATGTAGCAGCCAACATGCAATGGTATTGGTAGTTTAATGCCAATTACTTTGAAAAAGGAGCAAAAATTGGCAAAAACATGACTTTTGCTATGCTGCAAACATTACATACATAAAGCCAGGTTTGAAGTGCATTGTTTTCATTGATCCTTGCATTTACACCTTTTAAATTGGGAAGATGTCTTAAAGTGCTTCTGATGATTTACTATAAAGTGCAACAAGCGTGTATTTTGCACTGCCTAATGTCCTGCAATGATCCAAGTAGCATCACCTTCAACTGTCATGACTCACATGGAACTCTATCACCATACTTAAGAGTCTCCAAACAAAATTACTGAGAGTTCCTCATTTGTACAATTTCCATTCGTCTGGTATGGAATCAAATTCTCTCACCAGAGGATAGCACTGTGGTAACCCAATCCAAGAGAGTTCAGGGACAGTTTTGCAAAGGAGAGCCAAAGCCCAGGGACCCCAATGGGTCGGTTGGGGAACTGTTGGGAGTTAAACCAGTTAGAACCACCCAGTCTACCAATAACAACAACAAAATTACACTTGTACAGCACCTTTCACGTCAGAAGGATGTCCCTGTTTCCTGTCTGGCTTGTTCTACCCTACAGATTGTGGTTTGGGTAGGATTTGCAGGAGCTGAGTGGGAAGGTTCCCCAACATGGATTGATGTCTCAGTTATTAGGAGTTGTGCTTACCTGCAGTACTGTAACTGTAGATAGGTCCTTGAGTCTGCCTTCTTCATCTTTGAGGTTGTAACCTTCTGGCCTCTTGTCTCTTTCACTGACCTTCCATAATTTAATAGTTTTATCTAAAAGAAGTAAGAGGACATCAAGCGCATCAAGAAGAGAGCAGCAATATAGACGGGAATAGAATGACACCAATGCCAACAACTTGCATTTATATAGTGGCCTTCACATGAAATAGCATCTCAGAAGCACTTCACAATGGGGGAGCTTGACACCGAGCCAGAGAGAAATGGGAGGTTACTTTAGGCGTGATCATAGACAAAGGTTTTCTGGAGCAAACTGAGTATTGACAAAATGGGGCAAGAGAGATTGAGGCAGGGAGTCCCAGAGATTGAGGGCACAGTGGCGGAATGCATGGCAGCTGATGGTGAACCTGAGGGGTGGAGAAGGTGGTGGACTCAATAATCTGGGGTGGGGCGCGGAAAGGTAGCAATCTTACTTTTCCTCCCTTATGGTTCCTGCAAAACCTGTGAAGTTTTATGGAGGCAGAATGCATGGGTTTCAAGAGGAAAGTACACAGGTATACAATAATAACAATCCTTGCATTTTTTATAGTGTCCTATCACATCTTCTGTATGTCTCAAAGCGCTTCACAGAATATAATGTAAATTGAATGGACTGTATATTTTGTGGGCGAAATGCGTAGTGTATCACAAACAGTCGTAGATTGAGTGACCAAATTATTATGAAGGATAGATGCAAGGAAGGGCATAGGGATATTTGTTGGAATAAACAGGCGAGTAAATGATTTGCTTCAGTCGGGGTTCAACCATTTCCTGTTTCTCAGACAACTGTAAATATTGGTACATTTTAGGTTCTACATCAGGTTCAGTGATTTATCTTGCTCAATATTAGTTGATCTGTAAAGGAATAAACTGCAGAGGTATGGGGAAAAGATGGGTAAATAGGACTGTAAATGGATTGCTCTTTAAAAAGAGCCAGCACAGACATGATGGCCTGAATGGGCCTTCTTCCATGGTGTAAATTTCTATGGTTGTATTTTAATGGCATCTAATTTTTTCCAAATAAAATACATCATAGACAATATATTTTCCATCAACAAAAAACAGCACTTGTATATTTTTAGTACCCTTAAAAACACAACATTTAAACTCCTGTGTAACTTTTTCCTCTATCACGACAGCCTGGCTGTGTACTTACCGTTGGTTGAAAGAAGGAAGTGAGCTGCATTCTGTTGAGGGAGCCATCGGATCTTATTGATCTTTTCTTCTATTTCCAGACTTTTCAGGTAATCGAACTCGGGCTCATGACTCTGGAAGGTGCTGTAAACATTGTACTCACCCTGCTGGTGAGGCTGTTTTTTTGTCTATGATAAAAAAAAACGCTAGTTTCAAAGCAGAGAATACCCAGTGCTTTTTTTTTTACTCCCCCACCCCAAAGAACACAAAATTTAACACAAAATATGACATTGGTAGGCAAACTTTCAACCATTTCTCCCCCTCTCTCCACGAAAAACCACCTTAACATTTATCCTTTCTTCCAACATTGCTACCAACTCAGATCTTTCTTCCCTCGCACAATCTCGGAGAGTGTGACGTGGAAGGCGTTATATAGTAATAGTAAATAGTAATTGCTGTTGATCTGAACCTGTCCTTTGACAAGTCAACAAAAACCTTCAGTACAATAGACAAGCACACATTCCGCCAATTAATCTAATACCTCCTCCCAAAGTTACAAGTCTTGACAGTCAGGTTGACATACAGGGTTACATTTCATTGACACCCACCTCTTGTTCTCGCTGGAAGATAACAACTCGACCCCCTTTGTCCCCTGTAGCCAGCAACTCTCCAGTATGGTTGAACTCTACGGTAGAAATTATATCAGCTGAAGGAGAAAGAATGAAAGACAGAAGGTCAAATGTAGAACTGACTGGGGATTATATGTTCAGCTATAAATTAGCTTGTAAAAGGTACTAAAAGATGAAACTTTCAGAATGCTATCCAAAGTTTAATTTAACCAGGAGGTTAATAAGATAAGAAATATTCCACATACACAAAGTTAAGCTTTTTTAAACTAACAGAAGTAAATTGAGCACAGAGGCCATTCTAGAGGAATTGATTTAAATTGAAGTGAGAAGCTTTCCTGGACCAAGTAACAACACCAGGTTAGCTATTTTGAGCCCATTGATTATTTGCCTGCACGTCATAAAACCGACAGAGAGTGCAGCAATAAAATATGCTCAGATCAGTTTATGCCACTTAGTACTTTGAAAATGATAACATATAATTTATAATCCTGGACTGTATTCAAAATAAAGGTATAGACTGGGTGCTGGTAATATCAGAGACACAGACCCCACATTATATTCAGAGACACAGACTGAGCCTAAAACAGTAATATTCAAAAACAGATGTACACGTTTCTATGGATTACAGTAAATCCAGACCAATACAGTAGAAGCCCGTTTATCCGGCACTCGCGGGACCTGGCTAATGCCGATTAAAGCGCCTGCTGGATATTCGGGCGGCCCGCAGCCGAAAACCCTCTACAAAAAAATTAAAGTTCTTTTAACACACACCATACGCACCAGACTAAGTAATAACAGATAGTGGTGGAGTATTGTGTTGGTGCTTGTTGTTGGGGCTGCTCTCTTGCGCGTCTCACCTTTACTGGTTGGGGTTTGCAGTCCAGCGATTCTTTTTTGAATGGGGAGCGCCGGGCGGGTGAGGGAGGCGGCAGCGCGATTTTAAAGTTGCGCGACTTTACTAGCTGCAAGCTGAAGCCCTAGACTCTACTAGCGGCAAACCGAAATACTGCACCTGTGTGAAAATATGGGTTATTGGCTGGTGTTATTGGCTTGCCACGAGTATGACTTAAGTCATAACCACTCCATTTTTTTCGCTCGCTTGGTGTGCTCCATTTTGGGGAGAGTCGCTGGACTGTAAACCTCAACCACAGCATCATGACTTCAAGTGCAGCATCTACCAGCGGGGGTGGGGGCGCAGGAGAGTGGTTTTGACAGTGAGTGCCAATACAAGATTCTGTTATTATGTTATTATTTATGCATTTACAAATGCTCCACTGTTATTGTTCCGGATAAGTTCTGGTTTATTGAATGGGGACTTTTTGGGGGGCGTGCCGGTTATACGGAAGTGCCAGTGCATTGAGTCACGGACAAACGAGCTTCTACTGTATTTTGGAATGCATCAGGACAATAAAACAAGGGACCATAGGTTTAGGCTGTAAAGGGCAAATTCATGATAGATACAAGTAAGTTTGTCTTTACACAGAGGATAATCAAGAAAGATGATGGTAGAGACCAAAGGTAGGCTCTCTTAAAAAGCAGTTTTTGTAAGAGTGTAAATCCCCCATGATGTAGTGATGGGTCTCGGTGGGTATTCTGGTGGGATGAAATCTGACAGCTGAAGGGCCTTCTTATGATTGTGATCTTGCGAAGGAACAGAATAGTTCCATTCCTCTATAAACAATATACAGTATTAGGAACTAGGTTTATGCCATTCCTGTTTCATGGACTAGGACAGTGCTTTGTAAACAAATCACGCTTCACTTGCAGTGAGAAAATCGTTTATCATGTAATTTACACTGGTCGTCTAACTCTAGATTAACGTTCATCCGTACATGAAGACTGAATCAATTTTCAAAGTCTTTCTCCTAGCAGCTCTTCCCATTAGTAGGGTGATGTAGAAACAACTGCTGATCGTGGAAAAGGCCACCTAACAGACAACACAGCTGGGCAGTGCATTGTCTGATGCCTTTTCTTCACCAAGGTGCCAGCACCAGAGCATCTTCTCATCTCATTGTTCCACACAATCAGAGAACTTTTCAGTCAGAAGATGCCATTCGGCCCAACATTCCTTTGCCAGCCTGTCTGGTAGAGTTATCAATTTAGTCCCAATCGGCTGTCTTTGGCACGTGCCCCTTTACGTTTCTCTTTTCAAATATTTATTTAATTATTTAAAAAGTTGTTATGGATTCTGCTTCAACCACCATTTTGACTTAGAGGACATCCAACTTCACAGCACCTCCCATGCCGTTTCTCTTTTATCTTTATTTCATTTTTAAGGCCAGTTCCTCATTGGTGGTATTAACTTATGGGCATCGCCTCTCCTTTCTACATACCAGCCTCCCCACCTTAGTGACTCCCAATTAGATCCCAAGTACAGTAGTATCATGATATACCAATAATAATCCTTGCATTTCATATAGCGTCTTTTCACATCACCGAGATGTCTCAAAGCATTTCACAGTACTGCACTGGCATTACATGTACTGGGATTATATACTGTATTGTAAAGTACAGTAAAAGCCCATTTATCCGTGACCCGATCAACCGTAATTTCCGGCACCGTGAAAAAAAATCCGCGTTCAATTAATCTGAATATATCCGGAAAAATGGTTGGGGGTTTTTATGCGTTTTCGGCTGAATATCCGGCAAGTGCTTTAACCGGCATTGGCCAGGTCCTGAAGGTGCCGGATAAATGGGCTTTTACTGTAGCATGCTGTGTATTTTGTGGGCAAATATGTGAAACTAAAAACCAAATAATTTTATGGTTACATTTTTTGTTTCACCTCCTCCCTTCCCATGACAGTGATCCCTGTGTAAGCAGCTTTAGAAAACAACAGGAGTGAAAGAAGGCAAACTAACTGAATATGCTGTTTTCAGCAACAATTGATTGATGAAACAGACAGGAGGTCAGTTTTCAAGCAAAGCTATCTGGAGAAGACAAACCACAGCAGAGCTCCAAATCGAAATAATTTTGAATTTCCGCTCACTCGCTTGCTCTAATTTATAATCCCAGCACTTTAGGACGTCCTCCCAATGTGAAGGGCATTATATAAATGCAATTACTGTTGTTGTTATAATCTTTTTAATTTTCACATAGAATTGTTTCAGTTTAATGAGCTCCACGGCTTGGGTTTCATCTCCTGGGGAAAATAGGCATCTGTATTCCAGGCTTCTGTATTGTGTATCAATACAATATGATACATTACTTGTTATGTTCAAATAAAATCAGTGTAATGATGTGATGTAATATGTTAATTTAATAAGTCAGAACCATGAGCAAATTGAAGGTGACAAGTGTTTTGATGTTGTGTTATAGCCGGGCATGGGTACAACACAACAACATTCTACATTTATATCGCACCTTTCACTTTGAGAGGAAGTCTCAAAGTGATTCACAGCACTGGATGGGCACCGAAGTTGGGGGGTGAGGCGGGGAAAGGCCAAAGCACAGCCAAAGAGGTGTGTTTTGAGAATTGCTTTGATAAAAGGGAGGGATGGAGTTGGAGGGGCTCTGGGATGGAATTCCAGAGAATAGAGACACAGTGTCTGAAAGCCTGTCAGTTGATTATGGAGTGCATGTTCACTGAGCTAAGGGAGAGTAGGTGCTTTTTTCCCCAATATAACACAATATGCCCTCATTGCTGGGCAATGAAGGAGAAAAACACCATACTGAGCACGAAGAGTCCTGGGACAGCAAAGCCGTTCCTTGAAATAGAGATTGGGAACCAAATTGCTTGGGGTCAATCACATTGGGGTCAAATTCAATGTATTTCATAAGAAACTATTTCATAAGGTGGGATTTCTGTCGGCTTGGAATCTGCCTTCTGGCAATAGATAGTATCAGGGACAAGTCCCTGAGAGTCAATGTGATCCATAATTCTTTGAGGAATTTGGTTAAGAAAAAAAAGATTAGACTCCAATTTTCCCTGCAGAATCCTCTTCTATCTCACTCATTTGATTATGACAGCTCCCTTCCCCATCCTTTGCAAAAGTAGATGTCACTTACCTAAATTCACACCATCCTTCATGCTTATTGGGTACTGCTCAGCACAAGACAGCTTAGTTTCACATATAACCTCACCTTTTGCAGAAGCCACATAGTGGGGCAATGTCATTCATTCTATCTTAATCAGGAAATGTCTTGTACTTCTATGTCATCCCATCATCATACAGAAAACTACTGAGCTGTTTATAAAGGAGAACTGTAGTCTCCATTAGGTTTGCAAAGACATTTGTGACTTGAGCACAGCACAGATTAGAGTTCTGTTTACTGTACAGTCCTTAAACAGATCATTCCCATTTGCTGCAAAAATCTGAATTGAACACAAAAGCAACAAAGTGATGTTTCAGTCGCACAGAACCTTGGTCAGAATCCATCTGGAGTACCGTATTCAGTTTTAGGCACTGCATGTCAGAAGGGATATATTGACCTTGGTGAGGGTATAGCGCAGATTCACAAGAACGATATTGGGGATGAATGGGTTAAACTATGAGCATGGGTTGCCTAAACTTACCGGTAGTTTGTATTCCTTGAAAGGTAAGGGTATTTAGGTAATTGAGGTGTTTAAAATGATAATGGGTTTCAATAGGATTGATATAGAGAAACTATTTCCTCTGTTAGGGAAGCCTGAAACAAAATGAGTATAATCATTAAATTAGAGATAGACCATTTTGTAAGGAATAAAAACAGAAAGTATTTATTCACATACAAAGGGTAGTGAAATCTGGAATTCTCTCCCCCTAGAGCCTGTGAAGACCGAGGTTGATCGATATTTGTTGGGTAAGGGTAACAACAGATTTGGAGAAAAGGCAAGTGAATGGATTTGAGGTGAAGATCAGTCATGATCTAATACATTGGTAGAATGGGTTTGAGGGGCTTAATGAGTTTATGGGGCTGAATGGGCTATTCAGGGGTATACTATAGTATACTTAGGGGTATACTATAGACCACCAAATAGTGGGGAGGAGATAGACAAGCAGATCTGCAAGCGTATCATGGAGAAATGCAGAGCTAATAGAGTAGTGATAATGGGTGACTTCAACTATCCCAACATAGACTGGCAGAATAGTAGAGTAAAGGGCAAGGAGGGAGAGGAATTCCTGAAGTGTGTGCAGGACAACTTTCTTGATCAGTATGTTTCCAGTCCAACGAGGAAAGAAGCATTGCTGGATCTAGTTTTGGGAAATGAGGTAGGGCAAGTTCAACAGGTTTCTGTAGGTGAGCATCTAGGGAATAGTGACCACAATATCGTTAGATTCAGAATAATTATGGAAAGGGATAAGGAATGATCACAGGTGAGGACACTCAACTGGAAAAGGGCTAATTTCAATGAGTTGAGGTGGGACCTAGCCAAGGTGGATTGGAAAGAAAAATTGGCAGGTAAGACAACTAACGAGCAGTGGGCAGTGTTCAAAGAGGAGATAGTTCAGGCACAGGTCAAAAGCATCCCCACAAAGGTGAAATGTAAGGCATCCAAACCTCCCTGGATGACTAAGGAAATCGGGGCCAAAATATAACAAAAAAAAGAGGCTTATGATAAGTGTCAGGCTCAAAATTCAGAAGGGAACCAAGCAGAATATAGGAAGTGTAGGATAGAACTAAAAAAGGAAGTTAGAGGGGCAAAGAGACTGCATGAAAAACAATTAGCGAGTAAGATTAAGGGGAACCCTAAGGTTTTTTACCAACATATTAAGAGTAAAAGGTTGGTCAAGGATAGGGTGGGGCCAATTAGGGACCCAGGAGGAAATCTCATTGTGGAGGCAGAGGGCATGGCTGATGTACTGAATGAGTACTTCGCCTCTGTCTTCACAAAAGAAAAGGATACAGCCAATGCCATGGTATTGGAGGAGAGGGTAGGAGAAATGGATAGAATAATTATAACCAGAGAGGAAGTTCTAAAAAGGTTGACGTTGCTCAAGGTGGATAAGTCACCTGGTCCGGATGGGATGCACCCTAGGTTACTAAGTGAGGCACGGGAGCAAATAGCAGGGACTCTGGCCACGATCTTTCAATCTTCCTTGGACACAGGGGCCGTGCCAGAGGACTGGAGGATAGCTAATGTTACTCCCTTGTATAAAAAGGGGCAGAAGGACAAGCCTGGTAACTACAGACCAGTCAGTCTAACGTCGGTAGTGGGGAAACTTCTAGAGTCCATAATCAGGGACAAGGCAGATCTTCACTTAGAAAGATATAGGCTAATAAAGGACAGTCAACATGGATTTGTTAAAGGCAAATCTTGCCTGCGAGACAGAAAGCAGAGAGTTGTAGTGAGCGGCTGTTTTTCAGATTGGAGGGAAGTGAGCAGTGGTGTGCCACAGGGATCAGTTTTGGGACCATTGCTGTTTGTAATCAATGATCTGGACTTGGGTGTACGGAGTACAGTTTCCAAGTTTGCAGATGACACTAAGTTAGGGAGAATAGTAAATAGTGAGGAGGATAGTAGCCATCTGCAAGAGGATATAGACAAATTGGTAAAGTGGGCAGACACATGGCAGATGAAGTTTAATGCAGAGAAGTGTGAGGTGATGCATTTTGGGAGAAGAAATGAAGGGAGGCAATATAGGCTAGATAGTACAATTTTAAATGGTGTGAAGGAACAGAGAGACCTGGGGATTTGTGTTAGTGACTCGTTGAAGGTGGCTGGACAGGTAGACAAGGCTGTTAAAAAGGCATATGGGATACTAGGCTTTATAAACAGGGGTATAGAGTACAAAAGTCAGGAAGTGCTGACTAACCTCTATAAGACTTTGGTGAGGCCTCAGCTGGAATACTGTGTTCAATTCTGGTCACCACACGACAGAAAGGATGTGAAGGCATTGGAAAGGGTACAACGAAGATTTACTAGGATGGTGCCAGGATTGAGGGACTTCAGCTATGAGGAGAGGCTAGATAGGCTAGGGTTATTCTCTCTGGAGCAGAGAAGATTGAGGGGAGACCTAATAGAGGTTTATAAGATCATGAGGGGTTTCGACAGGGCAAATAGAGAAAAACTATTTCCACTCGTGGGTGAATCTGTGACTCGTGGTCACAGATTTAAAATAGTTTCAAGGCGAAGTAGAGGGGAGCTGAGGAGAAATTTTTTCACTCAGCGAGTTGTTCGAATCTGGAATGCATTGCCTGAAAAGGTGGTGGAGGCTGATTCGATAACAACTTTTAAAAGGGAATTAGATCTTTATTTAGGGAGAACAGGTCTATTAGGCTATGGGGAGAGGGCAGGGCAGTGGGATTGAATCGCTCTTTTCAAAAAGCCGGCACAGACTAGATGGGCCGAATGGCCTCCTTTTGTGCCGTAAAATTCTATGAATCTATGAATCTATGAATTCAACAACAACAACAACAACAACAATTTACATTTATATAGCGCCTTTCACGTCGGGAGGACGTCCCAAGGCGTGTTCTTATGAAAACAAGCTCTCACACGTTACACCCTAGATTCCACTAAGTTCATGTAACGGGTAATATTAATCTATCGCAATTATTTAACTCCATGGGGGAATCTTCCAGGCAATTTCCAGGAACATTTGCAGCAAAGTAAACTTGGAGTTGAAATCCGAAAAGGTTTTCTCCACAAGCTCCAGATCACCACAGAACTCCACACACAGCAGCCCTACGCTGAACTCCTGTGTTAGACACTCATCATCCTCATCCTCACCCAGCTCCACTGGACACCTTATTCTCCCAATGGCTAAGATTTTTGTCTTTATCTTCAAATATTTCCATGGCCCTGTTCCCACCATACCTCTACAATCTCCTGCCATTATTATTAGTATAATCTCCTTCTTCCTCAGTGTCTCGCTTTGCTCTACCAACTCTGGCCTGATTCTTGCTCCTTACCCAACCCACCATTAGCAGGTAAGTTTCTTTCTGCATTCAAAATTATACATTTGACTGTGCCTTTGGCCACCTGCCCCTCAATCTCCCTTCCAGCCCAGGCTTCTACTCATTCTATGTAAACTTCTATGAGATGTTCTCCCTACATTACTCTATAAATGTAATTTTGTTGTTGTTGTTGTTTGTTGTACATTAACAATGCTGTATAATTGAAGATGTCTCAAAGTGTACATGGGATTTACTGTCAAGTGTGGTGACTGTGTATATTGTAGGTGTATGGCAAAGTGAGCTTGACAGCTGAATGGTGTTACTACATCCTTTGTTGCTAATTACAATCGGCTACTTTACTGTGGTTCTCCAGTTCCGTAGTTAGATTTTTATGACTGTGACTAAACTTCCAGCAATCTGAACTGCGACTGCTTCAGTTCAAAGTTGTTTTGGGGCTTTTGAAAGTCGGAACTGTTGCAAAGGTGCATGGTACAAATGCTGATGAGGATCAGTAACTAATTTATTTGATCTAAATATAATTCAGTGATCACATTTCAAACCCAAATCCTGCATTTATTGCACACACAGGTAACAATGTCATCCATCACAGCAGTTTCCATGCTCAAATTATTTATTTCTAGAACATTCCCACTGTTAATCCATGAATGTTCGATCAACTGGTGAGGCAAGCCCAGTTGATACTGCAAATTATGAATGTGAGTCCTTTTGGGAACTTTAAATCCAATCGCTGTACAAGAGACATATCACTCTTAGCAGTCAGTGTTTGTTTCAGTTCGCACACACCAACTGTTTCAGGAGTAAGCATTTGACCTCAGTACAATATTACTTGATGATAAATGTACCACATTGTGATTCTTTGTGATGCCTCAAGCACTCAGCTAACATCCACTTCATAATACTTTCATCATAAAACATATAGCCAACTTGTGGTAGTTTTGATTTCACGGCTGAGTGAAACATTCACAGAGGAAAAAACTACAAATTGTGATTAATGTACAATTTCTCCTTTTTTAAAAAAAGACTTTTGATAACACTGGAAATCTGGGAAAATAATAATCACTCCACTTGATATAATCTAATGATGGGTTTTAGATTATTCACACATTATAAGTGCACAGAAAAGTATAGAGCAGCCACTCACTACAGTAACTGCAAACTGAAGCTTATCCACTTGGCAGAGGCCAACAGCACACCTTAAATCAGACATCTCCAAACTGTGCTTTTGAAATAAATCATAAATGAGAGGCAAACAGAAAATGTGAAGACTTGGGCCGCATGAAACATACAAAAGCAGGATTAAGTCAGAACCACCATAAGAAATTGAAAGACCGGAGACAATTAGGCACTGAACACAATCGGTTTATCCTGGGAAGCAACATTATGAATCTCACCTCACACTCTCTTCAATTGTGCAGAACAACAACAAATTGCATTTATAGAGTACCTTTCACGTCAGGAGGACAACCAAGGTACTGGATAGTTCAAGGTTTGCACCTGAGCTGGGGTTGGAATCAAAAGAGGTAGAAGACAACAGGAGTCGGAGGATGACTAAAGGAAGAGTCAAATAGGAAGTCTTGAAACGGGCCTCAAGGGAGTCAAGAACCCAAGAAATGACAAACAACAGCAACAACAAAATTAAAATTGCAGAGCCCCACGGGACGTCCTCCTGACGTGAAAGGCCCTCTACAAATGTAATTTTGTTGTTTGACATCGAGAGGATGTCCCAAGGCGCTGAAAGATTGGAGGGTGGCAGAGGGTAAGGTGCTCAAACGAGGAATATACAACATCGGAATATACAACAAACATATGAGCCAAAGCTGATGATGATTAGCTGGTGCCAATCCAAAAGTCAACTCCTCCGGTAGTAAGACCAGCAGAGGTAACAGGGAGGACATTGTCAATACTGAAGACAGTTCAGACTAATGATAGTATGCTTGATAGATATTCTTGCATCATGAGACATTCGCTCTCTTTCGCCATGCCATGGCCATGAACATCAGCAGCTACCTCAAACTCATGTCCAGATACTGGTCACAATGGCACCTTTGAAGTAGTCAATTCTTCCACACATCACATTAGTTCAGGATCTGACCATTGTGTTACAATGGGATGATCCCGAATTTCGATGCCAATAACCTGGAATGAAGTAGCCAAGCTTTTAGTGGTGGCCTCAGCAGAGGTAGCAATCAAGCACCATTAGTACACCATCAGACTTGATTGGCATACAGCCTAACAACTAGATACATCCCTTCATGACCTTGAAGGATAACTGTTCCTTCTTGGATTTGGCTGCAGATTCAGATCTCCTGGTATGATAAATACTGTGTTCCATAACGTTTGTTCTTTCTCAATTTGCTTGTCTGTGCAGGTTTAAGAAAGCTGAACCACAGGTTAACCCAGCAGAGATACAGACAAAAATCACAAGCTGATTCTGTAAGGACACTGAACTCTACAACTGAAAGCTCACAATCTGAAAGCTTGGAAGGTAGCAAATTACAATAAATAAAGACTTGTCTACTTCCCCAGAAAAACAACAGCATGACAGCGTGTGAAATGCAGTGTGGGAATAAAGAGATGATCGGGCTTTAAACTGGCCTTCATTTCCCACTGATCTGTTTTTCGTTTCTCTATGCATCTCACCTCATGTAAGTGCAGGGAAAGAAATAGGAAGAATATATTTCCAGAAACCTATGTAAGTCAACCCCACTACACAAAGAGAATATTGACCCAGGATGCATCTTACAGTGTTGTCTTCTGTTGTACATCCACTGATACTCAGGAGAATGGTGTCTGATCACAGTAAGTTCAGTCTTTCACTGCGTTATTCTTTAGACATCAATTCTGATTTTGCCTGATGATCATTCATCCTGTCACCAGATCTCTGAGCTGATACTGTTTAAGCTTTCATGACACATCTGATATTGAAATACATTGCTGAGCTTGCAGATTTTTATCAATTATCGTGGGGCAAATGGATAAATAATTCAATTTATATAAAATACAGGAAGATCATAGTAGAATAGGGTTATCATGACAGACTGCATACCAAACTGCATTAGTAATTCTCTTCAATAGAGAGCTTTCATGCTTTCCTTAAAGTACAATAACAACCAATCCACCAACTCCCTCTCTCAACTGGCACTGGTCAGCTTTACATCCCCTGCCCTGCAGGACCCAACATCAGCAGTTAGGCCTTCAAAGCCTTCTGCCCCCCGCTTTGGAACCCCACCCCAGAGTCCCTTTCCTTCAGCCCTTTCCTCTCTTCCTTCAAGTCCGTTTCAACACGTTCCTCTGTCTGCACCTTTGCTCATCTTGTGTCACAAAGAGAGTAATAAACATTCAGAACGTATCTCAGCATCCCTGCAACCTTGTAACACAGATCAAGCATCACAAATAAAGGAATGTATTCAATAAGTAGAAACTCAAGCAAGCTAATTTTCACGCGGGTTGTGGAGTCTAGTTTTATATACTCTTTACTAGGGTCCGTCGATATGGAAATTTTCTGATTTAGATACATCGGTGGGCTCATATAGAGATATACCGAAATATCAATATTTTCGGGTTTTTCGTACTGCGCATGCGCACGCGTCGCGAGGTGCGCGCATTTGGGGCCTATCTCCTCAGGAGGTAAATATCTCTCTCTCTCTCTCTGTGTGTGTCTCTCACACTCATTCTCTCGATTCTCTGTGTTTTTCTGTCTGTGTCTCTCACACTCATTCTCTCCATTCTCTGTGTTTTTCTGTCTGTGTCTCTGTGTCTCTCTCCTCTCTCACCCCACCCCCCCATCTCTCTCTGCCTGTCTGTCTGTCTGTCTGTCTGTCTGTCTGTCTGTCTGTCTGTCTGTCTGTCTATTATCACATCCCCCCGTCTCCCGCCACCCCCGTCTCTCACCCCCGTCTCTCCCCCCCCCACATCTCTCCCCCTCTTCCCCATCTCTCTCTCCCCCCCGCCGTCTCTCTCCCCCCCGCCGTCTCTCTCTCCCCCCCCCCGTCTCTCTCCCCCCCCCCGCCATCTCTCTCTCCCCCCCCCCACCGCCGTCTCTCTCCCCTCCCCCATGCTGTCTCTCTCTCCCCCACCCCCACCGCTGTCTCTCTCCCCCCACCCCGCCATCTCTCTCCCCCCCCCCCGCCGCCGTCTCTCTCTCCCCCCCTCCCGCCGTCTCTCTCTCCCCCCCCCCACCGTCACTCTCTCCCCCCCTCCGCCGTCTCTCTCCCCACCCCCCGCCATCTCTCTCTTTCCCCCCCACCCCCCCAGCCGTCTCTCTCCCCCCACTCCTTGCATACCTGTATATTGTATTCGAGGACTATGAATACAATATGGCGGCTTGCACCTCGGTCTGTGCATTGTATATAGAGATGAGCATTCTGGGTCTTGTAGTTCAGTGTGCGCGCATTCCGATGTTTTTTCGATATATCGACTTTTCGGATATATCAATATTTTTGAAATGTCTATCTCGTCATATCGATATGAAAATTATATCGGATATAACCGTGATATCGCCGGACCCTACTCTTTACTGAACTGTCTGAACTTTACTGAACTGTATTGACACAAGTACAAGTGAATCTAGAAGAGGATCTGGGAGGAACTACTTCATGCAGATGGTGGCGAAAGGGTGGAACTCAATGTCTGAAGTGGGGTTGAATCAGTGGCAGAATCCTCTTGAATCAACAAGAGAAAGCTCGACCTTCACAAGAAAGAGAGGGAAACAGAAAAATAGGGGAGGGAAGAAAGAATGGATTGAGATATGCACAACATATGCACAACATGGAAGGCCTTCAACATTAACTTTACTCCTGGGTTGCTTAGACCATCACCTTCATCAGGTCCAGGCTCAATGTTTCTAATGCCCTGCTCACTGAACTTCTTAGTTCCCATATACAGAAGCTGTAGACCATCCACAATCCTGAGCCCATGTCCTCTCCTCCACCAGACTCAGTGAGCCTATTTCTCCCATCCTCATTTGATTCCACTGGCTCAGATCCCAGTGAATCAAATTCAAGATGCTTGACATCTTCCAAATCTTTCACAACCCTCTCCACTCTACCTTTGTGATCATGTAGCACTCTCTCTCTCTCTCTCTATCTCTCGTTTTGAGGATTGAAACCCCATGTCAGGACTTGGAGCTCATATAGTTCAATGACACTTCAATCTAGTCCTGGGATGTGCTGAATTGCCAGAGGTGTCATCCTTCAGATGAGACATTAAACCAAGGTCCCGTCTGCATGTTTTAATGGATGTTAAGAGTTCCGTGACACTATTTGAAAATACTTGAAAATAATTTCTTTCCAATGTCCTGGCAAACGATTCCCCAAATAAAACTGGTCATTCACTTCATAGTCAGCGCCTTGGGACGTCCTCCCGACGTGAAAGGCGCTCTATGAATGTAATTTGTTGTTGTTGTTGTTGTAGCTGTTTGTGGGTTCATTTCTGTGCGCAAATTAGCTACTGCGTAATTGATCTACAAGGTACACAGTCACTATACTTTCCAGAATATCCTGTGCTTTGAGACATTGTCCTGTATTGAATGGTGCAATACCTGATGTAAGGATTATTATGAAAGGGATTATATTATAGCAGAATTATTATTATTATAACCAATAAGTTTGATAGTATAGTAAGTTGAAAAACAGTCTGGCACAGTTTGATCTGTCATAGCAGAGAAAATGTTCCACTAATTAGACCTAATATGCATTTGCTTAACGCCAACTCATAAGTGTCAATTATTGTACAGTACATACATCATTTTGAAGTTTGATCGCTGTAGGAAGCAGCAGCCCCCCACTCACCCTACTGCCAACCAACTCCTTTTCAAAAATGATCTATGTACTCAGCCAAGATATAATTTACTGGGCAAAATTTTTTCTGTAAAAAACAATTGGGACCAAATTTAATTATAAAGTAAATGACAAGCATCTTTCTTCAAGCAATTAGAAAGCTTTGAAAAGACAATTGATGCAAGCTAAATTAAGCATGCTGGAAATTAATAGCCATTCGACAAGTGTACTTTCAATCTTTGTTACTATATTATCCTCATAGGCCAGACCATGAAGAATCTGGAACTTTACTTATCTATTCATCTGCTTAATTCGACATGCAAGTGGAAAGGAAAACTCCTAAATGTGGGATTGAGGAGGGTTTACATTATTTCCAGACCTCGGCTGCTCCCAGAAAGCAAACCTTATATTTGCATCGGCTGGAAATTCAATGTCTGAATCGGAATTTGACCTCAGACAGGCAGAAACAAACTCACAGGAGGCTCTTTGATGACTCCCACATTTACAGGACAGCTCTGTCACTTGTTTCAACAGCTCTCACCAAGTCTTGCTGAAACCTCTATATTTGATCAATTTTCTCAACCTCTCTCTTTTCCCCACCCAGATTGGTAGCATTGTCCTAAGCGAGTGGCGCTATAGAAATGCAAGTGGTTATTGTTGTTCAATTTCTCAAAATACTGATGAAGTGCATCGACTTCCATTAACCATTCGTCCAGTGAGCTGCACAAAGAAGCTCTTTGACTAAAGATTATCTTGAACGAATATTTTAATCTAAACTTTTATTGGCCACAACATAAACGCTCATACTTAGCACAAAGCATTAAACACAGCAACTTTTTTTTTTTTTAAAGGGCACGAATTGGGCTCCATAAGTATTGAAAACAAAATAATTACTTTCACCGAAATGTTAATTAGGCAGCTCACTAATCTAATTTTAATACAAAAAGTGTTACAGACATTATAATTATTGACTTGTTAGGTATCAATTACCCAACTGTCATACATCATTTGGGTTGTTGTGAGTTTTTTAAAAATAAACAAAATAATGTTTGTAGTCACTGATGGACCTGTTCATACATTTAAGAGTTGTTTGCTTGCAATAATGCAAATTTCATTCTCATTTACTACGTCTAATAACTACTAGCATTGTCCCGGGGGGGCTTTTCATACAAGTAATTAGATCAGACCATAGTATTATTTTATTTCATGTAAGGGAATGGGAAGCTCCCAAAGTGACAGTTATTCAATCCAGATGCTGACATTTCCACACCATCAAAAGCTAATTTGAAAAACCAAAACATTTTTTGGGGGACATGCCTTTTAAAATATGCACAGATAGATGATGGCTCCTCACATCAATGATGATAAGAGGAAGTGAGATCCAGGCACTGTCATGATAAAATGTGCTAAATATTATCACTGACGTCATCTAATTCTCTTTCGTAAATACACAAATTAAGCATTTAGAGCATGTGAGCACATCTGAATCAGAGGCTTGTCATATTTCAATTAAACCAAAAATGTTCCATGTCGACAAGGCTTCGGAAATCTGGGGAAGTTTAATTCATTTAGCCAGTATAAGATAATGTGTTCAGACACAAATGGTCAATTTTGTAAATTGGAATCAAGTCTAGTGTCAGAATTAATAATAATAATCAGAATCCTTGTCTTTGTGTAGTTCCTTTCATGCAGAGAGGATATCACAAAGAACTTTGCAGGATACAGTAAAATGCAGTGACTATGTATGTTTACGAATGGGCAGTCCACAATGTCCCACAAACAGACATGAAGTGAGTGACCAATTTTATTTAGGGGATTGTTGCAAGGATACCAAGAGAAACTCCTTTCTCTTTTTGAATAATGAAATGGGATCTTAACATCCACTTGGACAGGCAAATGGGCCTTGGTTTAACATCTTTCAAAAGACTGCATCTCTGGCAATGCAACACCCCCCCACCAGCACTACACTGGCGTGGCATCCATGACTATGTGATTTTAGATCCCAACGTGGGGCTTAAACCCACAACCTTTTGACCCAGAGGTGAAATTGCTACCAGAGCCACACTGATAACCTTTTTAAACCACTCTTAAACCATCCTGGCCTAAACTGCCCTTCCTGACCTGAACAATAATATTCAGGATCTTAAACACATCAGTGTATCTGCTGTGTGAACTCGATATGGGAACTTCACAACCCACTACCTGTGTATAAACACTCACCAAATCTCAATGAGGAAGACATTTCAGAAAGTTCTCCTAATTTCTCCCTCTTCCCACAGCCTGCGAGTGAGGAGCATTTGTTAAATGTATTAAAAGTACATGATCATTCCTGTGTTGCCGTCTGCTTCCTTTCTCTCTCTCCCCCTCTATCACCAGCCCACACCTGCAACCCCCCACCACCCCCTCCTCCATCGCACCCCTCAATCTGCTCTCCTCATAACTTTGGACATTCACTTTCATCCAGTACAGTCAACCCTAGCCGAACGCGACTTTCTCGACTGCGGATTCGCCTATACTCAAATAAATAAATGCAGCACTTTTTTGTGTAACGTGAGTAAAATTTGCGTAAACACGCTGGCTGGCCCCGCGCACACGCATTTGGGAGGACATCGGCCCCGTGCGCAAGGCACACTTGAGAGGAAGCCGCCAGTTCCCATCTAAGTCCAATGATTCCTCGGCTTCGGAGCAACCTGATGGCATTGCATGGTAAACAGAAGAGAGAGAGAGAGTCTCCTAACACTTCCAGGACCAAAGGTAAAATAATTTAGCCAAGCTGTGGACGTGTAAGGTGCTGTTTTATTGTCTCCAGTGAGTCAATGAGAGAGGGGAGAGGGACGAGCGGGGAGAGCGGGCCAGACCGCTATAGCCTGAGTACGTACCTTGTGTTGGTCGGATGTGGATATGCCTGGAGGCTTGAGGTTGGATAGCCTGTGGATGGATTCCCCTAACCTCCTTCTACCCATTACTTATTAAGCTTACCGAACGCGATTTTACCGAGTGCGCTGTTTTCTAGGAACATAACTCCCGCGTTCGGCGAGGGTCTACTGTATTTGAAAGGGGGAGAAAAAAAACACAGATTGCAACTGTGCTTGTTGAGGAACAGCGCAGACAACACCGTAAAGTTGCTGGCATGGCAACCACAGAGAGGGCTATTACATGAACAATCCATGAGAGAGAGCGTGAAAATGAGAGAGAAAACGAGAGAGAGAGTGAAAATGAAAGAGAGGTAACCAATCAGTTCACATATTGCTAATAAAGCACTCAATTTTCGTAAACGAATCATTTAAAAAAAAACGTGATAACATGTAATACTGTACTTTTCCTTTTAAAAAATATATTTTCAACCAGATCATTTACTTAAAGTTGCTTTTTTGTAGGAGAAAAAATACATATATTGGATTTCAGCTACAAAACAGTGAGATATAAGGGTGGAGTTTAAATTGTGCTCATGATACGCATTTGATTGGAAGTAAGTTTATTTCAACCCATTATTTTTCCAAGTCACCAGGTGCAATCAGGTGTTTATCCAGTTTCTTTTTAAGCAAATATATGGTTTAAGAGTCAGTAATCCCTTGTAATAAATTGATAATGTAATCGTTGCATTTGATAAAGTGTCTTATCACGTCTTCTAGGTGTTTCAAAGCGCTTCACAGAATATATTGTATTAATGAGTGAATTGTAATAGTATTTTAATTATTATATTCAAAATATTGAATTGACTGAATATTTTGGGTGCGAAACATGGCAGCCAATTGCACCCAGCAATGTCTCACACACAGTGTCATGGATTGTGAAATTTTAATTTATTTTGAAGGGATTATTACCCCCAGAAAAGCTTAGCCAATCGACTGACGACCAGTTGCTACTTACTGCTAGGTCAATAGAGGCCGGTGGAGTAAAGAAATTTGCCGAACATTTTGTCTTGCGTTGGAATCAAACCCAGAGCCTCTCGCTTGCAAGGCAAGAGCTCTAACCATTAAGGTACAAGATTCCACAATGGTAATTAACTAATATAATCCTTGCATTTGAATTCCAAACCCTAATCAACCTCTGAGTGAAATAACAACATTGTTCCAAACCTTTCCCCGAATTGTTTCTGTTAACAATCCTGAGGCGATGGTGCCCTACAGGGCCGTACGCAGGATTTTTAATGGGGGGGTGCGAATTGCTAGTGATGGGACCAACAATGGCCAGGGGCTTGCGGGCTGCCCCCGAAACCCCGTCGAGGCTCCGACGTTTTACACAGTTTGAGGTCTTATTTAATCGGTTTGCAAGATCCAATATGAACGGTAAATGTTTCATGCCCTTGGTGTTTAAGAGCATCATTATTTATTCAGTGTTTTTATTTTCCCCGGTAGTCCTTGTCTAAATTTTGGGGAAGGTCGAATGTGTTCGCCGATAAAAGCAAACACGATTGTTGACTCGATGATGTACGGAATGTGAATGATAAAGTAAATTACAATCCAATTAAAACAGTACAATGACGAATGCTTGATAAATGTATGCGTATAAGAGAAAATGATCATAAACTACAGATTGACAGTAATTAATAAGTTGTTCTGCATTGTTATCCTAAGACTCAATTTCTTTCGGACTGTAATGAACAATAATGTAAGAGTAAAGTATGAATTATATGCTCAGATATTCCAGCAAAGCAAATTTTATAAAAGACAAGAAAATATACAGAAACTGAAAATCAGTATAAAACAGTTAATTCACACGCCTTACAAGCCTGTTATCAGCATTATCCTGAAGATATCGTTGAACTGTGAGCAATAGTGTAGTTAGTTTTTATTTATTTATTTAGAATCAAAATTAAAGGAAGTGACCCATCAAGCAATACTGATCTGACGAAAAAATACTTGAAAAAATAAGGGAGGGGAAATTAATTCTTTAATAGCGTTCCGTATTCGAGACGCCTTGGTTGCTTTGAAGCGAATACGTCAACCACTCTACCAATATCGATTTCCATATTATAATGAATGTGCATTAACGCGAGTGCTCCTATATGGAGCAGAATGCTGGACACTTACGCAAACCTTGACCAGGAGATTAGGTGACTCGTGAGGTATATACCAGGCTTCTAAGAGACGCCCTGAACGTTTACTGGCGACAGCATCTGACAAATAGTGAGCTATATGGTACACTACCACACTGGTATCACAGACATTACTGCAGAGGCGTCTTAGGTTTAGCGGACATAGCTGGAGAAGCCGGGAGGAAACTGTCCATAGTGCTACTATCCTATGGGAACCATTGCACGGTCACAGAACACGAGGTAGACCGACCCTAACCTACATCGATACTCTGGAGCGCGATTCGGGTATTGGCAGGCGGGAGTTGTCAGGCTGCATGGAGAGAAGGGATCAGTGGAGAAGTGTGGTTGTCAATGCCCGAGTTCGCTCGATCAGATGATGGTGAAACTATTTTTATGCCAAATTCGTGCGACATTGATGTTTTTTCACTCTGGGTACAAAACTGAATGTGAAATAAAGTAGCACTGTTTATCTTTGCGGTCATATTTTTTTTGGATGCCAGTGGACGTCTCTAAAAGCAATTTTTAATGACAGGAATACATTTTTAATAATATAAATCAAATGTGATAATCAAGACAAAACAAGAAACATGATATTTCAGAAACACGCCTATCAAAATTTAAGTCATTTTTACTTACATTTATCAGATTAAAATACGATTTCAGCTTCTACAAAGTGGTGCTACCTTTTTATGTAGTGACTGTATACGGGATGATTTCCGATTGACACACCACGTAGACATAGGCGCTAAAGCATAGGCCTACGTCCATGAGTATTTCTTTTAAAGATAGGCATTCCCGTCCAGACACATATAACTTTTTTGTTGGGCTCTCAAAAGCTTTAATTTCTCAGAAGCTTGTAAATATGTTGTCATTGTTTGCTAGCATTACAGTCACACCTCTCAAAACTTGAGTAATTTTTACTTACGGTGATCAGATGAAAAGATGATTTTAACTTCCAGTTGTGGTGCTGTCCCTTGTGGCTGTATAGGGATGATTTCCAAACGAGGATGGATTTGAGTCTTGGCGCGCGCCTATGTTTATCCAGTCACGAGTCACAGACTCGCCGCGTCATTGACTCGTCTATCGATGCGGTATGTTTTGGGTAGACGCCGATTCTGGTGTGCGACTCGATAATTTTATATTAATACTAAAACATTCAAAGATGTGTGTTTATAATCTATACATAGTTTTGAAGAACTGATTGTTAAACAAATGCTCAATAAATTTACTTTACTTGGTATTTAAATTTGATAAAAAATACAATTCTGTACCCCGGAAAATGTGGACCTTTTATAATTTGGGGGGGTGCGTACGCACCCGTCGCACCCCCCCTGCGTACGGGCCTGCCCTATTAGCCCCTAACTGAAGGAAATGATTTCTGCTCCATCTGCCCCATCATGCCCCTTCAGTGAATGACATGTAGGCAATCTGGCAGCCTCACTGGGGAATGTTACATGGCATAGAGGGAATATTAAATATTAAATATATGCATCAACGAGACTAATGCTGGAAATTTAACCATTTGAGGAAACAACTCATATTTTTCCAAAACCCTCCTAAGCTTGATTCAAGTCAGTTAAGAAAGACTCTGGGCGCTTTCTGGTCATTTTTACACTGCTGTGGTATTTGCACAGGAATTTCCAACAACTTCCTATCACTCATTGAGCAAGACAATATGGCAACAATGTTTTACAATAAGTCAAGAAACTTGACAGGTTAATGGCCTATAAATAAGGATTGTCGTGTCAGTTAAGGAGAGTAGAAGGTTATGTTATAGCTGAAACTCAGCAGTCGAGGTTTGACCCTATTTCGGTATATCTGCAGAGGCAATAAAGAAAACGAAAAGAATGCGGTGTAGGAATTGCAACAAACAATACACTCAACATTTATATAGCACCTTTCACGCCGAGAGGCTTGACTATGCAGGATTAACACCCGAGCTGGGAACTGTTGGGAGTGGAGAGGGGAAAGTATGGTCAAAGATGGACATTTTGCAACGTTTTAGGACGGTGGAAGAAATTCTGACTAATTTGGGAGTGGAGGCCCAGAGAGCAGGGCCACAATGGTTGAAAACGTGCCTGTGCTGATGGGGGTGGGCGTGGGAAGAGGTGGGGGGGACATGGAGGCACATGAAGCAGGCCAGTTTGTGTTGAGTGAAGGGATTAGTCGGGTCAGAGTGGCGCAAAATACAGAATACAATAATGCACTCAACCTTCTTTGCAAACGACTGAGCTCGCTTTGCCGGATTAACTTTACAAAGTGTTTTTACATACAGAATTATAAAAGGGTCCAACGTTTTCAACACAATCCACTTAAACGTAGCCTTAAACCCTTAAACAAACAGACTATGAAGCAATAACAAGAGCCAACTTGTTTCTGGTTTGCTTTGTTTGAAATCTTTTGCAGGGAAGTTTATAAATTTTTTTATAATTAATAATTTTACAGGAAATCAGAAGAAGCTGCAATGGTAAAACTAATTAAGAGTGCAGCTTCAGTCCAGGGAATTCAATTGCTTTCAGATTGGTTTAGATTTTGTTTGTCTAAAATCGCATTCATTCCCATTCGTGTTGCCATCGCAAAAGTCAGCTGGCAGAGAACTGAAAAGTAGACAATTGGTGCATTCATCTCCAGAAAAGAGAAATGAGCCAGTCAATAGAATAAAAAAATATTTTAGGTGCAGCGAGAGTTTGGTTTATTTACTCATCTTCAAGATTATGGCGGCTTGAGCGTGGGGCACATCTGCTTAGCTCTGGTGTTTGCATTAGAACTGCCGAGAAACACTGACCTCTGTCAAATGAATACATTATCACTGGTGTATTCCAGACAGAGCAGTCTGAAAAGCAACACTGCTAAAAATATCTCAAAGCTTCTTCTTACATTTATCCTCCAAGTCCCCTTAGGTGCCAAGAATTCTTTTTTTTTTAATCGTAAAAGACAGCAATTACCACACACATACCAAACAATTACTTATTATAATATATGAAATTCCTACCAACAAGCATTTGGTCATAATGCTTCTAATAGAGATGTTTCTAAAAATATATTTTCGTATTGTTTTCGTTAATTTTTTGTTTGACCTGCTGCCGGTCACAGTAAATTGGTTCCTGGCAGAGCTGGAGATGTGTCACTTGAAAATTACTTTGGAATTCAACCATTATTTGTTCTCCGACTTAGGACACACACAAACCCTCCGCAATGTATACATAGCCTATCGAGGATTCTTGGCAACATGCAAGTGCCTCTCGAATCATACATTTAAAACACATTAATGAGCTGCAACATACTGGAGATTTCTTTCTTTTACCCCACAACTCCTGAAGGTTTTATTTCTCTGTTAGTTTGCCTGGCTACAAGATCCTCGCTCTTGCACACAAAAAAAATCTCCTTCTGCCTTGAGCACCTTTCAATCTCTTTGATCTTCTTGTATCCCCCTACTCTGCTCGCCCCCTCCTAAGCTAACACAGGCCTGTTGTGCACGTCTCCACCCCTCAGCGTCATCATTGATGGCTGAGCCATCAATGATTCATTAAAACCTCTAACCTCTGAAACTCCCTGCCTCTTCCCCCCTGTCTTGCTCCTTTCTATTTATATTTAAATCCCACCTTAAAATCTAACACTTCAACTATACCAGTGGTCACCTCCCCTCTCCCTCTTCCATGCTCGCTGTCCAATCCCACCATCTCATAGTGATGATTATGAGACAACCCTACGTGAAGAGCGCTATATAAATGCAATTGTTGTTGTCAGAGTTATGCTTCATGTGTGAGTCTGGACAGGAAATGCTGGCAATGATTCACATAGGGGTGAAGGGAGGGGAGGAGGTGTTTTGGTGGAAGGGAACATCACAGCGATGCCCTTTCTTTTTCTCCTCCCTGACTCCCTGTTCCAGTCCATCAGTGGGCACACACTAACGTCACTTTGTTTCCCTTCTCTGGAACTCTCCACAAATCTGTCTACCTGGCCCTCTCCCTGCTTTCAAACACCTTCTAAATCTACCTCTGACTCTGCCTTTGATCATCTCCCTCCTACTCCCACATCCCCCTCACGCTTCCACTCAGGTTCTGTGAAGCACCTTGAGATGTTTCTCTATCTGAGAGACCTTGTATAAGTGCTAGTTGTTGTTGTATTTTCAAATATGTGTATTTCTAGCAGAGGTCCTTGCACATCAATTTTCCCCTCTGTTCTTCCAGGCACTGAAGCCATTCATAGAACTCTTTCTGCTCCCTATCCCTCAGAGGATCGAGTTCAATATACTGTACTTGTCCTCACCTTTCAAGTTATCTATAGTCTAGACTCTAGACTACACCCTACCTCTGAAACTTATTAAAATTTCACCAACCTATATACTGTACATGGAACTTGTTGTTGTTTTCCCACCTGAGATCAGCTAACTCTGCACAGACCAGCGATTGTGACCATTTGGTATTCCCCAATGGGTGGTGATTTTTATTAACTGAAATACCAAAGGTGCAGATGTTGAGTGTTAATGTTAAAGGTGAAGCCTATATTTTTGCAATAATCACTTCACATCATCACCTTTAGTATACAGCAGTAGCATAACCTGCAATATAGTTAAACACCATTTCATATTTTGTACTGGAAACATCCATTGCATTAACTTTCATATATTTTATTCGATTATGAATTTTGTCAGTTTGTTTTTAAATCCTTGCATTTGATGTAGCGCCACTCATATTAGGAGGTCATCTCAAAGTGCTTCAAGTACTGTAAAGCGTAACGACTGTGCATTTTGTAAGCGAACACAGCAACCAGTTAAGCAAATAAGACAGGAAGGGCAGCAGAGACTTTGTGAAAGATAGTATTTATAGTAACGGTGGAGTATGGTGCATTTGTTACGTTCCTACTCGTGCTATTTTTTATTATTTAAATATGTGGGAGAAGAGTCCAGGGCCTAGCCTTTTATAATTCTTACAATTACACGGTCACTACACTAAATAGTAACATTTTGTGAAGCACTTTGATACATTTCGCAAAGATTTGATAAGGCGTTATATCAAATGCATGGAATATTACAGTATTAAGCAAACATTAATACTACATCTAAAAGTATCCATTTTAGCAATTTGCAAACCAGCATTAAAAATCTCTCTTACTTACCTTGGCAATAGATTATGGTGTCTTTCCTATAAAATGTATTTGGTAGTCATCATTATAAATCAACTCTAGCCTGTTAGATGGATTTTTACTTTATATTCAAATGGATTGCCGGAGGATTAAAGGTTAATACTTTTCTTCAAGCTTTTTGCTGAAATCTGTATATTGATTATACCAGAGAAAGGACTAAATAGCTTGATGCAAGCCAGCAAATGATCTGGAGAGGAGCAAGGTCAATTTTGCCCGTTGTAAACAAACCAGTTCTAAAAATTGCGGTATCTAACACATAAAAGCAATAGGACCAACATGGTATTTGAACATAAATAAAATAAATATTGTAGTATTGTTTGACTGACATTTAACCAATGTATATCTAACACCAGCTTTCCTGTAAATCAGTCACTCTCTTTATAACTTGGGGACACAGGAAAGGTCCGTAAAGCGATAAGCTACCAGATAGTAAACTAAAATGGAATAAAGACTATTAAGCACTCTGAAACGCTATCCTACTTGAAGGATGACGTTGTCAAGTTGTCATCATTGTTTCTATTTATTTAATCCACCAAGCTTGTCCCCTCCATAAACAACTGTAAAGGTACCCTATCGGACCTTATCCCTCGGCAAGGACGCTCAGCAAAGCTATTTTGCATTCCCAAAGTTAATGTAATTCACCCACCAATTTACACCAATAAGAAAACCTCCATTATCCTGCTTTATGTTGTTGGGGGGGGGGGGGGGGGGGGGGGGGAGTTGGGCGGGTGGTGGGGGGTAGAATTGTCTGGTTGGTATTAGCAAGGGTTGTACAGTGAAGATGTTGTTGGATGAATAAATGGTTTGATTCCTACTGCTTGCAGACAGCTCCATATAAAAACAATCCCTACATTTGATATAGTGCCTTTCATGCCAGTACGTCTCAAAGCATGTCAGAGAATATACTGTAAGGTGTAGTGGCTGTGCAATTTGTAGGCAAATGCTGAAGCTAATTTATGTATCACAACATCGCACAAACAGCTCTGTATGTACTCAATAACTAATTTTATCTGGGGGATTATTGGCCAGGAGAAACTCTATCTCAATGGATAATGCCATATGGTGTATGTACAGGACAACTGTGGAGTAACTAATTCTACACGTCAACATGACCTAATGGTTCTTGAGCAATGAAGAGATGATTAATTTTCAAGAACATCACAGTAAATAAATGTTACATTCGCTTTATCATGGTTTATTAAAATAAATACTTTCATAAATACTTATCACATAGTCAATGTGGCGTCCTGTGGCTCAGTAGTTAGAGCACTCACCTTACAAGTGTGAGACCTGTGTTCAGGCAGGTTGGGGTAAAACCTTGGGCAAGTTTCCTTACTCCACAATCCTGATAATAATCCTTAAAAAAAATTGGTAATTTCAATCCTGAACCGTTTGTGGGATACTGCTGTGCGCAATTGGCTGCTGCATCTTGCCATAAATATACAATTAATTCACTTTACATTATATTCTGGTAAGCGCTTTGAGACATTTGGAAGGCATGAAAAGTGCTATATCAAATGCAAGGATTATTATTATTATTATTATTATTATGATTATGCAGTTCAAATACTGTGAAGTTCAGCATCTGTGTATTTTCTGGAATCTACACAGCCAAAACAGCCATGAATTACCAATTATTATCTGGAAAATTGTGGGCCAAATACTGGGAGAAACTCCCTTCTCATTTCAAATAGTGTTATGAGATCTTTTATGTCCACCTGAACAGGCTTTGAATCTCCAGTCTCACGGCTGATTAACTTTAAACTTGAATCATTCTGTTCCTTTCCCATGTCCAAGCCAAATAATGTCCTTACATCATTTTAGCCCTCGTCGGAATTGTTCACACACTGTAAGATGAGAACTGGAATAAACTCCTGAAGTTTCGAGACATAAGAAAAATTAGAATGAGAAAAGACTAATTGGCTCATCAAGCATATTGCTGCCCCAACAAATAATCAACCCCATTACGGACATCACATAAACCACATCTCCCAAGCAAAATTCTGCAGAGCCCAACTTATGTCATGCATTTTGAATCCATGGGCTGTTTCATTACTTGATATGACCTTTCATTGTTCCCAATAACTTTGGTGTCATGATACTGTACATGATATTGTGCTATTTTCAACTGTACTCATCTTTATAACCTTGGATCTCGTTCCTAAACTGATATCCAGACAGTTTTTGTTCACTGGCCAACAATAAGCACCTGTCATATATGCCAAGTGGTATTAACCCACTCCAACCAGGAAGATCACAGGCTTCACTCATGTTGAGTTATCTTATCTCAACCAGGACAGTGGTGGAGGCACTACAATTGGACTCGGGGCCCTTAGGACAAGGAACGATGGGGAAAGGAAGCGAAAATAACTCAAGGTCTCCATTCCTGATCAACGGTCTTTGAATAGCTTTCAATTCCATTTTCTGAGAAGCTCCAGTTTACTGTTGGTGCTGTTCAACATGTCAGGGTTCAAAGCTAATGTACCAACATCATTCTATAAATCAATAGGAGATGCATATATATTGTACATATACAATACAAACAGCTATTCCACTTACCCAACCCACCATTGTGCAGTGATCCTTCTACTGATCCAAACTCAATCCCAAACAGAAGCCTGTAAATTGACAGTGGTGTCAACCTCTTGACCATTTTGGCTGGAGGACACATCCCTGAGATCAATTATTTCATATACAAGGTTCTTCACCAGGTATATAACTGCTCAGATCTTGCATTTGTAAGATCGTCGAGGTTTGTGCTCCCTGACATTACACAAGCGAGTCAAATACCTCACGGTAAATTAATTCAGATTAGCTTCTTCTTGGTTCATTGTGATTTTCATTGCTCAGAAATCATATGGAACTAATGCTGTTAAAAGTTGCCCTTTGTATAGAATAGGCAGGTGCGATGCAGCTCCTGGGTCAAAGCATTCAGTTGGTGTGGTTGAGAAAGTCACAAATAAAAATACATATCATGCGCTCAATAGTTCTCTGTTAAGTATTCTCGTTATACGTAAGTGTATTGCTAATAATAAAATTATTTTATTTAGTCCCGGAATGAGGACTGCTTTAAGCGTGAAATGCCGGCGCTAAGTTAGCTATTGTAAAATGTCCCTACCCTTTCAGCATGGATGACTAATTCAGTTAATAGCGATTTCTCTCCTGAAATAAACACATTGCACGATTATCACCGAGTCAGGAGGACAGTTCAGCTCTGTACTTGATAAAGACGGAAAAGCTAAATCACCATTTACGAAACAACTGATGCATTCTGATAAAGCCTCTGTGAATGAAACACACAAAAAAGAAAACTGCTGTATGTTATATTGTACTTCGCACACAATTCATTTTACATATTGCATGTTAGAAAATGTATAGCCTCATTTTAAAAAAAAAATCTGTCCTATGACTCAATAACGAGTATTGAGTCAGAACATAAAACCTTACTAACTGTATGCACTGATCCAACCTTATTTTCTCTATCCACAACTAAAGAAATTTGAAGTCAATGCTGCAGGAGGGATGCTTCAAATCCAAACGCACTGGTTTGGCACTCACCATCACTTTACGAACACATCAGCATGAACCATTCAAATTCAGTTGCACTTTGACTTTGTTGTGCAAAATTTGCACACGTGACATACACAGATCATTTGTTCACTCTTTTAAATATCAATATCTTCGACGGTGAAATACAATCTCACACACCCACTTGCAGTTCAGATTTGTTTAATCTCTCAGGAATTTTATTTGAAGAGAGAGCACATCTTCAAGCAGCCCAGAAGGTGACCACAGTGCAAATCAAACATGGTGGAAAAATAAAGCAACCACACAAACTATGCATTAATCAGATTTTGAAAAAACACTGTCGTCAGTGCAACAAAAAACTATTGGAGATCGCAAATAAAAGCAATTCAAAGCAATCATGTTTAAAGATCTGCGAAATATCAATTGAACAACATTTAGAAATGGATTTTCTCTCCACTTTTGACGGTTCCCAATTTGGAGTGCAATTTTAAAGCTTGAAAAGCATGAAAATATCAACTTACCTCCATATAACACTGGGTTACCCACCATTGAGTATATCTGTGTCATTCTGCAGACCAATCACATACATCTATCACAGTGTAAAAACACATAGCTAATGAAATTGTGCATAAGCTTTAATTACATTGCCACTATGACAGATATTCTGGGTATTCTTAACAGATTGCAGATATAATTCACATAAGATCTAATGAAGCATCCTGTGTTTTACAGGCAAAATTGTCAACGCCATTTAATTGATTCTTAAACCTTACACACACATTGGTCACCAAAGCACAACAATAAAACAACCAAATTAATTGGTGGGGGGGGAGAGGATTTGGGTTTTAGTACAAGCACATGGCTGTTTGCAGAACAATGCAATGTGCAAATGATTGCTGTGTTCACCTACACATTTAGAATTACTAAACTTAATTATAATCACTGTAAAACCCTTTGAGACTTAACACTGTGTTTACTGCGGAAGTATAATAGGAGATCATAAATCAAAGCTGTTGAATGCCAAAAGACAAGGGAAAAGAATCCTACCTGAATCAAGATTTACAATATTCTTCACATGTTAGAGAGTGCAATATTTGGCAAAATGTTTCATTTCAGTTTTAAAGTACAAAACAGGTTATGTAGTTATTAAAAGACGTTTACAGTTTGAGTGTAAATCTAGGCCTGGGTGGATTTATCTTCCCCTAAAATAGAGGAGTAAAGGAATGGAAAATAGCATTCACTGCTTCCACATTGGAAACTAAAGATTGAAATTATTCACTGAAATACACATGTAGAATACAAACAAATATCGTACAATATGAAGCCATATTTTGTATGAAAATCAATACATTTATGAATTATACCAAAACAATAAAATCAATAGGCTGTGCGGGCACTGCTGGGGGTTATAATGCTGTAGCAGAAATATCTGTGCTGACATTGATTTATCAGCAATCTACTGATCAAAAATGCACCCATCAGAGGATAAGGGCAAACAGATAAGTAACCTGCAGGAACTGACACAAATTAGGAACGTGTGGCCAATTATTGTGTCAAACACCCTGGGTGCTTTGACGGCACCATCTCGGCAATGTCAGTCAGTGATAGAGGAAGGGAAATAGGAAAGCATGAAGTCTGAAGGCCACTTGCTTTGTTCAGCAAACCCACTCCTTGTTTTAGCCATGTACAACCTCTCACATTATCATCTTCACTGAGCTGGAAAACCGTTTGATGGGTGTTCTGGAAGGGAGAGATCAACTAGGCCAAACCGATCTGAACTAATCTTGTGAACTTCTTCCTAACCGTTAGGTTAGCAAGCAAGATTGAAAAGGCGTCTACATTCCACATCAGTCAAAAATCTGCGAATGACTAATGCAAGATTGACAAAAGTTTGGAAAGTACAATGCAAGATAGGTTTTGTTGGGACTTTGAAATTATGAATTTATTCCACTTGTATTTACTCCCGCGATCACTACTCCCTCCCTCCCTCACACACACATACAAAATGTCATCCTCATTGTTAAGTTGAGGTCTCGTGTCTCCATAGTTCCAATTGTCACAAGAGTCACAAGAGAATGTATCAGCATTTTGTGTGTGTGTGTGTGTGTGGGGGGGGGGGGTGGGGGGGGGTGGTGGTCATACACCATTCTACTCGGTTCATACACCATTCACAACTGATAATCACCTGCAACATCATCTGTATCTCTCATGTCACATGAAATGAAGCAATTGCTTTAAGGGCAAAACTATGGTCTATTCCTCATCCATTCCTGGGAATCACACAATTTTTAAAAATTATTTTGCAAATTGCAAAATCTACTGGGATAAAATAATTTTGGCTTCATCACATTTCATAGCTAAACGTTTGTTACAAATATGTGATAATAATAATTGTGTTATAATTTAGTATTACATTGATTAACAGGATATAGAAATTACAAGTTAAATTATGAAACTCTTATATCCCGCAAATCATTGAAATGCCACAATACAAACAAACATTCAAATGAACACCACTGTCAATGGTTAATGTACATTGTTTTCTTATCAAAGAACTTTCTCGATGAATGTTGTTCAATGAGTGATTAAATGTATTTGCGAAAGGGATACTGGATTAACTATTGAGTCCTTTGAGCATTTGTGAAAGATGCTATGGTAAATGCGAATTGATGCAAAAAATACTATTTATTATATTTATAAAATGCTCACAGGAGTATTTTGGAGCAAGCAAATTTTGAATACTTTTTAACCTCAATCTTAATTTAGAAATTTATTTTCTTTGTAAAAGGCACCATATTAAATGTAAAGGACTGGAATTATATCGTTTCGCCCCATCAACAGGAGTGTCGCGCTCTGCCTGGCTGAGTCGTTCCCTGTCCAAGGAACGCTTCCTGTGCACTTCAGTGAGACAAATAGAAAAGAAAGCATTGCACTCTCTCGTACCAACATTACTCAGTAGAAAGAGATCCACTCAAAACCAAATAATGGTACCCTTTTTCTCAATTTTGGTACAGTTTGAAAGTACATTTTGTTTTTCAGAAAGACATGAACCCATTGCCAGTGCAAGCCACAATGCTAACATTATTTGCAGAAAAGCATTTGGGACAGTACTGTTACTTCAGCTATAAAACAATAAGCAGAGACCAATATTCACATCTTACATAGCGAATGAGTGTGTTACTGGCATCAAATTTCATATTTACCCCACAAATTTTAAACAATTTTTTGCCTGTGAAACCGATTTTAAATGATTTAAAATTCTGCTGGGCTTCTCACTGGAGATAAATCACTAGACAGTAATAATAATATTAATTCTTGCATTTGCTATAGCACCTTATCGTTGAGACCACTCAAAATGCTTCATAGAATATACTGTAAAGCGGATTGACTGTACTTTGTGGACAAAATGGCTTACACATCTACAACTGAGTTGTGAAATACTGTGTGTACCAGCCTTTGTCTTTTGCACTGAAAATACCATTTCTGATCTGACTTGTAAAAACTATTGTTGCTCCTCGTGCCCAAGATATTTGCACAGTTACCAAGGAAACCATTGCGAGTGTTATCATACTACTGCAGTTCTGAATTACTCTCATTTATTATAAGCCACAAATCAGTCTTAAAATGTGTGTATATTTGATTAAACAAAATTACTTCATTTTCATATTAAAGTGATAGCCAATTTTCAGCAAATTAATCTCATTAGAATAATTCCCCACGGACCAAAGCATTTTACATACAGGCAGATTAATACACCATTCATAGCAAATAAACACATATATATGCACGTGCATGTGCCTTAGCTCATTTACTCAAACGTAATTGCCCTTTCATTAAATAAACCATTACAGGTTGAAATTCCTGCTAGATGGTTCTCAGTTTCTGAGTGACTGGAAAATGGTGGCCAAAGCAACCAGTAAAAAGCATGCTACCTGCTACTGACTGTGAGCTTTGCTTTAAATTGAAATGTGTAATTGTCAAAGATACCAACAGACGCTATATGCACTAAGCTGAAGGGTGGCCATACCTGGAAATGGAACATTCCCCACACCCAGTGCCAGCTACAGTGCTCTCCTAGATTAGGACTAACTAGTCACATAATGCAGTTTACTGATGCAGTTCAGCTCTTAACCCCAGCCTCAAAAAATCATCCTATCCCCTGGAGGAGTTTGACATTCCACTTCCCACACCAGTTACTTTTGTGCATAGAGATTACTGGAAGGATGGTATCATAACCAGGTTTACTATTTTCATTTGTTTTTAAAAGAGAGATATGATAATAATCCTTGCATTTGATAAAGCACTTTTTACGTCTTCTAGACGTCTCAAAGCGCTTCACAGAATATACTGTAAAGTGAATTGACTGTATATTTGTGGCCAAAAGGTGACAGCCAATAGCGCAGAGCAGTGTCCCACAAAAAGTCATAGATTGCAAACGACCAATGTTATATTTTTTGAGGGATTATTATCAGGCGTGTGGAGTAAGGAAACTTGCCCAAGGTTTCGCTCTGCCAGCAATCGAGCTCAGGTTTCTTGCTTGTAAGGTGAGTGCTCCAACCACTGAACTAGAAGACAATATAGCAACTTATCACATCAAAATGTTAAAATCCACAATCTTCAGAGGCTATAGCACCAGCAAATGAGCCAGGCTGACCCTTTCTATAACAGTATTCTGTTCAACTGCTGTATCTGATTGTGTGGGCAGGGTAAATGTAATTGCCATTACTTCAAATGTGTGTTAGTCTTGGAATTATCTAATTATATGGTATCATAATTATGTGGGGTCCTGTAGCTCAGTGGTTAGAGAACTTGCCTTGCAAGCGAGAGATGTGGGTTCGATTCCAGGCAGGGCAAAACCTTGGGCAAGTTTCCTTACTCCACACGCCGGATAATAATCCCACTAAAAATAATAACAAATTGGTTATTTAAATCCACGACTATTTGTGGGACACTGGCTGCTGTGTTTCACCCACAAATAAACAGTCAATTCACTTTACAGATTATTCTGTGAAGCCCTTTGAGACGCATACAAGATGTGAAAAGGGGGAGTGTTCCATTGTGAGAGGTTGGTTCCATCAGATGAGATGTTAAATGAGGTCCCGTCTGCCTATCCAAGTTAATGTTAAAGATTTCCAGGCACGCTCTGAAAAGGGAACAAATATTCTCCGGGTGTCCTGACCAACCGTCTCTCCCCCCACCCAAATAAAATTGCGTATTCACTTTGCAGCTTCTCATTGCTGTATGCAAATTGCCATGTTTGCCTACAAATATGCAATCATTACATACTGTACAGTTAATCATGTGAAGCACTTTGAGATGGTTTCAATATTTGTGATAAGGCACTGTACCAAATGCACACATTCTTTATTGTTAGTACCTCTGTCATATAAGAGTGTAAATCCTGCCTTTTCTTTGACCACTAAGGCTCATAAGAGATTTTTTTGAGTTACTTAGAACCACACATCACAAATGTTACCTTACATATCACACAATAGATAGCACTGAATTTAAGAAGAAGGATAAGGACAAAACAATGATTCACTGGAGCTCAGCTCAGCTCTGCAGATTATTTACAATGGCCGTCAATTGCAGTGTTGGATGGTGGATTTCTAACTTGCTTCATGTATCTATTATTCTAGATTTACAACACATATGAGCTATTCCGGCAATGGTTTATTTCTCCCAAGAGCTGCCACTGGGAATACAAATCTCACTAATAACTCATGAACTCAATGTATGCACTAAGAGCGAGTTCTGGGATAATGAAACATCATCAGGTAACCTTATTTCTCAATGAAATACTGACCATCTTTTCATTTCATTGGGTGCTGAACAACAAAGAAACTATTTGTAGATTAAACCTTTGTTCTGCCACCAAAAAAATTGCCACGAAAATAAATGGATTTATTGGAGGATACTATGACATGAGCAGCAGTCCATACCGAGAATGTTAACTGCATCCGCCTCAGTAAGAAACATCATTGGTCTTATTTGGAAATGTCACTGGGGCTCCTAAAAATTATGGCAGAAAAAGTGATGAAATGTTGCCATCTTCACTCTCATGGGCTCCAGCAGTAGGTTAATGATGTTTTCCATGATCAATCAGTGGTATGTTTCTTAGGGGCTTTGTGATTATCACTTAGATGTGGCTTTGAGGTAGAAATGTACATTACGTACATATATAAATCCCACCAAAAATCTCCCTCTGGCAGAAGAATTGGCTTGATCCATCACATGCTCTGTGCTTGGAGGACAGTTTGCTCTCAAAGGTGATTACTTTGTATGGATTTCATATTAATAAACTTTTTGCTGTGTGACTCATTTGCCCTTCTGATTTCTTTTATTAATGTTAAATTAAACCGGCTGATCTTCCTATTTTGGGTCAGCCAGAGGTGTCTATCATCACCATGCCTAAAGGTATCCAAACCTGAAGAGTGCCACAAATGTACACCATCTACACATGTGTCTGAAATGGAATACACACTCTCTCCCTGGGGGGGGGGGGGACACCCTGCCTACCTGATTCTGGAGAGCATTAAGTGCAGGCTAGCAGCAGCCAAAGCTCAGGGAGGTGGCAACCCTACCTGGTGGATTAAGGCCTCGGCAGCCAAGATCGCGCGAGTATCTGATTCACATCCTCGTTTGTGCTGAGTTTGCCAAACTTTGCCCCCGGAAAGGGGTGGGGGCAGTTTTGGCAGTGTTTTTTTTCCTCCAAAATACATCTTAGTTTAGCGTTTTGAGGAAAGAGAAGCTGAAGCATTCTCTTTCTATTTGATCACCAAGCTGTAGGCATCACCTAGGTGGGTCAACCCTTCTCCACAACAAAACATATTCTCGCCATATATTAACCCTCATGGGTTTCATTAAGTGAAAGCAGATAAATTAACCAGACTGAAAAGCATTGGTTTGTGATGCATAAATCATAGAAAGTGAAACAGGAGCACGATGACAGATCTGTAGAGATACATCATTACAATAGGGATTGGAAGGCAGAGACCTGCTAGGCAAAGTCTGTTCGTCTGACTGAAATAAACGTGAGAATACCAAAAAACACTGGAGATATAACCAAGATCGTCCCAAAAATGCATGTACGGTAAAACATATGTGCGTACCGTGCACATTGGGACTCTTTTCAAAATCAGCAAGTGCATCTGATCAGGGTGTGCGCCGGCGCGCACATAGATGTGGTGCATACATAGGCGTTTCCTGACTGTTTCAAAGGGAGTGTCCCAAAAATCCGTGTGCACCACCTGCGTGTGGTGAAGAAATGTGCAGTAAGCAACGGAATGTTCTTTGTATTGGGAGAAAGGAAAAATGTTGTTGAAAGGATTTCTGTTGTATCAAATATAAAATTTATAAATAAATAAATAAATATTTTCAACAAAAAAAAGCCTGTTCGCCTTAAAGTACTGGTACCTTCAACAGTTCAGCACTAACCTTACTGCCAGGCATAATTAGCTGTACAAATTGCGTCCTCTTCAAACGCTCGTTTACAACACACCAGTGCTTTCTTGAGTGAGGGGAAGGTGCAACATTTTGCAAAAATATGAAACAGTTGAATACGTGTACGAACAATTTCTTCAGGAAAGACTGGTGGTTTGAAACAACAAGGGAGCAGATTTAATTTATAATCGAATATATGCAGGTAATTATCCTTTCAACGCAACAGTGGCTGGTAGAGAACGATGCGTTTGCCCTACAGACTCAGCACCTCCTGAAGGTGGGAGGGTACGTAAGGTGCAGGGAGTGGGAACTGGCTCCAAGGTGACACATTTGGCACCAGAATGTCAGAATCCAGAGTCACTCAGTCACCAGGTCCATCCTTTCGAAAATCACTCAATAGAATCAATGTGGACTCTTAATCCTTCCCGCTACTTAATAAATAAAACCTATCCTTTTGTGACTTGGAAGTTAAAACAAGGTGGCGAAATTATGTGTACGATGGGAAAAAATGTTTGCAAGGTTTTAAATCGTCATAGATATGAGAGAATGCAGCATCCCTCCCTGTGAAAAAATTACATGAATACAGCAAAATATAATCACGAGAGAAGCCCAGGCGAGCCAGGTAGTAATTGGATCTCAGGGTTTGCTCCTGCGGATTATGACACAACTGTATAACCCCTCAATTCAATTACTGAATTGGTCTCGCTGATAGTCATCTATTTTACTTGATGTAATCTTACGGGGAATTTTGGGTGATGCCATAAACCGTGAGATGAATCTTGAGCCAATTTAGAACCATTGCGCGAAAAATGAAATTAAGTCACAATCTTGAAATCACTGCTGTTGATATACCACTGCAATTTTACATGCAGCTGTATTCCTGTTTTGGCTGTTTCCTGGAATGAACAAGCTTCATGTCTCCCATGACAGTCACAGAGAAGATAAATGATAATGATACTGATGCAAATAGGACTTATTAAGCTACCCTGCTCGACAGCAGATACTCGGAAAAATGCAACTACTGTCCAGTAACAAGTTGGTCTATTGCATTAAAAATGTTTAATAATAATAATCCTTACATTTGATATATCCCCTTATAACGTCTTCAAGATGTCTCAAAGTGCTTCACAGAATATACTGTAACGTGAATTAACAGTACATTTGTGGGCAAAACAGAATATACTCTATGATATAGAAAATATAACAAACCGACATAATATTAACCGTTGCATTTGATATGACGTTCTATCATATCGTTAACTGAATCTCACAAAGCTGAATGCAGCTTGGGATGACATATAACTCAGCCACCATTCAGAACAAGGCTAACATAAACCATCCTGCGTCAAGCTCCTTCTGAATTGGTTTATCAGGTTAATTTCCCCTTTTCCATCTATCCCCTCCCTCCCACCCCAACCCCCACCCACCAATATATCCATTGCCCGCATGCCAAGGAAATTGAAGAAAGCAATTTTCAGCAGAGAGCAGATTTAACGTTGATGAAATTAACTCAGTTTGAAGTGAATCACATCAGGCCACTGACTAGTTTCACTCACAATGATCAGTCTTGCCAGCAGTTGAAGGGTTGGGAGCAATAAAGGTTAGGTGCCTCCCACCCCTCACCCCGAACTGCTAATACATAGGACGAAGAGCACTGTGACCACACGACCAGGCACTTCAGCATGGCTCCACTAACCAGTATTAGTTATTGAAGAAATTATCCCACAAGTGGCTCTTTAATAACATTACAATGTTACCTTGAAAGTCTTTGAGCCATCCTTACCATCAAATAAATTGTAAAGGACCGTTTTTGAGCACAGAATGAACCTTGGTAGAATACAATTTTTTTTCCTCATAAAACCAGCCTCTTGGCAGCTAGCATTTCATAGAATTATACAGCACAGAAGGAGGCCATTTGGCCCATTGTGTCTGAGTGGTTCTTTGAAAAGAGCTGTCCAAATCAATCCCACTGTTTCCCCATAGCTCTGCAGACCTGTAGTCCCCAAATACTTCTCTCTCAAAATCGGCTTCCAGTACCTTTTCAGGCAATGCATTCTAGATCTGAACAACTGGCTCCATGAAAAAATTTCTCCTCAACAATGCTTGAACAACGCTTTAAGATTGTACATCTCACACTTAATTCTAAGCGCTCTGAGACGCTGTCCGGTGTGGAGGGCGCTTGTAAATCGAAGTTGTTGTTGTTGTTAATTCATACTGTGTGTTTGGCATTCACATTCAATTAAGTTGATAAAGTGGGTAACTGCGTATTTCACCACACCCATTTAATTTATTAATAATAAGACATAGATAGATAAAACTTGTGTTTCATGCATTGAATGCTATAGAAACATCTGAAAGCACTTCACAAGAATTACTGGAAATTGTAGTCTCTGTGTACAGCAAACTCTGTAGTTAATTTATACACAGGAATTGCCTACAGCCAGCCTTGAAGCAAATATAATAATAATCCTTGCATTTGATATAGGGACGTCTTCAAAACGTCTCAAAGCACTTCACAGAAAATACTGCAAAGTGAATTGATTGTATATTTGTGGAAACGCAGCAGCCAGAGAGGAGAGATTCTTTTCCAGGGGCGGTAGGAGATGGTAGGTGAGTTGGATGGCGGTGGGGAGAGGGATTGAGGAGTTATGGGAGATGAACTTATGATCTTAGATGGTTTTATCAGTGATTGTGAGGTCCGAAACACTGAACACCTGGGTAATTACCAGGACGAGTGGATGAACATAAACGTAGGTAGCAGAGTGCTTGTGGAGGGAGAAGAAGAAGTTATGAGAGGAAAGGAGAGAGAATTCGGTGGAGAAAGAGCAAGAGGGAGTGCAGTGCAGGTTGAAGTCGCAAGAGATGAGGAGGCATTCAATACAGAGGCAGAGGGATGGTATTAGGGCGGAAATGTCAGAGATGAATTCACGATGAGGATATTGATGCTTGTTGATAAGGATATTGGACCAAATTCACTTTTCTTTATGAACAGCAACATGGAATCTTTAATATCCACCTGAACAGGTGTGGTTAACAAGCCATTTGTCCTCCATATTGGAGGACAGCTCCTCCAACAATGCAGCACACCTCCATTGCTGCACTGCAATGACTGTATGGACAATTTGTCTGGATGTGTAGGTAGGTACTGGAACTCCTCTCTGTACATCGTTCCAATATACGTTGTTTTGATTATATGTTGCTGATGAATTAATAGTTAGAAAAAATAATAAGAAAATGGGATTAATTGAAGGGATATTAGCTGATTATATTTTATATTAGGTGTTTAGTAGATACAGTATATAATTAAGATAATAAATACAATTAAGAGAACACTTATTGGAGATGGTTGATGTGGTTAGTGAGCGGGAGGGGGGCAGAGTCATTCAGGTGAAGGGGTGGGATTACCTGCATCTTGTATGGATCCCCAGAGGGGCCTGACCACATAAACTATTTAGAGTAAGTATTCTCTTAATTGTATTTTTATCTTATTTATATATTTATTAAACTTTTATTTTAATTTTCAATACATGTAGTGTTGTATTGGGTCTTATTTAATATTAGTGTAAGAACATTTAGACCAGAAATGTACTGAAGGAATGTAACCCCTATTGATAGCATTAGGGCCTATGGCAATTTAGGTTTTGCTATACGTCGTTTCACTTAAAATCGCACATTTTAAGAACACATTCCCAACGTTAATTGAGTCCCAGTATTCTGTAAGTAGTCTGTGGGAGAATACAACTGCTATTATCCTGTGCCATCATACCCTGAAAGAAGATAGAGATGGAAATTCCTCCTGGATTAGGTTTGCTCCATTAATGTTGCATTTCCACCCAAATAGAATTTGGAAAATTCTTAAATGTAGCCATTATTTTGAAGCCAGTTTTCTATAAGAAATACAGAAAACAAACTTAACAGCAAAAACAAAATTCAACTGTTTGCAAATTCTGGTGTGTTCTAACATAAAAATAGTAGTAATTACAATACTTGCATTTGACAAAACATCTTATAAACTCCAAGCTCAAATATACCAAAGCTTGCTTTTGGCCATGGTTCGACTCAATCAAAATTGTCATGCGCAACATCTGTAATTACTGAATATTATCGAATAAAACTGACAAAGACGCAAAGAATGGCAACACAAATGACTTAATTTGGTGGTTTTTAATTAAACTGATTAAAGTGTAATAATTAATTTTGCTAATTTTGCCCCCTTCAGCACTCGAAAAGTAACCACTGCTTTTTGTGCTACTCTTTTCCTTTTTGCAAACCAGTAAACTCCTGCACTCACTGTAGAACAAAACCAATCTGTGCAGTTCGCCATTTTATAAAGTAGCTTGAGGTGTTTCTAATTCTAAGACCAAGCCTGCAGCGATAATGACATTCTGGGATCTACATCCTACCATCTTTATTCATGACAATAAGTCATTATGCAGGAAAAAAACACATTTACATAAATATCTGGCTCTGAGGCTTTCTATTTCTATTTCAGAACAAGAATTCACAGTCACTAGCATTGCCCATTCCCCAAACACTGTTGTTCTCCTCCCAGAGCACAATTTCAGACTGGGATAGGAATCCAAGTCATGCAGGTCATCCCCTGAGGTTGCATGCTCCTTTCTCTCTTAACTCCTGCTTTAAGCAGGTCACACCCACCCACCAACCACCCCGCCTCAAAGTGCACTACATTTTCTGGGATGACACATATAAATCAGAGTTGTGGGCGAAATCTTAGTCAAGTCGACCTACACACACACACACACCCACCCTTAAATTCAGTTCAATTTGAAAATAAAACTGTCAATTTCTCTCAACAATCAGAAGCGGCTTGTGCCAAAGCACGAATAAATTAGTTTAAGGAATTGTAGTCTTGCAAATGCAAGGAAATAAAAGGTTATATTTGCAAGAATAGAACAAAAGCAACCTGAAGCCATTTTAACTGCAAACATTGCTGAATGCTTATTTGTTTATTCTAGCTACATGATCCATTACTTTTAGAATTAAAATAACAGCAATGGAGCTACAACAAAATATTCAAACACTTGGGAGTTTATTCTGTTCCAATCCATCAACGGAGAACAAAATTCTAGGAGTCCCGAATGCCAAAATGGTAACTTGTTCCTCGGTTGGGAGAGAGCTTCTTTTAACAGAAACAGATGCAGTGAGAAACATTGTAGTGGCTTTCTGCCTTTATCCCTCAGATATCCCAGCCTACCATCAGGTATTTCTTAAAGGAGTCCAGCATTATGGCCTTGTCCACCCATCAACAAGTGTAGATTTAGGCCCAGATAGTATTTCTCCCCACGTATTTCTTCACTTTCTCTCCATATCCTTAAATACCATTACTTCTGACATATCTACGTCAATAGGCACACAGAATGGAAATTGCCAGATGTGAAATGATTATAACAGTATTAGCATCAAAGGTTCGACACATTCACAACAGCAAAACTGAAGCAGATTTCCTTCTGTCAATCCTCTCATATCTGCATCAATGTAATGCGTTTACTTGCTCAATTATAAAACTGGAATTATATTCTCCAAATCAGATTCTTAAGTAAAACCTCATGTTGCTTGACCTCTGCGGCTGAAACAGACCAACTCCCATCAGGCAAGCGTAAGTGACTGACTCATCGCCTGCTGATGTCAGCCAGGAATCAAAGCTAAGTGTGTATGTCAGCAAGTAATTTAATACATCCCACCACACAAACCAATCCAGGCAACTCAGATTGCAAAACTTGGGAAGAATCCTTCAATTACATTCAGTTCAGATCAGGTTTTCCTGACCAGGACAGAATGCAATCTCTACAGGGGTTAAACAGAAACTGATTTCAGGAATGCAAGTCTTGCATTTTATCACCTTGTATGAAGGGTTATGTGTCCTCTACTAAGCCTCAAATTAACCAAACGTCCATCTAACAGTCTATGTTTTTGGAGACCTCTTTGACAGTATGGCCGATTTACATTCAACAACTTCCTCACAGTGGAATGAGATTACTTCTATGACTCTGTAGCATTTGTAAGTTAATTAGAAGAGAAATAGGCAACAAATGGTACTTTGCAACATCTTCACAAGCCTCAGTCCTTCCTGCAAGCTGTTCATTTACAGCACTTTAAAGAAAAACTAATACTTTCATGTTATATTAATATAATAGGACCAGAAACATGTACAGTATTCCCAAGCCAGGTGTATAATGATTAAACAGAGGGTTCATTCACATTGTTTACAAAACATTTCCATAGTACACGTTTCGAGGGAGAAGAAGGAGAAAACTTTCAACCTGGGTCTGGACTCATGAAGTAAAAAGCCAGACTGCAACCAACTGCACTGCCTCACTCATAGCCCACAATTCACCTTCAAATTCAACTTGGTCAAGTACACGTGTACAAATTATGTATCCTTCAATACATCTCATGAAGGAAGAAATCTTCCAGAACGGTTCATCATACCTTAATATCAATAAAGACATTATCTCTACACATATACAAAGTCAGGTGCTTCTCTTACAATTGCTGAATAGAAATGCGCACTTTAGTTAATGCAAGACCGTTTTTGATCATCCATTCTGAAATACAAGGGAATATTTGATTTCACAATAAATGATCAGAAAAATGTTTTTACAAGTCCTTTGTTAGGCCAGGATTGATTCACAAATTCAAAGAGCCTTAAGCAATTCATATCCACAGCATAATAACAGCATTATTCAATTTGTATCCAGGCTACTGCAGATGGATTTTCATCTTGGTTTTGTTTTTGTTTTTTTCCTAGCTTTGCCCCCCTCCGCCCCTCACACATACACACACTGCACATTTGAAAAATCAAACATATTATTTGTTTGAAAAGATACAAGTCAAAAATGCTCTGCACACAACTGACTTCTGGTGCTCCCTTGCCAACATTTCGACACAGCAGCTGGTGTGTTTCAAGGTCTGTAAACAGGCAACTAATGATGAGAGAGTTGAACAGTGTTATTGTGCATTCAGGGTTCTGAGTGCACAGTCGGAAACCTGAACGCAATTTCAAACCTGTAACTCGAATCTGGTTCTAAATAAAACATCTATTTGAAAGCCTTTTGGATTACTACTCAAAGAAATCTCAACGTCCAGGGTAAGAGTTTTCTTTGTGTTGCGGATTGCAGGAATAAGTAAAGTCTAAGTAACTTGTGAGCATCAAAGGCACACGAAAGTCGTGAAGATCTGAAAGGTAATTTGTGTTTCATATTTACTTACAGAAGAGCTCTTTGTGTGAGTAAAGATGATAATCGTTGTAATTAAATATAAACACATCAAAGCATTTCACACAAGTTTGTGTAAAGTGCAGTGGCTATTTGTAGGTAATCACAGGACCCACCAAACTTTTACTCAGTAATGTCCTACAAACAGCCATGAAGTGAATTATTACTTTTTTTATTTGTGGCATTGATGGCCAGGATTCCATTAAAAAAAACACTGTTCAATTTTTGGACAGTGCCACGGGATGTTTAAATCCATCCAAACAGGTAGGCAGGACCTCAGTTTAATGGCTCATTTGAAAGATGACACACCTCCAACAATGCAGCTCCAATGAGACCAAAAAAAGACTTTGAATGACATCATTATAATTGCCAATAATACTTTGCATTTTTCAGTAATATATATCCTAAACATACAATATCCGAAGGAGTTTTGAGAATACGAGGTCAGGCTTTCACAACGTGCATTGGGTCAGGAGCTGCTTTATACAGTAGAAACCCGTTTATCCGGCACCCTCGGGACCTTGCCAATGCCGGTTAAAGCGCCTGCCGGATATTCGGCCGAAAACCCAACACAAAAAAAATTATTTTAAAATGTTTTCATTCATTTTTTAAAAACATAGCATATTAATAATAAACGAAATAATCATTTATATGATAATATAATATATAAATAATAATAATCCTTTTACACACAGCGACCAGGCAATTCAGAGAGTTCTTTAAACTAATGCAAAAGTTACACGTCTGAATGGCACGTTCTCATTGGGGGCAGAAGACGGGAAAGCAAATGTATTATTGAGAAAGCAGCCGCCATTGTCACTATTCAGTTAACTTTCTTTTCAAAAAGCTTTGCGATGCCTGTGTGTATGTGTGTGTGCACTAACTTACACTCTGTGAAAAAAAAACAAATCGGGCTTTGCAGGTTTTTTTTAATTAAAATAAAAACTGTGATATGCATTGATCTCCAAGCTTTGCTCAGGGTGAGTTTGTGTTTTGCTGTTTTGTGGCTAAATTAAACCTAAATTAATCAATTCACCCTCTGCCGCTCTCAAAGAGTACACTCCGGAGAGTGTATTGCTGTACAGTACCGGCAGCATTCTGAGCTAGCGCCACCATCAGGCACCTAGTAGCAGCATTCCAAAATACTGACGCAACACAAAACACCAAAAAAAAATATTTTTCCAGATAAATTCCGGTTTATCGAATGCAGACCTTTTTTTTGCAGTGCCGGTTATACAGAAGTTACGATTGATTGGGTCACGGATAAACAGGCTTTTACTGTAATTGGATTATTTGGCAACGCACATCCTATAACAAGTTAATTACCAGGGTTTTCATTCCAGTTGATCATTAGACATTAAAAATAATTGCACAATTATCCACTGAGCTGACGAGAGACAGAAAAGCAAAAACAGAAAACGAAATCACATTTGTGTAGAATTCGAGATAATTATTGTGGGTGATGAAATGAAAATATATCCAAGTGGTTGAAAAAAATTAAACTGGGGAGAAATTCCTGGAATGAGGTGGAATTATGTAGCATTTTAGAGCATATAGTTTGTGGCAAATTGTTGTCGTTCTTAAAATATCTCAAAAGAAAAAACATGCTAAAAAATGAAGGCTGTGTAGAAGAACTTACCAAATTCTGGAGTTCTAAAATCTATATAAATAGAATAAATCCATGCCCCTGGTGAATATCCAAAGTTAAGAATTATTGATATTATTAGTGGCATCTGACCTACACTCCTTAGGGGCAAACGGTAACGCAGAATATAATTTGTCCCACCCATAATGGACACATAGCAAAAGCTGCTAATGCCTGTCTTTAAGTTCTCATAGAGATAGTCGATTATGTAAACTTTTACCGCTTTGCAAATAAGGCAGGCACACTTTTCACAGAGAAAAAGGAGAATTGTGCTCAGCGATTTCGCTGCCCATAGTTTTAATGCATTGCGATTCTCACTCTGCCCACTGTCTTCCTGTTCCAAATCATAGAATCATAGAATTATATACAGCACAGAAAATGCCCATTTAACCCACGTGTCTATGCCGGGTCTTTGAAAAGAGCTGTCCAAATTAATCCTAAATTAATCCCATTTAGCCCTGCAAATTTGTCCTCGCAAAGAATGATAAACTTTTCTCTTAAAAGTTGCTGTTATGTCAGCTTCCACCACCCTTTCAGACATTGCATTTCAGATCTGAACTACCCGCTGTGAAAAACATTCTCCTCACCTCCCTTCTGCTTCTTTGAACAACTATTTTAAATCGGTGTCCTCAGATTATCGACCTACCCACCAGTGGAAATAGTTTCACCTTGTTCAACAACAACAACTTTGATTTACATAGCGCCCTCCACGCCGGACGGCGTTTCAGAGTGCTTCAGAGTAACGGATCCAGGGACCGAGCCAGGGGCAGGGGTAGAAAGTGACCAAAGGCGCGGTCGAAGAGAAAGGTCTTTAGCTGTGATCTGAAACTGGGAAGAGAGGGGGCGAGGCGAAGGGAGTAAGGAAGGGAGTTCCAGAGCCTTGGGGCGTAGTGACTGAAGGCACGGCCGCCGAGGGTGCAGCGGAGAATTCGGGTGCTGGTTTTGGGAGAGAGATCAGAGAGATAGGGGGATGCAGAGGAGTGGAGGGATTTGAAAACAAGGGTGAGGATTTTGAAGTCGATCCTCTCAGGGACAGGGAGCCAGTGAAGTCTGACAAGGACTAGGGTAATGGGACCGAAGTTTGGTGCGGTGAGAATGCGGGCAGCAAAATTTTGAATCAGCTGGATATTGTGGTGGAGGGGAGACCAACGAGGAGGGCGTTGTTCACCTTATCAAATCTCTCAAATTTTTAAAACTTCTATGAAGTCTCTTCTTAACCTTCTCTACTCCAAGGAGAGTAACTCTGGCTTCTCCAGCCTCTCCTGATAACTGAAGTCCCTCATTCCTGGTTCCATCCTAATAAATATCACCCTCTCCAATTTCTTGATATCCTACCTAAAGTTTGGTGCACAGAACTGAACACTCTTAGGTTTTATAAAGATTCATCCTAACTTCCTGACTTATGTACTCTATGCTACTACTTATAAAGCCTAGTATCCTGTATACTTTTTTTTAAAAAAAACAGCCTTATCTACCTTGTCCTGTCACCTTCATGATTAACTTATATGAACCCCCAGGTATCTCTGCTTCTTCACCCCCTTTAAGATTCTACTATCTATTTTACATTGCCTCTCCTCATTCTTCCTCCCAAAATGTATCACTTTGCATTTCTCCACATTAAACTTCATCCGTTGTGTGTCTCCCTATTTTACCTGTCTATGTCATCTTGTAGTCTCAAAGCGCTTCAAAAATTATATTGTCAAGTGAATTGACTGTATATTTTGTGGGCAAAACGTGGCATCCAATTGAGCACAGCCGTGTCCCACAAACAGTCATACATGCATTAAGTGACCAAATTATTATTGTTTCTATTTTCATGAGAGATTATTATCAGGCGTGTAGAGTAAGGGAACTTGCCCAAGGTTTCTCCCTGCCAGGAATTGAACCGCGAGCATGAAACCACTGAGCTGCAGGACTTCTACACTTGGAAATTGTACTCCCCATACCCAGGTCCAGGTCATTTATATGGATCAAAAAGAGCAGTGATCCCAATACCAACCCCTAAGACACCACTGCAAACTTCCCTCCAGTCAGAAAAACAACCAAGAATTTCACTTGAGTAAAAAAACAATAGCATATTTCTGTTAAGGTCTGACATTTCTGACTTGGCAGCCAAGCACATCTTGAATTAAAATTTTGTCAAAATATACATTGCTCCTCTTGAGAAGGAAATTGTTCCAACAAACTGATACAACCCTCCGCCCCGTCTCTCTCCAACCAAACAAATACAGCCCCACACACTCCCCAGTATTTCAAATCCCTGTTCCACTGACAAATTTCTTTCTGAAAACAACTTGCTTTTGATCAAAATTACAGACAACGCGAGGTGGAGTGGAATGGCGTAAAAATGAGAGGGGCAAAACATTGACATGCAACTGATTAAGGGTGTTCAATTGGAAGCAGCATACATCAGTGAAAGACTTCAGAATTAACTGCACAGATTCACTGCACAATGTGTTTTCAACCTCAGGGAGGAGAATGTATGGTGAGGTGGGGTCGGCTGAGAGAAAAACAAAGGGAGGCTTGACCTCTCTCATCCATCTCTAAAGCCGAGATGCTGATTACAGTATCTGGGAGGAGATCACTGCCCATCTACATCTGTACTAGAGTAGAGCATGCATTCAAAGTCTGGAATGGAAATTTAAATGGGTGAATAAACACTGTAAACACCTTTCTGAAATTTGGTGGCTTAATTGAGAGAACAAAATTAACAAATTCAATGACTTGTCAACACACATAAATATTCTAGAACATGGCCAATTCATACATTTAGCATAAATTTGAAAGGATGATGAATTAGATTCATTTACCATAACATAAAAAGTATTGGTGTAGCACAGGGTTGCCATGGAACATTTTATCCCAGAAAATCCTTGATATGTTGCTGTGATATTTCTCACAAGGCAAGAACTCTCTCTATTTCAAAGAGGTTTTTTTGGGGGGGTGGTGGGGGGTTGGAAAGATGGTGTCAAACATCTTAGAACTGTCTCTGTTCCTGAACCCGTTTATAGTTCACCTTTTATATATCCTTTGAAATATAAAATGTTATATAAAAAAAGACCAAAGATATCCTTCTTTAACTCCTGAAAGACCTTACGAGGCAGACAGAGAAAATAATCCATCAGATGAGATGACAGTGCATTAAAAAAACATTATACATGGCGATGAAAGTTAATCGCTGAAATGATAGACATGCTTTTGGAAAATGAAATGCACAAAGTTTTTTTTCAAACGGATTGGTTTTCCTTTCTCCTGAACAGGTCATTTGACTTTCTTTCTTCCTCGCTGTGGTCACAAAATTCATGTTGGGGTTTAAATTGCCTGGGAGGGAGAGTGGGGGAGGCGAGAAAGAGGGAGTCCTAAAAGAGGTTTGTAATTAACAGATCTCGGAGTCCAGGTGGCTGATCATATGGGAAGGTGCTTACTCAGATGCCAAGCTCGTGGAATTCAGATGGGCACCCAAGCAGAATTCCACTTTGTGATAAGAATGCTACCCACCCAATCATCATGTAATAGGAAATCAAGCGTTGATCCCGAGTGCTGCTATTTTCATCAACTGATCTTCCCCCACACTGTGTTATATGGGATCGCTACACTTTACAGTATATTCTGTGAGGTGCTTTGACATGCCTCGAAGATGTGGTGAGGTGCTATATCAAATGCAAATACATGCTACAACAATTGAAAACACATCCTTATTGCTTTGACTGGGGATTGCAGCATGCAAATCTCAAATGAAGTAGAAGTAGCAAGGTTACAAACACAAACTGAAGCAGCTGCTCGCACACAACCAGGTCAGACTACTGACATGGAAGGCTGGGTAGGGGCTTTGCATGTGAGGCATAAACCTCTTCCATTGAATGAGCAAAATGGAAGCTACAGAAGATCATCAAAAAATCTGTTGTTCATTCAACCTTTCCTATGCTGCAGAAACAGAAAGTGAGATGTTCTACTTGCTTAGGTCAGCTTGAAGCACTTCAGTTGTCAAGTGCTATTTGAACAATTTTCTCTACGGATAAATGTATAGTATCAAATAAATCATAGAATCATAGAATCATAGAATCATAGAATTTTACGGCACAAAAGGAGGCCATTCGGCCCATCTAGTCTGTGCCGGCTCTTTGAAAAGAGCGATTCAATCCCACTGCCCTGCCCGCTCCCCATAGCCTAATAGACCCGTTCTCCCTAAATAAAGATCTAATTCCCTTTTAAAAGTTGTTATCGAATCAGCCTCCACCACCTTTTCAGGCAATGCATTCCAGATTCGAACAACTCGCTGAGTGAAAAAATTTCTCCTCAGCTCCCCTCTACTGCGCCTTGAAACTATTTTAAATCTGTGACCACGAGTCACAGATTCACCCACGAGTGGAAATAGTTTTTCTCTATTTGCCCTGTCGAAACCCCTCATGATCTTATAAACCTCTATTAGGTCTCCCCTCAATCTTCTCTGCTCCAGAGAGAATAACCCTAGCCTATCTAGCCTCTCCTCATAGCTGAAGTCCCTCAATCCTGGCACCATCCTAGTAAATCTTCGTTGTACCCTTTCCAATGCCTTCACATCCTTTCTGTAGTGTGGTGACCAGAATTGAACACAGTATTCCAGCTGAGGCCTCACCAAAGTCCTATAGAGGTTAGTCAGCACTTCCTGACTTTTGTACTCTATACCCCTATTTATAAAGCCTAGTATCCCATATGCCTTCTTAACAGCCTTGTCTACCTGTCCTGCCACCTTCAACGAGTCACTAACACAAATCCCCAGGTCTCTCTGTTCCTTTACACCATTTAAAATTGTACTATCTAGCCTATATTGCCTCCCTTCATTTCTTCTCCCAAAATGCATCACCACACTTCTCTGCATTAAACGTCATCTGCCATGTGTCTGCCCACTTTACCAATTTGTCTATATCCTCTTGCAGATGGCTACTATCCTCCTCACTGTTTACTATTCTCCCTAACTTAGTGTCATCTGCAAACTTGGAAACTGTACTCCGTACACCCAAGTCCAGATCATTGATGTAGATTACAAACAGCAATGGTCCCAAAACCGATCCCTGTGGCACACCACTGCTCACTTCCCTCCAATCTGAAAAACAGCCGCTCACTACAACTCTCTGCTTTCTGTCTCGCAGCCAGTTGTGGATCCACGCTGCCACTGTCCCTTTTACGCCATGGGCCTTTAATTTCATAATAAGTCTCTCATGTGGCACTTTGTCAAATGCCTTTTGAAAGTCCATGTAAACTACATCAACTGCGCTACCATTATCCACCCATTCCGTTACCTCATCAAAAAATTCTATCAGATTTGTAAGGCAAGATTTGCCTTTAACAAATCCATGTTGACTGTCCTTTATTAGCCTATATCTTTCTAAGTGAAGATCTACCTTGTCCCTGATTATGGACTCTAGAAGTTTGCCCACTACCGACGTTAGACTGACTGGTCTGTAGTTACCAGGCTTGTCCTTCTGCCCCTTTTTATACAAGGGAGTAACATTAGCTATCCTCCAGTCCTCTGGCACGACCCCTGTGTCCAAGGAAGATTGAAAGATCGTGGCCAGAGTCCCTGCTATTTGCTCCCGTGCCTCACTTAGTAACCTAGGGTGCATCCCATCCGGACCAGGTGACTTATCCACCTTGAGCGACGTCAACCTTTTTAGCACTTCCTCTCTGGTTATAATTATTCTATCCATTTCTCCTACCCTCTCCTCTAATACCATGGCATTGGCTGTATCATTTTCTTTTGTGAAGACAGAGGCGAAGTACTCATTCAGTACATCAGCCATGCCCTCTGCCTCCACAATGAGATTTCCTCCTAGGTCCCTAATTGGCCCCACCCTCTCCTTGACCAACCTTTTACTCTTAATATGTTGGTAAAAAACCTTAGGCTTCCCCTTAATCTTACTCGCTAATTGTTTTTCATGCAGTCTCTTTGCCCCTCTAACTTCCTTTTTTAGTTCTATCCTACACTTCCTATATTCTGCTTTGTTCCCTTCTGAATTTTGAGCCTGACACTTATCATAAGACTCTTTTTTATGTTTTATTTTGGCCCCGATTTCCTTAGTCAAGTAATGTTGGTGGTTATGAGGAAGAATTCTTAGGTCAACGCTTTACTTTTCTGCAATGGGGATAGGAGGGTTCAGTGGACTCGGTTCCATTTTATCCTCTTGTGCCTCATGACTTCAGTTAATAATAATACTGTAAACCTTGCACTTTGTAAAGTGATGTTTATGTAGTGAACATGTCCCAAAGCGCTTCACAGTATTTACTATGAAGCGCAGTGACTATGTATTAATGGGCAAATGCAGCAGCCCATTTCCACACAAGAATGCCCCAACAATAGCCATGACATGAATACCCAAGTTTATTTGGAGAATTGTTGGCTAGGACACCGGAGGGAAACTCCTTTCTTTTCTTGAATAGTGCCATGGGATCTTCAACGTCCACCTGAACAGGCAGATGGGACCTTGGTTTCACGTAATAACAGAAAAACGGCACCTTAAACAATGCAACACCCGACACAACATTGTCAACTTAACACTACGTGAGCTCATATCTTGACTTAGTTATATCGCCCACATACATAGCCAATTCCCTTTACAGTATATTCTGTGAAGTGCTTTGAGATGTCTGGAAGACATGAACAGCGCTATATCAAATGCAAGGATTATTATCATTATCATTGTTATTATATTATTATTACCGACCTTGAACCCACAACTTTCTGACTCAAGTGAGCTACCACTGAGCCAGGCTAAACATTCAACAATTAACTGACTTGTGTCAAATGCTTAGCAATCGTCTTGAAAAAAGAGCTAAAGGTTTTGCTGAGGATGGTGACAGGACTGTTTGTACTGAAGACTTCAATGCTTTGTCTATTCATTAGGAATTTAGTCAGGATGGCAAAAGTTAAGCAAACAGGCAATTAGTACAAGAGAAGCTTGTATGAGACCCAGAAGACCCAGCACTTTCATCTCAGCTGTACAAATGATCTTTAAATTATATGCACTATGGATCTTTCTCAATTGCTTCTGCTAACTCTACATTTCCACTTTAAACCTGGAGATTAAATTCTTCAAAGAATTGCATGTGGCCAACATTGCCTGCAACATAACTTTCCAGGAAACAAATTCACATTAAGTCTGTCACACTTACAAAATTCAAAGAAAAAAAAAAGCAGCATGTGAAGATGTCTTGGGTGTTGATCAGTGGGAAACCTCCACAAAATTCAGATTTAAAAACAAAACAATGCTTTTCAAGTTACAAAGACATGTCAATACACTCTACAGTTCACTTTGCATTACTGCACAGGGGAATGACTGCATTTGACGAGAATATAATAGCATTGATGACCAAGCAATTTTGCTTATAGTACAGGTCAATCTTAAACACAACGCATTGGGTAAGATCATCCAACCAAAGTAGCATTGCAACGTCTACTTCTTAAAGCAATGATATGCTCCCATGTTTATCCTCCCTCCATCTCTCCTCCTCCAAACAGGATTAAGGGTATTATTGTTTTAATGTGGAGATTTTAAAACAAAGACAAATTATAGTCATTATCTCTAGAAATTGTAAATCCAGTGTACACTCATAGCTCCTTTGGCTATAATTTCAATGTCAGTTTGTATTACTCAAATGTTTATTGTACATATGCGTATTTTATTTTTGGAGCATAGGAAATAAGGAATAAGAGAAGACCATTCAACAAATGGGACTACTCTACCAGTGGATTAGATTTCATCAGATCTTTTAATCCCAATGGCCTACTGTTATAATCTACACCTTAATACCTTTACTACCTGGTTAGTATTTAGCCTCAAAGTGCCCAGAGAAAGGCAAGTGCACCAGCCTAGCTCAGTGGTTGCACACTGCCTTTTAAATCAGAATGTTGTGGGTTTAAGCTCCACTTCAACATTCAAACTCAGATAAATAAAAACGCAAAATACTGCAAATGCTGGAAATCTGAAACAAAACAGAAATTTCTGGGAAATCTCAGCAGGTCAGGCAGCATCTATGGAGAGAGGAAAGTGAGGCAACGTCTTGGGTGAACGATCCTTCAGATAGTCTAAATTGACACTCTACTGTAGTGCTGGAGGAGAGTTGCATCGTTGGAGGTGCCGTCCTTCATAAAAGACATTAAACCAAGTCTGCCTGTTCAGTGGGCGTTAAAGATTTCATGGCACTATTCGAAAAGAGAAGGGAGTTTCTCATGATTGTTCCATTTCCCTCCGGTGCCCTGGCCAACAATTCTCCAAATAAAACTGGGCATTCATTTCATAGCTGTTCATGGGACAATGTTGCGTGCAAACTGGCTGCCACATTCACAAGATACACAATAACAGCACAACATCCTGTGAAACACTTTGAAACATCCACCTGATATGAAAGGCACTGTACAAAATGTAAGCATTATTACTATTTAACTGGAAGGTTGAAAGTTTAACTTCTAAAGATGCCCATGTAACACTGTGGTGTATAACAGACCTGATGAACAAATAATGTATTGGCTCAAAACTCAACTTAAATGTAGTAGTCCATTCAATATATTTCAAATAGAATCTAACGTTAGCAGATTCTCTGCCTCAGATTCTCTGAAATATTCAGATCGAAAAGTTCTGCTTTTAAAGCAAATTCTCACTTTCTACTGTTTTAGTTGTCCAGCAATTGCAAATGTTTACTTTAAGCTATAAAATGCTTAATGCTCCAATTCAATGCTGGGTGTTGTTGCATTATTGGAAGTGCTGTCCAAGGTCCTGTCTGCAAATTCAGGTGAACATTACAGATCCAATGGCACTGTCTGAAAAAAGGTAAAATGGATCATTCTTTTCATGACTGTGGGACCTTGATGTGTGCACAGATGGGTTCTCATGTTTGCTTACAAAATACAGTTACTCCACTTTACACGGAAACACGTTGAGATGTCATGCTGATTATATAAAAATGTTACGAATATTTATTTTTTAAAAAATATTTTAAGTTTTTCAACACTAAAATCAAGTTGATTGTAAACATAAAGAAAATGGAAGCAGGGGAAGACAATAAATAACTGGTAAACATTGGTGTAAGTCATTTTATATAATGAGTGTTAAGTGCAACATAATTACAACTGACATTTTCATTTTTATTGTTATTCAAGGAGGGAGCATATATCTCAGACTGATCCAAGTGTGAAAATATTTTCCCGCTGTTATTTATGGAGGAAGCAATGTTCTTCTCATTTCATCAGTTAACAAGTAAAGCGTACTATGGCTTTTAAAGAGAATTGATGAATAATTCAGCAGAGATGAGGCTGAAGCCAGCACCATCTCTAAGCCCATGGGATGTCACTTCAGTGATTCAGTGTCAGTGCTAATTCAGCTCATGTCAGACACACGACATGCAGATTCTATTTAGTCTCATCTTCTGAGCCCCGATTTAGCTTTGATAACCCCCACCCCACACCCTTTCAAAACGCAATTAGCATTTAGTTAGGTGAACGAGTTATATTTATGCAGAACATTCTCGATTTCTTAACTGTGCCATTTTAACCACAATTAGCTTCTATGCCTTTCATGTGGAGGTCAAAAAACAAAACCTGATACTGCATCCAACAAATCGTTCAGGTTTAAGATTTTAAACGTCTCAAGCTTGTGGCAGCTTCCATAATGCCTGAAGGATTCTTTTATCTAAAAAAAATTGAAAAGTTCACAGATGACATTCTAAATGTTCTTGCCCACAGATCTCCTCAAGACTGACCATTTCCTACCATGGAGCTAAACTTCTGTTGTACTCAGTTGCAAATTCCAGAAGAGCCCAGGTCAGTTATGCAGCAGTCGGGTTAACAACTGTAGGGACAGAAACAGAAAAGCCAGGAACAGAAAATCTTTTGTTTTTAACCCAAATCAAACAGCATTTGAAATCAATGTCTCTCTTATCGTGCCCTGAGACTCTTTGGATGGGAGTGCACTCCACACAAAACTAACATATGAACTTGAGATGAGAAGTCCAAGGCGTATAGTCAATTCACTATAATATATTCTGTGAAGCACCTCAACGACGTGATAAAGTTGCAAATGAGTGGTTCATTCTTCCCTCACGAGTTTTCCCTCCACGGTGCTAGTAGTGGTATTTGTTGTATAAAGCCAGTGAATGTTCTTGACATGCGAAGAATAAAGAGAGCAGGAAAATTTGGCCCATGAACTTGTTTCTGGTCACTATGGATGTTGATGTGGATTTGCCTATTAAAGGAGACCATTTAAAGAAAGTTATTTAATCCCTCTCCATATGGGTTCTGATACTCCCTCATCTACCATATCCAGCAAGCCCACTAAAAACCATGAAAATTCACCTGTCCATAAAAAGAACAGACAACCTTACACTCAACGATAAAACCATCATCTGCAGATAGCTAAGAAGTAACCAAGAAAACACACAGTGAAATTATTTGTAAAAGGCATCAACTAACAAAAGAACATGAAATAGTTTATTCTAAGAATGTATGCTGCAAAATTACAACAACAACAAATTGTATTTATATAGCGCTTTTCATGTCAAGAGGATATTCATTTATCCCATTTCCATACTTTTGAAAGATTTGATTCTAATAGAGTCCTTGCATTGGATATTGTACCTTTTCACGTAATCAAGACGTCTCAAAGTGCTCACAGGATATACCCTAAAATAGTCTGATAGGTGCATTGTGTGGGTTAATGCTGCGGCCAATTTGTGTACAGCAATGTCCCACAAACAATCTACAGTACATGGATAAGTTCAGAAGCACAAAAGCAAATTCCTACAGTGGCTAGTGTACCAAATATACTTCAAATCAAAGCTTTTTAAAAAAAAATAATTGGTTGATGCACTACAGGTGGTGTAAAAGATAGTAAAATATCTAATGCATTTTAAATGAGTACTGGAAGTATATTAACATATTATAACAGATTTTAAGAACATTAAGATAATGTATTCATTAATATACATCAAGTAGTTAAAATGCACAATTGCATTCAAAATGACTTTCTCTTCATGTTGGTGGATTTCAGCTTCTGAAGTTCACAAACCCACCTCCCAAATACCACCATCTCCCTCAACCAGAAGGCAAGGCTGTCCAGCCTGCAGCCAAAGCGGATAGTACTGGCAAAGTCAACCAAAAAGTATGTACTGGAGTGGAAAGAAATGAGATATAGTACATCCCTGCCACCCCCTGAGCAGACATCAGCCTCACAGATAAACAATCGCCCGCTATAGGGGAAGTCCAAAGGTATACAATAGAATTAGATCAACACAAGCTGAGGCAGTAAATCACACAAAAATAACACTGGGATGAGGATGGCAAGTAGAGTATTGCATATGTGCCTAAATGTATTTACTTATGCCTATCAATGGCATTGATACCAAACAAAACATTATACATATCAAAACAGGTGCTCGTGGTGCTGAGCCTCAGAGGAATGATTTGCTTCTTCAATGTGGTGACCAATGCCAGGTCCAGCACTAGCCAGACTTTAGATGAAACTCCATCTGCTCTGTTGCAATGTGCCTTAATCCAAATCACAGAAGTACAACCTCCTGCTGAAACAGTCTGGCTTGATACATTTCCTAGACTATCCTTGTGACCCCATTGAGATGAGAAATTCTGTGAACTGGGCAGATTTGGAGCCCTGCCCAAAGCGAGCTTATTTGGGAGTGCCCAAACACACCTCATAGGGCTCTTAGAAACATTACTTGGGCTCTATCCAACCAATGTCCCTCAGTTGCAAAGACAGTTGGTGATTCATTAAAAATGATAGAGCAAAGTGGTCCAGCTTGAAGGGGGAAGACACATATTATGCAGGAAATGTACGACTGCAGCAAGCCCATATTTCATATCAGTGCCTGCTCCTCCAAGAAGCCATCCATCCTAATCCCACTTCCCTGCTCTTTCTTCTAACACCCTTACTCTATCCTTGTATACAAGTTTGCATTTTCACATCTCGCCTTGTCTCTCCTGAAATACAAACTTGTACTGCTCTTACCACTCTCTGGGTATACTCGCACTGCTCAATTGGAAAAATGGGGTCATCCAAGACCTCAATTAACACCTCATTCAACCACCTGAAAAGCCCTGACCTCCACAATCTCCAAGTTACAACAATTTACACTTACATCGCACCTTTCATGGTGGGAGAGTGTCTCAACATGCTTTAGCGGAACGTGCTGAGTGGAAACCCAGCTGGGAAGAAATTGGGGGTAGAAAGAGAGGAAAGTCAAAGACAAGACAATCTAAATACCATTTTAGTTTCAATCTCTCTCTCTTTCTGCCAATTTAACTTTTAAATTTAAATGTTAAGCAGCCTTTCTGAGTTCTCAGTGGACCAAACTCTCACCACTCTTTGGTAAACCCACATTGATGATGCACATTGTGTTGGGATTAAAACAAATGGCATTTACTCAGCCAACTGTGCAGACACTGGAAGGCCGACTGTCAGCATAAATATCCATATATTAGCACACAAGTTATGTATTAATCACTCCAATGGTTAGACTTACTCTAGACAATGCCAGCAGTTGTATTGTACAACAAATGCACAGGAAAGCTTCCAAATGCATTTGCTAGCATAGTCATTCAATGTGCCATGATAAAATATGTACCAGTCACCCTGTACCACACGATAACAATTTACTGTCAGTAAATAAAAAACATCAAACAAGCAGTACCAATGCAGGGACAAAAATAGATCTACTGCAGCACACAATACAACAGTGATTGCAGACCTGGCTTTTGTTTTTGAATTTGCAAGTTTTGGGAATCTCAATTATCTTTTTGGCAAATTTTAAAATTAAATGTCAGCTCATGGTCGCAAATCTCATTTGCAAATCCCGTAACCTTTGCTCCCTCCCACCCCGTATATTAAATTATAGATCCAGTGGGTGTATGACCGATAGGTCTTTTAAAGGGATACCTTTGAGTTTGAGTCTAACATTGGGCAACAACCTATTTTCACCATGTTGCATTTGCAGAATGCCGGTCAGATTGCAGAGGTGTTGCATCCAATAACATGATGTGTCATGGATACAAATCAATTAGGTATTGACACAAGCAAATTTAGAGGATAGGGATTTCGCCAGCTTGGTAGTGGATTGTATCTAATGTTCCAAAGGTTCGTAATACACATCAAGAGATAGAGGAAACAAATGTTCTATTACTATTCCAAAGAGCCTAAAAAAACTTGCTTAAACATGTACGCAAATTGACTGTCATGTTCTTCCACAAAATACATTTTGTCACAGCACTTCGCAGGATATTTAGTGAAGTGCTTGGAGATGTCTCGAAGATGTGATAAGGTGCTATATCAATTGCAATTATTATAATGATAATTATAATAAATGATTTAGACAGTTTGTCTCATCATAGTTTGTGAAATTCTACAGTAGATTCAAAGGAGAGTAGAGAATGTTTTGGACAGATATTTAGCTAATGAAGAGAAGAAATGGAAAACCCAATATTACTTTGTATAAATACCCCCCACAGTCATTTCTGACGATGTGCTTATATGTGTGTCCACTCCCGATGACAACTGCACACTGTGCCCGGAATTACACGGGTGGATAATTAGAATGAATATCATTAGGAAGCAGCAGTGCATCAAAGAGTTAATTAACAAACCACAGAGAGAATTCAAAGCTAATAATTACTGTGAAACAGGCATTCATTGCCCACATGGGCGAGCAGGATTTGTGACCAGCAGCCACCTTCTGGTGTTAATAATTCACCCATTGACGTTGGCGTTTTGGTACTGAAATAATATTCTGCTCAGCACCCAAAACACAAGCAATTTTTGGCTACAACAGGCATAAACTTCATGATCTTTCAAAGCCGACACAACTAGGGGAGGTGGGGGGATACGTTCTGGTTTTATGGGCACTATAATATGGCCACTTCCCTCCCTGCACCCACTCAACTTCAGTAAACTGGCATCTACACATGCTCACTTTTAAGGGGCTGTGAGAAGCACAACAGAGGAGAGCGACAAGGATGTCTGCCAGTGTTAGAGCAAGGAGCGACCAACAAAGATTGGATAAGTTGGAGCTCTTCAATTTTCAGAGATGTTCCAAAGAGGATCTTATAACAACAACAACAACTTAAACTTATAAAGCGCCTTTCACGTCAGGAGGACGTCCCAAGGCGCTGCACAGGAGGCGTGTGACCCGAGCTGGGAGGGGAGTGTTCGGGAAGGGGTGAAACACGTAGGGGAGGTCGAAAAGTTCGGGGTGGAACAAAAGGCACGGTTGAAGAGGAAAGTCTTCAAACCGGCCTTGAAAGAGGAAAGGGAAGAAACAAGGCGGAGGGATTGGGGGATGGAATTCCACAGGGTGGGAGCAGAGAAGCTGAAAGCCCGGCCTCCGATGCTGGGGCGGTTCGGGTGGGGGTGCAGAACACGTTTTGATTGGGATTGACAAAGTAAACCTCAACCATTAGTTTAGGGTAATAGAACCAGAGGACATGGCTAAGGTTACAAAGGGAAATTTCATGACAAACATCAAGCAGGTTTTCTTTAACCAGACATTAATTCATGACTTAAACAGGTTGCCTGGAAGGGTGATTGAGATGAGAATACTGGGTTTATTTAAAAAACAGCTTGATGCTGTGATGGGATGATGGCTGAATAGGAATTCTAGAAGAATGAGTTTGAATTAGCTAAAATGTTTTTTTTCATCTAAAACATTCTTGAGGTGATTTGCAGTAAATGCTGCACTGGTTCAGATCAGCTAACTGAGCACAGAACAAAGATTTCTACAGTTTCATTTTTTAAAATTGTAGGCAGCAACTTTACATTAGAAATTCTCATCTGTAAAGCTACACCATGATATTTTTCTTATCCCGCTTTCCCTCCAAAGTCTCTTCTAAATGATCTTCCTGCCTTTGAGGTGCTCTTTCCACAGCACTTTAGACTATCGCTTGACCAGGCTATCAGAAGCAATGTATGCAGCACATTGTTAAACTCACAATTAAAATTCAAATGAAACTTTATCAAGTACAGTACTGTATAAGAAACCTGTTTAAGCTCCACTGCATCTCTTTCAGATACACTCAGACCTACACTTTCGCCCATAAAATATATAGTCAATTCACTTAAGCGTTTTGAGATGTCTCACAGATGTGATAAGGTGCTTTTATCAAATGAAAGGATTATTATTATTATCATCAATTGACAAATATTAATGGTGCAGAACACTGTTGAAGGAAACATTGCACTAAAGTTTGCCTGTTTTCAAAAGAAGTCAGTGCATGAAAGCAAATGTCAAATAGAGACAATATATTCCAAGCACTAGAAAAATAGACAACCAATAACTCTTATTTCATGCTCTGCCCTTTGCATTTGATTACAAAGGAATTGTGAAGCACACTTCCCAATACAGTAGTAGATGGGATAACATAATGAATAAAGACACACCACGTTTTGCGGGAAATGCAATACCTTTGCATCTAGTGAAATGTTTAGGTTGGTTACGCCCTGTATCCTTACAGAAGAGCGGTATATTACCAACGCACCCCACGCCAATAGCAACAGCCTAAAATATCACCAGCCAAGAAATCATTTTACTGCAATATCAGAGATCAATGGTCCGCTGAATGCAACATGCCTGCTGCAAGTCTGACAAAGCACGAGACTAACCCAAATGTCTGGGGAATTATTATCATTATCATACACTGCTTATTCCTCAACAGATTATTGCAGAGGCAGCGTGATCATGAATTTTTGGCTTGCGAACCAAAAATTCCAGATTGCAAATAAATGTTGGACTTTGCATATTTAACACATTTTCAATCCATTATCACATCGCTGAGCAATTTTGAAACCCAAAGGAATCTTCTCTCTTTAAAGAACGATTCAACATGAAACAAATGGGCCAAAAGGCCTCCTGTGGTGTCTCACATATCTAGGGTTCAAATGGGTTCTTGCCTCGCTGGATTCTCATCTCCCTGGAACAATGTGTTTAAAATTACAAAACCTTTGTGTTAAAAACAGTCTCTTCGGAAGCTAGTTCTGAAATAATCCCAGCCGATTCGCAGAGCGGCTTTGTGCCACAGTATTCTTACAACTAATTAAAACATTACAGTTATCACAATATCTCGCTCACAGTGAAATAAAGTTATTTTTAAAAGTGCATTTTTCTTCAGTGTATTTGCCAAAGTAATAATTTTTTCCCCCCAATGTGATCTAAATCTAAGTCATTTTATACATACCAATATGGACAATCTCTTCAGTATCGTGATCTGCATGAATTACATATTCCCCCCAAATTGGCTGCTGCGTTTGCCCACACATAACACACAGTCACCACAGTTTATAGAATATCTTGTGAATCGCTTTTGGGTTCCCTGATGCAAATGGTGTCATATCAAATGTAAAATCTAACGTAATGCTGGGACTTTGCAAGATGAGGAAAATGAAAGAAAATACATATGGTGATCTTTACCAAATCAGATGAATCTTAAGCAAGAAAATAATTTGGAATATTTGCATTGAAACCTTAATTTTAAGAAAAAGTCAATTCAATCGATATAGAAACAATCTCTGATCTAGCTTTGATTGCAGCCATGCCAATAGGGGTTAAAGTCTAAGGAGTGTCAACACAATTTCCAATTTCCAATAGGCACAAGACATCACCAAAAGCATATACATTACTTAACATAATACAAGAGAATATTATAATAACAATCCTTGCATTTGATTTAGCACTTTCCAAGTCTTCTAGACGTCTCACCGAATATACTGTAAAGTGAATTGTACATTTGGCAGCCAATTGCGCACATAGTGTCCCACAAACAGACGTGGATTGAAGTGAAGGATTTTTTTTTGAGGGATCATTATCATGCATATCGAGTAAGGAAACTTGCCCAAGATTCTAACCTGCTGAAAATCAAACCCCCAGTCTCTCGCTTGCGAGACAAGTGCTCTAACCAGGTGATCCATTCATTCCATAAACCATACATTGACTGTGTTGTGGACATTATCTAACTGACATACTCAATCTCCTCAGTCAATCACATGAGCTCTCAGACAATTAAAGTTACTCCCCAGCTTCCAAGAGCAACTGAGCAGAAATTTATAGTATCGATCCTATTGATATCAAACCAATCTGTAGCAAAGCAGCATTGTGAGAAAGACTATATATGACGTGAAGGAAATGAGTGAAGAAATAAATACTGTAATAACACCACTTGCATTTGATTTGGCACTATTTCATGTTGGAAATGCTTGCTTTACTGGAGTTACTGTAAAGTGTAAAGACATTTTTTTAATTAGTTGCAAGACATTTGGGTGCTAAATACAGAAATCACATTGGTGCAAAAAGGAATATTGTTCTCCGAGGCTGTGGTGAAGACAAATTTGCTTTATTCCACATCTGCTGGTACTATCATTGAGTTTCCTTTTAAAACCATTGATGCTATAATAATAATCCTTGTATTTGATAGAGTGCCTTATCATGTCCGTGAGACATCTCAAAGTGCTTCACAGAATATATTGTAAAGTAAATTGCCTATATTTTGTTGAAATGTGGCACCCAATTGCACACAGCAGTGTCCCACAAACTGTCATTGATTGAGTGACCAAATCTTTATTGCTTATTTATTTTGAAAGGATTATTACCCCCAGAAAAGCGAACTGCCAATTGACTAACAACCAGGTTCCTACTTACTGCTGGGTAAACAGAGGGTTGTGTGATCAGGAAACTTGCCCAACATTTCGCCTACCGGGAATCGAACCCTGGTCCTCTCGTTTGCGAGTCGAGTGCTCTAACCACTAGCTTACAGGATTATTAGTATTATAAACATTTTAATATTTGTGAAGCTTTGTCTCACTTTTCATTTATATCTCTGTTAAAAGGTATAGCCGACTGGCATGATAGGAACAGTAAAGTTGGCAGGAAGAGAAAATTTGCCGATACTTTATCAGATCAGAAATGAACGAGGATCCATTGAAAAGAGAACACAGACAAAAATTAGGGCAAGTGGGCTCCATTGGGCTGAAAATAAATGATAACGATCACAATTACGTACTTACAATAATTCATCTTTAAATAGATTAATAGCTCGGTGCTCAACACCGGATTATCAGTCAACTTCATCGAATAAATAAAACTCAGCTTTTGACAGAAGCCTGTAAAAGCAAAACCTACAATATATAAATTGGCAATTATCTATACTGAATAAGTAATGCATCTCCGGATGGTATTCAAATTTTGAAACAGGTAAAAGAGAAAGAAAAACAATGTCTTGGATTCCAATTGGTTATGTAGTTTCCCAGATACACACTGAATCCACAACAGCAATCCAACATTACTGGGCAGGTACAACTGGGCAACTAATCGAAAAAAGTGCCCAGTTATTTATTAAAAAAAAACGAAAATTGTAAGTCAAGTTTATTTCAAATGTATTTAGGCTTTTGTTTTGTTAAGGTAGGCATGCACAAAGACTGTTGGTCAGCCTGGCTCAGTTGGTTGTGCACCCATCTCTGAGTCAGAATGTTGAAGGTTCAAGACCCACATTGAGGCATTGGACTTGTATCATCTTAGCTCTACAATACTTAGCTATATATTGGACTGATACAATGGTTGAGAACCTAGAATCTGAAAAAGGTTAAGTTTCCTCCACCTTCTTCCCCCCACCCCCCCACCCACCCAACCCCATCTCAGCTGCTGCATTTCCCTACAACTGTACTAGCACAAAAAATATTTGTCAAGCCTGTAGAAAAGCTTCAACAATGCAGGTGTTCGATTAAATTCAAGGATTATACTAGCAGCTTGCTGACACTTCGTCTAGACTTGCACATAAACAGGCACTTGGGTGAATTCTCAGGGAATATTTAACATTCTAGCTGTGTGGAGAGGAGAAAAGTTTGAGATGGGGTAAAAATTGCGCAGTGTGAACTGGCTGTCACATTTTGCCCATAAAATACACATTCGGTTCACTGTACAGTGAACTGTACAGTGTATTTTGTGAAGCGCTTTGAGATGACTCAATGACATGATAAGGCACTAGGTCAAATGCAAAGATTATGGAGTCCTGTAGCTCATAAATTGGTCATTTCAATCCATGACTATTTGTGGACAATTGGCTGCCACGTTTCACCCACAAATATACAGTCAATTCACTTTATAGTATATTCTGTGAATCACTTTGAGACATCTAGAAGACCTGAAAAAGCTATATCAAATGCAAGGATTATTATTATTTGAAATAATTACAGCTCCAGTATTTGGTAGTCAGGTTTTGACACCGCGGTAATATATAAATAATTCCTCACTTTTTTCCATAGGGGTTTTAGTTTGCATGTTCTCGATTATCAAGCTGTCTTTCTTTTCTGCCTATCCATTTTGCTAAAATTCACTCTGTATCCAGTGGCAGATTGAAAAAAACTGTCAAATAGGAATTTGAATGCAATTAATACAAGATAGCCCCAAACTACAGATTCCACCCAGTCCTCCCATACCCTCAAGCTTGTGTCAGTCAGATTACCGCAAAGAGTGACATGGAAGTGCAAAAGATTTCATGGTTGTTTATTGGATAAGTCATGACTTTTCACCCTGAACAAGTGATGTAAGGTTGTGTGCGCTCCGTAAATAAATAAGCTCCTAAACCACACAATTGATTTTTTAAAATATGAGTCTTAAATGCAAGTATGCAGTGATGTTTCACCTTTTTAAAAAAAAAATATGAACATTGGCCACACCATGATAAGAATAATAATCTGGTGGGCAGTAAGCCTGAACCTCTGATTGAAGATATTAAAATGGATATATGAGCTAAATATATTGGAGGATACAGCAACTATGTGCCAATTATTGACAATATGTTAAACAATCCTCAGGATGCTGCACAAGAATTGCAAGATTACAAGAATTGTAATCCTCTCCATTTCAACTTGAGTTTGAGGAGGGTTTTAAGACGGACAGCATTTTGTTCTTTTAAATCTTTTCTACAGCCCTGTTCTTGCTTTGTGCAGAATCTAAAGGACATCAAACCAAACCAGAGGCTTACTGCATGTATGGATTTCTCACTTCTATTCCTGAAGCACCAAATTCCTGTTGAAAGAAAACAGTTTTATCAACCAGATCATCCAAGTGATCTAAAGTGAACCTTTCAGCTGTGTGCTTTCTGCATCAATTGTGTAGCATCCAAAGCAGTAGAATTTTACAATGTTTGCCAGAAAATATATTGAGCTCTGGATCAATGGAAAGAGCGACTGATGGAAATGGGGATGCGAACTTAACAACGTCTAAGACATATTGGCTGAATAATGAAAATGCTGGTGGAAAATGTAACGAGTTAGTCCAAGATCCTCCCCAAAGTTCAACCAGAAGAGTCCACTATTTTCTGTGTGGCACTTATTTGTAAAACAACAACAACTTGCATTTATATAAGCACACTTTATGTGCCGAATGCCTCGCAGCACTTAAAGAGAGTCAAGCTGAATAAAATGTCAGCCTGGCTTGCCCTCTGAGTCAGAAGATTGTGAATTCAAGCCCCAGTTGCAAACTCAGTTGAGACTGAGTTTGCAGTCCGGGCTGAAACTGGAATAATAAATAATCCTTGCATTTGATAACAGTGCTGATCACATGTTCCAGACGTCTCAAAGCACTTCACTCAATATACTATAAAGTGAATTGAGCAAAGGATTATCAGCCATATTATCTATTCAATGAGATGTTAAAAAAAAACCTTGTCTGCCTGTTCAGGTAGATGGCAAACATCTCAAAGCACAATTCAAAAAAAGAGTTTCTACCCAATAACCTGGCCAACATTGCTCCAGATAAAATAGGTCATTCACTTTAGAGCTATTTGCCATTCTCTGTAATAATAGTTTACATAGGTTTTATATAAAATACGGTTAATACTACTAAGTAGGGTCCGTCGATATGGAAATTTTCCGATATCGATATATCGCCAGCCTCATATCGATATATACCGATATATCGATATCGCTGTTTTTTTTTATCCTGTGTATGCGCGCGCATTCAGAGGTGCATGCGCGCGCCTTCGGATGTGCGCGTGCATTCTGATATGCACGTGCATTCCATGCTCTAGGCCCAGGAGGTTTGCAATGCTGGCGACAAGGTAAGTTGAAAAAGTTCGCTTTATATCGATATAACCGATATATCGATATATGGCCGGGCACGATATATCAATATTTGCGACATACCAATATTTTTTTTATACCGAATTTTTCGATATACCGATATATTTGGATTTTCAATATCGGCATATCAATATGAAAAATTATACCGATATAACTGATATATTACCGGACTACTACTAAGTCACATAAATTCTGGGAAATGTGAAGTTCACATATACAGATGGGCTTCCCTAACAATAATACTACTACTACTAATAATAATAGTCCTCGCATTTGATATAGCACTTTTCACATCTTATCGACGTCCCAAAGTGCTTCACAGAATATACTGTAAAATGAATTGACTGTATATTTGTGGGCGAGTCGTGTCCCACAAACAGTTGTGGATTGAAATGACCAATTTTATTATTGTGTTTTTTTTGGACAGATAATTATTAGGGGAGTGGAGTAAGGAAACTTGCCCAAGGTTTCACCCTGACCTGCCTGGAATCGAACACAGGTCTCCCCAGCTTGCAAGACAAGTGCTCCAACCACTAAGCCACAGAAGCTTCGAAGTCCCCTCCGAAATTCCCTAGTCCATAGTGTCCTTTAAAATATCCCTCATACATACATATTCAGATTGGTTGCAAGATGGGTATTTAAAAAATCTAATTTAACTTGCTAAACATAGGCAGAGGAGTCTCAGATACCCATGTGAGATATAATAATACTTACAAGTGCAACAAAGGAAATGTTGGTGGGTTTAGCAACACAAGATTGATTTGATGCATGAACAGCAAAACTGAAATGAGTGCAAAACTAAGCTGAAGGATCACAACACAAAAAAAAGGTGGATAAACTGTTTTGAGAAGTCACTACATACCTAATGCAAGATACTGTACCAGGATTCAATTGGAGGGTAAAAAAACACATGTTTGAGATCTCCAACATTCCTCCATGATTGACAATTTGAAAGGATGAAAGTAGAAAAATTAAAAGCAATCCCTTCAAACTCAATTCAACAATTCAGAACCTGAATCAATCTTATCAAGGTCCTTTTTGTTTTGTTAAGTGCTATTGATTTCAATAGAAATGTATCACTTTAGACCCAGAAGCAGAAAACCGTAAAAGCTCTTTGCGCCACTGGCCATTTTTGATTTGTTCTATAGCTTCACTCAATTTAACATGATACTGAAAGATTGCTAATTAAAACTGTGCCACCAAAGGAGATTTTGAGAATAGAGCACAGCACTTCATTATTGGAGTTTTCATTCAGCTCAGATATCTATGTTGGTCTTATCTTGCGCCACTATTTGTATCCATCATTCTCAAAGCCATGGAAAATAGAAATATCAATTGTTCTTCGAAAATAAGAATGTCTTGTTGTGCAATATTTTCTAAACATGTTGAATGTAGAATAATTTCAGCACTCCAATCGATTGGGATTGTGATCACCTCCCAGACTTTTGTTCCAAGTTCAATTCATATTCAATCTGGACAGAGTCACTGAACCACCTCATCAGGAAATAGCCCAGAAGGAAAAGGATGATCAGTTATAGAAAACCGCACCAGCGTAATTCATTCTGTGATCCACAAAAAATGACTATGCTATAACCACATGCTCATTTTGTGCTGGCACTAGAAGTTACAAGGAAATGATTATTTCCTACATGCTAATGACAAGTTGGTCATTTGATTCAGACAATGCCACAAAACACAAGGGGTGGGGTAGGAGGATGCAACCAATTTGCTGCAATCACCTGGATCCTGAGAAACTTTATTATGAAAAGACTCAGAAGCATCTGATTTTAATACCACAGCGTGGGTTGAATTAGGGATGAATGAATTTCAAAGCAATTACATACATGAAATGCACTTGCTACCAATTCTGCATTAAGTGCAAGTACTAATAGAAAGCTATTAAAACAGGCATTTGGTTTCAGCTGCTGATCATTTCCCACTCCAGGCTATTGTATGGGGTATGCTGACAGGTTAAGTCATTCCACAACTGAATGATTCTTACGGCTCTCAATGTTGTGCTTTTTATTCGACAAATTTCAATTACAAACAAAATAAAAACGGAGCTGCTTGCATGATGTTTATCATAAAACAACCATTTCTCACAGTGCGATGAACAGATATAAATTGTACAACCATATTCAAGCTCAATGGTCAATGTTCAGTACAGTTCTAGTCTATACAGCTGCTAATAAGTCAATGCAACATGCTACATTTCAATGACTGAGAACTACCCTAATGTCACTGGTGTTTTCAAGGGAGAGTGAGCATGAACAGTGAACTGGTTATGTGTTTGACATAACTGAAGTTATTTTCTTTAAAAAATGACCCAGGGCCATTGTCTGACCTTTTCACTACTATATAGCCAAGACCTTTACTCAGGGGTAGAGATTTCTTTGTTTTATTTAAATATAAAAGGCGAGGTGGCTGGAGTTTTTAAGATTGAACCTTTATCTCTATCAATAAATAAAAGGGTCATATCTGTATTTGTCACAGAGCATAAATGCAAGTGCCAGATTTAACCTAGCGGTTATGAGTGCATCGAGAATGTCAACAACAAGAGTCATCTACCACTGCTGAACCTTTCATTGTCACAGGGATGACTACAGAACAAGATAACATTTTCAAGAATGATATGAATCTAATAGTTCAGGTTTGCAATGCTATCTTCCGCTTCACCAATCCTTCGCCGTGCGTGGCATGTCATTCACCGGATTAAAAGTACAAATCAACACTACTAAGCATGGAATAAAGTACATCATTATAAAGTAGTTCAAATAAAAAAAAGATTGGATGTGAGATTAGTGTTCTCATAATTGTTTAAATTTTTATATTTTGTATTCCCCACTCAACTTGTCCAAGGCAAAGACCTAACTGGTACTAACCTGGCTCAGTTGGTAGCACTCTTGCCTCTGAAACAGAAGGTTGTGGATTGAAGCCCCTCATTGAGAATTTGAACTCACAGTCTTGGCTGAAACTCCAGTGAGATGCTGAATTGTTAGAGGTGTCAGCTTTCAGATGGGGAACTGAGGAGCCGTTCACCTGTTCAGGTGACGCCTACAAACCACAAACCCCGCAGGAATCTGTAACAATGGCTTTAGTTTTACAAGGGTCTTGAAACACTGCCATCAAAATAAAGATACATTGGAAGTTATTAGAGATAATGACAAAATACTTGGTTTTGAGCATTAAACTTCCATCATTTAATCATTACTGTATATGTAGTCAATCTGCATCATAACCATAGGAAGCAAAAAGCAATTGCTGATGCTTAACATTGGATGCAATGCCCCAAATTCAATCACTCTTATTCCCAATGCTTCACACAATCTGTAAAAGGTAGACTGGTCTCAACATTACATTTCGCTCAGCCCACTCACAATGCCAGTAAAAAATGCTATATTATTAACTTTATTAAACACAAAGCACCTGGACTCCAGCAGCTTATTACTGTAGGAAATATTTCCATTTATTTTCTAGACGTTCAATGGATTTAGGAAAATGAAATCTAAATTAAAATGAATCACCAGGCATTTAGTTTACAGTAAATAGCAATGCTACTCCAGCACTGTTGTTATGCACCCACCTTGGTTTTCTTATGTTTTTCCTACTTATCAGAACAGGCACTGACCTGAGACTTGGGAGCTTCACTGGAGGAATGATAGTGGGTGGGATAAAAAGCAGGTAGGAAATTCATCCTCAAGGCCACTTATGTACTTCCTGGTGCCTGGAAAGTTATTATTATTCAATTGTTTACAACTGAAGACTTTCCTCTTCAACTGTGCTTTTGCTTCATCCCTCCCCCCGGCTTGGCGTCAGACTCTCCACTGTTAAGCACCCCGAGCCGCTGCCCCTCGTGATATTTTAATGCACTATATAAATGCAAGTTGTTGTTGATTCACGAAAGAAACAGAAGCAACAAATTATTGGGCCTTTACATCTTTATGGAATAAGCAAACACATGGCGTGTGGAGAGAAGTGGAAAAGGGAATGAATAGACCTTAAAATATGAGATTAGACACAACAGGAAGAGAGAGAATTAGTCTAACCCACACTGAGTTCCAGATGAGAAACAACTGTGAAATGCTGTTAAACTGCAGCAGCAGTATTGTGAAAGGATCAATGGCAACATTCAGTCACCACACACAAGGTTTTTCCCTTCTAGCACTGAAAATCAAAAATATACATTTTACCGTTCAGCAGGCATGATGAGTGCAACAGTTAATAACCACCACTATTTGACAAGTACTGAGCATTGCAATGATTCAGCTCATCTTATTCTTTATTGTTAAGGATCCTATATTGAGCAACATTAACCTAATTCTAAGTTGATGAGCCCATGGCATATAACCTGCTAGGTGTCAGCCTGGCTCAATAGGTAGCACTCTCACCTCTGAGGCAGAAGGTTTTGTGTTCAAGATTGGGACTTGTAACCCTACTGTCTATGCTGACACTCCAATGTTTTGCTGGGGACCAGAGATGAGACAACAAACAGAGGTCCCATCTGCTTGTCCGGGTGGGTGTTAAAGATCCTCAGGCACTATGCAAAAATCCCCCAAATAAACTGTTACCTACTACACGGCTGCTTGTGGGACATTGTGAGCGAAAATTGGATGCCATTTTTACCCACAAAATACACATGGACAATCTACTTTATAGTATATTCTGTGAAGCGCTTTGAGATGTCTCAACAATGTAATAAGGCTCTACATCAAATTTAAGTTTTACAAGCTAAGATTAGGTGAACTTTCAAGCCTTTGGGAAGTTGTGAGTGAGTCAGCCACATCTGGGTATTTACAGGATTCCACATTTTGAAACACCTGCTACAAAATTTCACCAGTTAGACCCTGCGATATAATTTGTTATTATAGCTTGGTTATGGGGGGTGGCGGGGGGAGTGAACAATTGTGGTGAAGTTGAGATCCCATTAGCAGTAATGGCATCTCTTAACAACTCAAATTACTGCCTTGTTATAATTTCTTCTGCCCACAGATTTCTCTCAAAGTATCTTTAAAGTATAACAAGCTGGCGGTTTATTCTTCTCCTGGCCATGACAAATGACTTGACAACATGATGACCGTTATAAAATGTAGTCTGCATGCATCAGCAGAACCATGTAATACATCAATTTGCCTCTGGAGGAAATAATGCACAGCATACCACGCTAACAGTTTTCGTGGACTTGCATTGCAATATATTCGTTTGAAAAGAGTTGACAGGAACAGCTTTCATCCTTAGCTTGCAGAAACCAAGAGAGGACAGGGCAACATTGCAAAGGTGACACGACAATGCCACTATTCTTTCAGAAGCAGCCAAGACTCGTGAATCACGAATACTAGAGTTAGGAATGAGTTTCAGTGAGATTTATCTTTCGATAAAGAACTGGAATGCGTAAGTTAGTACAACACAATACTACAACAACAATAACTTGCATTTAGATAGCATTCTTCATAAGGGGTAGTATCTTGAAGTGCTTAGCAGTAGCAGAGCTCAATGCCAGCCAAGCAGGGAAAGGGAGGCATTGCAGGTATTTTGATCCAGTATTTGTTATTTCAGAATGCAAAGGACCGTAAGAATTCCTGGAGATACCCTGTGTACGTGTGTTTGTGCGCATGTGGGTAGGGGGAGGGTGGGGAAAGGGAGAATAACAGACTTTTGCATTTGCTTTTCTAAAATGTCATAGTCTAAAATAAATCTGTTGCTGGTAATCATATCACTCCAGTGAGGTTATCAGTGGTGTAAAATTTGACCATGCAGAACATAATAATAATCTTTGCATTGATATAGCGCTTTTGACATCTTATCAACGTCCCAAAGCACTTCACGGAATATACTGTAAAGTGAATTGACTGTATATTTGTGGGCGAATCGCAGGAGCCAATTGTGTTCAGCAGTGTCCCACAAACAGTCATGGATTGAAATGACCAATTTTATTATTGTAGGCTTTTGGGGGGGTTTTTTGGACTGATTATTATTAAGCGTGTGGAGTAAGGAAACGTGCCCTAGGTTTCGCCCTGACCTGCCTGGATTCGAACACAGGTCTCCCCAGCTTGGTCTCCCCAGCTTGCAAGACAAGTGCTCTAACCACTAAGCCACAGGAGCTCCACATCTTACAGAGAAGGAGGCAAATGAAAATGCTGCTACATTTTGCTGTTAAACCTGGTCATTAACACTGCAGAATATGTTGCATGAACTGCAAGCATTCAGGTTAATGTTCATCTCTTGGAAATACTGATGTTCCAAGAACTGTATTGTGCAACCCTCCAACATCAATTTTAACGCTAGCTCTACAACTACTTGTCCACACAAGAAAATAATTCAATTATAATAATGCTTGGATTTGATATAGCACTTTATAAGTTGTTGAAAGCTTTCAAGGGGCTTCTGTGAAGTGTAATAACTATGCATTTTGCAGGTCAGCTAATTTGCTTACAGCAATATCCTATAGACTATTAGGAGGTGAATAATCAATATAATAATAATCCTTGCATTTGATATAGAGCTTTTCATGTCTTCCAGACATCTCAAAGAGCTTCACAGAATACACTGTAAACTGAATTGACCGTATATTTGTGGGTGAAACATGGCAGCCAATTGCGCACAACAGTATCCCACAAACAGTCGTGGATTGAAATGATCAATTTTATTATTGTGTTTTTTTTTGGAGGGATTATTATTAGGCATGTGGAGTAAGGAAACTTGTCCAAGGTTTCGTCCTGACCTGCCTAATTCCAAACCCAAGTCTCACGCTTGTAAGGCGAGTGCTCTAACCACTGAGCTACAGGACTCCACTGCATGAGCGCAGGACTGTTGACCAGGGCATCGGAAGATTGCCCCTCCTCTTATCCAATTCAGAAACAATTACATTTCAAATACTGTACTGGTATATCTTTTGGAGTGGAAATATATAGAAGTCGCTAAACAGCAACTCCTTCCAGCAACCACAACGTATCTAAGGAATCAGTGGGAACTATTGTCCAAAAGTCGGACATGTTGGAGCAGTTACTGTGAGGTCAACTTGATGGATTTCCGTTACTAGCAGAAATCACGATTTGAAACTCAAGTCACTTTTTTGGAAAATCCATTCAATGAATGTGGCATTGTCTATAATTTAAAGGGATAGATAAAGGCAAGGGAAATGGGAACAAAACATTTGCCATGATCTGATAAATGAATGGAAAAGGCTTCATGGGCTGATCTTCAATGGTTCCTATTTCTATAAAAACGTATGCCATTGACAGAAAACAAGGAAAGTACAAGCATTGTATCTATTAACATCTGGTCGAGCAGTATCTGCAGTGATTCAGCTAAACCTGCATATTCGAAAATGGTGATGAAATACCAAGATTTTATCTGAAGAGTGCACACAGGATTGAACCAATATGTGCCTATATAATTGGCCTATTACCAAATCTACAATAATATGAAAGATCACCGAAGCTATGGTGAACCATTTTGGCAGCCTTGCAAGCAAAATGACAACATGGGAATTACCATCCCTGATCTATTGAACATTACTGAAGGAAAAATAATGGCATTACATAGATAGTAAGTAATCAAAGTAGAGAATAATATCTTTCTGACCATCGATGGAAAACGAAAGCATCATCCAGAGCTGCATTGCTTTAGTCCAAAGAAAAGATGGTTAGAATTATCAGCTCTCCTGCCACTGAATTACCGTATATCTCCGCGTATAAGGCGCACTTTTTTTCACGTCGGAAGATCTTGAAAGTTGGGGGTGCGCCCTATACGCAGGTACAAGAAATTTTGAGCCTCGGAAATACAGTAAACAGGAGGGGCGGCCGGCGCACTGTCAGCCGGGGTTTGGTCAGTGTCCGGCGGGGGTTGGGGGGAGCGGGTGATGGGGCTTTAGCCTCGGCCGCCCGGGCAGCGGCGGCAGCAGCGGACTTCACTGCTGTGCCTGCTGCCTGCCTTCTGCCTAACCCAGTCTGCCTGCCTCCCTCCCTGCCGCTCTCTCTCCCTACCTACCTGTCTCTCCTGTCTCTCCTCCCTTCTGCCGGCAATATCTTCCGTTTTTTTTCACCAAGAAAAGGTCAAAAGTGGGGGGGTGCCTTATACGCGGGTGCGCCTTATACACGGAGATATACGGTACTAAATAATAATGGGGTAGAAATTCCACCTAGATTTAAATTTATCCTCACATTTGAAATAGAGATTTCACATCAGGAGGACATCTCCAAGCGTTTCATAGGATTTACAATAACGTGTGATTGTATATTTGTGGAAGAACACGGTAGCCAATTTGTGACCAGCAATCTATCACAAATAGCCATGAAATAAAACTAATTGTATTATTTTATTTGGTGACTGTTGACCAGGACACCTAGGATACTCCCCTTTTCTTTCCCAATAGTGTCATGAGATTTTTGACATCCATTTGAACAGGCAGATGGACTTCAATTTAACATTTCATTTGAAGAACGATATCTCTGACAAAGCAGCATATCCTTCACTCTGCATTGGAGTGTCAGCCTGGACTATACAAGTTCAAAGTCACAACATGGGGTTCAAACCCACAGCCTTCTGACTCGAGAGTTGAGTGGTACCAAGTGGGACTTCAGAGTTTGGCAAATTCTTAAATACAACCTTAATTCTAAAGCCAGACATTTGTAAGCTACTTTTTAGATGGTTTATTAAAGCATAATACAGTACTTAGTATTCAAATAGATTCACAGGTAGAGCAGTATTAGTTTCATTTCCAAGCCTGGTCTCAAATTCATAATACAGGAAAGCTAATCAACGATATGGGTTGGGCTCTGCCACTCGAGCACGAGGAATTCATCACCGGGACACATCAATATATCCATTTTTATAATAATAATCCTTGCATTTGATATAGCACCTTATCACCTCTTTGAGACATCTCAAAGCGTTTTAAGGAATATACTGTAAAATGAATTGACTATATATTTTGTGGGCAAAACACTGCAGCTAATTGCATGCAGTAGCATCCACAAACAGTCTTCGATTGAAGTGATCAATTTATTATTATTTTTTAAGGAATTATTACCCCAGGAAAAGCGCTCCACCAATCGTCTTACAACAGGATTCTAGGTAAACAATAAGGTAACTTGCCTAATATTTCGCCCTGCCGGGAATTGAACACAGGTCTCTTGCTTGCTCCAACCACTAAGCTACCGGACTCCACGATCTTTATCAACTTTATAACCTCTTTTTACAGTGGCTGAGGGTGGATTACAGTATTCCCATTTGAATCTTTGAATCCAATAACTGCAGTACCAAATTGAGAACAAACCATTACATCACTTGCTATTTGTGGGGGTCAAACATCTATGTCTTGAACTGGGTTATTAATGGGGTGAGGATGGGACCTAGTGGGGGCATTCAGGGATGGAATTCCAGAGAGCAAGAGCCCAGTAGCTGAAAGCTCATCTGCCGATAGTGAGCTGAACAGTGTAGGAGAAGTGACGGAGCAGTGTTCTCTGAGTGAGGGGGTGGCCGGGTCAGTACAGTTGTAGGAAGTCACATGGTGAGAATTCCATAAGTGAGTACATTTTGTAAAGCAAAAAGCAACATTTTATCTTCACTATACAGTACTGTACATTTCTGCACAGATTTGTTTTGCGCAAAACATTGAAGTTGCATCTCAAATTGCACGAAAACATGTTTAAATATCCGTAAAGTTAATAAGAACATAAGAACATAAGAATAAGGAGCAGGAGTAGGCCATTCGGTCCGTTGAGCCTGCGCCGCCATTCAATAAGATCATGGCTGACCTTCTAATCTAACTCCATCTACCTGCCTTATCCCCATATCCCTTAATACCTTTATCCATAAGAAATCTATCAATTTCAGTCTTGAATATGTTCAAGGACTGAGCATCTACAGCCTTTTGGGGAGGAAAATTCCATAAATTCACTACCCTCTAGAGTGAAGAAGTATTTCCTCAACTCAGTGCGACAAGGCTAAACCTTAATCTTAAAACTGACCCCCAGTTTCAGTTTTTCCAACCAGGGGAAAGTCTCCCAACTCTACTCTGTCATGCCCCTTAATAATCATAATACATTTTGGGGGGATTGATTGATATTGGTTTCTATAAAATAATTTCTAATTCTTCTATATTCTAGAGAATATTTCAAATTAAAAAAAAACACACCAAAGATTGTGGTAGAAATAATAACGTGTTAAATAGTCATGACTGGTGAGTCGGAATAATTTTGCCAGTTATTCCCCACCCCGAACTGAAGGAAAACATATTCCATTTTCTCCCACTCACACCCCAAAAAACTCCCATGCAATGTACTTGCAATCAGAATCTTTTGCTCAGTTATGCTTGTTGCTTGCAAATGTATGGCTGAGAAATCAATATACAGGCTCCATCTACACCCACCCCACCTCCCCCACAGTTTACTCGCAGGCTGACCCATTTGTTGATATTTTTCATTGAATGTCTCAGGAGGGATATATAAAAGTTTTTGGACTGTAATGGCATTTTGTATTACAAAATTATCATTAAACTTCTGATAACGCAACCCTGGCTTGCGATAAAGAATTGTCGCAACCACAAATGTCATTATGCTGTCAATATGTACATTTATATATATTTACACTAATGCCTAACTTGTCATTTGGGATAACTCATCACTGAGCCCTCTTCCCTTGGAGCAGTGAGTTATCAGGAGTTTATGGTATATCCTGGGATTGCTTTTACTGGGAATGTGGTCCAAGCTCTTGCCTACAACAGACTGAAACAAATGCAATATTTAAACTGCACCGAGTGCAGCACAATTCAGAACAGGATTCTGAGATTCTGCCAGGATAATAACAATAATAATCCTTGCATTTGATTTAGCGCTTTTCATGTCTTCTAGATGTCTCAAACGCTTCACAGAATATACTGTAAAGTGAATGGACTGTATATTTGGGGGCAAAAACACGGCAGCTAATTGCGCACAGCAGTGGCCCACAAACAATCGTGGATTGAAATGACAAATTTATTATGGTTTTGTTTGGAGGGATTATTGTGATGCATGTGAAGTAAGGAAACTTGGCCAAGGTTTCACCCTGCCTGGAAATGAACCCAGGTCTCTTGTCAGGCGAGTGCTCCAACCATGGAGCTGCAGGACTCCACAAGGATTGCAAAAAGAGCAGGGAATTGGGATCAGGTTAGTCAGAGGTGGAGCTGGCACCACCCAAGCATAATGGGTCAAACGATCTCTCCCAAGGCTGCACTTTACAATAGAATTTACATTTATACAATGCCTTTCATATTGCAAGGCCATTTCTAAGCTGTCAACACTGCTTCTGAGCAAAAGAGCTGTGGGAGAATGTTAAAGGCAGTGTGGACTAGAAAGATGACCAAAAATGTGATCAAATAGATGGGTCTTGGAAACAACCTTGAATGAGGTGAGGGAGGAGCAATTTTCTCTGCATTAGGAGTATTGGGTGGAGTGATAAAGAAAAATAGTACATAGAATTTTTTGCACAAAATGCACAAGAATCATTGAGAACAAAAAAGCACCTTTGACAACCTAAATCTTAATAAATGATTGTGCACAAGTCAAATCAGTGATTGAGGTATGCACTTCAACAGTCATTTCAGTATTTGGGGACATTTGTGGTGAGGTTGTAAAAATAGAGCTGCGTCCATATTTATACATCATGGCATTTTATTTATCTCTCTCTCTCTCGTCACACACCATGAATAACATGCAGTAAAAGGTGTTCATTAACCAGATTTATTCTGCAGCTTTTCCCGACCCAGCCACTGGGAGGTGAACGAGATCAGGTCAGAGCTTTGATACCCACTCTCCCTCCACCTCTTGTGGACAATGCCCTCCACTCCTGTCCCTCTCAATGATTGAGTTCAGAAATCCTGCACTAGGTGTGGGTTTTAGGGATTGGAGGGAGGGGAGGGGCATTGGTGGGAAATCATAAGTCTAAACCAGTGAGAAGCAAATTACAGCTCAGCACAATAACACATTCCATAGACTTCATTCTAATAGGATATTTTGACCCACGTTGAAGACTGTTTTCATAAATGCTTCAGTATTATGCATGTTACTGGTACAGAAAATACTCTGTACTAGAGCTACCCTTGAGACACAAAGCATTTTTTTCCCCACATTGCCCATGACTTAGTGCGATGCCAACCAACTCTGTGTAATAAATGTCACACGCCACCTTGTTAGGTCACAGCTTTGACACTGTCCGATTTCCAGTTCTCTGCTTTGTGGCAGAAAGAGGCACCTGATGACATGTTACAAGTAATACGAAAAAATGATCCACGCTGTATGAACTTTAAAATTGTGTCGTAAGACGAACAGGTTCCGGTATTCCAAATTAGCAATTGTAGGCAATTTTACTGTGGACAAATGTGCCCGTGTAATTTGCCATCTTTCTCAACAGGTTTTCTCTATAAGGAATCGTCCCCAAAATTCCCCGTCAACAGTACTCAGGGACCGGATCGCGTCGGAGCGCCGTTGCTGTTGGACTGCGCAACGTAATTCCTGTGACCGGAAGGAGTCCCTATTCGTGTGACTCGGATTCCTCGCCAACGAATCCCATTTAAGAAACACCACAAATCAGATTTTGCACGTGTTAATCTTTATTTTTGCAAAAAAAAATGTTGGGACTCTGTACACTGGATAAACCAAGCAATTTGAAATGACATTCCTTTTCGAGAAGTATAGTTCAGCTGATGGCTGCTGCTAATACAACATAGTACTCGCAAGCCTGCAGACTAGTATATTTACCTGGTGAGGCAGGGAGAGAGGGACAGAGGTGGGGGGGGGGAAGGGAATACAAATTTGCTGGCTCATTACTTAATTTCTAACCTTGATGAGGTATGCAAGGGATGACTTATAAAGATCACACTGCAATTCCGCAGCATTTCACCGACTATTTCAGAAACACCACAATTACCGACAGCTGCTAAGGTACGGAGGGGAGGTTTAAAAAATATCAGAGAAATAGAAAATAGACGCTACCTTCTGTCACATAGTTATGGTCTCGGAGAAAGCTGTTGTTGATTTTTCGTGTATCAATGTCCTCGCCCATTGACAGCAGGATTATTTGGCATGCCGATCCGCAGTGGACTAAAAGAAGCAGGAGAGGTCGTCACGACAGCAGCATCCATGCTGCCAGTGCTCAGCAGAGGTGGAAGGCGATGAGGGGTGTGGAGCACAGCATAATGTGGCTTAGTGATGCAGCACAGCTTTTTTTTACAAAAGAGAGAGGGAAATGAAGAGACAGAAAGAGAAACAAACACAACGGCTCCCACCAAAGGTGACAATGTCCAAAAAAGAGAGCGGTGGGGGTAATAATCAAAGCCTATTGTAGAGCAGCCTTTCACTGGATGACTTATCCTGCAGTAAAAAAAATAGCAAATCAATCTTTCACTCAAGAACTCCTCTGACAAACCCACCCCGTGCAAAATCTACTCTCGAGTGCTGCTGCAGAACCTCAACGGGTGCTGAGAAAGTGGCACGTCTGGGTAGCACTCACTTAGAATAAGTGCACTGCTGCATTGGCTGCCTGTAGAGACTCAGTAAGACAGGGGTGCTGTGTGACTGCTGCTGCCTCTACTGTCATATGTGCATGCTGCATCAGGGCAGGCCCCTCCCAAACATCCTATCAGGATCCAACCACGTTGGTCCGCATTTCTGGAAATGAAATATGGCACTGCAGGTGATTAAAAGGGGGAGGGAAAAAACACACACACAGCTACCACCTTATTTACCGGAATCCTTTGGTACAAAACTCTTCAGTGTCGGTGGATGGATGAAAAGAAACCGCAAGCAGGCTAACACTGGAAAATCATGAATAAATCAATTCCCTTTTACAGGAGAGAGAGAGAGAGAGAGAGAGACAGAGAGAGAACGAAATAGAGAGAGAGAGACAAGCACAATTAGCATGACACTCTGCTTCATCAGTTATTAGCCCGAGTGTGTGAAACATGTAACAGCGCCAAAACCAGCAGCTCTGCTATTAAACTGTACTGAGGTTTTGTCAGTAGATTCTGCCTGGAGCAATCTGTTTACTTGTGCTGTTCTGTGTTCCCCATGTGCCTTTCAAATGAGGAACAAAATGACTTGGATGAAAAAAAAATAGAAGCCTAACCTGCGTGGACAGTGCCAAGTTTCACTGCCGGTTAATGCCACTCTCCACGGGTTGCCAAAAACATTTGCATCAAAGCCATTAAAGAAAATGGTCCATTACTGCAGCAACTTTCGCTTTCTTCAGTTAACTGGAATTTTACTGCAGTAATCATTAATCTATTTATGGTCACAGCCCCACACTTACAATCAACGTGATTGCATAGTATACCACTGGTTGGATTGTTCTGATTGTTATTAAATTCACACTCAAAGGATTAATCTGGCACAAATTGCTGTAACTTTAGGATGCATAAAAAAAGTGGAAAAATACATTTGATGCAATCTTTGCATATTATGTTCCATCCAGATATCTTTCAGCGCCTCACACACTGAAGATGTGTCCTTCTTGCATGTCAGGTCTGCTGGTGCAACATCACACAGCGCAAAGGTTACTTTTCCACCTCACCTTTACCTTTGTAAGTAGAGTCCCTGAGCTTAGTGGTTGGAGTACTCGCCTTGCAAGCGAGATAGAGACTTAAGTTTGATTCAAGGGCAGGGCAAAACATTGGGCAAGTTTCAAGTCCGCATGCCTCTGTTTACCTAGCAATAAGGAATCTGGTTGTTATTCAATTGGCAGGTTGCTTTTCTGGGGGTAATAACCTCTTCAAACAACAAAAATAATAATAATCATTTGGTTACTCAATCCACCACTATTTGTGGGACACCGCTGTCTGCAATTGGCAGCCATATTTCTCCCACAAAACCTACAGTCAATTCACTTTACAGTATACTCTGTGAAGTGTTTTGCGAGTCTCAAAGACATGATAAGGTGCAATACCAAATGCAAGGATTATTATTACATTATGTTTGGTGAATTTATAGATTCATAGATTCATAGATTCATAGAATTTTACGGCACAAAAGGAGGCCATTCGGCCCATCTAGTCTGTGCCAGCTCTTTGAAAAGAGCGATTCAATCCCACTGCCCTGCCCGCTCCCCATAGCCTAATAGACCTGTTCTCCCTAAATAAAGATCTAATTCCCTTTTAAAAGTTGTTATCGAATCAGCCTCCACCACCTTTTCAGGCAATGCATTCCAGATTCGAACAACTCGTTGAGTGAAAACATTTCTCTTCAGCTCCCCTCTACTTCGCCTTGAAACAATTTTAAATCTGTGACCACGAGTCACAGATTCACCCACGAGTGGAAATAGTTTTTCTCTATTTGCCCTGTCGAAACCCCTCATGATCTTATAAACCTCTATGAGGTCTCCCCTCAATCTTCTCTGCTCCAGAGAGAATAACCCTAGCCTATCTAGCCTCTCCTCATAGCTGAAGTCCCTCAATCCTGGCACCATCCTAGTAAATCTTCGTTGTACCCTTTCCAATGCCTTCACATCCTTTCTGTAGTGTGGTGACCAGAATTGAACACAGTATTCCAGCTGAGGCCTCACCAAAGTCTTATAGAGGTTAGTCAGCACTTCCTGACTTTTGTACTCTATACCCCTATTTATAAAGCTTAGTATCCCATATGCCTTCTTAACAGCCATGTCTACCTGTCCTGCCACCTTCAATGAGTCACTGACACAAATCCCCAGGTCTCTCTGTTCCTTCACACCATTTAAAATTGTACTATCTAGCCTATATTGCCTCCCTTCATTTCTTCTCCTAAAATGCATCACCTCACACTTCTCTGCATTAAACTTCATCTGCCATGTGTCTGCCCACTTTACCAATTTGTCTATATCCTCTTGCAGATGGCTACTATCCTCCTCACTATTTACTATTCTCCCTAACTTAGTGTCATCTGCAAACTTGGAAACTGTACTCCCTACACCCAAGTCCAGATCATTGATGTAGATTACAAACAGCAATGGTCCCAAAACCGATCCCTGTGGTACACCACTGCTCACTTCCCTCCAGTCTGAAAAACAGCCGCTCACTACAACTCTCTGCTTTCTGTCTCGCAGCCAGTTGTGGATCCACTCTGCCACTGTCCCTTTTACGCCGTGGGCCTTTAATTTCCTAATAAGTCTCTCATGTGGCACTTAGTCAAATGCCTTTTATGTTCTCAGTCCCGCAGGTTTGCAGGTTGTCGCACAACAGCTTTACTGGATTTCACCCAACAAATAAAGAAAATCCCAGACCCTGAAGTCACATTACATAAGAGCTGCAGGTCAGGAAATACAGGCCAAACCAGCACCTGGTTTTGTGCATCAACTCTAACCTTGTGGAATAAAGGGAGCAAATAAACACTGATCAGCATTTTCAGGGATGTAAGGTCACTACTGACACCACATGCTTTGTAAAGTAACATCAGCTGCACTTCCTACACAGAGTGCAAGAAATATCTCTGTGGTCATTTTCCGTACAGTATAACATTCGTGGACCTCAGTCAATGGCAGAAGTTTCAGATCAATAATCCTGGGTCCACATTATACCTGTGCCAAAAGCAGACCTACACTGGGGTACCGTACAATAAGGTCATCCTTCAGGATTTGACAGGTTTCTAAAAAGAAAGCAATACCTAGCATCAAACAAAACCTTGTGCAAACTCCTCCCACTCAATAGTCCGATATACAACAAGGTAGATTGCTTTCTTTGACAATTCTTGACCTTTTTAAACATTTCTTTTGCTTTCACTTGGGAAAGGTTTGGCCGGTTAAGAAGAAAGCACACGGTTGTGGAGACAAAATGACTCTTCCAAGGGCACCACTGAAATCAGGTGAGTGATTACCTGGAACGCTACCCTGCGTGAAGGGCACTATGTAAATACAAGTTGTTTTTCTTGACTGAATCTTGATCAGTTTGTCAAAATACTCTCCCAACCCCCACTATGCCCTCAGACAAGTCACTTGTTTGAAATTGAAATTATCCCAACTGTTGATTATTGAAACTATTAACAATTGAATTTATCCAAACCGCATTCTTATTATAATAATAATAATCCTTGTACAGTATTTGATAAAGTTCTACATCATGTTTTCAAGATGTTTCAAAGCACTTCACAAGATATAGTAAATATTGAGGAGGATAGTAGCCATCTGCAAGAGGATATAGACAAATTGGTAAAGTGGGCAGACACATGGCAGATGAAGTTTAATGCAGAGAAGTGTGAGGTGATGCATTTTGGGAGAAGAAATGAAGGGAGGCAATATAGGCTAGATAGTACAATTTTAAATGGTGTGAAGGAACAGAGAGACCTGGGGATTTGTGTTAGTGACTCGTTGAAGGTGGCAGGACAGGTAAACAAGGCTGTTAAGAAGGCATATGGTATACTAGGCTTTATAAATAGGGGTATAGAGTACAAAAGTCAGGAAGTGCTGACTAACCTCTATAAGACTTTGGTGAGGCCTCAGCTGGAATACTGTGTTCAATTCTGGTCACCACACTACAGAATTGATGTGAAGACTTTGGAATGGGTACAGAGAAGATTTACTAGGATGGTGCCAGGATTGAGGGACTTCAGCTATGAGGAGAGGCTAGATAGGCTAGGGTTATTCTCTCTGGAGCAGTGAAGATTGAGGGGAGACCCAATAGAGGTTTATAAGATCATGAGGGGTTTCGACAGGGCAAATAGAGAAAATCTATTTCCACTCGTGGGCGAATCTGTGACTCGTGGTCACAGATTTAAAATAGTTTCAAGGCGAAGTAGAGGGGAGCTGAGGAGAAATGTTTTCACTCAGCGAGTTGTTCGAATCTGGCATGCATTGCCTGAAAAGGTGGTGGAGGCTGATTCGATAACAACTTTTAAAAGGGAATTCGATCTTTATTTAGGGAGAACAGGTCTATTAGGCTATGGGGAGCGGGCAGGGCAGTGGGATTGAATCGCTCTTTTCAAAGAGCCGGCACAGACTAGATGGACCGAATGGCCTCCTTTTGTGCCGTACAATTCTATGAATCTATTCTATGAATATACTGTCAAGTGCAGTGAGTGTGTATTTTGTAGGCAAACACTGCAGCCAAATTACGCACATAAAACGAATGACTACTTTTATCTGGGGATTGTTTGGCAATGACACAGAGAGAAATATTTCTTCAGTCTTTCCAGTTCAATTAAGTGGAGCCAGTTTATTCCATTTTTGGCTAACTTATTCATTCCTTATTATAATGTGATGATGATATAATATACACATACACACAAACAAGATACAATGGAACATGATCACATTAACCAACAATGCTTCAAATGAATCAATAGGATAATTATAAAGGAAAACAACTGGCAACGCTTGTTGGGAAGGGAGAGAGGCTGACCACTGGATTGAGAACAAGAGAAGGATTAAAAAAAAAGAGATTCAGGGACCCAAGAGATAGCTGGAAAGGGAAGTGACACCAGATGCAAAACAGAATGTCAAAAGAATCTTCAAATATTCTAACAGTAAGAGGATAGTCAGGGGAAACGTTAAACCCTAAGGGATCTGTACAATGAAAAACAGGGTAAGGGGAGAAGATATACGCACAGTACATTAAAAAAAAAAATAATAATAATCCTTGCATTTGATATAGTGTTCTTCATGTCTTCTCGACATCGCAAAGCGCTTCACAGAACATACTGTAAAGTGATTCTTAAAACTGGGGAGGACATTAAAAAAAAACTTTCTATCCCACTTCCACCATACATAGTCTTAACTAGATAGGCTCCAGGAAATTATGAACTATATCTCTAAGATAAGGGATGGGTTCTATGAGGCACTCAGTGGCAGGAATCACAAATGCCAAGGTTCAGCATGAATGAAGCAAACAAATGCGGTTGTACAATCAATGTTGAGGCCAGAGGGCTGTAAGGTGCCCAGGAGGTGGGAGAAATGTTGTTCTTTGGGCTTTCATTGTGCTTCGTTCGAATAGTATAGGAGGCCTTGGACAGAGAGGTCCCAATGGGAGTGGGAAGGATAATTAAATTGGCAAGCAACCAGAAGCTCAGGTTTGCACTTGCGGAGTGTTCAGCAAAGCGATCACCAAATCTGTGTTTGGTCCACCCTATGTAAAGGATGTGTGCAGTGAATACAACAACAACAACTTCGATTTATATAGCACCCTCCATGCTGGAAGGTGTCTCAGAGCGCTTTGGTATACTGTATACGCACATATGGTATACTGTATACACACAGTATACTGGCCTCAACATTGATTTCGACCACTTCAGACCCTAACCACAGCTCCCATCCTCTCTCAGCCTTTTGCTACTTGTAAGAGATTTGGCTTCCAGGGTTAACAGGAGCTGACTGAGAAGTATCTTTACCCCCAGTGATTAGTTCTCCCTTCCAAACCAGGTTGCCTGCTTTGTCAGCAGCATTTTTAAAGAACAATAGGAAAATAAATGAAATGAACTATCCCAGTTAAACTGAGCACAATTTGGAAATAGATTGGCAGATTGGCTGACAGCCATCAGTAAGTGACACAGGCATGCACAAAAGAAGCCAGCAAGAGAGAAATCAAAGAGATTAAATTAAGACATGGGGAAAGGAAAACAAGAGATAGAGAGATCTATATTCAGTGATTTTAATAGAAATGAGCAAAATACATTTAAAATATTGAGGAAAGCTGCAGAACACGATTCACAGACAACACAACATATCCATGTGTAGTCAATCTAATCTTGCATTAATTCTTTTAAAATTATCTTTGGGCATCAATGGGAATTCTCTCTGGGAAGGGAGGAGGAAGGTAAGCAAGGTTTCCTTGAGGCTGAATTGACTCCAAGGTGACATGCAAAGCAACAGAATGTCAGAGTAGAGTTACCCACTGTGACAGTCTCGGTGGTATTCCAGGGCTCTGCTGACAGACCAGGCAACCTAACTTGGAACCAAACTAATCACTGGGGGGGTGGTAAGGATTATTTTCAGTCAGCTCCTGTTAACTCTTGAAGTTAAATAACAAGTAGGATGGCCTTGGCTGGACAGACAGGTGAATGCTTGCCAGACAGTACTCTCAATGACAAGTTTAGCTGGTTAATCTCTAGGGGTACCACAGTGCAACTGTTAGTGTTTACTTAGTGTTGCGTTTTTCACAACCTGAGCCTAATACTTTCTGGAATTAAGTAAGCAGGGTGTTGGGAGAGAGTCCATTTTATTCCAGACTAAGGTAAACTTCCATGTGTGGGTTGCGTACATTTGTGAAACTCACGTCTGGTATGGACACTCGTGAGCATGGTGATGGGTTTCCTCATATATCAGACATCCAGCTGATCAAAACAAAACTAGTGGGAATTTGTTTCCACAACAGAGAAGCATCCAAATCTGCAGTGATGCCCATATTGCCACAATTACGCAGAGGAAGGTGTACCCAACTAAAGGGAGACACTTTCATTTTTACATTGCCCCTGGCTGTACTTCCACCTTGCACACTGATTATCAGAAGACCAGTTCTAAATTAGTCCCATGACTTTCACTGTAAGTCTTGGGTAGCTACAACAGTCGTGACAATTATTCTCACCATTGAAATATCTTCAAAAATAATACACGGGAAGGCAGTGCCCTTTGGGTTACTATTCATGTCGCCAGACACTCAGAGTGATTTCAGACTGAAAGCCTTCTCTGTGACTTTTAGCCCTGAAATGTAAATTCAGCTCCAAGACAATGGTACAAATAGAATGAAAGGACTGGGATATGTTCTATATTCAAGAAGGGCCTATGGGCAAATCCGACTCCTCAGCCCTTGACATCCACCTGTCTATTAGGTATCCCCTAAGTGAAAAAGATTCATCACCCTGCCTACCTCAGAATGGGAAAAACCGAGCACAAATAAGGTTTACAACTGAAGAGGAGTGAGGTGAACTCCCTGGTGAAGTGACATTTGTTGCACATAGCTTTAAGGATGTCCACTCTTTTTATAATAAATACAATTAGGTGGTTTTGACTTGCTCGACCACGCATCATCTGCTATATCTCGGAGTATGGTTTATTTAGCAGGATAAAGGTGAAGGTTGATTCAAGTAACACTGAAGACCTAGTTTCCTCTGTTGTGGCTAGTACAATACAACCAAAGGGCACAAACGGATACACTTGGCTGCTTTTCCTTCAAATTTACCTGCAGATTTGTAATGCAAACATTGAAATAAAAACTTGCTGACATATGCAGAGCTATTATTAACTCACCCTTTTCATTTCAATGTAGTTTGCAAGAGAATAAATTATTATTGATCAGTTATCCCTTGAGCACTGCTCGCCCAGTGCAGCTTTCAAACTTTCTACATATTCTCTTTAGCAGAATCTGATGGGGTGGGCAGGAGGGGAAGAGGGAAAGAGAATTAAATATTGGTTTCTGTTTGTCCAAAGAGTAAATACAACACAATTTGCATTTATATAGCACCTTTCACATTGGGAGGATGTCTCAAAGTGTATGACAAATGTGATACTGCACCATGCCATACAGATAAGGAAGTTACAAATTTCAAAACTTGACTGAGGGTTTCTAACACCTGACACATCTTACTTGCTGTGTTTACCAACATAACAATATAAATTTTATTTCTAACTTATCTCCTTCCACAAAGCTCTTCTACAGGTTTATTTACTGTGAAAGACGCCATATAAATCTAAGCTGTTTTTATACATCGGCTAAGGCAATGTTGGGAGAGCTAACGAGTTCTCAATGACTCTTGTGAGTGATCCCTGATGGAATGTATACATGTAGGTTCAATACATAACTAGGTACAGCTATGAATGTATTTTTTGCTGGAAGATTGTTATCCAGGATACAGAGAACCTCAGTTTAATGTTTGATCTGAAAATCAGCAATTCTGACAATACTAAACTCCCCTGCATGGCACTGGAGTGTAAGCCTGGACCATGAACTCAAAGTCACGATATAGGGCTTGAACGTACAACCTTCTGACTTCATAGGTTGGAGTCCCAGCAATTCAGCTCGGCTGACATTTACTCCTTTCAATAAAGCACACACAATTTTATTTTGGAACCCATCTATGAAGTGAATTCATACTCCAATATATTTTGTCTCTTCCTGCCAAACATTGTTAATTCTTGAAGGAGCTGAGATAATATCTATTGATTTAGCATTCCTTCCAGATAATTGAAGACCTAATTCTTTGACAAGACAACAAATTCCTATTAATAATCATATACGTTTTGACCAGAAGCCTTACCAGGAAGCTACAATGGTCCAGATGGCCTTTGTACACAAGCCAGGGTCTGATGGCTGGAAGCCATTTACCACCTTCCAAAAACACTAATTTCTTCATCTACAACTGTTATATTTGCTGGACCATTAAGAAACAGTAACACATTGGAAACATTTATCCACAAACAAACACGTACACAAGCGTTCAATGTAAACTTTCTTTGCATCATAGGAAAATTCAAAAATGTGACGCTACAGCAGCCAGGCTGGAACCATGTGCAGTCGTCTGTGTGTAATTACTCAACCATAGAAGCCCTCGAGGTAGCAGCTGCCTGTGTATCTCGCTTCACTATCTCAGGACAACTGCCAGCAAGAATTATATTATTTGTACATTTACAAGTCCACGTTCCACTTCCTCCTGCCCGCTAATAAAATATATGGATTCCTGCTTTGGGGGAAATAAGAGTCATTTAATTCCTATCATGGATCAAGCGGTATTAAATTTAAGCAATTTTAGTTACATATGGGTTGTTTTCTTAAATAAAACTTTGATATAGCACCTTATCATATCATTCAGACATCGAAAGCGCTTCACTGAATATACTGTAAAATGAATTTTATGAAAAATGAAAAGACTAAGATTTTGCGGGTGAAAGGTGGCAGCAAATTGCACACACAAACAGTCGTGGATTAGACAACCAAATTGTTATTTTACTGATATATTGAAGAGATTATTATTCTCAGAACATGATCCTCCAATTGACTAACAACTGGGTTCCTACTTACTCCAGGTAAACAGAAGAATGTGGAGTAATGAAAGTTGCCTTAGGTTTTGCTCCAACCAGGAATCGCACACTCGTCCTATTGATTGAAAGGTGAGTGCTCTAACCAATATGCTACAGAGCCAAATATAAATTTGGTACATCACAAAAAATTTTGAGGAAATTTATTTTGTGCTACTCACCAAAGTTGGAATCTTGGCCTGTTCCAAGTAAGCTGCTGGGAGAAAATTCAGTGGACATAGTGATTGTGTAACATTTGGTGGATAATTAAATATGTGTGATTTGATCCTGAAGTGCACATTAATGTTGTCATAATGATCTCTAAAATCTTTGCTTGTCTCTGTTATGAATAAAAGTCATTTGGGAGAGGGCTGTAGCTGTGCAGCATATTTATCCCCAGCAAGCTGTGTGACAAATCCCAGTATGAAACCTATCGTGGAGTCCTGTGTTCAATTCCAGGCAGGGCGAAACCTCGGGCAAGTTTCCTTACTCCACACGTCTGATAATCCCTCAAGAAAAAATAAATAAGTTGGTCATTTCAATCCACAACTGTTTGTGGGACACTGCTTCGTTTTATAATAATGTAATAATCCTTGCATTTGATATAGTGCTTTTCATGTCTTCTAGATGTCTCATAGCGCTTCACAGAATATACTGTAAAGTGAATTGACTTGTGGGCGAAACGTGGCAGCCAATTGCACACAGCAGTGTCACAGAAACAGTAGTGTATTGAAATGACCAATTTTTAAAATTATTTTTTGAGGGATTATTATTAGGCATGTGGAGGCATCTGCCTAAACTGGGCAAGGAAACTTGCCCAGTTTAGGCAGATCAGGGTGAAACAGGGCCCAAAGTTTCACCCTGACCTGCCTGAATTCGAACACAGGTTCACTTGTAAGGCAAGTGTTCTAACCACTGAGCGACAGGACTTCACTGTTTTCACCCACATATAGTCAATTCACTTTACAGTATATTCCGTGAAGCGCTTTGAGATGTCTAGAAGATGTGAAAAGCGCGATATAAAATGCAAGGATTATTATTATAAACATAACATAATCCTTGTATTTGATATAGCACCTTTCATGGCCATAAGACATATAGTGCTTCACAGAATTTACTGTAAAATGTAGTGACCATGTATTTTATAGAAGGCTTACCTGTACATCTCTGGCATCTCTTCCACAAAAAGGGGCATCAGCAGTGATCAACCTGAAATTGCCTTATATTTAAATAAAAAAAGCACAAGTAGCTAGCCAGTCAGCACTTGAAGCCAAATTTGACAATGTCAAGTCTACAGTATACCCACATGTATTTATACTAAACCTCGGTGCCTTGTAATAGGGTTACCTGGTCATTAGGTTACCTTTTACGCAAAACAAACATCTTGGAAGTGCTTTAACACATGGAGTTGATTAGAAATGAACCAAATGTTACAAGTGCCATGTTATCCTCGGATGCATCCCACCCAGGTAAACCTCAGGCAGTGATTTCCATCCAGATCTGTGATACGATTTACAATGATTTAACCGATTCATTATTCAGCTACTACTTGGAACAGTGAATACAATATATATGTTTAAACCGCACACATACAGTATAATTTTGATTTTGCCCACAAATACAGAATATCCACTTTACAACATTCTGTGAAATGGTGAGACATACCAACATGGAAGGTGCAATACAAATATACTTTGTTGTTGCTGCCGTCTGAACGTTGTGATAAGGCACTCTATCAAATGCAAGGAGTACTGTATTATTATAAATCTATGAGAATACACTTCACAATATTCAGGAACTATTCTGTAGAAAATTAGCTTGTCCCAGAAAAGGCATCAACCTCACTATAAGAAAAGTAAGGTTTTCATGGACATCCATATTTACATTATAGAAACAATCCCATGTGGAAAAAATCCATTAGTTTATATAACTGAAAATTGAATGTACCCAGGTGCTGAAATGAAAGTAGCTATGAATATTTGCTTGTGACCGTATGGTAATGATAAAGCTTCCAGCTTCTATCAGGCCTCGTTGACAAACCCCTCAGGCATCACTTCAGTCAGAGCATACATAGGTATATTAATTAACAAGGTAATGCTGCAGACACATTGATGACTAATGATTGTTATGATGCTTTGCCACCATTTAATGGTCAGGTCACTGGATCACAATTTTTCATGGGTTTCGCCCTCAGCCAATCAAGGTAGTATTTTAGTGCATAAGTGCAACTGCTGTTTTGTGTGTAAAGTCGAAAACTATTTCAACTAACGGAAACTGAAAATGCAAAGCATTTCCCAGAGATGAATTCAGCACTAAAAGCACAAGAACTTTACTTTTACAAATTACGAGCAGACAAGAGAACTAGAAAACCAGGACTCAACAGATGTTACAGAAATTGCACCATAGGAAGGAGACCATTTGGCCCAAGAGTCTAAACCGGTATTATCTCACCCACTGGTACTGAATACTAGAATAATTTTATGTCCACATGGGCAGACATCCAAATGGTGTTGGCAAGAACCTGGAGTGATAATGGCATTTGCCCAACAACCATCTACGATGCCCCCATGCAGCTCCTCAATAGATCCTCATAATATAACACCACCTGTCCATATCCATTTGATTGGGATATCCTAGAGCTCCTCTATGGTCTGAAACTGGTCTGTTAGGACGAAGGCTTGTGGTTTTAGTGCTCGGAACTGAATATTTAGTCACTTTGGGTGAAGATGAGATTAGGATGCAAGAGCAACATTGGAGGCATTCTGAGCCATCACCATGGGGGGAAACAGGAGCAGATTCTGCCAATTATTTTTTGCCAATTAATTAAACCCCAGGTTTGAAACCATGCCTCGTGTAACAATGCTCTAGGGGGATGTGTAGACTTCAACCCTGAGGTGATGTCTGAACCCTCTACTTAGTAAAAAAAACAGTTTTACATCGACAGTGGTGTCTGAGAGAAATCGATAAACACTGCCCACAGGGCAAATATTAAACCAAGCCTTGTTCAAGTTCTTTTTTTAAAAAAAGTTTTTTTTAATAAAAATTTATATGATCATGACACACTGAGCTGTTTGTACACATTCATGAATTATAAGTCAATGTTTAATGGATTTGTAATCTAGCTTCAATTAATATGAACAGGGCTATATCAGCCTGGTTTCCATTACACCAAGAGATTAATGCAGATACAATAGGGGGAATTGTTGGTAGAGTATACCGTCATACAGAGCTTTCATTTGTGGAACCAGGGTTTCAATAATATCCTTCTGTCATGAGAGTATCTTCTCTGTTGGCTGTAAGGGTTCCACACATAACGAATGGCTTTCTTTATTTTGCTCACATTGAGTAAGGCAGATATGCAAAATAAAATTGCCATATATTGGAAAAAACTGCCAGGCGCACTACAAGCAGCAAGGAGAATGATGGCATGGGAGTTAAGACACATTAATAATAATGGAAATTGGTGTAATAGAACAGAGAGTTTTACTCACTAGTCCAGTTCATGTCTGACCTAGAGTTCTGGATGCTGACACTGATTGCTCAGGTGAATCAAAAGATTTATTCTCAGCACCAACATGAATTATGAGGAACGCAGAGATTATTCAATAGTTTTTTTCCCCCCAAAAGCGATACAATTGAGATAAATACATTAACTTTGTACTATTATGGAGAAAACATTGATATGAAGTTGTACTTTCATCTAGCTTGACCCCAGTGCAATATTGAAGGTGCTGAGTATGAGTCCTGCAGCTCAGAGGTTGGAGCACTCGCCTGACAAGCATAAGACCTGAGTTCAAATCCAGGCAGGGTGAAACCTTGGGAAAGTTTCCTTACTCCACATGCCTAATAATAATCCCTCAAAAAAATTGGTCATTTCAATTCATAACAGTTTGTGGGACACTATTGTGCACAATTGGGAATGGCGTTTCGCCCACAAATATACAGCCAATTCACTTTACAGTATATTCTGTGAAGCATTTTGAGATGTCTAGAAGGGGCATGAAAAATGCAATATTAACTGCAAGGATTATTATAACATTCACTGAAATTATATTTCCCCATTCATTGGTTTTGGAGATGCATGATAATAGTCCTTTGCCTTTGCATTGTAGACAATTCAAAGCTCCCAGGCACTCACTCAGTCTACTGCCCTTCACTTTCCACAGTATGATTTCTAGTGCGACACATTACTAGTCTAGTTATCATCTATTGTGTAAATTAATGACATCCTTTCCTGGAGGTGTGACTGGAGCAATCACAGCTTCATGTAGCTGTAATACATCAGTTTTGTCAGTTATTTTCTCAAAGAATTCTAAAGATGTGGGAAGAATGCAATTGTGAAGAATGTGAAACAGTTGATCACCGTATGTCTGCATGCCCACTCATCCACATTGGGTTCTGCTTTGGAAATGAACTTAAGGCTGTCGTAATATCAGAAAGAAATCTATTTGGGCACATGCTTACAAGGTTATATGGTTCGTAATATAGTAATGCCGGCATGAAGCGACAATGCAGTTAACCAGTTATTCAGCACTTTGTTATGGGTGCAATGTAAAGGTCAGAGAGAGATGAAAAATTCAGAGAGAAAGTGAGTCCGGGGAGGGAGAGAGATAGAGAGAGGGAGAGAGAGAAGGGCTGGCACAGTGTGATACTACAGTGATTGTATAACTCCTGATGGAACAAATGTTTGATTTGTATTATAGCCAATTTGTATTCAGATATCAATCTGGCTCAATTGGTAGCCCTCTCACTTCTAAGTCTGAAGGTTGGTGGTTCAAGCCCACTTCAACCTTGCGCTCACAGTCAAGGTTGACACTCCAATGCAACATAGGGTAAGCATTACATTACAATGTTACATTTATATTTTGCGTCTTCTCATCTGTCATCGTTCAGAAGAGACATTAAACCAGGATCCTGTCTGTCTGTTCAGGTGAATGTTTGAGCTTGTTCGAATCCAGGCAGGTCAGGGAGAAACCTTGGGCAAGTTTCCTTCCTCCACATGCCTAATAACAATCCCTCCCCTCAAAAAAACACAATAATAAAATTGGTCATTTAAATCCACGACTGTTTATGGGACACTGTTGTGCGCAATTGGCTGCCGCGTTTTGCCCACAAATATACAGTCAATTCACTTTACAGTATATTCTGTGCAGAGCTTTGAGATGTCTGGAAGATGTGAAAAGCGCTATACCAAATGCAAGTATTATTGTTATTATCAATCAAGAAGAGCATGGAGTTTCCCCTGTTGTCCAGGCCAACAATCCTCCAGATACATTGATGGCAGTTTGGGGAGCATTGTTGCGTGTAAATCAACCAACTACTAACTTCAATATTTTGAGACTCAAGCACGTATTGGACATCCATGAAAATCCATCATCATGCTTAAGAATATCAAAACCAGCCTGATTGGAATTTTTTCTTCGTCTTGAATCGAATGTGCACTCTCTCACTGGATGGAAGCACCTCACCTACCTAATCCCAGAAAGGACAGGCTAATGTTGGCCAAAGCCTAGGTTTGATGACCCCAGAGTTGTACCTTGATGGGAGGGTCAATGCTGTCATTTAATTAGCTAAAATCAGCAAGCTTTCTACTGATAAAGGGCTTTAGCTTACTGGGTGAAAAGGAGCCAAGTGAGAAGAATCCCTGTCTCCATGATGTATATAAGTAGTCTGCCTTTCAAGTGACACTCTTGAAGGGTTATTGGTCATCAAGAGTATGCAGAGTTGCCTGATTTGAGAACCCAACTACCACATTGACAACTCCTTACGGAAGGGGATAAACATTAAAAACCACAGCTAGTTTAATTAAATGACAAACAAATCAAGCTGTTATCCCTTGCAAACCAAATTTGTTAACACTATGAATAATGATTGCACAGAGAGTGGACAATGCAAAGCACCAATTAAAGATACTTTTACCTTCTTGGAAATATTGTCCAGTGGGTTGTTTTTGATTCCCTTCCTAGATACTTGCCACTCTAGTATCTAGTTCTACAAAGACATCAATGAACCACTTGGTTGATAGACTGCTCTCTGATATCAATAAGTAGCCCGAAGGAACAATTGCAGATTGGCCTCCTTCTTGCTCCTTGACGCCAATCCAGAGGCAATAGGAAATGTTACTATTTGGCACTGTTAAATTCTGCTGTGTTGTTGCTTATAAACCTTAGCAAATCCAACCTGCCAGCAACATTCAGAGCGCATTGCGTTATTTTTCTGTTGCATGCTCATTTTGTCTACATTTCCGGAATTAGTTGTGATTTCTTTTCACTGTAATTTGACTTTATGGCAGCTACTTGGAACATGGATTCTTTGCACTTAGCTCCAGTTAATCTTGCAAGGCCCTAGCTGATAGGATAGTTCTATCTGGACAAGCAGTGGGAAAGCTTGCCAGTCAGTGCTCTCAAAAGCAAACCACACAGTTTTAGCAGGTTAGCAAAACCCCAAACACATTCTGGGATTCCAAGACTTTGGCGCTTGCCAACTTGCACTTAACATTCTGGAATTTGGTAACCAGTGTGCCCGAAAGAGTGTGCATTCCATTCCAAATATAGTAAAACTTCCATGTGTAGGTGGCAGCATATGTGAAACTCAGTCGAGTTTGGATACTCTTAAACACGATGTTGAGTTTCTGCATATATCAGCTACCCAAAAAAAGAAAAAAAAGCTATTAAGTCATTCAGAGGTTACAGATGAAAATAAAAGGTGCACTTAAATTAGTTTGCATCAGCTATAAACATGATCAAAGTGGACTCTTAAAGGCTGTAATGTCTTTCAATTCATCTCCATTGATTTTTTACCTTAATCTGTTGCCTGTGGGCAGTGTCCTATTGCAACTTCAATGCAGGGGGAGATCCAAAAAAATCAATCAAGGTCATTTTCAAGTTAAATTAAAAATAAATGAAAGCTGAGTTCTACAATGTTCCCTGATCAACAAAGCATAGATGAGACAAGCCAAAGGCAGAGGTGCACTGTAAAATGACAAGATGTTTAAAATAGTAGTTCAGCACAACTTATTTACTTAGCCATCTTTCGTTTTGATCTAAAGCAAAATTAACCCGTAAAATCTAATGCTAAATAGAGATGGGGCAAAAAGCTGATCATCAATAATAATGCTTGTATTTGAAATAGGGCCTCATCACATCATTGAGATGTCTAAAAGCGCTTCACAGGATTTACTATAAAACGGATTGACTGTATATTGTGGGCAAAATGCAGCAGCCAATTTGCACACACGAATGTTTGACAGACAGCCAGGGAGTAAGTAGATAATTTTATTTGGGGGATTGCGAGCCAGGACATTGGGACAAACTCCTTTCTTTTTCAAATAGTGCATGGGATCTTTAGCGGCCATCTAAATAAGTAGTCAGGAACTTGGTTTAATGTCTCATTTGAAGTACAGATTGAATTTGTAGTGAACTAGAGATACAGGTCTTATCTGAACATAACTAAGTGGTGTAATAAACTATTGAGATATATACAAAAAACATACTGTAATAAGATTTATCCTGCTCTGCCTTCCCCCATCTCCGCACCATTACCCTGTTCCACCAATATCTCCACCGCAGGCCACCGTGACTCTCATGCATTCATTCATAACATCCAGGCTTGACAATGCAAACTCCTTGCTTGTCAGCCTCCCTGACTCCTCCCTCCACAGGCTGCAGATCATCCAGAACTCTGCAGCCCGTGTCCTTTCCCGCACAATGCTCCTTCAACATATCACCCCCACCCTCTCCTGATTGCACTGGCTCCCCATCGTACAAAGGATACTTTGAAGTGCTCTGAGACGCCGTTCGGCATGGAGGGCGCTATATAAATCAAAGTTGTTGTTGATACAGTTCAAGATCCTGGTCTTCAATGAAGCCCGCCATTTGCTGCCTCGATCCCCTCCCCACCAACCTACTGCTCCCCCAGCTACCCCTCCTCTGCCCACTGCTGACTGATATCATCAACCAGTCACTCTCCACAGGATTAGTCCCTGCCCCCCTCAAAACTGCTGCCATCACCCATTCCTTAAAAAAACTTCCCTTGATCCCTCAAACCCTAGCCACTACCACCCTATCTCTAACCTGCCCTTCCTTTCCAAAGCATTCGAATGCGTTGTTGCAAATCAACTCCACGCCCACCTCTCCTCCCACTCCCTCTTTGAACCCCCCCCCCAGTCCGGTTTCCGCCCTGCCCACAGAACAGAGACTGCGCGTGTGAAAGTCATAAACAACGTCCTCTCTATCTGCAACCAGGGCTCCCTCTGCCTCCTTATCCTTCTGGACCTGACTGCTGCGTTCAACACAGTTGACTACACCATCCTCCTCCACAGCCTGTCCTCTGTCATCTACCTCAGTGGGACCGCACTCGCCTGGTTCGAGCTCTACCTCACAAACTGCCAGCATATATCTCCACAAACGGCTTTTCTTCCCGCTCTCACCCGATTACCTGTAGGGTATCCGAGGGATCCATCCTTGGCCCCCTCCTCTTCCTCATCTACATGCTCCCTCTTGGGGATGTCATCCGCAGACATGGGGCACATTTCCACATATATGCTGATGACACCCAACTCTACTTTTCCAGTTTACTTTGCGACCCCCGGTCCCCTGATGTTCTGTCAGCCTGCCTGTCAGACATCAGGAGCTGGATGAGCGTGAACTTCCTGCAGCTGAATGTCGACAAGACAGAAGCCATACTCTTCGGCTCTCGTCAATGTCTTCTTTTGCACGGCTCTCACCTCCTCCACCTTCCCGGCCTGCCCCTAAAACTCTCCGAACCTGTGCACAACCTTGGTGTCAGGTTCAACCCCCAACTGTCCTTCCTCCCCCACATCCGATCCCTCACCAGCACTGCCTTCTACCACCTCTGACGGATCACCTGTCTCCGGCAATTCCTCATCCCAAAAGCTGCTGAAATCTTGGTCTATGCCTTTGTCACCTCTCGGCAGGACTATTGCAATGCCCTCCTCGCTGGTCTCCCCACCACCACAATCCACAAAATCCAGCTAATTCAAAACTCTGCCACCCGCATACTCACCCGCACCAAGCTTCGCTCCCACATTACCCAAGTCCTTGTCAGACTTCACTGCCTCGCTATCCCTGACAGGATTGACTTCAAAATTCTCACCCTTGTTTTCAAGTCCCTCCACTCCTCTGCACCCCCACTACCTCTCTGACCTCCGCTCTCTCCAAATCAACACCTGCTGCCTTCGCTCCACCGGGTCTGGCCAACTCCATGTCCCCCGAATCCTCCGCTCCACCTTCAACGGCCGTACCTTCAGCTACTATGCCCCAAGGCTCTGGAACTCCCTTCCTCACTTCCTTTGCCTCGCCCCCTCTCTTCCTAGTTTCAGGTCACAGCTAAAGACCTTTCTCTTCGACCGCGCCGTGGGTCACCTTTCTACCCCTGCCCCTGGCTCGGTCCCGGGATTCACTATTGTGAAGCGCTCTGAGTCGCCGTCCGGCGTGGAGGGCGCTATATAAATCAAAGTTGTTGTTGTTCACCTTCAAAGGCCTCCATGGCCTCATTCCCCCTACTAGTGCGACCTCCTAACTCCCTACCAAACTGCCCACTCCCTCCGCTCCGGCCTGCTTCACGTGTCTCGCCTCACCTGTGCCACCATTAGCGGGTGAGCCTTCAGCTATTCTTCCTCCACCCCTTGGAACTCCATCCCGCAGGCCCTCCGCTTCACCCCATCACTTGCCTCCTTCAAAACCCACCTCTTCAACCGTGCTTTCGATCAACCTACTTCCCCCTCTGCCCTCCACCCTTCCCCCAATGCTTACCCTCAGATCAGGTCCGGAGTACTATGTGTCCAGCGTTTCAGAACGTCCTCCAGATGTGAAATGCTCTGTACAAATTTAATTGTTATTGTTGTTGTTTGTGGTACAATGCTGTGTGCAAACTGGTTGTCATGTTCACCTACAACAATAATCGTAAACCTTACATTCGATATAGCACATTATCAGGTCTTTGAGACATTTCAAAGCGCTTCACAGAATAAACTGTAAAGTGAATTGACTGTATATTTTGTGGGCGAAATGTGGCAGTACTGCACTGCAATTTATAGTAAATCCTGTGAAGTACTTTGAGACATCTTTCCATCATGATCTGGATGTGAAAGCCAAAGCTTGGTGAAGTTAGCAACAGATGTTGATCAGGTTCAGAAAGAAATAAAAATAAAACTTTAGGGTAAGGAAAGGTTTTGGAAGATAAGCTTACATATTTTACCGTAATGCAATGATTAGTCAAATAAACGTTTCGCATTGGAGGCTTAATTGGGAAAATAGACAGTTGCATCACAGAAGCAGATTAGGAGTTTTAGATAAGTATAATGAAGGCCTTCAGCTTTTCTGCCCCCACCCTATGGAACTCCATCTCAGAGTGCCTCCGCCTCATCCTTTCACTTGTTTCCTTCAAGCCACATTTCCTCTTTGATCATGTTTTTCGCCATTCTCCATCCTTCTTGATTCCAACCCCCGGCTCAGGTGCAAACCCTTAAATGTCCAGCGTCTTTATATAGTGCCCTTCACATCAGCGCCATGACTTCTGATGTGAAGGGCACAATACAAATACAATTTGTTGTTGTTGAGCAGAAGGATAGTACTGTGGATAAATCATGATTCAAAAACAGCTGATAGAGTAAAAACAGCAGTGGCAGCATCAGCAACAACTTGAAGTTGTTGCATTTACACATCGTCCTTCAAGTAAGATAACATCTAGCTTATGCAGAGGAACAGCAGAAGTAGGTAGAAATTAACATGGAGAGCAACAAATATGAATGTCGACTGCTAGCAACCGTCAGCTCTAGGTAAGTGGATAGATAGAGAGCTGTTCAGGCAAATAAGCAAAACGGCAGGTAATCACACTGTGATACTCACAAGGGAGTTCTATGACCCGGAATTAAATGGATAGAAGACAGATCATCAGAATGGAAGGATAAATGTACCATTTCCCAGAAGTAATTAATGTGAAGCTGAGCACAGGAGCCGATGTTATACTGCATTATTATTTATCACATCCATCAGAACCGGTTGGAAACCCGAAAGCAGGTAAACATTTGGTTTCAGGGATCTTTGGCAGTTGAATTTGATATTGCAATGAACAACAACAAATTAACAAAAAATTACATTTATAGAGCGCCTTTCACGTCGGGAGGACGTCCCAAGGCGCTGCACAGGAGGCGTGTGACCCGAGCTGGGAGGGGAGTGTTTGGGAAGGGGTGAAACACGAAGGGGAGGTAAAAGAGTTCGGGGTGGAACAGAAGGCACGATCGAAGAGGAAAGTCTTCAAACCGGCCTTGAAAGAGGAAAGGGAAGAGACGAAACGGAGGGATTGAGGGATTGCATTCCAAAAGGTGGGAGCGGAGAAACTGAAGGCCCGGCCTCCGATGGTGGGGCGGTTCGGGCGGGGGGCTTGGAGCAGGCCAAGTCCTGTTGAACGGAGGGTCCGGATGGGCGTGTAGGGGGAGAGTAGATCGGTTAAATAGGGTGGGGCAAGGCCGTGTAAGGCCTTGTAGGTGAGGATGAGGATCTTGAACTCGATCCTCTGGAGGATGGGGAGCCAGTGGAGACGGGCGAGGGTGGGGGTTATGTGGTCGCGGAGGCGGGTGCGGGATAGTACACGGGCTGCAGAGTTTTGGATGGCCTGCAGCCTGTGAATGGAGGAACTGGGGAGGCCGACGAGGAGAGAATTTCCGTAGTCCAGCCGTGAGGTGATGTATGCGTGCAAGAGTGTTTCGGCAGCGCGGGGGGTAAGATAGTTGCGGAGCCTGGCAATGTTGCGCAGATGGAAATAGGCGGTGCCGGTCAAGGCGCGGATGTGGGGGAGGAAGGAAAGTTTTTGATCGAACATGATGCCGAGGTTCCTGATTGGCTTTGTGAGGTGGAGAGTGCAGCCTTGGATGTTGAGGCTGGCAGCGCCCGATGTGCGGAGGCGCTGGCTTGAGCCAATCAGGAGGGCCTCGGTCTTACTCACGTTCAATTGCAAAAAGTTGTCGCTCGTCCACGACTCGATGTCGGACAGACATGCTGTCAGAACATCGATGGTCTGGGGGTTGAGGGATGAGGCAGAAAGGTACAACTGGGTGTCGTCCGCATACATGTGGAAATTTACCCCATGTTTGCGGATGACGTCGCCCAGTGGGAGCGTTTAAAGGGTGAAAAGGAGGGGACCGAGGACAGAGCCCTGAGGGACGCCGTGAGAAACTGTGCGGGGGTTTGAAGAAAAACCATTGGAAGAAACAAAATGTAAACGGTGGGTCAAGTAAGAGTGGAACCAGTCAAGGACTGTGCCTTGAAGGTTGAGGTGGGAGGAAAGACGTTGAAGGAGGATGGTGTGATCGACTGTGTCGAACGCAGCAGACAGGTCAAGGAGGATGAGGAGGCAGAGAGAGCCCTGGTCACAGGCGGTTAGGATGTCATTTGTGACCTTGACCAGGGCAGTTTCTGTGCTGTGGATAGGGCCTGATTGGAGAGGTTCAAGAAGTGAGTGAGTTGAAAGGAAAGAGCGGAGCTGGGAGGCAACCACTCTTTCAAGGACCTTGGATAGAAACGGGAGGTTGGAGATGGGTCGATAACTTGATCTTTGCGACGCATCAAGGGAGGGTTTCTTCAGGATAGGGGTGATGATGGCTGTTTTAAGGGAGGTGGGGACAGTACCTGAGGAGAGGGAAAGGTTAATGGTGTCAGAAATGAGTGGGGCTAACAAATGGAGCTGGGTTTGGAGGAGGGGGGTGGGGATGGGGTCCAATGAGCACGTGGTGGGTTTCATGGAGGTAATTGTTTTTGTGACTGAAAGCGGGGTGGTGGGGTTGAAAGTGTGAAATGGGGGGTGAGTAGGGGTTGAGGTAGCTGATGAGGGCGCGGAGGTGGAGGAGTGGTGAGGGGAGTAAACCGCAGAGCGGATTTTCTCGATTTTAGACTCGAGGAAGTCCAGCATCTCCTCACAACGAACGTTTGAGGAGAGGATCTGCGAGGTGAGGCGGGTGGGGGCGGAGGAGCTGGTTGGTGGTGGCGAAGAGGAGGCGGTGGTTGTCCTTCGCTTCCAGGATTATCCTGGAGTAGAAGGCTGATTTCGCGGTGGCTAGCGCAGAGCGGTAAGATTTGATGCGGTCCAGCCAGATTTGCCGGTGGACCGTGAGGCCAGATTTGAGCCAGGTGCGTTCAACTGCTCTCACTTGGCTTTTGAGGGAACGGAGGTGAGTTGTGTACCACGGTGATGATCGGGAATGGGAGACGGTTTTGGAGGTGAGAGGGGCCAGGTTGTCGAGGGTAGTGGAGAGGGTGTTGTGGAGGGCGGTGGAGGCGGAGGATGGGTCGGTACAAAAAGAATGCCATTGTGGGAAGAGGTCGGAGGTTTCTAGGGCAGAGGTGAAAGTTTGAGGGGGAATCTTCTTCCAGGGCCGGTAGAAGATGGTGGTGGGTTTGGAAGTGGAGGGGGGAGGGATGGAGGTGTTGCAGGAAATGAAAAAATGGTCGGAAATGGCCTTGTCTGTGATGGTGACGCCAGAGACGTTGAGGCCTCGGGTGATCACCAGATCGAGAGGATGGCCGTGGGTGTGGGTGGCAGTGTTAATGTGAAGGGAGAAGTTGAAAGACGAAAGTAAAGAGGAAAATTCAGAGGAAATGGGGCAGGAGGGGGTGAAATGGAGGTTGAAATCGCCAAGAATAATAAGGCGATCAGAGGAGGCACAAAGGGAAGTTAAAAGTGAGGAAAAATCTGCAATGAATGTGGGGGAAGGTTTGGGGGGGCGATAAACTAATAGGATTTTAAAGGAATTGTGGGAGGAGTGAGAGAGGGTGAGCTGTTCGAATGAGGGGAAGGAGCCGGAGGAATAAGGGGATAGGGCGAGGGATGACTTTGAGATGAGGGCCATGCCACCGCCACGACGGTTGGGTCGAGGAGCATGGTGGAATGTGTAGTTGGGTGGTGTGGCTTCAACAAGGGGGAAAGTGTCGCTTGGGGTGAACCAAGTCTCCGTCAGGGCCATGATGTCAACGTTCTCATCAAGGATGAGATCGTTGATGGCCAGGGTCTTGTTGCAGACACAGCGGACATTTTGGAGGCCGATGCGGAAAAGGCAGTTGGCCGAGGGGTGTGAGGGGGGGCTGGGATGGTCGGCGGGGAGGGTGGGGATCTGAAAAGGGGAGGAGAGGTTGACCCCCCAGGTTTGTGTCCGGTGTGGCTGGCGGTGATGGTGGGGACTTGGTGTGACTGCTATTGGACAGCCAGCGACGAGTGCCACGGTGAGCCTGTCGGAGGATTCCAATACTGGAACAGAGGGAAGCGGTGGGAGGGTCAAGCAGGGACAGTAGGCGAGGAGGGCGAAGAGAAAAAAGGGTAGAGAAAGAATAACGGTGGGGGTTGGTTGAAAGCCAACATAGAGGTGCCAGACTTTAGATTTACAAATTTACAGATTTGTAATTACAGATTTACAGAGCTACAAAACCAGGTAAGATTAAATGAGAAATTGATTTACACATAAAGTACAAAGACAAGTATAAAGCAATTGTATACCATGATACAAAAACAGGCCACTCAGTCCAAGCTTGTGTTGACACTCCATATTTATTCATCCTCTCCTACACCTCTCATTCTCCTTCATGAATGCATCAAGTAAATTAAGTGATTCAGAGTTCTGCAGAAGAGTAGATTGTACCCAGTGTATAGAACAGTGGTTCCCAACCTTTTTTTGATGCGATCCTAAATTGGCCACCAACAGGACCTCCCAACCCTTAGGGGGTCGATTACCATTCTGAAGCGAAGCTCAGCCAAGACAATATCTCCGTCTCTTTTGTGGACTCAGGGCATCAAAATACAGTCTTTCATACAAATTGCTAATACAAATCGCTAATACAGTCTTTCATACAAATTGGTCGGTGGTGTCGCCTCAGGCACTTTTCAGCATTAAAAATCAAAAACAAAAAAATTCTGATGACCCAACTGATGACCCTTACTGAGGACCCCCCAGACCCTGATTTAAGTCGGGACCTGAGGGTGGGAACCACTGGTGTAGAAGAACCAGGCTGGATGGGTTGAATGACTTTTGTCTTGAGAATCCGCCTGGCGTGAAGGATGCTATATAAATCCAAGTTATTGTTGGTACAAGAGACATGGGGTTTTGCGCAGGAACTAAAAGGGAGTCAGATAAGAGCACTGAAGTTACTCTTGCTTCTCACACGCAAACACACAAAAAAACTGTTTCCTTGAAGTGCATTGTGAAATGCCACAGCAGGCTCCTTATCATACCTTTCGCTGAGTTATTTCACTGAGCACACTTCACCGGAACCCAAGTTCAACAAAAAGCTATTCCCTTAAGTTTGCTTCCCCTTATACACTCTGAGTGAAATGTTGGGTAAGTTTTCCTACTCCACACTCCTCTGTTAACCTGGCAGTAAGTAGAAAGTCTGTTGGCAAATTGCTTTCCAGAGGTAATGATCCCTTCAAAATAATAATTAAAATAATTTGGTTACTCAATCCATGACTATTCGTGAGACACTTCTGTGTGCAATTACCTGTCATTTTCGCTGACAAAATATACAGTCACTACACCCTGTAGTATATTCTATGAAACGCTTAAGTTGTTCTGAAGAAGTGATCAAAAACACTATATCAAATGCAAAATGCAAGTACAATAAAAGCTTTGTTATCCGGCACCCTCGGGAACTGACCAGTGCTGGTTAATCACATATGTCGGATATTTGAGTGGCAAGTTCCGAAAGTCCTACACAAACAAATTAACTTATTTTAAAACATACCATATTAATAATAGACTAAATAATAACAGAATATTGTATGGATACTTATCAATAAAGCATTCCAGTACACTCAGTAAAATTGCGTTTGGTAAGTTTAATAAGTGCGCTTGCGCACACATGTGCAAAGTGAGCAAAGTGTGCTGGATGGCACCGGTATGAGATCCGGTTGCTGGAATGGTGAATTGTATTGGGAAATATCGGTTGGTTGAGCGTTCCAGTTGGTTGGGTGCTGGATAACCAAGCTTTTACTGTATTATTATATGGCTCAGGTTGGTCCCTCATTTTTTGTTAAATAGTGCAAAGGTGTCCATTCTTTTCTTGACTTTTCATATCTATTTGCTAGCACTAGCAGGGGACTGGGAAACAGCTCCTGTAGTCACCTGAATTCATTCAGTGAATAAAGACCAATGGTCATCATGGCAGGTTATCCTCATAGAATGCATTATGTTGTGGTGCTTTTCAACATCATGCTTCTTCGCAGAGAAGCACTGATAAAGGAAGGCCTCAATGAAGATGCCAGGAAGAATTCATCTAAGCAATAAACCACTTTAGTGCCAATGGACAACGATACTAATGTGTACAGGGACAGAATTCCTAAGCGTTTTGTGGCCCTGAAAACACGCAAATGGGCAAGACAGCCTCTTCTGACAGACAGTTCTGTAGTCACTCAATTCAATAAATGTACCATCTAAGCATTAAAGAGAATTTAAATAATTTTACTATAGAAAACATTTGCTTTTATTGGGGTCATTTGAACACGAACAGCTCACACAGATACATCATCTGACCTTCAACTTACTCTCCAGAGAGAGTTACTTTCCAATTCTGCCATCTGTTGAATTTAGCACCGAATTTAATTTTTATGAACAGAATATTACTAGGCTGCTTCACTTACAGCCAGTTTACCACACACACACACACAAACTCACACTCCAGAGTGATCAGAATCTAATCTTCAATCCCAGACAGCATTACTGTGAATATGAAATCAAGTGCAGAATGCACTATTGCAAATTCTATCTAATATTGATCTTTCTTCTGAGCATATACAAAAATAACAATAATCCTTGTTTTGATATACTGCCTTATCACATCGTTCAGGCATCTCAAAGTGCTTCACAGAATATACTGTAAAGTGAATTGACTGTATATGGTGTGGGCAAAACTTGCCAGCCAATTGCACACAATTACATAGTGTTCTACAAGCAGTTGGTGATTGAGGGATCAATTATTATTTTATTCATTTTTAAGGGATTATTATCCCCAGAAAGCAATCTGCCAATTGATTAACATTCAAGTTCCTATTTACTGGCAGGTAGACAGGAGTGTGGAGTAAGGATACTTGCCTTAGGTTTCACCCTGCCCAGGAATTGAACCCGAGTCCCCTTGCTTGCGAGATGAGTGCTCTAACCATCGAAGCATTTCCTTGTCTTGACTACTCATAACATTTGCAGGTGCATTCAGTATGAACTTGACAATACTAATAATTCTTCCATTTGAAGTAGCGTTTTCCACATCTTCTAAACATCTCAAAGCGCTTTGCATAATATACTGTAAAGTGAATTGACCATATATGTGGGTGAAGCACGGCAGCCAATTGCGCACAGCAGTGTCCCACTGACAGTCATGGATTGAAGTGACCAATTTATTAGTGTTTGTTTTTCTTGAGGGTTTATCATCAGGCAAGTGGAGAAAAACAGTAGAAAGAATTTCTATAAAAGTACACGAAAAAAAATTAGATCTTCTCTATTAGATCAGCTCATCACAGATTTTTGACAGTTCCACATTGTCTTTAGCCTTTTCTTCCAGGCTTCGCTCCACAGAACTGACTTTGATTTGCTCCCTCTGCAGATGAGCTTGGAGAGCAGCAACCTCAGGCTTGTATTTGTTCCCACACCTGGACCATCTCCTCATTGACTTGGTTCAATTTCTCTTCAGCGGGAACTTTCAGTGCCTGCTACCTCTGTGCAACTTTCTGAATCCGAGCAAGATAATCCTGGGTTCATTACTTTAGGGATTCCTCAATCCCTAAAATCCTTTTTGTACCCTTCAAGTATTTCTTTCTGTTTTTCAAATCTTCTGAACAATTCAAAATATGACTTCTTCCAGAGTTCATTTAAAGCTTGTAGGTTTTCTTACGCTGCTTTGTTCGTTTGATTTGGCCGATTCACTCTTCTTCTCAGATTCCTCAATCAACTGATAGAAAAGTATTTCTGATAATGCATGATGCATTTTGCAGTCTCAGTTTCAAAGAGGTAGCTCATCAATTCATTACCAAATATGGTTTATTGCAGATATTGATGGGATCAAAAAACACAACATTTCCAGATTTGTACAGGGTTCATAAAAACGGAATCACACGTCACACTAACCCACCATGAGAATGCCACTCACGTCTCCCGCTGGTTGTGGTGGACTAGAGTTCGTCAACGTAATGCACATTCGGTTATTGACAGAAGGGTCTATGTATCATTGCTTGTTGCAAATAGTGAATTCTCACTCCAATATGGACAATTTCTAGCTTTAAAGAGAATTTAAGCAAATACATTGAAATAAAATTGATCATTCAGCTCATGGGCTGTTTGTGGGACATTGGTGCGTGAAAATTGGTTGCCACATTCGCCCACAAACCACAGGGTCTCTGCATTTTACAGTATATCCTGTGAAGTGCTTTGGAACATTCTCCCAATGTGAATAGCACCATATACAACAATTAGTATTATCATTTACACCTCACCAAAGTAAATTAAGACATTTTAATCTAATTTTCACCAAAGATTCAAAAGAGCTTTATACACTTTACACATAATCCCATTCTCATCTTCAAGATGCACTGGATACCAGTTACCTAGCAACTATAAATCAGCAGAAAATGCTGGAACTTCAGAGCAGATACAAAACCATTTCTGACACAAATATTTTACACTTGTTCAACCCTGCCAGATTACCCCCCAAACCTGTAGCAAATGACTTTCTATGTAGGGATTTTAAGAAAATTAAATGGAAATGTGAAATAAAAAAAATTAGCCTTTAAAATATAATATATATATATTATATATGTTCATTGAACAAATACAAATGGGTTGAACTAGACAGTGTGCTGCATGGGCAATTATTTTTGTCTGGTTCTTTATATAACTATAGAAAGTAATTGAAGCAAATCTCGTTAAACTACAGAAAAAATAAATCTTCAATCTGCATTATATCTGATTTCAGCAAGAATGGAATATTAACAGGGGAATGCTTTAAATCAGATTTACTCCCAGATTTTCTATTCTGTACAGACCAAGGTACATTTGAATATTGAACCTGCAATGCACAGTAACATTAAGTGTATTGAACTCAACAGTGCTTTGGGAAATAGTACATAAAACCTGAAATGTCTGCATTTCTTCAGATGCAATTTGGTTGAAGGGCTAAAGTCACATGCTGACACTATGACAAATTGGTGCAATTTCTAGAAAAACCTCCAGTGGCCTAAGAGAACTAGAGGTCCCAAAAGCTCAGTTCTTAATGATAACAAATGGTGAAATCCCAGCCTGGAGGGGGGTGGTGGGGAGTTGACTTGCACAAAGCAGGCATTGACCTCAGCCAGCATGAACCTGTGGTCAAACGCAAGTTAAGCTACATGAAAATTTTGCTCAGCGGTTTTAATACTCAACAATCATTTTGTCCTAACAATTCGCCAAATAGATCAAGTCTTTAGATTCCTTTGGCTTTACTGTAAACTTGAGCTGTTTATTTTGCTGATGGAGGAGAATGGCACGGTTCGATTGTAGTAATTGTGGTAAGTCACCCAAACTGTGCAACTATTTAATTGTCATTAAATTTGACCTCCAACAGGTAATAACGCTTGAATCATAGCATCATAGCGTACAGAATGTCTTTCCCATAACCCTAAAGGGATCATTAAACCGTGCTTTTAATTAGAAGCTGCAAATATTGTAGGTGCAGAACAACATGACCACGTAGACTTGATCCCCAAAACAACCAGAGGGTCCATGCTAACCTTTTAATGGTCTGATGCTATATTTGAGTCCATAAAATTGGATCCAACATTTTAACAGACCCACAAAATAAAAATGGTCACTGGTCTCGCTTCCAGTTCATCAAGTCTTTCTGACCACTTCTGCATAGGAACAGGAGTAGGCCATTCAGTCCCTCAAGCCTGTTCTGCCATTGTATTCGATCATAGCTGTACTTCAACTCCGACTACATGCCATTGCCTCACATCCCTTGACATCCTAACCTAAATAAAATCTATTCACCTCAGTCTTGAAATTTTGAATGGATCCAGCATCCACAGCCTCGTGGGGGGGGCGGAAAGATCCAGATCAGGAACTGATTAGGCAACAATCTACCCACACTGTAAATATGCTCATGCTTCAATGAGTCGCCTCATCATGTGGTCAGACTGTACTGTTATTTAAAGGATAGGGAGGTGAAATGAAGACCAGGAAAATAAATTCTGAGCCATGTTTGTACACTGTGTTGAATAACTCTCAAATGATTAATTTAAAGATGAACTGAAGTCCAGAGCAAATAGTTGTTAGTTGGGAATACTCCACTTGGAAGTACAAGAAAGCATTCCAAAATAAGGCTTTACCTGAAGCTGCCATTTAACTTGTGGACCTTTGTGACAGAAGTACAAGTCCAGTATCCTGACCTCAACCACCCAACCCTGCAATCTGTTCCAGTCGTAATATGTATATATAAATATATTATATATATACATATATTATATAAATACATATATATTTTATATATATATATTATGCTCAGAAACAAGACTTAATAAGAGTGTAATGAACAACCTATTGATACAAAACATTATGTTGAATAATACAAAATTTACACATCTCAAATCTTGAAAATTATTAGAGACCCAAATGTTGAATCAGTAACTTGATCAAGAGTATTGAGAGCACCATGATATTTTCCATGTACAGTACAATGGTCACCAGCTGCAATCATTTCCCATCTCAACCAAAAGAGGCAACTAAACAGCACTGATCCGTATTGATCTCTTGGCAATTCTAGTCCAGAAAGAGGTTTCAATCTCTGACGAAGTTCAGATCATTTGGCTTTACAACAAAAGGTTGTGTACCAAGACTGCTATCACTGAAAATCATTGATAATCTGTCCTTGCCTAGATAAGTCCTCAAATTTCCTGGAGCTGTTATTTTAGATCTCAAAAATCCTTTGATTTCAACATGGAATAAACACGTAAATTGTTGTAATCAAGGTTAACAGGATTGGAAAGGTTAGTCCTGCAGCACTGCATCCTATGACTTCAAATATGATGTTTTGGGGGTGGGGGGAAAGGACGAAGAAACCAGAAACACGTTTTTTTTAAATACCTCCTCCCTTTCTGTCCTATCCACAGTCGCTGGTTGACCTGGGCTTTGATCATAAGAACAGAACAGAAGAATTGCTAGCCGAAAGAAGGCCAAGATTCATCCAGTTCACCTTCCACTATTCTGATAATTGCTTGTACATGTCCCAAAATATATGCTATGTATTTGGTCATTCTTTATTTAGCCACCAGGAGCCTCCCGATATGAAAGATGCGATACTAAAGGTAAGGATCATCATCTATCATTCTGTTATTTAGAACACAAAGTATCTAGTGCTGTACATTTTAAAACAGTCACTCTGTGGGCTCCCTCCCTCAATGCTGACATTTCTGCATATTATTTGCAAAGCTCAAGGGTCCAAGAAGTCAACCAGTATCCAAAATAACCTTTGATACTCACACATCCTGTGAAAAGATGCAATCCCCCACTGCCAAATGCTTATTCAAATGTTGATTCTTTGATTCATGTTGGAAATCCGAACTCGGAAACATTGAGAAATGAATTCTAAATTAAACAATAAATTTAGTAAACAATTGACGGCATATTGGAGTCATCGTTTGCAATCTTATTAATGGTAAAATTGATTGCTGTGCCCATATTTTGGAATGCCAGGAAAGCCATCTGGCCTGAGCATCTTATTCCAAATGGCTGAACACTTTTCTCTGAGGTATTCTAAGAAAGAGTGTTTGTTTTCCTTCTTTTTGGATCTGGGCCTAACTACAATTCTCTGCTTTTAAAATACCCCATATATTATTTAGTTGTATTCAGTGTTTTGACCTACTTTATCCATCCAGCTTCTTCATCATGCACGACAAAGCAAATTCCATTCTAGTGCTTCATCACTCGGTATGGCTATACCAAATTACATTAACTGCAGCAAGCACCATGTGTGTAAAACACTAAACATGCTCCCTCCCCCCTCACCCACCCCACCCACACAGTTTCCTGGGATTCAGCAGCATTGAAATGTTCTAACCAGGAATGTCTATGCCTGACTAGAACATATTTTACAAGACTTACTCGTAGGGTTTCAACACTGAAACCTAACAATAAAGGAAAATGGACATCATCAAACCATATCCTGATTTACAATTTAGTATCAAACTTATACCAATTTATTAAGATTATATGATAATAATCCTTGCATTTGATATAACGCCTTATCGTGTTGTTGAGGCATCCTGAAGGGCTTCACAGAATATATTGTAAAGTGAATTGACTGTATATTTTGTGGCCGAAATATGGCAGCCAATTGTGTAAGACTGTGTCCCACAAATAATCGTGGATTTAGTGACCAGTTTATTTATTTATTTTTAAAAAAGGATCATTACTCCCGGAAAGCTATCTGCCAATCGACTAACAATCGGATTCCTATTTACTGCTTGGTAAGCAGAGATTTGATGGAGTAAGGACACTTGCCTAAGGTTTCACCCTGCCCAGAATCAAACCCGTATCCTCTCACTTGCAAGACGAGTGCTCTAACACACCACTGCAGGACTTCACAATATGAGCAAACACAAATAAATTACTAAATGGAAGTGCATGTTACTGAATTCACGCTTGAACCTAAATGTTATAAATTGCTTCAAGAGGATCAATTGTTTTGATGAACTTGCCATTTTTCTGTGCTCATTTTTCACAGCCATTGTTTAGCAGTATCACTCCCAACAATTCTGGCAGCAGAATGGTTGACAATGTAATTTTACAATCACATTTACACTTATATAGCGCCTTTCAGATTGGAAGTCCATCTCACAGATATCCCACAGATGTCCTTTATTACAAATAGTTTTATCCTTTAAAACTGCTGAGCAGAAAGCAGTTGAGAACAAATTATTTGGGCACAGATGGGATCAGGAAGCATTTCTTCATCCGTTCAGCCTATTCCACCAAAAATAATGAATGTAAAGCAACATACCTCTTTGACAATGCTTTCATTAGCCACCACAAACCCCTCAGTTCCCACCCCCAGCTCAGGTTCCCAGCCGGCATTGTCAAATGCTTTGAGACGGTCTCCCGATGTGAAAGGCGCTGTACAAGTGTAAATTGTATTGTTAAATTACATTGTCAACTGTTCTGCTCACAAAATTGTCAGCAGTGATGACTCTGCCAAACAATGGCAACTTTATCAAAACAATGGATCTTCTTGTGTATTTGAAGCAACCAACAACAAACTACTTCAAAACTATACGTGTTGAAAGCCAGAAGGGACAATGAGGCTCTCTGCAAGTGCCTCTGGATATAGATGCGGAGGGTACAAGTAAAAAAAAAGCTGTGTATCCAGAGCAAGTGTACCGAGATGCCGCCCGGCGTGGAGAGCGCGATAATAATGCAATTATTTTGTTGTTGTTGTACATGTTTGAGTGGGGAAGACAAACCCTCAACATGGACAAAAAAAGGCAGGGAAATGAATTCCGCACAAACACCTGCCCCAATGTTGGAGAAGAAGGGGGCTATAGATTTGGACTACTGGAACACAGCAGTTAATTGTCAGTTAGCTGGACACACAGCTCTTGTTACTACAAATTTAGTTAATGACAATCTGGTATATATTGACTTGCAGTGAAAAAGCCAGAAACAAAAACAGAAATTGCTGGGAACACTCATCAGGTCAGGCAGCATCTATGAAGAAAGGAAAAGTGAGTCAAAGTTTCGGGTTCATGACCCTTTGTCAGATCTGAAGTTATGACTTGTGTTCTGTCGAAGGGTCGAGGAGCCGAAACATTGACGCACTTTTCCTTTCACAATAGATGCTGCTTGACTTGCTGAGTTTTTCCAGCGATTTCTGTTTTTGTTTCGGATTTCCAGCATTTGCAGTATTTTACGTTTGTTTTAGTGAAAAAGCCAGCTTTGGAAGTCCAATGCTGCAGACTCTGACCAAAATATACTTTGAGCCTGAACAAAAATCTTTTTGTGATTGTCTGCAATGCTTTGGGATAGGGTATCAGAAATGTAGCATGTGTTTGGCTCATTTTGATAGCTCAGGTTATTGGCACTGATCAGTAACTGGAGCACAGCATTCCCAACAGAGTTCCCTCTTTACATGCTGTGAAATAATAATTAACATGGACCAAGTGCAAGGCTGATTGGAAGTGCGATGATGATGATGATTGCAATTGCGTGCACGACAACTGGCATACTTGTGCAATGTGTTCCATGGAATATGCATCGAAAATCATTTTATGGTGAAATGATTTTATGGTGAAATGATTTTGCAGTTTGAGAGAGGCTTACTGTTTGCAAGGAAGATATTTGTGCAGCCTTGACCCATGACTGATCACACACAATCACAACCCCCACACAATCCTCAACCGCAATTGAAGTTGGATTTCAGTACATAACAGATACCGATAATTGTTGAAATTGAATAATAATCGCTGCATTTAGTACAGTGACTTTCATGTCAGGAGGATGCCTCAAAGCGCTTTGCAGGATTTATTGTGAAGTGGAATGACTGTTTAGTTAGCTCAACTGTGCACAGCAATGTCTCACAAACAGCCATGAAAAGAATGGACAACATTGTCGGTGGGGGTGGGCGAGGAATGTTGGCCAGGGCAAAAGGAGAAACTCCCTTCTCTTATCGATAAGGCCATGGGATATTTAGTGTCCATCTAAACAGGCAGACGGGATCTCGGTTTAATGTCTCATCCAAAGAATGTCACCTCCGACGATCCCCTGTAATGCACTGTCAGCTATGCGAGTCCAAGTCCTTACTAGGGCTTGAACCTTCTGACCGATAGAGAAGAGTTCATCCCTGAGTCAGGCTCACACTGAAATTGAAGCCAAGCATTGAGTGACACCAAGCAGAAGATGTTGGCAACCAAGTCCACGAGCACAGAATATTAATAAGGGAAGAAAAACTGAAGTGCAATAAGTGGAAGTTAAGGAAAGTTATGCTAAAATAAGTGGTTGCGACCAAAATTATAATAGCTTCCTCATTTTCACTCCTTTCCCTAGGCTGCAAAAACTTAAACAACCTGCTCCAGCCAGGAAACCAGCAATGAGCTTGTTCCTTTGAATGAGGAAAGGGTGGGTGGGGTGGAAGAGTGAGGAACATAGTTGACAATAAATATTCTGCTTGTATCTGATTCTCTGTTGAGTGATTTTTTACATTTTTTACCCTGGCTGACAACAGAGCTCACTATTTTCAATTGACAGCTGTGTTTTGCCCACAAATGGCTTAGTGGTTAGAGCCCTTGTCTTGCAAGCTGGGGAGACCAAGATGGGGAGATCTGTGTTCGAATCCAGGCAAGTCAGGGCAAAACCTTGGGCAAGTTTCCTTACTCCACACACCTAATAATAATCCGTCCCAAAAAAAACACAATAAAAAAATTGGTCATTTCAATCCACGACTGTTTGTGGGACGCTGCTGTGCGCAATGGGCTGCCATGATTCGCCCACAAATATACAATCAATTCACTTTACAGTATATTCTGTGAAGTGCTTTGGGACGTTGAAAAGATGTGAAAAGCGCTATATCAAATGCAAGGATTATTATTATTATTATATTATTATAGTCACTCCACTTTTCTGTATATCCTGTGAAGCTTTGGCTACATCTCAATGACATTATAAGGAGCTATATCAAAAGCAAGGTTTATTGTTTCATTATTATCCTCCCGAGAGCATAATGAGAGATTGGCAATTGGCTCCGTGAAGAAGTTGAGGGTATCGATCAGTGCTATAGAATCCTTCAGCTTCATCACCTTGGGTGCACAATGTAAATTGGCCACTTCTTTTGATGGTACATGGTACCTGATATGATAATAATAATCCTTAATAATCCTTGCATTTGATATAGCGATTTCACATCTTATCGATGTCTCAAAGTGCTTCACAGAATATACTGTAAAGTGGATTGACTGTATATTTTGTAGGTGAAGCACGGCAGCCAATTTGCCCTCAGCAGTGTCCCACAAACAGTGGATTGAAATGACCAATTTTTATTATTGTGTTTTCTTTGGAGGGATTATTATTAGGCATGTATGTGGAGTTCCGCTGATGAAAAACATGATGGCTTATATAACTTCCTGAAGAATACATCCAGCTCTAGGAATTAAATGCCTTTTCTCCCTCCAAGTGGAATGGGATCATTCAAAGAGAATCACAACATAGAAAGTCCTTCCAACAATTCACCAAACTGAAGAATACCAATGGCACAGCAAACTCCGAGGCTCACCCAATATCTGCAGCATGAAATGTATAACATTGAATGGAAAGTTACAGATACCTCCAACTTCTCAGCCGCCCCCCCATGCATCCCACCCCCCCATCTTATACACGATTCATTAGAAAAAAATTAACATTGTTCCACCTGTGTTCATATATCCCTTATTTAATATTTGCATGTCCTCAATTGGACACAGAAAAGGATTTTCATTCACATTACTTAATGACAAACAAAATGAATGCTGGCAAATCCAAATGTACAATCCTCAATCCAGATAATAATTACCAATAATACTGGGAGCTTTTGCCCTCCTATGTTCCTTTGTTAACATATTTAATATTTATTATGAACTGACTTAAGTCAAAATGGACAATATTTACATCTTTTCAAAATACACACAGCTGGAGCAATAAATAAAACATTCACCAGCATTCCTGATTTTCTCACAGACAGATTACTTAAGATCTCAAATCAAAAATATATATTATTGTTCAATCACATTTTATAAGAAGCACAAGTTTCAATTTCCAATCTGTCCCCTCAGGTACCTACCCTTCAAGACATTGCACAGAGAAAACATACATAAATCCTACAAAACAAATCCCTCCGATTTACAGATGCAGTAGATTATCAATAGGCTACACAAACCGTTTGCAGTACTGTACACACTTCTGGAAACACATATTGATTAAGTAACCTTTGCCCCACAACCAGCATTTTTCACAGCCTGCATGTCAGTAGCTTGTGCTTGCTCTAATGAAAAAAAAGTGGGTTGATCCACATCTGTATGAGATCAGCCTGGTTGCTAAACAGCGAAATCATACTACAGAACAATGAATAATGCCTTTTGAGAAGATAATAATCCTTGGATTTGATACTGCGCCTTATTAACTGTGAAGTCCTGTAGTGAGGGGTGAGAGCATCTCACCTTATAAGTGAGAAGAGACCTGGGTTCAATCCCAGGCAGGACAAAACCTTAGGCAAGTTTCCTTACTCCACATGCCTGATGATAATTCCTCAAAAAAAAACAATAATATTTTTTTAAACAGGTTATTTCAATCCATGACTGTTTGTTGTACACTGTTATCCATTTACAGACAATTCACTTTACAGTATATTCTGTGAAATGCTTTGAAACATCTCAAAGACTTGAAAAGCACTATATCAAATGCAAGGATTATTGTTAAGGCATTGAGACGTCTCAAAGAGCTTCACCAAATGTATTATAAAATGAATTGACTGTATTTTCTGGGCGAAGCAACCTCCCCAAAGACAAATACCTGCATTTACTTTTTAAAAATAAAATTAAAAATATGAGCTACCCCAAATACAAAAAGTGAGAGAAAGTCACTGCAGGGATAAGAGAAACATCACAAAGCTTTTTTATCCACTGATTTTGTTGCAATCTCATTTGAGTAGCATTATATAAATGCAAACATTTAAATTCTCCGCTTTCTTATCCATTGTTCAAAGTGATTATCTACTTTTGAATAATCTAACCTTTTACCAGAAATTCAGTTTATGCCCGTGGGAAAACCCTACAGATCATATGCAACATTACAGATAGTGGCTCACTGAGTGACAGGTACATTGTCTCACCTCGTCCTTTCAAAGCTGCTTAATAAAAAGTGATATTTAGGTGCAATTGTCTAACTGCTGTCAGAAATCCCCTTGAGCAATAATTAAAGTGCAGAAACATCCTTGTCCATTTAGTAGGAATTAACTGTTTAATGGACTATGTTTCCGAGCAAAACCGCAAGCACACCTTCAATGCGATATGGATACAACAAACCACAATTTCAAAATTGAAATCAACAAAATTACAACTTTCTAACGGATTGTATCAATTTCTACTAAACTCAGGACCCTGTTAGAAATGTGGAAGAAATAAAGATTGATGTTCTATGAAAGGAAAGGTCGGAACTTAATCAGAATGATCTACTAGTACTTATGTCTAGAAGACGTAAAAAGCGCTATATCAAATGCTAGCATTATTGTTATTATTGTAAGGGTATGTGTTGCAACTGACTTCAGATTATGATGATCTTGCTGCATATTATCTCCATTGAAACTCCCAATGCAGAAGTGCAGTACTGCCATGCAAAAGACTCGGGTTTAATTCCCGGCAGGTCAGGGCAAAACCTTGGGCAAGTTTCCTTACTCCACACGCTTGATAATAATCCCTCCCCCACCCCAAAAAAATTGTCATTTCAATCCATGACTGTGTGGGACACTGCCGTGCGCAAAATTTCTGGCGCGTTTCGCCCACGAATATACAGTCAATTCACTTTACAGTATATTCTGTGAAGCGCTTTGAGATGTCTAGAAGATGTAAAAAGCACTATATCAAATGCAAGGATCATTATTCTTATTATTCTTTCAGAAGGGAAATTCATGTGATGAGAGTAGAATTAATTTACATTTGATCTGTGCTTCTAAAACATTAAGAAAATGAAATAACATTTTGATATCCTACTTTATATCAAGTGGTGGGAAATTTGTAAACACAGAAATTGTACCATTCTGTTCAGTTAGCTTATTCCAAGTCTGGTCTCAAAGCTTGTTCCCAAACATACAGAAAATAATCGGTAAGATGTTAGTTACAAAAGACCAAAGCCAGCAAATACTAAACTAAATTATTCTTGCATATTCTGCTCACAGCTGCTTCATGAATCTGCCAGTTGTACAGTTGTCAAAACACAATGGCTTTGTAATCACAGGACAATATAACTTGGCATCCATGAAGATAGAAACATTCACTACATTTAGCTTGTTTGCTACCAAAATAATGTTATGCAAAATTAGAAACAATGCAACAATTGTTTCTTATATGGACACTTCAACAACAATGACAACAACTTGCATTTATTTCACACCCTCCACACCAGGCGGAGTCTCAGAGCGATTCACAGTGGCTACTTTAAGTAACTTGATGCAGAATTTCGAACACCTTCCAACATCAACATGCTTGAGTTGCTGAGGGGCAATTTGCATATAGAAGAGTGTACCTTCTGAAGAGGCACAGAGAATTCGAAGATCATAAAAATCTGACCGGCCTAACATCAAAATGCTTTGAGATGTCTTCCTAGCACTACATGAATTAAAATTGTATTGTAATTTGCAATGTCCTGTCTGGTCATAAAAGACAAAATTATACACCAAAGGGTTAAAGTGCCATCCTATCCCTAAAGTTTACCACAGCTATGCAAAATACATTGAGGTTTTGTTATTCTACACTCATGAGTATAGTGTTAACTTGTTACTCAGTGAAAAACTAAATGGTCACTGAAGCTTCCCATAATTATTTCAGCCAAGATACACAGTTGATAATCTTTTAGTGTGGAGATCAGGAACAACATGTAGGGGCAGAATGCATTAGATTATCAAAAAAAATGATATTATATCCTGATCAGTGTCCATGTGATGCTCCTTGAATTGGACCTTAGCAGTTAAAAGCCTTCTCCGACCCCCCTGAATATACCAATCATTTCAAGGAGAGCGACATTCCGAATATATTCAAATGAGTGAATTTCCATTCAATTCACTCACAAATATCAAAGTAATACATACAGTATTTTCAGGCACAAATGAAAATCTTCAAGCCCTATAAAATGTTGCTAATAACTACAACACATTTGGTCGTGCTAACATAATGATAAGGAAAGAAAATCTGCTCCCAGAATACAGGTATCCCTCCCCAACCGCAGCCTCGCCAACCCCAAAACTCATGCATCCATGGTTTGCTAAATGCGACAACCCTCGCAAACCGTGTTTTGCGCATCTGCAATTTAAATCCGCGGGTTTAAATTTTCAAGTATAGCATAGCGTATAGCACTAGGACCTAGTTGCAATGTCACAATCAACCAGTGAGATGTCGCTTCTCTTTTAGGATTAAGGTAAATCTCTGTTGATTTCTCTCTCTCTCTGTCTGTGTCTCTCTGTGTCTGCAGATCCTGGCAGCCAATGCTCCCGAACTTACTTCCCTTATCAGCATGTCACCAACCACACCACCTACTGCACAGCCTCACCCCCCAACCCTCCATGTCACCCACCCCCCACCCCACCCTCCATGTCGCCCACCCCCCAACCCACCCCACCCTCTGTGTCACCCACCCCCCACCCCACCCTCCGTGTCGCCCAGCTCCCCCCCCACCCTCCGTGTCGCCCACCCTCCATGTCGCCCACCCCCCCCCACTCTCCGTGTCACCCACCCCCCTCACCCTCCGTGTCGCCCACCCCCCATGTCGCCCACCCCCCCCACCCTCCGTGTCGCCCACCTCCCCCCCCACCCTCTGTGTCACCTACCCCTCCCCCACCCTCCATGTCACCCACCACCCCCACCCTCTGCACCCAAACTTACTCCCCCTATCTCCATGTATATTATAACTGTATGTGTTTTTTTGTGTTTAGTTTTACAAAACGCGAACTTACTCCCCATGTTTCCCATAGGACCCTGCATTTTCCAACCGCGAAAAGGCAAACTTACTGCCCCTATCTCCATGTTTGCCATAGGGCCCTGCATTTTCCAACCACGATTTTACCAACCACGGAGGTTTAGAGGAACGTATCCCCCGCGGCTGGGGAAGGATACCTGTACTCTACTTTCTGGTGAATTTAAAGCGGTAATCCAATCTGAAGGTTCAGACTAAAAATCCAAACCAATCAACCAATCTTGCGGTTTGTGAAATAATCTGTTGGGTTTAGAATGCACTGCAAGTTAACCATTCTCCTCTATGTATTCAAGGCTTAAAATAAAAGTTTGTCAGATGACAATGATTTCTGGACACAGTCAAGGTAATCCCTACAGCCAGTCCAGAAAACAGAAATGAGAATTCAGCACAGTTCAGGCCGATGAGATGAGCTTTCGATGATAAAACCAAATGGAGAACAAATTTTTAAATATTTCATAACCAATGTTTATTGTAAATTAATAATGCTTTTTACATATGCTATCAAACATTTATAAACTTACTGTGGTCTCCAGCTTCACTGAAATGTATCTCATTTTACAGCATTTAAAGCTTTTTTTAAAATTAAAGATAGTTATTTATAGAAAGTGATTGACACTATTCATTGCATCCTAATGCACCTTTATGTTAATACCAGCTAATGCTGAACATTTGCAGTTGGGTTCCAGTACAGAACTGTACTAACAAAAGAAAAAGGAAATAACACAAAGTGGATGTCACGCTTCTGAGAGCTGTGTTGTCATAGCAATGTTTTCCTCGATTTTCTTTGGTCTACTTATGATACAATGCATTTTATTTCCCTCCCCCAACAACATTCCCCAGCCAAAAGGAATGTACTTCAAGGCGTCTGCCACCAAAAAGCATTAAATGTACATGAGCAGCAAGTCGCACTTCAACCTTATTTTAACTCCGATGGATCGCCCGTTTCCAGCAATACCTCACCTTAAAAGCCGCCGAAACCTTGGTCCACGTCTTTGTCACCTCTCGGCTGGACTATTGCAACGCCCTCTCGCCGGTCTCCCCTCCACCACAATCCACAAAATCCAGCTTATCCAGAACTCTGCTGCCTGCATACTCACCCGCTCTAAGCTTCGCTCCCCCATTACCCCAGTCCTTGCCAGACTTCACTGGCTCCCTATCCCAGAGAGGATTGACTTCAAGATCCTCACCCTTGTTCAAATCCCTCCACTCCTCTGCACCCCCCTATCTCTCTGATTTCCTCTCCCCACAACCCAGCACCCGCTGCCTTCGCTCCTCTGGGTCTGGCCTCCTCCATGTCCCCCGAGTCCTCCGCTCCACCCTCGGCGGCCGTGTCTTTAGCCACTACGCCCCGAGGCTCTGGAACTCCATTCCTCACTCGCTTCGGCTCGCCCCCTCTCTTCCCAGTTTCAGGTCACAGTTGAAGACCTTTCTCTTCGACCGAGCTTTTGGTCACCTTCCTGCCCCTGCTCCTGGCTCGGTCCCGGGATCCGCTACTGTGAAGCGCTCTGAGACGCCTTCTGGCGTGGAGGGCGCTATGTAAATCAAAGTTGTTGTTGTTGTTAACTTGGTTTCAATGGAAATAATGCCTGGCCCAAGTAATAAAAAATTATAATAATCCTCACATTTGATATAGCACCTTTCGTGTCAGAGCAACATCTCAAAGCACTTTACAGGATTCGCTAGGCAATGTAGTGACTGCAGGTGAAGTGAGTTTCTGCACAACAATGTCCCAGAAACAGCCATGAATGAATGACCCAGGAGATTGTTGGCCAGGACACTGAGAGAAACTCCCTTCTTTTTTCCTTCCACCCCCTCATTAGTTCCATAGTCCATCTGATCAGATATACAGGACCTTAGTTTAACATTTAGTCTAGAGGACCATACTTGCAATAATAAAGTGCTTGTCCAGTACTGCATTTGTGTCTGTCTGGATATGCGAGTTCAAGTTTGGTATAGCAACACACATCATAGATAATTAGTGTTGTGCTCTGCGGGATACAAATTTGCATATGTTGTACATGCTGGAGACACAAACAACAATATGAATCTAAAGCTCAGATTTTGTACTCGTGTGTGTGGAAGTCAATGCAACTTACAAGATGCAGGATAGGAAAAGTGGAAGCATTTCTATGTATGTAAGAGACACCCAGGAGATTATACTTGAGCCAACATTGTAGGATTAATCTTCCAGTGAAATCCTCTAATGCTCATTTTTGCCTACAAAATACAGTCACTATATTTTACAGTAATTCCTATGAAGAGCTTTGACACTTTTTCCCAATGGACGATAAATAAATTACATGAATCCAATCTAGAATAATATACCAAGATAACAACAAGAAGGCACAAGTAGAGGGCTGTAAAGGACAATTTCAGAAAATTTAGGAATTTCAGGAATTTAATAACTGGAACTGAGTGAGACGAGCAAACTGAACTATTTGAAGAAATGGCTTGATGCTATAACTGGTAGACAACTTGATGGGTATTCTGGAAGAATGAGATTATATGAGCTGAAGGGTCTATCTGATCCGAACATTTTCTGGTGAATTAAAATCTTGAATTTAAATCAACAGTCCAATGTTAACCAGATGGATGCATCTCACATTCCTTTAGTTGCTCAGTGATTTCGAAGAACAAATATTTGAGTACTTACAAGACCTTACCAAATATCCAATTTTCTTCAATGGTGCACATAAACATATACAGGGTGCACAAGATTTTAGATGACAAATCAGAAAGAAAGTCTGAGGCAACAGCTTGCCTCAAATTCCACATTTGATGGCAAAGCATATAGCAAACAGTTTGCACAAAAATAACCCAGGGCTGGGTAAACATCCTCCAAAGAACAATTAGGCATTCATTTTGCATCCAAGTACTAAATAATCAACAGGAAATATATTTATCACCTTCAGTGCATATTATTCAGCATTTCTGATCCGCATGAAGGGCATTAATCTTTGGAAAGGGTATCTATAAGCTTCTGAGGAGAACAGTTCAATTAACAAGCTGCCTAAGAATAGAAATTATTTTAGAAGTTGGAAGTTTAAAAATATTCAAAAATTCTGCACAGTTTGGAAAACAATTTTTAAGTTTTCAAATTAAAACTGAATTGAAGATATTTTTCTACGCATTCAGTTCTGTAAAAGAACATTCTTGAGGCGAAGAACATCAAATATTTGGGGGTTCTGGAGTTATTCAGCAAAACACCTTGCAATTCCCTGAACAAACTGAAGCTTGTACTTTACAATTTAGCTACGGTCACAAAAACATTGCATTTTAATTGAACAACCATTTTAACACAGTGCATTCGTGCAATACGGAAAATACTCAACATCCATTACGAAAAAGATTGGATGCAAAACCTGCTCAGTGTGTTGGTCAACATAAAAACATATATTGGTATTGGTTACAAGTATGCTCAGACTGGGAAGCAATATTAAAATAAATTGCATTACTTTTCTGTTAACCACAGAACCACTCATGCATTCGTCCATTTCAGTTCAGTCAATATTAAGCTTCTCGCTACTTTGAAAATGGAAATGTCTCTTGAAAAGCAGAGAGAAAAAATTGAATTAAGGCAGAGCTAATTTCTCTCCTCTCCCTTCAGCTCAAAAAGAGGGGTAGAATGCTGATTTGAACAAATCTTTTCATTAAAATGAAAACATTATTAATGTAAGAAAGCCTCCGTTTCTGAACAACAAAAACTGGTTAACATGTCAAAGTATCAGAGTCTATGCCTGACATTATAGCTATTTTTTCTTTTCAGGCATCTGCATTTAGCATTTAAAAACAGTAAAAAATGGATCATCTCAAATTCAGAATATCAATTGTTTGGTATTTTTATTACTTCTGAAATTCAATAGGATATTTGTACAATGAGCACGATCAAAGAATTCTTATGTTAATCAATCAAAAGTATTAATATAAATAAGCATTCTATATATTGTTCTAGTAGATTTGGGCTCATAGTGTAGGATATTGATTGCCACATTTTACCCACATATAATCAATCCACTTTATGACAATACAGTATATTCTGTGAAGTGCTCTGAGATGTCTCAACAACTTGATAAGGCGCTGTATCAAATGCAAGGATTATTATTATAATCATCAGAGTTGTGCAATTCCACACATCCCTTTTAGGTAATCAATATCAATAGCTAATACTTTCAGGGAAATCCAGCACAACCATCTGCAAAGTAAAATTCCCTCTACTCCATTCTAACAATGTACCTTAATGCTCAAAAGTGCACAAAGTAATATGAACAGAACCAATTTCCTTACCCAACTAACCTTATGGCCCTAAGTTAAATTACTAACTTAGTACAAATTTGGGAGTAATTTTGTGCGGAGCATCTGCCCCGACACTCAAAATTGGTTTGAGACTATGCAAAAGCATGGAATATGTTAACTTTATACAGTAAACAAGCAACAACAAAATTATATTTGTATAGCGCCTTTCACTTTGGGAGGATGTCCCAATGTTGTGGAGGTGGGGGAAGGCAGAGCATGTCATGGCATGGATGTAGGAAAGGATCGTTGAGGGTTGAACAAGATTCCAGACTAGCTTAGTGAGGTGAAGTGTGCATCCATGGAAGATGATGATGTCAGTGCCTGAGGTGCGGAGGCACTGATGGGAGCCAATCAGGAGGACCTCGGTCTTGTTGATATTCAACTCATGAAAGTTAGCTCTCATCCAGGACTTGATGTCTGACAGTTGTTCTGGGGTCAAGGATGGAGGCAGAGATACAGTTGCATGTCATCCACAGAACCATGAATATTGAGATGGAAGGAGAAGTGGTGGATGAGAATAGAGTGGTCAATGGTGTCAAAGACAACAGAGAGAGATCAAGAAGGACTAGGAGGCAGACGGAGCCCTAATTGCAGATTCACAGAATGTAATTTGTCACTTTGACCAGAGCCATTTTTGTGCTGTGGGTAGCACGGAAACCCAATTGGAGAGGTTCGTGAAGGGAATGGTGGGAGAGGAAGGAATGAAGGAATGACTCATTCCAGGATCTTGGAGAGGGAAGGGAGGTTGGAGATGTTACAGTAATTTGAGATCAGGAATGGGTCCAAGGAAGGTTGTTTTTTAAAAAAAGGATGGGAGTGATGACAGACTTTTTTTTTAAAAAAGGGTTGGGAATGGTGGCAATGGACAGGGAGAGGTTTATGATGTCTGTGAGTAGAGAGGCAAGAAGGTGGAGCTGAGAGGTAAGGAGAGGGGTTAGGGATGGGGTCAAGGAAGCAGGTGGTTGGTTTCATTCATGTTATAGTGGTGATGAGAGAGGAGTGGGAGACAGGTTCAAAGGTGTGGAGGGAGGGATGGGTAGGGGCCAAGTTTTAAGGGGGAGGGGGTAGTAGACGGAAAGGAAGAGGCATCTGAACGGATCCGGTTATTAATGGAGAAATGGAGCCTAAGATTGTCCTTGGCCTCCAAGATTGTCTTGGGTGTAGAACAACAATTTAGCAGCACTGGGGGCGGAATGGTAGGATTTTCTATGGTCCAGCCTGATCTGCCGATGGACCATTAAGATCGATTTAAGCCAGGTGAGTTCAACAACACAGATCTGTGCTCTAAGGGAACAGAGGTGATATACGCGAGTAAGAGACAGTACAGGAAGTGAGGGGAGCAAGGGAATCGAGAGTGGTGAAGAAGGACCAAGCAGGATAGGATAGTGTGGGAGGAAGTCAAGAGAGGGAGAAGTTCAAATGACTCCAAGGTAGTGGAGAGGGACAGTAGGAAATGCTGGTAGGTTGGTGATGGCCGTGGAGAAAGGGATTGAAAAGTTAATGGAGATTAAGTGATGGTCCGAGATGGCCTTGTAGGTGATGGTAATCTCCTAGACAGTGATGCCCCGAGTGATCATCCGATCGAGTGGGTGACTGATTACGTGGGTGGCGAAGTGGATGTGGCGGGAGAGGTTGTGGGAAGAGATAAGGGAGAAGAAGTTGGCAGAGGTAGAGTAGGAGGGGGTGAAGGTTCAGAGAGAAGCAGGGAGAAGACACTCAACCTATCAGTTTAAGCTGACTGGGTGGAAACAAAAACTACAAAATTACATTTGTAAAGCGTCTTTGACGTCGGGAGGATGTCCAAAGGCATCCCTTAGGCTCAGGCATATATAACAGCACAAGAAAAAAGAGATCTTGATGGCTAAATGTATACTACAGTAATCTTTTCCACCTTCAACGCATCGTATTCCAAAAACATCTTTTACCCCAGAGGGGAAGGCCTTAAAAACACAGGCAATGAACGTCAAAGGCATATGGAGAAATAAGTAGCTTGGTGACACTGAGCTTTGCTTCTTTTATTACTGACACAACTCACAATTCGAATCAGAAATGAAAATGTTTGAGTAGGATTTCCTGCCTTAACTAGATTAAGACAAGAACTAACACACATTAGAAATGGAAGTGGTAAGTTAATGCCAGTCGAATCACCGACTGGGCTCTGGAATTCTGATATTGCAGATCACTGTTGTCCATTACTAATTGAATTGTAAAATCTAAAGTCATTTCTAAATTAAACCTATGATATATGTAGTATTATTTTGCTAGCAGCATACCCTGTTGACTGCAATTTTGATGTGTTAAGACCCATAATTTATCATTGTGAAATCCCTGGTGAATTTGAGCGCAACATTCAGTTTTATGATCAAGAAGACTGAAAACTCACAATTTGAACAGGCAAGATATACGTTTCCATTTGGAGAATTGCTGCAATATTAGTGGTTTCCATGGTGATAATGCTCTGGTTTTGTTCTGCTTGTGGCGTTTCCTTTGCAATCACAGGGTATAAAGATGCTCAGTACGGAGCCATGTTTTAATATGCATGCATTCCATCTTGGTCAATTGCAAAATGTTACTGATTGGGATAATGTAGGCTAAGCATTATGGATACTCAAGGAAAGTAATCTCATCAAGACGTTTAAATAATGTAGTAAACCACAAACAATTATCAGCCTGCCCTGTGAACACCGGCCACCATGATGACATTCACTAGGAATCTTGAAATTACTTCTAGAGTCTTGGCTTAATGCAACATACATGGTGAAGTTTGCACAGGGCCAATAATTTTTGTATGGGGGAAGGGGAGAAGAAGTGATAACAAATGTCAAGTCAAATTGATTCTTTGAAGGATTTATATGATTGTCTAAATCTAGTGATAATTCACAGAAAAATAATAAAAGATGAATATATTTAATTGAACCTCTTATCCTTTGCTTGATGACATTGATGAGAATTGAGCACAATATCAAGTTATTATGCTGTCAGGTGATCAGCTGCGATATGAGGAAGAAATCTCAAATAATTGTACAGTTAATTAAAATGTAATAAAAACAATATACAGTACAAGCTCGTTTATCTGGCACCCTCGGGACCTGGCCAGTGCCACATGCTGGATATTCGGGAGGCCAGCTGCCGAAAAGCCACCAGAATTTTTTTTTAAAAAAATCTTAAACATACCATATTAATAATAGATTAAATAATAACAGAATATTGTATGGATGCTTACCAATAAAGCAATAAGTAGATTACAGTCTATAAACACAGCACACAATCACAAAGCAAACTTCTACAATGGCGAATGGAAGAGTTTTTTTTAACTTCTTAAAGGGGAAATGTCAGTTTTTCCTCTTTTTTTCTATCTTTCTCTCCCTCCTTCCCTCTCTCTCTTTTTCACACGCACACTCAGTCAGTCTGGCATCTCAATGACTCCAAACCCAACCCCCCTCCACTCTTTCCCATCTCCACTCTTTTCCCCACTCCCCCACTTTCCCTCTTTTCCCCTGCCTCTCTCCTTCTCCCACCAAAATAGTGTATAAACCCACGATACAGTCAGGCTATACAGGCAATACGTAATATCCATCAGAGAGAGGAAAAGAAAGAAAGGGGATGAGATAGAAAGAGAGAGGGAGAGATAGAGAGGAAGGAAGGAGAGGGAGAGAGAGAGAGAAAAAGAAAAAGAGAGAGAGAAAAAGGAGAGTGCCCCTTTAAGAAGAAAGACTGGAAGTGCACTACCAGCAGCATTCAGAACTAATTGTACTCTACACTAGTGCAACAATAGACTCATTAAATGCGCCACCGCGATTGTGCCGGATAAGATCCAGTTAATCGAATGGGGATCTTTTTTTTGAGGTGCCGGTTATACGGAAGTTACGGTTGATCAGGACACGGATAAATGAGCTTTTACTGTATACTGGCATCTCAGTTATAGACTGGATACGTAATGATTCTCAAATAGTAATGACTTTTGTAACTAGAAATGCTTCATGTAGACAGTTAAGAACTCCACTCTGATTAGATTTTCGCTCACAAAATAATCAGTCACTTTGTTGTACCTGTATATCTTGTGAAGTGCTTTGAGATGTTTTGAAAACATGATAAGGCACTATATCAAATGCACGGATATTATTATTAGCTACTTTTGAGAGGATTTTCAGAGAGCGAGTGTGACATTCCAAAATTGTTCTCTGGTAGCATGAAGGGATTGACAGAAGCCAATATTGATGAAGCTTAAATTGCTATTTTAATTTGCAACCTGTACAGTCATCTTAGGTGACGCTCCAGTAAACTACTCTGGATGCGTTGTGTTCTTCAAGGTACCGTTATTCAAATCGATTGGTAAATGGAAGTCCCATCTGCCCATTCAAGTAAACAGGTATTCAGGTTAGAGATCCCATGGCACTATTTGAAAAGAGAAGGGAGTTTCTTCCCAGCTAGTGGCCAACAACGCCTCAAATAGTAAAAATTGGTCACTCACTTCACAGCTGTTGGTGGGACATTGCTGTGTGCTAATTGGCTTCCATATTTGCTTAAAAATACACAAGATACTGTAATTTATAGTAAAATGCTGTGAGGATTTTTGACATGTCCCGTTGAATTGATAAGGTTGTATACAGCAATAATCCTTGTTATATCAAATGCAAGGATTATTATTGGTAAAGTGCATCATTTCAATATTTATACAAATCAAAAAGCTTTGAAAAATACTATACATCTTTTTCTTCCTTTCGCATACAATGACTGCTTGGGTTTCAATCATGGTTCTACTTTTGGCAAGTAGATAATTTCACTGTAAACCAGAGTGTGTTGTCCACTAACTGGTGAAATCTTTGAATTCAAGATCCTTACATTCATGTTTAAATCCACTCACTCCCTGGCACCTCTCTAACTTTCTGACCGCCTCACTAAACAAACCACCCCCTGCGCCTCTGCTCGACCTGGCACCAGCCTGTCGCTCTTCCCTCGCATCCTCCGACCCACCATTGGAAGTCGTACTTTCAGCTGCTACTCCCTCAAACTCTGGAATACTCTCCCTCACACCTCCCATCTTGCCCCCTTTCTCCCCCTTTTCAAGTGACGCATGAAAACTTTCCTCTTTGATCATGCTTATGGCTACCTCTCGCCAATCCCCCTACCTCTGGCTCGGAGTTAGGCCCCGCCATTGTTAAGCGCCTCTGAGATGCTATCTGGCATGGGGAGCACTATATAAGTTCCAGTTGTTGTTGAAAGTATAAAAGTCTCACAAATTATCTTGAGGAAAATGGCAGGGACAGATACCATTTAAATGCACTGTGACAGCATCTCAAGATTAACTACTGAAACACAATTTATTTTTAAAAGGAATTTGATATTTTGATTTAATACAAGTCTTCTCAATCATTCAAAAATAGGGTGGGGAAAAATGAGGAGACGTAAGCTCAACTGCTCCCTCTACAGTCGTCAGTCAACATAATTTGTTGAATTTGAAACCCTTCTGGAGATGACACCTGGTTAATTCCAATCCACCCCTCCCTCCACAAACTTGCCGTGATGAAATAAAATTCAATTACTGAAAATATAAGGTGTTTATTTATCATTTTCTGGCGTAAAAAAAAATATTTTTTATAATAAGAAGTTAATAAGAATTTATTAACATTAAATGCAGACCACACGTTTGATAATGAAGTAAATACTGAATAGTGAAAAATATTGTTCACACATTCACACCCTACCTCATATCCTTCTTTAGCTGGGGATGAAAACAACAACTGACCAAATTAAGTGTCATTCATTAGTCCACCGGTTATAAATAGCAACAAACAAAATAACAAATATGATGTATAGGCTACTTTATAAAGCCACTTCCATTGCAAGTGATTGATGAAACAGAAGTGCAACATTATTACACTTGCCTGACGAGTCCAAGTAAATTACTTTTATCTGATTCTGAAAGATTTCCATACATCTGCTAAAGCATGAACAATAAATCACACAGAGTTATAAATTGATGTAAAAGTAAAGTACACATCATTGGGAACCTCTTACATCAACAACAATTGATAGTAATACATCAACTTGAAGGAGTTCCAAAGAGTGGCATCTGAATGGCTAAAAGCGTGTCCATCTTTGGCAGGGAGGAACAGGACGGGTAACATGATGCAGGCTGCGAGAAGGGAGCAGGCAGAGCAGTCGGATTGCAGAAGGTAATCAAATAATAGCAATTTAGACTAAATTTAGTCGTTTGCATTCTCCTTGATCCAAAATAATTGAAGGTTATTCAATACATTTGTTGGGGGGGAAAGGGCAAAGTCTACTTGCTCCTCAACACGACTTGTCATCAAAAAATGTTTTAACAATCGTTTGTATACAAAATAAAAATGGTCTGAATTTTCTGCAACAACAGAAAAAGCAAGAGAAAGAAATCCCCACTGAGATTTACATCATAATAAGAAACAATACATAGTGAGCAAATGTTCCAAATCCCCTGCTGAAGTGACATATACATTAGATGCAAGGACGCCAAATCATTCTTGTGGAAGCACGTACAGGAAACAAAAACAATAGGATGATACGATTGTTGTCACTCATGTTTGAGGCACCTCAAGTACAATTGTGAACATGGGGAAATCACAAGCTGGAAAAATAAAACCTCGATACATTCAGGTAGGGTTGTGGTGGGGAGAGAAGAGGGAAAACACAATAAAAAATCAGAGAGCTATAAGAAAGCAAGGAAGTCTGGAAATGCATCAGATATCACACAATAAAAAAAATCACCAATATCAGTAACGTTAAGTATTCTTTGAGGTTTGTAGTTCCAAGCCCCAGATCAATACAAACAATAGTTCAGTTTTTGTAGCCATCTCATCTGAAACAAATCACATTTACAAATTCAGTCTAACTTGTTCCATGTGGAGTTGCTGATAAAGCAACCGGCTTTGGGGAGAATTCCTGGCTCGTATTTGATACCATCTATTCAGTCCTTTTTAAACATATCGCACCACTGTCATTTTAAAAGTCCATAAAGACTAAATGCAAAAAGCTAAGAGAATGGGCATGCGTCCTGTAACCGCAAATAAGACGCCGTGCTTACATTGCAAAAGGTAAGAGAGTCTTGAAGAGCTTTGAGTCATCTCAAAGACATGATACGGCACTACATCAAATGCAAGGATTATTATTATTTATTATTACAGTTTATAGAAATTTACGGTTATGAAAAATTAAGGATTAAAATGAGTAAACAAAACAAAAACACAAGGCTTATTAAAAGCCTTTTTATAATTCAAAAGCTAGTAGAATAGAACTTTGGAGGAAACATCCCATTTCATATTCTGCCGTACAAATCTACTCAGTGCACTAACTACCAACATTTTGCTGTGCACTAAATCGGTTGTCGCGTTTGCCCACAAAACACACTCAATCCACTTTACAGTATATCCTGTGCAGAGCTTTGGGGAGTCCTCCTGGTGTGAAAAGGGCTATGTAAGGATTATTATCATTTTTATTGTTCTCGGTTGTACTTTGCACAGGAATGGATTTGGTGGCTTCACAGCATTACTTGTTCACACTCAACCCAGAGGGATCAGAGGTCCAGCAACGAAAACTTATCGGTTCAGCGCGCAACCCTTGAAATACCTTTTTAAAAAATCAGGTCCTAAGGGAAACAATTACAGTATAAGGGTTGCAAGAGGAAGAATTTTTTCTTGCTCAATGTCTGAAACCTATGTGGATCATATTTGGGCAGAGCAGCTCCTACAAACTGCATCCAGGTTGATATTTTTTTTTACTGTGCACAATTAAACTTTAATAGAGACTTCCACAAAGCAAATAGCTACTTTTTGTACATTTCACATGCCCACTGCACAGATCTAGGCTGGAATAGAATAAAATGCTACCATACTATTCCTGCGTAAAAGCAATCAAATATTCTGAACTCTAATTCGGAAATGAATGCCTTTATTACTATGATGAACCATCTGTCACACAGGAAGCATAATTGATCAATCTGCTGTCATGTTCTTGCCTTCTGCGTTTAGCCTAACTTCAAAGCAACTGTCAGTTTCACAGGCATTCAAATCAACTCAGCGACTGCTACTCATTTAACTTCATTGCTGAACTTCACTCAGGTTGCTTGGAAATGCCCAAATAATAATAATAATACCTGCCCAAAGCCATCTCGGCTCTGAACAATAGCTGTCTTAAGTAATACAAAGCACTGTTCCAAATACAGGATAAATTAGTTCATAATTTACAGTAGTTACCTCACTTGAGAGCAACATTCAAAACTATTGCTAAATGGTGAATATAAAGCCTGTTTATAAATATAATAAACAATGATCCTTGCAGTTGATATAGCATCTTATGTTGTTGAGATGCCTCAAAGCGCTTCACAGAATATATCAAGACATACTGCAATTTTAATCCAAAGTTTTTTAAAATTTAAGTCACACATTAGACTCCTGCCTCAAAGAGAAATTGTTTGCATGACAAACACTAACGTGATTTGTGCATTACGCATATCCAAAGAGCAATGTCTTAGTGTCTGGCATTATCTATATAAAATGCCTGAGTAGGAGCAAGTAGGAGCGAGATGAGCGTTGGCACAGTTGAAAAGTCAGGTAGGTTTTTAGGCAGGTTTTTTGAAGATAGAAAGAGAGCACAAGACACTTGAAATAATTCCAGAGGATGAGACTCAATGGCTGAAGGCTTAGCCCCCGATCCTCAACAGATAGAATAGAAGACATGAAGTAGGCTGGACTTGACAAAGTAACATAGTTGCTGGAAATCCTAGCAGTTGGATGGTGCAAAGCCACGGATGCAGATCATAAAGGTTGAACAAAACCTTGAATAAACAGGGATAGTCAAGATCAGGGGACCTGCTAACTGTTCTCTTCCATTTTGTACAGCCCGTTTAGGTTCTTAAACTGGAAATGTTTCTGATGTCCAAATTACTATCGACTACAGACAGTAGAGAATAAAAAGCCTGCAGTTACTAGTATAAACCTCCCAAGAGCCAGGCCGTCAAACCAGAGATTCTGAGGGAGAGACACTGACAATGGTTCATACACACCAACATCAGGACTGAGAACGAGGTCTTCCTCAGCAAGTGAAGAAATACTGAAACATCAGTACAATTTTCTGCAAGATCCTTAGGATTAGAGAAAAATGGAAAAAAAACACCCCAAGGTACACTCCCGTAGAGAACAAGAGAGCATTTAATCACTCGTTTGACAGTAATTATTCCTGTAAGAGAACTTTCTCAGCCTCTTGTTTTCAAGAATAGCATCAGTGTGCTCACTGAAACTACACTCGAGAGAGAGAGAGCATGCACTTGCCCTTGTCAGTTTGGCTCAGGTGGTATGTCATCTGGCCTCCCTCCGTTAATAGCACTCTCTGGTTTGAAGACTGCGGATTCAATCCCTCCCCGCCTCAGTTTCATAGTCAAGGTTGTGCACTATTAGAGTGCTATATTGTCGGAAGTACCATTGGTAAAATGAGAGATTCAATCAGCAATTTGTCTGCCTTTTCATAAACTAAAACATTAGTCATAAAATGAAAGAACCATCCACCAGTATTCTGGCCAACAATACTCTGGATAAATTCATCATTTGCCTCATGGCTATGAGTGGGACTCTGACACACACAAATACTGCCATATTTCCCTGCAATAAAACCACTACAGTTGACTGTATTTCTTGTGAAGCACTTGGACATGTTTTTACATGAAAAGAAGCTGTATTAAAAAAAGGTTTATAATAATAATGATTGCATTTGATATAGCACCTTATCACGTCTTCTAAGCGTCTCGAAGCACTTCACAGAATATACTCTAAAGTGAACGTATAGGTAGATAGGTAAGGTGAATTGACTGTACTTGTGGGCGAAACACAGCAGCCAATTGCACACAGCAGTGCCCACAAACAGTCATTGATTGAAATGACCAATTTTTTTTTGAGGGATGTGGAGTAAGGAGACTTGCCCAAGGTTTTGCCCTGCCTGGAATTGAGCTTGGAAGGCAAGTGCTCTAACCACTGAGCTACAGGACACCAATAATCCTTGCATTTGGTAATAGCGCTTTTCATGTCTTCTAGATGTCTAAAAGTGCTTCATGGAATATAATGTAAAGTGAATTGACTACTTACTTATAGGCAAAACACAGCAGCCAATTGCGTGCAGCAGTGTCCCACAAACAGTCGTGGATTGAAGTGACCAAATTATTATTGTTTTCTTTGCCCTTCGTCACATTGATTTCATTCAGCATTCCAGCAAAGTGCTGAATAGAAAGACATATCTGACCTTGGCAGCACCAATGCCAGAAATGCTGTGATTCTCAGCAAATAACAAGACTAATTACCATCCTGTTCATGTTTTGCATGATAGCCTCATTGCCCAAGGATCCATCCCTGAAAATGCATTGGCACCACTCATACTTTGTTACCAGCAACAATTTCAGTATCAAAGCAGCTAATGAATGCCTGTATCCACCGCAAGTGGAACAGAGATACCCGTCACTCAGATAGTAAAAGGTGACAGAGCTTGTAATGCCAATCTGTTGAAACAATTAATTTTCTTTATCGACTAGCTCGGAATGCTCACAGAGTCATCGTCACTCATCGCCTCAAGACATTGCTTTGCCCAAATCAACTCCCGTGTTTGACTAACAGTACAGTCACTGCATTTTACAGTAAACATCTGAAGCACTGTCAGCTGATGTGATGTGATTAGATTCTGTATCCATTGCAAAGATGATGATTACTATTGTTGTTATTAATAATAACCAGTGAGCAAAAGGCTAATAAGTCTCTGGAGTTACCTTCAATCTGAACCATATAACGGACTAACAATAATCTCAGTAACCTCAGGTGCTCTATCACTGGAATCCACGGAAATGGTAACTGGTGCTCTTGAAACTGTTAATAAAGCTATACACAGTATAGTACTGCACTTGGAAAATTATTCCTTATGAAGATTATTATTATTCAATAAACTGAATGACTAATCTTATTTGGTAGGAACCCAGAAAGTGCTTTGAGATCTTTTAAATCCACCTGAAAAGATAGACAGGACCTTGATTTAACTTCTCGCCCAAAGAATTGCACCTTGAATACTGCAAGTCTCCCACAGCACTGCACTGAAACGACAGCCAAGACTATGAGCTCAAAGTAACATTGTGGCACTCACTGCTGTGCAAATGAATGCTAGAAAGGAATAAGTTTGCTTTTACCCTGATGCCATTCAAATACAGAAATGTTCCATTTAATGTAGAATACCAGACTTCACATTTCAAAGTTGTGCAAATGAACTCTCCGAAATAATGAAAAAAACATGTAACCTGTGAGAGGATCCTCCCCTTATTACTTACATTTATTACAGACATCTTCAGCCCTCACAACATGAAATCAGAAAATCTACTTTTCCCTTAAAAAATATAGCACTGCAGCCAGCATCAGATTTCGAACCATAAAAATAACAGCCCAGAGAAATAGGGCAAGATTTGTTTTCTCACTTTTATGATTTACTTTATAAAGTATGCCAGAAATGTGCTCCCTGGACATTTATCGGGAATGCATATACAGTAAAGGCTTGGTTATCCGGCACCCAATGATCAACCAACCGATATCTCCCAATACAATTCACCATTCCAGCAACCGGATCTCATACCGTAGCTATCCGGGCACTCGCGGTTTGCTCACTTTGCACATGCTTAGCTATCAAACTTACCGAACACTGGAATACTTTTTTACCGATCATTTTACCATGTGCTGGAATGCTTTATTGGTAAGTATCCATACAATATTCTGTTATTTAGTCTATTATTAATATAGTATGTTTTAAAATGAGTTAATCTTTTGTGTAGGATTTTCAGCAACTTGCCGCTCGAATATCTGGCATATTTAATTAACCGGCAACGATCAGGTCCCGACAATGCCAGATAACAAAACTTTTACTGTATTACCAAAATCGGGAAGATCTCATGTTACAGCTCTCCCAATAATGCATGTGTAAAATGGAACAGAAGCTAACAGACTGAGCAATGCAAAATTGTTCCCTTTCCCATCAAATGCAAACTTTTGCGACTTGATTTTGAGATGGTGACAGGTTCTGATAATGGATGGGCTGATGGAGGCAAACCATTGGCCCTGACTGAACAAAGGCGATAGCTAGAGAGAGAAAAAACATCATCCAGGGTTCTTTCAATTGGGTTGGAATCTACACCTATTATGGGAATCAAATAAAAAGACATCTTCTGTAGCCACCTGAATAACCGAAAAACAGCAGAATAAAGCAATCAAGGTCATATAGGCTGCCGCTTGTTGATGTCGGTTTTGATTAGCTCAACCTTGAGAAATGTATACTGGAGTCAGTTCCAGCTGACACTGAGCTAAAAAGAGTGTGACAATTTAACAGTACACTATATTCTAAGACCATCCTGAAGAGATGTTTGTAGCTTCAGCTGTCAGAATATCATTGCAATTCAAAATTCAATCAATATTATCCGCGAACAGAATATATTTGAGACAGCAAATATTTTTCTCAGAATGGTTTGATATCATTTTTCTCAGAATCTTGATCTCAAATTAATGTAAACAGAAGATTGACTTTCCAATCAAATTCTTTGCAAAGCGATAGATGCCGTTTTTCGCGGCTTCCTGGGCAGGCAATAACCCAGATAAAATTGGTCATTCACTCCTTATTGTATGAGGAACACAGCTGTGTGCAAACTGGCTGCGGCTTTCACCTGCAAAATTAGACAGTCACTACACTTTACAGCAGAATCTTGTGAAGCTCTTTGAGATATTCTCTCAAAGTGAAAAAAGGCGCTATACCAAATGTAAGAATTATTATAGTTGTAAAAGTTACCATTGAGACTGTTGCACAAGTACAATGTGATAAATACCATTCCATCATAGAGTCCTGTAGCTCAGTGTTTAGAGCATTTGCCTTACAAGCGAGACACCTGGGTTAAATTCCAGGCAGGTTTCCTTACTCCACACGCCTAATAATAATCCCTGAAAAAAAAATTAATCATTCCCATCAATGATTGTTTGTGGGACACTGTTGTGTGCAATTGGCTGCCTCGTTTCTCACACATATCTACAGTTAATTTACTTTACAGCATATTCTGTGAAGTTCTTTGAGACCTCTAGAAGATGGGAAGGATCAAGTGGAAGGATTATTATTATTATTACTACTATCATCATCATCATCCAACACTCCTCTACAGCTAGTTCTCCACAATGCCGGATTATAAAGAAACCAAGCTGAGCAAAATGCAAGACAGCGTTCCTGCTGTACATCCAAAGTATCCACCCACAAGAGCCCCATTCCATCTGTTCCAATACCTCCATAGGAGGAAGGTGAATAAAGTACAGTAACATGCTCATAAGTCTTAACTTTAGAAATTGTATGATCGCCTAAGTAATACATTCATCTGAGTCCCATTCAGTTTCCTATCAAAATCACATAGGTTTCTTTACACCACTCGTATTGCTCACCTCCTAACTCATAACAGCACTCCCCTACCCTCCAACAAGCTGCCTTCAAGCGCAGGAAATGACGTCGTATTTTCTACTACTTATACAGTCTGCTTGCAATTCGGACTTTGCACAAGTCATATTAAATATTATGGTCCTGACAGGTACAATATGTGAGTTTCATTGTATTTACAGTAGAAGACCCGTTTTATAAAATCAATATCTCAATCTCCAAATCTGAACAAACATTAGGAACAGAGAAGCAGGAATAAGCCATTTAGCCTGTTGGGTGTTTTATTAGATCAATGCTTTAATCGCATTTCCTGAGAACTTAGCTCTTATTAAATATCTTGCATCTATTGCCTGCTGAGGCACAACATTCTACATCTGTCGACCCTTTGTACAAAGATTTTCTATATGACAATATTTCTGGAGCCCTTCCCTTATGAACTGCTACTCCTTCATAATGCTTCACGTGTGACGTCCAAATACAATATCGTGAAGAGATTCTATTGTATTATTCACACGCTGCAAAAAGAATGTCTGAAAGCTTTGTAAAAAAAAACTTGTTACATTTGCAGCTCACATGATATAAATTGATTTTTCCATGGTATTCATTTACTCACGGCATTTTATTCCTTGGTGTCAGTCAAAGGAGTGTTCATTAAACACAGTGAAACTGAATCAATAGGAAGGTGGGGGGCAATACAATCCCACCGTACAAAATTGTCTCACATTTTATCATGATGATCAAGCATTCCTTAGATTGAATCCTGTAGAATACTAAATTAATCAATTCATGACTACAAGGTCATTTTTTATTTCTTTAGTCACTTTGCTTGTCAGTTTCTCAGTTATAGTATTTATGTTAAATTATCTTTTTCATCGAACCCGATAATATTATCTGTGTTTGGCCTCCCATCCTATTTTCTTAAAAAATGTATAACTGAAGATGCAGTTCTTCAGATAAGACATTGAACTGAGGTCCCATCTTGCTATCCAGGTGTCAAAGATCCCATGGCATTGTTCAAATAGAGAAGGAACTTTCTCGCAGTGATCTGGCCAACAATCCCCCAAATAAAATTGCTCACTCACTCCATTACTGTTTGTGGGACACTGCTGTGTGCTAATTAGCTGCTGTGTTCTCCCACAAATACACAGTCACTACACTTTACGGTAAATCCTGGAAAGCGTTTGGGAGGTCCTCCCAATGTGACGAGGCACTAAACCAAATGCAAGATCGTTTATTACCCTGAAGTATTGCTCTGGGTTTACTTTTGAAGCCCTCTAGCCAATTATTTGTTGTGTGAAATTTAAATATTGTTTTATTCCCCATCCCCACACCCCCCAACCACCCCCCCTCCTTTCTCCTGCCGCCTTCCGTGCATCATACGTAGTAAACGTCTTATAAACAAAAGTGGCATGAAAATCTTATTTGTAGTGGCTTCGCTTGAGCAGCAGAGGGTATCACAGCACATCTGAAACAAACAACAGAATGCCTTCTTGAACACCAGAGGGCACTGCTGCACACCTAACTCACAACACAACACTGAGGTCAGTGGCGAATTCTTCTGCCTTATGTCAGTCATTTGTTGATATTCATTACCTTTATGTTTAGCAGAGGTTTGCTGTCTCACATTTTACTGCAATTTTTCTTTGCTTTTTGGGGGGGGAATGGAAGGGAAAAATAATCTCTGATCACACAATTTTATGACTGTTTGTGGGATACTCCTATCAGATACAATTGGCTACTGCTGTTTGTCCACAAACTACAGTCAATATAGTTTATAGTATATTCGAGTGCATTGGAGTCCTGTAGCTCAGTGGTTAGATCACCGGGCTTGCAAGCGAGAGACCTAGGTTTGATTCCTGGCAAGGCAAAACGTTAGGCATGTTTCCTTACTCCACACGCCTCTGTTTACCTTGCAGTAAGTCGGAACCCGTTTCTTAGTCGATTAGCAGATCACTTTTACAGGGATATTATTTGCTTAAAAAAAACTCGGTCACTCAATCCATGATTATTTGTGGGACACTGCTGTATACAATTGACTGCTGCATTTCGTCCCCAAAATATACAGTCAATCCACTTTACAGTATATCCTGTGAAGCACTTTGAGATACTGTATATCGAAGACGTGATAAGGAGCTATATCAAATGTAAGGATTATTAATACAGTATTACTCTGTGAAGCATTTAAAGACGCCTCATCAACAGGATAAGGTACTATATCAAATGCAAGGATTATTATATTATTATTTCTGATGTTCATCACCCCCCAACCAACCCCCTCCCCCTAAAATCATTAGCGTAGGCTTTAGCTGAATTTGACATTGGCACCAAATAATTTATTTGCTAATTAGGTGTTACAAAATAAAATGATTCGAAAAAACAATGTACATTGTCAAATATGTGAGAAATGTAACCTTCAAGAAAACGATCATCTTCAATAATATTAAAATGCAATCTGTACCATGGTAATGAGGTCTATCACACTCTTTTTAACCTTCAGTCTGTGTGTGACAAGCAGTCGTGATGGATACAGCAGCCATGCAAAGGAGGCTATTTTTAGCACTGGCACCTGCAGGCAAGTCCAGCACTGTTGTTTCCTGCCAGTCGGTGCCTGAGAAAATGACATGAAATTCAAGCAAGGGTGTTTTTTTCTTCTCACTATGGAAAGAGTACAATACTGTATTTTAAGAAATTTAACAGATAGCCTTGTACAATGTCAAATGAATCTAAAACCTACCCAATCATTTAAAAAAAAAAGATGGATTTCAGAATTTGCTCATAAGCAAACGTAACACTCCAGCAAATGCTCCAAATGATGGGCATTATCCAGAAATAAATGGTTCAGTACTTTGAATACTCAACACGGCTGAGAATGCAACTCTTTCCCTACCCACCTCCTCATCATCTCCTCCCCACCTCCTCCTCATCATTATCATTTGGGCACCATAGACCAATTCAAGCTAAAGTCCTCTCTGCCCTTTCCTATCAACCATTTCCTAACTGGTAGCCATCTGCAATGAGATTCCATACTGAGGCTCCAAGTCACAATGTGAACTTCGACACAGTGCAACCTGCTTCCCCTGCGGGGGTTTTGTAGGTCAGTATAATTTACTTCCAGTTATTGGAAAGATTCCCCAATTTGCAACTTAGTCTTTAAGTTCGCCCACAAATATAGAGTCAATTCACTTTAAAATAGATTCTGTGAAGCTCTTTGAGATATCTGGAAAAGGTGAAACGCGCTCGATCAAATGCAAGGATTATTATTATAAAGGAAACCCATTATAAAGGAAGCTCTTGAACAAGTATCTAACAACCTGGACTTATATACAGTAACTCCTTTCAGGTGAGTTAAACATATTGAAAACTTCTTGAAAAATGATGGGATCATCAAGGAGTGAGACATTTGACAAAAAGCGTTCAAGAGTCAAGAGAGGTGCCTCCACGGAAATTTTGAATATGGGGTTACAGTTAAATTGTGTCAACCCGTAAATTTCTTTTTAAGAAAAGGCTTTTTATAACACAAAGTTCAAACAAATGCTGAAAAGATGGGACACCGTATTTAACGATATTGATGATTAAAGGCACTTTGTTAAGATATTGAAGAGACATCCAGGTGTATCCAAACATAAAGCAATAGAAAAATTAATTACACAGTGCTCTGTGAAGCTGTAAAGTTAAACGACATTTATAGACTGTGGGGCATCTTGTGTAAGAGTCTTTTGCATACAATCATCAAAAGCTTTATGAATTATTTTATTGCCTCATCACACTCTGGATGAATTTAACAAAAGTGCCATTTTGTGTTCCACCACTGCACCACCATTTAAAATGTGAGAATAATGAATTGGATTAGTCAATCTTTTGAGGATATTCATTTGCAGAACAGAACAGTTCTTCACACTGTCAAAGTGTAAACAAGATGAAAAGCGCTACTTTGCACAACAAACAATACTGCTGCATAATTTCAAATGCAAACACAGGAGATGTAACATTAGGCCTTGAATGCAAAGATATTAAAACCACATACATATCATAAATCAAAGGGAGTACAGCCAGGTGTGACCTCTCAGGTGTTGTGTGTTATGAATCCCAAAGCTCCTCAAATTGGATTTCATGTTGCTGTATTTGAAAACAATAAATAAATTCATGCTGCAACCTGTGAACCGAATGATATATTTGTATTAAACGTGAGCAAGCAAAAATACAGACTGTCAAGAAATGGTGCAATGAACAGACTGCTGAATCTTTTAGCCAAAATTAACATCAATACTGTAAATATCAACGCAAAACATTACTTGTAACAACCAAGCTTTAATTGAAAGATATTCTCCAAAGTGCAGTCTTCATTCAATTTCACTGAACAGAATAATTTCAACAAGTCCAAAACTTGGTTCATTCATTACAGAGGCAAGAATTAATTAGTGCTATAAAAAATGCATTTCACTGGAGAGAAAATGATCATATCAATCCAAAATATTTGTTGATCTGATGTAAACCACAACAAAGATTTTCACATTAGGAGTACGTCTCAAAGCACTTCACACAACTGACCAGGAGCCTGAATTGGAAACAATCCCTCAACTTCTTTCTGTCACCCACTTTGATACATGTTTGACTGAAGCCACTGAATCCTCTGACCGCTGCCATTACTGCACTAGGTCCAGGATCAATACACAGTACGTGTCACATCCAATGTAGCTTGGCATGTTCTATTACTAATGAAGAAGACACACCAAATAGCCTCCTTCTGTACCAGAAATATAAGTTTCTGTTTCTACGCGTCCACACGTGTGGCACACTACTTTGTGTGTAACATGTACATGCAGAGCGGGAACCCAGAAAAGATCAACAATTCTTAAAAAAGTGTTCATAATTTGCCTCGCTGATCTGTTAGTGCCTCCACTTCTTCACCACCCACTCTTTGTGTAGCAACATGCACAGCCTAAACCCAGTGGGAAGGTGAAAGAGAGCAGCTGAATTTGTACTAATTTATTAAGTATTCCAACTCGAAGGCACAGTGGTAGCACTCTCATCTTAAAGTCAGAAGGTTGTGGGTTCGAGCCCCACGTCAGGACTTGGAATCACACAGTCTAAACTGACACTCCAATTCTGTGCTGAGAGTGTGTCGCACTGTCGGAGATGCCGTCCTTCAGATGAGATGTTAAGCCCAGGTCCCGTCTACCTGATCAGGTAGATGGTAAAGATGCCGTGGCACTATTCGAAAAGAGAATGGAGTTTCTCCTGGTGTCCTGGCTAACAATTTCCCAAATAAAATTGGTCACGCACTTCATGGCTCTTTTTAGGACATTGCTGTGTAACAAACTGGCCGCCATATTCACTCACAAAATACATGGTTCATGCCACTTTACAGTGTATCCCTGTGAAGTGCTTTTAGACATGGTAATGATGCGATAAGTCGCTATATCAAATGCAAAGATTATTATTATATTGGATTATAGTAAATCCTACACTGTACTGTGAAACTGCAGTTCTCAGGAATTAAGATTCATTATGTTCAAACTCAAGTAAAAGTACCACTTCACCACCTACTGTATATAATGTACGCTAAACCTCTTAACAGAAAGTATGACAAAAAGCAAAACATAATGCAGAGAAAGACAGAATGACCTTTCATCAAGTCCCAAGAGTGAATGAGTAGTATGTATACTGTGCAACCTAGTTGCTCAATACAGGATACTGCATATTCTATGATGAGCTCTATCATTGGGTGCATAAAGAAATGTAGCCGTCATACAAGCATAAACTTATTTACAATAAAATGCTACTTAAAACAAACTTTTGGATACAGGGAATGGAATTATAGAAAGGCATTAATTGAAATGATTTGAACAAGATTACATAATACTGTACCTTAAAAATCAAACAAAAAAGAATCCCAAGTGTGCTTGCATTCCTCAAATAGGCTGCCTTTTGTCATACATTTTATGTGAGGTGGTTTGGTAAACTTTATGTACAGGTGAAACATTTCATGCAGATTTTTGCACTGGGCAAAAAAATAGCAACATTTTCTTTTCTACTAATAAAAGTTTGGTTCTATTCATCAATTGTGGGAACAATTATTTTGCTATCCTGAAGCTAAAAGAGATAGAATAACCACCAATTTCCCTCACTAAAAAACATGCCAGCAGGTTTAGTATACTTTAACTTTGCCTCAGTTTTTTTTTTAAAAAAGCAACAAAATAGGAAGGGCATCTCGCAATCAGTCTATTATGACCTAATGCAGATGAATCCGTTTAAAAAGTATATTACATGAAGAAATTATTAACAGGAAGGAGACAAGACATCAAAGGTTGACATATTACTGACACTACATCTGAGGGCATTTGACTACAAGGTGAAAGACGTTCAACAACCTTTTCAAGGTTCAAGAGACCCAAATTCCCACAAAGAATTTGAAAATAACTGCAATTAATTTTGTGACATTACACTGAAACATCTGAAAAACAAGCAACACAAGAAGTCAAACTTTGAAACTTCATGATTTTTTGGCGGGTAGTCAAGGAAAACAACTGTTGTGTATCAAAAACAGCAATGAGGAGAACAGCTAAATATTTTGGGTGAATTTTGGTTGAAGGACAAATACTCCCCAGGACATCTGAAGAACTGTTTTAGAAACAATGCCATGGGATATTTAATGTATAGCGTCACCAAAATGTTGTAATACCATTATAATGTCTTAAGTCGTAATTACTTTTTTTTAGATAATAGGGTAACTGAAAAATAAGACTTTTTGATCATCCTGTAGATAACTCAATTTTTCCACGATGATATATTTGGATGAACCCGGACTCCCAAAGATGCAAAATGCACAGAATTTCAAATAATCTTTCAGTTGTTTAATACTTGCTCCAAGACACTACCATGCATGAACTGCAATAAACCTTTAAGAGCTCTGAGACGCCGTCCGGCATGGAGGGCGCTATATAAATCCAAGCCGTTGTTGTAAACCATAATAAAATTGGTCACTCAATCCATGACTGTTTATGGGCCATTGTTTGCTGCATTTCATCCCCAAAATATACAGTCAATTCATTTACAATGTATTCTGTGAAGCGCTTTGAGCCGTCTCAAAGACGTGATAAGTTGCTACATCAAATGCAAGGATTATTATAATGTAAACATAAATTGCTGCTGTTGTTGTATGGGGTTGAAAGGTGAACTTCTGCTTTGTATTAATATATGTTTGTATTATAAACCCTGAAATCATCATCTCTGTCCTCAACCAACTTCCTTCTTCTCATTATGGTTCACACTCTTTCTTTACCTTTCCAATTAAGCTTTTCTACAAAATAATATAAAAATTTCTGCAAAATAATGGCAAAATACCCAGATATAATGATAAAAATAATAATCCTTGCACTTGATATAGTACTTTTCATGTCTACTAGACATCTCAAATGTTCTTCACAGAATCTATTATAAAGTGAATTAACTGTATATTTGTGGACGAACATAAAGACTAAGTTGCAAATTGGGGAATCTTTCCAATAACTGGAAGTAAATTATACTGACCCACAAAACCCCCGCAGGGGAAGCAGATTGCACTGTGTCGAAGTTCATATTTGTGACTTGGAGCCTCAGTATGGAATCTCATTGCAGATGGCTACCAGTTAGACCCCGTTGATAGGAAAGGGCAGAGAGGACTTTAGCATGAATTGATCTATGATGCCCAAATGATGATGATGATGATGAGGAGGAGGAGGTCGGGAGGGAGTTGTACATTTGTAGGCATAACATGGAAACCAATTGCGCACAGCAGTGTCCCACAAACAGCTGTGGATTCCAATGACTGTCTAGCGCCTTGTGACGTCCTCCTGACGTGAAAGAAGCTATACAAGTGTAATTTTGTTGTTATTCTTGTTTTTTTTCTTGAGGGATTATTATCAAACATGTGGAGTAAGAAAACTTGCCCAACATTTTCATCCTGCCGGGAATAGAAACCCACATCTCTCGCTTGTGAGACGAGTGCTCTATCTACTGAGCTACAACACTTATCGGCAAATAGAAGCATAAATGTTCTACTGACTCACTGGAGACACTTAAATAGTCACGTGGAATCATGGTTCAGAATACTGGAGGCAATATTTGTGTATTGAATTTAGTATCCACTGAATGGTAACAGTGACTGCAGTTACTATTGAGTCAGGCATGTGAGTGTGATGTAGTTGCCAACCTAAAGTCTTCCACTCACATACTGTCTTTATCGCAATTGGTGCACAAACATGAGGTTCAAACCATAAAAATATTACAATACCGAAGAGATGATGTTGCTTCTGCATTAATTGCGCTTTGAGATCCTCCATTTGTATCATAAAACCTTAAAACCATAATTTCTACTTTGACAGCTTCTTTCTTCCCACTATAGTTCACAGTCTCTCCAATTATGCTTTTCGCAGTAATGTAAATTGCTTCAAAACAGTACTTGATAACACTTGCCGGCAAATAGGAGCATAAGAAAGGCAAGTGAACAGAATGCAGATATTTTTTTTTTTCCCTGAATTTGTTCAAGCATCAAACTGATCACAAATACCTGAACAGATGGACCAGAACATAAAAATCACTTCTGCTTCTTTCAGGGCCAAATAAGAGGCAGGGTGACCATTTGCTTATAAATATACAGTCACTACACTTCACAGAAACTCCTGTGAAGTGCTTTGAGATGCCTCAGTGATACGATACATCAAATGCAAGGATAGCTAATATACTCATGTAAATTCTAGCACAGTTTGACATCTTTACCATCCCTTGAACCTTGATCAGATTAATGAATTTTGTTTTAAACAATGTTCAGTAAAACAATGGGATTTTCTTTAAATGTTTGGCAATTACGGAAATATGAATACTACAGGTATATCATTGCTTGCATCATTCATGGTATGAAACCAACAGTCACACATGTATATTTTCATTCTAGAATCACACAAATTGTATTTCAAGATGTGTTAAGTTTCCTCCAGAAACAGATTAACAACAAATTCTAAACTTACAATTTTTCTCTTTACTCAAGATTTAAAAGCCAACAAATGTTTACCAGCATGAATTAAAGGGCAAGCACGAACCCAAATGACAAGATTTACTTGTGATTTAAATAAATTACTTTCTGAAACAAATCTTTCACATTTATCCTTCCCATGGGATATCTTAATTTATACCTGAACTTGTGCCTCGCACTACACAAAGTTACCTAACAGTGCTTTGATGTCATGTTTAAGTGTCAATCGCTCAGTGTACAACTTGCACACTGATCCTCATTACCTAGAATACTTATTACTGTACTTTTCTAATTCAACACTCAAGGAAAGTCGTCCAACAAAGATAACAGAGATAAAAAGAATACAAGGACAGTGAGCAACAAAAGGAGATTTGGCCCATCAAGCCTATTTCTTCTACAAATTATATATATTGTGGAGTCCTGTAGCTCAGTGGTTAGAGCAGTCTTCTTACAAGTGAGAGACCTGGGTTCAATTCCAGGCAGGGGCAAAACCTTGGGCAAGTTTCCTTACTCAACACAGCTAATAATAATCCCCCCCAAAACAATAATAATTTGGTCACTTCAATCCACGACTGTTTGTGAGACACTGCTGTGCGCAATTGGCTGTCGCATTTCACCCACACATATACAGTCAATTCACTTTACAGTATATTCTGTGAAGCATTTTGAGAGGTTTAGAAGATGTGAAAAAGCGCTATATCAAATGCAAGGATTATTATTATTATAATATTGTAATATAACCCACTCACTGATCGGAACAAGAAGAATTTGGCATACATATTCTCTAGATTCCCAAAAGGTACAATTCTAGACTCTTCATCCATCTGACATTCAGCTGTTGTTTCCTATCCTACATCACCTATTTTCCCCATCCTGAACTCCAGCAACACATGAGCCAAGATCTCCCATTTGATTATCCCAGTTTCTACCTGTGTTTGTAGACTCCCATTCAATTCCTCAAACAGTTGTGCAGCTTTCCTTTGAAGGGGTTAATTGGCACAGCATTAATTGCTTCTGCTGATTTACTCATAAAAAAAACATCCATTTAAATTTGTTTCTTGAAGCTATCATTTGAAACCATTGTGTCCTCTCCTTCTGTGCTCACTCTCAGAATCAAATAATTTGTCAATATCATTGATTCCTCTCAGCATTTGAAATGTGTGGATCAGTTTCTCCAACATTCCCCCTCTCCCCGCCACCCCACTCCATTTAAAAAAAAGTTTAGTTCTGTTACACCTTCTCAATTTACACATCTTAAACACGCCTCTTTGACCACACTTTTGGTCATCTTTCCCCTCACTCCCCCACCTCGGGTGATCATCCAGCACTGAGATGTCAGCCCGATGTGAATGGCACTTTAAAGATGTGAATTGTATTGTGTTGTAATATATGGATGAATATAACTGAACAACTGGATTTTGCCCACATACATATAGTCAATTCACTTTACAATATACTCTGTGAAGCGCTTTGAGACATCTAGAAGACGTGAATGCGCTATATCAAATGCAAGGAATATTATTATTAATATATCTGGGCATCTTGCCCCCACACACACTGAGTCCCATGTCCTTTGAATAACACAGAACTGATGGGGTACAGTTGCCTTGGAGCCTCAACCCAGGAGGAAGGCCTGCCCTCAGTGGGATCAGGGTGAGATGAAGACAGGATTGAAGCCTGATTACTGAGACACAAACATTTCAATCTATCCAGTTCTGATAAAGGGTCGTGGACTCGAAACGTTGACTCACTTTCTTTTCTCCATACATGCTGCCTGACCCACTGAGTGTTCCCAGTGATTACTGTTTTTGTTTGAGATTTCCAGCATCTGCAATATTTGTGTTCAATCTATCGTTTGATGGTACAAACAAATGATGTAGTTGCGATATAGTAACTTGTTTCAATGTATACTTTGACACTCTTCAAAAACAAAAGGTACCTAATGGTAATGTTTACCGTACGGTAATGCTGAATTTCAGAGAGCACAAATGGTACATGAAAATACAAACATATATTCTGAGCATCTTCAAAGAGGGAAACATCAGCTGTTTTTTTTTGGACAAACACAGCTGTTTTGCATTACACATATTTACATAATGTCAACAGAAATACATATTTAAACATATGTTTAACTGCCGGGGAATGGTGTGTCCAAACTACAAATCCTTCAGATGTTTGAACCAAACCCTGATTGAAGTGCCACAACAATGTATTGCAGACAAAAAAATTTACACAGTGTCCTTCGTGTGCGTTGGAGCAATAAAAGAATACAGTGCATGGGGGGGAGGGGGGAGGGGGGGAGGGGGGGAGGCAGAAGAGAAGGGGAAAAATAAACTTTACACTATTGAACACACAACGATATCTCTTTCATCACAGCAATACGTGCACTAATCCCCGAAGGGCAGGAAGTAGTTTGCAGTACTTCATTAAATGATCAATATATACTTAAAGAGCTACCTACACACAGTATGGTGAGACAAGTATGAAAACTGCCCATTCATTTGACAGACTATGCACAATAAACCATCTATCATGGATTTTACTTCTCTCTCAAGGAACATTCTGCAAGAATTACTTTAAACAAAAAACAACTTTGAGATATCGTGGGAAAAGGGGGAGGTGTAGGAGCAAGCAAAGTAACAATCTAGATTGCAAGATGTGTTCATATTTTAAATTGCAACATTTAAATAATAACACCAGTTATTGCTACCAGGCAATGCAGATTCAAAAATCAGTCTCACAGACTAAATAGCTTTGTTGTTCCAAGGAGGTAAAAAATGGATAAAGTAGAAGGTAGTGGCTCACTTGTTGTTTTAACAGATGTGCAAAAATGCTCCTTAGCAATCCCAGGTGCTGGCTCAGGAGCCTCTACACCTATTGCAAATTGTACACTAACTTTGTCTATTAATGTCCCCAAAATATAATTTTTGTATCTGTGGAAGTTTCATCTCCCCATTTCATCGCCGTCTGAAATCTAATTTGATTCGCAAGCGAGAGGATCTGGTTTTGATTCCCAGACAAGACAAAATCTTACCCAAGTTTCCTAACTTCAAATGACTGTTTACCTAACAGTAAGTAAGAATCTGGATGTTACTCGATTGGTGGATTGCTTTCTATGGGTAATAATACCACCAAAAAAAACTAAATTTGGTCACTCAATCCGTGACTGCTTGTGGGACACTGCAGTACACAAATGGCTGCCACGTTTTGCCCGCAAAATATACAGTTAAAAACATTCTGTGAAGTGCTTTGGAACATCTCGACACAAGGTGCTGTTTCATCTCAGTAATTTTTGTATGATTAGGTCTAAATCGACTCATTAACTCGGATGACCATTTTCAAGGAAAAGACCTCTATTTCAAAGAATGACTGAGTTTAAGGAATTGAACAGCAACTGTGGCACATGCACAAGATTGAACAACAAGTAGTCCAAGCAGATGTAGTCTTCCTTGAGTAAAAGTTATCATTACCATTAGTTTATTCCTTTACAGCAGGAAATTGCTGAGATGAAACAAGCACTTCAACGTCAAACCGAATAAACGTATTGCTTCAAGAGCTACTCTTCTGAACCCAAAATAACTTGTTCTTATTGTATTGGAGAAGGCTTGCAACAATGTAACTCAAGATGAATACAATGTTTGAACAATTACAGAATCTTTAGTTACCTGAGATTACTGTCTTGCATTCACCATTAAGAGGGATTTTTATTCTGTTAACTATAGCACATAACACATATGTTTGTTCTGCTGACAATATTGGCACCTTTGAAATGAATGGCTTTTGCAAGGGACTGTGCTTTTTCTTAGTAAGAGAAACTGAGATGCTGCTGTGCGCAATTCCCTGCTGCGTTTCTCCCACAAATATACAGGCAATTCACTTTACAGTGTATTCTGTGAAGCGCTTTGAGACATCTAGAAGATGTGAAAAGCGCTCTATCAAATGGAAGGATTATTATTATCACGCCAGCCTTTGCCCAACTGCACTTCCTGCTGCCTCCGCATGACTGACTCCAGTCTCTTGCTTGTTCCATATCACCACCTCCACCATCAACGTCTGTGCTTTCAGCCACTATGCCCCAAATTCTCTGCCTCAATCCCTCCCCCCTTATAATCACAGCTCTTTCATTGTATCCTGTGAAACACTTCAAGATTTCTCCCAATGTAAGTCATAATATCAAATGTGTAGATTATTATTAATTATAAAGCTTAACATCTGACTTTAAAAATGGACATAGGGTTTATCAAATGCACAGATGTTTAAAATCAATTAAAAGTTAATTGATGGCAATAATCCTTGCATTTAATATAGCACCTATAACATCAACACAGTACACCTCAAAGCGCTTTACATAGCTGGTAACTGTAGTGACTGTATTTCACCCACAAAATGTACAGTCACTCCACTTTACAATATATTCAGTGAAGTGCTTTGAGACATCTCAATGATGTTTAAGGTGCTACATCAAATGCAAGGATTATTATTACTGCATAGGCAAACATAGCAATGAATTTCTCAGTCAGGTTCCGCTTGTCACTTCAGGATCACAATTCAGCTCCTAGTTTTGCTTTGCTTCCTTTATTCCCCATTATAATGGTTACCAAATAAAAGGATAGCTTTACCTGGGGGATTGTCAGCCAGGAAACCAAGAAAAACAGCTGTTCTGACTCAGAAGGGAGAGGACTACCATCTGAGCCATACCGACACTTTTAAATTCTGATTTAAAGTTCTGATTTGTTCCATAATAGAGGGAACAATAATAATCCTTACATTTGATGCAATGTTTTTCATGTCTGAATGCACTTCACATAATATACTGGAAAGTGAATTGACTGTATATTTGTGGGCGAAACAATGACCATATAAGGGAGACACTGTTCAAATAAAAGTTGAAGACAAATGCAGCATAAATGAATAAAACTATATTGAGTTCTATCCTAATACATGTGCAGCTTAATCTTGTAAAATATGGATATACTTATCAAAAAAATGCAAGCTGTTTTAGGATCAACATATATCACAACAAAGTTTTGTTTTAAATTCCTATTTGCCTCTTAAAAATGAATTCAGCTCCTATTTTGTCTTGCTTCGTTATTCACCATATCTAACAAAATAATAATTCTTTCATTTGCTGTAGCTCCAAAGCACATTTTTTAAATGATATATTGGTTGCCAAGTATGAAGAGGATTATACTTTTCCTTCTTTTAAAACCTGCAAATAAGGTTTGCTGTGGTGCCTTGAGGGTGCCAGAAAGTTAATTTAAAGAAAACAGTAGAATACAAGAGGAGATATCTTCCTTCAGTGTCTAGGGCTGACTAACTCTCATAGTTGGTGGTTAACATGGCTCACAACATTAAGGATAGTTATTTTGCACAGGTTCCTTCCAAATTAGATATGTGCCATCTGCTACATTAATACCTCCAGTGACTTGGTAGCTAGCTACAGTACTAGATTGATGAACTCCCAAGTAACATATCCAACCATGGGACTTTGTGAGCATCAGTCACAATCCAGCAATCCAGCAAATTACTGAAAATCTACCCTTCCCTCATCTTTCAGGTGACAGTCCTCAACAGCATCATGTAATGTGTGGCAAATTCATGCTTGTTTACTGAGGGCCATAGGTACCATTTTTACACTTCTTCATGCAACAATAATGATACATTTAGATACTATCCATGTCACCGTATTATGTGTTTGAAAAGAAAAAAAAAGGAGGGTTTAACCAAACTAATGAAGTATGACAATTTATGCAACAAATAATCAGAGAATCGAGTGCAACACTATATGCTGAATCATGCCTTCCTTGGTTTCTGTGAACTTCATCACAGAAAGAGTTAAAATGACTATTTCTTCAAAACAGAGGCTTGAAAACGATTACTGTATACTGCCACCTTTATAGTTTTCCTGAGATCTCACCATCAACAGTAACTTTCCTTCTGTACAGCTGTTTTGATACCAATTTGCTTGTACTTGCATCGAAAAAGTGAAAGACAATTTTGTCCTCAATCCATTTTGCATTTCAGTAGTCCTTTTCTTAAACCCCTAGAATCAACTTCGGCACATTCCTTTCTTCTTATAACACAGAATAACAATACGCCCTGACATTTAAAGAACATTGCACATTAGAAAAAGATTAAATATTGTGTGCAGGATCACAAACACCTCAATTTCAACAATAAAAGGTGTTACGGTACCACAAACAGTGAGTTGACACAGCCCCCACCCCTACCACCTGTTTGTTTAAGAAATCAACAACAACAACTTTGATTTATGTAGTGCCCTCCATGCCGGACGGCGTCTCAGAGCGCTTCAATCCATCAAGGTGCGAGATAAACTTCTGCTTCCACCCGGTAAGGTGTGAGAAGTTGCACCTCAGAAGGTGGAAGACCCTCCTCTGACCCCCCTTCACTCCCCCACCCGCCCACCTCCCCGCAGTCTCAGGTTCAACCCCTGTCCAGGGTTTGGAGGCCATGCCCCGCATGAAGAATGCTATATAAATGCACGTTGTTGTTGTTGTTGTTGTTGTTGTGCTCTGACAAAATGCATCAAAGACACTTCCCAGGCGGGTGGCTCCGCAGGCCGGTGAAAGCGCTCGGAGGCACCGCCGCCCGCGAGGGACTTTGTATAAACGCAAGTGGTCATTGCTGCTGGTTGGTTTCCTTCAAGGGCAGAAGAAACCCTTTCAGGTGTGAAGGAAGTGGCCGGAGCAAACGGTGAAACAGAGAGCTGCCAGTGAGTGGTGTGTGAGTGTGTGTGTGTGTGTGAGTGGATGAGTGAGTGTGTGTGTGTGTGTGTGAGTGAGTGGATGAGTGAGTGTGTGTGTGAGTGGATGAGTGAGTGTGTGTGTGAGTGAGTGTGTGTGTGTGTGTGTGTGAGTGAGTGTGTGTGTGTGTGTGAGTGGATGAGGGAGTGTGTGTGTGTGTGTGAGTGAATGGATGAGTGTGTGTGTGTGTGAGTGGATGAGTGAGTGTGTGTGTGTGTGTGAGTGGATGAGTGAGTGTGTGTGTGTGTGAGTGGATGAGTGAGTGTGTGTGTGTGTGAGTGGATGAGTGAGTGTGTGTGTGTGTGAGTGGATGAGTGAGTGTGTGTGTGTGTGTGAGTGGATGAGTGTGTGTGTGTGTGTGAGTGAGTGAGTGAGTGTGTGTGAGTGAGTGAGTGTGTGTGTGAGTGAGAGTGGACGCACACTGCAGGCAGAGACTCTCTCTCCCAGCTGGTCGGGATGATGGAATATTACCTCCTACCTTCAGAGACATCAAGGTCTGCGGTCCCCTTGACTTGGGTGAAACACCACTGCACGTCGTTGCCGAACCCTCCGACTCCTAAAAACAAATAAACACAAAGTCAATGGCTGTGAGAACCAATACAGACACCTCCACCTCTCCCCCTCCACCTCTCTCCCTCTCCACCTCTCCCTCTCCACCTCTCCACCTCTCTCCCTCTCTCCCTCTCCACCTCTCTCCCCCTCCACCTCTCCCCCTCTCTCCCTCTTCCCCTCCACCTCTCCCTCTCCCCCTCCACCTCTCCCCCTCCACCAACCCCCTCAGAAAACATAATGAAACCATCAAAGTCCATCGACTTGCACGTTAATGCACCACCAAGGACTGACTGACTGACTGAGCGCTTCTTTATGAAGGATTTCAGGCAGGGAGCAAGGCTTTCTTACTTCTCATGACTGCGACTTGTGAGCAGCTTTGCAATGGAGAGGAGGGAGGAGAGAGAGAGTGGGGGAGAACAGAAAGGAGATAGAGAGGGAGAAGGGAAAGGAGAGGGGGAAGCAATGGGGAGGAGGAAAGGGGAGAGAGAGAGAGAGGAGGGGGAGGGGGAGGGAGAGGAGAGGGGCAAAGGGGAGAGAGAGGAGGGGGAGAGAGAGGAGAGAGGGGAGAGGGGCAAAGGGGAGAGAGAGAGGAGGGGGAGAGAGAGGAGGGGGAAAGGGGAGAGGGAGAGAGAGAGAGGAGGGGAAGAGAGGGGAGAGGGGGAAAGGGGAGAGAGAGAGGAGGGGGAAAGGGGAGAGAGAGAGGAGGGGGAGAGAGGGGAGAGGGGGAAAGGGGAGAGAGAGAGGAGGGGGAGAGGGGGAAAGGGGAGAGAGAGAGAGAGAGAGAGAGGAGGGGGGGAGGGGGAAAGGGGAGAGAGAGAGGAGGGGGAGAGAGAGGAGGGGGAAAGGGGAGAGAGAGAGGAGGGGGAGAGAGAAGAGGGGGAAAGGGGAGAGGGAGAGAGAGAGAGGAGGGGAAGAGAGGGGAGAGGGGGAAAGGGGAGAGAGAGGAGAGGGGGAAAGGGGAGAGGGAGAGGAGGGGGAGAGGGAGAGAGGTGGAGAAGGGGAGGAAGAGGGGGAAAGGGGAGAGAGAGAGAGATAGGAGGAGGAGGAGGAGGCGAGAGATAGAGAGAGAGGGAGATGGAGAGAGAGGGAGATGGAGAGAGAGGGAGAATGGAATAGGTAGAGACAGAAGAGGAGGGAGGGTGAGAGAGAGAAGAGAAGGCAGTGAAGTGCAGTGCTGAGCTGGTCTCAGTCAGTCACAGGCAGACAGAGCTCAGGCTGGTGCTGATGCTGATCGCTTCTCAGGGACCAGCCATCTGGGTTCCCACCCTACCCCACCCACTCGTTGACAGGCGGCTCGCCAGACCAATCAGCCGTGGGGATTGGCGGCTGGCCCCGCCCTCCAGCCCCCCCGCCGGCCAATCAGCGGGCTTGTCTCTCCAGGAGCCTGGCTGCTTCCAAGGAGACTTTGCAGAATTTAAAGTGTGAATCAGTGTGTGTGAGAGCTATCTCTGCCTTATCTTTGCTTTACCCCCCTTTCCTCCTTTATTTTGTTTCTCTCTCTCGCTCTCGTTTTTTTTTCTTTCGCACTATTTCTTCCTGTCCGAGGGAAAAATGTTCATTAATGAATTTATTTTTTGGGGGGCGGTGGGTTGAGGAGCGAAATCTGACCGGTTTTGCAGGTTGTGAGATGAAGGTGTTTGAAGGCGAGAGTTTGCAGAGAGAGAGAGTGAGAGAGAGAGTGAGATACAGTGCGAGAGGAGGAACCTGTCTATCTGCTCTCTGTTCAGGTGAAATGTGAAGTGTCTGTTTGAAGGTGTCTGGCTTTCATTGCTGCAGATCAGCAGCCAGGACTGTGGAAGGATTTTTTTTCGCTGAGTCAGCGCCTCTGGGTTTGGGGTCAGCTTGGGTGGGTTTGGGATCAGCTTGGGTGCCTTTGAGGCAACTCCTGGGGTGAAAGGTGCTCTTTATAAATGTGCCGACTGGCTCCCAGCAAGGGCTGGGGATGGATTATTTTTTTTGGGGGGGGAGGTGGTGTGGGGGTGAAATCCATTGCTGTGTGCAATTAGCTGTCATGCTTCACCCAGAAAACAACACAGTCACTGCACTTTACAGTGTATTTCTGCGAAGCAACTTTGAGATGTTTCCACCACATAAGGTGCAATATCAAGCGCAAGGATTAATATTAATATTATTAGTAAAACAGCATTACCGATTTGTTCGGGCACAAAAAAGCATAAAATATTGTATGCACGAGTTTAAAAACCTAAAAGACTTAAATGGAAGCTCGGAATTAGGCTACACTGGACAGTGAACATCAGGAGCCATTTACCAGGAAATGTTGGCATTTCCTGTATCACCAGTCCACTTGCATGGTACTGTATCTCATAAAGAGTGTTGAAAAAGCTTCAGGTCCAGCTGTGGAGAAATTCACCAAGACACAGTTTAGTACCTTCTTTAAGGGGAGGGTTACACCTGGTTTGCCAATGACTGGAGAATGGGGTACAGGTGCAGTGTGGTACAAACAAAAGCATTAGGGACCCTGAGTGCACATTTGGAGAGCGGCTGAAACGTAACCAGCTGAACTGCATTGCACAGGTGGTAAGATTCCTGATTATAGTGCAAGGAATCGCTGACTCAGCTGTACTGGGTCTGGCCTCCTCATCCCCCGAATCCTCCACTCCACCACCTGTGGCCGTGCTTTCAGTCACTACTCTCTGGAACCTCAACCTCTCTGCCTCACCCCCTCCTTTCCATTTACGGGTCGCGCCTGAAGACCTTTCTGTTCACTTGCAGCTACGATCACCTTTCCTCCCACCCCCCCCAAGCTCGGCCTCGGGCTCTGCTATTGTGAAGCTCTCTCAGCTGATATCTGGCGAGGAGGGCGCTACATAAATCCAAGTTGTTGTTGAATTACAGCTCCCAGTTGTTGCATATTTGTTTAAACGACAAATAAGTCAATTGAATATGGATGGTGAAAGTATAAAAGGATTTTGGGAAGAGTGACTTGCAGTTTTGAAAGAGAGTGTGAAAAAAGTTGATCTGAACTGAGAGAAGTTGACTTGTAAAGTTTGCATTAAAGAATTGAATGAATTTACATTGCGTTTTGTGGATTAAATAACAGTACATGATGTCAGGAGTGAAAATGGAACCTGGAGTGAAACCGACTACGAAAGGGAATATAGATTTAAAAGCAAAATGCAGAGAGAAGCAGAATTAAGTGCTGTGCCAAGGTATGTGCGGATACCAAGACCACTGAAACTTTTAGAAATCTAAGGTACAATTGGCAATGGTTTGAAAGAGATTTTAAATTTTTAGACTAGCAGCAAACATAATAAAACTGCCACAGGAACAGCAATCTGTGATATTTTTGAATGCTACAGGCGAGCAAGCAAGGGAATATTTTGCAACCCCAGAAAGGGGTGGACATGCCATTGAATGAGATGATTATCAAGGCGAAACCTTGGGCAAGTTTCCTTACTCCACACATCTAATAATACTCCCTAAAAAAACACACAAATTAGTAATTTCAATGGGACACTGCTGCATGTAATTGGCTGCTGCATTTTGCCCACAAATATACTGCCAATTCACTTTACAGTATATCCTGTGAAGCGCTTTGAGATGTCTAGAAGATGTGAAAAGCACTATATCAAATGCTAAGATTATCATTACGATGAACAACAATAAAATGATATATATAATTGTATAGTGCCTTTCACATCAGAAGGACAGCCCAAAGTCCTGGACAGTCATTGTTTCAGACCTGAGCTGAGGATGGGGTGGGGAGGGAAGGGGGGGCTTTAGGAGTTGTGATTGCAACCATTGAAGAGGAGAGTCTTGAGGCAGGATTTGAAGGAGGCCAGGAAGGGGACGAGGCGGAGGGACTGCAGGATGGAGTTCCAGAGGTTGGGGGCAGAGTGGCTAAAGGCTCACCTGCCAATGGTGTGGTGGGTGCGTTCAGGGCTCTCTTGGCCTCCTTGACCTCTTCCAGCCCCCGCACTGTCACCTGTGGTGTCCCCCAGGGATCGGTCCTTGGCCCCCTACTTTTCAACATCTCCATGCTACCACTTGGTGACACGATCCGCAGACATGGGGTTAACTTCCACATGTATGTGGATGACACCCAACTCTATCTTTCTGCCTCTACCCACCCTACATCCATGATCTTCTAACCCTCTACCAACCTGGCCGCCCCTCCCCTCAGCAGGCTCTGGCCCACTTCATGTCTCCCTATGGATATTATGAAAGAAAAATGCTGTGGAAAAGACAATGTGATAATTGAGCTGTTTAAGTTTGGAATGGGAAAGCAGGGACCCATAGAATCACCCAGTCAGTACTAAGAACCCTAATTAAAATTGCAACTATGGAACAATAAGACACAAAATGATTTGTGACCATAGTAGTTGGCATAAAGGATACAAAATTAAGAGGACAGCTTTTGAAATAATGGGACCTGATGGGGTGAATATCCCTTTGAATGTGTACAGTATTCTCGCTGTGAAGGTGTTTCTCAGCTACTATTTGGCAGAAATTAGAATACTATACATTTGTAGCCCAAACCCCATCAAATACTACCTCAAAAGTAGCCTAACATTCTGCCTTATCCCCTGAACTATAGCACAGCAAAGTGGCCGATATAGATCAGTGCTTTTGAAACTGTTTTTAAATAAAATGTCTTCGAGTTGGGGACGTTTTCTACATTTTAAAAAAAAGTTTAATTAGGTACACATCCACACCCATTTTTTTTTAAAAGCCAATAGTACACCCAAAAAAAACACCAAATTGGTTAAAAAGAACAATTAATAATATAATCTAAGAAGTGATTTATTTAAAAAATTAATTTTAGATTGAGTGACTAATTAAAAATAAAATGCGACACAAACTGAATAGTAATCGTATTTGATATGGCGCTTTTCACGTCTTCTAGACGTCTCAAAAGAGCTTCACAGAACATATGTGTGACTGTTTAGCGCCTTGGGGCGTCCTCCCGACGTGAAAGGCTCTCAATAAATGCAATGTTGTTGTTGTACATTGTAAAGTGAACTGACTGTACACGTGTGGGCGAAACGCGGCAGCCAATCATTGCTTTGCACAGCGGTGTCCCGCCAACGGTGTGGAATGAACTGACCAATGTATCACGGCTATCTTTTTCAGAAACAAGGATACGGTGACAGAATAACAAACACAGGCGTACGTTGGACGCTGCACGTCCGGGTTCGCTTAACGTCGTTTCGTCCAAGTCGCACTTTTCGCGCAACGGCTGCGACGTTAAGCGGGGGCTGAGTTTGCTGCACTGAAAGGGAAACTGGCATCATGCAGCGAGCAGTGATTTGTGGGCGGGGTCAGCGAGACCCGGAAGCGGGTTGTGGGCGGGCCATCGTGACAATGGCAATGTTTGGGTCTCTGCTGCTTCTCAGCGCTGTGGGGCTGGCGCGGCCTCTCACCAGCTCTGGGGCAGCAGCACACATACAGACTCTGCTGGTACCTCACAGTCACATGGACGTGGGGTGGGTCTACACTGTGCAGGTGGGACTTGTTTTGGAGAGTGGTCCTGCCTTGCCCTGTCCTGCCTTGCTCTGGCCTCTCATGTCTTGCCTTGTCCTGCCTTGCCTTGCCCTGTCTTGCCTTGCCCTGCCCTGTCCTGCCTTGCTCTGGCCTCTCATGCCTTGCCCTGTCCTGCCTTGCATAACCCAACTTGCATAACTCCTGTTCCTGTCTCTGGGATTCCCTCCCACAGAAAGCAGAGAAATTTCCTGTCAGTCAGTTCCTTCCCTTTTTCACCTCCCCACCTCAACCCCGCCCACGGTGTGTGAATTTGGGGGAGAACGTATTTAATAATAATAATAATAATTGTTGCATTTGATATAACGCTTTTCACATTTTCTAGACGTCTCAAAGCGCTTCACAGAATATACTGTAAAGTGAATTGACCATATATATGTGAGCGAAATGCGGCAGCTAATTGTGCACAGCCATGTCCCACAAACAGTCGTGGATTGAAATGACCAATCTGTTATAATTTTTTTTTGAGGAATTATTATTAGGCGTATGGAGTAAGGAAACTTGCCCAAGGTTTCACCCTGACCTGCCTGGAATCGAAACACGGTTATCACGCTTGCAAAGCGAGTTCTCTAACCACTGAGCTTCAGGACTCCATTTGAGTTTGGGTTAGAGAGTTGACAGTGATTGTTTCTGATTTTTTTTTAAAAAGTTGGGGTAAATGGAAGATGTTATTGTTATGATGCAAGGATCGATTTAAAATCCAAGTTTAGACTCAATTCAGCAACATTTTGAAACCTAAACAAACAATAACAATAATAAACAGAAGAATAAATAACAAGACCAGAATAATAATCCTTGCATTTGATTTGTTGTTTGATCAAGCAGTTGAAATGTCTGAAAGCTCTTCACAGTATAGTGCTTTAATAATAATAATAATCCTTGCATTTGATATAGCGCTTTTCACGACTTCTAGACATCTCAAAGCGCTTCACACAATGTACTGCAAAATGAATTGACTTTATACTTGTGGGCAAAACGCGGCTGCCAATTGCACACGGCACTGTCCTGCAAACAGTTATGGATTGAGTGACCAAATTATTATAGTTTTGTTTGAGGGATTATTATTAGGCTTGTGGAGTAAGGAAAGTTGCCTATGATTTTGCCTTGCCTGAAATGGAACCCACTTGCAAGGTCAGTGTTCTAACCACTGAGCTACAGGACTCCACAAGTGTCATATTTTGTGGGTGAAACATTGGCACTCTACAACAAAAACAACAACAAAATGACACTTGTGTGGTGCCTTTCACGTCAGGAGGACGTCCCAAGGTGCTTGACAGTCAATATTTCAGACTCGAGCTGGGGTTGGGAACAGGGAGGGTGGAGGGAAAGGAGGAGATTTGGGGTGACCGATGGGGCCGTCAAAGAGGAGGATCTTGAGGCGGGTCTTGAAGGAGTCTAGGGATGGGGCGAGGTGGAGGGACTGCAGGATGGAATTCCAGGGGCAGAGTGGCTGAAGGCTCGCCCACCAATGGTTGGGTCGGGAGACATGGAGCAGATGGGGCCACGGAGCTTGGAGCGGGAGAGGATACGGGCCGCAGAGTTTGCGATTATCCGCAGTTTATGGAGTGAGGAATTGGGAAGGCTGACAAGCAGGGCGTTGGCGTAATCAAACCTGGATATGATGAAGGCATGATTGAGGGTTTCAGTGGCCTGAGGGGTGAGGTAGTGAGATAAAACTCTTAAGGAAAACATCAGTTTACTGCCCCCCCACTCCTACCCCTTTAGGCGTTCGAAAGCTGTAACTTAATCTTTAGTATCTCTGTATTTCCCAATATCTCTGTATATTCTGTGAAGCACTTTGAGATGTCTAGAAGACGTGAAAAGCACTATATCAAATGCAAGGATTATTATTATTTATCTAAAAAATTCCCCATGTATACTCTACAGTGGATTGCCTGTGTATTTCGCGATCAAAGTGTACAGCATACCTGTGGCACATGTTCTTTTACAATTGTTTGGAATATCTTCAATTGTTTGCAAAGTCCTGTAGCTCAGTGGTTAGAGCACTCGCCTTACAAGCAAGAGTCCTGGGTTCGATTCCAGGCACGGTGAAACCTTGAACAAGTTTTCTTAATCCACACACCTGATAATAATCCCTCAAAAAAAAATTGGTCATTTCAATCCAGAACTGTTGTGGGACACTGCTGTGTGCAATTGGCTACAGCGCTTCACCCACATATATCGTCAATTTACTTTACAGTATATTCTCTGAAGAGCATTGAGACATCTAGAAGACGTAAAAAGCGCTATATCAAAAAAAAGCAAGGATTATTTGATAAACTTGTGTATTTTCTTTAAAAAATTGCAATTTATATGAAAGTGCATGGGTAGACAGGACAGGCAGTAATCTTTCCCACAATTTAGTGATTGTAGCAAAGCTGTTTGCCACAAATATCCTTTCTAATTTGCTCAAATTCATTTTCAAATGACAGCACAGTACATCGAAAAACAATCTGGTGCTGTGTAGGACTATCACCCCATTGTGCCCGATTAGTAAAATTACTGAATAACATAATCGATATTCCAGTGATTTGAGAAGGGTTCAAGTTATCCACTTTGCTGAAAATAGCAAATGTGTAGGGTGCTTCTGCCACAATACTATTTGGGACTTGTACTTGAGCCTGACTCATGTTTCAATAATGTAAATTTCCTTTCTTCTCCCCCACACAAAAAAACAATTGTGCTAATGTGACTATAAAGGAGCAGTTTGCCTCGGGTGTGATTTGTTAGCAGTCAGATAGCAAAATTTGCAATTATATTGCTGACAATCTGTCAAATTAAACCGCGTTTGTAAAATATGTCTAGCGCCTGGTTTGAATTGAGAAGTGGAGTGGGACTTGTGCTATGATGAGACTGAGACACATTTTTTGAATTGTGTTGAGAGAATGAGGTGTGTGTTTTTTTTCCTCTCCTGTTTACCCCTTACCATCCCCACCCCTACAATATTGTTGGCTTTCACTTGAAATCTAATGACGTTTTCCGGGTATGCATTTTATGAATGGAGACAAGTGGTTGGTTCACTATTGTATTTATGCTTTTTCATCCATGACATTTCTTGTTCCGAGGCTGCTGGGATCTGATGGGCTAAGTGGGACAAAACCGTGGAATATTTTTACAATACTCTAACTTAATTTGTTTTAACAGGCAATTGAGACCACAACAACAAATTGCATTTATAGAGCTCCTTTCATGTCGGGAGGATGTCCCAAGGTGCTGGACAGTCGAGGGATTGCACCCGAGCTGGGGTTGGAATCAAGAGGGGTGGGGGTGGGAAGAAGACTAAAAGCACGATCAAAGAGAAATGTCTTGAGACGGATCTTGAAGGAGATGAGGGAAGGGGTGGGGCAAAGGGGTCAACCTGGCTCATTTGGTAACACTCATTTGGACTCATTTCTGAGTCAGAAGATTGTGGGTTCAACCCTCATGTTACAGTTTGGACTTGATAGTGTATAAGATGACATTCCAATGCAGAGTTAGGAAAGCACTGCACTGTTGGATGTGCTATTCTTCAGATGAGACACTAAACCGAGGCCCCATCTGCTTGTTCAAGTGGACGCTAAAGATTCCACAGCGCTACTCAAAACAAGAAGGAAGTTTCTACTAGTGTCCTGGCCAGCACTCCCTCAGATAAAATTAGTCATTGACTTCACTCTTTGTGGGACTTTGCTATGTGCAAATTGACAGCTCGCCTTGACTCTTGCTAAACTATGCCTAATACTTTCCTGAATCAAGTAAGCAGGATGCGTCCCTTCTGGGAGAGAGTGCTCATTCCAATCCAACAATTTATCTCTGGGATTTACATGTGTAGGTGGGGATTCATGGAAATCTCATCTTAGGTTGGATATACCCTTAAGCATTGTGATGGGTTTCTTCATCTGTCAACAACAACAACAATATAGCGCCCTTCAGGCCGGATGTGTCTTGGAATGCTTGGTGTTAGACACCCGCTTGACAAAAAAAACAGTTGATAGCTCCATTTACCTTCAAATGTCAGTGTACATACTAACAGTACATCTTGTGAAGCTTTGTGACATTTCATTGATGTGATAAGGTGCAGTATATCAATTGCAAGGATTATTATCATTTTCATAAATACATGTACCAATATGTGAATTTCCTTTTCAGACATAGGTTAAACAAATCATACATAAACACTGCAGAGAAACCTCATATTTCTTAAATATCCTTCCAGCCAATAACAAGTTTATTATCTGTTAACAGGAGAGCATGCATGCATATGCAGCAAATGTTTATACAACTGTGGTGGAAGAACTGATAAAAGGGAAGCATCGCAAGTTTATTGCAGTTGAGCAAGAGTTCTTTCGGCTCTGGTGGAATGATGTGGCCACGAGCACACAGCAAAAACAGGTACCAGCAATCAACCATGACCATAGTATTGCCTTGTCTTTCAAGCTTCATTCAGTTGAGTTATAAAGAGTATCGCTTGAGCAATGGAAACTGATTCTCAGCAGTACAAGTCAATAGACTTACAAAAGAGATTTAGATCAAGAAGGCCCTGCAGCCCATTTGATTTAATTTTTCTAGAAAACCAGAATGAAACTACAGTATTTCCTAAATTATTCCAACAGCCTCAACCATACATTATCTTAAATAACACTCAGCCTAATTTCCAAATTGGGGGTGGGGGGAAGGTGAGTACTTGGGAGCCAAACACAGGGGCACTTGGGAAATTTCCCATATTGCCATTCTGCCGCTGATCTTATCTATCAAGAAGTACTTCCTGGTGTCTGCTCCCAAATTGTTGTGAACTGTGAACCTGTGACCCATTGCCTTTCCACCCTGGTCATGTATTGAATTATTGCAATGAGTTGTCTCAAGTATCACAAGGTTGCCATGAGACGTGGTACAATATTACTCCTGTTCCAAATGTGCACTTCAGCGGCAGGACATTTTCTGCTATGTCATCACATCAGAAAAACTAATATTAGTAATGTACTTCACATTGCACAGAATATACCCTGGGGTGTTTTTGAAGTCAGTAACTCGTCTCCTGAGTTGAGGTGACGTAAATACATTGCTTAATTACCCAGAGGATTCAATTCAGGATCCTGGTCCTCACATTCAAAGCCCTCCATGGCCTCGCCCCACCCTACAACTGCGACCCCTTAACCCCCTGCCAATCTGCCTGCCCCCTCCGCTTAGCAGGCTCCGGCCTGCTCTACATTCCCCGACTCACCCACCCCACCAATGGAGGACGAGCCTTCAGCCACTCTGCCCTCAACCTCTGGAACTCAAACCCGCAGTCCCTCCGCCCCCTCCCTTGCCTCCTTCAAGTCCCGCCTCAAGATCCTCCTCTTCGACAGTCCCATCGGTCACCCCAAATCCCCCCACTTCCCTCCACCCTCCCCGTCCCCAACCGCAGCTGCGGTCTGAATCATTACTGTCCAGTGCCTTGGGTTGTCCTCCTGACGTGAAAGGTGCTTTACAAGTGTAGTTTTGCTGCGGATATTGATGTTAAGCTTTGCTGTTGTATTTTGCATCACTAACTCAAGACACTTTGTAACCTGCCACAGACTCACTACCAAATTACATTTTTAAAGCACCTTTCATGTCCTTTGATAAGAACAGGTGATGGCAATGGATATTTTTTATAAGTTGGGTTTTTGTAGAATTCTGCTCAATGTGAACAACATCGGGGCGGGCAGGTTGGTACGAGGTTAGGAAGTCGTAGAGGTAGGGTGAGGTAGGGGCGAGGCCATGGAGGGCTTTGAATATGAAGACCAGGATCCTGAATTGAGTCCTCTGGGTGATTAAGCAGTGTATTTATGTCACCTCAACTCAGGAGACTAGTTACTGACTTCAAAAACACCCTGGAGTATATATTCTGTGTAATGTGTAGTACTGTACATTACTAATATTAGTTTTTCTGATGTGATGACATATGTACCAGAAAATGTCCTGACGCTGAAGTGTGCATTTGGAAAAGTAAGGATTATTATTATTATTATAACATCAATAGTGGGGAACAGAACTCTTCCTAAGTTTAGTGCCCACTACTGGCCTCAAGCATTGCCTCTTACACTTTGGTCCACCAGGTGGCTGAACAAGTGGAGATCCACCTCCAGTTAAGACTATCCAAACCAGACTGAAAGGTCCACAGATGTATACCCTAATGGTCCTAGTTAGGCAAGCAGTGGGAAAGCTTGCTAAACAGCAATATTAATGGCAAACTATGTGATTTGAGTTGGTTAGACTACAGCAGTATCGCAATGTACACTCTGGGGATCCCAAGCCTTGGCTCTTGCTGACCTATGCCTGATATTTTCTGGAAATAGGTAAGCAGGATGCATCCCTCCACGGAGAGAGTGCGTATTCCATTCCAACAATTGGTATCTCTGGGATTTCCGTGTGTTGGTGGAATGCATGAAAATCTTAGCATGGCTTGGATACCCTTAAGCAAAGTTATGTATTTCCGTGTGTGTCACAGACACCCTGTGCTCCCAAAATAATCATCTAAGCCAGCTGCATTCATGCAAGATGCATCCGGACCAACTCAACAGTATTGTTATCAAATTCATGTTATAAAGATAAATAAATATACAATAATAATCTTTGCATTTGATAGGGCACCTATAACGTCTTTGAGACATCTCAAAGCACCTCACAGAACATACTGTAAAGTGAATTGACTGTATATATTGAAGTGGGCCACAAACATACACTGTTGATCAGCATGCGCTGCTGCAAGACGTCTAATCCATTTCCAAGTTGAACTAAATGTGAAACATGTACCCTTAACTCTTAACTCTGGGTAAGTTTCCTTACTCCACAATCCTAATTATAATCCCTCAAAAAAACGCAATAATAAAATTGGTCATTTCAATCCATGACTGTTTGTGGGTCACTGCCGTGAGCAACTAGCTGCTGCGTTTCACCCACAAATACACAATCAATTCCCTTTACAGTATATTCTGTGAAACACTTTGAGACGTCTGGAAGATGTGAAAAGCACTATATCAAATGCAAGGATTATTTTATTATCACATAACCACAGAAATGATTGTAGAAAATAAGGGGGTGAATCAATTTGACTCAGATGTAGCAAAAGGCAACAGTGGCTACCAATATCTTTGAAATGGGTCCTGAAGGTGAGAATGAGAGAGAAGGTCTGTTCCTTCTATAAAGTATCAATTCATGCAATAGGGTGGTAAGTGGTTTGTAAATGTGAATGTGCTTCGTCATTGCCCGAAGTGTCCCCTCTCATGAGTGACGTTGGGTGTTAATCACAGGTACACCAGCTGCTGGCAGAGGGACGCTTGGAATTTGTCCTTGGAGGCCAGGTGATGCATGACGAGGCAGTTACGGAACTCAGTTCCCAGATTTTGCAGCTCACAGGTAGTACACCCCACTCACCCACTCTCTACAGATCTCTGCCGAGGACATTTTATGTAGTAGTGCAATTGATGCAACTTTTCTGTGATTTCTCCTGTGCAAAGAAAATTTGGTATAAGAATAAGGAGCAGGAGTAGTCCATTCGGCCCCTCAAGCCTGCCCCGACATTCAATAAGATCGTGGCTGATCTTCTAATCTAACTCCATCTGCCCGCCTTATCCCCATATCCATTAATCCCTCGATCCATAAGAAATCTTATCAATCTCAGTCTTGAATATGTTCATCTACTGTTCATCTACAGCCTTTTGGAGTAGAGAATTCCATAAATTCACTACCATCTGAGTGAAGAAGTGTTTCCTCAACTCTGGTCGAAAAGGCTGACCAGTAATCTTAAAACTGTGACCCTAGTTATAGTTTCTCCTTCCAGGGGAAACAATCTCCCACTGTCTACTCTGTCATGCCCCTTAAGAATCTTATAGGTATGTTCTGTGGTCTGTCATGAGGGCAGAGGGGGATGTTTAATTAAATTGATTTAGTCTCAAACCTATTCAAGGTAAATGGCAGGTGTAGATTGTAATTTTCATTGATGTGATGATTCTATCGAATATTACACTTTACCCTTTTATTATCAAATCCCTTTATCATCTTAAATACTTCAATTAAATCACCCCTCAGCCTTCTAAACTCAAGACAATACAATCCAAGTTTACATAGCTTTTCCTCGTAACTTTTAGGCCTGGTAACATTCTGGTGAACTGTGCTGCACCCACTCCAGGATCAATATATTTTCCCTGAGGTGTGATGCCCAGGACCTTGTCAGGCAGGTCAACAGAGGAATGACTGACACTTAGTTAGATTAGATTCATCAGGAATTTGCTCAATGTCACTCGAACAGTGAGCCCAACAGAGGAGGGAACTGTAGCTCAGTGGTTAGAGCACTTAGTTTATAAGTGAGAGACCTGGGTTCAATTCCAGGCAGAGCGCAACCTTGGGCAAGTTTCCTTACTCCGCACGACTAATAATAATCCCTCAAAAAAACAATAATAAATTGGTCATTTCAATCCATGCCTGTCTGTGGGACACTGCTGTGCACAATTGGCTGCTGTGTTTTGCCCACATATATACAGTCAATTCACTTTACAGTATATTCTGTGAAGTGCTTTGAGACGTCTAGAAGATGTGATAAGGCGCTATATCAAATGCAAGGATTATTATTAATATATGGTTGTTGAGGTCATGGGATCAAACAAAATCTCCTATCCATGATCATTACCACATAGTTTTCAGCATGGCTCAGTGTGTACACTCCTGCCTTGGAGTCAGAAGGTTATGGGCGCAGTCAACATGTTGAGGCTTTGAGCTCACAGTTTAGGCTGACACTCCAGTGCAGTGCCAAGTGCAGTGCTGTGTTGTTACAGGTACTGTACTTCAATATGTCACTAAACTGAGGTACGTGCTCATTCAGGGAGACGTTGAAGATCCCATTGCACTTCCTGAAAATAGAAGGGAATTACTCTCGGTGTCCTAGTTGATACTCCTCAAGGTAAAATTGATCATTCACTTTGTGAGCGCTTGCTGTGCGCCATCGCCGACAAAATATACAGTCGTTACACTTCATAGTAGCTTTTTGAGATGTCCTCCCGATGTGCAACGTGACATATCAAATGTAGGAATCATTATTATAATGCAAGCATTTAAAAAGGCATCTCTGTATATCTTTCTTGTGTCTTTGCAGAGGGACATGGCTTTCTGTATGAAACATTTGGAGCGAGACCTCAGTTTTCTTGGCAAGTTGATCCCTTTGGAGCATCAGCCACAACCCCCACAGTGTTTTCTCTGTCAGGCTTCAATGCTCACCTTATTTCACGCATCGACTATGATCAGAAGAATATGATGCAGAAAGGCAAGGTAAAACAATGGAGGAGGGAACACAGAGAAAAACATGGAGCCAAAGCAGTGGAACATATGCTCAATTCTTTCCTTTTTCCACCCCCAACCCCCTAACCTTCCCCATTCGTATTGTTTCTGCTCTTAAGTCTGTTACAGGATGGAGATTGAGGGTGATGCCTTCCTTGCAGGATAGAGAATTTTGGAGGGACAGTTGCTCTGTGGTGAACTCAGCATTTTCTCTGCATTTCTCTCCCTTGTAGAAGCTGCAGTTTGTGTGGCAAGGGTCTCCCTCCTTGACACAGGGTCAAGAAATCTTCACACACACTATGGACCAATATAGTTACTGCGTTCCCTCTTATCTTCCCTTCTCGAACAGGTAACAATATATTACATACAGTATTTTTTGCAAACAAAACGTGCACTGCTAAGCATCGGGATTACTATCAACTTCAACATTGTTCAGGGCAACCTGTTATAATGCGATTGTTTGGATCCTGTTCCTCATCAACAACAAGTTACATTTTTTAAAGTGCCTTCATGTCAGGAGGACATCCCATCTCCGTGTTATCAGTGAAGTGTGGGCAAAATGACCTGTTTCCAGGTAATCAGTTTGCTGATGACGTCACTCGGCGTAAGAAACACTGCCGACGGCACTTAATTGGTGACCTGACCTCAGCTTTACTTCCTGTATACAGTGAGCTTTTAAAAATGTTTTAACAGCTATCATTTCAGCTCAGTCTATATGTTGAGACTTTGAGCTCGCAGTTTAGGCTACACTGCATTGTTGTAGCTGCTGTCCTTCAGTGAGATAATAATTCCTGAAAAAAAACAATAATAAATTGGTCACTTCCATCCTCGACTGTTTGTGAGACACAGCTGTGCACAACTGGCTGCCACGTTTCGCTCACAAGTATACAGTCACTTCACTTTACAGCATATTCTGTAAAGCGCCTTGAGACATCTAGAAGAGGCTATGTCAAATGCAAGGATTATTACTATTATTATGTTAAACCGAGATCCCGGATGCCGTCATTCAGGTAGATGTTAAAGATCCCATTGTAGTCCTGTGAAATAGAATGAAAATGTTATTGATTTTTAATATTTTGCGTGTAATCCAAAATGTTACTGGCTATAGTTTTAGCTCAGTCCAGCTGTTGAGCCTTGGATCTCTGTATGTCATATCTCCCAATTCTCATTAAAAACAGTTTTTTTCTGTTTGTTTCAAGTGGGATTCAGGGAAATTTAATCTTCTGTTTGAACACTGTTTAGATCTGGATTTTTTTGGAATGGCGTTGCTGTTTTTCCTGATCCACCAACAGATGGGATTTACCCAAACATGAGTCTCCCAGTTACCAATGAGACCATTCGTCTTTATGCAGAGACCATGGTATCGAACATCAAAGAAAGAGCTGCATGGTTCAGATCTAATCCTGTCCTGTGGCCATGGGTAAGAGTTGCAATGTTTGGCAAAGCAAATTTTTAGCTATTGCTTCAAAATGTTTAGTAATCCCCTAGAGCATATACACACACATAGATATATAATATATTAAAAAATGTGTTTATGTGTCATCCTGACCCAGTTAGTGGCATTTTTGTTTCTTGAGTCAGAAGATTTTGAGTTCAAGTCCCACGACAGGTCTTTAAGCTTGTACAGACAAAGCTGAAACTCCAAAGCAGTGTTTTGCCACCAAATGAATCAGATGGATTAGATGTTAAACTGAGGTCCTGGCTTCCTGTTTAGGTGAACATTAACAATTCCATGGCACATTTCGAAAAAGAAGGGAGTTTCTCTGGTGCCCTGGCCAACAATCCCCCAAATAAAATTGGTCACTCACTTTATGGATGTTGGTGGAACAAAATGTACAAATGTCTACAAAATATACAGTCACTGAAATTTACATTTGATCTTATGAAGCTCTCTGAGATGTCCTCCCTTTCAGAAAGCCACTATATCAAATACAAGTACCAGTATTAATAATAATAAGTATTATTATTTATGATAAAATACAGTGTTACTGATTGCTCGATATCTCATATAGCTAGCCAAAAAAGTTTCTCGAAACTTTGTTGAACAACTTGTTTGAAATAAATTATATGGTCGTGCTGAAAATAGTTTTTATATTGTATTCAAACCAATATGTAACTATATTGAAGCCTTTAGTGTGGAAAAATTATCATATTTACTTCTTTTAAAACATTTGTATGGGGGGGAAGCTAAATTGTACCTTGTTGAAGCTTAATATGATTGGTATTCATTTTTGTGTTAAGCCATTCCTTTTTGTTTCCATCGCTGTTATAGGGCTGTGACAAACAGTTCTTCAATGCCTCTGTGCAGTTTGAAAATATGGACCCGTTGATAGAATACATCAATCAGCACTCCGATGAATTTGGAGTTTCTGTGCACTATGCTACACTGAGAGAATATTTTCAGGCTCTTCACAAGACAAACCTGACTTGGGACATCCGAAACAACCAGGACTTCCTCCCCTACTCCTCAGGTAATGATGTTGAAAGCAAAATGTAAATTGGACAATTAGCCCTGAAATTTGCCTTATTAATGCACAGGTACATCAAGAATTAGAACAAGTACATTTTGTGAAGAGTGAAACGTATCTCTGACAGTGCTAAGCCTCAGAGCTCCTGCAGAGGGAGCCAATGCCTGCTTTGTAGGTCAGCAATTTATAGCAGTGCAGTTTTGAAAAAAGGTTCCTGAGAGGTTCAGATGGAAAAGGTCAATTTAGACTATTTTTAAAACATTATTTTTTAAAGAAAACCGAGCATAGCCATTCTATTCGGGGGTGCAATGGATTTTTTTCCTAATCCACCTGAAGAACTGATTTCCTTATTGAAGAAGATATTGCAGTATAGAGTGTTAATTCAGCATTTTGATATGTATTCCTTGAGAGAATTGAGTCTGGATTTTTCAAGACAAAAATGTACTTTTGCTTTTATATCAGGAGGACATCCTACAGGAGCTGGTGGGGGATGGGGTAGTTGAGGAGGAGAAGGAGTAGGGTCTAAGGGAGTCCACTTTGAAGAGAACCTTAAAAGAGGGAGGGAGAAATTCAGAGTGACGTGGGAGTGAAGTCGTACAGAGTACGCTCTGAGTAGTTGAAAGCCTGCCCGCCGCTGGTGGGGTGGATAAAGCAAGGGACCTGGAGTAGATTAATAACTTGCGAGAGAACTGGAGAAGCTGAAGTAATGAAAACGCTTGGCTGGAGCTGAGGCATGCTGCGTCACTGACTGTGTCGCTGTTGATGTCATTTTGATTCTCTCGCACTGTTGGTTTCAGTGACTCTTTGATGAGTTCTACCAATGGGGTCGCGAGGACTTGCTGTTCAAGTAAATATCAAAGAAAATCAAATGGGAAAAAGGCATCTTATAAAGCTTAAAATGACAATTTGGTGGTGATGTGCACTTTTTAAGTGTCGAGGCTGGTTTTGCCATAATTGATTTCAATTTTGCCATAATTTATTTCAGGGTACAGTAATTGTAAACCTGGGTGCACAGCCCATTGCACCTAAAATTATTAATACTTTCATCTACGGCATGAGTACAGATCTTTTGTGACTTCATTGGACTCATAGTTCCAATTGTCAGATGATCAGGAGTACATATTACACACCAGTGGCAGTTAAATAGTTGCTTAACAACCTAGTCTTTTAAGTGGTAAGATTAATTTATTCTCCATAATCAATATAAACCTGTCTGGCGTGGGCTCCCATCGCACCTGCTGTTAAGAAAGAAGGGAAGAAAATAGCAGATCTCTTCCATAGCGGTCATGAAATTCACTGATGTTGCTAGGAATTGGTTTTGTTCTTGGCAGGGCGCTGTGCCGTGGAGTGGTAAGAATGCATGTTTCTATTCTCGTCTCTTATTGTTTAAGAGGTCAAACCAGGCATGGTGGTCAACTTTGTAGTGACAACAGAAAGAAAAGAGAGCTTTAAAAATGGACACCCTCACTCATCTGCCTCTTCAAGGAACATTGGTATCTGGCCGGGAGGAGTTGCTGTCTGTCTTGTTGCCTGGACTACAGTTTAACACGTTGTACAAATATTCAAATGAAGTCTCTGGAATGTTGAAACACTATGTGTGCAGCATGAGAAAAGCCCAGAGTGTACAGAACTGCTCTCTTCTGTGGGTCTCTGATTTTCCTAGGTAACCAGTGTTTGAACACTATTTGTTTTAATCCTGTAAGCGGGGAAGCGTGTTTGCCGTCAAGGATAAATTACGTGCCGTAATGGAGCTCAAATTGGTTTGTCAAGTTCTAAACAATTAATAAATAAAATAGACTTAAAGTGATATTCAATTCACCACTGCTACCTTGGCCTTCAGAGAATTCTCATCAAGAATGCCTGCAAGGCAATTTTATTTTTTTAAAAACTACAGGCTTAATATATCTGCCATCCCACTCGGCACATGTAAATATACATATATAAATAAAATATATACGTATATACACACACACACACTATTTCCTTTCCTCTCCTGATTGTATTGTTTCTCACTGCTCTACAGTTCAGGAAACACAAGCTGCTCTTTGGGCAAGTGGCCACTCTTGATATAGAAGCCTGGATGGAGAGACTTTACCAGATTATGTAGCTCTGTGGGTCACCGCAGCAGAGCTTCATTTTATCTAACATCCATGCATCCATACTTCACAGCTAACATCACTGGATTGGATCAGAAGTGGGCACAAGCAGATTTAGTATTTTATGCCAACCTTCTCTGCCCTGGCATCAGTTGTGGTGTTACAATCTGCTGATAATGACTAGAACACCACAGATACTGCTTGACTGAGATCAGCTCATTCTGTGTAGATTGGCGATGTAAATTGTTTGTGTGTCAGTTTGGCACAGTGTTTTGTCAGAAGGTTGTGGGTTCAAAACCCACATCAACATGTGGAATCACATAGTCTAAGCTAACATGCCAATTGAGTGCTCGATTTTATATATGACGTGATTTTATATTGGAAATTTTGTCTTATTGCAGAACGATTTGAAGCCTGGACTGGATTTTATGCTTCTTGGAATATACTGAAAGGAGTGGCTCGTAGAGCAAATGCCTTCCTTTACGCCTGTGATTCCCTTTTTACACAGTATCTTCTGAAATATCCATCTGGGTCTGTAGATAAATTTTGGGCATTGCAGCAAATTCAGAATCTGCGATGGGCTGTGTCAGAGGTGAGGATCTTACACCTACACACCGTATAGGACTGTGTAGGAGTACCGTATAAGGAAAACTAGCAACTTGGGACATCCACCCAATGTGAAAAGACTCTATAAATGTAATGTTGTTGTTGTTGTTGTGGTATCAAAATGTATTTGAATACTCTTGAGATTGGTCAGAGAATTATAACTCGAGGGTTCTGATTTTTGATTTTTACGCAAAAATCACAATAAAACACTGCCGTTATTTAAAAAAAAGGTGTTTTATCCAATAAACACCACACAACCATGTAAATGGTCTCCAGTCCTGATGTACATTATGTGAAGACACCTCTCTCCCCTCTGTGTGCACAGTACGTCCTGAATCTTCCATCTTTAGAATTCAAAAAATGCTAAAAAATCAATATTTTTAACCCCTGAAAAACAAGCAGTAATTGATGCAAACTGTCTTTCTGTTGTTACCTTCATACTTTGCAGTCTGGATATACGTCCAATGTGAAACTAATCTCTGCAGATGACCAAAAGAAAACATTGGAGGCAAAGCTACAACCAATATCAATAATACAATAATCTGTGCATTTAGATGCAGCCTGGCTCAGTTGGTAGTATTTTTGCATTTGAGTCAAAAATTTGTAGTCTCGAGCCCCTTGTAACTGCAGTAAAATCCCGTTTATCCGGCACCCGATCAACCGTAACTTCCGTATAACCAGCATCGCAAAAAAAAAGGTTCACATTCGATTAACCAGAATTTATCTGGAAACATGCACTGTAATTTTTTTTATTATTTTAATTTTTTTTTGCGTTTTCAGCAGAATATCCGGCACGCACTTTAACTGGCATTGGCCAGGTCCTGAGGGTGCCCGATAAACATGTTTTTACTGTACTTTGAACTCGAACAATAAAATAATAACAATCCCTGCATTTGATATACTGTTTCATGTTTGAAGGAAGTCTTAAAGTCCTTCCCAGGATTTATTATGAAAATTTGAAAGTCAGTCCAGATTCTGAGCTCAAAGTTCTGATATGGGGCCTGAACCGCTAACCTTCTGATTTGCAGACATGGGAGCCACCAATTGAGCCACCTGACATTATATAATGTGTTATACAAACAAATTGAGGCTTGGCTCCTAATTGACTATTAGAACAACAATCAAATTGTAACTGAGAGCCAGTAGAATATGAAGTTTATCTGAATCATCTTGTACATTATGTATTCAAGTGTTTTATTCTTATTGTGAAATGTCAACATTTTTGTGTTAGGTACAACATCATGATGGTATAACAGGGACCGAGTCTCCCAAAGTGAGAGACATGTATATGGATCACCTTTTACAAGGAAGCTGGGCTGTAAAGAAAGTGATGGCTGCCATATTTGAAGAAACCCTGTCTGCTGGAGTGAAGACGTTTACTCCTCCTTCTGATTGGCAAGTCACTAGCCTAAAAGGTGAAGTACACCAGTTTTCTTAACAGTGTCTATTGATATATAATTTGTTGTAAAGCTTGATACTCCATTATAGTGTTGGGAGAATGCTGCATTGTTGTCCTTCAGTCCTCTCTGCTATTCAGGTGGATGTCAAGGATCTCACTGCACTATTCAAAAATAGTTTCTCCTGGTGTCCTGGCCAACAATCTCCCAAATTAAAATTGGACATTGCTGTGTGCAAATTGACTGTCATGTTCACCTACAAAATACACAGTCACTGTGTCGGAGTCAAACTGGCACCGAAGTGATATGTTTGGCAAAGGAATGCCGGATTCAAGCCATGTGGTCTCGTTTGTTCGATATTTGAACCAGGCGGGTCCACAGATTTTCAGGTCACAGCCTTGCTGGCTCATGGATAGGACTTGGAAGGGCAGACCAGACACTGAGGATGGGGAATCCTCCCACACAGCTCCTGTTATCCCTGCAAGCCAAAGCCTTAATAGGTAGGGTGTTCCTAGCTGGATAAACAGTGGGAAAGCTTGCTGGACAATTTTAGCTGGTTTAGACTCTAGAAGTACCCCCAAATCACACCCTGGAGTTGGCTCTTGGATTAATTTGTGAGGTTTGGTAGACTGTAGGTTTCTCTTAAGTTATTTCTGGTCATTTTAGCATATTTCTGTTGCATGAATTCATAGCGGTTGGAAATGCATAAATGGTGTGAGCAGCAGCTTCTGATTTGTGACTGAAATTGCAGGATTTACTACAAAAGAAAATTTTCGATCCTGAAGGTGATGCAAATTTGGCAATTTGCATCAAGTATAATTGTGACATCAAGTGATCGTAGCTGACAGTTTGTTTTTGTCAAAAAACAGATCAGGAAGCAAAACCCTCTTTGCAGCATTAGATTTATTGATCTCCTTCTCCCGTGATTCTTTTTAAGCACATTCTGTGTTGGATGCTGCAGTCTGTCTGTCACAAACCAGGAGTTATTAGTGCAGTGACTTCCAGCTTTCGAACGCCCAGTTTCAATTCCACTCAGAAGATTATCTACATGTTTTGCACTTGTCTCTAATGTCAGACTCAAACTTTTTTCTTCTATAGAAGAGGAGGACCTTTTACAGATCACAGTGTACAACCCTCTAGGATGGAAAATCACAACTTTTGTTAATCTATCCGTTGCATATTCATTCGTCAGTGTGTATGACGACGCTGGAAATGCTGTTCCATCGCAGGTATTTGTAATAATTGAGGCTTTAACAGTCTGCATAGAAGTGGAAGGACATTTATGCCGGGTAGTTTAAAAAGCTTTTAGACTGTAAAAATGTTCTTAAAACCTTTGAATCAGCATGGGTAATGCTTATGATTTGGGAAAATGCTTCTTTATAGAACAAAGAAAGACAATTGTGATCCATCTGGCTGTAGTCATCATGTACTGCAAAGAAAACGTTTTGATTCAGTTCTTACAATACAATGTACGTTTCGCCCACAAAATGTGTACAATCAGTTCACTTTTTTGTTTTATTCTGTGAAGCACTTTGAGGTGGCTCGAAGACATGATAAATTGCTATAATAATAATCCTTACATAATCCTTGCGCTTTTCACATTTCATCGACATCTCAAAGTGCTTCATAGAATTTGCTGTAAATATACAGACTGTATTTTCTGGGCTATATGAAATGCAAGGATTATTATTATGAAATGCAGTTTGAAAAGGTTGAGAGCCAGCATTCAGGAGCTTTATAGGTTAAGAAATTCAATTTTAACCGGAAGCAAACAGTAGATGGGAAATTAATTTCATGGAATATATATTCATGAACTAGCCCTCCTCCGCCCCCCCCACCCCCCACCAAATTACTGAGTTATGCTCTCTCTCTCAATTTGAATGGCACAATACCAACCCAAAATGTTATTCAAAGCATCTTGGAGATATTATGTGGGATGATGACTGGTTGAGCAAATTCCTCTGCTCTTTTAATGTTTGTTCAATGCTAAATGCACATAGTGAACTAACCTGAAATAACTTATTTTCTGCTTCAGATCCAGAAATCTTCAGAGGCAAACAATACCTATGATCTGTACATCCTGGTGACTCTAAATGCACTTAACTACCGTAGGTATCTGGTAAAGCCCGAAAAATCCAGCTCCATCAAGCAATCCGCTATTCACTACTCTAAAAAACAGAAGTCCTACAGAGCAAAAGTGGTTGCGTTTGACAGAAAGATAATGAATATGTCCAAAAAGACAGGACGTAGACTAATTCCAGTGATGAATGAGTGCTATTTACTGAAGCTAGACCAGGACACAAACTTACTGTACAGCATCACTGACAGGTAAGAAGTGGGGTCCATATCTCTGGTAAAAACCATCTCAGCTGTTCAGAATTGCTTTCATATTGTTAAAAAGGCAGAAATAATAAATACAGCATTTGTTTTTGAGCATTTAAGAAATTGGATAATAATAATAATCGCTACATTTAATATAACACCTTATCGCGTTATTGAAACATGCTTCGAGAATATTAAAGTGAATTGACTATATTTTGTGGGCGAAACGCAGCTGCAAATTGCACACAGTAATGATCATTCTCGGTTTTAAATGGCAGAACCTCGCAAAAGATTGTTAAAATAACACAGGAGTTCTTAGAGTATCGAGCGAATGGAAACATCAAACAAGGTCCAATCTCAGATAATTATATATTTACACCCAATGGCTCAGCGGTGCCTATCTCCATATCCGTCAGCATGGAAATTGTTTCCGGAAAACTGGTAACTGAAATCAGACAGTACTTTTACAGGTAAGTGCCCCAAATGTGAGAAATTGTTGAATTACTTTTACCATTCGTGTAAATTGTCCAATTGTTTGAGAAAACAACACTCCTCAATAATAAGTCTTTTTTGTTCTGCATCACAATCTGCTTTGAATACTTAGCCATTTTGCATGTTTCTCTTTGTAAACAGCAATATTGCATCTGCTGCAAATCTGTACCAACATGCTATATTCACAAGGATCTACAAAGTACCTGCTGGCTATGAGGGAACATTGCTCTGCAACAGAATTGAGCAGGAATACAGAGTTGGACCACTGGAGCTGAACAGGGAAGCAATCATACGGACAAGTACGGATTTGAAAACGGACCGCACCATTTACACTGACAATAACGGTTATCAAATCATGAAGAGGCAATACAGAACCTACTCTCAAAATACTCTTGCTCGGGTAAGCGAAGTGTGCTGTGTGGCAGCTGCATTATGAAAGAGAGAAGAGGTTCAAGGGGGAAGAGTCTGAATTAGGTCACTAGTAAATCTCTCACAATATTGCGGTGAAGTTAACCGTGATGATGCATGACATTATTTCTTCAACCTATCTAATGGGATGAGATGAGATGAAGAAATAGTAAGCATATAAATGTAGTCAAATAAATGTTCCCTTCATAGCACAGTCAAATCATACCTTAACTTCATCCTGTTCTAAAGAATATAACCACAGCCTACCCTCCCACATCAGTCCAGTTCTTGAACTTAGTGTCTGCCAATGGTGCCCCAAACCAAAAACAGAACTTCAAATGAAATCTGATTAGTGCTCAGTATAACTGGAGCAGCATCTCATTATTTTTGTAAACCAGACCTCTTATTATAAAGGTGTGTGTGTAACTCCCAGCTAATTTCCTATCTGTGACAATGTTGTGCTCAACATATTTCCTCTAGTAGGGAATCCAGAACAAGGGGCATAATCTAAAATGTAAAGCTAGGCCATTTAGGAATGAAATTTGGAGGCAGTTTTTCATCCAAAAGATAATGGAAATCTGGAACTCCCTTCTCCTCAAGGCTGTGGATGCTGGATCGATTCACATCTTCAAGACTGAGGTGGATACATATTAATTAGGTCAGGGTATTAAGGGCAAGGGAGGTTATTGGAGTTGAGATACAGATCGGCCATAATCTTATAGAATGGCTGAACAAGCTCAAAGTGTTCAATAGCCTAATCCTGTTGATATGTTCTATGTGCCTTAATTTTACTTGTTATTCCTTTTTGTGGAACTTTGAACAAAAGGGATTGGGAAGTTGAAGAGTGACCGATTAAATTAAACTCATTGTGTGCATAGTTGCAACAGGTATTTTATTTGGGGGATATCCTATCGTTCATGAGCTATATATTTTTTGAAAGAATGCTTTAAGTTCTAAAATATGAGCTTCGTATTCACTTTGCGGTATATTCTGTGCAGAGCTTTGAGATGTCTAGAAGACATGAAGAGCGCTATATCAAAGGCAAGGAGTATTATTATTATTATTATTATTATTATGCAACAAAGTAGAAACAGAGGAAATCACACACCCCTTCTAGAGATACCTATACTAATATATTCTGCAACCAAGTAGCGACAGAGAAAAGCTATGACCTAGAAGCGCATCATATGTGTATGCACTCCAACATGGAAGTCCTCCCAAAAAGGAGTCCTCCCACTGAGTTCTCACAAAAGGAGTCCTAGTTTGTACAACAAAACAAACTACTGTATCTTTCTGTTAGCATCCGTGTTAGGGCAAAACTTAACCTCTAAAATTTCCTCACTTGTATTTTTCAGAACTACTATCCTCTTGTGAGGACGGCTTACATCGAGGACAATGGCACAAGGCTGGTTGTGTTAGCTGAACAAGCTCATGGCATTTCCAGCCAGGCTGATGGGCAGATGGAGGTTAGAAACATTGTCAGTTTAAAACAAATCAGTAAAATCTAGGTTATCAAAATAAAAAGGAAGCCTTGCCACCAAGGTAACAAGAATTCAGATTGTATCAACGTATGATTTTCAGCACGATATTTACTGAGTGTTTCAACCACACTTATTCTTGTTAACACAATGATTGTGTTATCTGATCTTCCTCCTCACTTGCTCGGTGCCACTGTACAGCATCCTGAAGTGCTATGTAGTTCATATCATAATTGTCTTTGGGACTTCTATTTTGGCAAGTTTCCTGCCATGTTCATCTACCAAAAATTATATACATATTATCAAGTGTTTTGTGATGCCCTCCTGACATGAAAGGTGCTACATCAAATGTAAGGATTATTATTGTAATTATTAAGCACTGAGTCCTGTAGCTCAGTGTTTAGAGTGCTCACATTGCAAGCAAGAGACCTGGGTTCAATTCCAGGCAGGGAGAAATCTCGGGCAAGCTCTCTTACTCCACACACCTAATAATAATCCCTTGAAAAAAATAATAATGAATCAGTCATTTCAATCCACGACTGTTTGTGGGACAGTGCTGTGCACAATTCGCTGCCGCATTTCATCCCTCATGGATAAAGGGATTAAAGGATATGGTGATAAGGTGGGCAGGTGGAGTTAGATGAGAAGATCAGCTATGATCTTATTGAATGGCGGGGTAGGCTCGAGGGGCTGAATGGCCTACTTCTGCTTCTTAATGTTATGTTCTATGTTCACAAATTTATAGTCCATTCACTTTACGGCATATTCTGCGAAGCGCTTTGAGACATCTAGAAGAGATGAAAAGCACTATGTCAAATTCAAGGATTATTATTTACTGTTAAGCACTTACTCTAAATTTTAAAACAGTAAATGACAAATGGTTCTGGTAGTTAGACTTATCTGTCTGTCCCCTAACATCTAAACCAATACAAGATAAATGATTGACTTTCTTTTAGGTGTGTATGTGGGCACTCGTGCCTCTTTGAGACAGTTTGCCTTGTTGCTTTTGCAGGTGATGCTTCATCGAAGGTTGTGGAACAATAAAGATTGGAACTTGGGCTACAACCTGACTCTGAATGACACCTCTGTGGTGCGCCCACTTTTCTGGCTGATGTTGGGGTCAAAATCCATCACTTCATCTCTTTATCAGAGTGGGATGGCTCTCGAGTTCAGACCTGTTGTTTTGTATGGTTCTGTCTCAGGTGTATTATCTTGTTCTGTATGGCTCATGCAGCCTGCACCTTCAATAGCAATGCTGTTTATAAGTTCAAAGATTGAATTAACATGCTTTGAATTGGATATTTGTATTGATTGCTGTTTGTAATGCGGTCTGCCCAACAGGAAAAGACACAGTCACCCCATTACGTAATCCAGGTGCAGGGAATATAGAAAATTCTATATTTCTCCCACCCAACATTCACCTCTTGACGCTTTGCCTGCCTGGATGGAGATACAGCGCAAATCACACTGACCACATGCACAGTATAGCTCAAGGTAAGAGGGGTTTCAATGTTAAACCTGTTAGATATTCTGCTTTGGAGTTAAGTTGTATAAAACAGTTTCTCTTTCACAAGGTAAATATAAATCATCTCACCCAAACTTCAGCCGGGTATTACTGAGACTGATGCATTTGTATGAAGTGGGAGAAGATGCGATTCAGTCCAAACCTGTGAAGATAAATCTGAAGGTCAGTCATTCTATTCTCTTGTGCAGTGGCTCAGTAATAAACTTGGACAGTAATTCTAATGACTGTCCTACTAAGGGGAGGTAAGCAAAGTCTCCTTGTAGCTGAACTGTTTCCAAGGTGACATAATTGACATGTCGGTTTTCAGCCAGCCCTCTGTGGAGTTCTCAGTAGTCCATTTCCTAAACCAGTCGAATCTGTAATATTCCAGGGCATTGCTGATGATAGCAAAGCCAGTCTGGCTCATCAGCTGGACTTGGAAGGTCACTGGGGACGGGGATTCTTCCCACTCAGCTCCTGTTAATCCTGCAAGCCAAAGCTCTAATGGGTAGGATATTCCAAGCCAGATAAGCAGTGGGAAAGCTAATCAATGGCAAGTTATACAATTTTAGCTGGCTAGACTCCCAACTCCCCATCGCACATTGTACGGTCAGCAAGCTTTGGCTCTTGCCACACAAACCTAATATTTTCCAGAATTAGGTAAGCAGGATGGGTCCTTCCAGGGAAAGAGTGTATTCCATTCCAATAAACATAATTGGAACCTCCATATTTAGGTGGGATGGAACTCTGGTTTGGATACACTTGAGCATGGTGATGGATTTCCGCGTGCCTCAGAAAAAGTGTATATGTATTAAGTTTAATATGAAGTATTATAACATTCAGGGTTTGAATAAAGTCACTAACATCTGTGCTACACTTAACTTCCCAAGGACTGCTGTGCTGTAGAAAAGATGTAGTTTTAACTTAACTCCATTCTGTAAAATATGTGATATTAAAATTTATTTGCAGCATTCAATGGTTTGATTGAGGGAGTTTCAAGGGCAAAATGTATCCACTGGTGTGTAATATTTTGTTTGGGGAAATTATGCAGAGAATCTAAAATATGTGAAGTGGGGAAATATCTTCAGAAGAAATGCTGTGTGCTGGCAAAATTGATTTGATTTTGTAAACCTCAAAGTTGCAGGTTATTTCACACAACAACAACAACAATTTACATTTATAGAGCGCCTTTCACGTCGGGAGGACATCCCAAGGCGCTGAACAGGAGGCGTGTGACCCGAGCTGGGAGGGGAGTGTTTGGGAAGGGGTGAAACACGAAGGGGAGGTAAAAGAGTTCGGGGTGGAACAAAAGGCACGATCGAAGAGGAAAGTCTTCAAACATTGCAGGGAGTGAAAGCACTGTTAAGAGAAACCCCAAATTGGTTAAAATGTATTGGCATCTTAATTAAGGTGTGCTTCACTGTGATCACCCTTCATTACACAAGATCTGAATTCATGTTAATCCCGAACCTCTGGCAGAGTCTGCTCAAGGTATTGGGAACAGTGGTGTCTGTTGAGGAACGCTCGCTCACAGGAACATGGGACATTAACACACTGGCACGTTGGAAATGGAAAACTGCACAACAGCAAGACACAGGTGGGTCCCTTCAGTTTGCTATGTGGAGCATGGGTTCTGGTGCACATTTGTGTTGAATGCACAGTGCAGAGCAGCTATAAGCCAGGATTCGTGAAGGGTACTTTATAAATACAAGTTGCTGTTGCTGCTTGTCTGCAATGCCTTGAGCAACCGGTGCAGTGGAGTTTGCATACTTTCCAGAGAAGGTGGTTTCTACTTGGAGCAAAGAGAGCCTTGCACATGTTGCAGCTGTTTCAAAGTTGTGTTCAATACTCTGGCCTTTTCCCCAGTAGCTGGCACAGCTTCACAAGCCAGTGAACTGAATATCCTTTCCTTAAGGGATATGGGGATAAGGCGGGCAGGTGGAGTTAGATTAGTAGATCAGCCATGTTCTTATTGAATGACGGGGCAGGCTCAAGGGGCCGAATGGCCTACTCCTTCTCCTTATTATGTTCTTGACCCATTCTACCTTCTCTCACCTCCTGAACTTTGGGGGCTGGCATAGGTCCTACCCCTGTTCCATCTTTGTAATATATATATTTTTGAATCCTCTACATTTGATATAAAGCCTTTTAGTTCAGGAGGATATCTCCAAATGTTTCATGATGTTTTATGTGTAGTGTCCTCGCATTTTGTAGTAAAAGTGACAGCCCCACAGATAACCGGAAGCGAATGACCATATTTTACTTGAGGGACTATTGACCAGGACACCGGTTGAAACTCATTTTGCATTTCTAATAGAGCTATGGGATTTTTAAAGTCCACGTGAAAAGGCAGAAGGATGCTCATTGTAACATCCCACCTGAAGGATTGCACCTCCAACAATGCAGCACGCCCCCAGAACTGCATGGGATGTCCTCCCAACATGAAAGGCGCTCTATAAATCTAATTTTTGTTTTGTTGCTGTGTTGGAAGTATAATCTTGGATTAGTGCATTTAAAATTTTGACATGGGCTGGAACTCCTCAGAGATGAGTATTATCGACTGAGCCAGATTAAGCGCTTTGAAGCATTTTTAGACTTTATCCTATATGAAATGTACTAAATAAGTGCTCTGTTTTTATAAATGTGGCAAAATCGTTCCAACAAAAATGCAGTCACTGCACGTTAAAAGTAACCAAGCGTTTTGAGATAGACATCCTTCTGATGTGAATGTGAAGGGTTTATATTAAAATAGTTTTCTCCTTTGTTTGTAAGGTTCCTCAGCTACACCAAACTGAATGTTTCACACCTACTGCAATTTTCACACCTATGTTTCACAACTTCTTTCACACCTAGTATTTCTTTAACTCAATGTGCAATGACTTTATCTGCTTTCTGTCCCAAGGCACTCTTGAGACTGCAGTTACGGCAACTGCACAACTTTTTTAAAAATAATAATAAATAATCCTTGCATCTGATATAGCGCTTTTCACTCCTTCTAGACGTCTCAAAATGCTTCACAGAATATACAGTACTGTAGAGTGAATTGACTCTATATGTGTGGGTGAAACGCGGCAGCCAATTGCACACAGCAGTGTCCTACAAACAATCGTGGATTGAAATGACCAATTTATTATAGGTTTTTCTTGGATGGAATATTATTAGGCGTGTGGAGCAAGGAAACTCGCCCAAGGTTTCGCTCTAACCTGCCTGAATTTGAAACACAGGTCTCACGCTTGTAAGGTGAGTGCTCTAACCACTGAGCTACAGGACTCCATCATTTATATATCTAATCAAAACTCGCATTTTGGAACACTGTTATATGTTCTGTTATAAATTATTGGTAAATCGACCTTTGTGGAGTCCTGTAGCTCAGTGGTTAGAGCACTCGCCTTACAAGCGTGAGACCTGTGTTGGAATCCAGGCAGGTCAGGGCGAAACCTTGGTCAAGTTTCCTTATTCCACACACCTAATAATAATCCCTCCAAACAAAAAACAATAATTAAATTGGTAATTTTCAATCAACGACTGTTTGTGGGACATTGCTGTGCGCAATTGACTGCCGCGTTTCGCCCACAAGGATGCAGTCAATTCACTTTACAGTATATTCCGTGAAGCGCTTTGAGACGTCCAGAAGACATGAAAAGCGCAATATCAATGCAAGGATTATTATTTTGAATCTTGTGCTTCCAGTTGTGGAATAAAGGACTCTCCATATTGAAGCTTAATAATTGCATCATCACTTGTTTGAAACCCGCTATTGCATATATAGGATTTTTGTTTGGAATTTTTTAATGTTTGGTTTGCAGATTGTTGTTTCTTCTGAGTTCTCTTCATTAACCAAACAGAAATTAGTTGGTTATTTATGTGTTGGAAGCACAATTTAAAATAAATATTTTTGCAATAGTATTGAGATAACAACAACAAAATTACACTTGTATAGCGCCTTTCACATCAGGAGGACATCCCAAGGCACTGGACAGTTACTGCTTCAGACCCGAGCTGAGGACGGGGACGGTGGGGAGGAGGTGTGGAGGGAAGGGGGGTATTAGGAGTGGCCAATTGGTCCGTCGAAGAAGAGAGTCTTGAGGCCAGGGAGGGAGTGAGGCAGAGGGACTGCAGGATGGAGTGCCAGAGGTTGGGGGCAGAGTGGCTGAAGGCTCGCCTGCCAATGGTGGGGTGGGTGGGTCAGGGGATGTGGAGCTGGCCGGAGCGTGGTGAACGGAGTGGGCATGCAGGTTGGTAAAGGGATAGGAGGTCATGGATGTAGGATGGGGCGAGGTTGTAGAGGGCTTTAAATGTGAGGACCAGGATTTTGAATTGGATTCTCTGGATGATGGGGAGCAAATGGAGTCGGGTGAGGATGGGGGAGATGGCGTCACAGAGTTTGGAACGGTAGAAGACGCAGGCCGCAGAGTTCTGGATTATCTGCAGCCTGTGGACGGAGGAATTGGGAAGGCCGACCAGCAGGGCATTTGCATAGTCGAGCCGGGATGTAATGAAGGCACGAATGAGGATTTCAGCAGCTTTGGAGGTGAAGTAGTGGTGGAGTCGGACAATGTTGTGGAGATGGGGAAAGGCAGAGTAAGTCATTGCTTGGATGTGTGGGAGGAAAACAGTTGAGGGTCGAACAAGACAGCTAGGTTCCTGATTGGCTTGGTAAGATTGAGAGTGCAGCCATGGAGGTTGGTGCTGCCAGCACCTGATGCAAAAAGGTGCTGATGTGAGCCAATCAGTAGGGCTTCAGTCACATCTCTGAGAACCAGAGTTTATATTCTGAAACCTTTGCATTTTCTTTCATAGAATGTCAAAAGGACACAAGATGGCTAACTGAGGGCTTTACTGTGACCCTTCAACCCAAGGAGATAAGAACATTCTTTGTGCATTTTGGACAAGAAGGAAATGATGCAAATTAACTTGAAATGTGAAACTTGAAAATGTTTAATTCCGTTCTGTGTGACTGTCTCAGTCATATTGTCACCGGGGTGGGGGGAGGGGGGGCGGTTATGACATGCTTTCTCAAACACCCCCCACCCACCATCCTTTTATAATATTCAGCACAAAGATTGATGATTATCGCTTGTGCAAGATGTTGGTCAGGTTTGCATTGCATCATTGGCTATTGGCAGAAAACTTTTAACTTCTTTGCCGTGTGCTTCCTGTACCTTCCAGACTTAGCCTCATAAACCACCTTCCTTTCTACTGCCCAGAGTTAGCATTTAATTGTCACCACACTCTCTAAGGTCTGAAATACATATCAATCAGAATGCAACATCATGACTGCATTTATTCTGTATCAATTAATTTCTTCATAGCTTTGTAAGTTCTGTGAGCAGTTAAACCTTTCAGAACATCAGTGCCTTGAGTTTCCAATTTAGACACGTTCTTATCAATCCTCGTGATCATCTTGCAGCAGAGGCAAATTATGATCCACAAAACAATCATCAACACAAACCGTCAACACAAAAGCCTTAAAAGTCAGTTTTACGGCAATCTTCTATTAGCAACTAATAATCTCCTTCAGTATGTAATTCATCCAGTTTTTTTTTCATTATCCATACAATTGTTGATACTAATGAGAAGCGTGTCTTTCCACTTTGTTAAATTAGTTAAATCCAATGATAAAAATTCAATTGTTATGGTGAAATGTACAGTAAATCTATGGGATCATTTGCCTTAACCACTTTCTCACAATTGTACGTCGGAATTGATGTAATTTCATACGATCCAACTGTGTCACAATCTGTGATGCAAAAGAGAAATTAGGTGTGAGGGAACATCTTTTGTTTCCATAAGTGATGTATGTATTTTTCCTGTTTACCCCATACAGTATTGACCATCCATTGTTGTATGTTACTTTGGCCCTGATTCCTTTCCACTTTGTTCAATTTTATAGGACACTCTCTCAAAGTGATTCCAATAATAGTTGCATTACCACTAAGTCCACACATTCTTCACCTTTGAATACATCACATCTGCATGCAGATCGGTGACCTCTCTGGGTACAACAATTCATATTGGGTATCCTCCATTGTATACTTGGAGGATCAACACCAATAGGGGTGGCAACTCAACTCTTTGTTCATGTACATCTGATTTGGGGCTGCGGCCTGTGGGGAACACTGGTTTGAGGATCCCACTATTCCCGGCCATTTGCCTTTCCCTCCTCTGCTTCCATCATTACTTTTCTGCTCCGTTTTTCTCCTCTCCCCCGCCATGCCAGTTCTCTCCCCCGCCATCGCTGCTCTCTGCTGCTGTGGTTGTTTTTTGTTTCTTCAAGCCCATGCTGCTCAAGGGGCCGGTTTCTCCCTTGGGAGAAACCGGCCCCTTTAAAGGGTTCACCTTTAAATAAAGGTGAACCCTTTATTTAAAAATAATACCTTTGGATCTCCCCGCAAAGTATGTTGTACATTATCTATAGAGGAACCAAACATGGACCATGTGCTCTAGCTCACCTCAGTTGACCGCCACTTTTTTCTTGTCTGCTCATCACTGTATACACTTGCCACTGTTACTTAATCCACAAAACACAATGTAGATTCACTCAGTCCTTTAATTCAAACTTTCCAAATCAACCTATTCCAAATCTCTCTAAATCTCGCTCCTTTTTATACCCTAATGTCCCATGTATTTTTTTTTACTATTCCTTTGCACTTTGAACAATTTGTAAATATAAAGCTCATTAACTCCCAGGATTTAACACAAGAACCAGAAGTAAAAAGTACTTAGCCAACTTTTTACCCGCTTAAGAGAGACAAACAGATTGATACCTCAATTTTAACAAATGTAACAGACCATCTAAGTGTGAACACCTGCAACTGTCAAAATGTGTATGTCTGATTTTTTGAAACAAGAATACAACAATCTTCCAGATAGTGTATTCAATTTGCTGGTTCCCTGGTCATAGCAATGCCAGAGAGGATCCTAGATTTTCTAATTTACTGGCACACGTCAACTTCGCTTCTATATTAGGCATAATAATTGTGCAAAGTCATGATCAAAGCTGCACTCGTCCAAGGTGTATTGCATTTGTTCTCTCACCAGTATTAAAATTCAGCGAATTGCACAGGATGACAGATGCACAAAGCTACTTATCAAGTGGTCTGTGAAAGCATTGTTCTCCAGACCTCTGTACGTGAAGATTTATGTCCTGTGGGCTGTCTGGCAATTACCTACTTTATACGGAGTGACTAACAGTTCAATATTTTTGAGCCCTTGACCAGATTGTTCTGTCGATGTACTTAATAGAATTTGTGTTAAATTTAGGAATCTTTGTCTGTTCTGTCAAATTTCTGACCATGTTGTGCACAAGTACAGTTAATTATGTCTCACATTAAATGATTATTGTAAACATTGTGCAAACACTGTAATAAAGAGCTGAATTTACAACTATTAATTTTACATTTGTTTTAGGAAATATTGATCTCACTTAAATATCCTTTTCCTGTGGGCCCCAAGCAGACAAAGAGAAGGCATCTTTGGTGACTGGTTACCAGTCCTGAGAAGAGACGTAACCACATACATAAGGGGTAGGTAATGCAGAGGGGAGTAAAAGAATAATCCCCAATTTTAGAGGAATGACCAATGATTAGACAAGCTGCCACTCTTCAGTCTTGAGAGAAGATGTCTTAAGAGGGACGATACCCTGCTTGAGGGGCAAGTTATATAGAATTATAGAATTTTACGGCACAAAAGGAGGCCATTTGGCCCATCGAGTCTGTGCCGGCTCTTTAAAAAGAGCAACTCAATCCCACTCCCCAGCTCTCTCCCCATAACCACGCAACCCTGTCCTCCCCAAATAAATGTCTATTTCTCTTCTAAAAGTTGTAAAATGCAAGTTGTTGTTCTACTTGGGCTGCCTTGTCCTCTGCTGTACACTCTATTGCAGAGAGCAAGCGAGCGACAACCTGAAAAGACTAGTATTTTGTGGGTGCTATTTGGAACAGTCTTGCTTGAAGGTTTCGAATGCCCACACCATGTTGTCCACTGTGGTAAACAATTTTCAGATTCTTATCTCTTGCATCAATGTATCAATTGTGCCTTTGTTAAGTACCCCCCAGACTTGATGATTTATGTTATATACCTTCGCAGCACCCCATTATAAATCAATGTACAAGCCTGTGTGAGTTATCATATACAAGGAATTGTAATAGAATGTACTCAGGACAGTTTTTTTTAACAATATGTGTTAGAACCAACAAGGGAACAAGCCAGACTGGATGAGTAATGAGCCAGAACTAGTTAACAATCTGACATTAAGGGAACATCTTGCAAACAGTGATTGAAGATTAGATTTGAGAGGGAGAAGGGAGTGCCCCAAACTAAGCTTTTAAATTTAAGTAAGGTAAACTTCGATGGGATGAGAAATGTATTGCCCACAGCAAACTGGGCTGAATTGTTAGTGGGTCAACCTATAGATGAGCAATAGTCTGTATTAAAAAAAAGTATTTGATACGATATAGAACACATGCCTACCATTAAAATGCAAAAGCTCAAATTGTATAGTTAAGCAACCATGGACAAAAGAGGTTAGAGATTGTATCAGGCTAAAAGAAAAAGCTTACTCAAATGCAAGAGAAAGTTGGAATGCAGAGGCCTGGGAAAACTACAACAGGCAACAAAGGTATACATAGCAAATAATAAAATGAGCAAAAAGGGAGTATGAACAAAAACTTGCAAGGGCTGTTAAAACCAATAGTAAAGAGCATTTAAAAATATATTAAGAGAAAGAGAATGGTAAAGGCGAATGTGGATCCGTTAAAGACAAATGTAGGTGAGACTAATGGAAAATAAAGAAACGGCTGACTTGCCAAATAAATACTTTGCTATCAATTTTACAGTAGAGGATGAAGACAAAATTCCGGCTGTACAGGGGAACCTAAAAATAAGTCAAAAGAGAAATGCTTAATAAAATAAATATACATTAAAAAAAAGGTAATGGAGAAAATAATGAGATCCAAAATAGACAAATCTCCAGCACCTGATAGTTTACACCCTAGAGTGTTAAAGGAAATAGGAGAGGAAATTGCAGATGCATTCGTTAGAATTTTCCAAAGCTCACTAGATTTGGAAATTGCGTCCTTAGATTGGAAAATTGTAAATTTCACAGCTTTATTTAAGAAGTGAAGGAGGGAAATACCGGGAAACTACAGACCTGTCAGTTTAATGTCAATTGTAGGGAAGATACTGGAATCCATCATCAGGGACAGAGTGACTGGACACTTGAGATATGAGCTTGTCAAAGAGAGTCAGCATAAGTTTGTGAAGGGTAGGTCATGTCTGACTAATCTAGTTGAATTTTTTGATAGGGTCACTCGAATGGTGGATAAGAGAGTCTATGGATGTAGCTTATATGGACTTTCAGAAGGCATTTGATAAGGTTCTACACAAAAGATTATTAGCGAAAATAGAAGCTCGTGGAATCAGAGGTAACCATGTGGTTTGGAAATGGTTGGGAGGCAGGAAACAGAGATTAGGGATAAAGGGAACATTCTCTGATTGGTGGGACATGACAAGAGGTGTCCCCCAGGGGTCTGTACTGGGACCTCAGCTATTTGCCATATATATATGTCTTGGATGAAGGAATAGAAAGTTTTGTATTCAAGTTTCCAGACAACACTAAGATCAGAGGCTCTGTAAATAGTGTGGATGGGAGTAGGAAGTTACAAAGGGACTTAGACAGATTAAGTGAGTGGGCAAAGCTGTGGCAGATGGAGTTCAATGTGACTATTTGGGTGACTATATCTACAAATCACTAAATACTAGCTTCCAGGAGCAAAACACATTCTGTGGAAAAAAGATGAAATGGGAAATCTAGAATAAAAAGAAATAGGAAATCCAGAGGAGATACAAGAAAAAAAATGCAAAATCCAGGTGGAAAAAGAAGAAGAAATGGGAAATTCAGAGAAACAAGAAATGGGAAATCCAGTGGAAAATATAATAATAATTAACAATAATCCTTGCATTTTGATACAGTGCTTTTCATGTCTTCTAGACGTCTCAAAGCGCATTACAGAATATACTGTAAAGTGAATGACTGTATATATGTGGGCGAAATGTGGCAGCCAATGTGCCTCAGCAGTATCCGACAAACAATCGAGGATTGAAATGACCAATTTTATTATTGTGGTTTTTATGGAGTGAAAAAGAAGACAAATGGGAAATCCGGAGGAGGAACAAGAAGTAATGTGAAATCCAGTGAAAAATGATGAAGAAATAGGAAATCCAGTGGAGAATAAAGAAGAAGAAATGAGAAATCCAGAGGTGATGTAAGAAGAAATGGAAACTCCAGATTTGGTACAAGAAGAAAATGTGCCATCCAGTGAAAAAAGAAGGAGAAATGGGAAATGCAGAGGAGATAGAAGAAGAAAATGCAAAACCCATCTTTCATGTCACCTTTCATGTCAGAGGGCGTCCTCTGCACCCCCTCAAGCACCCTTGATCTTCAGACCTGATGTCAAATGCAAAGAGATTCCAGACTTCTTCATCTCAAAGACAGACAACATTCACCTGGCTTCTTCCTCTCCATCTGCCACTGTGCCCCAAAACCTTGGAAAAACTCCCTCATTCCCTCCATCTTTACCTTTGCCAATGGTCATTTCCCCCTTTCACCAGGCTCAACATCAGGCTCCATCGCTGTTAAATACTCTGAGACTCTACCCTGCATTTGGAGTGCTGCAGCAAGTTGTTGTTGGCTCTAGCTTATCTAATTATTGCTCATAGTTCATTACTTTCACACGTAGATTTGCCTTGTTGCTGTCCTCTTCATGCTGTCTTTGGAACCTGGTATTTTGTAGATGAACATGGCAGCTAATTCACATACTACAATATCCTACATAAACAGGCTGAAGTGAATGATTAATTGTACCGTACGACTCTGTACAACTGGACTACGACTTCCGGGAATCAGAAACTAACTGATTGGGCATCAAAGACCAGCATCATTTTGATGTCTTCATTGCTAGCTTACGCAGGTTTGATATGGTGAGTGATGAGTCAATTCGCAACGCTGCATTGCGTTCAACTTTCCTCTCGTCAAATTCTATCTTCTCCCATGTGCACTTTTCTGTATAGAACTTCATTTACCAGCCATCAGTCCACTTGCATACCTTATCAAGTAATCTTTGTAAGGCAGGTGCTGGCTGTTATTTGTTGGGTTATGTTTATACAAGAAATCTTCCCTTTTCTTTTATTTTTGACCTTATGCTGGGGCCCATAATCCTTTATGATTTTAGACAAATGACCATTCATCATGTTTACACTCTGCAGAATTTTAGAATTGTTACCCTAACATTGTTACCCTGTTTCCAAATTACGATTGAATTTAGCACGTTATTTTTCCCCTAATGTCACATTAAAACTTAAGACCATGTGAGATTTATGTGGATGTTGCCATTCAATAATAATCCGTCCAAAAGAAACCACAATAATAAAATTAGTAATTTCAATCCATTACTGTTTGTGGGACACTGCTGTGTGCAATTGGCTGCCGCATTTCGCCCACAAATATATAGTCAATTCACTTTACAGTGTATTCTATGAAGCACTTTGAGACGTAGATAAGATGTGAAAAGCGCTATATCAAATGCAAGGATTATTATTACAGTGGAACTTCGGTAATGCAACCACCCACGGGACCACGACCAAGTGATCACGTTAGTGAGGTGTCGATTCAACAACAACAACAACAACAATTTACATATATATAGCGCCTTTCACGTCGGGAGGACGTCCCAAGGCGCTAAACAAGAGGCGTGTGATCCGAGCTGGGAGGGGAGTGTTTGGGAAGGGGTGAAACACGAAGGGGAGGTAAAAGAGTTCGGGGTGGAACAAAAGGCACGATCGAAGAGGAAAGTCTTCAAATCGGCCTTGAAAGAGGAAAGGGAAGAGGCGAAACGGAGGGATTGAGGGATGGCATTCCATAAGGTGGGAGCGGAGAAACTGAAGGCCCGGCCTCCGATGGTGGGGCGGTTCGGGCGGGGGGCTTGGAGCAGGCCAAGTCCTGTTGAACGGAGGGTCCGGGTGGGCATGTAGGGGGAGAGTAGATCGGTTAGGTAGGATGGGGCAAGGCCGTGTAAGGCCTTGTAGGTGAGGACGAGGATCTTAAATTCGATCCTCTGGAGGATGGGGAGCCAGTGGAGACGGGCGAGGGTGGGGGTTATGGAATGGAAGATTAAACTATTGGCTACGGGACATGCAGAATCGGCCCTGTACGCATCGAGGAAGAGAGATCCCATGATCCTAATCTGACTCTACGTATGTGGCAGCAAATCCACTAGTGGCAGGATTGGGAACCAATCTAGCAACTCAGAAGTGACGACACAGTAGAGTGGCGCAAAGTTTAAAAACTGTTCCCTGATTGGCCAGAGTGGTCACGTTAGGACCATGACAATGTTGTTTGGGAACCACCAAATCAGTGGCCACGGTCCGGGAACTGGGGGGGGTCGCGTCAGTGAGGTTTATTTAACTGGAAATGAGTTAGGAAATATTTGGGACCAACTCTGACTGGTCGCCTAGGGGGGATGGTCGTGCCACTGAGGTGATCGCCAACCGAGGTTCCACTGTATAGGCTTGCCATTAATTGGTAAGGTGGAGTCCTGGAGCTGAGTGGATGGAGCACTTACCTCATGAGTGAGAGGACTCAGGTTCGAATCCCAGCAGGGCGTAATGTTGGGCAAGTGTCCTTACTCCATACACCTCTGTTTACCTAGCAGTAAGTAGGAACTTGTTAGTCGATTGACAGGTTACTTTTCCAGGGAAATAATTCCTTTTTTAAAAAAGTAATAAATTGTTTGTTTCAATCCACGACTGTTTGTGGGTCACTGCTGTGTGTAATTGGCTGCCATATTTAGTTCATAAAATATAGTCAATTCACTTTACAATATATAGTATTCTGTGAAAGGCTTTGAGATGTTCCGAAGACAAGGTAGGCACTATATGAAATGCAAGGATTATTATTATAATTATCTGTAAATTGCTTTTGAGATACTGTATTTCAATGTTATACGCCAAATGAAAGAATGATTATTACTGGATTGTTATATCTGTTAAGCACTTTGAGATACTTGAGGTGTATCACGTCTGCAAGTTGTAACGTGCAAGAAAGGTCATCCACTTTTCTGCCTGACACCAATTTATATGCAACAGCTTCACACTTAAAGGAAAATCACAGAAATCTTCACCACATTGGCCTACAAGTGCAATATCAATTAATTTGAGGTAACACATTGTACAAGTCTAAGTTTGAAGGTATTCATTTGGATTAACAGTGCTAGCTGAGCATGATTGCTTTCCATAAACCTAGGAAATTGTAAAGGAATCATTAGACAGGTGAAGACTGGACCTGAAGTGGCTGGTTGTTGCAAAACAAAACTGATTATAGTGTATAACCGTAAATCCATCTTAGGCAAAAAGTACTTTTGAATGTAGCCAGGCTGGTAACAAGATGCTGGTTTGATCTAGTAACAGCCAAGCCCAAAATGTGCTTGTGACTTGTTCATTGGTTTATTATTATAATAATAAATAATCCTTGTATTTGTGTAGCACCTTTGGAGTGATAAACTGGCATTCATGGCCTTTCATGTGGGGGAAGCATCTCAGAGGAATTTCAAATTGCTTCATAGGATTTAATGCAAGTGCAGTGACTGTGTATTTTGTAGACTCGTAAAAAGTGGTACACAAATATTGCAGCAGGTGTTTTGTTGAGAGTTCCCAGCTGGGAGAGAAAGCAGTTGAACAAATGGTTCTCAAAAACCCGGCACCATGAAACGGGGAGAGTGGCACAGAATGAATCAAACTCAAGTTTTCCCTCTGTGTGGGGGGATTTCCCCAGCCTTGAGTCAAAACCTCTCCAGAGCAGCCCATTGGATATGAGCAGAGATCAGCGCGTGAAAGTGTAGGAGGTCAGGGGTTGGGGAAACAATTGTGCACTCAGGGTTTTAATAACAAAAGGAAAGGTTGGCTTTATTTCAATAAGGAAGCTATTGCATTTTACAGCCACCTTCCAGTGCCCTGGGATGTTTTTCCGATGAGAAGGGCACTTAAACAAGTATCATTTTTCATTGTATTGCAGAACTCTCATTGAGAACACCCTCTTGCAACCATCTATATACTGGTGCTGTTTCATTAGCACGCTGCTGATGCTCAATTAGCAATTAGGGCTGGAACATGAAACAATCTTGATTGGAGTCCAGCCCTTGTTAGCTACATTGGTTGAGGCAGAAGGTCTATAATAATTATTAATAATAACAACAACAATAATACTTGCATTTGGTACATCATCTTGTCACATCTCTGAGGTGTCTTAAGGCATCTTGCTTTCTCTATATATCTATATCTGTATCTTTATCTTTAAAGCAGTCACAGGATTTCTCCCGCCCCGTCGCAGGAAGACAAATGATGAAATCCAACCACTGCCCTTGTGGTGAAGCTGTGGTATGCAATGCATTATCACATGCATGGCCCTATCACAATGTGCCCTTGGCCAGTTTAAGAACAATTGAATGCATTTCTGTGAATAATTCAAACCCAGTTATAACCATTAACATTGGCAATGTCCAGGATGCACCAAATAGCAAATAACTGCGGCAACTGCGCCAAACGATTGACTTTAAAGATACACTCAATGAAAATTCCTTTTTGACAACATTCATGTACATAAGTAACAACAGCTTTCTTTTATATAGCACCCTTTATATAGATGGTTGAGTATATAGTGTATGTGTATGGGGTATGTAAGGTTTCCGGGCTAGTGTTTTGAGTAAACATACATGCGTACTCTGCACTTTGGGGTGCCATCCAAAATCGGCAAGTTTGCCTTATCAGGGCATGTATGGGTGCGCACATGGATCGAGTGCACACCAAAAATGTGTGCACATCCTGTGTGCTATGAACCTGTCCATACTCCCCACTAAGCGGGAAGGGAGGGATAGGTGGTACAAGACCCCATTTGTAACTGCTCCCTGCAAAGGGGCAGCAGAACCACAAAGGCGGGGAAGCCTTGGTCCAAAGTGGAGTGCACAGAGGCCACCCCTCAACACAAGAGGCCGGGTTTGTTGTAATGGGATAATAACATATTTTGTCTTTTTTTTCTGTAATGGTTTGGATGCTTTTTGAGATAAGCATAAACATATATCAACAAATAAACGTACATTTTGTAAATGAAATGAAGCCTTCATGGAGATAAATTCTCAGAGCACTGGGTTACAAAAAGCTAATTTTCTCAAAAGGAAGAGTCAAGAACATGATTTAACTTGCTAAACATAATTAGGATTTTTCTTGAATTTTATTGAGAAGGATTTTGGAAAGCAGTTGTTTTTTTCTCTCTTTGTAGTGTATTCATTGCGGTTTGTGTTCCTGGTGGTTGATAAAAAGTATTGTATTTGATTTTGCTGGTATTTGAGGTGAAAGTTTTATGTATCAGCAATTACCCGGTTGTACAAACACAAGTTTGGAAGTGTAAATCAGACGCAGCCCAGCCTTTTTATTACTCACTACCCCTAGCCACCAAAATATAGAAGGTAGTTTATATTTTGTAGAAGAACATGTCTTGTTGAAAGGTCTGTGACTTTAAAACAAGGACAGATGGCAATCAAATGTGGTTTTACATGCGTAAGAGGAAACTGAAACAGTGTGACCTACTGTCTTATCAAAAGGTTTATTGCGTGCAGATAGAGCAGACGCTCACGTGCTACCAAAATGTGTTTGAATCCCTATTATTTAGCATTCATACTGATGCTCCAGCACAAACATCTTCTAATCCCAATAGCTGCTGCAGGTAAATACAAGCATTATTTATTCTGAAATTATCTATTTTGTCCATATAGTGATAAGATATGATGAGTCTGTTAACCGAACCAAGGATATTAAAATGTAATGATTATTTTTCTTGTGGTCAAATTGAACTTTTCGAACATTGTTTGAAATGAACCTTGAATTTCTATTACAATACAATAATAATTGACCTTCTTGCCTCTTCTTCCGGAAAAAGTTCAGTGTTTCTGCTTTTATAATAATCCTTGTATTTGATATACCACTTTTCATGTCTTCTAAGTGTCTCAAAGCACTTCTTAGAATATATATGTGGGTGAAACGCGGCAGCCAATTATGCACAGCAGTGTACCACAAACAGTCGTGGATTGAAATGACCAATTTATTATTTGTTTATTTTAAGGGATCATTTTTAAGCATTTGGAGTCAGAAAACTTGCCAAAGGTTTCACTCTGCCTGGAACTGAATTGTGTCTATTTATAATGATTGGGTTTTTTTTCCCTTGACAGAGATCGAATTTAGAAATATCATCTCTCAGTTGCCTGTAGAAATCAAGGCAGCTGAGGGAAAGTCCGTGATCATGAAATGCTTTTATGAAACATTCCAGAAGAATCAATACATCAGGATAGAATGGACCAAAGATTTTTGTACAGTCCTAACGGGAACCAGTTCAAATTTGAGTTCGAAGTCCTCAGACAGATTCTCTCAAAATATCCAGGAAAAACAAGCAACACTGACAATTAAAAACATCCAACTGAATGATACGGGAGTTTATTTGTGTACTGTTACTATTGAGATACCAAGACTTTTAAAAGACAGTGGAAATGGAACAAAGCTGACTGTGCAAGGTAAGCAGCCTCTTAAATTATAAAAGTATATAATTCAATATTTAAAATTGCTCTAATAATTCTCGCATTTGATATCGAGAGCTGTGACTGTATTTTGTGGACAAGCCAATTTCAAAACAGCCATGAAGTGAACTTTTATTTGGAGGATTGTTGGTCAAGACTTCAGGAGAAACTCTCTCTTTTTAAATTGTGCCATGTAATCTTCAATATCCACTTGAAAAGGCAGATGGGACTTTGGTTTAATATCTAATTTGAAGGGCAATAGCCGAAGGTCCATTATTTGCTGATGGGACAGTTGTTCAGCCAGGCATTTGAGGATGGCCTTTTTGAACAGCACAGTTTAGAGATTTAGTGGAACATGATAAAGAGATTTAGTGGAACATGATAAAGCATGATAAACATAGTGTCTCTTTTTAAATAATGACAAACTATTTTCCATGGTATAGAATTCCAGCAATTTGCAATAAGATTTTAAATTGCGATTTGCATCATAAATTGCATTTAATCTACAGTAAAATTTAAATTGTGGAATGAGTGATATGCTGGAACCCAAATAATTATTTCATGTGCATAAATTGAAGAAATAAACTAAATTTGGTATTTCTTTTGGAGAATAACAAAATTAATCCTTGCCTTCAATAATTGCACGTTTCACGTAAGGAGAATATCCCAAAGTAAAGTGTTGTAATTGTGTATTTTGGTGGTTAAAACAGCACCTAATTTGCTTACAGTATTATTACACAAACAGCCGCAAAGTGAATGAGCAATTTTATTTAGGGGATTGATGGCAAGATATCACGAGAAATGCCCTCCTCTTTTCGTATAGTCCAAGCGATTTTTAGCACCCACCTGAGTAGGTGGATGGAATCTCTGTTCCAACGTGTCATCCAAAAAGCAAAACCGCTAACAATGCTCCAATGTAGTGGAGTATCAGCCAAGGATTTAAAATTCCCAACGTGGGCCTGAACCTGCAACCTTCTGACTCAGAGGTACAAGTACTATTGACTGAACCAGGCTTTCTAATGTTTCCCTCAGTTTCCACCTCTCCTCAGTCTCCTTCAGGCACTGCTTTTTGTAATCTTATCCTCAGTCCCATGTTCCCAGTTGTGAGGTTTAGTCGAACCATTAGATTTATTTTATGTTTGATAAGCAAATCAATGTGTCTAATAAGTAGTATAACATTAGAAATTTAAGTATAAAACTAAGAAGGCTGAAGAGTTGCAGAAACCAGCCATGTTTGTAAAACTGAACTGAATGTAGCCAGGTAGGCACCAATTGTAGTAGATAATGATAAGTGTGAAGGACGGAGAAGAGAAAACATATTCAGCTACAGACATCAATATAGCTACTCTTTGTCTTCCCAAGGGTGAGAAGTCACTGGGTAAGCGATGAGGCAGACAAAACGGGCCTGGGTAGATGGGGAGGTGTTTTACAATAAGATATTTTGAGAAAACAGGAATGTTTAAGAACCGCTCTGCTAGTCAAGATAAGAAAAGGGCTAATGAAAATAGGACAAGGATCACCAAGAATCAGGAGACACCAGGGCAAACAATGAGGGAATAATCACATGTAAAAGGGTTTTATTTTAGAGTAAGCACAGCTAGTGGAGAAGTATCAAGATGGGAGGGAAAGAATGGCTCAACACAACAGTTGGGGAATATCTCAAGGTGGAAGCCGAGATCTCCAGCCTGCCATGGTTGTCCAGAACTACTGGAACTGGTAGTATGGTTTCAGTTGTTCTGCTTTACAGGCAGAGAAGGGCCAGTTACAGAAGCAAGCGCCTGGTCTTACACTCAGTGAATAGACTAAATACAGCACGGGAGGGGTGCTGTGGTATGCTGCATGTCCTGAGGTAGACAGGGTTGTTTTCTGTGATTGATAGGTTGTTAGTGTAAGTAGCAGATCCAGCCGAGGGAAGATGCACAAGAGACAGTTGCGATTGACTGCTCCGAAACTGATAGTATAGTACCAGTATATAACCCTCACCCGGCTCCATTGGCTCCCCATCTCCCAGAGGATCTAATTCATGATTCTCATCCTCACTTTCAAGACCATTCACGGCCTTGCCCCCCCACTATCTCTCTGACCTGCTGTCGCACTATGAACCTGCCTGCCCCCTCTGTTCAGCAGGCTCCAGCCTGCTCCATTTCCCTCGCCCGACCCACCCTACCATCGGCGGACAGGCTTGCAGCCTCTCTGCCCCCATACTCTGGAACTCTATCCCACAGTCCCTTCGCCTTGCTCCCTCCCTTGCCTCCTTCAGGGTCGGTCTCAAGACCCACCTCTTAATTGTGCCCTCTGTTGTCCTCCCAACTCTCTCCCTTCCTGTTGACAAGCGCTCTGAGACGCCATCCGGCATGAGGGTGCTATATAAATCGAAGTTGTTGTTGTTGTTGACTCTCTCCCACCCCTCCTGCCTATCATAAGAACATAAGAATTAGGAGCAGGAGTAGGCCATTCGGCCCCTCGAGCCTGCTCCGCCATTTGATAAGATCATGGCTGATCTTCTGACCTAACTCTAATTACCTGCCCTATCCCCATATTCCCTAATCCCTCTATTTTTAAAAAAATTTATCAGGTTCAGCCTTGAAAATGTTAAAGGACTGAGCATCTACAGCCTTCTGGGGTAGTAAATTCCATAAATTCACTACCCTCTGAGTGAAGAAATGTTTCCTCAACTCTGTTCTAAAAGGTTGACCCTTAATTTTAAGATTATGACCCCTGGTTATAGATTCTTCTACCAGGGGAAACAATCCCTCACTGTCTCCTTTATCCAGCCCTTTAAGAATCTTATGTTTCAATGAGATCTCCCCTAATTCTTTCTGTATTCTAGAGAATACAGCCCTAGTTTATTCAACCTATCCTCATAGGTCAGTCCCCTCATCCCAGGAACTAACCTAGTGAATCTACGCTGCACCCCCTCTAAGGCAAGTATCTCCTTTATTAAGTAAGGAGACCGAAACTGCACACAATACTCTAGGTGCGGTCTCACCAAGGCCCTATACAGTTGCAGCATGACTTCCTACTCTTGTACTCTAAACCTTTTGCAATGAACGCTACCATGCTGTTTGCTTTCTTAGTTGCTTGCTGCATCTGCAAACTAACTTTTTGAGACTGGTGGACAAGGACACCCAAATCCCCTTGTGCACTAATATTATCTAACCTCTCCCTGTCTAGAAAATAATTAGTTTTTTTATTTTTGCTAGCTAGGTGAATAATTTCACACTTCCCCACATTAAATTCCATCCACCACCTACTCGCCCACTCCCCTAGCCAATCTTTTTGCATCATCCTTATAGCTGACTCTCCTACCTAGTTTAGTGTCATCCACGAATTTAGACACGTTACATTCCATGTCCTCATCTAGATCATTGATGTAAATTGTAAATAACCAAGGCCCAAGCACTGATCCTTGTGACACTCTACTAGTTACATCCTGCCAATTCAAGAATGACCCATTTATCCCTACTCTCTGTTTTCTACCCGTTAGCCACTTTTCTATCCATGCTAATATGTTCCCATTAATCCCGTGGGCCTTAACTTTGTGCAATAGCCTTTTGTGTTGCACTTTATCAAATGCCTTCTTAAAATCTAAATATACCACATCTACAGGTTGCCCCCTATCCAACCTGCTAGATACATCCTCAAAAAACTATAAAAGATGAATTAAGCATGACTTCCCTTTTGTAAAGCCATGATGACTCTGCCTAATCTTGTTATGGTCTTCCAGGTAACCCATAACAACATCTTTAATTAAGGACTCAAGAATTTCCAGACTAACTGGTCTGTAGTTCCCTATGTTTTCTCTCCCACCCTTCTTAAATAGTGGAGTTACGTTTGCAATCTACCAATCAATGGGAACTTTTCCAGTATCCAGAGAATTTTGGAAGATTATATACAAGCCATCCACTATCTCAGTAGCCACCTCTTTTAAAATTAGGATGCAGGCCATCAGGTCCAGGGGTTTTATTGGTTTTAAGACCTGACAATTTACCTAAAACCATTTATTTACTAATATTAATCTCCCTAAGTTGCTCGCTAACATTGTCTTCTTGGTTCCCCTCTATTCTTGGTAGGTTTTTACTGTCTTCTATGGTGAAGACAGTAGCAAAGTACTCTGCCATGTCTTTGTCCCCTGCCCCTCTCCCTTTGCTCGGGTCCCAACCTGACTGTTCAGTGCCTTCTGACATCCTCCCGATGTGAAAGGCGCTCTATAAATTTTTTTTTTTTTTTTTGCTATGTCTACCATTAGCATTCTAGTGTGGTGTGGGGAAATCAAACATGTGACCCATCACTCAGTGACAAGTCAGCGCTCTGAGGTAGGGTGCTCTTGTCGTCTACATCTATAATGTGTCAGGGATAGATATTCCCTGCCTTGTCTAAGGAATCCTAAGCATATTTTGTTTGTGGAGAAAAATAAAAAATGAACTTCTTTGAAACAAAGAAGATGAACTTCTTTGAGCTCCTGATGTGAAATTTCCATTTTGGATAAATCTCACAAATACCATCTTTTATTGCAAGTGTTTTTTTCCCCCAAAAAAACCTTAAGGTACAATCTTAAAATGTATGCAATTGCACAGATACAACAGGGCAATGAATCTCCTTCTGTGCTGAAAATACAGTCAATCCGCATTACAATAGCGCTTTGAGACATCCCAACCAAGTGAACGAGCACTGTAAAGTTTGCCAGAGCCCTACTGTACTCAATACAAGTTCATACGAAGATTCAAAGAAAAGCTCTTTATTAACACAGAAGCTGCAACTGTCTCTGCATTAATGCTAATACTATATTATCATATCAGCATACAGTTTTATCCAGCATAACAATCAAAATGGTTACCCGTGATAACACCACATTCTGACTAGAGCAAGCCCTCCTTATAGACTTCACTTTCTTTTTAAAACTAAGGCCATAGATATATCAATATTGATTCTACTGGGAAGTATGCTGACTCTCTGCGTAACTCCCAACTACTGTATTTCAGTTACATTTTCTTTCCTGTGTTTCAAATTTCACCTCCCCTTGTCACAGAAATAGCCCCCACCCTTCGCAGGCTGCTATGCAGAGAGAGAGAGAGAATGATATGGACAACTTCTGGACAGCCTTCTACAGCCTGCTTGTTTTTCAGATAGGCAGGTGTTGAGGCTGCAGCTTTTTAATCAGAAGCTGATTTCAACCAAGAATAATAATAATAATCCTTGCATTTGATATAGCGCTTTTCACATCTTTTCGACGTCTCAAAGTGCTTTATAGAATATACTGTAAAGTGAATTGACTGTATATTTGTGGGCGAAACACGGCAGCCAATTGCGCACAGCAGTATCCAAACAGTCGTGGATTGAAATGACCAATTTTATTATTGTGGTTTTTTTTGAGGGATTATTATTAGGCTTGTGGAGTAAGGAAACTTGCCCAAGGTTTCGCCCTGATCTGCCTGGATTCGAACACAGGTCCCACGCTTGTAAAATGGTCATCAGAATTTTTTGTTGTTGCTTTTTTTAATATTGAAAATGCTTTTTTTAACGCTAAGAAAAGTGCCCAAGGCGACACCGCTGACCAATTTGTATGAGAGAGCGTACTTACGAGTTGCGCTGAGTCCACAAAAGAGATAGAGACAATGTTTTGGTTGAGCTTCGCTTCAGTCACCCCCTAAGGGTGGGAGGACCTGTTGGAGGCGAATTTGGGTAACAGTAAAAACAAATTGGGTCGCGAGGACCTGTTGGTGGTTAATTTGGGTCGCAGCAAAAAAAGGTTGGGAAGCACTGATCGAACCACTGAGCTACAGGAGCTCACAATCCGGCAAAGCTTCCTTTAACCCCTGCTAGATGAATCATTAAATCAAACAAACCTTATTAAAGGACTTTGGGTAGGTTACATTCTAAACGTATATAAAGATAAATTCAAAGCCTTAAAAAAAATTAAACATCACAAATGTAATCCTACAGTAATGCACCAAATGCAAGGATTATCATTATTATTGTTGTCTCCATGTGTGTGTCGTGGAGTACAGTACTTGAAACTAATGAAGAATCAGTCATGGAGTTTCTCAGGGTCAAGGTATTAGCAAGTTAGGAACAAATAGAAAATATGTCTCTGCCAAAATGGGTCTTTCTTCAAAAATAAACTGCAAACTCTTGAATATTACAACTACACGCACCAACAATGCAGTTTAATGTCCCTGTGAGAAATTTGATTCCGACTCCATGAAACTCCTCGTTGAACCGAGAAGTGTGCTGGGGGCACAATTTTCATGGATGTGTCCTTCGGAAGAAAAATGAAATTGAGGACCCAAAGCCTGTTCAGGTGGGCATTAAGGATCTTATGGCACTATTCAAAAAGATAAGAGTTTATCCCAGTGTCCTGGCCAACAATCCCCCAAATTTTGCAATATTTCTACCAGCGCTGTATTGGATTATCAACCTGAACTCAAAATCCAGTGTTACCAACAACCCTCTGATTCAGAGACGAGGATTCTACAAACTGAGCTACAGTAATGGGAAGGTGCTGGAGTGTGTATTATAATAATAATAATCCTAGTATTTGATATAGCACCTTATCCTTTTCAATCCACAACTGTTTGTGGGACACTGCCTTGCGCAATTGGCTGCCACGCTTCGCTCACAAATATATACAGTCAATTCACTTTACAGTATATTCTGTGAAGCGCTTTGAGACGTCTGAAAGATGTGAAAAGCGCTATATCAAAATGCAAGGATTACTATTATTATTAACCTGTCATTTAGATGTTTCAAAGCGCTTCACAGAATATATTGTAAAGTAGATTTGGGGTGAAACATGGCACTCACCATTGTGCTACACAGAAGGATGAGATCGAATGTGCCACAGGACCATTTTGCTCACAAAATACAATCAATCCACTTTACAGTATGTCCTGTGAAGCGCTTTGAGATGTCCTGACAACATAAAAGACGCTATATCAAATGAAAGGATTGGTATGTTATAGTCATACAGACCAAAAGCGCTTGATCAAAAATGCAAGGATTAGTCTTATTCGTATAGCGTCTAGGTATAAATAAAGGGAGGAGCAATAAATAATAGTTGCCCTTCATGTTTGAAGCTGCTTGTTCACCAGTGTGAACACCTGCGTAAGTGAATTTGTTAATTGTGTAGAAGCTGCTGCCTGTGCAGCAATCACACTCTAGCCAGCAGCATAACATGGTATCAAGGAATATCCGAGAAGACTGGACCACTTGTTAACCTCACTGGCAGAAACCATCACCTCCGATTCGCCTATCGACCAACAACCGGGTTTGGACTGACTGCTAAGTAAACAGAAGCGTGTGGTTTACTCAGAAGGAAACGTGCCCCACCCGGTAATCAACCCCAGGTCTTCAAAATACATTTTGCTGCCGTTCAAAGCTTCTATTCTGTGTATTTCCTTTCTCTGCCCTCTTTGCACTACTCAATTGGAACTTAATAAAAGGGCGTTCTTACATGCCAAGCTAGGCAATATAAACTTGCACAAAATAAGTAAAACCATTTCCTTCAGTTCTACATAACCTGAGAGAAACACAGAAATTGCATTTAAATAAACTGTTAACATTTCATCATCTTTGCTTTCTTGGAAGGTAATGCCAATTATATTGCAAGATAGGCACATTAATATTACATAATTTTAAAATTATTTTTCTCACTGTCTGAAATAACCTGGAATGATGGTGACAGTTTTAATTAATACTTGCATTTGATATAATGCCTTTCGCATCTGGAGCAAAGCACTTCACAGGATTTACTGTAAAGTGTAATTAAACGTATAGGGATATTACTGTGCACAAGTAAGCTGCCATGCTCACGTACAAAATACAAGTTGCCAAACATTGCAAAAAATCCTATGAAGAGCTTTGAAAATTTCAGTGACATTATAAGACGCTATATCAAATGCAAGGATTATTATTAAGCATATTGTTTATTTTACAGTAATCTCTTAAGAATTTTCAACTTCTAATTTGTGTAATAAATATACAGGACCACTAAGGCGTATTTAATGCATCTTTGGCTGTTTGTTTTCTACTAGTAAAATATTTTTATTTCTTTTCAATTTTCTACAGTACATAAACCGATGATGTACTGGCCTGTATGGGTATTTGCGGCTTTTGTGGTGACAGTGATACCAATCATCACAATTTTATACTTTAAGAAAAGGTGGAAAGAACAACCAGAAACACAAGGTGTGTAACTAGAAAACATTTTCAAACAAAAGATATGTTCGACAGGACATAGAGGAGAAGATAGTTCACTGGGGCAGAGATTCTTCCCGTTTGCTTCCTTCTAAATCTGGAAGCCTCAATGAATATGGTGATGGTAGATGGACAAGCAATCACTCTAGGAAGCAGCTATTAACACACCATTTAATAGTATATGCACAACTGTAGATATGTGTTGAGCACAAACTATGATCTCTGGAGAATTGGGGCCTGTCTGCAAAGCTGAGAGCCAGGCCCAGTCAGACAGATGATAATCCAGTGTGAAAATTCTGCATGTAAACCCATTGTTTTCTTTTCTCCTCTTTGAGTGGTGAGTGATGCTGTGAACGAAATGAACTGTGAAGAACACCTTGTGGAAGAAACAAATCCAGAGAGCTCATCTTCAAGAGGCTTATCTCAATGGGTAAGTAACAATATTGTCTATTAATAGCACAGTGCATCTCTGTGGAACCATTCTAAGCAGAGATGTATGTGGTGATTTATAATGAGTTGTGAATAGTGGAGTTTCCTCTCGTCACTGTACTTCTGGTTACCAGCAGGAGTCATTGTGTGCAACTCAGACTGTTTGCAATCACTATATACTGTATTCGACTCCAGTGTTGTGTTACCAAAGGCACTGAATCTTCAATGGCCAGTGTTGGTAAATCACCAGGACCGCTGCCAGGATGATCCCAAAGGTTAATTATAGGAGGATTATTTAGAGTCCAGTTGGAGTAGATGTTCTTTTGAGTCTCTCCCCACCCTCTCTTTTTGGAGAGTCTGGGGAGAGAGAGGACATTACACATATGTGAGTAAAACACAAGAACGAAGCACTCAAAGAAAAACAACATTGCAGCTGTTAGTGGTCAGCATGTGAAAGATGACATGCTATAAACAGTGCCGTCTGTAAATCTGATGCTTCTTCATCACTATAGTCTTGAGCCATCTTTTACCCACAGCACAGCTATATCGAATGGTCACAAGTCATTCAACACACACTGTAGGAACAATAGTGTTGAATATGTTTTATCTGGTGAGAAAACTGAAGTACAGGTATTCCTCGTTTAACGTCGTAGTTTGGTTCCTGAAAAGTGCGGCTTTAAACGAAACAATGTTAAGCAAACACATTTTACCCATAAGAATGAATGTAAAAACTGGAGTTAGGTTCTTTTGGACATTTTCTGGCAAAATTTTCTTTAAAAAAAACATGATACTCGTTCCCTGACTGCCTGCCAGGCTCACTCACTCACTCCCTGACTGCCTGTCCAGCTCACTCACTCACTCCCTGAATGCCTGCCCAGCTCACTCACTCACTCCCTGACTGCCTGCCCAGCTCACTCACTCACTCCCTGAATGCCTGCCCAGCTCACTCACTCGCTGCCTGTCTCACTTGTTGCCGGCTGGCTGGTCTCACTCTCATGACGGGCAGGCCCTAGCACCATTGTGCCCCCTTTCCATCCGCTGGCAAATGACATCATAGCAAACACCATGACATTAAATGGATATGTGCTCCTTATGTATCAGCAACGTAATAATGAAACAATGTTGAAACAACCGAAGCCATGTTAAGCGAGGTCTACCTGTATTGTAAAGACGAGAAAATGCAGAGAGTTTGAACCAGTAATTCATTCTCCTTCTTGTGAACTACAAGGTTTGGGGAAACGGCAGATAAATGGGACTGGAATAGGATTGCCGACACAGACACGATGGGCCAAAGGGCTTCTTCTGTTCTTTAAATGTCTTCGATTCTAAGTATTCACTGGGTCTTTGTTCATGTGGTTTATAACCTCATCAGAACCACAGAAGTTCCTGCTTTTGTAACTCAATTTTAACTAACTGTTATCAAGGTGACATTTTACGGCATTTTACACTGATATGATTGTGCTGTGATATTACAATGTAGAGGGATTTTTTTCAAGCATAAAATGAGTCACTGTGTCAGGCCATTCGCCCTCTGTGTGTTCTGATGAGCCCATTTCACCACTGTGTTGTCTCGGCATTCTTACACCATTTTCTTTACACTTTGCACCGTTTTCAACACAAAACTGAAATGATTTGTGTTAACGAAAGGTTATGCTGCCAGACTTCAAAATGGCAGAGATTTGAATGGATTGTCTGGGTGGACTGATAGTTTCTACCTGTCTGATATTAAAAAGTAGCTGAGCTTCCTTCCTCAAAAGTGTCAAAAAGATGTTTTAGGTTTGTAATCCTGGTGGGGTATTGTTTGAAATATCAGAATTAATTGGCCTGTTAGTGGCTCTTGAACCATGTGGAGCTCCTGTGGCTCAGTGGTTAGCGCACTTGCCTTACAAGCGTGAGACCTGTGTTCAAATCCAGGCAGATCAGGGCGGAACCTTGGGCAAGTTTTCTTACTCCACACGCCTAATAATAATCCCTCCCAAAAAAAACACATTTTAAAAAAATGTGCCAAGGCACTGAACAATCAGTGGTCGGGACAAGCAAGTGAGAGATGTGGGTTCGATTCCCTTTGGAAAGTTTTCTTAATCCACACTCCTCTGTGTACCTAGCAGTAATTAGGAACCCAATTGACAGATTGCTTTTCCAGGAATAATAATTCCTTTAAAACAATAATAATAAATTGGTCACTCAATCTGCGACTGTTTATGGGACACTGCTTTCCAGAATTGGCTGCCATGTTTCACCCTCAAAATATATAATCAATTCACTTTCTAGTATATTCTGTGAAGCACTTTGAGATGTCTTGAAGACATGATAAGGCTTTATGTCAAATACAAGGATCATTATTATAGTGCAAAATTTTCTGTGTGATATAAAAAGCATTATTGTCATTTGCATTGTGTAGCTCTCATAGAGCATGACACTAAACACATTGGCAGCATCAGTTTAGAACAGACTCGATCCTCCAAAAGTTTGCAAGCAATATATCAACTTGGGTAAAATTCCCTTCCAGGGACTATGTGTGAAGCGAGTGTGGCTTAAAGGACCTTATAATCGTAGCTTGACTATTAAATTGGGAAAGCAATATTGTACAGTACTTCTAATTTCATTATATCACATTGAAGTCTACACAACTAACTTGTAACATCCTGAATTTTTCAGATGGCCTCATCACTGTATGAATCGGTTGACTATTTTGCTGTCAAGCAATATGAAAACAAGGAATCTAATTGAAGAGCTTGCAACAGTTATTTTTCTTCACCTGGAGCTTTGCATAGAAGAAAAGTATTTTTCAAACAAATAGCAGAAACAATTTGTTTGTCATGCAATTTCAGAAAGACTTATCTGTTGGTTGTATTGTTCCTGGAAGTGTGGTGATAATGATATGATTGAGTTATGTGTGACTGAGGGGGAAATTTTGCCCTTTATGTTAATAAAAGTGATTGCTCAGTGTTGCTGTGTGATGCAGCTTCAGAGTTCAATGTCACAGCCCCAACAGGTACGATGGGTCTTAGTGGGACAAACAGCGGGAAGCTTACCAGTCTCCCCAATGTCAAGCTGCTTGTTATTAGCTAGTAATAAATGCACAATGTGGAGTTCCCAAGTCTTCACTCTTGCTGACCTGTGCCTAAACTCTCCAGGATTAGATAAACAAGGCTGAAGGAGAGAGAATATGTACCACAAATTACACAACTAGAAATGTACATATTTCCGTATTGGGTTTGCAGCCATTGAAGCATGCTAATGGCTTTCCTCCTTTGGCAGACACGGACAAAATGGGATGGCTCTGTGCTTTACTGTGAGTTTCCCATCATTGCTGCCATGCAGGGAAGCAGTGAGTGAGTGTATGCTGGCTGGCAATCTCTCCACAAGGGAGTTCACTAAAAATAGTGTAGTGGAGTTCGATAAGTTTGCTTTATCCCCAGACTAAAATTTAATTTACAAGTGTACATTTTGTCCCATCAAACCTGCGCTAGGGTATATAATAATAATCCTTGCATTTGTGTCTCTGCATGAGCCACCTAGACTAACCCTAGTGTCCTGCTTGTATCTGATAACCTTTAATATTCATTTTTCCATGTTTTTTTTAATGTTTAATGTATTTTAATGGTGGAGTTGATTTCGGAGGAACATTGACATGGTGTGTTGGAGCATCAGTTGACCCGCAAAACTTACATCCCTGCCTGTTGAGTGCTTGTCCTTAGCTGCTCTGCTAGGCAGTAACAAGGACCTGTTCACGGAGGAGGAAACATCTATGAGAAACTGTCCACTATCATGTTCTCACTTGCGTCCAAAATGTTGGGATTAGGAGCAGCATTGAAGGTGACCTTGGAGCTGACCACTAAGCCTATTTTCATGCATGTTACCCAGGGTAACATTGAGGTACCCAGTCGAGTCAGGCTGGATGCTATGATTCTATAAATGTGCATTGATACCATGGCCTTTCACTCAGGGTAGTGTTATGGAGTACGTATCAAAGCCGCAGTTTGACACTGAGGCAACAACAACAACAGTTTGTACAGGGAGAAAGTATCAACGTGCTTCACAAAGACAAAGTGGAGCCTGAGCTTGGAACAAACAGGAGCCAAAAGGGAAAGGTGCAGTCAAAGAGACTGGTTTGAAAACAGAGAGAAAAAACAAAAAACAAATCTTCACACACAGATCTTGTAACTGTGAGGTTTCAAAGCAAATCAATAACTTTCAGAGTTTGTGAGATTTTTGTGCTAGATACTGTATCTATCTTATAAGATGAAACAAAATGAAGTAGTGTGAATGTGTGCACTCACATAAAATACACCTCTATACTGAGCATAGCCTTATCCTTTTAGAGGGAACATATATATCTTTGCTGAATAGCCCTGGAAATACTGAAAAAACTCAAGAATTATTGGAAACAATTTGTGGCTATATGTGCCTTTCCAAAGAAGCCCAGATCGAGTGGTTTTCTTTCTAATGGTTCATAGTTCAATAATTGTGATACCTTTTAATGGACACGAGTCCTGATGGTCACTAAAATAGTAGCCGTGTAGTGCTTTGCTTAGAGCACTCGCCTTGCAAGCGAGAGGATCTTGGTTCAATTCCTGAGTGCAGCAAAACCTTAAGCAAGTTTCCTTAACCCACAAGCTTCTGTTATCTGCAATAAGTAGGAACTGGATTGTTAGTTGATTGGCAGGCCTCTTCCTGGGGATAATAATCCCTTCAAAAAATAATAAATACTGTAATAAGTTGGTCACTCGATCCATGACTGTTTGTGGGACATTGCTGTGCACAATTGGCTGCTGCGTTTCGATCACAGAATATACAGTCAATTCATTTTGTAAAAATATACGAGAATTATTTAAAATTTCCATCAGGATCAATTGAAGGTTCATTGGCATCAAGTTAGTGTGAATGAATGGCTGAGTGAATAACAATACACTGGAATAACAATAATCTGTAATGTCTTTGTGAAGTACCAGAGGCTAATTATTTATTTGTATTCTGTCAGTTAACAGGCGAGTTCGGTAATTCCTTGCAGGCAGCAGTGTTGGTTCTAAGTGTCATGACTTGACATTGAATGCAAAGATGTGCTCAAGAAAAAAACTCAACAGAAAGGTAGAAAAGGGATGTTAATCTTCATCGTGATTGTAACATTTGTAACTGAACTGTTAACTTTACAGTGATAAATTTTCTTGCTAAACATTTAAAATAATAAATAGTTACATTTGATATTGTGTTGATGTGTTTATTTTTATATATTGTGTGTGTATATATATATCTCTGTGTGTGTAGGAGTACATCTGAAAGAGTTCATAATAATAATAATCCTTGCATTTGATATGGGACTTATCATGTCATTGACTGTGTATTTTGTGGGGGCGAAAAGCTGGAGCCAATTGCACATAGCACTGTCCCATAAAGAGTGGTGGATTGAGGGATCAAACCATTTTTGGGGGGATGGATTATTACCCCCAGAAAGTGATCTGTCAATCGACCAACAAGCAGGTTCCTACTACAGTACTACTGTAGTCGGTAAACAGGTGTATGGAATAAAGAAACTTGCCTAATGTTTCACCTTGCCCGGGATCAAATATGGGTCCTCTTACTTGTGAGGCAACTGCACTAACCATTTTGCTACAGAGAGCTCCACAGAGCAGTAATATGACAATGCAAACGATTAACACTGACATTCTCTTTGAAAAACATAGGTTGTTGCATCAAATTATATTATGTTTCTAATCAAATTACTGTACAGGTAAACCTCTATTTAGGATGGGGTTGCGTTCCTGAAAAACTGTATCTATATCGAAACGTCCTAAATTGAAACGCAATTTCCCATGTGGTCCCATTATATAACCAGAGATGCATTCTTTTCACAAAATATTTGGACCTTAAACCCACTAAATAACACACAAAACCACACAACATAACACACAAAACACACAATTTAACACACATAGGCTAGAAGAGTTACTTGGGGGTAATGTACAGTATTGTACTTTAATACTGGCAAACTTTAATACTGGCAGTGTGACAGTGGCAGTGGCACTTGCAGCTTCCCCACTCATCTTGATGTTGTGGAGCCCTTAGTGTCTTTTAAACCTTTGAAACCACCCTCTGCTGGCACTGAAAGATGGTGCCTTTGAGCCTTCTCCTTCCTGATCATTTAACTCCCTAACCAATGATTTTGCCTTCTCTTGGATAACCAGGGTGTTGAGTGGTATATTACGCTGGTTCTGATCCTCAATCCAGACCTCAGCATTCTTTCCATGTTTTCCATCACATCACTCCTATGTTTTGCTAATCTGCTTGCACCTGTAGCTGTAACACACCTTGAACTTGCCAGTATATTTTCCTTATTCTGCTTTATGGTAGCCCCTGTCAATCTAGTTAGCCCTAAAGGCCTCTCGATGTCCATAGCTTTTTCACCAGAATCAATGCGCTTTATCACCTCCAATTTGGTATTTAAAATGCTGACTTTGCAGGGTTTCTGGCCGCTAGCGGTATTACTGCTGCTTATTTCACTTACAGTACTGCTCTCTTCCTGACATGGTATAAATGGTAGAGGCTGTAAATTGCTGGAAGTTGCTCGGGAATGTTTGGAAATTACTGTAATACTGACATGGCATGGTGTCGCTTCAAAATCAGCTGGCTTTAAAACAATGTAAAAATTTTCAAACAATGTTTAAACAATTTTAAACAATGTATACTGTGAATGTGAAAAAAAAATTGGGGTCCTTAAAACAAAGTGTCCTATATCGATGAAAAGGTGTTAAAAAATTATGGTCCTTCAATCAAAATGTTCTAAATAGAAGCGTCCTAAATAGAGGCTTACATGTACAGTACGTTGTTTCACAGGATGCACTGTGAAGTGAAGTGATGGTATGTTGTAGGCAAACATTTGCTTCAAAAATGGTTAATCAGCATTAGGTGACATTCAAAGATAAAGCAATTTAGGTTGTAAAATGTCAAATTGATGTGGATTATCCTTTTGAGAATGAGGCACATTTCTGGGGAAATAAATGAAACACATCATCAAAAACAATTGTTTGAAAACCGTATTTCCCAAACTAAAGGTTATTTGTGAAGGAGTGAAGGAGTGAAGAACCAACCTCAGTCTCAATCCAGTACCACCTCACAACTCGCATTTGTAACTCTTCGTACCAAGAGGAAGATATAATGCTTTCTGAACACCCACTAGACCAAAGCATTAGCTGTGGCATGCAAATAAAACAACCTGATATCTTCAGAGAATTGACTATAAGAATCCTAAAGGAACGGAAACAGAGCAGTATGTCACAACGGCACTAACTATTAACATTCTTTTAAAAATGGAGGTTGATGCATCTTATTGTATCACATTGGAAGGTAAAACCCATTTCTAAGCTAATTACTTTGTGAATTGGTTGGTTGGTTCCCATCCAGCAGTGAAATGTGTAGCATGTATCCTACCTGTGTTTGTTCCCAAATGTTGGCATTCATTTTGATTCATTCTTTATATACAATTTTGATGGAAGCAATTCTGTGCAATGTTCTTAAAGACCTGCTAGCCTATGTGTCAGCCTGGCGCAGTGGTAGCACTCTGGCCTCTGAGTCATAAGATTGTAGGTTCAAGCCCCACGTCAGGATTTGGAATCACACAGTCTATCATGACACTCCAATGCAGTGCTGGGGGAGTGTTGCATTGCCATAGGTGCCGTCATTGCAACAAGGTGTTAAACAAAGATTGTGTCTGTTTCACCGGGGCTACTGATGTATGTGGCTAAACTGGCTGTAGTGAATGTGAAGGTTAAATATTTTGAATAACCACCATGACCCACATGCAGGGCCATAGAGGAAGTGGAAAGTTCAGCTCCACTCAAAGCTCTTTATCATATAAACCAATGACATATTCGGCAGACCAATTGGAAAGTAATGTGGTTTGTGCCAAATTATTTAAGTGTCCCTTCGAGTCTAGAAATGGAAAACGTACAGTTCCAACCTGTCATAAATCGGACAAGAATCAGAAATGTATGACGAACGCAATGATCACTTTGGCTGTGTTCCTACATAATGAAGGAAATATGTGGTTAGCTTTGCTGGGGTCTTGTTGCTTGTTTACGGGTGTTTAGTTTGCCCTTACGCCAAGGTATAGTGGGATTTGGCAACAATAGCTAGAGTAAATTGCAATTACGGTGACATTTCTGAAAAAGAAAGTCTTGAAGCATTCATTAATTAGGTCAGTAGACATTGAGCAATGTGTGCGAGGAATGGAAAAGAGATCAAAGACACAGCTGAAGAGATGGGTCGTTAAAAGCAGTAGGTTGCAAAGGGAAGGTAGCCTGGCCCCAAATGATGACACAGCCAGTCTTGACCCTGCAAGCGTGTGAAGTGGTTATTATGTGAAAATACCCTCCTGTGTTGTCTATTTCCTCCAATACTACTGATCACATTGTCAAGGCACCATGGAGTAGAGCAGGAATGAGACCAAAAGACAGCACCACCACCCACAGTAGATTGTGCCAATGACAAATAGCAATCATATATCGGGCAGACTGCACCCGCATACAGCCTCAACACTTTCCATCCTTCCTCCCAAATGTCCACCAGAGCCTCTGTGCCCAGTAGAGCCCAGTGCTTCATTGATTTTGGTCACAGTCCATGACTGGCTTTGCATTTTCTGCAGATCCAGCTCCACCTTTTGCTGAAACCATAAGACAGGTGCTCCTGCAGGACTGAGCTATATGGAGTTCTCACTCCTGGTGATAAAAGAGTGCCTCACCGATTGTGGCTGAGTGTAACCCCCACACCATCCCACCCCACGCCCCCCTCCCCCATGCCCCCCCCCTACCACCCCCACACACATATGCATACATGGAATCATCCAAATGAACCATCTGTGAATCATGTCAATCAGAAGAAGTGAACTTGGAATAATAATAATCCATGTGTTTCATATAGCGCCTTATCATGACATTGAGAAGTCTCATAGCGTTTCACGGAATATGTTGTAAAGTGGATTGACAGTGTATTTTGTGAGCAAATGTTCGACCTCTGGGGAATACCAAGCAGTCTGCAGCCCTAATTTGCATAACTCACTCAGCCCCTCTCCTTCATCACCCTCAACTTTACTTTACCTTTATTGCACTGACACACTCTTCCAGTTCAAATCTATTCACTGGACTGTTGCCGATAAGGTTAGATCTAAATTTGGTCCCCTGCATCCTGGTATAATTGCTGTGTTTAGCATTCTATCTATCTGTTACACACTGCTGCGGCTTGCAGGAGAACACAAGAATGAGGAAATAAATCAGCACATCCAGTTCTATTTATAGAGAATACTGATTAGATTTGAGCTATCTGTGCCAGCAAATAGCAGTGTAAGTGATGGATTTACAGCACTCCATGAGTGCTCTGTCACAGGAAACAATGAAGTATAAAAAACAAGGCAGTATAAATGCTTTGTCCCCTCAGCAAGATTAGGTTTGCAGACCACCTGGTCTCTCATTGTTTTTGATCAGAGTAAAAAGTGCTGATGGTGAGACTGGGTTTGCTACGTGACTGATGAGCAGAAACTGTCAAATACCAGAGGAAAAATACACATAAGTTCAGCTTCAGAAACATGACTGCATTGATCAGTATTTTGGGGACAGGATATTCAAAGACCAGAAGGCTTGAAATTCCCTTTAGACTCAGCCCATAAGATCATTTTGTCGTAAATTTATCATTAGGCACAATTGTGAACGAATTCTGACATTCAGTCTTAATTTGAAAGCTGGTGTTCCACAGATTGGAATACAGTAGGAATTGGCTTCCAAACGAAGAGTGAATTGAAGATTCTTTTTATCACAGGCTGGGACTAAGGGGAAACTGGGCTGCACACATCTCGGTACTCTTCCTCTCTGAGCGACAGTCCTCCTTCTGTGTATTGCCAAGACCAACGCCTCCCACACACTACCAATTATTTTTTCTAGCCTGGAAATACAAACGACAAATACTGTATCACTGCATCATGCTAATTGCCTGGGCACAATGATTCACGCAGTCAGAATGAGTCACAAGCCCTGTGCAGCTCTGTAGGGCTTAAATTCCATAAATAGACTCCAAGCGTGCACAACATAATTATACAAGTGCAATAAAATATGGATTGTCATCTCTAACACTGTGATATAATTATTCATGCTGGGCTGGGCAAAAATAAACCTCCAAAATTCCAGTGCAGACATTGGATTTGGACACCTTTTCATATCTTCTTAAATCCATGCAAATTTTTCAGCAACTGAAGTGCTCATCAGAGCAGTCAGTTACTGTTCCATAAGTAGAGGTATCCAATTGAATTTGTCATGGTTTACAAGCTCTTGTTTTTGTGAGGGCAATTAGGTGATTTTGAACTGAGAGTTCAATCCAATTTGAGCTGTTAATTTGCATGTGGGTTTATCAAGCCTTGACCCTCAACTACAAGTGAACTCCCAATGTGAGTGCTCCCTATCATATACCATCTAGTAGAATTTGGATGCCCTCTGCTGGCCCAGGCAACAATGCACACAATGTATTTAATATTTTTATTGAAAAGGTGCAGCGAGAGAAAGGAAATAGGAACATAGAAACAGGAGTAGGCCATTCAGTCCTTTGAGCCTATTCCACCATTCTATTATGGTGGATCCAAAATCATGGATGATTTTGTACCTCAACTCTATTTATCCTGTAATGTGGAATCCTGCAGGTCAGTGGTTAGAGTACACGCCTCTCACGTGAGAGACCTGGGTTTGATTCCTGGCAGGCCAAAACCTTGGGCATGTTTCCTTACTCCACACGCCTGATAATAATCCCTCAAGAAAAAAACAATAGTCTCAAAGCCATTTAAAGTAATTCCAGTTAAAGTAATAATTGTTGACAATAATAACTGCTTGTTCCATATGAAAATTAAAGTTTTGAATTCTCCATTTTTAATGCACTACCTGCAATGTGTCATCTAACTCAACTGGTATCACTCTCACCTCTTAAGTCAGAAGTTTATGGGTTCAAGCACAATGCCAGGACTTGCAATTCAAACAGTCTAAGCTAACACTTCAATGCAGTGCTGGAAGTGTGCCGCATTGTTGAAGGTATCGGTTTTCTGGATGATATATTTTAAAAAAAACGAGACCTCGTCTGCCGATTGAATTGTACATTGAAGATCCCACAGGAAATATTGAAAATGAGAAGGGTATCCTGGTATCCTAGCCAATAAACCCCTTTAAAAATTGGTCATTATCTTCATGGCTATTCGTAGGAGGGGCATGGCTATACGCAAATAGGCTGCCATATTGCTCCATAAAATAACAATCACTCCACTCTACCACTTTACAGAATATCCTGTGAAGTGTTTTGAGACGTCCTCCTTCTTTGAAAGGTGCTATACTAAATGTAAGGATTATTATTATAGTGATTAGGCATCAAATTTTAGGGATCAAAATTGGTTCTTTGAGGAAAAAAATACAGAAAATGCTTCCTTGTTAAGAAAATGCTGATATCAAACACAGGATATCAAATTTCCGGCAGGGTGAAACCTTTGGCAAGTTTTCTTACTCTACATACTTGATAATGATCCCTCAAGAAAAAAAAAGTTGGTCACTTCAATCCACGTCTGTTTGTGGGACACTGCTGTGCGGAACTGGCTGCCATGTTTTGCCCACAAATATGCAGTCAATTCACCTTACAATATATTCTGTGAAGCACTTTGAGACATCTAGAAGACCTGATAAGGCACAATAAATCCAAAGCAAAGATTATTATAAGTAATTATTTTTATTTGAAGTGCTTAGTATTACAGTGTCTTCCCAAGCCCTTCTTTCACTGTGAGAGTGTAGCAGTCAAAGAGGTGCACAGTGCCATTCTCATGGTGAACGGTGGGATAAGGGATTAGAGGAGAGGAAAGCCACCATCATCACCAAGATACTGGTGAGGGAGGCAAGCAATCTGCCACCACCCACCCAGCAAAGGACCAGGGAGTCAAAAATGGCCGTGCTGGTGGGTGGGTGGGGGGGGAAGGGGGAGGGGAGGAGAGTGGGGAGGGGGTTGCTCGGGTTCTGTTCCTGCACTCATCTGGTCACTAAAAATCAGTGGGTATTGCATTGATTGTTGCATTGTGTATAACAGGACTGTTGCTAGCATAATGGCACCTAATTCTTCTGCAAGTGTCAGAAAAAAACTTGAAGTAGGCTTGACCTTCAGTTAGACAGTCAGAGCCTAAGAATTTTAAGTGCTGGCCTGAAGGTCCCCCTTTAAGATGCTCACTGCAGCCATCCACATTGTTAACCATTCCTGCTGCACATTGTAACTGCACCTGTGAATAAGTTGGCCGAAGAAAGTTGACCTGGAAGACTACACCTTTCTGCAATGTTGGGAAAAAATATTTTGTACAATTGACATATTTTTGTAGGCGTAGTCAGGAAGGAAATGTCATGTTCATTGTAAGATTGTGATCAATAGCGTGTGGTGAGGCTATTGTACTTGTGTTGCTTTTTAGTTAATACCCAGAGCTTGATTCGGGTCACTTTGCAGTTCACTAAATAATAATATCATAATCTTTGAATTTGGCAAAATGCCTTATCACATGATTGTGATATTTCAAAGCGCTTGACGGGATTTTACAGCGAAGTGAAGTGACTGGCGTACATACGGCTCATGTCTCCTTTGGAAACATTAATGCTGCATTTGATATTCAGCAGGATTTGCATGCCTTTTTTTCCCCAGTAAAAGCATTCTTTTCCTTTGGTCAGCAGGTGTCTGACATAGGCAGACACCCGTTTGACTCCAAAAAAATTAGGCTTTCTGCTGATCGTTAACTAAGTGTCAGCAGCTCGACTCTTTTTCTGCAATGCTATAACTGTCATGCCCCGAGGCTCTGGAACTCCCTTCCTCACTCCCTTCGCCTCTCCCTCTCTCTTCCCAGTTTCAGGTCTCAGCTAAAGACCTTTCTCTTTGACCGCGTCTTCCGTCACCTTTCTCCCCCTGCCCCTGGCTTGCCCCCAGGATCCATTATTGTGAAGCGCTCTGAGACGCCATCCAGTGTGGAGGGCGCTATATAAATCAAAGTTGTTGTTGTTAACTGCCTCGCCAATATGTAATCCCCGCAAATGTTTTTGCTTTGAATTCGCAAAATCCCTGCTAATAAAATGCACGTTTGCAAACCTCTAGAATCGAGCTGCACTGAACCTAGTAAATGTGAATCTGCAATCACCAGAATCACAGAACACAAGGCAGCACACACCACATCACTGCCAACTCATTACTTTCAGTAAATGAGAGCTTGCATATTTATAGCATCTCATCACATTGAAACGTGCTTCATACAGAGCAGCATTGATAGATTGTGGCCCAGTTGATCATAGGTTCAAGGCCTTTCGAGGGCAAGTTTACTGTGGACTAATATACTGGAAACAAAATGTACCCTACTTTTGGAGCTAACCAGCTGGCTTCTGGATCAAGCTACAGTTACTTCCTGTGAGTTGTGCAAGCTCACGGTGTTCAGGAAACATCAATGGCAGCACTTCTTGCATATATATACTGTATTTATATATATATTTAGCCACAGAGCAAATTGACTGCCACATTCACCCACAAAATACAGTCATGCCATTTTACCGTGAGTATATCATGTGAAGTGTTTCAAATGTGTTTCAAAGCACCCGAGCTTCCCTCCCCCTCTTCAAGTTTTTCCCCCCAACCCCCCCTCTCCGTTATTCCTTCTCTACCCTTCTTTCTCTTCGCCCTCCTCGTCTACTGTCCCTGCTCGACCCTCCCACCGCTTCCCTTTGTTCCAGTTTTGGAATCCTCCGTCGGGCTCACCGTGGCACTCGGCGTTGGCTGTCCAATAGCAGTCACACCAAGTGCCCTGTCCCCCACCATCCCCACCAGCCCCACCGGACACAAACCCGGGGGGTCAACCTCTCCTCCTTTATCCAGATCCCCACCCTCCCCGCCAACCATCCCAGTGCCCCGTCACACCCCTCGGCCAATTGCTTTTTCCGCATCGGCCTCCAAAATGTCCGCTCTGTCTGCAACAAGACTCTGGCCATCAACCATCTCATCCTTGATGAGAACGTTGACATCATGGCCCTGACGGAGACTTGGATCACCCCAGGCGACACTTTCCCCCTCGTTGAAGGCACACCATCCAATTACACATTCCACCATGCTCCTCGACCCAACCGTCGTGGCGGTGGTGTGGCCCTCATTTCAAAGACATTCCTTGCCCTATCCCCCTATTCCTCCGTTTTTTTTTCCTCTTTTGAACAGTTCACCCTCTCTCACTCCTCCCACAATTCCTTCAAAATCCTATTAGTTTATCGCGACCCCCAAACCCTCCCCCACTTTCATTTCAGATTTTTCTTCACTTTTAACCTCCCTTTGTGCCTCCTCTGATCGCCTCATCATTCATGGCGACTTCAACCTTCATTTCACCCCCTCCTGCCCCATTTCCTCTGAATTTTCCTCTTTACTTTTGTCTTTCAATTTCTCCCTTCACATTAACACTGCCACCCACACCCACGGCCATCCGCTCGATCTGGTGATCACCCGAGGCCTCAACGTCTCTGGCATCACCATCACCAACAAGGCCATTTCAGACCACTTCTTCATCTCTTTCAACACCTCTATCCCTCCCCCCTCCACCTCCAAACCCACCACCATCCTCTACCGGCCCTGGAAGAAGATTCCCCCTCAAACTTTCACCTCTGCCCTCGAAACCTCCGACCTCCTCCCACAGTGGCACTCTTTTTGCACCGACCCATCCTCCGCCTCCACCGCCCTCCATAACATCCTCTCCACTACCCTCGACACCCTGGCCCCCCTCACCACCAGAACCGTCTCCCACTCCCGATCATCACCGTGGTACACAACTCACCTCCGTTCCCTCAAAAGCCAAGTGAGAGCAGTTGAACGCACCTGGCTCAAATCTGGCCTCACGGTCCACCGGCAAATCTGGCTGGACCGCATCAAATTTTACCGCTCCGCCCTAGCCACCACCAAATCAGCCTTCTACTCCAGGATAATCCTGGAAGCGAAGGACAACCACCGCCTCCTCTTCGCCACCACCAACCAGCTCCTCCGCCCCCCCCCCCCCCCCCCCCGTCTCGCTTTGCAGATCCTTTCCTCAAACGAACGTTGTGAGGAGATGTTGGACTTCCTCGAGTCCAAAATAGAGTGAATCCGCTCCGCGGTTTCCTCCCCCCACCTCTCCTCCACCCCACCCCCACTTTCATACTTTCATCCCCACCTCCCCATCTTCAGTCACTAAAATAATCACCTCCATGAAACCCACCACGTGTTCACTGGACCCCCATCCCCACCCCCTCCTACGCACCCAGCTCCACCTTTTGGCCCCGCTCATTTCTGACACCATCAACCTTTCCCTCTCCTCAGGCACTGTCCCTACCTCCCTTAAAACAGCCACCATCACCCCTATCCTGAAGAAACCCTCCCTTGATGCGTCGCAACCATCAAGCTATCGACCCATCTCCAACCTCCCGTTTTTATCCAAGGTCCTTGAAAGAGTGGTTGCCTCCCAGCTCCGCTCTTTCCTTTCAACTCACTCACTCCTTGAACCCCTCCAATCAGGTTTCCGCCCCTGTTCACAGCACAGAAACTGCCCTGGTTAAGGTTACAAATGACATCCTAACCGCCTATGACCAGGGCTCCCTTTGCCTCCTCGTCCTCCTTGACCTGTCTGCTGCATTCGACACAGTCGATCACACCATCCTCCTTCAACGTCTTTCCTCCCACCTCAACCTTCAAGGCACAGTCCTTGACTGGTTCCATTCCTACCTGACCCACCGTTTACACATTGTATCTTCCAATGGTTTTTCCTCAAACCCCCGCACAGTTTCTCACGGCGTCCCTCAGTGGCCCCCTCCTTTTCACCATTTATACGCTCCCTCTGGGCGATGTCATCCGCAAACATGGGGTAAAGTTCCACATGTATGCGGACGACACCCAGCTGTACCTTTCTGCCTCATCCCTCAACCCCCAGACCATCGATGTTGTGACAGCATGTCTGTCCGACATTGAGTCCTGGACGAGGGACAACTTCCTCCAATTGAACGTGAGTAAGACCGAGGCCCTCCTGATTGGCTCAAGCCAGTGCCTCCGCACATCGGGCGCTGCCAGCCTCAACATCCAAGGCTGCACTCTCCACCTCACAAAGTCAGTCAGGAACCTCGGCATCACGTTCGACCAAAAACTCTCCTTCCTCCCCCACATCCACGCCTTGACCGGCACCGCTTACTTCCACCTGCGCAACATTGCCAGGCTCCGCAATTATCTTACCCCCCGCGCTACCGAAACACTCGTGCACGCGTGCATCACCTCACGGCTGGAATAAGGAAACTCTCTCCTCGTCAGCCTCCCCAGTTCCTCCATTCACAGGCTGCAGGTCATCCAAAACTCTGCAGCCCGTGTATTATCCCGCACCCGCCTCCGCGACCATATAACCCCCACCCTCGCCCGTCTCCACTGGCTCCCCATCCTCCAGAGGATCAAGTTCAAGATCCTCGTCCTCACCTTCAAGGCCTTACATGGCCTTGCCCCGCCCTATTTAACCAATTTACTCTCCCCCTACAAGCCCACCCGGACCCTCCGTTCAGCAGGACTTGGCCTGCTCCAAGCCCCCCGCCCGATCCGCCCCACCATCAGAGGCCGGGCCTTCAGTTTTTCTGCTCTGACCTTATGGAATTCCATCCCCCAATCCCTCCGTCTCGTTTCTTCCCTTTCCTCTTTCAAGGCCGGTTTGAAGACTTTCCTCTTCGACCGTGCCTTTTGTTCCACCCCGAATTTTTCGACCTCCCCTTCGTGTTTCACCCCTTCCCGTACACTCCCCTCCCAGCTCGGGTCACACGCCTCCTGTGCAGCGCCTTGGGACGTCCTCCCGACATGAAAGGCGCTTTATAAGTGTAATTTGTTGTTGTTGTTGTTGTTGTTAAGGAGCTACATTAAGTGTAAGGATTGTTATTATAGCGTGTGTGTGCAACATGCAGGAAATGAGATCAGTGACACTTTCTGTGCACTGGCCCTGACAATTTGACACTCCAGAAGTTGGCTATTTTTTTCACCCTTTGTTATAATGCAGTGCCTGAGATATTGGATCTGGATGAGTGCATTATAATGTGGGTCACCCAGTAGTAATTAATGTCAATTGTAAACAGACATAGCAGATCCGGAGTATTGTTGGCTTGGTCAAAAGGAGAAACTTCCCTTTCCGAAATGCGTTACTAGATTTTTAATACCCACCTGAAGAACAGACAGAAAAAAATAACAAATCTCGCATTTACAAGTGATACGCCTTCTTTCCAGTAACATGTAAGATGTATAATGGGTTGTCCAAATACAAGAATTGTGTTGTATTCCTGTATAGCCTATGTAAAAAGCATTTGTACCGTGACACAAATATTTCTGTTTGACACACTGGAGCAGTGAGAGATGATGAATATACCCTTGCTACTTTTTGAAACCTCAGTGTCAAAGGAAACCTTGCAGTTAATGCATTTGTTCTTCCCAGTCCACTCACTGAATAGTCAAGAGGGGTGCAGAATAATAGTTCAAATAAAACCATCCTTTCATTTGATCTAGTGCCTTGTAAAGATATGAAATATATATTTTTTCTAATTCTAATACTCAAATCTGGTTTTGTTGTGCGCTGAGCAGATCATTGAGTCATCTGCCAAATATTTAAGAGTAAGGAGTTCATTTGTGCACTCTTTTTCTTTGTGTGTTTGTTTTTATACGCTATGATAATATCTCCTTCAGAAGCATTTTGGCTCAAGTATAGAGAGCGACATCTTCTGAGGTATCAAAGGACCTCTGTTCCTACAACTTTACACCCAACAAGCAAATTGGGCGTTCACGTCTGACTTTTTGTCAGACATTGATGTGCATGGATGGGCTCCCGCATTTGCTTACAAATAATCTTACAGTAGATTTTGTAAAGCACTTCGAGATGTTTTTCTGCACAAGCTTAGGTGCTTTGTAAAATGCACACAAGTTATTATTTTTTATCCTGGAGTGCCTTGGGACGTCCTTCCAACGTGAAAGGCGCTATACAAATGTAATTTTGTTATTGTTGTTGTCACATTGCCAAAACATCTCAAAGCTCTTCACAAGATTTTTCAGTGGAGTGCAGTGACTGTTTTCAACAAGTGCTGTGGGACACTAGCCTGTGTGAAAGGTGTTATACAAATGCAAGTTGGTGTTGACGTTTAGGCTACTGCAGCAGCCAATTTCCACACTGCAATGTCCAACACACGGCAATGAAGCAAATTATCAAATTTATCCAGAGGATTGTTGGCCGGGACGTTGAGAGAGACTCCCTTCTCTTTTTGATTTAGCATCACGGGATCTTTAACATCCACGGTGAACAGATAGGCAGGACATTGGTTTAATGTCTCATCCAAATTAGATGAAGTATACAGTTGATTTGGTCTTGTGGAAACTGAGATTTGGACCAACTCAGTCTTGCCACCAGCAGAGAATAAGCAGTATTGCAGCTTTTATTTGTAAAGTTGACATTAAATGAGCAAAATCTTTCAAAAAGATCATTTTGATATTTATCTTATTGTTATTTATTCTCTCTCATTCATTTTGTCTTCTGCCACAATCTCCTGAGGTAGTTTGCCTTTATTTTTCCTTGTCCTAGAATATAATAATAATCCTTGCATTTGATATGGTGCCTTATCACAACTTTCAGATGTCTCAAAACGGTTCACAGAATATACTGCACAGTGAATTGACTATATATTTTGTGGGCGAAATGAAGCAGCTAATTGAGCACAACCATGTCCCACAAACAGTCAACATTTGTATTACCAAATATGTATTTTTTTAAGGGATTATTACCCCTGAAAAAGCGATCTGCCAATCAATTAAAAAACGGATTCCTACTTACTTCAAACTAAACAGAAGCTTATGGAGTAAGGAAATTTGCCCAACATTTTACTTTGACAGGAATCAAACCCAGGTCTCTCGCTTGTGAGGCAAGTGCTCTAACCACTGAGCTCCAGTGATATGGTTCCAAGGTGGCCAGTCACTCTTCATTAGCTTTTTTAATGTGTGTATCTCTTTGTTACATTTTTTCCTCTTTAGATTCCCTGTTCACTATTCATATTTCCCAATTGAGAAAACTGTTCCCTTACTTCATTAATGCCATTAACTAAGAAGGTACGAGGAAGTGCAAAGTATGGTAAGTATGCTATCTTTCATGAGCAAAATACAATCTCCCGTGGCTAGCCTGACTAACATTGGGTGCTTGATGAACATGAATGGAGTTGCAAGTTCCTATTCCATGTGGCACTCTTCCGTGACACCAATATATCATTTCACTGTCAAAACATATTGGAATTCAAAATACAACATTTGTGAACTGGAAGTTGCTGTGAAATGGGATTGTCATTGTTTTGTTTGAAATTCTAATTACCAAATTTAAAATTAAGAAAACTATCTTCAACCATCACAACAATTGGTAAAGGTTTCACTTTCCAACCTTTTACCTGGCCGTTCTAGGCTTTATCTCGGTTGAAAAACAGACTGAAATGACAGCCGTGAATGTAAATTGGAAACATTGGTGAATGTCACAATTTCAACACCAGTGTTTATTTCAACAGATTTTTTTTTCCTTTGCACTGTAACCTCATTCCAATTAATGGTTGTGAGAAGCAAGGAATGTGGTCATTCCATTCTTGTGACTAATGTCAACACTTAGACAAAGTATGGTGTACAGTTCTGCTCAATGTACAAAATAAACTCCCTCCTCATCAGCCTTTCCAGCTCTTCCCTTCACAAGCTACAGATCATCCAAAACTCTGCAGCTCATGTTCTCTCCCACACCAGGCTCTGCGACCCCATCACTCCCACCTTTGTCTGGCTCCATTGGCTCCCCAGGCCCCAGATGATGGAATTCAAGAACCTCGTCCTCACTTTCAAGGCCATCCACGGCCTTGCTCCCTTCCAACCTCTCCAACCTGCAGACTCCCTACCAGCCTGCCTGCCCCTCCATTCAATGGGTTCCAGTCTGCTCCATGTCACCCGCCCAACCCACCCTACCATCGGTGGCCAGGCTTTCAACCTCTCTGCCCCCACACTCAGGAATTGCATCCCACAATCCCTTCGCCTCACTTCCTCTCTTGCCTCCTTCAAGGTCAGTCTCAAGACCCTCCTTTTTGATTGTGTTTCCACCGCCCTCCTACCTCTCTCTGTCCCCTCCCCTCCCCTCCTCCCTACCCTGCCTCTTGCTGCCTTACCCTGCTCCTCCCTCATGCTCGGGTCCTGGCCCCTGACTGTTTAGTGCCTTGGTATATCCTCCCGATGTGAAAGGCGCTCTACAAATGTAATTGTGTTGTTGTTGTTGTCCAGAGAATGAACTATATGCAACAACTATGTGTTAGAGGAATGAACTATGTGCAAGAATTAGAAAAGCTGGGGTTCTTCAGAAAAATTGAAGGCCTTTTAAAGAAATGTTCTCCTCTCTTTATTGAACATCCTTCCCCATCTATCGATCTTCATCAAGGATAAGCTGCTTTCAGCCTCTTGCCAATGCAATTTGGAAACTAGCCACTAGGAGGCATACAAGGGTAACCTAGATTTCACTTTATGATGTTCAATTGCTAAATGCTTAGTTTCAGTAGACTGGGCATCACAAGATCACAAGATAGGATTGGATAACGAAAGCTCTTTGGCCTGTTTCGCCTCATTCTTCCATCCTCCCATTACAACATCAAGCTGTAGTTTTAATTTAGTCCAGCCTCAACCAACCCTTCTAGTTTCAGGCATTAATTATCCTCTGCATACAAAAATAACTTCCCTATGTCTGTCTGGAAATTTGCAAATATAATTGGAATCCTCTTAGTTCTAAACTGTTGTTTCTTCACAGGTACACTACCATTCCAGAATTCTGCACTGTTAAGCCATCCTTATGAATCCACTTTTAGCAAACATCATGTTTCTCCTAGTGGGCTAAGTTTGAAGTATAATTTCTCTTCCCTGCCAGAGCAATGGCTTTAGGTTTTAGTGTAGCTCAAGTGGTAGTACTTTTATCTCCGAGGGAGAAGATTGTGGGTTCAAACTCCATATTGGGACTTGAACTACTGAAAGCTGCTTGAAGACTGACATTCCAATATATCCCCAGAAGAACTCTACATTATTGAAGCTGCCATACTTTGGATGAGATGTTAAACTATGCTACCTCTACTTATTTAGATGGACGTTAAGATCTCCAGATGCTGTTCGAAAAGAGAAGGAGGTTTCTCTGGTGTCCTGGCCAATAATCCCTCAGAATAAAATTGGTGATTTACTGTTTGTGTGACATTGCTGTATGTAAATCTGCTGCCAGGTTTACCTACAAAATACAGAGTCACTGAAATTTACAATAAAATTCGATGAAACAGATTCCCAATATGAAAGGCCCCATATCAAATATGAAGGTTATTATTGTTATTCAACCTTGTTTTAAGAAAGCACTGCCTCCTGCCTCAATATGAGCTGTTTAATTTTTCTTGCCACTCATCCCATGGGCAGTGACATCTCAGTGACATTTACCAATTCAGTGTCAGATTATGAAAAATTATGAGCAGTTCTGCTGGGCACTTGTGCCTATCAGGAAGTAGGTCGACCCTGTTCAGATATTTTTCTCCTATAAGACGTACACAGCCACCGGTGACATTAACCCTATAACTCTGGATTGGATTCAAATCTAGATCTCTGAAGTGAAAGAAAAATAAAGTCAGTCACAGAATCAACAGAGGTGATCTTTTGACTCTTTGTGCCTATGCTGTGTTACGTCATTCATTTCTAGCACACACTTCTAAATTTTTTTTTTTCCATTCTCCTAATTCATTTTAATATTAAAAATTATGACAGATCTTGTACTTATTTCATTTCACTTGGTTGAGAGACACCGTACCATGTGTCCTCCCGACATGAAAGGTAAATATATATATTTTTTAAATGCAATGTGTCCATTTGCAGAAACTAAACTGTGCAAGAACACATGGTCTGTGGCTATGTCATTTACAATAAATGTCTATGAAATAAATTTCTGATCATTTCAATCCAGTTTTGGTTATGTTATGTTGTTTTGCCACCCCAGCTATTGGTGGAACAAAAACTAGGGCAATTTTTGCTCTCCAGATGTGGAAGTATAAATCATAACAGATTTGGCACGGTAGCATTTGTCACATGCGTATTCCGTGCTGTCTGTGTTGTTTATCTTTACATAAGGGTATGTGACACAGCTCCATTTTCATACATTACTACTACTTATAAGAATGATGATTGAATATAAAACATGTTTTAACCTTACAGGACATTATAATTTAGAACACGATCCTGGGGAGACACCTCAATTACGAGATAAGCCACTAAATGTGGAGCTCCTGTAGCTCAGTGGTTAGAGCATTTGCCTTACAAGCGTGAGACCTGTGTTCAAATCCAGGCAGATCAGGGCGAAACCTTGCACAAGTTTCCTTACTCCACACACCTAATAATAATCCCTCCAAAAAAAACACAATTTTTTTTTAATTGGTCATTTCAATCCACGACTGTTTGTGGGGCACTGCTGTGCGCAAATAGCTGCCGCTTTTCGCCCACAAATATACAGTCAATTCACTTTACAGTATATTCTGTGAAGCGCTTTGAGGCGTTGATAAGATGTGAAAAGCGCTATATCAAATGCAAGGATTATTATTTATTATATTACTGTATTATAAATCAAATGCAAGGATAATTTATAATGAGGGGGTTGCGCTCACAAAATGGATTCAATTTAAACTCGTAGGATTCTCCGGTACCTGCCATCCACCTAGTTAATAATAATAATAATAATAGTTATGGCTCAAATCACACTTGTCGGATGCCAAATGACTAGCTAGTGCCTATCCTCCTGGGGGACAGTTAGCGAGGTATCTATGGAGCCTAGCAGCCCCTTTTTAAAAATAATGTTGGTATCCCAGAGTGTGTGTTGGGGTGCTGCTGGAGTCTAACCATCTTAAAATCGCATAACCATTGATATTGCTGTCTGGCAAGGTTTCCCGCTGCTTATCTAGCTAGGACCATGCTACACTCACAAATGTACAGTCAATTCACTTTTAGTTATATTCTGCAAAGCACTTTGAGATGTCTAGAAGACGTGAAAAGTGCTATATCAAATGCAAGGATTGTTATTACTATTATTATACGTTAGAACTTTGTCTCTGTAGTTAAACTGGCTTAAAAATAAGAAGTTATCCAATTCTGCACACTCAAAATGTTAGGAAAGTAGAATGAATTGAAACTCAGTAGGGATTTGTACCTCACAGTTCCCAGTTAGCTTCATGTCTCAGCTTATTCCTATTCAGCCAGTTTGTGTGACAGGTAAAAACAAGCTCTCACCTCATCAGCCTGTGCATCACATGGCTCGGTTGTAGCACTCTCATCTCAGAAGTCAGAAGATTGTGGATTCTAAGCCCCATTTACCAACGTTGAGCTCACACTCCACTGCAGTGTTGGAGGTGCCATCCTTTGGAGGAGATGTTAAATTGAAGTTCTGTCTGCCTATTAAGGTGGATTTTAGAGATATTATAAATTTAAAAAAGAGAAGGCAGTTTCTCCTGGTGTCCTAACCCACAATCCTCCAAATAAAATTGGTCATTCACTTCAATGCTGTTTGTTGCTGTGTGTGAATTTGCCACATTTGCCAACAAATAAATAAAGTTGCAGTTACAGAAAATCCTGTGAAGCAATTTGAGATGCCCTAACATAAATAAAAAGTTCCATATTAAATGCAACAATTATTACTATTTATTATTTCAATTCCTTGTCTGTATCGCACAACAATCAACTTAGCTCATTGACTATGAAAAATAAATTACTTTGATCAGGATCCTTAACAGAATAATATTCCGCTCTATTACGTGGCAATGCCTTAGAGCTATCTATTTCCCAACCTCATCTATGTATTTTTAAAGATATCTTTCATCCAGATCTATATACAGTAAAAGCCTGTTTATCCGCTCAACCGGTATGTCCGTATAACTGGTACGTCAAAAAAAAGTCCCCATCCAATTAACTGGATGTTATCCGGCACAATCGCGGTGGCGCATTTAATGAATCAGATTGTCACATGAGAGTACAGGTATTTTGGCTTGCCACGAATAGGACCTTAAAGTCGCGCTGCCATTTTTTTCTCTTGCGTGGCGTCCACCATTGCAGAAGTTATTGATAGACTGTACACCTCTACCCCAGCATCATGGCTTCAAACCAGGCATCTACCAGCAAAGGTGATTTTTAGGTGATTTTTTAGATGAATAATTAAAGTCTGTTATTATTTAGTCTATTATTAATATGGTGTGTTAAAATAAGTTAATTTCTTTTGTGTTGGGTTTTCGGTGTTGGATCCGACCAAATATCCGGCATGCCGTTTAATCGGCATTGGCCAGGTCCAGCGGGTGCCGGATAAATGGGCTTTTACTGTATATTGTCTGTGTCACAAAAGCATGATATATATATAGTTCAAAAGAAACAATGATATCAAGTACTAATTATTAACACAAATAATAAATCCTTTCTTGGTTGAAGTTTTCTGGGAATTTAAACCAATCTTAAGTTTAAAAAGTACCTAAAATAACCACCAGCACAGATGCCACAGACATCTATGTGGTGACTCTTAGTGATTAAACCTTGTCTAACCGGCAAGATTTGGCATCTTCCATTATAATTATACTGGCATTTCAGAATCACTCATATGTTAGGACTTCTTAATAGGAATGTTTAAACAATATAATGAAAGAATTCCACAAACAGGGTGTCATTGCAAGTAATTGTCTGCTTGTAAATAGGCAATTTACTGGTTGGTGTAAAATAGTCACACGTCTACTTGGGTGGCTCCTGCATAATTAAACTGCATCAATCAAAACTGAAACTGAGATTCAAAATAATAATAATAATCCTTGCATTTGGTATAACAACATCATCAATCTTTTCCTATCCACCGGCATTGTTCCCACCCCTCTAAAAACAGCTGTAATCACCCTCATCCTGAAAAAATCTTCGCTGGACCCATCCCTACTCTCCAGCTGCCTCCCCATCTCCAACCTCCCATTCCTCTGTTAGACCCTGGAATGAGTTGTTGCTTCCTAGCTTCACTCCTTTGCCTTCATTCTTGCCATTCCCTCTCCAAACCCCTACAATCCAGTTTCCATGCTTCCCATAGCAAGGAAACAGCCCTGATCGAAGTCTATCAATGACATTTTAACCATCTGATCAGGGCTCTCTCTGCCTCCTTATCTCCCTTGACCTCTCTGCTGCCTTCGACACTGTTGACCACTCCATCCTCCTACATCGCCTCTCCTTCCAGCTCTAACTTCACAGACCTGCACTCACCTGCTTTGACTCCTACCTTTCTCACCGTCTCCACTTTGTCACCACCAATGGCTTCTCTTCCAGCCCCCGCACTGTCACCTGTGGTGTCCCCCCGGGTTCTGTCCTTAGCCCCCTACCTTTTAATATCTACATGCTCCCCCTTGGCGACATCATCCGCAGACATGGGATCAATTTCCATATATATGTGGGTGACACCCAACTCTATCTTTCTGCCTCAAGCCTCGACTCCAGGACCATTGCTATCCTGACAGACTGCTTGTCAGGCATCAAGTCCTGGATGAGAGCTAAGTTTCTATAGTTGCATGTCAACAAGACTGAGGCCCACCTGATTGGCTCGTGCCAGCACCTTCACACATCAGGCACTGATAACCTCCATGGTTGCATACTCTACCTCACCAAACCAATCAGGAATCTAGGTGTCTTGTTCGATCCTTAACTGTCTTTCCTCAGTCAAATCCAAGCCATGACCTGCTCTGGCTTCCCTCACCTCTGCAATATTGCCCAACTCCGCACTACCTCTCCCCTCAGGCCGTTGAAACCCTCATTCATGCCTTCATCACATTCTGGCTTGACTATACAAACTCCCTGCTTGTTGGCCTTCCCAATTCATAAGAACATAAGAAATAGGAGCAGGAGTAGGCCATTCGGCCCATCGAGCCTGTCCCGCCATTCAATCATGGCTGATATTCTACTCTAACTCCAGCTACCTGCCTTATCCCCATACCCCCTAATCCCTTTATAAATGAGAAATCTATCTAACTCAGTCTTGAATATATTCAAGGACTGAGCATCAACAGCCCTTTGGGGTAAAGAATTCCATACATTCACCACCCTCTGAGTGAAGAAGTTTTTTCTCAACTCAGTGTGAAAGGGCTGACCCCTAACTTTAAGACTGTGACCCCTGGTTGTAGATTCTCCTCCCTCCATAGGTTACAGATAATCCAGAACTCTGCAACCCATGTCCTCTACCACTCCAAACTATGTAACTCCATCTCCCCCATCCTTGCCTGACTCCATTGGTTCCCCATCACCCAGAGGATTCAATTCAAGATCCTGGTCCTCACATTGAAAGCCCTGCATGGCCTCACCCTACCTCTGCGAACTTCTAACCCCCTACCATCCTGCCCACCGCTCAGCAGGCTCTGGCCTGCTCCATGTCCCCTGATTCACCCGCCACACCGTTGGTGGGTGAGCCTTCAGTCACTCTGCCCCTAACCTCTGGAACTGCATCCCGCAATACCTCCGCCTCACCCCCTCCCTCGCCTTCTTCAAGCCCCGCCTTGAGACCCTCCTCTTCAACTTCCCATCGGTCTCCCCAAATCCCCGCCTTTCCCTCCAACCTCCCCGTCCCCGACCCCAACTCAGGTCTGAAATAATGACTGTCCAGTGCCGTGGGACGTCCTCCTGACATGAAAGGTGCTATACAAGTGTAATTTCATTGTATGTTGTTGTTGTTAGCACTTCTTCAAAGCACTTCACAGAAGAAGATTGGGGAGGTTCAAGATAGGGGTGGGGCAAAGGAGCTTGACTGAAACATACATGAACTGAGTTCACAATCTGTGTTGTCAAATAGAGGTGCTGAGGAGAAAACAATTTTGTGTCCCAATTGGTGGGTGTGAGAGTGTGTTAGCAAGTCTCCACTCCCATTACCATCACAGTGGGAAAATATCTCTGCAATAAGGTGACCGAAAGAGAAGAGGAGGTGAAAAGAAAAATATATTGTGGAATTATGCAGCTCAGTGGTTAGAGCACATGCCTTGCAAATGAAAGACCTCGGTTTGATTTCAGGCAGGGTGAAATGTTGGGCAAGTTTCCTTATGCCACATGCCTGATAATAATCCCTAAAAAAAATGTTGGTCATCTCAAACCACGACTGTTTGTGTGACACTGCTGTGTGCAATTGGCTGCTGCGATAAACCCACAAAACATACAGTCAATTCACTTTACAGTATATTCTATGAAGTGCTTTGAGATATCTAGAAAACATGTAAAGCTCTATATCAAAGGCAAGGATTATTATATCAACTAACAGACTAACACATCACATTGGTAAATCCTTCAAACAGAAGGGAAAGCCTGAATTAGGTTAATGACAATATGCCACAGAATCTCCAATACAAATTGTGCTGTTAGTTTTATTGGATTCCCAAATAGCTTGTCAAAGGCTGTGAGAGTATTTTTGGGGAGTTAAACCTGGTGTCTGACACATGGGGAAACCCATCCACGGGCTTAAGAGTATTAAAGGTAAACTGAGATTTCCATGCATCCCACGTAAACTTGGATAACCCAGAGATAGATTGTTGGAATGGAGTGTGTACTGTCTCACTGGAGGGACACATCCTGCTCACCAAATTCCAGAAAATATTAGGTGCAGTTTGGCAAGGCTTTAGGACCTTAGAGTGTGGTTGGAGTAGTGCTGGGGTTTAGCCAGCTAAACCACACAGCTTGCGATTGAGAGCACTTTTTGGCAAGGGTTCATGTTACTTGTCCAGCTAGCACCACTCAATCTGATCCTCTGGTGTTTACAAATCTTTAGTGATCTGCAGTTTTAAGACTATAAAGAATACACGATCAAGAGCTGACATCATAGTGTGAGTTAAGTGCATTCAGCACCATGAGTGGGATACAATTACATCCCATGGCTAAGTCTGCTCAGCATATTAGTAAGTAATTAAAATAAATTAAAATAAAACCCAGGTGCAAATATGTTAACGTGAAATGCAAACCACATTGCTGTCTGATCCTAATGTATTCACTTCAAGACTATTTTTGTCTGCGTTTTTTTTTAGCACATGTTCCTGTACTGTAGTGGTTAGTGCACTCGCATCACAAGCGGTGGGTATGTAGGGGGGCCTGTGTTCGATACTCGTACAGGACAAAACATTCACTCATAAATTATACGGTCGTCCACTTTACAGAATAATCTGTGAAGTGCCTTGAGACATCTTCCCGATGTGAAAATGCACAACACCAAATACTGTATAAAGACTATGTAACTATTATTTCCTAAATCAAATTTTTCAAAGCTGAAACACTTTTACTGCAGTCACATCCTTGTAAAGAAAGATTCAGAGGACAATATTCTACTTGGATTTAGATTTCTGCTTCGCACAGTTAGGAGCTTCTAGGACTCTGAAAAAGAAAGAGAAAGATTGCTAAAAGACATTTTTAAAAAGTGTTCTTACACATTTCTATACATTATATGGCAAAGATCATGATATGAGTGTAATGATCTCATTACTTGTTTTATTGTAGCAAAGGACTGAGCTGTGTTTAAAAGTGTCCATAACAAAAACAAACTGTATGTCCTTGACACAAAAACTGGGGCTGAGAAATCTCTGAGCAAAAGAATGAGTAAAAATTAGATACATATTAGAGTACTGTACTAAACACACAGTAAGAAACATGCAGCATATAATTTGCATTTGATATACATAATAATAAATAATAATCCTTACATTTGATATAGCGCTTTTCATGTCTTCTAGACGTCTCAAAGCGTTTCACAGGTTAGTTTTGCCAACTTTAATGGCTCTATTTGTAGGCAACCAAATCACAGTGACATTCCACAAACAACCATGACATTTTTTGGTCAGTCAGGTGTCTGACCCAAACAAAAGCCCATCAGCCCATCAGCCCATCAGCCCATCACTATGCTTAATCGTGTCAAAATCAGACTGTGAGTGTCAATATGAATGTCCCCAAACATATTGAAATGTTGGTTGCTATGTCAGGAATTTAATGTGCATTCTTTCTTTAGAGGGCCACACCCTGCTCACCTAATTCCGGAGTGGTGCAGGTTGAAAAGAGCCAAGGCTTGGGGACCCCATAATGTGTTGAGGTACTGCTGGAGTCTAGAAGTTTGTCACATAAGTTTGTCATTGAGAGATTTTGCAAGGTTTCTGCTATTTTACCAGGTCAGAACCCTACCCATTAATGCGTTGCCTTGTGGGGCTAACAGCAGCTGAGTGGGAAGAATGTTTCACGGGAAAGGTGAAACATCACGGGAAAGGTCTGCTCCTCCCAAGTCTTACCAATGAGTTATGCTGTCCAGGTTGTGATCAGTCATGCCATGGTGTACTGCGGACCCAGCTGGCTCAAGAACTGCACTACCAGGGCCACCACAGAGGATTGGCTCAGGCCCAGGATACATTTTTGTGAAGCGCTCTGAGATGCCGTCCGGCGTGGAGAGAGCTATATAAATCAAAGTTGTTGTTGTTAACTGGAATGGTTCTGGGAAAAGTTATAATTGACAAAGTTTTATAAATACCTATCTATCGGCAAGTTATCTGCGAAAATCAACAAAATTACTGAGGAAGCCAGCACTTTTGTGATCTGACACTACTGACACCCATGGGGTAACAGTAACACTAACAACACTTTTGCTCTTACCCGATGTGCAGGGTTTAATTGATTACAATATTCACATATCTGGAGTTTTGGATTTGCTACATGCTTCTCACTGTGTGTTTAGTACTAGAATATGTATCTGATTTTACTCATTCTTTGCCTCAGAGAATTCCAGCCCATTATTTCTGTCAAGGCTGTAGAGTTTTGCTTTACTTACAGATAAGTTATAAACACAGCTCAGTTCCTTGAAAAGGTTTAACAATTAGCCTCGTTTTTACTTTGTAAAAAATGAACCTTCTCTTCTAAACTAAATTTACAGCCTTCCTTCCGACCTTCCACCATTGAGTTGCATCATAGAAGTACTGTGGTCAATCTTCAAGAATAGAGAGTACAGAGTACAGAGGTCCTGTACTTTTGTTTTATTGCTAAATTGATGTGCAACAATAAGGTACAATATAACAATATTGGTACTTCAGCTGAAATTATTTTTTTCAAAAAACATGTTTAAAGCGTTTGTAAAGGTTGTTAAAAACACTTGTGAGAAGACCCTCACCCAATACAACAAAGCCATGTTGTAAATTGATAAAAAGTTGATTGTTTTCCATCTCACAGTGCCTATAAATCTCAATATTTTTTATGACTGCATGGAAAAAATACAGTATTGTTTTCTCATTGTTCATTGTTCTTATTGTTCTCTTTCTTGAATTCAAATATATTTTATCATGAACAAGAATGTTATCAGCAGGATCATTTGTAAACAAAGTCCATGATAGTATCTGATTGTCCATTTGTTGCCTATAATATTCATTTAATAGAACATCCTGTTTAACTGTTTTGGACCATAAAAATAAGTTGTGTCAGAGCAATAAGAAGCAACAACAATTTACATTTACGTAGCACCTTTCAGGTTGAAAGGAAATCTTAAAGCACAGACGACAGGGGTGAGGGGAGGGAGGGAGCTGATAGATATCCATTGGAGACAAAGTGAAGATGCTTGGAAAAAGATAAGAGTGAAGCCAGGTGAGGACAGAATCGCAGAGATGGTGAAAACATGTGGAATGGCTGATGAAAGCAGCAATAAGACTGCAGTAGGGATTTGTTTAGGAGAAGCAGTTAAGAGTGCTGCTTTTTTATGAGAAGTTCAAGCTTTTACTGGGGTGAATTCTGATCATAGCTGGAAAGAGGTCAAACATCTCCTCACTAAACTGGAAGGGAAGTATTTACATTCTCAGCCTGGCCACTCGCATGCACCTCCTGTTAGTTTGGGTAGCTGACATTGACTCAAATCATCATTGTTATTTTAGTTTTTAAATTTTTTAATGAAATTGTTCACTCAGACATTTGTGAATCTTTTTGTAGTTTGGAACCCTGAGACAATCAAGCTCAGACAGACAGTCAACAATAACTTTTCAACCTTAATAATAATAATAATAATCCTTGCATTTGATATAGCGCTTTTCCCATCTTCTAGATGTCTCAAAGTGCTTCACGGAATATACTGCAAAGTGAATTGACTATATATATGTAGGCGACAGACAGCAGCCAGTTGTGCACAGCAGTGTCCCACAAACAGTCGTGGATTGAAATGACCAATTTATTATTGTGTTTTATTTAGGAATTGTTATCAGGCCGTTGGAGTAAGTAAACTTGTCTAAGGTTCGTCCTGACCTGCCAGGAATCAAACCTGGGTCTCTCACGTGCGAGGCGAGTGTTCTAACCACTGAGCTACAGGACTCCACAAATAAAGCAATGTGAATGATACCGGAAGGAATAATTGCGAAGTAGAGGGGAGCTGAGGAGAATTTTTTTCACTCAGCGAGTTGTTCGAATCTGGAATGCATTGCCTGAAAAGGTGGTGGAGGCTGATTCGATAACAACTTTTAAAAGGATATTAGATCTTTATTTAGGGAGAACGGGTCTATTAGGCTATGGGGAGCGGGCAGGGCAGTGGGACTGAATCGCTCTTTTCAAAGAGCCGGCACAGACTAGATGGGCCATATGGCCTCCTTTTGTGCCGTAAAATTCTATGATTCTATGATTCTATGATCTGAGGAACAGGATATACAGTTGGAGGAGTTTTCTTCTTAATAGTTTCTTAAAGTTTCTTAGTAGTTTCTTCATTCTTTTCCTCAGGCTAGTTTGTGCCCCATATTTATACACTTGAACACATACATTTTCTCAACTGTCAGGACCATCTGGTTTATCTCCTTTATACCACAGTATGTTTTTACCCCTCAGCTAACAATGACCAATTAATCTGAACATTCTGCAAGACCACCTAATTATTACACACAGACACACCACTTCTTTGTCTTACTTCCCAGACAGCACAGGCCACCTGTTGCATATTCCTTTTTCCCACATAACTATACCAGACAGAGCGAGAACATTAGATCAAGAAAAGCCAGACATAATTCATTTCCAGCAGATAAACAAGTTACACGTAAACCATCAGCAAAACCCCGCTTAGATGTGCAGCAGTAAAATGAACCTGAGTTATAGTTGGCAAGTCACTGTATAATTTTTTCCTTCACCTTTCCTGCCATCTTCCTTTAATGAAGAGTGTATACCTAGGCTACACAGTATTCTACAACCTTTAGTGCTGTTCACATCACCTCACATGGTGAAGGGTGACAGGAAGCACACCTAGTACATAGTAATGGTAATTAGTACAACAAATTAGTTCAAGTGCTCTGAGATGCTGACCGGCACAAAGGGCGCTATGTAAATGCAAGTTGTTGTTGTTGTTGTTGAAACATCCCCTCTTGCTCCTCAGATAGCCCACAAAATACTTCACTTTATAATGCATTCTTTGAGATGTTCTCCTGAAGTGAAAGGCCCTATGTCAAACACAAGGATTATTACGACTAATAATAAGAACATAAGAAGTGGGAGGCCATTTGGCCCCTCGAGCCTGCCCGCCATTTAATAAGATCATGGCTGGTCTTCTATCCTAATTCCATTTACCTGCCATATCCCTTAAAGCCTTTTAGTTTTTTTTAAAAAAAACTATCTATCTCAGTCTTGAATGTGTTCGACGACTGAGCATCCACAGCCTTCTGGGGTTCCATAGGTTCACTACCATTTGAGTGAAGAAATGTTATTCTCAATACAGTTTTAAAAGGCTGACCTTTAATTCTGAGACTATGACACCAAGTTAGATTCTTGAAACAGGGGAAACAGTCTCACAACATCTATCCTGTCAAGGCCCTTAAGAATCATAGGTTTCTATAAGATCACCTCTAATTCTTCTATATTCTAGAGATTATAGGCCTAGTTTACTCAACCTCTCCTATAGATGAACTCCCTGGTTTCAGGAAACAACCTGAATCTACGTTGCACCCCCCTAAAGCGAGTATAAATTTTCTTAGTTAAAGAGAGCAAAACTGCACACAATATTCTAGGTGCAGTCTCACCAAGGCCCTTTCCAATTGAATATTATTATTATTATATATTGCCCACTGAAGATAACAGAGTTCAAATAGAAATAAGACTGAGATTCAATCTCTGATTCAAAGCAAAATATGGCACACCAGGAATCGAGTCTATTTACTATGTATGTAGATTAAATAAACCGATAATGCCACAAAAGGATATCAAAGTAACAAACATACCAATCATTTGAATATTCAAATAAATTCAAATAAATAAATTTATGTACTGTATTCTCTCTAGAAATTTGGAACCTGAATATCTGAGTATAAGTCTTGTAATTCAGAAAATATATTCAACGTTGTAAGCTTAAGGAAGAATTTGACGTATTTCCTCATCAACGCCTCAAGACTTGGCAAATGCCCATCCTCCCACAGAGCAGTTTGTTGAACTTGAAATCAGGCAGGTACTATCACATTTAATATTGTTTTTCATTTTCCATTCTTGGTCAGGCTGTGTAACATATATTATACAATAATATAATAATAGAATCATGCAAAAGGAAGGATTTGATATAAGTGCAGATGATGTCTCTGAACTGCCTGTGTCATTTAGTAGTACTCCTGCCTCTTGATCAAAGCTTCAAATTGGGACTTGACCTTATCATTTCAGTTGACATTCCAGTGCAAAACCAGAGGACTGCTGAACTGTTGGAGATATGACAGTTGAAGTCCCATAGAGTAATGGTTAATGAACTCGCCTCACTAGCTAGAGGAACCAGGTTCGATTACTGCGCTGGACAAAACCTTAGGCACATTTCCTTACCCCACATGCCTCTTTTACCTACCAGTAATTAGGAACCTAGTTGTTAGTGAATTACCCACTTCCCGAGGGTAATAACCCCTAAAAATAATATGGACACTCAAAATAATTCTTATGCGCAATTGGCTGCTGCGTTTAACTCACAAAACATATAGTCAGCCCACTTTACAATATATTCTGTGAAGTACTTTGAGACCATATAAAATGCAAGGATGATTATTATCTCCCTTTAGATGAGATCTAAAATTTCTACCTGTTCTTCAAGTGGTGTTAAAGACACCAAGATACTGGAAATTTCTCTTGGGGTTCCAGCCAAAAAATCTGCCAGATTAATTGGCAGTCTGTGGGACCTTGCTGTGCTTTGACTGGCTAATTACAAAATAGCGGAGAGAATTGTCAGTAAACATTGTGAAGTGTGTAACATGATAAAATGCTATAAAAGCCAAAGTTCTCTTTTCTCTGTAAATGTGAAACTGTTTGCTGGAACCAAAGAAAAAATTTGGAGCGATTACATTCAGAGTAAGTAATTATTGTTAATGATTTCCCACACAACAATATTGTTGTGTCTTTAATCAGATAATTTACTGCTTAACTTCCCAAAATGGGACTGTTTGAATTTATGTGAGTTCCTTCTTCACTCTACTCATTGGCCTTTCTAAACAAAATGAAATAATAAGGTGACAAAGAGACAGACATTCGGTGCTTTCAGTGCAAAATATTTCTCTCCTCGCCTGTATACAGTATAGTAGTTTAATACAATTTCTGGGAAAATGCAAGTTTGACAGAGGATAACTTTAATTTTCTCCCATTAAACCCTACAATATCATGTATCTACAAGCAAGCTGAAGTGCTAGTGACAAGTTAAGACAGGGTCAAGTTATCAGGAGTTGTGTCAACGACTGTGGTGGATGTCTTTCACAAATGGGCTAAAATATAAATTTTTGTTATACAGTACTGTACAGTATTACTATTCCTGCAGCCATAGTATCATAGACGGTTACAACATAGGAAGAGATCCATTCAGCCTATACTAGTGCTAGCTCATCTACTGGCAACACTGTAGCTACTTTAATCTGAACTCCTTGCTCTTGTCCATGTACATCAGTAGAATTATCTGAGAGGATGTTTCTGAACATACAAGGCTGAAACAGCACAATTGCTGAAACAATACAAAACAAAAGCTTGTACCTGAGAGAGCTAACAGATGGCCTTGTGGATAAAGGCAATGCCCGGAGGAATACTAGGCCACAATGTTGCCAGTTTGAATCCTGCCTTCAGCCTTTCTCCCCCATCGTTTGGGACAACATCCCACAATCCCTTTGCCTCGCTCCCTCCTTTAAGGGCTGTCTCAAGACCTTGTTCTTCGACAGTGCCTTCAGTCACATTCCTACTCCCACCCTCCCTGCCCTCCACCCCTCTGGATGCTAACCCCAGCTTCGGTCCAAATCCTCGACTGTCCAGCGCATTGGGATGTCCTCCTGACTTGAAAAGGCTCTATAAAAAATGAAATTTATTGCTTGTTGCGCTTGTCAAGTTCTGTGGAGTCCTGTAGCCCAGTGATTAGAGTACTCGCTTCACAAGCAAGAGACCTGGGTTCAATTCCCAGCAGGGCGAAACATCAATAACAACAACAAGTTTGATTTATATAATGCCCTCCATGCCGGACGGCGTTTCAGAGCGCTTCACAATAGCCGATCCCGGGACTGAGCCAGGGGCAGGGGCTGAAAGGTGACCAAAGGCGCAGTTGAAGAGAAAGGTCTTCAGCTGGGACCTGAAGCTGAGAAAAGAAGGGGTGAGGCGAAGGGAGTGAGGAAGGGAATTCCAGAGCCTCGGGGCATAGTGGCTGAAGGCACAGCCGCCAAGGGTGGAGCGGAGGATTCGGGGGACATGGACAAGTTTCGTTACTCTACACGCCTGTTTACCTACCAGTAAATAGAAAACTGGTTGTTAGTCGATTGGGGGATAGCTTTTTCAGGGGTTAATAATTCCTTCAAAAGATAGATGAGATTGGTCATTCAAACCAGGAACACTGTTGTGCACAAATGGCCATCCATTCACTTTACAGTATACTCTGTGAAGCTTTTGAGACACCTCAAAGACGTGATAAGGTGCTATATCATGAAAGGCACTCTATAAGTGTAATTTTGTTGTTGTTATATCAGGTGCATGGATTATTATTATTAAATAAATTAATCTCAAATAAGGCTGCATTTGGAGCTCTATAATTGACCTGAATGCTGAGATAGTTCAGAAGTGAACTTTGGGTGAGGATAGAATGATACTCAGATGTCCTCATCATCCCATTCCACCCACCTCTCCACTTTGCCAGCTTGGTAAGGTACCCACTTGGACAATGTATGAGAGCCCATGTGGAAGAAACAAAAGAACCAGGAGGGAGGGAAGGGATTGGAGAAGCGAATGGTGATTTTACAAATGACTGACTTGGTAAATGTTAACTTGGCTTCAAGCACTCCAAGATGCTAACCCACATGAAAGGCATTATACAAATACAAGTTGCTGTTGTTGTCACATTTGCACTGTGCAAGGCCAAATCACTTTGTTCCATGAGATTATCAGCATATGCTTGAAGAGGGCACTGATACTATTCCATTTGCTTGGAAAAGACACAAACTCAAATATTGTTTAACTTGGTTCATGCTAAGCATTATTTAGGATTCAATATAGATAACTAATCTTTTGTGTAAGATATTTTCCCAACATTATTTAGCTCCCTTTTCTTTTTGTAGATTCAAATTTACTATCAATTCAGCCACTTGGATAAACTAGTCTAGTTCAGTGCTGAAACATTTTTTTCTTTTTCTAAATTTAATTACGTTGGTGACTAATGCATTCCTCTGCAACCAGACAGACACACAATATTGCAAAACAAAAGTAAATGTTAATTGATTTCAAGGAAAGACAGGGTTTTGTTTATAACAATGGTTCAACAAACTGGATTATTCCTTTGCTTATTGTTTCAAGTCCAATCAACATAAAAGCACAAACACAATTTATCTTTTGCATCTTGATATCTTTTAGTTTGTTGAAGCTTAGAAATTGCTGCACTGCTTTTTTTTTAACGAAAGATGCTCCAATTGTTCGACTTGAACAAATGCATATAAAATGGATTGAATGAAATTTCCAAATTAATGGTAACAACTTTGCAGTCTTCATTACTGGTAGCTATTTTATTATCATTAATAAATGCTCTGTAGCTTTACCGCTGAGCGTTTTGCTTTGCTGAAATACCATGACAACTTAATTCAGGTTTATAAATTATAAATGTGGAAGGTTTGTGAATTCAGTTTGTAGTAATAAATGTGAAAATGGTAAGATTATGCCAATTGCAATGATTATGTCATTGGAGAGTGAATGTACTATCAAGTGGCTGACAATTTCCCACTTAAAATAATAATAATCCTTGCATGTGATATACTGCCTCATCACGTCATTGAGACATCACAAAGCGCTTCACATAATATACTATAAAGTAAATTGACTGTAGATTATCATGCTCTTCCTCGCATGCTCAAACTCGTTCAAGTTCCAACTGTAATATTCTTTTCTCAGACCTGCACATTGTGGAGCTTCTTATCTCCCACTGACTTGTTTTAGATGATAGTGTTACCGGCATTGTTGATGCCCTCAAACACGAGCTTTGAACCATCGTTGAAGTTTTCAGTCAGAAATATCATTGATCAATGATCATCATCAGCATGTGCAATCCTTCACAGGATTTGCTGTAAAGTGTAGTGACTGTATACTTGTAGGTGAACATGGCTGTCAATTTGCACACAGCAATGTTGCTCAAACAACCAGTGACTTTCCCTTAAGAAATGAGAAAGAATAAGTTATTCTGAATTGCTCTTTGACATTTCCCACTCAAATACCAATTAAAATGTAACTGTTCATCCTATTGATTGCAAAATAGTGCATGATGCTGGATAACTTTAAGAGAGGTGGTATTAAAAGGTATGTAAAAATGGAAAAAATGGGACATGGGCAAAGTGCTGGGTGGCTCCTAACATCGGTGAAATATACCTCAACACAATACCTACCAATAGCAGAAGGGAAACAAGTTTTGGGACAAAAGAGATAATTTGAATAGCTAAAGTACCATTATCAAGAAAACAAACAAAAGATGGTTCATTTGCTCACAGAACAATCCCCACATGACTTCCATACAATTATAGAAATGTTTTTGCGCAATCAAATGCACTTGCATTAAATATTAACATGTTGCCTGAATGCTTTTAACAAATGGTAGATATACACAGCCTCATTCATACATACATACACACACACACAGTGTACATACATACACACACACACACAAATACACACACACACAGAAATCTTGCTGTCTGGTTAGTTAAAACTTTGAACCTGTTGAAATGCTGTACCGTATTTTAAAATCTCCTCATAATCGATTCTCATAAAAGAACAAGAACATTAGTTTCATTAAGAATGACAGAACAGAGAGATTTGAAGGATTCCCTGTGGCCTGATCCCTAATGGATCACCTGCTATCCAATTTTTGGTTATTAAATCCCTCGAGTTACTGAACTGCCTGAAGGAAGGGATTAAGAAGGTTACTCACAATCTGCCATCTGTTAGAAATATCTCCTAATTAACTGTTGCAGGATGTAGCAGCATATTTCTGTTTTGAAAAATGAATGGTACATGTGGAATTGTTGCATCTACGTAATATATTCTGTAATCATTTTCCAATCTGTTTTCTACAATTATTAATAACATTTCTGTAAATCATCCATACTTCAAATTGTAATTCTGCCAAAAAAAGAGCTTGTATACATCTAAAATAAATCTGCCTGTAATACCTCCCTGTGAGGTCTGAGTATAGGATTTGTGGTGTGGCACAAAACAGAAAAAAAAAGCTTAGGAACAATTTGGAGATAAAGCAATGTGTGGTTTTTGGTTGTATTTTCATGATCTGATCCTGTGATATTCATTTGATAGCCTTGGCATTACAATCCATTCAATTTGAAAATATCAGCTAAATTTCATAGGTAAGTAGAAAACAAGTGGTGGCACATTCTGTATCATTTGGTTGAGTGATCCCAGCATTTCCGAACAGCACCCTGGAGCTTTGATGTGCTCCGTTACCAATTGGCAGGATGTTGTTTTGCAACTACAACTCAGCTATAGGATGCCAGGCTCTTCCCCACTGTGTGGAGAAATCAATGTCCCAGTCACTCTGGGCACTGCTCTGTCTGAGTGTAGATTTCTGCTGTATTGCCATGGCCTGACATGCTGACTTCACATGATCACAAGAGAGATTTGGATGTGCTTCTTGAATCCTGTGTCCAAGGCGAACCTTGGTGTCCACCACAACTGCTGGGTGCCAATAAGAATCGATAATTGGGATACAAATCAATATCTGGGACATGCATCAATAATGGGAACAGTTAGACAGTATCTTCCAATCAATATGGAGGGCCTCCTTTGTACCCTGTAGAAATATCATTCCGCACTTGAGGTCACCCACCATCAGCTCCCACTGGATGGCCCAGTGTTCAAGATAATAATAAAGAATAATATACCTTGCATTTTGATATAGCGCTTTTCACATCTTATCGACGTCTCAAAGCGCTTTACAGAATATACTGTAAAAAGAATTGACCATACAGTATATTTGTGGGCAAAACATTGCAGCCAATTGCACACAGCAGTGTCCCACAAACTATCGTGGATTGAAATGACCAATTTATTGTAGTTTTTTTTTGAGGAATTGTTATTAGGCATGCAGAAACGTGCCCAAGATTTCGCCTTGACTTGCCTGGATTCGAAACACAGGTCTCACACTTTTAAGGCGAGTGCTCTAACCACTGAGCTACAGGAATCCATGGTGAGGGGAATGCATTGCCAAAGTGAGTCTAGCACAATATTTTCCATAAACTGAAGTGCTGCAATCATGTCAGAAAGATCTGGAACATGAAATCCACTCTCTATGCCATTTAGCATGTCATTTATACACCAAATAGGATACATAACATCGGGTTGCCCTTTCAAGAGGGATGGGCTCAATGAATCCATCGGCGACCTGGATCTTAGAAGAATACATATTCCAGATAAAATCTGAGATATAACTATGTGGCCCCATGGCCTCCGGTTTCATCATGAGAACCTCATGTGGCACTATGTCGAAAGCCTTGCAAAAGTTGATGAACACTTCGTAGTTTTTTTTCCCTTAGGCTTACGACATTCTGCAAAGGCGCAACCTGTCTTTCACATTCTTCACAAGAACGGAAGCCAGCCTGTTCCTTCCTGATCAACCCACGAGCCCTCCAATGTGAACAATACATACGCAGTAACTATCCAAAGAATCACTCGAAGAGTCACTGGAATCAGTGGGATCCCTCTGAATATTATTGGGGTCACCCTTCTTGTGGATAGAAATCATAATAATAATCCTTGCATTTGATATAGCACTTTTCATGTCTTCTAGATGTCTCAAAGCACTTCACAGAATATACTGTAAAGTGAATTGACTGTATATTTGTGGGTGAAACGTGGCAGCCAAATGACCAATATTTTTAGGGATTATGTAGTACGTGTGTAGTACTACATAATGTAGTGTGTAGTACGGAAACTTACCCAAGGTTTCGCCCTGTGTGGATTTCATAATAATACTCCTTGCATTTGATATAGCGCCTTACTACATTGTTGAAAAGTCTCAAAGCACTTCACAAGTTATACTGTGGCCTCCCCAGTTCCTCCATTCACAGGCTGCAGGTCATCCAAAACTCTGCAGCCCGTGTATTATCCCGCACCCGCCTCCGCGACCATATAACCCCCACCCTCGCCCGTCTCCACTGGCTCCCCATCCTCCAGAGGATCGAGTTCAAGATCCTCGTCCTCACCTTCAAGGCCTTACATAGCCTTGCCCCGCCTTATTTAACCAACTTACTCTCCCCCTACAAGCCCACCCGGACCCTCCGCTCAACAGGACTTGGCCTGCTCCAAGCCCCCCGCCCGAACCGCCCCACCATCGGAGGCTGGGCCTTCAGTTTTTCTGCTCCGACCCTATGGAATTCCATCCCCCAATCCCTCCGTCTCGTTTCTTCCCTTTCCTCTTTCAAGGCCGGTTTGAAGACTTTCCTCTTCAACCGTGCCTTTTGTTCCACCCAGAATTTTTCGACCTCCCCAACGTGTTTCACCCCTCCCCGTACACTCCCCTCCCAGCTCGGGTCACACGCCTCCTGTGCAGCACCTTGGGACGTCCTCCTGACGTGAAAGGCGCTTTATAAGTGTAATTTGTTGTTATAAGTGTAATTTGTTGTTGTAAAGTGGTTGACTGTATTTTGTGGGCAAAATGCTGCAGCCAATTGGTGCATGCCTCAGAGATTGTCCTGTTGACCAGCGCTAGGAGGGCAGCTCCAAGGAGATTTGGAGGTTCCTGGCTTGCATCTGTAAGATCTGTAATATCCTGATTGTTCTCTGTTCCTTTCCCCCACCCCACCCACCTTTCCCCATCAATGGAGGCTTTGGAAACTCAGTGTTAATGCCATCTGCACCTGCTGTCTTACCATTAGCAAGGCGCTGCAGTGCGGACTCCATCTCCTCCCAATGGATTGGGTCGTTAAGGCCTTCAATCTGTTCTACACCTCTCGCCAGCTCCCCTAACAATAACCCTACCCTTCCTTCCCTTCAGCCAATTTGTATCTATTTCCATGTCTTCCGCTTGATCCCTGGTAACATGGAAATAGATACAAATTAGGGGAGTCTTTCATGTGATATTTTGTTAAAAAAAACTTTTGGATATCCAGTCATATAACTTCCCACAGTCTATCAGGTTGTTCAGAGAAGATCTATTATTTCTGAACCCATGTTATTTGTTATTTATTAGATCACTTTTAAATACAGTACAGTACATAATCTTCCCTGAGGCGGAGCTTGTTGGGGGTGTGGTGGGAGGGAGTTCCAGAAGGGATCATGAATTCTCCAATCACTTTGAGGTCAGTCAAAAGTTCAGCCAAACTGGAATCACTTATCTGTACTTTTTCACAATTACCCACAGCCTGCCCACAGACTGACTGGCAGCCAACAATCACATAGATAATCAATTAAAGGCCAGATATCGGCCACAGTTCGCTCACTGACTGACCAGCAGCTCAGTCTATCAATCAGAGACACTTGGGAGAAAGCGAAGGGGTGGAGCTAAATTTGCCAAATCTTGCCCCCCACCCCCAACCCTAAATTCACCCTCTTATCTGATGATTGACTCCATAATTTTTCCAGTTACTGAGGTCAGGCTAATGGCTTTAAACAAACTTCAGAAATGTGGAAAGAAATAATGTACAAACAAATCATAATGGTAATCCTTACATTTATTATACCACTTGATCATGTCCGCGAGACATCTCAATATGCTTCACAAAATATACTGTATTTCGTGGGTGAAACAAAGCAGCCAATTGCGTACTGGATTATCCCACAAACAGCTGTGGATTGAGTGACCAAATTTGTTTTTAAAAGGGATTGTAATCCCCGGAAAAGGAATCCACCAATCGACTGACAATATATATATATCTAATACATATAATGTAGTGTGCATGCCATATTGGATTTGAAAAGACAACTGAAAGGAAGGTGAATTTCAGCTCAGTTTTCAATATCTTCACTCGGCTGTATCTAAACATTCTAAGAACTCCTTGCATAATTGAGTACAGTATTCACGAATAGTACAACTATTAAACATGTATGTGGAGAGCATCACAACTGAGTCCAATCTTATGATACATATACACATTATCTGGGAGAGAATGATCAGGAGAAACAAGTGTAGTGTATGGATAGCACAGCACCAATGTTTCCATGGACAGGTTTTCAATGTTGAAACAATTCTTTCTCCCCCCCACCATTTCTTCCTGATTTTAACTCCCCCCCTCCCCCCACCTTTCCCTCCCTCTCCCCCCTTACCCTCCTTTCTCCCCCTGTACGAATGTATGTGAAATACTGATTTGCTTTCCACCTATGCGAGATACCAATCTGACCTTTTGAACAAGCCATTGACAGGTGAGTTACAGAAATTGAATGTGTCAGCACCGTACACTCAACATTGGTGAGCTTACAGTTGTAACCATAGCAACTCACACTTAGTTCCTGGCCACTTTATGGTACTCATTCAGTGGAAGTAGAAAAAAAAATTGCCCACTCCAAATGTTTCATTATTTGCTGGCTGTCTCCCTCTTTGTGACTATTGTGTCCAGTTTGGGCACTTTACTACATTAAGGATGTCAAGACCAATGGGGATGAGTTTTTTTTTCTTATGAGGCGAGACTAGAGGAGCTATGATTGTTTTACTTTGAATAGAGTTGATTGAGAGGAGACTTGATAGAGAATTTTTTAAATCAGGTAGTATTGCATATTACAGAGATAAATACATTCTACTGGCTGGTGAGTTGATAACTAGAGGGTGCAAATTTCAGATAAATTGCAAAACAACAACAGCAACAAAATTGCACTTATATAGCGCCTTTCACGTCGGGAGGACGTCCCAAAACGCTGAAAGAGAAAAAGAGCAAAGGGAGAAGTTAGAAATGTTTACCCACAAAATTGCTGGGATGTGGCATGTCCAACCTACAAAGATGGTTTGGGCGGAACTGTTATTAGCTTTAAATAGATTAATATCTGAAAATCAAAAGTGTGGAGAAAATGAAGAACAGGACTAACCATTTAGCTCTTTTAATCCTGGGGTTCTTTCCACTTGACTCTTGTTAACCCTATTACCAAGCATGTATGGTGGGCCGAGTAGCCTCCCATACTGTTATCTTCTAGGATTCAACGAACAGCTCTGTTCTTGAGTTGTGTGTAGACTGATAAGATGCAAAAATGTATGTATGTGTGTTTGTGTATGTATATATATGCTGTCACCTGTGGTGTCCCCCAGGGCTCTGTCCTTGGCCCCCTACTTCTCAATATCTACATTCTCCACCTTGGCAACATCATCCACAGACATGGGGTCAATTTCCATGTATGCGGAATAACATCCAACTCTGTCTTTCAGCTTCTAGCCTAGACTCTAGGACTACTGCTGTCCTGACAGACTGCGTGTCAGACATCAAGTCCTGGGTGAGACCTAACTCTCTACAGTTGAATGTCAACAAGGCTGAGGCCCACCTGATGGGCTCACCTCAGTACCTTCACACATCAGGCAGTGGCATCAACCTCCATGGTTGCGCACTCAAAACTCACCAAGCCAGTCAGGAACCTGGGTGTCTTGTTCAATCCTCAACTTTCTTTCCTCACCCACATCTTAGCCATGTTCCGCCTCAAGACTCTTCTTTTCGATGGTTCCATTGGTCACCCCCAAGTCCCCACTCTTCCCTCCACCCTCCCCTTCCCTGACCCCAGCTCGAGTCTGATACATTGACTGCCCAGAGCTTTGGGACGTCCTCCTTATGTGAAAGGCACAATGCAATTGTAATTTTGTTGTTGTTGTTGGGGGAGAAGGGATGGGGGCTCTAAAAAACACTGCACTCAAAACATATTTGTGCGCATGGAGAAACTTGAATGGTTCGAATCAAACGTGTAGTTTCAGCAAAATCAACAAAGTTGATTTCCTTTGAAGGGTTTTCTTTAATCGTTAAATCAAAGGCAATGCTCCACACACTGTAGGCATTGGTATTGCTCATTTGTGTAAAATCACTATCAGGAACAATTTCTCTTTAAGATATTTTGGCAGCATAACATCATGAACCAGTGGACATTTGATCCATGTGATCCGTCTTCCCTCACAGGGACTCTATATTAAAGAAAACAAATATGTGTGAGACGTGTCTGTTTTTTCTCTTATACCTTTCCCAAATGGCCATTATTGTGAGGCTCAACAGTGAGGCCCACAAGCAATTTGATCACAGCACAGGAATATGACAGCTGAGCCGGATCCAGCACTCACACGGAGATCGAACTTGCGCACTTCCTAATCTGTATGACTCACTGTTCATTAAATAAATCTGTTGCAAGATAGTGGAGCTTTACTAACAAATTACTTTCAATTGTCTTGCTTTAAAGAAAGAAAATAGTGACAGTGTCTATTAGATATAGCTGCAATATTGACAGTGTCTATTGGATATTGTCCTGGAGTGTTCTACACAGTGCTGAATATAATTTGTTTGTTGGCACAATAAAATCAATGCACAGTGAAAATCATTTAAGTCAATGGAAAAGTGAAAGTATCAATCAGTACCAAAATAATATCATAAAAATGTCTACAAAGCAATAAGGGAATCCATGGTAATCCACCATCTATGCATTTTTTTTGTTCTCAGGTGGGCCAACAAGAGTGCTGCAGTTTCAGTCAGCATTTCCAAGCAGCAGCAACTATGAGATTTGTGTGCAATCAACCCTTGCCAAACGCGACTTTCTCTCGTGCGGATTTGGTTAAACGCGAATAAATGCAACCTTTTTTGCATAACGCGAGTAGAATTTGTGTATATGCGCTGGCTGGCCCCGCGTGCATGCGCATTTGGGAGGACACCGGTCCTGCATGCAATGCACACTTGGGCGGACGCTGCCAGCTCCCACCTAAATACGATAATTCCTCGGCCTCGGAGCAACCTGATGGCATTGCATGGTAAAGTGCAATCAAGGTTGTTTCGTTCATATTTACTATAATCATATAGCCTAACACTGCCAGGACCAAAGGTAAAATAATTTAGCCAAGCTGTGGTAGTTTAAGGTGCTGTTTTATTGTCTCCAGTGAGTCAGTGAGAGCGGGGAAAGTGATGAGCAGGGAGAGCGGGCCAGCCGGCTGTAGCTCCTCAGTACATACCTTGTGTTGGTCGGGTGTGGATGTGCCTGGAGGTTTGAGGTTGGATAGCCTGTGGATGGATTCCCCTAACCGTTTTTTCCCATTACTTATTAAGCTTACTGAACGCGATTTTATCGAGTGCGTTATTTACCAATAATCCACGTGATCGGCGAGGGCCAACTGTATATCCCCAGTGGATCCTTTTGCAGCTGTCTCAGGAGTCCAGTTCCTGCCTGGCTGAGTCTACATGTCCCTAGAGGCAGGGATTCTTTCCATTTTACTCTTCATAAATTTGCAGTCAATTTACTCTACAGTATATTCTGTGAAGCGCTTTGAGATTTAATAATAATAATCCTTGCATTTGATATCGCGCTTTTCACAACTTATCGACATCCCAAAGCACATCACAGAATACACAGTAAAGTAAATTGTGGGCGAATCGCGGCAGCCAATTGCGCACAGCAGTGCCCCACAAACAGTCGTGGATTGAAATGACCAATTTTATTATTGTGGTTTTTTTTGGAGGGATTATTATTAGGCGTGTGGAGTAAGGAACCTTGCCCAAGGTTTCGCCCTGACCTGCCTGGATTCGAACACAGGTCTCCCCAGCTTGGTCTCCCCAGCTTGCAAGACAAGTGCTCTAACCACTGAGCCACAAGAGCTCCACTCTGGAAGATGTGAAAAGCGTTATATCAAATGCAGGATTATTATTATAACCCTTCAAGCATTGTCCTGTCCTTCAAGTTTCTGAGCGCAAGTTGTAACTGGGATATGAATCCAAGTATTGCAGGTCACCTCTTCAGGTTACATGCTTCGCACTTGGCACACACAAACACCCTTCCTAACTCATTAAAAATTTCCATTTAACAAGCCACTCATAGAGAGTTCAGGACGAACTTCTTGACGCAGAAGGTGGTGAGAATGTAAACTTCACAGTCAGAAGTCTTGGTTGAAGCAAAAAGCAACGTGTTTAAGAAGAAACTCTAATGCATACACGAGGCAGGGGATTTTTGGGTCAGTCGGATGTCTGACACATTCAGAAACTCATCACCATGAGTATCCAAACCAAATTGAGAAATGCATGCATGTCATCTACACATGGAAATCCCAGATAGATTGTTGGAATGCAATGTGCATTCTCTACCTGGAGGGGCACATCTTGCTTATCTAATTCTGTAAAGTATTAGGTGCAGGTTGGCAAGACGCAAGGCTTGGGGATCTCAGAATGTGTGTTATGGCACTGCTGGAGTCTAACCAACTAAAACTACATTGCTTGCCATTGATAGCACTGTCTGGCAAGCTTGTCTATTGTTTGTCCAATGAAAACCACCCTATCCAAGATTCAATCACTAAAACAATTGTTTATCTTTTGTGTTACTGCACATAAATTAATTCCATTTGAGGAATTAAGCTTTAAAAGAGTTCAACCACTAGTTTGGGCACATGTCATATCCTCTGTGTTTTTTTTGTTGGTATTAATGAAACGTTAATTCATAGAATTAATTGCAGTCTCTCTTAATGTGTACCTTTATTAATAATCCTTGCATTTGATAAAGTGCTTTTCACGTCTCTAAACATCTCAAAGCACTTCGCAGAATATACTGTAAAATGAAGTGACTGTATATTTCTGGGAGAAACGCGGCAGCCAATTGCGCATAGCAGCGTCCCCGCAAACAGTCATGGATTGAAATGACCAATTATTGTCTTTCTTGGGGTACATTATTATTAGACGTGCGGAGTAAGGAAACTTGCCCAAGATTTCACCCTGACCTGCCTGGAATTGAACTCATGTCTCCTGCTTGTAAGGCGAGTGCTCTAACTACTTAACTACAGGACTCAACATTTGAAAGATTGATACATGAAGAGGAACAATACCACTTGAATTTGGCCTTTTTTTTCAAGAGCAAAGTCTCAAAGCTGCTTTATGAAGATTTTTTGCAAAATCTGGTGATTGTGTATTTTGAAGGTCAACTTATTTGCCCCCCCTCCAAAAAAAATGTCCATTCCCCGTCACCTATTGAGCAACCTTGATTGAGTGAATCCCTGGCAGTGTTGCAAGCATGCTGTCAATCAATCAGCAGTTGCCAGATTAATGTAGATGTTTAGCCCAGAGTCCACCGAACACGAGCCTAACGCTGGCCCAGTATCGGGCAGCAAAGTGGCCAGTTGAGGTGAGTGGTTTTTTTAAGATGGTGGAAGACGAGGTCCCCGAGGGGGGACAGTTTTGCGGGTTTGATGAATTAGGCACCCGCCCAAGGCGCTGTTATTACGCAGTTAACAACACAAACCCCGCCCAATCGACGCAAAGTTGGTTTGCGAGGAGAGCCGTCCATCAACGGCGCTGTGCTCCCGCGTCGCAGACAGGCCCTGCGTGTTGCGTCAGGACGTCGTTTGCGAAGACGTGGAGTTGACGCCGACGTTCGCCTACGTGCCTTTGCCCTGGCGACGGGAGGGGAGGGGGGGGGGAGCTGGGCTCGCCTCGCGCTGGTGGAGGGCGGCGGACGTTAGCGGCTCCTCGCAGAGGGCAAGGGAGGCGGAGACGGTGGGAAGTGCCGAGGACAAATATACACACACACACATACACACACACACACACCGGCCATCCGCTTCCCGCCCACAGCCAGCTCCCGGCCGGCCGGCTCCTCCACAGGGTAGGAGCTGCTCCTCTAACAACAACTGCTGCTCCTCCTCCTCCTGCTGCTGGGGAAAGAAACGGGTAAATAACCTGAGTGATATTGATGATGGCGGCGGTTGTGGTGGTGGTTGTGAGGCGCGGGGATTGTAACGGCCCCGGCCGTGGGTGGGGGGGGGGGGTAACTGACTGACTGACTGACTGAGGCCGTGGCTGAGTCGCTGCTTCTGTTACTGTCGTTGTTTGATGTTGTCGTTTGCCGGGTAGTAACAGGAGGGAGGGACGGGGGGCGTTGACGCCGGTCGCTTCGCTTCGTTTTTTTTCACTCCGGCTTTCACGCCTTTCGGCTGGAGTGGGGGGGGGGGGGGTCCTGCCTGGCTGCCGGTCAGTGGTGCTGGAGGGTGGGAGGGAGAGAGAGAGGGGGCGCGGCGCTTGTGTCAGAGTCTCAGAGCCGGTGCCCTGACCCTGGGCCTGGATCACCGCTGCTGTGATGTTGATGTTTTTCTCTCTCGTGTGACATGTTTGAGTTTTAAAAATAATAATAAATCCCCCCCTCCCCCCTCTGCCCTCCTCCCTCTCCCCCCCCCCTCCGCCCTCCTCCCCCCTCCCTCTCCCCCCCCCCAAGTCCATGTCCGTCCCCCCTCCCTCCCACTGCCCGTCCCTCCTCTCTCCCTCTGCCCGTCCCTCCTCTCTCCCTCTGCCCGTCCCCTCCCTCCCTATCGTCTCCGCCCCCCTCCCCCACTCTCGCCACCCTCCCCCTGTCCCCCCTCCCTCTCTCCCCCCTCCCCCTCCCTCTCTCCCCCCTCCCCCTCCCTCTCTCCCCCCTCCCCCTCCCTCTGTCCCTCTCTGTCCTCCCCTTCCTTCTGTCTCTTTCACTGTTCCTCCCTCCCTCTTCCCATCGATCCCCCTTCCCTCACTGTCCCTCACTGTCCCTCAGCCTTGTGCTCCCTCTTAACCTTTCTGTCTCTTCCCGTCTCCCACTACCCTATCTGGTTCTACCTCCCTATCTATTTCCCTTCCTAGTCCCCCCCCCCCCCCTCCATCTGCTCCTCCTCCTTCTGTCTTCTCTGCCTCCCTCCTTCTATCGTCCGTCCCCCACCCTCCCACCTTTCCCTACACCCTCCCTCTGTTCCCCCCGCCTCCCTACTCCCTCTGTCTCCCCTCCCTCCCTCTGTCTCCCCTCCCACCCTCTGTCCCCCCTCCCTCTCTCCCTCTCTCTGTCCTCCCTCCCCCTGTCCCCTCCAACCCCCCGTCCCACCCTCTCCCTCCCCCCCGTCCCCCTCCTCCCTACCCCCATCCCCCCCTCTCACTCCCTCCGTCCCCCTCCTCCCTCCCTGCCAACACCCCGCTCCCCCCCGTTCCCAAACACCCGTTTCCCTGCCCCAACTCCCCGTTTCCCCCCCTCTCCCACCCTCTGTCCTAACTCCCACCCACCCTCTGTCCTCCCTCCCTCTGCCCTACCAAACTGTCCTTCCTCCCTCCTTCCCACCCACCCTCCCACTCTCTGTCCTCCGTCCCTCCCTCCTTCCCTCCCACGCTCTGTCCTCCCACCCTCCCCCTGTCCTCCCAACACACCCTCCTACTCTCTGTCCTCCCTCCCACCCACCCTCTGTCCTCCCTCCCACCCACCCTCTGTCCTCCCTCCCTCCCACACACCCACACTCTGTCCTCCCTCCCACACACCCACCCTCTGTCCTCTCTCCCACCCTCTGTCCTCCCAACCCACCCACCCTCTGTCCTCCCTCCCTCCCACCCACCCTCTGTCCTCTCTCCCACCCTCTGTCCTTCCAACCCACCCACCCTCTGTCCTCCCTCCCACCTAGCCTCTGTCCTCCCTCCGTCCCACTCACCCACCCTCTGTCCTCCCTCCCACCCACCCTCTGTCCTCCCTCCCACCCACCCACCCTCCGTTGCTCCCTCCCTGCCACCCACCCACCCTCTGTTGCTCCCTCCCTCCCACCCACACTCTGTCCTCTCTCCCTCCCACCCACCCTCTGTCCTCTCTCCCTCCCACCCCACCCACCCTCTGTCCTCTCTCCCTCCCACCCACCCACCCTCTGTCCTCTCTCCCTCCCACCCACCCACCCTCTGTCCTCTCTCCCTCCCACCCACCCACCCTCTGTCCTCTCTCCCTCCCACCCACCCACCCTCTGTCCTCTCTCCCTCCCACCCACCCACCCTCTGTCCTCTCTCCCTCCCACCCACCCACCCTCTGTCCTCTCTCCCATCTGTCCTCTCTCCCTCCCACCCACCCACCCTCTGTCCTCTCTCCCTCCCACCCACCCACCCTCTGTCCTCTCTCCCTCCCACCCACCCACCCTCTGTCCTCTCTCCCTCCCACCCACCCACCCTCTGTCCTCTCTCCCTCCCACCCACCCACCCTCTGTCCTCTCTCCCTCCCACCCACCCACCCTCTGTCCTCTCTCCCTCCCACCATCTGTCCTCCCTCCCTCCCACCCACCCACTGTTGCTCCCTCCCACCCACCCACTGTTGCTCCCTCCCTCCCTCCCTCCAACACTCTGTTGCTCCCTCCCTCCCACCCACACACCCACCCTCTGTCGCTCCCTCCCTCCCACCCACCCTCTGTCCCTCCATCCCGCCCACCCACCCTCCCTCCGTCCCTCCCTCCCTCACACCCCCCCACCCTCTTTCCTCACTCCCACCCACCCTCTGTCCTCCCTCCCTCCCTCCTCTGTCCTCCCACCCACCCTCTGTCCTCTGTCCTCCCTCCCTCCTCTGTCCTCCCACCCACCCACTGTCCTCCCACCCACACAGCCACCCACCCTCTGTCCTCCCTCCCATACACCCACCCACCCTCTGACCTCCCTCCCTCCTCTGTCCTCCCACCAACCCTCTGTCCTCCCACCCACCCTCTGTCCCTCCCTCCCACCCACCCACCCACCCTCTGTCCCTCCCTCCCACCCACCCACCCACCCTCTGTCCCTCCCTCCCACCCACCCACCCACCCTCTGTCCCTCCCTCCCACCCACCCACCCACCCTCTGTCCCTCCCTCCCACCCACCCACCCACCCTCTGTCCCTCCCTCCCACCCACCCACCCACCCTCTGTCCCTCCCTCCCACCCACCCACCCTCTGTCCCTCCCTCCCACTCACCCACCCTCTGTCCCTCCCTCCCACCCACCCACCCTCTGTCCCTCCCTCCCACCCTCTGTCCCTCTCACCCACCCTCTGTCCCTCCCTCCCACCCACCCACCCTCTGTCCCTCCCTCCCTCACTCCCTCTGTCCTCCCTCCCTCCCAGCCACCCTCTGTCCACCCATCCTCTGTCCTCCCTCCCACCCTCTGTCCCGCCCTCTGTCCCTCCCTCCCACCCACCCACCCTCTGTCCCTCCCTCCCACCCACCCACCCTCTGTCCCTCCCTCCCTCCCTCCCTCCCACCCACCCACCCCCTGTCCCTCCCTCCCTCCCTCCCTCCCACCCACCCACCCCCTGTCCCTCCCTCCCTCCCTCCCACCCACCCACCCCCTGTCCCTCCCTCCCTCCCTCCCACCCACCCACCCCCTGTCCCTCCCTCCCTCCCACCCACCCACCCCCTGTCCCTCCCTCCCTCACACGCCCCCACCCTCTTGCCTTCCTCCCTCCCACCCACCCACCCACCCACCCACCCTCTGTCCTCCCTCCCTCCCTCCCACCCACCCACCCACCCTCTGTCCTCCCTCCCTCCCTCCCACCCACCCACCCACCCACCCTCTGTCCTCCCACCCACCCACCCACCCTCTGTCCTCCCTCCCACCCACCCACCCACCCACCCTCTGTCCTCCCTCCCTCCCACCCACCCACCCTCTGTCCTCCCTCCCTCCCACCCACCCTCTGTCCTCCCTCCCTCCCACCCACCCACCCTCTGTCCTCCCTCCCTCCCACCCACCCACCCTCTGTCCTCCCTCCCTCCCACCCACCCTCTGTCCTCCCTCCCTCCCACCCACCCTCTGTCCTCCCTCCCTCCCACCCACCCTCTGTCCTCCCTCCCACCCTCTGTCCTCCCTCCCTCCCACCCACCCTCTGTCCTCCCTCCCTCCCTCCCTCCCACCCACCCTCTGTCCTCCCTCCCTCCCACCCACCCACCCTCTGTCCTCCCTCCCTCACACCCACCCACCCTCTGTCCTCCCTCACACCCACCCACCCTCTGTCCTCCCTCCCTCCCTCCCACCCACCTTCTGTCCTCCCTCCCTCCCTCCCACCCACCCTCTGTCCTCCCTCCCTCCCTCTGTTCATCCATCCTCTGTCCTCCCTCCCACCCACCCACCCACTGTCCCTCCCTCTCTCCCACCCACCCTCTGTCCTCCCTCCCTCCCACCCACCCTCTGTTCATCCATCCTCTGTCCTCCCTCCCTCCCACCCACCCACTGTCCCTCCCTCCCACCCACCCACCCTCTGTCCCTCCCTCCCACCCACCCACCCTCTGTCCCTCCCTCCCACCCACCCACCCTCTGTCCCTCCCTCCCATTCACCCTCTGTTCCCCCCACCCACCAACCCTCTGTCCTCCCTCCGTCTCGCACACCCACCCACCCTCTTTCCTCCCTCCCTCCCACCCACCCTCTGTCCTCCCTCCCTCCCACCCACCCTCTGTCCATCCTCTGTCCTCCCTCCCACCCACCCTCTGGCCCTCCCTCCCACCCACCCACTCTCTGCCCCTCCGTCCCTCCCACCCACCCTCTGTCCTCCCTCCCTCCCTCCCTCCCTCCCTCCCACCCACCCTCTGTCCTCCCTCCCTCCCACCCACCCACTGTCCCTCCCTCCCACCCACCCACCCACCCACCCTCGGTCCCTCCCTCCCTCCCACCCACCCTCTGTCCCTCCCTCCCTCCCTCCCTCACACCCCCCCACCCTCTTTCCTCGCTCCCTCCCACCCCCCCACCCTCTGTCCTCCCTCCCTCTCTCCCACCCAGCCTCTGTCCTCCCTCCCTCATACCCTCTGTCCGTCCTCCCTCCCACCCACCCTCTGTCCTCCCTCCCACCCACCCACCCTCTGTCCTCCCAAACCACCCTCTGTCCTCCCAACCCACCCACCCACCCACCCTCTGTCCTCCCAACCCACCCACCCACCCTCTGTCCTCCCTCACACCCACCCACCCTCTGTCCTCCCTCCCTCCCTCCCTCCCACCCACCCTCTGTCCTCCCTCCCTCCCTCCCACCCACCCTCTGTCCTCCCTCCCTCCCTCCCACCCACCCTCTGTCCTCCCTCCCTCCCTCCCACCCACCCTCTGTCCTCCCTCCCTCCCTCCCACCCACCCTCTGTCCTCCCTCCCTCCCACCCACCCTCTGTCCTCCCAAACCACCCTCTGTCCTCCCAACCCACCCACCCACCCTCTGTCCTCCCAACCCACCCACCCACCCACCCTCTGTCCTCCCTCACACCCACCCACCCTCTGTCCTCCCTCCCTCCCTCTGTTCATCCATCCTCTGTCCTCCCTCCCTCCCTCCCACCCACCCACTGTCCCTCCCTCCCTCCCACCCACCCACTGTCCCTCCCTCTCTCCCACCCACCCTCTGTCCTCCCTCCCTCCCACCCACCCTCTGTTCATCCATCCTCTGTCCTCCCTCCCTCCCACCCACCCACTGTCCCTCCCTCCCACCCACCCACCCTCTGCCCATCCCTCCCTCCCACCCACCCTCTGTCCCTCCCTCCCATTCACCCTCTGTTCCCCCCACCCACCAACCCTCTGTCCTCCCTCCCTCTCGCACACCCACCCACCCTCTTTCCTCCCTCCCTCCCTCCCACCCACCCTCTGTCCATCCTCTGTCCTCCCTCCCACCCACCCTCTGTCCCTCCCTCCCTCCCACCCACCCACCCTCTGCCCCTCCGTCCCTCCCACCCACCCTCTGTCCTCCCTCCCTCCCTCCCACCCTCTGTCCTCCCTCCCTCCCTCCCACCCTCTGTCCTCCCTCCCTCCCACCCACCCACTGTCCCTCTCTCCCACCCACCCACCCACCCACCCTCTGTCCCTCCCTCCCACCCACCCACCCACCCACCCTCTGTCCCTCCCTCCCTCCCACCCACCCTCTGTCCCTCCCTCCCTCCCTCACACCCCCCCACCCTCTTTCCTCGCTCCCTCCCACCCCCCCACCCTCTGTCCTCCCTCCCTCTCTCCCACCCAGCCTCTGTCCTCCCTCCCTCATACCCTCTGTCCGTCCTCCCTCCCTCTCTCCCACCCAGCCTCTGTCCTCCCTCCCTCATACCCTCTGTCCGTCCTCCCTCCCACCCACCCTCTGACCTCTCTCCCACCCACCCACCCTCTGTCCTCCCTCCCACCCACCCACCCTCTGTTCTCCCTCCCTCCCACCCACCCACTGTCCTCCCTCCCTCCCACCCACCCTCTGTCCTTCCTCCGTCACACCCACCCACCCTCTGTCCTCCCTCCCTCCCACCCACCCACCCTCTGTCCTCCCTCCCTCCCACCCACCCACCCACCCTCTGTCCTCCCTCCCTCCCACCCACCCACCCTCTGTCCTCCCTCCCTCCCACCCACCCTCTGTCCTCCCTCCCTCCCACCCACCCACCCTCTGTCCTCCCTCCCTCCCACCCACCCACCCTCTGTCCTCCCTCCCTCCCACCCACCCTCTGTCCTCCCTCCCTCCCACCCACCCTCTGTCCTCCCTCCCTCCCACCCACCCTCTGTCCTCCCTCCCTCCCACCCACCCTCTGTTCATCCATCCTCTGTCCTCCCTCCCTCCCACCCACCCACTGTCCCACCCACCCTCTGTCCATCCCTCCCACCCACCCACCCTCTGTCCCTCCCTCCCATTCACCCTCTGTTCCCCCACCCACCAACCCTCTGTCCTCCCTCCCTCTCGCACACACACCCACCCTCTTTCCTCCCTCCCTCCCACCCACCCACCCTCTGTCCATCCTCTGTCCCTCTCTTCCTCCCACCCACCCACCCTCTGCCCCTCCGTCCCTCCCACCCACCCTCTGTCCTCCCTCCCTCCCACCCACCCACCCACCCACCCTCTGTCCCTCCCTCCCACCCACCCTCTGCCCCTCCCACCCACCCTCTGCCCCTCCCACCCACCCTCTGCCCCTCCGTCCCTCCCACCCACCCTCTGTCCTCCCTCCCTCCCTCCCACACACCCTCTGCCCCTCCCACCCTCCCACCCACCCTCTGTCCCTCCCTCCCACACACCCTCTGCCCCTCCCACCCACCCTCTGTCCCTCCCTCCCACACACCCTCTGCCCCTCCCACCCACCCTCTGTCCCTCCCTCCCTCACACCCCCCCACCCTCTTTCCTCGCTCCCTCCCACCCCCCCACCCTCTGTCCTCCCTCCCTCTCTCCCACCCACCCTCTGTCCTCCCTCCCTCATACCCTCTGTCCGTCCTCCCTCCCACCCACCCTCTGTCCTCCCTCCCACCCACCCACTCTCTGTCCTCCCTCCCACCCACCCACTCTCTGTCCTCCCTCCCTCCCACCCACTCTCCTCCCTCCCTCCCTCCCACCCACCCTCTGTCCTTCCTCCGTCCCACCCACCCACCCTCTGTCCTCCCTCCCTCCCACCCACCCACCCTCTGTCCTCCCTCCCTCCCACCCACCCACCCTCTGTCCTCCCTCCCTCCCACCCACCCACCCACCCTCTGTCCTCCCTCCCTCCCTCCCACCCACCCTCTGTCCTCCCTCCCTCCCACCCACCCACCCACCCTCTGTCCTCCCTCCCTCCCTCCCACCCACCCTCTGTCCTCCCTCCCTCCCACCCACCCTCTGTCCTCCCTCCCTCCCACCCACCCTCTGTCCTCCCTCCCTCCCTCCCACCCACCCTCTGTCCTCCCTCCCTCCCTCCCACCCACCCTCTGTCCTCCCTCCCACCCACCCTCTGTCCCTCCCTCCCACCCACCCTCTGTCCCTCCCTCCCACCCACCCTCTGTCCCTCCCTCCCACCCACCCTCTGTCCCTCCCTCCCTCCCACCGTCTGTCCCTCCATCCCTCCCACCCACCCTCTGTCCCTCCCTCCCTCCCACCCACCCTCTGTCCCTCCCTCCCTCCCACCCACCCTCTGTCCCTCCCTCCCTCCCACCCACCCTCTGTCCCTCCCTCCCTCCCATTCACCCTCTGTCCTCCCTCCCTCCCTCACACCCCCCCTCCCTCACACCCACCCACCCTCTTTCCTCTCTCCCTCCCACCCTCTGTGCTCCCTCCCACCCACCCTCTGTCCTCCCTCCCACCCACCCTCTGTCCTCCCTCCCTCCCTCCCACCCACCCTCTGTCCTCCCTCCCTCCCTCCCACCCACCCTCTGTCCTCCCTCCCTCCCTCCCACCCTCTGTCCTCCCTCCCTCCCTCCCACCCACCCTCTGTCCTCCCTCCCTCCCTCCCACCCTCTGTCCTCCCTCCCTCCCTCCCACCCTCTGTCCTCCCTCCCTCCCTCCCTCCCTCCCACCCTCTGTCCTCCCTCCCTCCCTCCCACCCTCTGTCCTCCCTCCCTCCCACCCTCTGTCCTCCCTCCCTCCCACCCTCTGTCCTCCCTCCCTCCACCCTCTGTCCTCCCTCCCTCCCACCCACCCGCCCATCCACCCTCTGTCCTCCTTCCCTCCCACCCTCTGTCCTCCCTCCCTCCCTCTGTTCCTTCTCCCTCCCTCTATTCCCTCTCCCACCCTCTCTCTCCATTCTCCCTCTCCTCTCCATCTGCTTCCTGCCCCTCTCCCCCAGCGCATCCATTCTCTTACTCCCCTCCTCTCTATCCCCTCTCCCTTTCACTCCTCTCCCATATGCCTTTATTTTTGCATTTTACATGTGTTGTCTTGAATGACAACTTTTTTGGGTGTGGTTGTTTGCATTTGTGGAACTGTGCAGACATTCATGACAAAGCAAGTTTAACTTGCAGCAACATATCAGGAAAGGAAGACCGTGACATTCACTTTCTGCTTCAGTGTGATACTGTAGTATTTTGGCATTAGTGCAAGTTTTGGATGTACTGTTTTAACAATAACCCTTGCATTTAACATCTTGCCTTTTCATGTCAGGAGGACATCTCAAAATGCATCACAGGATTTACTGAGAAACACGACAGCCTAGTTGTGTCCAGCAGTGCCCACAACTGTGGAGTGAATGAAATTACCAATTTTATTTGTGGGATTTTTAAGAACAGAACATTAGGAGAAATTTCCTTATCTTTTCAAGCAGTGCCATGGGATCTTTAATGTTTACCTGAACAGGCAGGTGGGACCGTTGTTTAATGTCTCATCCAATGTCTGCATGACACCGGAGTGTTAGCATTGACTATGTGAGTCCAACTCCTCAGGGTTTTATCCCATCACCTCTGATTAAGAGACAAGAACCTCACCAATTGAGCCAGTCTGATAGTTGTGTAACTATTTTCAGTCTAGAAAGGGTATGACCCATAAATAAAATTTAAAATAGGATTGAAAAAGTAAACCCAGATTAATACTTTAGGATGTACCAAGAAAGTGGATGAAGACATGGGTTTAAAGGGCAATTTAACGGTAGACATCAGGAAGCATCTTGTTTCTCAGTGGGTGATTAACAACTGTAATAGGTGGTTGAGGTCAGGATGCTGGACTGACTCATTTGAAAAGGTAGGAGGACGGTTGTGTGAGTATTCCGGAAGGATTACATCAAATGGGCTGAAGGACCTTCTTTTGAACTGATTGTGTGACAAACTGCAATTCTGTCTAACAAGATTTCCTAAAACAAGAAAAGCCCGTTTATCTGGCACCCGATCAACCGTAACTTCCGTATACCGGCATTGCAAAAAAAAAGGTCCGCATTTGATTAACTGGAAAAATGCATTTTTTTTGTGTGTTTTCAGCTGAATATCCGGCACGTGCTTTAACCAGCATTGGCCAGGTCCTGAGGGTGCCGGAAAAACTGGTTTTTACTGTACTATTCAAAAAGGAGATTCTTCTACTACCTGATCAACAATCTAAAGCGCTTTGGGATGTCCTCCCAACGTGAAAGGCACTATATAAGTGCAATTTTGTCATTGTTATTGTAAAGCTAAATCATTAACTTAATTTGCTGTTTTGGGAACATTTCTGAACACAAAACTGTTGAGTTCATGGAAGTTGTATTGAAAATCTAGGCGGTAAAAATCTAGGTCACTTGTTTGGTTGCTTCATCTTCAGAGTTTGATGGATTCAAGCTGCAAAATGAGAGTTCATTCAACTTTTGAGATGGGATGATCAGTAACCATGAGACCAAATAAACTACTATGGAGTCCTGTATCTTAATGGTTGGAGCATTCACGTCGTAAGCGAGAGGACCTGGGTAACTACGCCAACTCCCTGATTGTCAGCCTTTCCAACTCTTCCCTCCACTAGCTGCAGATCATGCAAAACTCTGCAGCTTGTGTCCTCTCCCTCATCAGACTCCGTGACCCCATCACTCGCACCCTCTCCCAGCTCTATTGACTCCCCATGCCCCAGAGGACAGAATTCAAAACCCTCGTCCTCGCCTTTAAGGCCCTCCATGGCCTTGCCCGTCTCCACATCTGTGATCTGCTGACCCCATATCAACCTGGCTGCTCCCTCTGCTCAGCAGGCCGTGGCCTGCTCCATGTTACCCACTGGCTTGCCTCACCTTCGGCGGTTGTTAGTTGATTGGTGGATCACTTTTCCCGGGGGTAATAATTCCTTTAAAATATATTAAAATAATTTAGTCATTCAATTAATGACTGTTCGCCCATAAAATATAGCTAATGCACTTTGCTTTGAGACAGCCTGAAAATGTAATAAGGCACTGTATCAAATGCAAGGATTATTACTGCTGGAGCTCCTCTTGATAAGTCGTCCCAATATACGATGCTTCGATTATACATTGTTGATGAATTAATAAATAGTTAGAAAAAAATAATTATAAAATTGGATTAATTGAAGGGATATTAGCTGATTGCATTTTATATCAGTTGTTTAGTAAAATATATAAATAAGATAATAAATACAATTAATAGAACACTTACTGGAGATGGTCAGTGGGAGGGGGCGGAATCATTCAGATGAAGGAGTGGGATTACCTGCATCTTGTATGGATCCCCAGAGGGGCCTCCCTCACGCTGCGTCCCCAAACAGCTGATCGCTGGCAAGCATTTGCTTATTCGTACCACTTCGACAACTTTTGAAAAAATGTGTGAAGGCAGAAATGCGTGCCAACAATCAGCCGATGGTTGGGCGGTTAGGGCGGTGGATGTAGGGTAGCTCGGCAAATTGTCAGAAGAAACCCTTTATTACACACATAATGACATGGTTTAATTTATAACACAACTGGGTTATGAATTGTCACATTGTTGAAAAATCCAAATCTCTGATAGCAATTGTATGGACCCCCAATTATAATATAATAAACCTTGCATTTCCTATAGTGCCTTATCATGTCTTCTAGATATCTTAAAGTGTCATATTGAATATACTGTAAATTGAATTATCTGCATGGTCATGGATTAAAAATATATTTTTCTTAAAGGAATTATTACCCCAGGAATTTAGAAGTATAAAGGGTAGGTCAGTCTTGTGAGATTGCAAGTTGCTTTCCATGATTCTTCTCCCATCATCCGGTTATTCCAACTTCCGAGCCTTTTCTTTAGTTTGTTTTGTTCCTGTGCATTTGCAAAAATGCTGCTTTACTTGAAAGGCCTAACCATTGATTGATCAGTCTCTGCTAATTAGTTTTAACATTCTTTTGGCTCATAACATTCCCCTGAAACCAATAATGTTATATTATTATCTTACCTTCTGGCCTTCATTCGGGCCTTCTGTGTCTCAAGCGGCTATATTCAGCCATGAGTGAATCTGGAATGTGGATGGAAGGATTCAAATTGTGATTGATAGTGGACTTCCAACCATTCACAAGTGGTTGGAGTGGGCTGTCAATCAGTGAGTGAGTGGAGGAATGGGGAAGAATAAAGGGAGTGAATGGGAGGAGTCAAATCATGATTGAATGACGGCTTCCTCCATCCATTTACAAACGGGCTGTGAAACCGAAGGTGTTTAGCATTCTGAAAGGATTTGTTAGGGTGGATGTTGGTAGACCTGTTCTACTTGTTAGTGATTCCAAACATGTAGGCATTAATTTCAGATAGCTGATAGCAAATCTGAGTGGATGTTTGGGAGGAACTTCAAGCAGAGGGTGGTGAGAATGTGGAACTCACAAATGGAACTGTGGTTGAAGCAAAAAGCATCAGTGTAATTAACAAGAACATTAATGCATATACAGTACAAGGGAGAAGGGAATAGGAGGCTCAGACTTGTGTACAAAATCTGTCATGGAGTTCGTGGGTTGGATGGCCTTGTGGCATTCCATATTATCTCATACTAAATTCTGGACTCCCATCACCCCAGGGTATACCCAGCACCACTGGCCCCCCTACTGCAGAACAGATCAATTTCAAGAACTCACACTTGGGTGTAAATCAATTCTTACCCTGGCACCTCCCGACCTCCGATATGCATATATCCCACTCTACCCACCCTTCTTGCTCATCTGGCTCCAGCCTTCCGCATGTCCCTTGTTCCATTCTATGTACCATCAGCAGCCGTGCTTTCAGACCCTAGATCTTGAGACTTTGAAATGGCCTGCTTGCATCTGCCTTGAACCCTCCTCTGACTTCAAATTGCATCTAAAAATCTTCCTCTCTGACCATGTCTATGGTCAACCTTCTCTTTCCCCCTAGCTCAGCATCAAGTTCTATTCTTAAGAGCTCAAGTTTCTATCATAGTTGTAGTTCTATATAACAGGAGCAGGTTGTACCTTGTAGCTATGGTCACTTTAAACTGGAACTGCATTTATTGTATTTTAATGGTAATATTGCAAGAAATACCTTTTTGGAAACTCAGATTGATACAGTAAAAGCCTGTTTATCTGGCACTCTCGGGACCTGGCCAATGCCTGTTAAACTGCATGCGGATATTCAGGTGGCAAGTTGCCGAAAACCCAACACAAAAAAAATTAAATTTTTTTAAACATACCATATTAATAATAGACTAAATAATAACAGAATATTGTATGGATACTTATCAATAAAGCAATAAATATCGATTACAGTCTATAAACACAGCACACAACCACAAAGCAAACTTCTACAATGGCGGACAGAAGAGTTTTTTTCCTCTTAAAGCGATACTGTCGATTTTTCCTTTTTTTTTTCTTTCTCTTCCTCCTTCCCTCTCTCTTTCGCACACACAGTCAATCTGGCATCTCAATGGCTGCAAACCCAACCCCCCTCCGCTCCACTCATTTTCCATCTAAATTAATCAACTCACCCCCTCTCTCCCCTCCTCTTCCCCAACTCTCTCTTTCCCACTCCTCTCTCCCTGCCTCTCTCTCCTTCTCCCACCCCACACCAAAACTGTATAAACCCATGGTACAGTCAGGCTATACAGGCAATTCATAGTATCCGTCAGAGAGAGAGGGAAAGAAAGGGGGGGGAGAGGGAGATAGAGAAAAAGAAAAGGGAGGAGAGAAAAAGGAGAGACGGAGAGGAAAAACCGACAGTGCCCCTTTAAGATGAAAAACCGGAAGTGCCACTACTGGCAGCATTCAGAACTAATCGTACTGTACTCTCATGTGACAATTAACTCATTAAATGCGCCACTGCGATTGTGCCGGATAAGATACGGTTATTCGAAAGGGGACCTTTATTTTGAGGTGCCTATTATACAGAAGTTACAGTTGATCGGGTCATGGATAAACTGGCTTTTACTGTATATTGCTTATGTTAGTAGATGTTGAAATTAGTTATTATTGTATTTAAACTATCACCAAAAATCAATTTATTTCATAGGGAGGCTCATTCAAACTACAGTTTAAAATTTGTGTTCATGAGCAAACAATAGTGTTAACACCTGTTTGCATTATGTAAGAACAATTTCAAGCTGTTTTCTTCTCTCAGTACGGTCTTCGTGTCCGGTAATTTGTCATATTAGTAGCAGTTTGGCTTTTTATCAAACTTAATAAGAGTTCTTATTTCACTTATTCATGCACATGTTTAAAATATTGAATTAACATATTACACAGCATTTATGTTGACCTGTTTTATTTACTCAGACTGGTTCCCTCTTTTAAATGTATATTGTTGGGTTCATAAACATTACTATTGTTTAATTTGTGACTGAAGGATACCGCTGTGGCAGGCGTAACACAAAAATAGACTAATAACTGAACCATATTTCAAGATAGTACAGTAATATGAATGTGCAACTAAAAATAATAGTGTAGCATGAAGATAAAGAGTTTATCATTTGGCCAAGGATTAGTGATAACATAGAATTCCAAAAATTAATGTGGAAATGTTTTGAAAATTCAGTTTGAAGAAAATATGTAAAAGCTACCTACATTTCTTTCTTACTAAAGTTTTTTTTACTTTTCTGAATTGGTAACACTCTAACCTCTGGGTTAGAAAGTGCATGTCACAGGTGAGTTCACCATCCAGGCTGATGCTTCAGCATAATACTGAATGAGTACTGCATTGTCAGAAGTACCATCTTTCATCTGAAACGTTAAAGAAATGTGCTGTTCAGTAGATGTTAACAATCCCATGGCACTGTAGCATGGTACACTGACACACTCCTGCAGATATTCACTTCCTGGGTACTTGTGGGACCTGCTGTATATAAAATGGCTGCTTTGTTTGCCTGCAATTGCAGTCTCCTACGTTTTTATATCATATTATGAAAGGCGCTATATAAATGTAAATTGTTGTTGTTGTTGTTATGTGAAGCGCTTTGAGATGAGAAAAGCCTATATACAAGGGTTATTATTATTTATTATTATAAGTGCTGCATCAAATACAGGGATTAATATTGCTCTGTATATTTATTATTTTGGGTGAGGCTACCTAATACAAAGTATGCTTATTTTAAAAATATTGAGTACATGGATTAACATCGACACTGTTGTATAGTATTTCTAAAAGAATGAGTCCATCAATTAAATAAAAGTAGTATCTTTAAATATTTATTTAATTTATATTATATAACAATGCATTTTAAATTTGCAGGCTAAGTTTACAGCTTGTTAGGTAGCAGTGAATTAGTGATTCTCACCTAACTTATGAATTTGCCAGCATAGCTTGTTTAGGATCAAATTTTCCAAAGATGTAGATGCATATAAATATATTCATAATCACAAACCAGAATATCCAGTTACTTAGTTCAGCCATCACTCAAAATACTTTGAATTTTGGACTATTTATTAATTTACTTAATCATAAATGTCGAATGTTTAATCACAACAGTCATATAAATAGTTCCTAAAAGCACCTTTTGTTAATGATAGCTGGCCCACATTCTCGGTAATCATTAGCAGTGACCCACATATCCTTAAACGCTGTCAGACTGGTTAAGATTGAGGCTCCCATCCAAACAGAATAGTTCCTGTTTGGCGGTGCAATGACTTTCACTTGTACTCCACTGGGAGTTTGCAACTTGATCTCCTTCAGCAGCCTTTCTTCTAGACCTGGAAAAAGAGTGCAACCACCAGAGAGTAATATGTTGCTAAATAAATCTCTACGTAAGACTTTATCAAATTTTAAAATACTATTGCAGATCAGTTTGTGAATTCCAGGTTCCTCTAAACCCACGTTAATTGGTGTAAAAAGTGATTCTGGGGCCCTAAAGAGCTCCCTTTGGATCATGGCCACATTTCCATCAGGGAGCGTGTACTCCTGTTGAATGTCTTCTACGTTCTTCTTATTTTCTACCTTTGGATCGAGAGCAATATAGCAAAGTGATTCCTTGATGTTCTCAAATATTTCTTTATGTGTTGTAGTTGAAAAGCTGTGTCCATTTTCTAACAAGAGTCTCCTTACATGTTCAGTGATATCATTCCCAGCCAATTTAAGCCTTTTCACAGCATCAGGGAGGTAGTAACCCTCATAAATCGGTACAGCATCAGTTATTCCAGAACCACTGTCTAGGACAATTCCCCTAGTGCGCCCTGATGCATAGAGTGCCAAAGTTCCAGGGATAGCTATGTACATAGCAGGTACATTGAAACTTTCAAACATGATCTCGGCCATCTTTTCTCTATTACGGAAAGGAGTCAGCGGAGCCGCGGTCATCAAAACTGGTCTTTCCTTTGATTTGATGTGAAGCTCAAATGAATAGACGTGTCTCCAAAGCTTCTCTATATCCTCCCAGGAGGTTATTATGCCACGTTCAATTGGGTACCGTAAGGACAAGAATTCTCTCTTATCTTGAGCTTTTTTCCCAAAATAATATTCTGCATGGCCTGCCTCTCGCATACTTCCTTTGGCTTTGGAGGTACCCACAACAGACGGTATGACTGATGCTGGGAAGCTGTCTCCAACTAACCCAGATTTGCAGAACCCAGAGCCGCTATCTATGAATACAGTGGTAATTTCCATCGTTTGATAATTTTAGGAATCTTAATATCTTGAGTGAAGAATGTCTAAATATTTGACTAATAATGTACACAGTATACCACAAACGTTGTCGGTACAAGCAAATACACTGTTATTGCAACTCCAGATGAATACTTAATGTAGTACAGTTGGTTGCAATCAAATGACACAACAATTGGTATCTATGTGCCAAGTGAGAAGAGCGACTTCATAAACCTGACCCTTTATTGACCTATGACTTAATTGCTAAATGCGCAGGAACAAATGAGCAGCTTGTATACGTTAGTGTCTATTGACCTACCATGCTAAGAAAAATATTTTATTTCAATCGAGGTAAAATGCCTTGTGAGATAGTGAGGAAGCTTCTGCTAGCATCATGAGATGTTGAGTTGATCTCCAGTTAACTGTAAAATTAGATCACAAATGGAAACTATGTAACGTAATTGATTAGAACCAAGTTCTTTCATTTTATGGACCTGGGTTTGAATCCATAAGAACATACGAAATAGGAGCAGGAGTAGGCCATTCCGCCCATCAAGCCTGCCCCGCCATTCAATCATGGCTGATATTCTACTCTAACTCCAGCTACCTGCCTTATCCCATACCCCTTAATCCCTGTATAAATGAGAAATCTGTCTAACTCAGTCTTGAATATGTTCAAGGACTGAGCATCCACAGCCCTTTGGGATAAATAATTCTATACATTCACCACCCTCTGAGTGAAGAAGTTTTTTCTCAACTCAGTGTGAAAGGGCTGACCCCTAACTTTAAGACTGTAACCCCTGGTTTTAGATTCTCTAACCAGGGGAAACAATCCCCCACTATCTACTAGGTCGTGCCCCTTAATAACCTTATAGGTTTCTATAAGATCTCCTCTAATTCTTCTATATTCCAGAGAATATAGGCCCAAATTAATCAACCTATCGTCATAACTCATCCCTTTCATTCCAGGTACTAACCTAGTAAACCTAAGCTGCACCCCCTCCAAGGCAAGTACATCCTTTCTTAAATAAGGAGACCAAAACTGCACACAGTATTCCAGGTGTGGTCTCACCAGGGCCCTATACAGCTGCAGTAAGACTTCACTAATACTCTAACCCTTTCATAATGAAAGCTAACATACTGTTAGCCTTCCTAATTGCCTGCTGCACCAGCATACTAACTTTCTGTGTTTGGTGTACAAGGACACCCAAGTCCCTCTGTACGTTAACACTTTCCAATCTCTCTCTAAAAAAAAACCCGCTCTGATGTTTGTGCAGCCTAGGTGAATAACTTCGCACTTCCCTACATTATACTTCATCTGCCACCTACCTGCCCATTCACCTAACCTATCTATCACGCTGCATTTTTTTAATGTCATCCAGTCCAGTCAAATGGGATAAAGTAACATTCTTAGCCAGCTAAACCAAATGGGCATCCTGAATTCAGTTAGGTTGGTTTTGTAATTGGAGTGTTTGGTGTTTCATGATATCTGTAACTTTTCCGCTCTCAATGTAGTGGTTTACAGTAACCCTCACAAGTTTTATCATTTGCAAGTCCTGTGGATTTGTGGAGTCCTAGCTCAGTGTTAGAGCACTCGCCTTACAAGCGAGAGACCTGGGTTTGATTCTAGGCTAAGTGAAACCTTGGGGCAAGTTTCCTTACTGTACACACCTAATAATAATCCCTCAAAAAAATCGGTCATTTCAATTCATGACTGGGACACTGCTGTGTGCATTTGGCTGTCATGTATCGCCCACAAATGTACAGTTAATTTACAGTATATTCTGTGAAGCGCTTTGAGACATCTAGAAGATATGAAAAGCGCTACATCAAATGCAACGATTATTAAATAATATGACAAGCAAAGTATGAGTTGTGTCACACTTGCATAAGTCGTATCTATGACTTGTGTAAAGTTATGTATAAGTCAGATTTTATGACTTAACACAACAAATACAGTGCTTAAGTGCTGTACGGTATTTACCAGTGAATTAAAGCAAGGTTTCTATACCATGCATATTAAAGCTAAGGTAGCCCATTGTTTCTATATACGATACCGGCCTGAATAAATTCTTACAAACAAACAACAACAAAATTACACTTGTATAGCACTTTTCATGTCAGAAGGACATCCCAAGGCGCTGGACAGTCACTGTTTCAGACCCAAGCTGGGGTCGGGGTGGGGAGGGAAGGGGGAATTAGGAGTTGCCAATGGGACCATTCAAGAGGAGAGTTTTGAGAGGACTTGAAGGAGGTCAGGGAGGGGGCGAAGCAGAGGGAATGGAGGATGGCGTTCCAGAGGTTAGGGGCAGAGTGGCTAAAGGCTCACCCACCAATGGTGGGGCGGATGGGTTGGGGGACATGGAGCAGGCCAGAGCCTGCTGAGCAAAGGGGACGGGCAGATTGGTAAGGGATTGGAGCAGTGGTTCCCAACCTCCGGTCCCGACCCAAATCAGGGTCGCGGGGGTCCTCAGTAGGGTCGCAAAGAGTCATGGGAAGTTTTATTTTCTTTTTTAATGCTGAAAAGTGCCTGAGGCGACACCGCCGACCAATTTGTATGAAAGACCGTACTAGCGAGTTGCACAAAAGAGAAGGAGATATTGTCTTGGCTCAGCTTTGCTTCAGTTGCCCCCTAAGGATCGAGAGGAACTTTTGGTGGCCAATTTAGGGTCACAGCAAAAAAAGGTTGGGAACCACTGGATTAAAAGGTCACAGATGTAGGGTGGGGTGAGTTTGTGGAGGGCTTTGAGATTGGAGCAAGGTGGTCTTGGCTGCTGAGGACCGGATGCTTGAGATCCATGAAATGCTGCCTTTACTTCCTCTTTTCCCTTCTCTCTCTCAATCACTCTCTTACCATCTCTCCCTTCCTCTGTGTGGTTTTCTACTTCGGCTATCACTCTCTGTCTTCCCTCCCTCTCTTTTTCAATCAGCCGTGCATTCCTGTGCGGGAACGGCTGCTAGATATTGAACCGCATGATTGAGAAACAGAGAGAGGGTCCTCCCAACCAGTGACTCCTGCCATTACCCTGAGAGAACGGTGTGCCACAGAGAGAGGTTATTGGTGGCCTGAAGTCTTTTTCTTTACTCTCTTGCGCTATGATGTTGATATTGGCCCTAGAGGAGAAGCGGGGTCTCCTTGGAGATGAACTGACTCCAAGGTGACTTTTGGCAAAGGAAGGTTGGAATGGAGCCCACTCTCTGTGGAGGTCTCGGTAGTCCATTGTCTGAGCCATGCGTGTCCATAGTATTTCATGACCCAATAAATGACAGGCAGGGGCAGACTTGAAAGAGCAGATCAGTCACTAGGGACAGGGACTCTTCCCATTCAGCTCCCGTTAACTTTGGAAGCCATCCCTCTAATGGGTAGGCTGATCCTAGCTGGATGAGCAGTGGAAAAGCTTGCTGCATAGTGTTCTTCATTGCAAGCCATGTGGTTTTATCTGGTTCGACTCCCATCAGTAGCCCACTGTGTTCTGGAGGTCCTCAAATCTTGACTTGCCAACCTGTGCTCAATACTTTGGGGAATTAGGTGAGCAGTTTGCGTCCCTTCATGGAGAAAGTACATTCCATTCCAGCAAACATCTCTGGTATTTCCATGTGTATATGGGAAATATGGAATTCTGTTTAGTTTGGATATTCTTAAGCATGGTCAAGGGATTCTCCATAAGTCAGACATTCAACTAGCTGAGTTAGCTGAGGCAAATTTGCCTCATGCTGCAAATGCCCTCTTTGCTAGTCTCCCCAGCTCCACCATGCACAGAATCCAGCTGATCGAAAACGCAGCTACCACATACTCACCCACAATAAACTCCCTACCCCCACCAAAACCAGTTCTAGCCAGGCTCCACTGGCTTCCTAACACCAAATGGATTGATTTCAAGATTCTCATACTCGTTTTCCAATTTCTTTGTTCCCTGGCACCTGCCAACCTCTCTGACCTGCTTATCCCCCAACCCATAACCCGCTGCCTCTGCTCGACTGGTTCTGGCCTTTTGCATGTCCCTTGTGCCCTTCCTTCCACCATTGGTAGCCATACTTTCAGCTATTACACCCTGAAACTCAGGAACCCTCTTCCTCTATCCCTCTATCTTGCTCCTTCCTTCCCCATCTTCAGGTCTGAAGACCTTCCTATTCGATGGTGTGTACAGTCACCTCCCACTGGCTCGACATCATGCTCCGCCACTGTCAAGCGCTCTGCAAAGCTGCCCTGCATGAGAGATACTATATAAATGCAAATTGTAGTTGTTGCCTTTTATGAGACATTGCTGTGTGCAAAATAGGTGCGGAATTTACCTACAAATCCTATGAAGCACTTTGAGACGTTCTCCTGATGTGAAGGGCGCTTAATCAAATGGAAGTATTTTTATTATTATATATTATGACTATGTGAATGGTTCAGAATCTTGGTGTATTTGACCTCATCGTTGAAAATAACACATGCAAACCCGAATTGTATTTTTCAGGCTCTTCCACAAGTTGTTCTACTGCAAGGTCACCATGAAAGGCATCTAAAAGTTGTGCAAACAAGGCGATTGTTTTGCCAGTTGAGACAATTTCCTCCATCTGTCATGCCAGCCGAATGAAATTTCCATCTATTGACTGTTTCAGCCAATATAAATGCTGGTCCAAGCAGTCGATCTTCTTTTACAACTGGAGTCTGATAACCTCCAGATAATAGTTCAATACCAGTTGGAAAAATGTTACGAGATTTAAGAATGCCTGCTACTTAGCTTCATGCATCCAACTTGTGCAATTGTTGTGGAAGGCCCACCATCTGAGGGATCCCCAAGCTCTTACCAAGGCCTCACATCTGCTCCTGAAATGTCGCTCCTTCATGCTTTAGGTCCGGTGCAGACCTGGCTAGGACAAGAGTTGGAGAAATGTGGGATTGATGCCATGATCTACACTCGATATGTCCTAAGTCTTCTGCTTCATGACAGTTATGACTACGACTTACAGGAACAGGTATGCAAAAGTAATTTTGTCTATGCATACATCATGTTAATCTTCAAATACAACTTATTTATTTTGGGATTGAAGAATATGTAACGACTCACAAGTTCACGAATTAGAAAGGAATCATGAGGTTCTAATCTCATGATAGCAGTTTTGGTATGAGTTGGTGTCGTCAAGCCTGGATGTGATGGTAGTTTTCTGTGGCCCAAGGGAAGAGGTAGTGGCAGATGTGAGCAATGTTGCGGAGGTGGGGGGGTGTTAAAGGACAGTCAAGAGTCAAAACAATACACAGGTTTTTCCATTAGCTTTGTGAAGTGTGCATCCATGTAGATTGATGCTATCAGCATCAGAGGTGAGAAGGCACTGATGGGAGCCAAGCAAGAGAGCCTCAGCCTTGCTGAAATTCAACTAGAGAACGTAAGCTCTCATCCAGGAGTTGTTGTCCTGATCAATCAGAACAACACTAGTCCTGGAATTGTGGGTGGAAACATAGGGAGAATTGGGTGTCATTTGCATACACATGGATGTTAACTCTGTGCCTACAGATGATATCACTGAGCGGGAATATGTAGATATTAAAGAGGAGAGGACAGAGTCCTGAAGAATGCCTCACATGTACAAGAATAGTTCAGTCACAGTACCACATACAATGTGATCAAAGTGACAGCAAACATAGTGGGAAATACTTCAGTCCATGTGTCACTACCTTTGGTTGCATTCATGTGCTTGAAATAGCTTTTCTGTTTCTTCTGAGTCTACTTTCACAATACTTGAGTTGAGAAACTTTCAATTCAAAGCAATTACTGTGTAGGTCAGTGCCACTTATTAATGTATTAAGAATGCTAGTCCCAGTATCTTCCTTGAGGACCATTTTCTGAAGTGTGCTGATTTGATATTGCACCCTGGGTTGTTGCCATGTAGGATTTGAGCACTCTTTGTTACTCCATGCCCAAATAGCCCCCTTTCCGGCATAGGAATAGTATTAGGTGAGAAATTAGAGTGAATTGGCAAAGGAAGTGTCTTGTTGCAGCTATTAAACTTAAGCTTATGTCCCTGTTGCTGTAGTGCTGAAATATTTTTTTCCCCTCACACACACTTCTGGACTCAGCAAATTCAAATGGGTGACATTGGTAGTACAGGTACCCCGCTCCAACCACGTTTTTTTCTACCGCTAATTTCACTTATCTACGGTTGGCTTGCTGCGACAACCCTTGCTAACCACGGCAATGGTTATTGCTTAACCCTCGCTTATCCACGGGTTTTAACACTAACACTAGCGTTTGACGCTAGGACCCAGCCTAGCTGCTGCATCAACCAGCCACGATGTTGCTTCGCGCTAGCGTTTAGCACTAGGACCCAGTTGCGATGTCGCAATCAACCAGCGACGGTGTCACTTCTCTCTTAGGATTAAGGTAAATAACATGAATATATTGTTGTTTCTCCGCATCCCCCCACCATGTCACCCACCACCTTCTCCATCCCCCATGTCACCCACCACACCACCTTTTCCACATTCCCCCCCCCCTCCCCCGTGTCACCCATCACACCACCTTCTCCGTTGATTTATTTGTGTGTGTGTGTGTGTGTGTGTGTATAGATCAGTCAGTCAAACAGCCTCACAGATTGCTGAAGATCCTGGTAGCCAATGCGCCCAAACTTACTCCCCCTATCCCCATGTTTCCCATAGGGTCCTGCATTTACTAACCACGACAAAGCAAACATACTCCCCTTATCCCCATATTTCCCGTAGGGCCTTGTATTTTCCAACCGCGGTTTTATCAACTGCAGAGGTTTTCAGGAACGTATCCCCCGCGGTTGGGGAGGGGTACCTGTATTACTATGACAGGACTGCTGCTATTGAGTACTTTGCAGAGTACAGCCCATCTATACAATTGGTGTAATTATTGTCTGTATCTCCACAACAGTTCCACCAAGTTTATTAAAGTCCTGTAATTAGAAAATTAATGTCACGAAGTACTGTACAACTATGCATGGCCATATGAAATGAGTTTTCATTCTGTTACTGTAAATGTTTGGGATTTGCACCTCATAATGAAATCTTCCTCATTTTACAACCTCTTCACACAAATGTGGACTTTGGTACTGGTCGATAATGTTTTACTGGAAATACTTTAAAGATTTAAGCAGAGAATACAAGATGGTTGTTTCACTGTGAAAAGTTTCACAAATAACATTTCACATTTTATGTGAAATAAAATTATCAAATTATTTCACATAAATAATTAAACAGGTTGAAAAAGGAACTTCAATTTATTTTCAACCAACATCCACAGAAGAATATTGTCACAACTAACAATGGTGAAGATTCAATTAAGCTTATATTTAATTATTCACCTTAATGTCTATTTTATACTGAAAGTATTGGACCTAAGCAGTGAAACAGTATAAATCTAGTTTAAAATAAACAGTCCAAAGCAATCTGCTAGATTCCTGCTGAATCAATGTAGAAGTGGTTTTACCAAGTCATTGATTCACACTACTTGAGTGAATATAAGTATTCATTGATTCAGCCTCCACTCAAAATTTGTCTCTTAAAAATTCTAACATAGAAGAAAATAATTGCTTATGGTAAAAACTGGGTAGTTGTGCCTCCTCAGAGTTCTCAATCCTGGCAAGAATGATTTGGAGCAGCAAAAATAAATCACCTTTCCCCCTCAATCGCTGCTGCTGGTAGCAAAGTCTTATAAACTAGCGTAAATATCTAAATAATGTAGGAGAACAATTGGCATTTTCCTACAGATGCTGGTTTTGAAACATTTCCAAATGGTAGCTTTGAGTGCAACCGACTGCTTTTTGTTTAATAGATTTTCCTAGAAACTTGAAGGTTTATATCATTTCTATTTATGTGTGTGGTTAAACATTCAACACTTAACTGTGTAATTATAATGTATTCTGCAGTAGTACCAATGGGGTTACATCATGGTATGACTACTATACCTTGATGATTGTGATTTGATGTGGTAATTCGACAACACGTCCAAATACCTCAAAACTGTTTACTTGAATAAAGCATTTATACTTTCCCAGATTAAAGATGGCCAACTTAAAACACTTTTAATCCAATCTGTTTGATCAAAGTGCAGTAAGGGCTGAAGTCCATAGATCATGAAAATCTAGTTTGCATGCACTGAAAGTATTCAACAAGGCAAATGAAATTTATCTATGTTCCCTTTTGAACTTTAGAGTAATATTTTAGTCAGATCAACCAATTTCAGTTGGCTTGTTTTGCCAGCGTTCAGTCTGGTTGTTGAACATAAGAAAGGATATGCATCCCAGGAGGAAGAAAATAACTGCAGCTGTGGATCATACCATTCTTGGAAAAGCAAGGAGGATAATAATAAGAGGTTCATGGCTCAAACTATATCCACTGTTTCCTTTTAAAAGGAATTGTGATATCTGATCCTCTGAGATTATGGTCGTAATATTTTTAAATATTCACCGCCTATATTGTATTATCATGTAAAATATCACCTGTATCTTAAAGTGACAGCATCACCTTAATCTTTAAACACTCAAATAGTTCTTTTATGGTTTTGAATTTGAGGGTCACTCTTGATTCAATGAAATGCAGGACATTTTAGGAGCAGGTAAAAGTAAAAGTATTAATTTGACCTAATAAACTTGTTCTCTATCTCATCTTCCCATTTGTGTGATGTTCCTTCACCACTCTTTCTCCAGGAATACATCCAGCTGTGTTCTGAGCCCATTTATATTGCATGCTTTTGATGGCATACCTTATTGATTCAGTGTATTGTTTATGCCCAACAAACCATTCATTCTGAACAAATTTAAGTTGAATTTTTTTGCATTTTAAACATGGTATGTTGGTTTCTCTGTATACTAATTACTCCACTCTTCTGTCAATCAGGAAAATGACATCTTCTTGGGCTGGGAGAAAGGAACCAGCAAGAAATGGGGAAAAGGAAAGAAGAAGTGCTCAGATCTGAGTCTTGAGGAGATGAAGAAACAGGCTGCTGTTCAGTGTCTGCGTTCTGCCTCTGATGAATTTAAGGTGTGTGGCTGTACTTTGATTCATGATTTGCAGTTTCCATGAAGGTATGATGTACTACTTCTGGGGTCATGTCAAAAATGTTCAGTGAAGTCAGTATTGTGGCAAGTCTAACGAAACCAGAAAAACATTGAGGTTAGATAACGTTCCCCTTTCTCAAAGCTGAGAAACACAGTGTGCAAATTTTTTTTTCCTAAAGGTGTATATCTCTCTTTCCCTATCAGTTCTATTCTCTGGGACGCTAACCTGCGTGAGGGGCACAAAATAAATGCAAGTTGTTGTTTTCTCATGGGGAAAATAGTTTGCTCAAGGCTGCTGAGGATGGATAGGGCTGCAGCTCCACTTTCTCAGAGGAAGAGCTAGAGACAAAGGCAAGGAGGCTTGTGAAACAGACGATGGAAGGGGAGGCGGAGTAAAAACACATAAAGATGTAACTTTGTAAAGGTTGAAGCTGGCATTCAGGGTCAGCATGCTTCCCAGTGGGATCGGTTAATAGCGATTTTACTGTTTGAAGAATAGGTTAGGCTCACCTATTTAACATGCTGACTATTCTTATTAATTACTTTAATAAACTATTGGACTATTACACAACCATTTGGTAGTCTCCTGCAACTCTTACTAATTTGTATCTTGCAGTGAGCAGAGGTAGCGGTAGGGTGGAGTGACGGGGTGAAAAGATTTGAAAGTGAGGACAATGTTGTTGAATTTGATTTGCTGGGAGCTGGGGAACCAGTGGAGCTGAGCATGGATGGGGATAAGGTGCTTGTGGAGTCTGGTGTGGGTTACAACATGCAGCGTAGAGTATGGATGCTGCAAGTTGCGAGCCAGCGAGCGGCATGGACAATCGCAAACCAGGGAGTGGCAGGGAGTCATCATCTCCAAAGCTTCCCTTGGTCTTTCCCCTTATTCCTCTGGTTGCTTCTCATTTGAGCAAATCACCCTCTACCATCCATCCTCTGTCACTCAAATTCTCATGGTCTACTGCCCCCTTGGCTCCTTCCTTTCAGATATCTCCACTCTCTTCTCCTTCCTGTCCCTCTGCTCAGAACACCTGCTCATAATGGGTGACTTCAACCTCCACCAACACTCACCTAATGGCCTCCTCCTTATCCCCTGAATCCTCTGCTCTACCTTCGTCAGCCGTGCCTTCAGCCACTATGCCCCCCAAATTTGGAATTCGCTCTGTCAACACATTCCCCTCACCCCATCCTTTCCCATCTTCTGGTTGCGCCTGGAGTGCTTGCGGTCACCTTTCCCCTCCTCCGGCTGTGCCACTCTGAAGCGCTTTGAGACACCGCCCAGGTGCAGAACGCTATATAAATGCAAGTTGTTGTTGTTGTTTCTGTAATGGTGGTAGTAGTAGTCTTAAACTGTTACTGATAAAAGATTTACATTACTACTTCTATTTTGGTAATGTAGAAAGTTTGTAGTGTTCTCCTGTTTATTTGTGGCCTCCAATAGTGTGTGCAGGCATCTGTTTTTGTATGTTAGACTTCATTTACATGTTGCACAGCAGTATGATTTTGACATGGATACATTTTCATGTAATTGTGCATCCGTTTGTAGGCCTACTTTTCCCCTTCTCACTGCCACAACAGTTTAAACTCTGGGCCACAGCATCAGTTAGCTTCCCATCTTGGATATTCCTGAAGGAATATCTTGCACCAATCATTTCTTCCCCAATGTCACATAAATTTGATTCTGCACCAACTTGCCAATCATATATTTAGCTCTCTAATCTTCCCATCGCTGTATTGATGAGCACGTGGCTCAGGTAGCAATCCCTAGATTTAGTACCCTTGAATAATCTATTACTAACCCCCAGAACTCCTTTTGCAGCATCTGCAGCATCTGCAGCCTTCTGCTTCCTATGTCACTGGTTCCAGCATAAACCATGACATCTGGCTGTTTTCTCTCCTCTAATAGTCCTGCATTAATTACTACAGCATTCCTGTCCTTTATACTACCCGCTTTTGCAGCCATTTGCTCTATGGTGCCCTGGCTTTTACCATGGTTGTGCTTCCCTGACCCGCTCTTTTTGCCAGAGGTTTTCATTGCTGCATATATTTGTAATAGTTTAATTTCCTCTATGGATCCCATTGCTACTTTCAGTCCACTCTTCCTACCAGAACGAGCTGTCACCCACTTCCCGCCCTCACCAACTTTTTCCTGTCTGGAGTGATCACCTCCTGGAATATGAGGTCCAACAACCCCCTCCAATTTCTGTATGTTATGTGGTGCCTTCAAATGCCCCTTTAGCTCAGCAACTTTGAGCTTGAGTTCAACTAGTCAGAGATGCTTCTCACAAGTGTGTCACCCCAAATCCTTCTCCCCCCACCCTGCTGCATCTAGAACACCCCCAGAAGCACCATATCCTGCAGGTTCTACACAGCAGAGGCACCAGTTCTTCCACACTCGTCTCTCCTCTAACAGTTAATAAGGAAAGATAACGAAGGGGCGACAACCCACCAAAATCAAATAAATAAATTGAAGTGGTTCCTCTGTGCGGCAGAACCCCCTGGCCTCTCTCAGGCCCGCTCTCCAACTGGCCTTGCCCTCTCTCAGGCCTGCTCTCCCGCTGGCCTTGCTCCCTTGCTGGCAACTATGCACAGCAATATCCCCAAAACAGCCATGAAGTGAATGACTTAATTTTATCTGGAGGAATGGTGGCCAAAATACCACAAGAAATTCCTTTCTCTTTTCAAATAGTACCATGGAATGTTTAAAGTCCACCTAAACAAACTGACTGGACTTTGCTTTAGCATCTAATCAAAAGGAAGCACATCTGACAACACTGTGTTCCCCAGGACTGCACTGGAATATCAGCCTCCACTAGGAATTCAAAGTCCTCAGTTCAAAATGGAGCTGGAGACAGGCAATGGCTCTTCAGTCTTAAAGGAAGAGGCAACGCAGAGAGAACCTTATAGAGATTAATAAAATTTAAATGGGATTGAAAATGTAAATCCAGATCGAAACTTTAGAATGCACCAAGACAATAGTCAAGAGGTTTACAAGTTGAAACGGCAATTGCAGGATAGATGCAAGTAATTGCTGAGAAGGAAATTAACGACTGAAACTGGTTGCCAGGACAAACTAGCCAACCTGACTCATTGGCAGGATTTCAAGTATAGGCATCATTGGGGACAAGGTTCCTTCCCATTCAGCTCATTTAGCCTACAAAGCCCTAACGTGTGGGATGGCTTCACTTAGACAAGCAATGGGAAGCTTGCCAGTCACTGGTTTCAATGACAATCTTTAGAGTTAATTTAACATGTGATAAAACATTTTTTAATTCAGATACTTGTGTTGGCTGTTTAAAAAAATAGATTTCTGCTTGTATAATTGTGAGCTAAAGCCATACATTACCAAAAATACATTAACTGTTATTTTATACTTTATTCTGTTGGAAAGCTCAACCCTTTGTATCCTCATTCTCCTTCCTGAGAAAAAGAACCTACGGACCTGAAGTTGTACAACTGCTTTGTTTATTGCAAAGCTGAAAATATTTAATGTGCATTCAAAATGGTTCAACTTGGAATGTGGCTAAAAATAAAGATTGTCGTTGGTTCATGGGAAAATATTGCACTGTTTATTAATCTGGATATTACCTCTGGTCCTTATTAATATGATTTTATATCCTTGTATAATTAATATAATTGGAAAACATTGTCTGTGTTTCAAAATATAGTATAAACTTAAGGTTATAAAACAAATCTACTAAAACAAGAATCTGCTCAATGTTCATTACCATGGCAATATCTAACCACACAGTTCTTCTGCTATATAGATTCACTGCTAGTATTTCTATTTAAATGTTTTAAATCTATTTGAATCCTGGATTTGAAATGAATAACTAGTATTATCCAACCTAATTTGGAAGGCTTGTAGTTTACAACTTGTATTGGGATATGAAGGAAAACTGGTGGACTGAATGACTGGGATTTGTCATCAAGCATAGGAAGGTCCATTCTAATGGATGAGATTATAGCTTTGTCTTCAAACAACTGTTCTCACTTTTTTGAATTGCTTCTGTATGTCCATTTGTATCATAGAATCATAGAATCTTACGGCACAAAAGGTGGCCATTTGGCCCATTGAGTCTGTTCAATGGCTCTTAAAAAGAGCAATTTAATCCCATTTTCCAGCTCTCTCCCCATATAACCTCGCAAACCCGTCCTCCCAAAATAAATGTACCTCTCTTTTAAAAGTTGTTATCGAATTGACCTCCACCACCATTTCAGGCAATGCATTACAGATCTGAACAACTCACTGGGTGAAAACATTTCTCCTCATCTCCCCTCTGCTTCTTTTAGAAACTATTTTAAATCTGTGACCACAAGTCACTGATATGCCCACCAGTGGAAACAGTTTTTCCCTATCAACTTTGTTGAATCCCCTCATTATCTTAAAAATCTCTATTAAATCTCTCTCAATCTTCTCTGTTCCAATGAGAATAAACCTAGCCTCTCTAGCCTTTCCTCATAGCTGAAGTCCCTCATTCCTGATACCATCCTAGTAAATCTCCTCTGCACGCTTTCCAATGCCTTGACATCCTTCCAAAAGTGTGGTGACCAGAACTGTACACAGTACTCTAACTGATGCCTAACCAAAGTTTGATAGAGTTTAGTCAGAACTTCCTGGCTTTTGTACTCTATGCCACTAAAGCCTTGTATCCCGTAATCTTTTTTGATAACCTTGTCTACCTGTCCTGCCACCTTCAAAGAATCATAGTTTCAGCTTCTGTTTAAGCCACTATATTGTCTTCTAGTCCTTTAGAGATTTGAACAATAATCATTGCATTTGATATAGATACAGAATATACTCAATTGTAAACAATTCTGCCTGTCACTACATTTTGCAAATATCTCATGAAGCACTTTGAGACATTCATGTAATGTTAAAGATGCTGTAACAAATGCAAGGATTATTGTAAAAATGGTTTGGCTTCTTCCACTTATTTTCATAGTGGTGGGTTAAATATTAAGAATATGTTAACATCTCAGTAATATAAAACAGCAATGTCCCAATGTCCATTTCAAAAACTTCTTAAAATTAATCTTCACTTTCCTGCTTCTTTTACTTTCTGATGTTTCAAAGCAAACCATAATCTCAACCTCTTCCATGATTCACTTTACAGTATATTCTGTGAAGTGTTTTGAGATGTCTCGAAGAAGTGATAAGATGTCATATCAAATGCAAGTTTTATTATTATATCTGGAGCTGATTGATTGTTCACAAAAAAACTATTTGTCCTCAAAGTCTGCTCCGCTTTTCCATTGCAGTTATTCACACTTTGTTTTTTGCATAATTTCAGTCAGTTGGACACTTGGATTTGGGCATTTCCACAGTAATGGGGTACATTGTGCAAGGCAAAATATTCATGCCATTTTCTGAGGACGGGTGGATTATTTTTTTTTCCAAGGATGAAAATCAGAGATAACACACTCAAGAGATGGCCCAGATAATTTTGCCTTAAAATGAGACATGTTTTTTAAATGACAATAAATTAAAGATCATGTCCACCCTATCTAGAGACCTCCAAAACGTGACATGGCAAAGAAGGCTGCTTTTGAAACCTATTTCAGATCTTATTTTTAACTCTCACTATCATTAAATATAATGAGATCCATAAATCAAGTGTTAAGACAGAAAGCGGATAAGTTTCTGTTTTATTCAAGAGCCTGATTATATTTGTTTTGTCCCTTTAAAAAAATGCGACACGTGCGTAACCCCATCCGTCCAAAGAATTACGAACGAGGAAGACGGGATTTCAGCATAATTTTTTTTTAAATCCTGTTTTGCTCTCAATTCATAAAGTTATGAAGTAACTACTTTGTGGTTTGATTTATTTTGATAAGCTTGATGATTGCTTGCTTCTCCGACATTTTGAAAATTCACTCATGACGTTCCGTCCTCTCATTTCCTTGTTCGTCATGTCTGTCCTCGTTCGTAATGTCTCCCCGTTCGCAGCATTACCATGCATGAGGTGTGACTTTCAGAGGTGGTAAAAATAATGCTGTTAAAGTTATGTATTTCTTACAAGATACATACGGTATGGTCTCAAGGGCACTTATGTACAAAAAATTAGTGTTCAGCAATGAATTTGATTTTCTGACCTCTCTGTCACACACGTATACCCCTATATTATGGAAATGCCCATTTCTAAGCTGTCTTTGTAAAATGCTCTGAACGTTAAAACATGTAGAAATATAGAAGTTTTCAGCACACTAAGAGGCCAATCTGTCCATGTGTTATTGCCACTTGGGTTTGCTGAACGCCCCTTTGCCTCTCTGCCACCATCAGTGGTCGAGCCTTGAGGTTCTATGTTCCTAACCTCTATAGTTCCCTCTAAACCTTTCTTTTGCCTCTCAAATCCTGTTTTAGATGTGTATCGGTTCGACCACACCTATGGCTCTTCCCTCTACTAGCCTTTACCCTATGTAAATGAAATAAATGAAATCTTTATATAAATGAAATCTGTTTATTCCCTATTTATTCCCCTTCCGAAACTTTAATATTTATATGATATACCTTTAAGTCTCCTTCAATCCAATGGAAAAGCCTCAATAAGGTGATTAACTGAAGTCCTATATACTTGTTCAGATGGATGATAGAGAACCAATGCCATTGCAATAATGGGTACATTGCAATAATGTCGAAGAGCTCTGAGACGCCATCCAGTGTGGAGGGCGTTATATAAAAAGCAAATTGTTGTTGTTGTTGGGCCACTTGTCTGACTCGGGCTCTGATGCGAAGTGGCTGCAAAGCTGCCTGAAACATTCTAAAGTGTTGATTGGTGAAAAAGTGTACAGGCATGCAAGTGGTTGCTAAGAATGTGATCCAGTTGCGCAGCTTCATATATGCTTACAAGAGGATTTTCTTGTGATGGTGTGATTGTCAGTCTTGCAAAGGTATCTATTATGCAGTACTTTAATAGGTTTAGTGTCAGAGAGAGATAAAGAATAGCCGGCACAGTGGTACTTCAGTGACAATATATAACTCTTGATGGGATCATTATTTAATTAACACTGAAGCTAATTTGTATTTTGCATAATGCCCAATTATGCACATGGTTTATCCACAGAAAGGCTTGTCGAAGTAGTGCAGATATTAGCTCTACTTGACTGTATCGCAGATGGGAAAGACATTTTCTCCCTTTTCTTGGTCAAAGTCATCAAGATATATTAGTCATTCACTTAATGGCTGTTTATGGGAGATTATAGTGCACAAATTGACTGCCAATAAATAGTCATTACACTTGATAGAAATTCCTTGTGAAGGGTTTTGAGACATTTTGAGGTGCTGTATCAAACACAGGGATTATTATTGGCTCCAATATTTTGAAAACATTTACGTATTGTATAAGCAGGAGTATTTGGGGTTGAAATATACCGGTAGTTATAAATTTACTTTGGGATGTTGAATTTTACTGACTCGTCAAATTATGTGCTTACCAAAACAACAACAACTACAACAAAATTACGTTTGTATAGCACCTTTCATGTCAGGAGGATGTCCCAAGGCACTGGACAGATACTGCTTCAGACCCGTGCTGAGGACATGGGGTGGGGGGGTGGGGGGGAGTTACCGATGAAAATTCTAACCAAGTGGTGGAATTTAGTGTATATATTTTAATTTAATATGTAATAAAATTGTTAGTTAATTACATGGTGTTTGGAACTTCTAGTTCCCGTGAAGCATGCTGCTTTTAGTTGGTTCACGTGGCTGGACAGCTGATCACTGCACAACAGCTGCTTAATCCTTCAATCTGACATTTTGCATGCCAGAAAAACTGAGATGTCATACTTAAGCAGCAGCATCAACCAACTGCAAAAATACTTTGGAGTAAAGATACAACAAACAGGACTATACTATTACTATAAGTGGATATAATGAATGGATTAAGGATTAATGCACATAGGATACATCTTGACCACTATTTAATTTTTAAGTAGGTAAATTGAAACTGTATACAGAAAAAGCCTGTTTATCCGTGACACGATAAACTGGAACTTCCATATAACCGGTACATCAAAAAAAGTCCTCATCTGATTAACAAGATGTTATCTGGCACAATCGCAAAGGCGCATTTAATGAATCGATTGTCACACGAAAGTACTTTACAGGTATTTTGGCTTGCCGCTAGTAGAGCCTTAAAGTCGCGCTGCCGTTTTTTTCCCTCATGTGACGTCCGCCATTGCAGAAGTTATCAATAGACTGTACACCTCTACCCCAGCATCCTGGCTTCAAACCAGGCATCTACCAGCAAAGGTGATTGTTAGGTGAATTTATAGGGGAATAACAAAGGTCTGTTATTGTTTAGTCTATTATTAATATGGTATGTGTTAAAATAAGTTTTTATTTGTGTTGGGTTTTCGGTGTCGGATCCGACCAAATATCCGGCATGCCTTTTGACCAGCATTGGCCAGGTCTTGCGGGTGCCGATAAACAGGCTTTTACTGTATCTTGCTTCAGTAAAGAATGTTCTCATATAACAAATAATTTCTGGGCCTAGGGTGTTTAAGGCCCTTAGTAGATAAATTGTTCATCTAAGATGAATACCTAACAAATGTGGGAGAACTGTTTTCTTGACAGTTGTTCTGTAATATTTGTTTGTTTATGAATTTTAAGTAATCAATCATTTGCAAAGCTGTGATAATCATACATTTATAGAATCATGCAAAAGACCATCCTCTGAATCTGTGCTGCTGTGAGCTGCCCCACTGGAACTATACAATGTTAATCCTATTCCTTTTTTTGAGTTAAGACAATATAATAATAATGTTTGCATTTGACAATGATAGCGCCTTATCACATTGTATCAAAGCGTTTCACAAAATATACTACAAAGTGAATTGAATGTTGATTTTGTGGGAGAAATGTAGCAGCCAATATAACTGGATTGGGTTCAAAAATGCTATACCATGTGGACTCATTGAATTTTTGCATAGCAACTATAACTTTGGTGTTTTGAATAGAGTAACACAGAACACACGTATATGTTTGTTCTGAAGCACTTCAACAAGCAGGATATGCATTTTGGGACTTTTTTTTGCCAATTTGAAATTCACACTTGTATTTGATGAATATTCATAGTCAGGATGAATTTGACTTATTTAATCGACAACCGTAGATATTTGGATCAGTGGAGTCACAGATTCATTTAAATTTTCCCAGATTGATTTAACTAACATTTTTTAACCAAACGTTTGTGAGGGATTGAAAGATGTTGCCGGTGCAGAAAGTAACAGTATATCTAATTCTCCCTTGGTGAATTGCCAGTTCTATCTGGGTGGATAAGCCTACATATTTGTGGACTGATGTATATGCAGGCAATACTTAATAATTACAATAAAATTTGCTTTCTGATGATAGGATTTTGTAACTATTTAGTACAACAGAATATTATCCAATACCCGTCAATATTCCTGTCAATATTGAAATAATACCCATGGGACATTATTCCTTATCCTTTCATTATACAATAGAAAATTAGATTTGTTTTGCATCTTTCACATTGGGAGGATGTTCCAAGGCGATGGATAGTCAGGACAAGGATGTACATAAAACAGATGGAAGAAAAGTAAAATGTTATACATTAGGATAATTCCCCCTATTTCCTGCCAAATGTTAATTTTATTAAATCATTTGAGCTCTGCTTTTTGCACCATTATGGTAAAACATATCTATTCAGAAATACCTTCCCAAGACTCTACTTGATGCGAACATTGTTCTGTTATTGAAAATAATTTATGAACTGATTTTTGTAAACAATTCCTCAATAATACAGTAAAACCTGGATAATCTGGCACATGTTGAGGGGGGCCACTTACCTCCTGGATTTTGTTGTTTGCTATGAATTTAGAACCTGCTCCCTGCACCATGTAATCAGTAATACACAGCACTGAACGGAAAAAAAAAAGTGGCTGAAGGCATGGCTGCTGATGGTGGAGCGGAGGGTTCAGGGGATAAGGAGGAGGCCAGACCCGGTGGAGCGAAGGCAACAGGTGCTGGTTTGAGGAGAGAGGATGTTGGAGAGGTAGGGTGGTGCAGAGGAGTGGAAGGATTTGAAAACAAGGGTGAAGGATCTTGAAATCGATCCTCTGAGATAGGGAGACAGTGAAGTCTGGCAAGGACTGGGGTAATGGGGGAGCGAAGTTTGGTGCGGGTGAGAATGCGGGCGCAGAGTTTTGAATGAGTTGGATTTTATGGATTGTGGTGGAAGGGAGACCAGCGAGGAGAGCATTGGAATAGTCCAGCCAAGAGGTGACAAAGGCATGGACCAGGATTTCAGTGCCTTTTGGGGTGAGATATTGCCGGAGACGGGCGATCCGTCGGAGGTGGAAGAAAGCGGTGCTGGTGAGGGACCAGATGTAGGGGAGGAAGGACAATTGGGGGTCGAACCTGGCGCCTAGTTTGGGTGTTCAGAGAGTTTTAGGGACAGGCCGGGAAGGTGGAGGAGGTGAGAGCCGTGCGATTGAAGATGTTGACGAGAGGCAAAGAGTATGGCTTCTGTTTTGTCAACATTCAGCTGCAGGAAGTTCTCGCTCATCCAGCTCCTGATGTCTGACAGGCAGGCTGACAGAACATCAGGGGATTGGGGGTCGCAAAGTGAGGTGGAGAAATAGAGTTGGGTGTCATCCGCATACATGTGGAAGTGTACCCCATGTCTGCGGATGACGTCCCCAAGGGGCAGCATATAGATGAGGAAGAGAAGCGGGCCAAGGATGGATCCTTGGGGTACCCAAAAGGTGAGAGCGGGAGGAAAGCCCATTTGTGCAGCAACTGCTGGCGGTTTATGAGGTAAGACTCGAACCAGGCAAGTGCAGTCCCACTGAGGTGAATGACGGGGGACAGGCGAGTTTTAGGGACTGTGTCGAACGTAGCGGACAGATCCAGGAGGATAAGGAGGCAGAGGGAGCCTTACTCCCTCTCTATTCCCCTTTCCCTCCTGTGTGTATCTGGCTTTCCCTTGAATGTATTCTATTTTAATTTAATGACCACTTCAGGCAGCGAGTTCCACAATCTCATTACCCTCTGCATTATATTCTTCTTCCTCACTTCTGGTTTAAACAAGTTGAAGTTTTAAGTCAAACTTGCCTCTTTTCTGTCACTTGTTCTTCCTTCAAGTTGTCTTCTTGAGTATACTCATTGTGTATGACAGACTTATCAGTGTTTCTGATAGGGCAAAGTTTTACTTAACAATAACAACTTGCTTTTATACAAATCCCTTCATGTGGGAGAGTGTGTTGGGAGTGCTTAATAAATAGTCTTCACATGCCATATTATATTACAATTTTATTAAAAAGTAATACATTGCAGCAATGTCTTTTTTTTGCACCTGTTATCAAGTAATAAATAAACTAATTGTACAAGGTTCCACACAGAAGTGTCTTAACTAAAAGTGTGCACACTAGGTGATATAATGCAACAAATATTTGACTTATAGATGTACTTTATATAAAAGTTCTTAAAAGTTATTTGTACAGACCTGACTATAAAAACATTAGATAAATCAGATGCGTACAATTGTAGGTACATAAAATCAGATTTCAGATGTGTTTGCCCAAATAATTCTGTTGTTCAGTGTAGGTGAAGTGAAAGGCGATCTTTAAATGTAATTTAGTTGTTGTTATAGGTGGAACTCTCCAGCAACAAGATGTTTAAATTTTCATGGATTTCAAACTTTTATAAGATAATAAGACATCACAGATAAGGTGATGTTGCAAGCTACTTCAGATGCTTGTCTATGCACTTGTGACTGTATTTGTAGGTGAACTTGGCAGGCAATTTGTCCCACAAACAGCTATTAAGTGAATGCAATATTAAGTACAGTACATTGGAGTAGTTTTCTACTGTTCTTGCCTAAAGTACAGCTGAAATCTACAGAAGCCATTTACTTTTGTGAACTAAATTTTTAATATACCAATGGATTAAAGTTGTAAAATATAACAAACATTACAAAAATGTTGCACTTTGCTAGATATTTTGGAAATGAAAAATTTGTATGTTAGCATTTTGAACAAGCTGCAAGGCTTCATCAAGTGCTATGGAGAAGTAGAATAACTGGTCCTTTGAGACTTGGCATTCCGCACTGTGGGCTATTTTTGACACAACTGGTTGCACTGCTTTGCTGTGAGTCAGTATGCAGCTTGTCAGCTGATAGTGTTATTGTGATGATGTAAAAGGAACTGCAATGCCTATATTACACCATTTATTTTATCTGCTTAACATGATGGTAAGGTGTTTTTAATTTCCATATATTCTGCTGCTCTAGTAATCTTTTTGTTTTTCTGTTAATTCAATTGAATATTGTTTGTGCTTTTAACCGTTCTTACACTTGCAGTGAAGTTAACGAAATGCTGGCTTGAAGTTCAAGGCCTTCAAAATCAGCACCGTGTAAATAGTCACAGCCAGTTTGTAAATGATAGATGTTATTCAGCTCGCTTAATCAGTGTCTTAAAATAGAAACCAAAGGAGGAATATTTGGTATTTTTTGGCATGTTTGTGTTGAGTGGGAACAAAATCATTTCTATGGATTATAAGCAAATGCTTAGGAATTACTGGAGAAGTGGCCTGTCCCAGGGAGGAGGGTTTAAATGGAAATGAAGGATTGTGAGACATTGGAAGCAAGCGTAACTATACGCTTTGGATTAATGTCTGTCTTCCCTTTGTCTCCATGTATGTGTATGTCTGTCCTTTCTTCCCCTCCCTTCCTGAGTGTGTCCCTGTGACTCTTGGAGGGGGGTTCTTGAAATGTCCAGGATTATATTTTTCTCTAGTGAGCCTATGTCCTTACAAAGTCGCTCAATTGCAGAGTCTAAGGTTTTCATCCAACTTTTGTTGACTCAAAAGGAAGAAATCTGAAACCTGGTCCATAATTTATAATGAAACTGCAAATGAATGCAATGTATCCAGTTAGAACTTTTTAGATATACAGTATATCAAATGGAAGAAAAATGACCAGATACAGTGCATTGGTTTCCATCATTTGCGTTTTTTTGCCATTGGAATGTTTGAAATTTATGGTTTCAAATCTACCCTCCCGCACTAGGCTCCGCGACCTCATCACTCCTACCTTCGCCCGTCTCCACTGGCTCCCCATCCCCCAGTGAATTGAATTCAAGATCCTTGTTCTCACTTTCAACACTATTCACGGCCTTGCCTCCACCTATCTCTCCGACTTGCTGTTTCCCTATCAGCTTGCCTGTCCCTCCATTCAGTGGGATCTGGCCTGCTCTTATGTCCCCTGCCCGAACCGCCCCTCTATCGGTGGCCGGGCTTTCAGCCTCTCTGCCCCCACACTCTGGAACTGCATACCACAATCCCTTCGCCTCGTTTACTCCCTTTCCTCCTTCAAGGCTGGTCTCAAGACCTTCCTCTTCGACCGTGCCTTCTGCTGCCCTCCTAACTGTCCCCCCTTTCCTACTCTCCGCCCCCTATCCCGACCTTCCCCCTCCCCTGTTCTGGTCCCGCCCTAACTGTTCAGTGCCTTCAGTGGGATGTCCTCCCGATGTGAAAGGTGCTCTATAAATGTGATTCTGTTGCTGTTGTTGTACTGTTGGTGATCTCTGATCGTCTGCTATTTACCTCGGGAGCTGATAGCATCTCCCTTCATGGATGCACTCTGCATCTTACACAGCCAATACGGAACCTTGGCGTCCTGTTCGACCTTCATACCCTTCACACCGTACATCCCTGCCATGATGTGCTCTACCTTTACCCACCTGCGCAACATCTCTTGGCTCTGCCACTGTCCTACACCGCAGGCCGCCAAGACCCTCAGGCACGCATTCGTAAGATTCAGGCTCCACTATGCAAACATTTGTCGGCCTCCCCAACTCCTCCCGTCAGAACTCTGCAACCTGTGTCCTCTCTCTCACCAAGCTCCTTGACCCTATCACCTCACCCAACTTCACTGACTTCCCGTCACACAGAGGATGTTCATCCTGAAGAGACGTTTGTTGCTTCAGCTGTTAGAATATCATTGCAATTTAAAATTCACTCAGTAATCCATGAGCAGAATGTATATAGTTTTTCTCAGAATCTTGATTTAAATTAATGACAAAAGATTTTGAAACAAATTCTTTGTAAAAGGCTAGATGCTGGTCCACACATTCAAAGCCCTCCATGGCATTGCTCCCCCTTATTTCAGTGAACTCCTAACTCCCTTGCAACCTACCTGCTCTCTCCACTTAGCAGTGTCCCACAAATAGTCCTGGACAAAAGTGAACAATGTATGTTATTTTCCCCCGGAAAAGCGATCCACCAATCGACTAACAACCAAGTTCCCACTTGCTAGGTAAACAGAGGAATGTGGAGTTAGGAAACATGACCAACGTTTCGTCCTGCCATGAATCAAACCCAGGTGTCTCACTTGCAAGGCAAGTGCTCTAACCACCGTGGTATCAGACTGATGTCAATTCTATTGCCCCACTTGCCCCACTTGCCTCACTTACAGCATGGGTAGCCCACTTAAAGGGAGCTCAGGCAAAAGAGTAGGAGATCCTTACTTAACCAGCTTGGTGCAGTTGAATTTTCATTATGTACCGTAAATACCTGCGTATAAGGCGCACCCCCCCCCCCCCCCACTTTTGACCTTTTCTTGGTGAAAAAAAACGGAAGCATTTTTGATGATATTGCCGGCAGAAGGGAGAGAGGCAGGAGAGACAGGTAGGGAGGTAGGGAGGGAGGGAGGGAGGGAGGCAGTCAGGGAGGGAGGGAGGGAGGCAGGCAGTCAGTCAGGCAGGCAGGGAGGGAGAGAGGGAGGCAGGCAGGCAGGGAGGGAGAGAGGGAGGCAGGCAGGCAGGCAGGGAGGGAGGGAGGGAGAGAGAGGGAGGGAGGGAGGGAGGCAGTGAGGGAGGGAGAGAGGGAGGCAGGCAGGCAGGCAGGGAGGGAGGGAGGGAGAGAGGGGGAGGCAGGCAGGCAGGGAGGGAGATAGGCAGTGAGAGAGAGAGAGAGAGAGGGAGGGAGGCAGGCAGGCAGGCAGGCAGGCAGACTGGGTTAGGCAGAAAGCAGGCAGCAGGCACGCCACTGAAGTCCGCTGCTGCTGCCGCTGCCTGGGCGGCCGAGGCCGAAACCCTATCACCCGCTCCCCCCAATCGCTGCCGGACACAGTGTCCAAAGCCCAGCTGACAGCGCGCTGGCCGCCCCTCCTGCTTATTTCCGAGGCTCAAAATTTCTTGTACCTGCGTATAGGGCGCACCACCAACTTTCGAGATCTTCCGACATGCAAAAAAGTGCGCCTTATACGCGGGTATTTACGGTAAGTAAGTGGCAAACCTGTATTCCACATTGTCAATACTCTTGCTGAACACGGTGCTTGGTGGTATTGGTCCATAGATTTGGTGGTCTCAAACAAAGCAGCAGGTGACATCAGTGGAAGCTGAATTCAGTTGTAAGAAGTCTTCTTATCAATTGTGATAATTTATTTGGAAATGTTCTATAAGGTGGCAATAGTCCATTAGCATTCTATTTCCAAAATCTTGGGAGTGGTAGCCCTACCTGGTATATCAAGTAATGGAAACTTATATCACATATTAAGATAAAAGCAAATGACAATTTTTATAACTTCTTTATTTGGACATTCTGCTCTGGACAGATCTTTATAAGCAAACCATACCAATATATGCATTTTTCTTAGCGAGAAATAATTTCCTTAGCTGTTATACCCTATGTCTTTGTCCCTTTAAGGTAATAATCCTTGGATTTGATATCTAATGCTTTTTTTTAACCTGAGGAAGACTCCTCAAATTGTTTTGCAAGGTGTACTGCAGGGTGACACTCCCAACAAAGATCGTAGCATCCAATTTGAGCACAACAATGATACCCAAACAGCGCTGAAGTGGACTAATTTTATCTAGAGGATTGTTGGCCAGGACAAAGAGAGAAATTCCTTTTTTTTTAATTCATCTAGTGGGATCTTTACTGTCTCCATGGACAAGACTTCAGTTTAACATATCACAGGAGAAGCGGCACCTCTGAGAATGCAGCAGTGCCCTACAATTGTAGTCAAAGTCTGGATTTGGGGGTTTGAACCCAGAACCTTCTAACTTCAGTAATCGAGTTCCTGAACAGGACTCCAGGGCATTGCTGAGGACGACACAGCCAACCTGTTACATCGGCAGCACTTGGAAGGGCAGACTAGTCAACAAGACTAGGGACTTTTCATACATAACCCTACAAGCCAAAGCCCTAATGGGAGGGTGGTTCTTGCTGGAGAAGCAATAGGATAGCTTGCCATGGCAAGCTTTCAATGTTAAGCTATGTGTTTTTAGCTGATTAGACTCCCAATAGTACCCTGATGCACATTCTAGGGTCCCCAATGCTTAGTTAGCTCTTGCAGAATGTGTCTCTCCAGGAATAGTGTGTACATTCCAATAAATATTTCTGGGATTTCCATGTGTGGTTGGGATGTTTGGAGCTCTTCAATGTGGTCTGGATTCTCAAGTGTGTTGATGGGTTTCCACATAAACACAGCTGATGAGAAAAAAAATGAACTCAGGTGCAAGTTTTACCAACCGAGTAAGGCTAACTGTATGATGCTGTATTTTAAAATCGTGGAACTCCACCCCACAGTCTCTTCGTTTCGCCCCCTCCCATGTCTCCTTCAAGGCCCCTTTTAAGATCTTCCTCCTTGACTATGCCTTTAGTCACCCTCCTGATCCCAACTCCCACCTCAATTGCAAATCCAGTCATGACTGTCCAATGCCTTGGGACTTCGTCGTGATGTGAAAAGCACTATACAAATATAATTTATTATTGTTGTGATTGTTGAAATTCCTACCTTTTTTCAACATAATATCTCCAAAAAGTAATGTTATCAACAACAGCAAAATTGCATTTGTAGAACACCTTTCACGTTGGGTGGACAATTATGATTGTACTAATAAAAGTTTTGTGGTATAACAGAGAAGTGTCAAATTGAAAGTGACCTTTTGACTTGATATTGATGATGATAACAATCTTTGCATTTGATATAGCATCTCATCGTGTCGTCGAGACATATTAAAATGCTTAACAGAATATACTGTGTATTTGGGAAGGATAGCATCCAGAGAGAAAGTTTTGTGAAAAAACAACACTCTGCTCAAACTTTAAGGCAAACTTTACCTCAAACTTTAAGGCATACAAGTTTTCATTGAGCTGAAATTAACTAGTATACCTTTCATGTCAAATACATGCTGCCAGTTGCAAAGTGGCTATCTCAGTGCTTGCTATAAGAAATGATTTATGTGTGGCTGTTCATTAAATAAAAATCAGTAAACGGTACATCAGGGGCATAAAAGGGTGGTCGGACTGGCGGGCCGGGTTCAGCCCAAGGAATGATGTCATCCTGCCCCCCAAACATTTCCAACTTAATTGTCTGAAGAGCAAATACAGGTGAAGCACAGGCCCAGGGGCAATTAGGAGACAGTCACCAGAAGCACGGGTTCTGCTGGACAAGGGACTGACCAAACAGAATAAAATATTGCCCATGTGGCCCGCGGATGTTTCTCAAATCCAGCATGCAGCCCTCAGCAGCCAAAAGGTTGGACCACCTTGCTTGAGTGGATTATTATACTATTATAGCATGCACTTTGCAGTCGATTACTGTTATAATTGCATTTTCTATTTCTCTTACAGAGTTCTGGGATTGAAACTTTGGTGGAGGAGCTTTGCTCCAAATTGAAAGACCTGCAGAATAAACAAAAGGGTATGTTGATTTCAAGTGCAATGAAAATTTATCACTATGTTGTTTTCAATTGAATATGAGCATTATTGTAAGACTGAATCCAGTTATTGTTTGCAAGAAGGGTTGCTTGGCAGCCCTACATTTGGTGATTGCTAGATCCTTCTAATACTATTAACTAGAATCATTCAAGGGACAAAGTTCATTTATTTTTACCGTTGAATTAGAAAAATTCTAAATATAAGACATCCACAGGGGAACTTGGTGTTTACTATTTCATCATTTCCTTACTGTTTTTAAAAAGCTTCAAAAGGTAATTATAAACAAAACAATTTTAAAAATTCTGTTTTTTGTGTGTTTTAATGCCAACCAGAAAGTGATCCACAAATAACCAATGGACATCTAATAGTGGTTCATCGGTGATTAAACAAAGCTCAGCAGTATTACAGTGAACCCTCTTATTATCATTATGCAATATAAAATCCAAACTGAAGAAATCTGTAAAAACAAAAAAAATCCAACAGCTGCATAAGGCTTAAAGAAAAGCGATCAATTTTTGAGTCATCAGGTGAAGTTATCCATTTTAGTGCAAAAATCAGCTGGCGAGTGCAAAGTGAATGAGCCGGCTGGTGTCAGCATGCACGGTGATTGGGATCCATAGTGCGACCACATTAGAATTACATTCATGCTGCCAAGACATACATTATAGCGATGCTGCCCTGTATTGTCCTGCCTCATGTGATAACGGGTACAAAAACAGTACCTTACTTAATAAAATTATTGCATCAGACCTTTGTTGTGTAGAAGTCACTGATGCCAAGAAAGACAAACTGACTACTGTATTGGTCAAGTGCTTTGAGAAGTTGTTTTCTGTGAACGGTTGAAATACAAATGCAAGTTTTTGTTATGAGTTAATAATGATAAACGTCTTATGCTATCAACATTTTTCTGTCAGACAGGAAAAGTAAACGGACAATTAGTTTTTGAATTATAGGGAAAATTAATTTTCTACCCAATTTAGAAAAAGGAGCTGTTTGTTTTTCGGTCAAGTTAGCCTGACCCCCCCAAAGCAGTGGTGGTCAGCTTGTGGGCCAGAAGTGGCTCCTGCACCACTGCACTAAAGGTACAGGTATATCATTCTATCTTTACAAATGGTATTGTATAGTATTGAAAATCTTAAGAACTTACACCACCTGTTCCATTTCATTTTGCCCAACAAAATAATATTTGCCCTATTAAGCAAGGAAAGTAATAAATTAGATTGTTCCAATGAATGGTAATCAGTTTATTTTTCTGTTTTTGTTTCCCTTTCTTTCCCCCCCTTCTCTTTTCCCTCCATGAATTTTAGAAGAGAAGCAAGCTTGTAAAAAAACAGAAGGGTTTCAGTCTCCCGAAATTAGAGGATCTTCTTCAGCCAAGGATCAGGTAGAAATGTAAGTAAAGTGTTTTGTTTTGAGTGCTGCATTGCTGAGGTGGAAATTGATCAGTTTGAAGATTGATAAAGAAGGGGCAATGCAGAGGAATTGAGACAGGGAGTTCCAGAGGCTTGGGATCTAGTGGTTGAAGGCACTCTTGCTGATGGTAGCGAAGAGGTGTCGGAAACTTACAAAACACCTGAGCTGGCTGAATACAGATGGTGGGTAGAGGAATGCATGCAAGATGGTTAGAGAGTTAGGGAGATCCAATGGATCGAATCCAAGATACTTGAACTCCACATCCTTGCCCCATTACTGGGGTTCTTCTGACTCACTCCTACACCCAATTATCTTTAATTGTGCTTTAGGCTATCTGTTTCCTATCCTCCACCCCACCCTCTAGAATCCACTAGAATGTGAAAGATTAATGTTTTTAGTATAAACCTTCATGTGTCTTATTTAAAAGATAATTTTTATTTTGTATTCACGGGCGAAATAAATTGGCAGAGATTTAGGCCCTTTTGTGAGCTGAATAAATATTTGATTGCCAGGTAGGCCTTTTTAGATATCTGTATTATTTGTCTGTTAGAGAAAATCAATAGGATGGCTGAATTACAAAAATAAGGAAATCCATTCTGTTATAATTTGAAATTTAATAAACTACAGTAAGTAATTTAAAACATTTGAATCAATATATCCTCCTTTGTGGATCATTACATTTGTTCTCACTTTTATTTGTAGGTATTATGAAGCATTTCCGCCCCTTTCTGAGAAGCCAATCTGTCTGCAGGAAATAATGACCGTGTGGAACAAGGCCAAAGCTTGTTCTTCATCTTCATCTGCTGCTCCACAAACAAGCACTGACACATCCTCTCCAAAAGATTGCAACAGTGAAGGTGAGGGGACAAGGGAACGAACAAACAAGGCTTCTGTTACGACAAGCAGCAGTTACACATTCAGGAGAAGTAAAAAAGAGAAAGAAAACAGGCACAACAACAGCTTGCCAGAGGAGAAACCTGCTGCAGGAAAAAAGCAGATCAGGCACAGATCGGAAGGAAAGATGCGTCCTCGCTCCTGGTCTTCTGGCTCCAGTGAAGCAGGCTCCAGCTCAAGTGGGAACCAATATGAGTTGAAAGCTCCCACAAAACCTGTTAAAATCAGACATAAGATGCGAGAAAATGCTCGGAACAATAAGGGGCGAAATGGACAAGTCAAGCTGTCTTTCAGATCGGTGGAAAAAGATGATCGAAGAAGTACCTGTGGGAGCAGCAGCAGTGGGCATACCAAACATCTGGGCAAAAGAGGAAAAAGGCATCCAAAAGAAACGAGGAGGAAAGCAAACCGTGGTACAAGAGATCTGGGCAGTGAAAGTACAAGGGAGCAGGAATTTAGAGAAGAACCACTGTGGTACACTGAACCAATCATAGAGTACATGTTGCCTCCGAGTAGAAAGAGCAAGCTGGAAACTGCATACCGGAATAGTGTAGCTGCAAATGCTGGTGAATCTTCCTATTTGGAAGAAATTTCAGAGACAATGCAGGGTCTTTGTATTAGTAACAATAATTTCCAAACATACCTCGCAGCAGGTACTTTCGTCGATGGTCACTTTGTTGAAATGCCTGCATTAATAGATGAGGCTAAAGACCTCACTGGGACCTCAAACTGTTCTAATACTAAGAACAGTGACATTTTAGATGCTACGCATCTACCAGAATTTACTCACTTCTATGAAGTAGATATACATCAATCCATATTGGATCCTAGTGCCTCAAATTCATTGCAAGGAGAGAGTCGAATTTTAAGCATGATTCGACGGAAAAGTACAGAGCAAACTGATTTTGAGGCAGATGGTTGTATAGTGTTAGATGAAAGGGAAAGTGCAATATGGACAGATTCACATACATCTCTTTGTGCGGAAGAGTTGTTCCTACAAGATCTGGCAAATACAGCTCAGTTTTGGGAGTGTTCCAGTTCTGATGAAGCAGAGGGAGAAAGCTTTACTGGGGATTCTCCCATTATTCTTTCACCTATTCTGGATAATACAGTTTGTGATGCAAGCAGCAGTACTGGCAATCAAGAAGAACACTTTTCAGAAGCCAATGAAGGGTCTGGTTTAAACTCCACTTGTTTTTCTCTGTTTGAAGTGCAATATGATAACTCTACTTCACCTTTCTGTTTTGATGGACTTGGTCTAGGAAATCAGAATAGTGATATTGGAAGCTGGGTTGATTTTCCAGGGAAAACGCAGTCTCGTTTGCTAATATGGACCAAAAATAGTGCCTTTGATGAAAATGACCACTGTTCTAACCTTTCAACGCGAACCTGTAGCCCATGGTCACATTCTGAAGAAACTCGTTCTGATAATGAAACCACCTTTGGTATTCAATTTGAGGAGTCCACTAAGTTTAATGCAGACGAGATTGACTGCATAGTCCCTGGCATTTCATCCAGCCTTTTAAATGAAGACCTCTTAGATTTATTGCAAGAGGATGCTCATTCACAGACAAATGGAGCTTTACGAGATATACCAAGATTGACTTTCAAACAGAAATCTAAATTGGAGTCAGTATGTGGAATTCAGTTGGAAGAAGAAGAAAATAAGGAATATGAATTGACTGCAGAAACTTTCACAGATCAGATATCCAGTCATACAGAAGGCTATGGCTCAGGAGTTATAAAAGACATTTGGACAGCCATAGCAGAACACGATGCTGTAACACTAGAGGTAGAACGATCAGTCGAAGATTTATTTTCCAGTGAGGTGAATGGCTGTCAGTGCTGCTGTTTGGATATGGCAACAAAACAGGACATGCTTCAAGAGCCTCGTGAAAAGGCTGTGCAAAGGTCCGAGTATCATTTGTGGGAATGCCAGAAAGAAAACCTGGAAGTTCAAGCTGCTGCAACTGGCGAACTTGCAGAGCTAGATGTGGGTGATTACACAGCACCATCAAAACCGTGGGATATTGGCACTGACAAAGAAAGTGCTTTTATTCTTGGTGGGGTATACGGGGAACTGAAAACGTTCGACAATTGTGGTGACTGGGGAGTAATTCCACAGGACCCTGCAAAAGGTACTTTATTGCAGTGTGCAGCTTCTGATGTTGTGACCATAGCAGGCACGGATGTTTTCATGACTCCGGGTAGCAACTTTGCTCCTGGTCACAGACCACTGTGGAGATCTTGTGCTTCATTCGGACAGGGCGACCAGACAAGAAAAGGAGAGGACAGATTGAACACTGAATTCTCGCTTATCTTCCATGAAGACTTATTGGGGAATTGCAGTAATTATCAGACTCAAGAGCCCGGTGTTGAGTATTCATTTTCCTCCTTTGATCTGAGCAATCCTTTTTCACAAGTACTTCATGTAGAGTGCTCGTTTGAGCCAGAAAGACTTGCATCGTTTAGTCCAAGTTTTAAGCCCAAATCTATACTGTGTTCAGATTCAGAAAGTGAAGCCTTCCACCCTAAAATATATAGTATTGACAAAACGCAGTACCGAGCTATACGAATCTCACCACGAACTCATTTCCGACCTATTTCTGCCTCTGAGCTATCACCAGGCGGGGGAAGCGACTCTGAATTTGAGTCTGAAAAAGAAGAAGTTGGTGTTCCTATCCTTTCCCAGACTGATTTGTTTGAGGATCCTCAGGCAGATTTAAAGCCACTAGAAGAAGATGCTGAGCGAGAAGGACATTACTATGGAAAGTCAGAGCTGGAATCGGGGAAATTCCTGCCGAGGTTAAAAAAGGCTGGGATGGAGAAGAGTGCTCAAACTTCACTGGATTCTCATGAAGGATCTGGTGGTCTTTTACAGACAGAACAGCCATGCCCACAGTGTCATTTACAGGCATCAATGGGATGCGCCAATGTGAATAGTTGTGAAACAGATTTAAAAGTAAAGGTACCATGTGACAAATTGGAAGAGTTCCAGAATCGTACAATAAGCCGGGACCTTTCTGGGTTCAACGAGGGAGCTTATGTCATGGCACCATCACTTGAAGAGGTGAGTTCTGCAATTTCTATGTATGTTTACAATTTGTGATTCCAGCTTGCCTTTAAATTGTTACAAATGCAATTTTCTGTAATAGAAATGATTTGCAATCTGTAATAATTACAATTGTTGTGTGTTTTTCACAGTTAACGTTATTGTAGACCCAACTGGACAATTTTAGAATTTCCTTTCAAATTAAATCTTCAATTGGTGCAATAATAATACTTACATTTGGTACATGCCAGGGGACATCTAAAGGCGCTCTCCAGGATTCACTAATAAGTACACTATAAAGGATAGTGATGGTATTTTGTAGGTGAATGCAACAGACAATTTGGGCACAAACAACCACAAAGTGACTGTCCAATCTTTTTATTGGGGAATTGTTGGCCAGGGCACAAGTAGAATCTTTCGTTTTTTCCAAATAGTGCCATGGGATCTTTAAAGGCCAAGTGACACAGGAATGACTGTTAAAAAATATATATATAATCAATTGTCTAAGTCTATACTGTTTAATCAATGTACATTCACTCAGCTGTATACAGTAGAAGCTCGTTTATCCATGACCTGATTAACAGGATTGTTCGACCCCCTCCCGGGGCAATTCCCCATTCCAGCAATCGCGAATATGCTCAATTTGCGCATGCGCACTTATTAAACTTACGAACTTGGAGGTTTTTACTGATCGGTAACAAATGCTTTTTTACTGATTTTTTTTACCGAGTGTGCTGAAATCTTTATTGGTAAGTCGCTATACAATATTCTGTTACTATTTAGTATATTATTAATATAGTATGTTTTAAAATAAGTAAATTTTTTGTGTTGGGTTTTCTGCAACTTGCCGCCCGATTATTCGGCACAGTCAGTTAGTCGACCCCCCCGAACGTGCCGGACAAACAGGGTTCTACTGTATAACGAACACCAAAAGGTAGCAATGGAATATCATAGATAACTCCTTATGTAGCTCAGTAGTTAGATCACTCGCCTAGCTACAGTAAGACCTGGGTTCGATTTCTGGCAAGTTTCCTTCCTCCACATGCTCCTGTTTACCTAGCAGTAAGTAGGAACCCAACCATTAGTTGATTGGCGGATTGCTTTTCTGGGGTTAATAAGTAATTCCTTTTTTTTAAATCGGTCACTCAATCCATGACTTTGTGGGACACTGATAATTGACTTCTGTATTTCGCCCACAAAATATGGTCTATTTACTTTTAAACAATATTCTGTGAAATACTATGAGATATGTCGAAGATGTGATGGGGCGTCATAATCAAATGAAAGGATTATTATATCTGATCGAATCGTTTATTAGTGACCAAAGTCGTGTGGTCTTACATTTATGCAGCCTCTTTGTCAATAATACTGGTGGGCTCGGACTGCAAAGGTTTGAAGATTCGGTTATGTAATTCTGTTAACGTTTGGGAGAGGTGGCAGTATTCCTTGCTGAGGGCTCAGCGGATTCAGTTTCTGAGGCAGAAGCCCATTCAATATGATTATAGTTAGGGTCTGCATTAACTTGTTAAGTCCATTTGTTAGCTTAGTGAGTTTTTCTGGGTGTCCTTGACTGACGGGTATATCCTTTCTATTTAGGCACTTTTTCAACTTTTTTTTCAATAAGTTGTTTACTGGAGTTATGCAGAAGACTAGGCAAAGAACAGTCATTGCTATGTTACAATATGATAGATCTCACGTCAGGAGCATGTGTCATATTTCATAGCTTCTGCGATACCCCCAAAACAGAAACGTGAGCTAAAGGCATGAATCAATTCAGTCATGAGCTGGCGGGGTGAGTCCCAGACACAGAGACATTTCCATGTGTAGGTGGCATGCATTGGAACTAACAGTCTGGTTTGGATGCTCTTAAACATGGTGATTGGTTCATGCATATTGGCAGACACCCAGCTATCCCCCCCCCCCCCAAACTGGAAAGAGTGAATGGTGGTAAGGTGGGATGTAGGGGTGAATAGCACCATCCAGAGGATGGTTTGTCTTTTTTATTCACAAATATTTTATCGGATAAGCTAAATCTCTTGGAAGTAGTTTTTTTTGCACTTCCTTGAGCATTCTGAAAAATACCTGCCTTGCTGGGGAACACTGCTTCTAACTCTCACTGAGTTGCTCTTTCAACAGTCTAGAAAATAGCTTGTTCTGCAAAGTAGCTGCCCATGTGAGTAGCAGACAAGTGGATGAGACAAAACTGCTTTAGATTCCCAGGGAATCAAGGGTAGCTTTGATTACAATTGTCGAAAGAATGTTGGTAGTAATTCTGAACAACTGACTGCTTTCAACAGGTCTTCATTTTGTTGACAATTGATGAGAATATTGTTGATGCTACTAGAAAGCCATGGGATTGTGAAATTAATCTGGCTTGACAAAAGTATGGTAGTAAATGGCTCCCCTGTGTTCGTTAAGTATCAAGGATGGAGGCAATCATTTTGATTAAAAACACAAAAGTTTTCTTTGTAACTCTCAGGATGTTTAAGTTATTGCAATTGCGCAAGGTTTTGCTGTCAACAACAAAATAAATGAAGCTAGAGTAATTTCTTACTGTGAAGATTTTTTATTTTGTCCCATTTTATTTTTCCTCATAGCATTGATGTATTCCGTCAGTTGATAATCATGTTATTGTGTGTATGTTAATGAATAATCAGTACTCTGTTATTAGCATTTAAAATGACATATGACCATAGCCTGCAATAGCTTTGAAAATATATTAATAGACAGTTTAACTCGAACCAAATTATAACTGAACTAATCTCTAGCGAGGGGGAGAAATTGCACAATACAAGATAAACAATAACCAGATAGTAACAGCAAATGACCCAACAAGACTCATACAGAGGAGAAATGTTTTTTTGGGTGGATTGTACCAGTGATTTATTTGTCATAACAGGTTTCATTATCAGATTTGAACCAGGAAGGGAAGAATAACTTCAAGGAAGAAGATGGTTGGTGGCAGGAAACACTATATCCACAGCCATTTCCTGGGATTGAGTGTGCAGGTAAATATTAAATTGTTTTCAATATTTATATAGTATTTGCAATTAGAATGAATAATATAAATAATATTCCCTGCATTTTACATCGCTTTTTCACGTCTTCAAGGCATCTTAAAGTGCTTCACAGAATATACTGTAAAATGAATTGACTGTATATTTGTGAGTAAAACGCAGCTGCCAATTGCACACAGCAGTGTCCCACAAGCAATGGTAGATTGAAGTGACCAATTTATTGGGATTTTTTCTTGAGGGATTATTATCAAGTGTGTGGAGTAAGGAAACTTGCCCAAGGTTTTGTCCTGCTGGGAATCGAGCCCGGGTCTGTCGCTTGCGAGGCGAGTGCTCCAATCACTGAGCTACAGGACTCCTCCATACATTGTACATAACCAAATACAGTAGTAGTATCCAACTTTAGCAAATGTTGGAGCATATGAGGGCTATGCTTAATGACATGAACTAGAGGACACCATTCAAGGAGAAATCATTCAAGTTTAATAGTCATCTTCAAAAAAAATGGAGAACAAGATCATCATGGGCAAATTAAGAAAAATGCCCTAAAGGAAAACAACAGGAAATTAGAAGGGTCATTTAAACAATTTGATAAGGTGCTGCATCAAATGCAAGGATTATTATTATGGTTTTCACATCAGGAGGATGTTTCACAGTGCGTCAATGTGAAAAGAATTAATTTTAAAAAAATCTCCAGGCTTGAAGTGCAATTAATGTTTCATTGCCTTCAAGGGATGTTTGTCCATTTAAAGTACAACATGCCTTTGCATTATGTCTCAGATTATCAGTCAGGTCCTATCCTGACAGACTGTAAAGTAGGTCCTTGCTGAAGTGTTAAGCCTGGGTAAATCAATTAGTTAATCAGTTTCATTGCTTTGAGTCTTTATCCCAGAGTTTTTATAACCCCTGAAATCCAACTGCATATGGAGAGGATTAGTTTCACCAGCTCTGTCGGGGCAAAACAGTGCAGAGGCAGCAGCAACAGGATGCCCATTGTGCTGGCAATGGAATAGTAGTGCAGTCTGTAACCTGCATTTCCCCACATCGTGAATACATGATTGGATCAAGGGAGGCAAATATTAGTCAAAAATTGAGAGGAAATTTGGCACATTTTTGTCCTGACTGAGGGGCTCCTGAAAAAACATAATCCACAGGAAGCATCAGAAATAATAATAATAATCCCTCAAAAAAAAACAATAAGAAATTTGTCACTTCAATCCACAATTGTTTGTGGGACACTGCTTTGCGCAATTGGCTGCCACGTTTCGCCCACAAATATGCAGTAAATTCACTTATAGTATGCAGTATATTCTGTGAAGCGCTTTGAGGCATCTAGAAGAGCTAAAAAGTGCTATATCAAATGCAAAGATTATAATTATTATAATTAAGTCACCAAGTCCTGACTCTTGGGCTGTCACAGTGCACAAACAGAGATAGGCACACACTCACAAACACTGAGAGACAAGTAATCAGAGATACAGACACATACTCACACAGAGAGACACATACTTACAGATATAATAACAACCAAGTTACATTTATAGAGTGCCTTTCACGTCGGGAGGAAGTCCCAAGGCACTGAACAGTCAGGACAGAGACACATATAGACACAGAGATAGACATGCACTCACAGACACAAAGAGAGAGACACACACCCACAGACACTGAAACACACACAGACGGAGAGAGTGAGGGAGACACACAGTATATCCAAATATTGTATACAGTAAGCCTGGCGGAGGATTCCCAGGCGGGATCCATGGGATGCTGTTGGAGGGTCAAGTAGGGATAGGAGGCGAGCAGGATGGAGAGGTAGAAGTATAGAGCGAGAGAGTTGCAGGGAAGGTATTTTGAAGGGAAGGGCAGCTTGGGTCAGCAGCGAAAACGCGCACATTGAGACTTGAAGCAGCAGTTAGTGGGGCATGGTCAGCCCACAGACACAGAGACTTGTGTGGGCTAGAGGTAGCACAGAGTGGGGGAATGGGGGAGGGCACTCGATGTGATTATCCACTTGGTTGTCCAACCTGGAAGATAACACTGAGCAGCCTGTAGGGAAAACACAGAGGAGGTGAAGAAGTCAGACAGAGGAGGGGAAGAAGACACAATGAATTATACAATAACAAAACACAATACTACAGATGCTTTAAATCTGAAACAAAAACAGAAGTTGCTGGGAAAACTCAGCAGATCAGGCAGCATCCATGGAGAAAGGAAAGTGAGTCAACGTTTCTGGTCCACGACCCTTCGTCAGAACCTTGCAGTTATTAAGCAGTTCTGATGAAGGTTCGGGGACATGAAATGTTGACTCACTTTCCTTTCTCTATCGATGCTGCCTGACCTGCTGAGTTTTCCCAGCAACTTATGAATTATACAATACCTGGCACTAGGGATTCAAACCTGGCGGGCGGAAATGACGTCACAGAGAGGCTTGAGTGGGAAAATCTGAAATGGAGACTCCGCCCAAAGCCGGTAATGGCCGCCACTCGATCCCTGAGACCCTGGCCCCCCTCTAGCTGCCCACCAGCCCCGGCCATGTCTCTAGCTGCCCACAGATCCTGATCCCCAAGACCCCAGCCTTGCCTCGAGCTACCTGCCTATCTCACCAAAGTAGATTAAATTCCTAAGTAAATATCACAAGTAAATATCGAGTTAAATGATATAACTCTATTGCAAAACAAATGGATTTTGCACATGAAAAGTAATATTTTAACTTTTTCTTAAATTTTTGTAAACAAGAATGTTACACTGATGCCAGAGAAAAGGATGAGATTGAATGTCCGATTGTAAGAGGATGTTCACACAATGGAGAGTGTCTTCTGCAGTTAGATCTGGTAAGTTAACATTGTTTCCCACTCAGCTCCTATTCATCTTGTAAAACAAAACCCTAACTGGTAAGGCAGTCGGCCCAAGCTCGACAAGGAGAGCAGAAAAGCTTGCCGGACAGTGTTTGCAATTGCAAGCCACATGATTTTAGTTTGCTGAACTGCAGGAGTACCTCAGTGTACACTTTGGGATTCTCCAAACCTCTCTTTTGCCAAATTGCTCCTAATACTTGGCCTGAATGACATAAACAAGGTGAGTCTCTTTGGGAGAGTGTGAACAATCCACTCTGTTCGAAGGGAAATTCCCGTAAATGTGCGGGTCTCTCCATCTTGATTTAAATCCTCTTTGAACTTTGGGTGTTAGGCGGACCAAAAAAGATTCTCACATTAAGCATTCATTTTCAAGAGATAACAATTTTGTTGTCGTGCCAAAACAGAAATCCTTATCATAAACAGCAGTTACAGTGTATGCTGTCATTTTTTTTCCTGTTTTGAGAACTTGATGTACGGTGAATGATAATTATTATGTTTTGTTTTGGTGAGTCCTTGGGCAGATAAAATGCATGTATTGTGTACAATAATTTCCATTGATTGCGATAACGATCTATTGTAGCCTTGCCTTAATTGAAGATTGTGACTGGTCACAAAAGCAGCTGAACTTAGAATCTTATGGCACAAAAGGAGGCCATTCAACCCATTAAGTTTGTGCCGGCTCTGTAGAAAGATTTAATCCCGCTCCCCAGCTCTCTCCCCATAACCGCGCAAACCCGTCCTTCCCAAATAAATGTTTGCCTCTCTTTTAAAAGTTGTTATCGATTTGGCCTCCACCACCTTTTCAGGCAATGCATTCCAGATTTGAACAACTCGCTGAGTGAAAAAATTTCTCCTCTGCTTCTTTTTTGAAACTAATTTAAATCTGTGACCACAAGTCACTGATATATCCATCAGTGGAAACAGTTTTTCCTTGTTTACTCTGTCGAATCCCCTCATGATCTTAAAACCTCTATTAGGTCTCCTCGTAACCTTCTCTGTTCCATTGAGAATAAACCTAGCCTCTCTAGCCTTTCCTCATAGCTGAAGTCCTTCATTCCTGATACCATCCTGGTAAATCTTCTCTGCACCCTTTCAAGTGCCTTAACATCCTTCCTAAAGTGTGGTGACCAGAATTGAACACAGTATGTATTAGAAGTTTATTTTGTTTGCATCAGTGTTCATTTTTACGTCCCATATCTCTTGAGACAACATTTAATTTTGTATTTCCTATTTGGCATTCATTCTCTCATGTTACAATCTGTGATTCTGAAACTAGCTGTTCATCGAGTCTAAAGTCAGCCAGGTAACTTGTGTTATAATTTCATACACTCCAGTGCCCTACAAGTATTATAGGTCTGTAATGAGGTACTCTATAAAAGTGATTACATTTTCTTATGTGACCATGCTTCATGAGTATTTCACTAGTTTTAGTTGACTTCAGTTGGGAAATGGCAATTGTATGGATCCTTTTATTGTAATTTCTCTTCAGTTGCATCACGCCCAACTGTTTTATGCATTGTTCTCAAGGGATGTAGTATGTATGATTAAATGGACGGGTGCTCTTTTGTGTCTCTTGATTGAGATTAGTGCTCTTTTATGGTAATTGCTTGGAAATCTGGTCATGTTGTCTTCAGACTTAATGATAATGATATGTCTGTCTGTTGGAGTATCTTTTTCCCCTCAAACTCTCCATGTTGGTTGGATCTGATGCTTTTGCTGCTTGATGTGGTTGGGCTGAAAGTTCAGAACCCTTTTGGTTTAAGAGAAAATGCTCGGTATCTTCAAAGCTTCCTAGGTTTTTGCAGGCGAACCTACTAAATTGAGCTACAATAGTGTGGAATAGTTTGAATACTATTTTCCTGGGACTATTATTATCATTGTGGTGCTTGGTTCTAGAAGTCATTGGCTGTGTGAGTTCCTAAGCAAATGTTTTGAGTTGGAGAGTGTGTTTGGCTGCATTTGCATGTTCTTCTTTATACGATTACCCTTCTAGTCTCCTAAGCCCTTAGTGGGCAGCAATTTGGGGGTCCTGTAGAGTGGGTTGTGGACTTTTGTGTCCTGCTATAGTGGGGTTTGATGATGTTCCTGTGGCTGTCTATGTTTGTCTGTTTTTGTTCACACCAGCAGCATTCTTTCAAGGTCACGGTCTCTGCTTTCATTTATTATGGATGGCTCCCACATTGCTGGTTTCAATGGTAGTTTTAGGTTTGTTCTACCGTTCGAATTGGAGGGGAACATTGAAGATGGGAGGAACCCGGTGGGGTTTTGCAGCATGATGCAGAACCTGATTACAATTTGGGCACATATATGCCAGCCAAAGTGTCAGGAAGTGTAAACAATAGAAACATTGTATTGTCTGATCTGTTTACAAACTGCCATGCACAGACTCTGAAACATTTATCTGAAGTATTTTTAATCAACAAATAAATATATTGTGTTTTAATTAGTACAGTAAAAGCCAGTTTGTCCGGCACCCTCGGGACCTGGCCAATGCAGGTTAAACAGCATGCCGGATATTTGGTCGGATCCAACGCCGAAAACCCAACACAAAAAAATTAACTTATTTTAATACATACCATATTAATAATAAACTAAATAATAACGGATCTTTGTTAGTCACCTAAAAATTCACCTAACAATCACCTTTGCTGGTGGATGCCTGGTTTGAAGCCAGGATGCTGGGGTAGAGGTGCACAGTCTTATCAATAACTTCTGCAATGGCTGACGCTACACGAGGAAAAAACCAGCAGCGCGACTTTAAGACACTACTAACTGCAAACCAAAATACCTGTACAGTACTCTCATGCGATTATCAATTCATTAAATGCGCCACTGCGATTGTGCTGGATAACATCCGTTTAATCGGATGGGGACTTTTTTTTTGACGTACCAGTTATACGGAAGTTTCGATTCATCGAATCATGGATAAACAGGCTTTTACTGTAGTATGTTACGCCCACAAAATACACTGTCAATTCACTTTACAGTATATTCTGTGATGCGCTTTGAGACGTCTCGAAGATGCGATGAGGCTCTATATCAAATGCAAGAATTATTATTATGACAAGTCAATAGATTGATGTTTAAATATCCATATTTCCTGTCCTTTTAACAGATTCCCAATGTCGTTTGAAAATTTGCAGTACTGCTATTTTATATGATTTTTTTTAAAGAGAAGTTGTATTTTCTGTCTTAGCAGACAACAGCAACTTGTGAGGTGAACTGCAGAGCAGAAGGTGATACTAGAGGGAGGTCAGCTGTCATCCGTAGGAAGCTTTTCTCCAGCGACTGCTCAAGCTCCGATGAATCTGCTTCAGAAGGCGGAAGTGACTGGGATGACCCTCCAGATGAAGAGCTTTTCTCTCGCACACATCTTTAATTCTGCTTAGCTGTTTCATCAGCGAGGAAAAACAACTAATCTTTTAATAAGTTCACAACTCTTATTGAGTTGAGCGCTTATTGCTCTGATAAACAACTTTAGTTTTCTTTTCATTTAACTGCTTTAGATAGGTATTTATCTTTCTCTTCTTATAGGTTTCACTGTCAGGCATTGAGGCCAATCCTGCGACAGAAAGAAAACTGATTAATGATGATAGTTTATTGAAACCTTGGCTTTTTCAACTAATGTAGGTTGTGTTTGTCAAAGAATGTGCATGTGCCTATCTTACTAGCACCACTGCTTATTTTGCTGATTAATTACTTCTGCTTCCATTACTACTGTAGAACTACTACCATTGTTATTAGAATTACTATTTCTACTACTTCTGCTATTCAGAGGCTCTTAACATATGGCACAGTGTAACACTTTATTGTAAAAGAATTGGGAGATAAATACTTAAAGCTAAACTTTTCAAATACTAGATCAGTGCCTTTCTGAATGCAGAACAGCATGGATGAATAGACATAAAACATCTAATTGAAACCTGTTATCTCACTCAATGTAGGAATGATAAAGTTGTGCTTTAGAGGATAAGTATAAAAACCTTTTTTTTCCCTGAATGATTTTAAATGCTTTTTCATAAAATTGAGAATTTTAATGAATATAACTTTTGAAATGCTAACTGTGAAAGTCCAAGATTTTATTGAGTTGTGGGAAAGGTTTCAGTTATGAAAGTTTGGTATTGTTGAAGTAGAATGAACTAATTGAGACAGATTTTAGGCAACAGTATTAAACAGCAGGATGGTAAAAAGCATTTCATCCATTGTACAGTCAAACGGTGTACACCTGCAGTGTATCAGTCATACACTCGTCTTGTGAGAAATTATGAGGCAAATACAGTTAGTTCATGTCGTGGCTGTGATTTTATAGATCCTAGCAGCGTTCATTTTGTGTTTTCGGAGGGGTGTGAGGAACCATTCTGGTTTTACTTGGCCTGACTACAAGAACCAAGTGTAGACTTTACAAAAATAGTTAAGAATCTCATTTACATGTGTGACTGCATTAGTGATTGTTGCTTCATGTGGCTTGCATTGAGATTTTATTTCCTAATTTTGTAACACTGGTGTCATAAATTCACATAATATAATTGTTGAACATCTTTTCATCTCCTTGTGCTTTGATTCTGGAAAATGAAAAGCCAAGGGGAGCAATATTCTGGTCACCAGGTATGCAAGGTCAAACATGCTTTTAGCTTTGAATTGGCTTATCTGGATCCCATGACAGTAATACTTGGTTACAACAGAAATTGAAAATTCAACTTAACATTTATTGAGCTTGGATTTACATGAGGAACACAGTAACCATGGAACTTATCATGGTGAAAATTGCTATTATAATAAGAAAGCAGGAGGATTTAGCTGAATCAACATTGTGATAAATTCAGCATCCCAAACTGTTTAAGCTGCAGTATTCATTTTCAGTTGGTGTTTGTATGTCCAAATTGAAGTACTGAAGAAAATTTGGCACAGCTTCTTCAAAGAGAGTTTATATGCTACAGACAGTAAAACAGTCACATATTTAAAGCATTATAGATTATTTTTGAAGATCCCTTTTTAAAGACTAACTTCTTTGAAAATTTAGTGACGAGCTTTCAGATTTTTATTTTATTTGAAACATAGTATAATATAAGCTAGCAAAAATCAATGCTGCAGCTTTAAGAAATTCATAACCAATGCTAAAAGTAGGTTACCGAATTTTTTTAATGGCTATGGATGTCGTGAATAAGAACAGATTGAAAGCCTTCTCTAAATCGTATTTGCTTAAGTTATGATTTATTTTTAGAGCTGCTTATACAGGCGAGAAGGACTTATGTCCGTTGATGCATGAGCCTGGCAGTAAAAGTAATATAAAATCGCATCATCTTGGGAAAAGGGAGAAAAAAACTTGCGAGTGGGTGGGGGGGGGGGCGGGCCTATGGAATAATGAAACGTTTACATGTCATCTGTACTTTTTTCCATATTTATGTGATTCAAAAACTTAAAGCAACATTCAATTGGAATAGTTTGAGAAATGTGACAAGTTTCTTATGGTGAGGTTTTCAACTTGAGTGATTTATTGAGGCAACGAGGGGGAAAGTTTGTAGTATGCACATCCATTACAAACCGGTTGAAAAGCAAACATAAAGCAGACTGTAGAATAACTAGTGTTGTATGCTATAGCATTGAAACCTGAGTTCCCGATTTCTCAGTTGTTAGCCCTTTTCTAATTTTTGCTTCAAGTGGTTGTATTGTTCTCTGATTTCATGTACACCAGAGCAACTGATTTTGTTTCATTGTGGAATTACTTTACATCTAAATAAAGACTGAAAAGTAAAATCCAGTTTAAAGTATCTTGGGTTATTTCTGGTAATTTCTAAATAAAAAATTATCTGAAGTAATGCTGTAGAATGCTTTCATGTTAATTGTTCTGCCTGGTTTATACTGTGCTTTTTCAGTGGGGAAAAAACTCAGTATAAATAGGTTGAGAGATTTGTGATGACGTAATGTTTTGTGCTTGAGTTCAGCTGCTGAGAGCACTTGAGGAAGTAGTTTTGGCAGGCCATTGATTTACAATGCCACAGTTTAAATATACCTGGTGCAAATTGGTTCAGATTCTCTTCAAAAATGGTTCCTTCATTGTTCTTGAATGTTTCAATGGATAGCCCAAGAACTTTTAAGACACTTTTTAATTCTATTGAAGAGTCAATTTAGATCAATTCATAAATATTTTTTTTAAAAAACTAACATTAATTAGTTGAGCTCTCTACATGCATGTAGTTATGTATGCAGAGATCTTCTCAGCCACTGTCAAGTGTTTGGCCACTCAATCCATGACTGTTTTGGAACACAGCTGAGCGAAATTGGCTGCTGCTTTGGCCATAAAATATACAGTCAATTCACTTTATGGTGTATTCTGTAAAGCGCTTTGAGACATCTCAATGATATGATATGGTGCTATGTCAAATGCAAGGATTATTATTATTATACTATTAAGAGGGGTTGGGAGATGGAAGTATGAATCTAGCTTCCCATTTTGAGAATCACTCCGCTTGAGAGATTTGCCATTTGATACATTTTTCTACCATGTGCAAAATTCAACAAAGAGATAATTTCTTCAAAAGAAGGACAATATAGAATAGAAAATTTAGATTTCTTTGTAAGAGGGTGATAGTCACGTCAAACGGGTCACCAGCCCAGTTGGTGGAACAAGAAACGGCAAAGGCTTTCAAAGCGAACCTAGATGATTTCCTGCCAACTCAAAGGCTCAGAGTTAGATTTAAATAAAGATGTCAAAGGAATCTTGTGGGAAATTGGATGGTTAGATATGATGAATTGATTATCCAATTCTGTTTGAACTTGTTGCTGTGTTACTATCTGTAAATTGAAGAGTGCAACAGGAACTTTTCAATAATCATCACCTTTTCTACAAATTATGCGTCATTTAAAATGTAGCACGATCGACAGTGTATCCAGGAACCTGCCAAAACATTTTTCTCCAAGTTAATAAAATATTGTTACTGGTCTATTTTCCATCAGCTTCCTAAAGCTTGCTAAACAGTTTGTAGCTTTTTAATTTAAAGATGCTTCCTTAGAGTAGTTTATGATAATAGAAAGTGCTACATATTTTAATTCAAAGATCTGCAAATTTTCCAGATTTCTCATCATTAAACTTTTAAAAATTGGGTAAATTATGAGGTTTCCACCATGACCACTCTGCAATCTTCTGGAAGAAAATAATACAAAGCAATCTTTCAGATTTATAAGCATTTCACCCACTCATAGTCTTTTGGTGGTGGAAGATTGTTAATCTCCCAATCGTTAATAGCAGGTACGAGCAAAAGATGATACTTTGATATTTCATCTTATTGCTCAGAAACATTTTTGTTAGTTTCTGAACATGCTATATCTAGTGAGAAATCTTCTGTACTTTTTTTAAAAAATAAACTAGGTTTAAGATGCATAATTGATTTAAATGGGTAGTTTCAGTGTACCAATATGGTAATAGAGGTATATTTCCCTTGTGCATCAAGTGTTAGTTTTCTGTATCTTGCAAACTTAATTCATAAATTAAAAATTGCTATAGGTTAGAAATTTGCAAATATCACCTTTTCTAAACTAGATTTTTTTTTCTTTTCAGCTTCACAGAATACATGTAAACACTCGGACTGTTTCCCTTTGTCTTACGTTTTTATACCTCGACCATCAGGAAAAGTGGGAAATAATAATAATCCTTGCATTTGATTTAGAGCTTTTCATGTCATCGAGATGTCTCAAAGTGCTTTACGGAATATACTGTAAAATAGATTGACTGTATTTTGTGGGCAAAATGCCTTAGCCAATTTTGTGCAGCAATGTCTCACAAATAGCCATGGTGCGAATAACTAATTTTATTTGGGGGTTGTTGACCAGGACACTCAGAGAAACTCCCTCCCTTCACTTTTCAAATAGTGCAATGGGTTCATTAATTTCCACCTGAACAGGTAGGCGGGATTCAGGTTTAACATCTCATCTGTAGGACAGAAACTCCAGCAATGCAACACACCATCAATACTGCATTAGCGTGTCCTCTTAGACTGTGATTCCAAATTGCGGCATGGGGCTTGTACCTAAAACCTTCTGACTTGGAAGTGAGAGAGCTACAATATTGAACCAGGCTGTCACAATATGCAGCAATTTGTGTTGTCAGTGCTAAATAATCATTCATAACATTTCAAAATGCGTTTAGTTTTGCGGAGAGATCTCAAATTACTTCTCCGCCTTTAATCCTGTACACCTTGCCTGGCCATATTTGAATAACTACATTTTAAGTACCTTAATTTCAACAGAAATTAATGTATCCCAGAGTTCAGAAAGAAAATGGGTGTTTTTAAGGCACCTTTGAATTTAAACAAAGTTCCATCAAATTGAACTTGCATTAATTAGAAAAAAGATTGTGAGGAAGAGTGGTCCTGATCTTTTCAGAGAAGATGATGTAAATGTGCAATTATTGAATTCAAAGCCACAATTACAGAACTTGTCAGTTTAGTTATTTCTGAGTTTTATTTATTTAACATTTATGCATATTATATATATATTATGTAGGTGTCAGCCTCGCTCAGTTGGTAGCACGCTCACCTCTGAGTCAGGAGCTTGTGGGTTCAAGCCACACAAAAGGACTTTGAATTTAGTCCAGGCTGACTCCCCAATGCAATACTGGAGATGAGCTTGGCATCCAATTTACTGTGTGCAAATTGGATGCCACGTTCACCTTCAAATACACAATCACTAAATCAATAAAAATGCTTTGAAGTTCTTTGAGATGGCTCGATGAAGTGATGAGGCACAAATATAAAAAATGCAAGGATTATTATTATAAAAGTGCATATGTTTGTTGCGATGCTGATCTGATTAAAATGTAACCAATGGCTTTGCTTCAAAATAATGACAACTTGGTTAATGGGAAAGTAAAGAAAAAGCTAAGAAAAGGAAGGGGAAATCTAGCAATAGAATTGCCACTGGCCCTATATTTGACTGGATAGTCCATGTTTTGAATAGATTTTCCGAATAATTTTGCAATGTGAACATTTCACCAAATATAAGAAGATACACTACTAACAGGTGCAATCCCAGGCATGAGCACATATCCTACAATCAGACGGAGATTTGGTCCATCAAGTATATTCCTTCCACAGAATATAGAAGAACCCAGTTGCCTAAAATTTCAGAAGATAGTTTATAATTGACTACCAGAGGTACACAGGATATATATATATATGTGTGTGTGTGTTAAACAAAGGTTCCATCTGCCTGCTTCAAGGTGGGTATTAAAGATTCCATGGTACTTTTTGAAGAGAAGGAAATTTCTCCTAGTGTCCTCACCATAGGATAAATTCACATTATTTAGATTACCTACTTATACAGCTTGTGAGACCATTCTAGCACAAATGCTTGCAATATTGCCTACAAAACAACACAATAACTTGCATTTATTTAGCACCCCTTGTGCCAGATAGAGTCTCAGAGTGCTTAAAATAGCCACCACACACAAAAATAGTCACTGAACAAAACAGTAATTACTGTAAAGCACTTTGAGATGTTATAAGATGCTCGATTTTTTTAAAAAAGAGGCAAATTCTTCTTTATGTTCACTGTTTGGATCGTTCCCCACAAAGGTGACCCCATGCAAACACCTCTGAAATACAGCTCCAGTTGTAAAAGGTGAACAAGAGCGATCAGGGTTCATTCATTAAGCTGTCAATTACAGGAAGGAATTCAACTCCACAAAACAAACTTAGTACTCAAACAGAATGCTTCTCTAGCCCATCTGAACAAATTGGATAAAAATAAAATATTTAATATTTAAAAATGTTCCAAAGATAATTAATGAATTCGTTATTTATAACATTTAAAATCATTCCATGTGAATGTGATGCTTTACATAGTTGTTTGATTAACAGTTGCTGCAATGCATAAATTAGCTGAATAAATAGTTAACAAAGCTGACAGTGTTAAATTTGCAAGTCATGTAGAAAATATACAAGGACAAGAAGACATTATACATTGAGGTAACAGATTAAGTGTGCATCATATATGGAGTAATGATGAATCAAACCTTGTCCTTTTAACACATTTTGTTTAAAACTGAAATCTATTTCAGTGTTTGAGTGTTTTAAAATATATTACATGGAAAACTATTAAGTGCAGGTAATTGACCGCACAGATTATCTATTCCTTGTCGGTTTTGGAAGAATTAACAAAATAAAATCTCCATGGATTTACTCTTACTTGGTAATCAATCCTTTGTGAATGAGTGATATGTTCTGTGGCAGTTACAGAGGTGTGGTTAAAGTCCAAGCAAGATTGTTTGCTAAATATACCAGATTTTATATTTTTAGAAGGACAGTGGGTATTAATAACATGAAAGTGAGAAAAGAAGGATCTAAATGAGGAGGTAAAACTGCTATCAGTAGATTAGGAATGGATATCAAATGTTGGTTGGGATCTTATATATCCAGATCAGAAAAGTGTTAACAAAATGAGAAACTAAAGAATCGTAACTGCAATTGGCAATAAGTACAATAGAAGTAGATTTATTGAATTGATTCAGTTTTCTTGAAGTATGCAGTCTGGAAACGAACAAGGGAAAATATAGAATCAAGATTAGCCATTCAGCCCCTTGAGCCTGTACTGCCATTCTATAAGATCATGGCTGATCTTTACCTCAACTCCAATTACCCACCCTTATCCCTTGATACTCTGATCTAACAAATATCTATCCACCTCAGTCTTGAAAATGTGAATGGATCCAGCATCCACAGCCTTTTGGGGGAGAGTTATATTCTATTATGAGTAATCAGCTAAATATACGTGAATCTGATTGTAAGGGAGCATTTTGAAAACGCATGGACAGCAACAAATTTGATATAAGATTGAAGACTCAGCAGAATACTGTGTTTTTTGGTTAGCCAGGTATCTGACATATATAAATCCTTATCAACCTGCTTGAGTCTCCTTCCAAAATGACTGAAGTTCCACATATGTATGCATGTTTTTTGTTTGTCTGATATGTAGCATATACTCTCCCTAAAGGTGGACCCTGCATACCTAATCCCAGAGAATTTCGGTAGAGGGTGGCAAGAGCAAAAGCTTTGTGACCTCAGGGTATGCATTTGGGGTTGCATTTGGAGTTTACCAGGTAAATTGCAGAGAGATTTCTTGTTAGATATAGCCCTACTTGTTCGGTCTCTGACTTGCAGAGTTATCAGAAGTCAAACAGGAAGAATCCCACTTCCCAGTGAGTGGAATAACCCAGTGTTCATTGTTGAAATCAGTACATTTGTTAACTGAGCAAAATAATTCCCATCGAGGTTTACAGGAGGGTTCAGTTATAAGGACTCCTAAGTTCTAAGGAAAAAAATTAAGTGATTTTTAAACTGCTGAGAGGAACTGATAACAAACCCAAGTAACTTGGATTGGGTTCATGGAAAACTAACGTCAACATAACATTAAACTGGAATATTGTTGCTTCATTGCCTCTCCACTGTCCCACTTCTCCCCCACCTTTAGTGTATATTTACATAGACTACAACACAGAAATGGGGCACATGTCCCAACTAGTGGAGCTCCTATAGCTCAGTGGTTAGAACAACAACAACTTTGATTTATATAGCGCCCTCCACGCCGGACGGTGTATCAGAGCACTTGCCTTACAAGCGTGAGACCTGTGTTCGAATCCAGGCAGGTCAGAGCGAAACCTTGGGCAAGTTTCCTTACTCCACACGTCTAATAATAATCCCTCCAAAAAAAGCACAATAAATAATTGGTCATTTCAATCCACGACTGTTTGTGGGACACTGCTGTGCGCAATTGGCTGCCGCGTTTTACCCACAAAATATACAGTCAATTCACTTTACAGTAAATTCTGTGAAGCGCTTTGAGACGTCTAGACGATGTGAAAAGCGTTATATCAAATTCAAGGATTATTGTTATTATACTCAGTGAGTCTCCATGCACCCCTTACTCCTTTACCTTTCCATTCCCCTCTCTCTCAGATGTGTATCTAGGTGGAACAGAACTCAAAAGTAAAGCAATTATATTTTGTTGGTTCAACACCTTTAAATAAGAACTGTATAAATATTTGTTTAGGTTGCAGTCTAAGGTTGGAGAAGTATTCTGGAGATTTAGTTTAATTTGCCTCAGGGAAATTAAGTAGAAGGAACTTTGAAGGACCTTTTTCATCAGCAGATTGGGTGGAATGGGGCGAAGTCCGAGACAATAGATTGTAATTAGTTTGTGGAAGAAATGGGCTTCAACAGCTAAATATTAAATTGTGGCCATGAAAACTTAGTCAATACATGCATTGGATAAGTATTGAACGAATAAATGTCTGAAAGAGCAGAAATATGGGATTCTGGTATATTTGCTCCAATGGGGGAGATGTAGAACTCTGGGTCGAATTGTCTGCTGAGCTAAAATGTTAAGTTGTTATTTTCAAAAGATTTTGTAGCGAGAGTAATAACATCCAATGTTAAATCCACATTCAACAAGTGCTCAAGCATTGCTTATATGATTTACAGAATTGTCTGACCCACTGAATTGAACATGTATCATGATTGACAGTTTGACTCAGTTGGTCACTCTTATCTGGGATAACAGGTTTAAGGTGAGGCTAATACAGCACTGGGAATGCCTTCGCAAAAGATGTTAAAACTGATGACCCTCTGACAGCTTTTCAGGTGGAAGTTGAAGATCAGATGCTATTATGATAGTTTCTCACAGGGTCCTGGACAATGATCTTTCATGTCTATTAGTCATTAACCTGTCTGTCTGCTGTAATCTTTCTGTGATAAATGGTTGCTGTGCTTACCTACAAAAACAGCTACTGTCCTTGACAGTAATTACTTGTGAAGCTCTTTGAGATGTTCATGGCATAAGACTAGTTCTTTCTTTATACAAATTGTACAACAATCTCACTGTACTTTGCATTGCTCACATTTACTTTTGTACTATTATCTATTTTGTGTGTAAGAGTATGATGATTGAGAACCCACAATAGCAAACGATTGCCGTTTTAATTATATCCAACTTACTGATGGCTACTGGCTATGAAGGCATCTTCAGAATTTACTGACTCCCTGTGAGTTGGCTAATTGATTTACCATGTCCTGTTTTCATAGATTTAGATTGATAAACAAATCCAATGTGACCCTTATGATAAGTTTAAGAAGATTTGGTGTATCACATTCAATGTTCAAGAAGGACCACTGAAAAAATATACATCTCAAATAAGGTGAAACACAACTAGATTTAGATCTTACAGAAACAACAACTCCCCACATCCACTTTGGTGCTCATCTCGATTCTGACTTAGCTTCTCCATTCCCCATTTGGCAACTCATCTTACTCTCCCACCCAAGCACTTCTCCATGCCTTGTCTTACAGCCCACCCTCCCAACAAGCTCACTTAAAATCCTTCTCCCAACTTCCCTTATTCATCGATGGCCCTTCTCTATCCTCTCTGTCCACCAACTTCTCTTCCCTTCTCTATTGCTCCTCCTCCACTCCTAGTACCACCATGCGCTATACCATTGTCTAAGCCAGAAACTTGTTTGTCTTGCATTTCTACATCCTTAAGGAAGGATATAGGATTCTGCGTAAGTGACTGATAGGAGCCGCTGACACCTGGTTGAGGGGCTCTAGAGAAATGGTTGACCATTCTCACATACTCTCATACAGATTGAATTCTAGGCAAGTGCACTCCATGAAATCAATCAATCAAATCAATAATTACATTTACATTTAATCCCTTTCACGGCGAGAGGATGTCCCAAGGCGCTGAACAGTCAGGATATACCAATCAACCATTTCCCAGATCACAATGGAGCTCAAATCCTCTACAATGTGTGTGGGGAGGCTCAGTAAAGATCCTCTTGGGCTCTCGCCCTGATCCCTTTATTGACATATTGTTTCTAGTTGCCAGTTCATTCCTTAGTATCAGCACCGGACGGGGATATGTTTCTGGATCCACTCACTTGAGAAAAATAGCACAATATGAGAGTGTGATTTTCTTCCTGTGATTGGCCACAACCAAGTGCAGCATAGCTTGTTCCTCTCAACTGCTGTACAAGTATCTGGACAGGAGACTACATTAACAGGGCTTCATTATCCACTCATGGTAAACTATTCCTGCTCCACTCACTTAGTTCCATTACTGGTTGACTAATGTTTGGACTACAGTTTCCTCTCATTGGAATTGATTGTTCACAATTTCGAAGCTACGTTAGATTATTAAAATTCAATATGTATTGGAAACTTTTTCTGATGCTGTTTATTTCAAAATAAACTGTTGCAAAGAAAAACGTGGTCAGTCTCCAATTCTATTGTATGTCTACACTACAATAAAGTGTAGTATACGCTACACTATACACTACATTTACACTGTACAGTACATTTTGCCCACAAAATATACGGTCAGTTCAATGCGCTTTACAGCATATTCTGTGAAGCACTTTGAGAAGTCTCAGAAATGTAATAATCCTTGCATTTGCTATATCAAATCCAAGGTTTATTAGTATTATTATCAAAGACTTTTGCCTATTCTTGCATTAAATGAATCGGCATTAAAACTTTTTTTGTGTGTGTTCTTTCACGTGATCAATTTCATGTACTTTTATCTAGAAGTAGATGTAATCAACTAGTGACTCCTTGCGGGGATTGGGAGGAGGTAATCAGGATCTCCATGGATATCCTGAGTTGGTAAGGTGGGGGGATCACTACGTAAAATTCTGCCTGATCTCGATAATTAGAAATATGGTGATATTTTAATGCATGCGTCAGAGACCTGGCTGACCAAACAAACAATGCTAGAACAGATCTGCAGACAATGTAAAAATAAATGGCCGATCAGAAAATCTGGCGTTATACCAAATGCAAAGATTATTTTTGTTATTATACCTTACACCCAAAGCTGCTAAAAACCTCATTCACATCCCTCCTCGTCGGCCTTCCTGGTTTTTCCCTTCCAGACTGCAAATCATCGAGAACACTGCAGCTTGTGTCCCCACCCGCAACAAGCTCCACAACCACAACTCCAACCCTCACCCAGCTCCATTGTCTCCCCATACCCCAGAGGATCGAATTCAAGATCCTCATCCTCACCTTCAAGGCCATTCATGGCCTTGCCATCTCCCTACCTCTCCGATCTGCTGTCTCCCTATGAATCTCCCGCCCCTTCCGTTCAGCGGGCTCCGGCCTACTCCATGTCCCCCACCCGACCCGCACTACCATCGGCAGATGGGATTTTAGCCTCTGCCCCCACACCGGAACTCCATTCCACAGTCCCTTCAACTCTCTCACCTCCTTCAAACCCGGTGCTCTATAAATGTAATTTTGCTGTTGTTGTCACTTCCTGCAGTAATTTCTCCCAATATCCTCCTCCACAGTTTCCCTAGCTTCACAATGTCCAGGAGATTTAAACCTCCACAACCTATCTCCTCACTTGTAACAAACTTTATTCCGTCATCACCCTCGTCCTTGCGAGTCTCCATTGCCTCCTTGTAACAGAATAAATTGATTTCAGGGTCCTCAAATCATGTAAGAATTTGCTAGCCAAAAGAAGACCAATGTCCATCTAGTTCACCTTCCACCATCCTGGCAGTTGATATGTCGCTGGACATGCCAGGATGGTGGAAGCTGAACTAGATGGACATTGGTCTTCTTTTGCCTAGCAAATTCTTATGTTCTCATACTGTTTTAGTAGAAATCTATCTATCTAATTTGTTTTCATGGTCTACATTATCCCCTTCAGAATTCTAAAGACCATAATCATATCGCCTCTCAACCTTCTCTTCTCCTGTGTGAACATGCCCAGTTTATCTATTTATTTCTTGTAGTTCAGTCACTCCATCCCTCAATCATTTTGATTTCCCTCCTCTGTATCCTCTCAAATCCTGCAATATCCTTTTTATATTGCAGTGACCAGAGCTGCACCCAGTATTCCAAGCAATTTATAAAGTGGCAGGATTACCCCAATGTTTCAGCTCAATGTTGCCCTTTTAATCCAGCCCTTTTAATACACTTAATGCCCCAACAACTCACTACCTCTTCAACCTGCTCTCACTCCACTATATGAGTATCATTCAGCTAGCTCAGGCTTCTGTGCTTCAAACTTTTGGAACTCCCTAGCTGAATCCCCCCACCATGCCCTCTCTTTACCTGTCCAGATCACAACAGCAGACTTTCCTCTTCAAGGTCACCTTCCCTTTCTCCCTGGCTTGGCATCAAACTATGCCATTTTTCAGTGCTCTGAGACACTGGCCTATGGGAAGCGTACTGTGTAAGATGTTGTTGTTGCATCACATTGCATCGTGGAGTCCTGTAGCTGTAGTGGTTAGAGCGTTTGCCTAACACGCTTTGGCGAATCAATTTTTTTACTCCACACGCCTAATGATAATCCCTCCAAAAAAGCCCAATAATAAATTGGTCCTTTCAATCCACGACTGTTTGTGGGACACTGCTGTGCGAAATTGGCTGCCGCATTTTGCCCACAAATATACAGGCAATTCACTTTATAGTATATTCTGTGAAGCGCTTTGAGATGTCTAGAAGCCGTGAAAAGCACTGTATCTAATGCAAGAATTATTATTATGATTATTCTGTGAATTCTACTGTTCAGTCTGTTGTACAATGTGACATGATTAATTACATTTGGGTTCAATTTGCTTCCTTGTTTAAATATTCCCCTGTGGATAACAAAACGTCAGTGTTTGCTCAATGTGCCGATCAGGGGAGCAAATCACGATGACACAGCAGCAAAATCCACTGATGCAGAAATATGCACTGCACCACATAAGCACCAATGTATATTAATGTACATAACGTAAGTAAATATTGACCAGGAATATAATTTCCTCTTCTTGCTAGAAGATGTAAATGATAAATTCAGTACAACAACAACAACAACAAATTACACTTATAAAGCGCCTTTCACGTCGGGAGGACGTCCCAAGGCGCTGCACAGGAGGCGTGTGACCCGAGCTGGGAGGGGAGTGTACGGGAAGGGGTGAAACACAAAAGGGAGGTCGAAAAATTCTGGGTGGAACAAAAGGCACGGTCGAAGAGGAAAGTCTTCAAACCGGCCTTGAAAGAGGAAAGGGAAGAAACGAGACGGAGGGATTGGGGGATGGAATTCCATAGGGTCGGAGCAGAAAAACTGAAGGCCCGGCCTCCGATGGTGGGGCGGTTCAGGCGGGGGGCTTGGAGCAGGCCAAATCCTGCTGAACGGAGGGTCCGGGTGGGCTTGTTGGGGGAGAGTAAATTGGTTAAGTGGGGCGGGGCAAGGCCATGTAAGGCCTTGAAGGTGAGGACGAGGATCTTGAACTTGATCCTCTGGAGGATGGGGAGCCAGTGGAGACGGGCGAGGGTGGGGGTTATGTGGTCGCGGAGGCGGGTGTGGGATAATACATGGGCTGCAGAGTTTTGGATGACCTGCAGCCTGTGAATGGAGGAACTGGGGAGGCCGACGAGGAGAGAGTTTCTGTAGTCCAGCCGTGAGGTGATGTACGCGTGCACGAGTGTTTCGGCAGCGTGGGGGCTAAGATAGTTGCGGAGCCTGGCAATGTTGCGCAGGTGGAAGTAAGCGGTGCCGGTCAAGGCACGGATGTGGGGGAGGAAGGAGAGTTTTTGGTCGAACATGATGCCGAGGTTCCTGACTGGCTTTGTGAGGTGGAGAGTACAGCCTTGGATGTTGAGGCTGGCAGCGCCCGATGTGCGGAGGCGCTGGCTTGAGCCGATCAGGAGGGCCTCGGTCTTGCTCACGTTCAATTGGAGGAAGGTTTCCCTCGTCCAGGACTCAATGTCGGACAGACATGCTGTCAGAACATCGATGGTCTGGGGGTTGAGGGATGAGGCAAAAAGGTACAACTGGGTGTCGTCCGCATACATGTGGAAATTTACCCCATGTTTGCGGATGACATCGCCCAGAGGGAGCGTGTAAATGGTGAAAAGGAGGGGGCCGAGGACAGAGCCCTGGGGGACGCCGTGAGAAACTGTGAGGGGGTTTGAGGAAAAACCGTTGGAAGATACAAAGTGTAAACGGTGGGTCAGGTAGGAATGGAACCAGTCAAGGACTGTGCCTTGAAGGTTGAGGTGGGAGGAAAGACATTGGAGAAGGATGGTGTGATCAACTGTGTCGAACGCAGCAGACAGGTCAAGGAGGACGAGGAGGCAGAGGGAGCCCTGGTCACAGGCGGTTAGGATATCATTTGTAACCTTAACCAGGGCAGTTTCTGTGCTGTAAACAGGGCGGAAACCTGATTGGAGTACTATATGAACTGTCAGGCAATCGATCATTATGTTTCTTTATCTCCTATTTTGCAGCACCTTAACTCCTCTTAGAATAAGCAGTGCCTATTTATTGTTCAAAAACAAGCACCCCTTTGCTGCATAGTTGCAAGTGCTGTCTGCTGCATCTTGAATTATTGTATCACAAATTCAAGGGTTTGCTGCCAGTCATTCAAGATCCTTTCTCACTGTGAAAAAGTGAAAATACTTTCTTCCAATAATTGAACATGAATGGTAATCAAAGGATCCAAATTGTTATTCAGATGACCATTTATGGGACCCTGTCTTTCAGCAACATCAAGTGGTAGAATATAGTCACTGCATGATTTTCTTCTAAACCTGTTTGCAGTTTTGAGTTTTTTTTCTTTCTAACATAATTTATTTTGACGATGATTGTAAGTCCACACCCAGGAAAACAGAGAGGTGATTTAGTTTAATCAAAGAAAGTTTGTAAATCGTTTAAAAAGGGAGTATTTGAATAGTCTACTGTGATTTTATTTTTGCTCCAATAATCTGAAAAAGAAGAATGCATTTCTGAATGCTTTCTGAAAAACATTACCCAATTTTTCTTTTAATTGATAGCAGTCCCCAGGGTGCACTGTTGCTCTCTGCCAGCTTCGATTGCGATCATTAATCACATGTACAACTTAACAGTGTGTCATCAAATTATTTGCCCTCTCGTCTCATATCACTGTTTTGTAACAGGAAGTAAGAGGACTTTGTGGCTGCCCCGTAAAATTGAGTTACAGCTCTCCACAGAGGTCTGTCTCTCCTTGCATTTTAACAGCTCGTAAATTAATCAGGAAACAAAATACAATACGCTGTTCTCATTTGATATGCTTCTGAATGGATCACAGAATATTAAATGCTGAAAATGTGTCTTGTAAGGCCAGCTAGTTTACTGGACCATCTAACCTTAGAGAAAATTTCAGAGGCCTAAATTTTTACTATCATGAACATGATATATAAAGCATGGGCCTTGCAAGGTCTGTCTTGCCACAATTTGTGTTGTGTTGTGCTGCTCAGTTCAAGATCTCCTGTCCTGCAGCAATAAAAATGGATGCTGCTATTTTTTTCTTCATGATTCAGGCAGTCCGTGCTATTTCTGCAGCTATCTCGTAACAGAACAATGAAACAGCCTGAACTCTCCAAACACCCCATAGTGCTGACGTCTATTATTTAACTGTCAGCCTTCGGTCACTCTCTTGGCCCTCCAACCCTCCTGATTCCATCCCCCAGTTCAGGTACAAATCCCTGACTGTCCTGCACCTTGGGACATCCTCCTGACGTGAAAGGAGCTAGACAAATGTAATTTGTTGTTGTTTAACTGGGCTCTGTCTTAAGTTCAATTATTGGTATTTTAAATACCACAGAGAGTTAAAAATACAGATTAGGCACCTCTAACTCCACATCAAGAACGTTTTTATTATCTCCAGATTCTTGTGCAGAGGAAAGCGGTGTAATGAAAATTGCTTATAAATACAAACTGTTTATTTCCATTTGACTGGCTTTAGATTGATTCCAACACATTATAGACATTTCATTTCCAATGAATCAACTGGGTAAAAATACTATACTCCATGCTACACAAAACTTAGTGCAGTATATCTGACTTGGGTAAACATTAGTTCATTTAATAATGACTGGAGAGCAATAATTTAAGATAACGAGCAAAGGGAAAGATTAGGAGGAATAGTTTTACACGTTAATATGTAGCATGTCCTGTCGGGTGAAATAGCCAAGGCAGAACCCAAATTAGCTTTCAAGAAGGAACCAGATAAATAGCCAAACAGGAGGAAGTTTCAGGGCATTTTCAGAATTCATGTTAAAAGGCCAAATGTTGCAAGTAGAAGGGATTATTAATTTGAGATGTACAGGGTGGCTCATATTCTTTGCACTGCAACCAATCGATTAATTCATGAGCATCTCGAATGCAATATCAGCCCGCAAAACCTGAATGGTATCGTCCCAGGTAGGGTAGCCATAGAGCAACAGCATTTAGTGATGATACAGTTTGTTCACTCCAAAGAACTAAGCAAATCTGTACCCATTCTCTGGATAGTTATTATGAATATATACCATTAGAATCAGAGATGAACAATTTTGGAGTATTTTACTAATCGACTATCAACTGGGTTCTTTTTTACTACTAAGCAAAAAGACATGCGGATTAAGGAAACTTGCCTAAGTTTTCCTCCAATTGAAGTTGGTCAGACAATTCCATATGACATCACGAATGATCCCCAATGGTTAGTTAGATGTGCGAGAGAGAAATAGATATATTAACACAGCTCTGCGATACAAGTAATGTTGAATACGATCATTGTAGGCTTGTGAAAATAAGCATAACTGGTTTTCCTAAAGGCTCCAATGGCAAAAGGTTTTCTGAATCCTGGTACACATGCGTTCCAGCAAATCAGGCTTGAGAGAAAATGGACTGTCTGGAATTTAGCAAAGATTGGAGAGGATGTTTTGCTTTCCATGCAAACAAACCGACAATTTGCATTTATATTGTGCCTTTTGTGTCGGGAGGATGTCCAAGGACCTGGACAGATGGGGGATCCAAGATGGGGGTTGGAATCAAAAGGGGTGGAGGGCAAGGGGGCGGAAGGTGACTGAAAGTTCGGTCGAACAGGGAGGTCTTGAGAGAAGTCTTGAAGGAGGCAAGGGAGGGGACGAGGCAGAGAGGGTCCAGGATGGAGTTCCAGAGGGTGGGGAGACATTTTGCACATGAACGAGTTGGCAAACGTGGAAACAAAATGGCAGAAAAAAGTAGCAGAAAGGATTCGAAAAATTCTGATTCATGAATCTAGTGAATCTCATATGTAATCTGTTCCAAAACGGAAAAAAAAATAGTTGTGAACATGGAAAACAATGAAGGCATTGGCATTGTTCTGAAAGAAACCTTTCAAAATGAGACCTGAAATGGTTGCAAAAACTGAAAATAATAATAACAATCCTTGCATTTCATTATAGTAATAATAATAATCCTTGCATTTGATATAGCACTTTTCATGTTTTCTAGACGTCTTAAAGTGCTTCATAAAATATACTGTAAAGTGAATTAACTGTATAGTTGTGGGTGAAATGTGGCAGCCAATTGCGCACAGCAGTGTCCCAGTAACAGTTGTAGATTGAGTGACCAAATTATTATTGTTTTTTTAAGGGATTATTTTTAAACATTGCTTATAAACACAAATTGTTTATTTCCATTTGACTGGCTTTAGATTGATTCCGACACATTATAGACATTTCATTTCCAATGGATCAACTGGGTAAAAATACGATACTCCATGCTACACAAAACTTAGTGCAGTATATCTGACTTGGGTAAGGAAACTTGCCCAAGGTTTCGCCCTGCCTGGAATCGAATCCAGGTTTCTCGCTTGCAAAGCGAGCGCTCTAACCACTGAGCTGCAGGACTCCACGAGTCCGGGAGCTTATCATAATTGTTGAGACATCTCAAAGCACTTCACAGAATATATTGTAAAGTGAATTAACTGTATTTTTTTTCCATAAGTGACGTGGAGTCTTCACCCCTGGACCTACTCCAAGACATTCAACTCAGGACTTCAACCATCATTTGACTTTAGCTCTGCCTCTGCTAATCGCCTCTCTTCTCCCCTAGATTCTCTTCTCCCTCACTTATACATTTCCTCTTGAACACATCAATGCTTTTTACTTCAACCACTATTTCCTGCAGTGAGTTCTACATTTTCAACACTCTCAGCGTGAAGAATTTCCTCATAAACTCCCCTTTGGATCTTATGCCCTTGTGTTTGGGACTCATCAAGTGGAAGCAGCCTATTAATATCCATTTTATTAATTGCTTTCGTAACTTTAAACCTCTATCAGGCACCATCTCAATCGGCTCACCTTCAGAGAGAAACGCAACATCCCAGCATGTACTACATATAGAGGTAATTATTATTAAAATAGTATTAGTATTAAATATAGACATGTAAATTGTAATAATAATAATAACCAACAAGCCTGGTTGGATAGATTCAGACTGTACACGGGATCCACAAAGTCTTGTTTTTCCCATGGGTTGTTTTTTTCTACAGTGCACTAATGAACAACTGAAACATGTGGAAGAATGATGACAATTGTATTTAGAAGTACTTAATTGTATTCAGTACAAGTGTTTAACTGTATTTAGCCCAGATGATCCATGTGAGTACCATCAATCGAGGCAGGTAATGATCCGTCACCATGTTCATTGCGACATCTTCCAGACTATGGATAAAGTGAGGAGGCAAAGTGTATCTGTGACAGATTGTTTTAGCTCCTCTGCAGTCTCAAATCACTGTTTTGTTACAAAGGTGGGTAAGAGGGCATTGTGGACACAGTATCATTTGCATCTAATGGGCTTTTATTTACAATTACAATTCTGAAATGATCAAAAACATTTTTTTTAAAAAGGGAACCACTGTTAACTTGTGCTGCTGAAATATTTTGACACTGGAGTAAGCGTTTCTGTTTCACACAGGATATCCTATCAGGAAAGTCTGTTTTATTACTATGCAATGATAGTTCCTGAAAAAGTAACGAATTCATGGCCTCACAAATTAACTGAAATTCTTGGAGGTGAGTGAAACTGTTCCAGTGTATTACCATTTGACTTGCATTTCCAAAAGTGATATAATTTGATAAAATATTGACACCAAATTGGTGAGGATGGGAAACCACTATGGATCCAGAATGGGACAGACAAAGAGAGTTGATCATTTCAGACAGCTCAACGCAGGAAAAGTGCAAGAAACTCGACATAGTAAAAGTAAGAGGCACATGGACTGCGTGGACTGGGTAGAATATGGTAAGCAGGATTCACTGTTTAGCGTTGTCTAATTTTTCTTCTGGTTAGTCATTTTTAAAGTTGCCTGTTCACTCCTAGCAGCCTCACTCCTGCTCTTGCCAGAAGAATCATAATCTCTTACTTTACATTGCTTTGGGATGTCCTCCTGATGTGAAAGGTACTACGGTATATCAAATGTAAAGATGATTTTATTTTATTGCATAAACTTTGAAATGTAACATCAGGATTTTCTGCCTCCCCCCCTCCCCCACCCTCACCTCACACATACACTGATTTTTGACTCTGTGATGGCAATAATAATAATAATCCTTGCATTTGATAAAGCGCTTTTCACGTCTTCTACATGTCTCAAAGCACTTCCTAGAATATACTGTAAAATGAATTGACTGTATATTTGTGGAAAAACCTTTTGTTTAAAACTTCCTGTTCACAATTCCATATTATTGCCCACAAAACAGTTATTATATTTAACAATAAATCCTGTTTAGCATTTTGACACTTTTCTTTGTTGACTGTTTGTGGGACACTGTTGCGTCTTGCCGGCAATATTTACAATCATTTCTTCTGTACAGTATATTCTGTGAAACACCTTGATGCTCACAATGACGTGTTAAGGTGCTATACCATATGCAAGAATTATTAATATTGTTATTGTTAAGCTCCCCATGTGAATGCTCTTTATCAAGTACAAGGAGGTGCACACTGACATGCTACACTCATGCAGATACATAGGCTGGTCACTTCAGAAAAATGGTTAGGTCAAAAGCGCTTATCCGGTTATGACCACTTACGTGTTTGGGCATTAGTTTACAGGTTTTCGTGAGCTGAAAGTGAAGTGAATCTCGCCCCAAATGATCCATCTATCCCTCAAGTCCTCCTGATGACTTAACTGTGTTTTAATCAGTAATTTGACCCTGGTTTAACTCGTCACTGTCAATATCCCAGCCGCATTTATTCATGTATTTGTGCATTATGCCTAACGCACCATTCCAGATAATTGATTACCGAGCACTTTTCCCTTGCAGTGACGAATTATCAGGAGTTCACTGCACCGCAGACCCACCGGCTCAGACACCATACTGCTCGATTCAGTTGGTAGCGGTCTTGTTTGTGAGTCAAGGTTGGGAGTTTAAGCCCCATGTTAGAGCTTTGAACTTACAGTTTAAGTTGACACTCCAATGCAGTGCTGGGGCTGTGCTGCATTCTTAGAGATGCTTTATTCAGATGAGACGTTAAACTGAAGCTATATCTGCCTGGGTGTACAATAAAGATCCTATGACACCATATGAAAAGGGAAGGGGGATTTCTTCCACGGGCCTGGCCAGCAATCCCTCTACCCAACGCCCCCCACCCTTCACCCCCACCTCCCACACACATAAAAATTGGTCACTCACTCCATGTCTGTTTGTGGCACATTGTTGTGTGAAAATTGCTTGCTGGCCTTCACCTCCAAAGCACAAAGTCACCACAATTTACAGTAAATCCTGTGAAGGAGCGTTTGAGATCTTCTAGGCAACCAATTTAACATCATTGTCAAAACGCAAGGATTTTTATTATTGTTATTGTGGGACACCTGCTGTGCGCGATTGGGTGCCGCCCACAAATGTACAGTCAACTCGCTTCACAGTATGTCCTGTGAACCGTTTGAGACGTCTAGAAGACGTGATAAACGCTATATCAAATGCAGGATTATTACTATTATTGAGACGACCTCAGGAGGACTGATCGATTCCAACACGTGTACATTGGAGCCGGTGCAGCCTAATAAAATTGGTCACTTCAATCCACGAATGCTTGTGGGACGCTGCTGTGCGCAATTAGCTGTCACGTGTCACCCACAAATATACATACAGTCAATTCACTTTACAGTATCAAAACACAAAATACCACAGATGCTGGGAATCTGAAACACAAACAGACATCGCTGGGGACACTCGGCGGGTCAGGCAGCATCCATGGAGAAAGGAAAAGGAGTCAATGTTTCGGGTCCACGACCCTTCGTCAGAACAAGCCCCAGTTCTAATGAAGGCTGGTGGACCCGATACGTTGACTGACTTTCCTTTCTCCATGGATGCTGCCTGACCCGCCGAGTGTCCCCAGCGACGTCTGTTTGTGTGTCGCTTTGCGGTGTATTCCGTGCAGCGCTGTGAGATGTCTAGAAGACGTGAAAAGCGCGATATCAAATGCAAGGATTGCTATCGTTACTCTCCTCGTTACTCTCATTATTATCATCTGACAACTGGACCCAGTCGGGAGGGCGGAGCTAGGAAGATTACGCGGGTTCGATTGCTCTTGTCTCCACGTTCCAATCGATGTGCTCTGACGCTCGGTTAGTGGGAATGCCACAAGATGGCGGCGGGGGGGAGGAGGAGCCGGCGGCCGGAAGTGAAGTTGGAGCTCGGGGCCAGCGCGCGGCGGCGGTTCCATGGAAACGCGGAGCCAACGGCCGCCACCGGTCACGGGAGCGGGAGCCGAGCCCAGAGAGCGTGAGTGTGGGAACAGAGGGAGAGAGAGAGAGAGTGTGTGAGAGAATAGAGAGAGAGAAGAGAGTGGGTGTGAGAACAGAGAGAGGAGTGGGTGTGAGAATAGAGAGAGAGAGAAGAGAGTGAGTGTGAGAATAGAGGGAGAGAAGAGAGTGAGTGAGTGTGAGAATAGAGAGAGAAGAGAGAGAGAATGTGAGAACAGAGAGAGAGAAGAGAGTGAGTGAGTGTGAGAATAGAGAGAGAAGAGAAAGTGTGAGAATAGAGAGAGAGAAGAGAGTGGGTGTGAGAACAGAGAGAGGAGTGGGTGTGAGAATAGAGGGAGAGAGAAGAGAGTGAGTGGGTGTGAGAATAGAGGGAGAGAGAAGAGAGTGAGTGAGTGAGTGGGTGTGAGAATAGAGAGAGAGAAGAGAGTAAGTGAGTGAGTGAGTATGAGAATAGAGAGAGAAGAGAGAGAGAGTGTGAGAACAGAGAGAGAGAAGAGAGTGAGTGAGTGTGAGAATAGAGAGAGAAGAGAGAGTGTGAGAATAGAGAGAGAGAAGAGAGTGAGTGAGTGTGAGAATAGAGTGAGAGAAGAGAGTGAGTGAGTGTGAGAATAGAGAGGGAGGGTGAGTGAGAATAGAGAAGAGAGTGAGTGAGTGTGAGAATAGAGTGAGAGAAGAGAGTGGGTGTGAGAACAGAGAGAGAGTGAGTGTGAGAATAGAGTGAGAGAGAAGAGTGAGTGAGTGTGAGAATAGAGAGAGAAGAGAGTGGGTGTGAAAATAGAGTGAGAGAAGAGAGTGGGTGTGAACAGAGATAGAGTGAGTGTGAGAATAGAGTGAGAGAGAAGGAGTGAGTGTGAGAATAGAGGGAGAGAGGAGTGGGTGTGAGAATAGAGGGAGAGAGAGTGAGTGAGAATAGAGAAAGAGGGAAGGAGTGGGTGTGAGAACAGAGAGGGTGAGTGTGAGAATGGAGTGAGAGAGAGAAGAGTGGGTGTGAGAATAGGGGGAGAGAGACGAGAGTGAGTGTGAGTATAGAGAGAGGGAGGAGTGTGTGTGAGAACAGAGAGAGAGTGAGTGTGAGAATAGAGAGGGGGAGAGAAGGGAGAGAGGGAGTGAGAATAGAAAGAAGAGAGTGAGTGTGAGAATAGAGAGATGTGAGTGAGAGAATAGAGAGAGTGTGTGAAAATAGAGAAAAAGAGTGAGTGTGGAAATAGAGAGAAAAGAGTGAGTGAGTGTGAGAATAGAGAAAGAGAAGAGGGAGAGTGGGTGCTAGAATCGAGAGATAAAAAGAGAGTGACAAGAGAGAGTGGGTGTGAGGAGGGAGAGTGAGTGTGAGGAGGGAGAGTGAGTGTGAGGAGGGAGAGTGAGTGTGAGAAGAGAAAGAGTGAATGGGGAGACTGAGTAGAGTGCAGAGAGTGAGAGGAGAGTGAGAGTAAAGTGAGGAGAGTGAGAGTAGAGGGAGGAAAGTGAAAATGGAGTGAGAATAGAGAGAGGGGAGCTGAGCCCACAGAGAGTTGGAGGTACAATAGGGAGAAAGAGAGTGAAATAGTGGGAGAGAGAGAGCCTGAGACTAGAGTGAAATTATCACTCTATGGCGCTCTCACTCTCTTGAACGTCTTTGTTTCTTATCCATTAAAATTTATGGAAGTTTAGGTGTTAAACAGTTCTGCCATTTAGACCGATGGCTCTCAAAGTAATAGTTTCTTTAAGAGCCTTGGGACGACCTTTCCAACGCCTTGGAACGGCCTCCTGGTGACAAAGGCACTATACAAATGTAGTTTGGTGTTGTTTCTTAGAGTTGTCATGTCACACCCAAAGTACAGTATCTTGAATATTTGTAGCATTGCATGTGTTGCCAATTAGATCTTTAGGTTAGTCCAAATAATGGTTACCTATTAGCATTTTAATTCCAACATTAAAGCTTTATACATTTTGTATTTAATTTTTATTTAAACACATTTTAGTAATAAGTGCGGTTTCTTATGATTTTTTTGTGCTTTTAGGAATATACAGCTCCTCACCTAAGATGATGCAGAATAGCATTTACACGGACTTTGTGACCCCTGCTGGACAGTGTGTCAATAATTGTGAAGTTGTGAATCTTCAAAATTGTGAAGTGAAGACTTGGTCTTTGTCTGTACCAAATTATAAGCATAATTTGCACTGCATTAAATATGAAGACAGTAGTAGCCTTAATTCAGAGGATTCAGGCATTCCCACTTTGGAAATTGGAAATCCAGAGCCGATCCATTGCGGTATTCTAAATGTCAGGATGAACAATGCTGATTTATCCCAAATTGCTGGAATTTCACATGAAAATCTTGTTCAAGGCTCAGGAAGTCTTCCTCCTGGCATGTGCTCACCGGCTGCACGTCTGGAGAGTGAGAGTATTTTGCGAAAGTCATCAACATTCCCCCGGACTGGCTATGATAATGTGAAACTGTACAGCCCATCTGCCAGAGGAGGAAACAAGGCTGATAACATGTCTGTAAGCAGTATCTCCAGCCTCAGCACAGAGCTATCCACCACCCTGTCTGTCAGTAATGAAGATATTTTGGATAGTCTAGTCACCAGTGACTCAAGTGCAATTGTAAACCTGGAAACTGATGATGCACAGTTCACAGATGTCAGTTTAAGTAGCTCCAGAGATGCATACAATGCAGGCGGCAATCCTTTTGAACAAGACACTAAGTACAGAAAGCTGGGCCCACTTGCCTCCTTCTTTACCAGGTACAGTCCAATTTACTTACATGTTCTCTGATAGTTTCCCTATTAAAACCAAGTATGTACTACGTGTGTTTTATCTGTCAATATTCATATGGCATCTGAATAGATTTAAAAAGGCTTTACTGAGTTCTAACAAAAGTTGGTGACTTTCTCCCATCCTTGACCATAGACAACATTGGAAAATTCCAATTTACTATTTATACATATATATAGATAAAATATATAATACTGTATATATACAGTATTAATACTAATAATCCTTGCATTTCATATGGTGCTTTTCACGTCTTCTAGACCAGTGGTTCTCAATCATTTTCAGTAATGTACCCCTTGTTAATTTTCAACATTATCGTGTACCCCCACCCAACCACATACACATACACACCACCCCCTCATTCACTTGCATTTTATGACCAAGCTTTTCTTGTATAACAAAATAACTAGCACATACAAAACAAAGGGAATAACAAATATATACAATTTGGAAGGCTACAAAACGCTAAATAAGAGAGCTAAATAAATCAGTGTACCGCCACCTGCATCCCATGGAAAGTAATTTTGTACCTCCTGGGGTACATGTACCCCTGGTTGAGAATCGCTGCTCCAGATGTCTCAAAATGCTTCAAGAATATCAGTCATGGAATCATAGTCGTGGATCGAAATGACTAATTTCTCCTTTTTTCGAGTTATTATTGTTGGGCATGGATATTAGGCATATATATGTGTGGAATCTGTAGATTAGTGGTTAGAGCACTTGCCTCGTAAGCAACAGAAGCTGGGCTTGATTCCCGTATAGGGTGAAACGTTGGGCAAGTTTCCTTACTCCACACGCCTCTGTTTACCTCTGTTTAGCAGTAAATACTGTAGCAACTTAGTTGATTAGCGGATCACTTTTTGGGGGGGCTAATAATCACTTTTTAAAAAGAGCTCATATTAATTTGGTCACTCAATCCATGACTGTGGAACACTACTGTGTGCAATTGGCTGGCGTGTGTTGCCCACAAAATATACAGAAAATTCACTCTACGGCATATTCTAGTTTCAGGTCTCGGCTAACGACCTTTCTGTTTGACTGCGGCTTTGGTCACCTTTTTCCCCCTCTCCCTGGCTTGGGCCCGGGATCTGTTATTGTGAAGCGCTCTGAGACGCTGTCCGGCGTGGAGGGCGCTATATAAATCAAAGTTATTGTTGTTCTGTAAAGCCTCGAAGATGTTATGGCTCTAGATCAAATACAAGGAACATTATTATTATTATAATTTATGAATTTCCTTTTTGATATCACAAAACTCAGAAGTTTTTCGAAATATACAGCACATTATTTGGCTTCCGAAGAGTCTGAAGAAGGTACAAAGAAGGTACAAAGCTTTAATTTGTTTTCTCAATATTGAAGCTGACTGAGTTATGCACCTTATTTCCGACTGTTATTGTTTATATTTCAATTGCTAGCATCAAGACATTTTGTTATATTAATTTTTTTGTATCTGAATTGTTAAATATGCAAACATTAGCATAAAGTCCGATAGATGTTCACTTTGCTCAAGCAAATGTATACAAATACTGGAAAACTTTTTATGAAACAAATATTTACCAACACTCAAATTGGTGACTGCCTTTAAATATGGAAATTTTAAGGGAAATCTGCTTTTTCCCACTAAGAAATTTTAAGAACACAAACTGTGCTGGAACTCCTATAATAATATAAATTTTTCTGGGTTAGTGTTCAGTCTTGCAATTTTTAAGTGACCTTGTGTTAACCTTGGACCAAACAATACTGTAGTATTAAATTGCATCTCCTATTGTTACACTAGAATTTTACAGTTGGGATCCCTGCCATGAATACTGAACTGCACCATGAACAGCCTTGAATCAGAGGTTAACTTGTGTGTTTTAAAAGTTATTAAAAATAAATAATTGCCCAAATTGGACTTTATTTGCCTCTGGTTTTGTCACAAGGTGCACTTATTGTCATCTTTTATGCCTTCATTTGCAAATTTTTAGACCCAGAGTTCCTACATGCTCTGAGATGCCGTCCGGAGTGGAGGTTTCTTATATAAATCCAAGTTGTTGTTGTTGATGATGTGTGTAAAGCACTATCCAGGAGTCTTGTGCATTTATTAAGGGTTCTTAATGTTTATGGTTTGCCCAAATTGGACTTTATTTGCCTCTGGTTTTGTCACAAGGTGCACGTATTGTCATCTTTTATGCCTTCATTTGCATAAAAACCACCAAATGTCATAAGCATTAATGTGACTGCTGAAAGTACAAACCAATTCTCAAACATTCTATTCTAACAAGATTTTGCAAGGTGATGATTTTCCTAAGTTAATGCAGCTTTAAAAGACCTGGTTGGTCAACTGTTGGTTAATTTTTTGTTTGAGCTCTGTATTGCAAAGATTGGGGGATCCAGTTGTGGAGTGGGGGTTAAATTTCTTCAGCTGTCAGAAGCACTTTGCCGCTAGTATTCTGTAGAGAAAGTTGTTTGTTAGATTGATGCTTGGGTGCAGAGTATTAATAAAATCATTTCTTGTTCTATTGCTCCAGTTATTATCATAGCAGAATGATGCCTACACCATATGTCTTTGCTGTAGACGGTCGAATATGTTACATTCAGCAAGTCTTCTGGTTTTGGCATGACTTTGACCCGAGTCAAGGAATAGATGTTTTCTCTGCAGCCTGACAAAGCAAGACATTGTATGCCATCACGAGGCCAGTGTAGCTTTTCTATGGTAACAAATTTGCTTGAGACCAGAGATTGAAATTTGTTCTGATAGGATTGAATTCTCTCTTCCAGTTGGGGATCAGAGCACAAAACCAATCTTTATTTAGTCTGAAATTGACAATCTGACAGGGTCACTTTTAGTTTTGCTTGTGAGAAAAATTTAACAAATTCACACTGCTGCAAAAGATCTTGGTTGAACAGAGTATGGGAGGTATGTGTTGTTAATGATATTTTTGACCTGGTAGTGTTTGCTGATGCAGAAAAAAAAATCATTGCATTTAATATAACGCTTTTCACGTCTTCTAGATGTCTCAAAGTGCTTCACAGAATATAATGTAAAGTGAATTGACTATATATTTGTGGGTGAAACTCGGGAGCCGATTGTGCATAGCAGTGTCCCACAAACAGTCTCGGATTGAAATGACTAATTTATTATTGCATTTTTTCTTGAGGGATTATTTTTAGGTGTGTGGAATAAGGAAACTTGCTCCAAACGCCTAATAATTAAAGTTTCACCCTGCCTGGAATTGAACCCAGGTCTCTCGCTTGCAAAACGAGTGCTCTTATCACTGAGTTGCAGGACTCCACTTCTTGCTATATACAGTACAAGTTAAATTCAAATGGCAGTATCAAAATGTATCATTGACAATCATTTCATTGATATACGTAGCTATTGAAAAGCTTTTACCATAATCCAACCATCATTGCACAAAATATATTATCCACGGCAGGAATTAAGTTGCATCACTGGCATATCAAACTACATTAATTCTTGTAGCCACCATCACTACCTCCCGACATGGAAAATGAATTTTGTGGTCACAGTACTATATTTTATATCACCTTCACAAAGTTGAACTCCAATCTTTAAATCAAGTTTAATCATCGGGATTGAATTCCTCGATTTAGCCGGACTCAAGTACAAATGTTAATACTTCACCAAGATCAATGGTCAGAGATCAACAACAACAACAACATTTGTATAGTGCCTTTCATGTCAGGAGGACGTCCCAAGGCGCTGGCCACTCAGTGTTTCAGACCTGAGCTGGGGTCGGGATCGGGGAGGAAGGGCGGAAAGGAGGGGGCTCTCTGGCATTGACGTCCATCCAGCATGAAACATCTCGATATTTTATCCTGAGAATTTGTTTCCTCTTCTATGGGGGTATGGTTTCATGGATTTGAATGACTTTGGAACTGTGCCCGAGTTGTTATTAATACATGAGTCTTGCTGCTGAGTGTTAGCAGGTGGATGACTTTGCACCCGAGCTTGGTTCTATTTTCTTCCCCTACTCCTTTTTCGTTTCATGGAGTCCTATAGCTCAGTAGTTCGAGCACTTGCCTCACAAGCGAGAGATGTGGGTTCAATTCCCAGCAGGGCAAAACCTTTGGCAAGTTTCCTTACTTCACACTCCTGCTAATAATCCCTCAAGAAAAGAAATAAAAAATTAGTCAATTAATCCACGACTATTTGTGGGATAGTGCTGTGTGCAATTGGCAGCCATGCATGGCTGCCGTTGTTGCCAACAAATATACAGTCAATTCGCTTTACAGTATATTCTGTGAAGCATTTTGTGATGTCTAGAAGATGTGAAAAGTGCTATATCTTGTGGAGTCCTCCAGCTCAGTGGTTAGAGCGCTCGCCTTACAAGCGTGAGAATCTGTGTCTTGAATCCAGGCAGGTCAGGGCGAAACCTTGGGTAAGTTTCCTGACTCCACATGCCTAATAATAAACTGTAAAAAAAAACTGTAATAAATTGGTCGCATTGGCTGCCATGTTCCACCCACAAATATACAGCCAATTCACTTTACAGAACAGTATATTCTGTGAAGATATTTAGAAGATATGAAAAACACTATATCAAATGCAAGCATTATTATTATTACCCTATGCCACTGAGGCCAATTATAAGCCTCAATTGATGAATTAACAGACTGTAGTTAATCCAAAACCCTGCAGGCCATGTCCTCTACCATTCCAAACTTTGACACTGTCTCCCCCATCGTTGCCCGACTCCACTGGCTCCTCATCACCCAGGGGATCCAATTCAAGATCCTGGTCCTCACATATAAAGCCCTCCACAACCTCGCCCCACCCTACATCCGTGACCTCCTATCCCCTTACCAACCTGCCTGCCCCCTCCGCTCAGTGGATTCCGGCCTGCTCCATTTCCGCCGACCCACCCGCCCAACCATTGGCGGGCGAGCCTTCAGTCACTCTGTCCCCAGCCTCTGGAACTCCATCCCGGAGTCCCTACACCTCGCACCCTCCTTGGCTTCCTTCAAGTCTCGCCTTAAAACTCTCCTCTTCGATGGTCCTATCGGCGACTCCCCCCACACCCCCTCCATCCTTAGCTTGGGTCCGAAGCAGTAACCTGTCCAGCACCTTGGGACATCCTCTTGACGTGAAAGGGGCTATACAAATGTAATTTTATTGTTGTTGTTGTAATACTGATCAGCTAAAGGAACTTGCTTTAAAATTATTTTAAATAGAGTTTCAACATTTCATTTATGTTTTTAAAAAAGAAAGTGCAGCTTTAGTGTTTTGATATGAAAATATTACGTTTTTAAATACATGTATTTTTAAAAATTATTTGCTGTATATAGTGAAATGAAGTTCATGGATTAAAGATTTAAATAATTGGATGAAAAGTATCATCCATCTGCCTCCTCTGATGGGAAGTGAATCCAGGGAAATGTTTGTAGAAAGATTTTTAGGGTGACATTGAACTGTTACTATGGTGATGGTGCAGTAATGGTGAAGAATACAAGTTGACTTGTCAGCAGTTAAGTATTTTGAGTTTAAAAAGTGCAGCAGCTTTATTGCAAATATGCCACAAGGTTTTATTCATGTGTGAACCTTTGATTCAAATCATCTGTTTGTTTACGAACGGAATTTCCCTTCCTGTATACAATGCTTTGGAACTGATGCTTCGAGACTCTCCACCCTATAGAGAGAAGTGAAACCAAAGCTTTCTATTGTTGAATATCTTTCAAATCCTCGCTTTGTTCTTTTTATTAAAAATAACCATAGAGTGCAGCTTTCACAAGAGTCTCCATCATCAATAGGTGTGGGCTTCAGTGAGATATGGAAAACACAATTCAATCATCACCAGTTTACCCACTTCCCTTGACTTCAAATGTAAAGCATATATCTGACTCTAAACAGTTCAAGACTGACTATACAATTCCTCTGAAAATTTCTGAAAATTATTGTGACAATGAAGTGTTTTCAAACCTGTGTCATCCTCATAGCTCCACCCCCCCCCCAGCAGGGTCCAATTGTCAGATAATAATAATAATCCTTGCATTTGATATGGCACTTTTCACATCTTATCAACGTCTCAAAGCGATTCACAGAATGTACTGTAAAGTGAATTGACTGTATATTTGTGAGCGAAACATGGCACCAACAACAACAACACAATTACATTTGTATAGTGCCTTTCACGTCAGGAGCACGTCCCATGGTAGCCAATTGCGCACAGCAGTGTCCCATAAACAGTAGTGGATTGAAATGACAAATTTTGTTATTGTGTTTTTTATTGAGGGATTATTATTATGACCAAGTCAGACATCATATCTGATCTTTGAGTATTTAATACTGGAGCTCCTGTGGCTTAGTGGTTAAAGCACTTATCTTGCAAGCTGGGGAGACCTGTGTTCGAATCTAGGCAGGTCAGGGCGAAACCTTGGGCAAGTTTCCTTACTCCACACGCCTAATAATAATCCGTCCAAAAAAACACAATAATAAAATTGGTAATTTCAATCCATGACTTTTTGTGGGACACTGCTGTGCGCAATGGGCTGCCATGATTCGCCCACAAATATACAGTCAATTCACTTTACAATATATTCTGTGCTTTGGGATGTCGATAAGATGTGAAAAGCTCTGTATCAAATGCAAGGATTATTATTATTATATATAATAGGAGGTTGTTTGTGATTGATCGGTACACAAGATAAACTCTCACTTGCAACCACTTTTCTGCAGGCTACACATGGAACAGCTACAATTAAGTTGTTTTTTGCACTTGATATTTTCTCTTCATGTCAGTTGGTGTGTGAGAAACGGAAGCAGTTGTATATTCTGGTCCATTATTGTGAATATTTGGAAGTGCTGCACTGATACCATAATCCTGTGACATGATCATGTGAAGTGATGGATCAAAATGAGTCAAAGCACAATTGGGTTCTTCTAATCTTGTCAAAACAGTTCTCAACACCATTGATCTACTTAAATGCTCCACAGAAGAAACTGCTAAGCTTGAACAACATTGTGCTTTAGAACAAACTCAAAGCACTGTGCAGTAAGTTCAGCAAAGAAAATAGATTATTGGGAAGCAGCAGCTATGATGTTAGCCGTGTAATCTTGTTGGTGAAATAAGATAAGTAAATTGTGTTGGTTATGCTGTCTGTAAATTAACAATTGTTAATATGTTTCAACTCAACACCATTTATTAACAATAATAATAATAATCCTGGCATTTGATATCATCCCTTATCAAGTCTTCGAGCATCTCAAAGCACTAAACAGAATGTACTTTAAAGTGCATTGACTGTATATTTAGTGGGTGAGTTGCAAGGATTATTATAATGTAATGTGGAGGTGTGCTGCATTGCTGGAAGTGATGACCTTCAGACGGAATTTTAAGTCAAGGTTCCGCCTGCCTGTTCAGATGTAAGATCCCTCGGCATTGTTTGAAAAGAGAAGAGTTTTTTTTTGTGACAATTTCTGCCAGTTTCCTGACTAAGAATTCTCCCAATAATGTTGGTCATTTACTTGATGGTTTTGTGGGACAATGGCCCTATGATGAGAGCTGACTTTCTACAGTTGAACATGAACAAGACTGAGGCCCCCCTGATTGGCTCGCGTCAGCGCCTTCACTCATCAGGCGTCAGTGCCTTCACTCATCAGGCACACTCCACCTCGCCAAGCCAGTCAGGAACCTAGATGTCTTGTTTCATCCTCAACTGTCTTTCCTCCCCCACATCCAAGCCATGACCCACTCTCCCTCATCTCCACAATATTGCCTGACTCTGCCACTACCTTAGTCCTCAGGCTGCTGAAACCCTCATTCATGCCTTCATTTCATCCAAGCTCAACTACACCAATTCCCTGCTTGTCAGCCTTCCCAATTCCTTCCACAGACTGCAGATAATCCAGAACTCTGCGGTCTGTGTCCTCTACCGCTCCAAACTCCGTGACCCCATCTCCCCCATTCCCGCCCGACTCCATTGGCTCCCCATCACCCAGAGGATTCAATTAAAGATCCTGGTCCTTGTTTTCAAAGACCTTGAAGGCCTCGCTCTGCCCTACCTCTGTGACCTCCTAATCCCCTGCCTGCCCTCTCCGCTCCGCTCAGCAGGCTCCAGCATGCTCCACGTCCTCCGACTCACCTGCCGCACCATCGGCGGGTGAGCCTTCGGCCATTCTGCTCCCAACCTCTGGAATTTTATCCCACAGTCCCTCTGCTTCGCCCCCTCTCATGCCTCCTTCAAGTCCTGTCTCAAGATCCTCCTCTTCAACGGACCCATCGGTCACCCCAAATCCCCTCCTCTCCCTCCACCTCCCCAATCCCGACCCCAGCTCGGGTCTGAAACATTGACTGTCCAGTGCCTTGGGACGTCCTCCTGACATGAAAGGCGCTATACAAATGTAATTTTGTTGTATGTGCAAATGGAATTCATGTTGTCCACAAAAACATAGTAGTCACTCTACATAAAATAGTAGATCCTGTTAAGTGCTTGGAGACATCTTGTTGACATGAAATGTTCTGTGCCAAATGCAAGTATAATTATTATAACTATAATCCTAAATGAGAAATAACAGATACTATGCCTTTTTTCATGAAGCATAATATAGTATTCCTTAAGATGCAGTGCTGTGTACATTTATGAAATGCAGAGAATAATATGTCCAGTAAGGCCCCACTCAAAGAAATTTGTTCATCGGCATCTGAAAGAGAAATTGTTCAATGTAATATCAAGTGCCAATGTATAGAAGAGCTTTTATCAAGTGAAACACCCTAAATGTTAACCTATTTTTATTGTCAATTGTTGAATAACCTGTTGCGGATTTCTATTCTATTTGTTTAAAATACTTGTATTTCCTGTTAACTGTGACATTATGTATGTGTGCTCTTTGAAAAAGCAATCTATTTTTCAATTCCATCTGCCTATCTTTTCCTCATTCTCCCACAGTTTACTTTCTGGAGATCTATCCATTCACCTCTTCAAAGCATAAAGGCAAAGAGGGTTCACGGAACTCTCATGACAAAACTGAAAGCTGTGGGAATACATAACTAACTTTAGATTTTATTCAGAATATGTATGTAAATTCCAAGATAAGTGTAAGGGTTGACTGTAGAATCATCAAGCCTTTTGAAAGTTGTATAAGGCAAGGCTATCGTGCACCTTATTCAGTGCCACCCAATGATGTATTGAATGGCATTGAGGGGATGTATTGAATGGCATTGAGGGGAATGGACTTGGTGTATCTGCTCCAGTTGAACCTGACAGAAATGTTGCCCTTCTGTTTTCAGAACAGGACTAGTTGCATAAACTTGGTCTCTATTCCCTTGAATTTTGAAGGTTGAGGAGTGATTTGAATTAGATTTTAAAAATAATAATCTAAAATCTCGGTTCGGGTATTTCTGGACCTCGAAATGCCAGAAGCGCATCATGAGTCCGGAAATGCCTGGGCCCAGGTTGTGATATTTCGGTGCGGTGACTGAAGACCTGGCCTGGAGCAGGTAGGATTGGCGTTTTTATTTTTGCAATATTTGTCACATTCCGGAATCCGGAACTCTGAATTTTGGCTGCTCAACCTGTACACCGAAAATGTTAGCGCTAGGAACTGCTAGGAACGAAACTGATGTTAGCGGGGAGGCTCGGGTCAGAGCGGCGTTTTGGCGGCGGCCAAATACAGTAATACAGTTAAACTCTCACTTAACAAAATATTCGCTTAACGAAGGGTTTTAAAGTTCCTAACCCCTTCATTAAGCGGGGTCTACCTATAGTTTATCTGTATCTACCCTATTGAATCCCTTTATTATTTAAAAAATCTAATTCGCATCACTCCTCAACCTTCAAAACTCAAGGGAATAGAGACCAAGTTGTCAGATTCAGGATGCTCAACTTGTACTAGCGAAGGCCTAGGGTAGACTGCTATTGAAGGCTAAATACAACTTTAAATACAACAATAAAATATTAAAATCTTAGTAAATACAACAATAAACAATAAAATATAGACAGTCCTCGATTTACTATTATTGAACCATGAAGCAGTGCAGCCGGTACAATATGGGAGGAGCTTAAGAGGCAGAATGCTGGCCAATCAGAAAATGCTGCCCACGAGAAGCCCGCAAAATTTAAAGTGTATGTAAACATTTGTTATAGTTACACTTCGGTAAGCCGATAAGTGGTACAAATAGAAACCTTTGTTATAGTGAACTTTTGTTGATCGGGCATTCGGTAAGCGGGGTCTACCTGTATCTCCTTTGGTAGGGGAATACAGAACAAGTGGGCAAGATCTTCAAATTAGAGCTAAAACATTTAGGATTTGATGTTTGCATTTGCGTTTGATATGTTTGCATTTGATACAGCACTTTTCACTTCTGCTGAACGTCTGATATCCCAACGTCTCAGGATATCACAGAATATCCTGTAAAGTGAATTGATTGTATATTTGTTAGCGAAACGTGGCAGCCAATTGCGCACAGCAGTGTCCCACAAACATTCGTGAATTGAAGTAAACAATTTTAGTTTTTGAGGGATTATCATCAGGTAGGCGGAGTAAGGAAATTTGCCTAAGATTTCATCCTGCCAGGAATCAAACCCAAGTCTCACTTGCAAGGCGAATGCTCTAACCGCTGAGCTACAGAACTCCTTGAATGGAATTAGGAGGCGGCAGATACAGGATAAGGCCAGGTAATTGGAGTTGACGTCCAGATCAGCTATGCTCTTATAGAATGGTGGAACAGGATGAAGGGCTGGATGGCCTCCTCCTGTTTCTATATTTCCATGACATACTGTTGACCGACTATCCTGTCATGCACTCACCATCTCAAACACTGAACCATTCAGTGATACATGGTGGTGGGTGCCCCTAAACACTCCTTTAGTAATCATCTTGAAAGTCATGTCCTCTTGTTCGTCGACCAATGGAAATAATTTCTCCTTATTTATTGCATGAAGCCCCCTCATAACTTAAAAAGACTTCAATCACGTCTCACTTCAATCTTCCCTGTTTCTCCTGCAGTGAAAATAGACTCTTTATTCGAGAGTGTGCTCTTAATTCGAACCACATAATAATTGTTGTCACTATAGTTTGGAAATGATTGTGACAGACAATTTGTGCATATAAGTAATCAGAATAATATCCTTGCATTTGAAGTCTCCTACAAATAGCCATGGAGTGAATAATAATAATCCCTGTGGAGCTCCTGTGGCTCCACAGTGGTTAGAGTACTTGTCTTGCAAGCTGGGGAGACCAAGCTGGGGAGATCTGTGTTCGAATCCAGGCAGGTCAGGGCGAAACCTTGGGCAAATTTCCTTACTCCACACGCCTAATAATAATCTCTCCAAAAAAAAAACCACAATAATAAAATTAGTCATTTCAATCCACGACTGTGTGTGGGACACTGCTGTGCGCATATGGCTGCCGCGATTCGCCCACAAATATATACAGTCAATTCAGTTTACACTATATTCTGTGAAGCGCTTTGGGACGTTGATAAAATGTGGAAAGCGCTATATCAAATGCAAGGATTATTATTATTATTATTATTATTGATATAGAGCCTTTCCTCCACTCTTCCCTCCACAAGCTGCAGATCATCCAAAGCTCTGCAGCTTGTGTCCTCTCCCGCATCAGGCTCCGCGACCCCATCAACCCCACCCTCGCCCGACTCCACTGGCGCCCCATCCCTCAGAGGATCGAATTCAAGATCCTCGTCCTCACTTTGAAGGCCCTCCATGGCTTTGCCCCCTCCTACCTCTCTGACCTGCTGACCCCCTACCAACCTGTCTGCTCCTGCCGTTCAGCAGGCTCCAGCCTGCTCCATGTCTCTCGCCTGACCCGCCCTACCATCGGTGGCTGGGCTTTCAGCTTTTCTGCCTCCACATTTTGGAACTCCATCCCACAATCCCTTTGCCTTGCTCCCTCCCTCGCCTCCTTTAAGATCAGTCTCAAGACCCTCATCTTCGACCGTGCCTTCAGTCGCCCACCTACCTCTCTGTCCGCCCTCATCCCAACCCTGCCCCCCCACCCCTCCCCCCACCCGACTTGGTTCCTGACCCCTGACTATTCCGCACTTTGGGATGCCCTTCTGACGTGGAAGGTGGTCTACAAATGTAACTTTGTTGTTGTTGTTTCCTGCCAGGATAAGAATACTTCATAGGATTTATTTAATTTCAGCAGCTGCATTGTAGGCGAATATGGCAGCCAATCTACACACAATAATGTTGCATAAACAGTCCTGAAGTGAATAAACAATTGTATTTGGAGCATTGTTGACATCAGGAGAAATTCTTTTTTTTGAGTAGTGCCGTGGAATCTTTAATGTCCACCTGAACAGGATTGGATGTTGCATCATGAAGCTGTGCATTCGAGTGTCAGCCCAGGATAACTCCTCCTGCTCTGCTCCCTCTATGCCCTTCCTAAATTGGAGACAATTAAAATTATACAGCATACTCTTACCTGGATTTGACTAACTATGTAAGTTGCATGTGATCTCTTTGGTTTTATATTGTAAGCACTTATTTCTAAAACTTGGGAACTCATTAGCTTTTTTCACATTTTTTTCCAGCTTCCTTTAAATCATTAAAGATTCTATGTGTATTGTATTAACTGGCTTGCTCATATTTATTATGCAGGTTGTGCCTGTAAACTATGCTTGCAGGTAACTAAGTTAATGAAGATTGAGAGCTGCAGCTGAATGGGCAATTTCACTTACTGCCTGTTTCCCTTTGTGCGATCCTGATTTGTTAGAGATGCCAGTGAATTTTAGCATAGGTCAATGTAATGCCACTGCCCATTTGAATGAGTAGATGCTTCACAAGATGGGCTGGCTTTGGTTGTACTTTTGGCAGGGCTTCACAGATTGGCTTGAAATTCAACTTTGCTTTTGAAGCTTCAGTTTATTGCAATTTAAATCCTTGACTAATACGTTCATCTCACTTCCCTGAGCAGTGATTTTTATGGACATGTGCCCTTTACTATTTGCAAACACTTCAACAAAGCTGCTTTATTAGATCTGCCTATACACAAGCTCTGCGTATACCGACTTCACTTCCATAAGCCCTGCACTTGATAAGGTAACTGGCCTGGAGAATCAAAACAAGAGATTTTGTGGTGATAGCTTCAAATTATATCTTGCAGTTTTAAAATCTCTATGGGATAATGCTTCATCCGAATTTTACTCTTGTAACCCTTGGATTTAACGTAAAGATTATTCATCACCTTGTAATGAACAGTGTTTATTCAGAACTTTGAAGGTCAAAAATTACCCCAGTTCATAGTCGTCTGGGATAAAGATATAATTGGCTCGATTTACTTCCTAATTGGTGGGAGATTAGGTTGATTATAGCCAGGTGAATATGTGCGAGTGTTTTGCTTTACTCTTGAGACATGCGCAAGATTCATGTCTGCTGCTGATGTCACCATTCTCCTCTGACAACAGTAATAATAATAATCTTTGCATTTGATATAAGACTTTTCCCATCTTCTGGATGTGTCACAGTGCTTCACAGAATATACAGTAAAGTGAATTGACTAAACAGTAAAATCCTGTTTATCCAGCACCCTCGGGACCTGGCCAATGCCGGTGAAACGGCGTGCCGGATATTCGGGCAGCAAGTTGCTGAAAACCCAATGCAAAAAAAATTAACTTTTTTTCAAACATACCATATTAATAATAGACTAAATAATAACTGAATATTGTATGGATACTTACCAGTAAAGCAATAAATATCGATTACAGTCTATAAACACAGCACACAATCACAAAGCAAACTTTTACAATGGCGGACGGAAGAGTTTTTTCCTCTTAAAGCGGAACTGTCGATTTTTCCTTTTTTTATTTATTTCTCTCCTTCCTTTCCTCTCTCTCTCTTTCTCAAACACACACACTGAGTCAGTCTGGCATCTCAATGGCTACAAACCCAACTCCCCTCCACTCCTTTCATTTTCCATCTAAATAAATCAATTCACCCCCCCCACCCTTTCCCCTCCTCTCCCCCACCTCTCTCTCCCCCTCCCACTCCTCTCTCTTTCTCCTCCCCACTTTCCCTCTCTTCCCCCCCCCCCCCACCCTCTCTCTTCCTGCCCCTCTCTCCTTCTCCCACCCCAGTCCCCACCAAAATAGTGTATAAACCCAGTCAGGCAATATGTAGTATCCATCAGAGAGAGAGAGGAAGGGAGGGAGGGAGGGAGGGAGGGAGGGAGGGAGGGAGGGAGGGAGGGAGGGAGGGAGGGAGGGAGGGAGGGAGGGAGGGAGGGAGGGAGGGAGGGAGGGAGGGAGGGAGGGAGGGAGGGAGGGAGGGAGGGAGGGAGGGAGGGAGGGAGGGAGGGAGGGAGGGAGGGAGGGAGGGAGGGAGGGAGGGAGGGAGGGAGGGAGGGAGGGGAGAGATAAAAAGAAAAAGAGGGAGAGAAAAAGGAGAGAGGGAAAGGAAAACTTGACAGTGCCCCTTTAAGATGAAAAACCGGAAGTGCCACTACTGGCAGCATTCAGAACTAATCAAACTGTACTCTTGTGCGACAATCGACTCATTAAATGCGCCACTGCGATTGTGCTGGATAAGATCCGGTTATTCGAATAGGGACCTTTTTTTTGAGGTGTGGGTTATATGGAAATTACGGTTGATAGGGTCACGGATAAACGGGCTTTTACTGTATATTGCTGGGCAATACAGCAGATTCCTACAAATTGTTGTGGATTGAAGTAACCAATTTATTGCTGTTTTTTTTCTTGAGAAATTATTATCAGGCATATGGAGTAAGGAAACTTGCCCAAGGTTTTGCCCTGCTGAGAATCAAACCCAGGTCTCCTACTTGCGAGGCGAGTGCTCTAGCCACTGAGCTACAGAATACCACCATGATAACCATAGCTTGGTGTTGAAGTGAGAATTGCTGTTATGACTCTGTTGGCTACCAGATAATTTTGTTTTCTCATTCTATTCACACCCTAGCATCTCCCTATTTCTGATCTTAAAATATTGATAAATTGTCACTCAATCCACAACTGGGACACTGTTGTGCGCAAGTGGCTACCTTTTTTTGCCTGCAAAATATACAGTCAATTCATTTTACAGTTATATTCTGTTATCTGCTTTTGAGATGTCTCAAAGACGCAAAAAGATTCAGGCTATTCAGAGGAGCAATTTACATTGCTCTCAATGATCTGTTTAATTTCAGTATTCAAGTATAGCAAAGGCTTGAGGTCTCCTACCTATTTGGTAGGAGATTGGAGAATGCTATAATACGATGTAATGGTATAATACAGGGCCTTAGAAGGTGAGATGAAATAACAGTGCGTGGAGAGGATAGGTGAATTCTTGAATGATCTATTGTACATTTACAAACAAATCAGTGATTTGCTGAATCAACTGCCATGCTAGAACAGCTGGATAGTGTCAAATATTTGATTGTGTCTAGCTAACATATCTCTATTGAATGTCACTCAGCCTCTTTCTTGGACACTACAAATTTGAGCTACTCAGCTTCGCTCTTCCGAGCCACTTAGTGCACAGTTTACATAGGTACAAATGAACAAATCTGGACTGACAAAACGAGTCTGGACTGACAAAAACCCCACCAGGAATGATTCTTTAGTTTCCATTAAATAAGGACAGAAATATATCTATGTTTCTACACGATACATGTGTGTCAGCCTGGCGCAGTGGTAGCACTCTTGCTTCTGAGTCAAGACAGTTGTGAGTTCAAGTCCCACGTTAGAAGTTGGAATTCCATAGTCAAAGCTGATACTCCAGTGCAGTGCTGTGCGTGTCTTGCAAGTCAGAGGAGTCACCCTTTGGATGAGATTTTAAACTGATGTCCCATCTGCCTGTTCAGGTGGATGTTTATGATCCTATGGCACTATTTGAAAAGAGAAAGGATTTTTTCTGGTATCCTGGTCAGCAATTCTCCAAATAAGATTGGTTACTCAATCAGTATTTTGGCCACAAAATAGTCACTCTACAACAACAAAATTACACTTGTATATACACTTTCACGTCAGGAGGACGTCACAAGATGCTGGACAATCATTGCTTCAGACCAAGCTGGGGACAGGGGTGGTGGAGGGAAAGGGAGGGATTTGGAGTGGGCAATGGGGGTCGTCAAAGAGGAGAGTCTTGAGGTGAGACTTGAAGGGGCAAAATGGAGGGACTGCGGGATGGAGTTCCAGAGGTTGGGGTCAGAGTGGCTGAAGGATTGCCTGCCAATGGTGGGGCGTGTGGGTCAGGGGACACGGAGCAAGTACATCTACAGAACATCCTGAGGAACTCTTTGAGACACATCAGCAATGTGATAAGGCACTATACCAAATGCAAGGATGATTATTATGTTTAATAATCTAAACAATGTATTTTCTGTTTCAAAAGTAAGATTTTAGTTTCAAATATTAAGAATACATTACATTTAGATACATAGTAAGAGACTTTAAAAGGAAATAAGTAAAAGAATTCACACAATAAAAAAAGGAAGTTTTGCTGCCAAACTGTTTTGTGAGATAATACTTTTCCTGCAAGTTACAGGATACATACAAGCAAGCAATAAGACCTCGCTCAAGTCTCTCCATTTCTCTCTTGATAATTGTTTCATGAATCCAGCCTTCTCTGCCCAAAGTCTCACAGGTTAAATCATTTTGGATGCCTGCCCATGCTGCAACAAATCATTTGTATTGATACAGCACCCTTCACAAAGTATATCTCAGAATCCTTAACAATGATTGAGCTGGAGTCTAAGCGGGTGGGGGGGTGGGAGTGTGGGTGAGGGGGTGAAACAGGTGGTGACCATAAGTACAATTGAAGAGCTTGATTTTTAGGCAGGACTTAAAGACTGGGGATGTGAGAGTAAGTGGTAGAGAGAAGGGGTTCCTGAGATTAGCGTCTGCTTTCGGGCTGAAAGCTTGGCGACTGATGGTGGGGTGAGGGAAGCCTGGTGAGGACTGGCATGTGGAGTTTGGTGTGGGCGAGTTTGCAGACAGCGCTTTGAGACGTCGATAAGGTGTGAAATGCGCTATATAAATGTAAGGATTATTATTATTATTACATTCTGGAATTTTGGGATGGTGGAACCAGGGAGACCAGTGAGGAGTGAAATATCTAGACAGGAAGTAAAATTTGTGTTTTATCCACAAAAAAATACACAGTGAATCTACTTTACAGTATAATCTGTGAAGCGCTTTGAGACTCTCATGGACTTGATGAGGCACTATATCAACTGCAAGGATTATTATTACGAAAAACTAATAAATGTTTCAGTATCAGGTGGGCGATGTGTGAAGGTGAGAAGCAGTCTCAGTGAAGGCTTTGATGTGAGGAAGTAAGAAGAGTTGAAAATCAAATCTCAGCTCAGGTCCCTGAGCTACTAGGTTTAGTGAGTTTGAGATGGTGGCTGAGGAGTTTGATAATGTCAGAGCAAGTGGGGAGGAGACTTTGACAGGAGCCAAGGCTTCTTTATGGCTTGTCCACAAAGAGCGTCTCTATTGTTATTGTTCAATGTCAGGTTGATCCATGTGAAGTTTCCTTAGTCAGCAAAATCCTGGATGATTTGTCTTGAGAACTGATAACTTGAACTGCCTATTTTGTTGCCCACAGACTTTGGTATGTTTTTAAAATTAGTGCCTGTGTTAGATATAACTGCCCTACATTTAAATTAAATAAGTTAAACATGCCTTTATATTTACCCTTAAGTTTGGCTGGGTGTGCAAAGTTTTATTGTATCTGGAGTAAGTTCATTCGCATTCTGATTCCTGTGCATACTTTCGTTTTAAAAAATTAGTTTCAGTAGGCAAGCTCTTTGATTGCAGTGTTTAGCCCCTCCCAAAAGTATTGTGCAAATTACCAGCCCTTCCTTTCTTTTGATCAGTTGTTTTGGATTTCTACAGAAGGAGAGGGACTGACCTGGAGCTTGCTGAATCTTGCTAGTTCTGTTTCAAAAATAATGACGACAAAGGAGTATTTTTTTTTACTGCTGGTTGTGGCCACAGCATGGATTTGTGACTGAACTACATCCTGGGTTGACTGAAGAAATTGTGATTGCTTTTACTGATCTCAAGAGATTGAGTTTCACTGTAGTTTTGAAAACATGGCTGTGTCTCCTTTGCTCCTACTGATAGACAGGTATGGAGCTTCTTTATATTTCTTAAACACTTTATATTGGGACATAGGGTGCATTATGAGAGGTGCTCAAGTTAGACTAGGTAGCTTACTATTATTACATTTTTACATTAAAACCTACAGGCAATTTTCATACTTTCATTGCATTTGAGGGTGAAGCATATTACTGTAATTACCACAGATAGTTCAATGTGATGGGATTCATTTGATCACTCAATCCATGACTGTGGGTCACTGTTGTGCACAATTGGCTGCCGCGGTTCGCCTACAAAATATACAGTAATTCACTTTACAGTTGATTCTGTGAAGCGTTTTGAACAGCCACATGATGAGGCGCTAAATCAAATGCAAGGATTATTATTATTAGATATGAGATCTGAGACAGGATGAACTCTGGACAAACCTTGAACATTGTAGTTATTACAAACTAGTATACACTCAGTATTCTTAACTGGCTAAGTACTGCAGCAAATCCACCGGGAGAAACAAAGTAAAATTGATTTAAACAAAAAAAAATTGCATTTGTAGAGCGCCCTTCAAGTTGGGAAGACTTCCCAAAGTGCTGAACATATTGTTATGCAATTGATAATAATCTTGCATATAAAATCAGTTCCCTCTTCGAGTAGTGTACTTGTATATCAGAGTTTAGTTCAGGCTATCAGCAAGTGTTTAGATTTTTGTTTTGCAGCATTTTCTCCACCACTTTTCTTTTTAAATATGGTGCATCTAGTTCATATTTATGACCACTGCTTTTGTATACAACTGTTTTTGGGTATAACAGTACCCGTTGCTTTTGCTCTACTGGGTCTGGCCTCCTCCTTGTCCCCCAAATCCTCCGTTCCACCGTTGGTGGCCATGCCTTCAGCCACATCACCCCGAAGCTCTGAAACTCATTCCCTCACTCCCTTCGCCGCACCCCCTCCTTTCGTATTTTTCAGCTCATTTTTCAAGAAGACTTTTCCATTCGACCACTTTTGGTCACCTTTGTCCCCCTCCCCCTGGTTCAGCCCCGGGCTCTGCTTTGTGAAGCACTCTGAGAAACTGTTTGGTGTTATATAACTCCCAAGTTGTTGCTGTTACAATAATATCTTGTTGTATTGGTCTTGTCGTCTGTGTGCGTGGGGGTGGTTGGGGGTGCCATATGCATGTGCCATTGAATGTATCATAATAATCCTTGCATTTGATATAGCACTTTTCATATCTTATCGACGTCCCAAAGCACTTCATAGAATATACTGTAAAGTTAATTGACTGTATATTCGTGGGCGAATCGCAGCAGCTAGTTATGCACAGCAGTGTCCCACAAACAGTCGTGGATTGAAATGACCAATTTTATTTTATTTTTTTGGACGGATTATTATTAGGTGTGTGGAGTAAGGAAACTTGCCCAAGGTTTCGCCCTGACCTGCCTGGATTCAAACACGGGTCTTCCCAGCTTGGTCTCCCCAGCTTGCAAGACAAGTGGTCTAACCACTGAGCCACAGGAGCTTCGCATGTAATGTGTGCTACATAATAACCACCCATTGTACACATTCATGATCGCACAGTGTTGTACTGAAACCTGCAGTCCCAACATTAAAAATGGTGGAAATCAGAACTTTTCTGCTGTTATCAACTGTTATAGTCAGTATTACGGTAGTGTTTTGATTAATTTGTACAAAAAACTAGGTGCAGTATTAAAATCCAGGAATCATTTACTTCCTAATATTCTTCAGCAGTGGGAAGGGGCAGAGAACAGAGGTAACAGGCTCCCCCTCAGAGCAAAGCTGGCTTTCAAAGTGACATGTTTGGTAATGGAAAGTTGGAATCAACCTTCGATGGTTCTTCTGGTAGTCCAGGTCCTCAGCCAGGCAGTTATGCAGTAGTCCAGGACACAAAAGAAGACAGGCAAGATAGCCTTGTAAGCAGGGTGTGTCCCTCCTGGGAAAGAGCGTTTATTCCATTGGAGACCCAAGGAAATATCCATATCCAGCTGGCATACATGGTAACTCTGTTTGGTATTGGTTTAGATGCTCTAAATCTAAATCATAATTAGAATTCTAAGAGTAAAAAAAATTGCAATTAATTGGAGCTGAAACAAACCACAAATTTAAGTTAATTAAAATATATTAAACTAAACCAAATGTCGGTGTCAGACTGGATCGGTTCATAGCACTCTTGACTTTGAATCCAAAGTTTTTGGATTGAAACCCAAGTCAAAACTTGGAACCCATAGTCTATTCTGAAAGGCAGGATATTGATGTATTCTGTAGGATATTCATGATTAAGCAGAATTTTGTGAGCCTACCTGCTGTTAACTGCATTGAAACTAGTTTGAAATTAAATTTTTAATCTCATGAGTGTATCAGTGGTTCTTGGAGTTAATGAGGTTTCGAATTTGCAGATGCAATCAGTCTGGTGGTAGGATGTAAATAATTAATACATTTTACTGTAAATTTTAGATTTTAATAGATTTAATTTAAGACCATAAGAATTAGGAGTAGGAGTAGCCCATTCGGCCCCTTCGAGCCTGCCCTGCCATTCAATAAGATCATGACTGATCTTCTGACCTAACTCTAATTACCTGCCCCATCCCCATATCCCCTAATCCCTCTATTTTAAAAAAAAATCTATCAGTCTCCGCCTTGAAAATGTTCAAGGACTGAGCATCCACAGTCTTCTGGAGTAGTGAATTCCATAAATTCACTACCCTCTCAGTGAAGAAATGTTTCCTCAACTCCGTTCTAAAAGGCTGACCCTTAATTTTAAGATTGTGACCCCTGGTTATAGATTCTCCTACCAGGGGAAACAGTCCCTCAGTGTCTACTTTATCCATCCCTTTAAAGAATCTTATATGTTTCAATAAGATCCCCCCTAATTCTTCTGTACATTGAGAGTACAGCCCAATTTTATTCAACCTATCCTCATAGGTCAGTCCCCTCATCCCAGGAACTATACAGTTGTAGCAAGACTTCCCTACTCTTGTACTCTAAACCTTTTGAAATGAACGCTAGCATGGCGTTCGCCTTCTTAGTTGCTTGCTGCACCTGCAAACTAACTTTTTGGGACTGGTGTACAATGACACCCAAACCGTTTTGAATACTAACACTATCTAACCTCTCCCCCTCTAGAAAATAATACATTTTTTAATTCTTGTTACCTAGGTGAATAATTTCATACTTCCCCACATTAAATTCCATCTGCCACCTACCTGCCCACTCCCCTAGCTTATCTATATCTTGTTGTAATCTTTTTGCATCATCCTCAGAGCTCACTCTCCTACCTAGTTTAGTGTCATCCGCGAATTTAAACACCCAATCTACTTGGGTGAAAAATTAACATTAAGTTAAATGTATCAGCTACCTTTAAGTATAAACAAGAAGTTAAAAAATAACTCAGCTGACTTCCTGGGATCTTAATCCATTAATATGCCCTTGCCATGGGAAACATGACCCAATAAAGCTAGAAATCATTCAACTGTGGGGATACACTGTACTATCAGCTGGAAGAGTTGACACTTTACTGGCAGATAACTATTTGGATGAACAGTCATGTTTGTTAAATTGTAATGAAATGCTGCAGAAATCATATGAATCAGCTGAGGATTTTTAATTCCTGGCAAATGATCGAGAAATACAGGGAATGCCACGGTAAATCAGTAACCATAGGTTTGCAGCATGTGATTTTGGGCTCAAGATAAATTGGCCTTATCTTCATGATAACATTTGAATGTTTGGTCTGAACAATTTTTTTAACCATAGATTTTTCAAAAATGCGTGGGAAGGTTCGGATTTTTATATACCAGCGTATTTGCACTATTAGTTTTGTAGGTTAGTTTTTGCTTTGCTGTTGTCAAAAGATCACAAAAGAGGTTCAGATATAGGAGGCTAATTTTAGCAGGATGGTAATGGAGGAATCCCGGTGCAGCATCAAGCTGTTTCCTGAATGATTCTTGCATCCTGATCTCAGCAGGCCTTCCTAGTAATTTGTTCCAGTCATTAATTTTTTTTGTATGAAGAAATACTTTCTTGAAATTACTCTTTTGGCATATCTGAAAAGTGTTCTAAATTTACCTCATAATTTTTTTGTATCCTGTGTACCTCTCTATAGGGTCCCCTTTGAGATTTCTTCTTTCAAACCTTAAGAGCCCTTGCTTATCTAATTGTTCCTTATAGCTCTTCCTGGTGACACTGGGAAGGTTAATCTTGATGATCATTCTGCACTGCCAATAGGGTCTGGCAACCAGCTTACTTGGTGTCAGTCTGGCTCAATGATGGCACTCATCTGTGAACCATTTGTGCTTTCAAATTTCATGTCAAGACTTTGAGCTCATAGTCTATGATCCTACAGTGCAGTGCTCAGTGAGTGCTACATTGTCAGAGGTGATGTCCCCTTCTCTTTTATAATTCCCTCCAAAAAAAACCTGGGTAAGCCAAAGTGCATCTGAGAACCTTATTACTGAAAATCACTGGAGTTCAGGAAGCTCAGTCCAGACCAAAAATTGAACATAGACTTTTTGGGCCTTTGTTACTTTGTACAGTGTAGGACTATCATCTCAACCATACACTGCATTTGGCATTTAATTTTTTTAAATTGTTTTTGAATGATATGTATTCTGTAACTGTGTTTATAATTCAAGGAACAATTGCAGATGTCAGTAGCCTATATACAGTAATGAAGGAATAAAATGTGTATTAGTCAAACGTTTTATGCTACTTGTAATTTTAATTTGACCTAGTTTTCTTATCTCCTTTATCATGGGAGAAGTGCAATCTGCCAATATATTGTTTCAAATGGAACATTGCATGTTTATTTCTTCGCTATCTTCATGAAATATATTTTGGTGCACAGCAATAAATATACATTTAAGAATATAGTGACTACCAATATTACCAACATGTTATTGAATTGTTAAATTATAATTGCAGTGAAAATGATCCACAGGTCCTCCTAGCAATGATGTTATGACTTGTTTAAGGGGACCTCGACTGAGGCAGGAAGACAGGGTGACTTTTGGTGGAGAAGACTGCATATCATTTTGAAACTTTTATCCCCTATCAAATATACTTTTTATGCAATTGGAGGTACCTCAAACCTCTGTTTGCTGTTACAAATCTTTTAATATGTGCTTGAATTGGGAAATTGAAAAATTAAGCTCTACTTAATGAAAGGAGCAGAATATTGTACTTTTTAGTTCATTTTGCTTAATGATGCCTTCCATTTCTTGCAGGAGTTTATTTGCTAAGAAGCTCAAAGATTCTGCACTTGCAGATCAGAGTGCTCCAGGGTGGAAATTGTTTGGAAGGATACCGGCTAAGGAAACGCCTCGAAAAGATGCTAAGAAGATTCAGCAGGTATGTCATTGATTTGGTATCACGGATGCCAAACTTTTCAAATTCATGCTGCGGAAGTATTCCCCAAGAACATTTGTTGTGAAAAGATGAGTTTCACGTTTCTATCCTTTAATAAAATTGCACAACATGTAACAACAACAACAACAACAACATTACATTTGTAGACCACCTTTCACGTCAGGAGGACGTCTCAGTGCACCTAAGTACAGACATATTTGCTTTGGCTTTCTAAAGGACAATAAATGTCAGCCTGCAACATTTTCATACATTCCAATGTAAGGAAGCAATGAACAGACCTGAAACAAAAACAGTAGTTTCTGGGAAAACTCAGCAGGTCAGGCAGCATCCATGGAGAAAGGAAAATTAGTCTAAAGTTTTGGGTCTATGACCCTTTATCAAAACTGGGGCACGTTGGAAGGGAGAGGTTTTTAAGGATAAGTTGGAGAGGGGGAGGCAAGATAAGGAAAACAAAAGGACAGAAAAAGAAGATAAAGGAGAAAATGTGTTAATTGATGGGTTAAAGAGGTGATAGCGGTGAGAAATAAAAGGGGGTGGGTTTAAACAAAACTGGGGAGAAGAGGTATTATTAGTGAAGAGCAGACAACACACCAGAGAGGCAAGGGGTATCTGGAGTGATGAGTGTAATGGGGGAGGGGGAGCTTTTATGGTCTGAAGTGGCTGAAATCGATGTTGAGGCCAGAGGGCTGTAGGATCCCCAGCAGATAGATAAGGTGCTGTTCCTCAAGCTTTCACTGTGGGTCACTGGAACAGCGCAGGAGACCATGGATGGAGAGATCAGCCTCTGAATGCGAGTGTGAATTAAAATGGGGGGAGACCAGAAGATCAGGGTTGACCTTGTATACAGAACAAAGGTGCTCCACAAATCGGTCTCCCAATCTGCGTTTAGTCTCCCCAATATAGAGACCACATCGTGAGCAGTGGATACAGTATACTACATTGGTAGTAGTACATTTGAACCGCTGTCTTACATGGAAGCTGTGTTTGGGTCTTTGGAGAGTGGTATGGGTGAAGGTGAAAGGGCAGATATTACATCTCCTGCACTGGCACGGGAAGGTGCCAGGGGAAGGAGAGCAACTGGTGGTGGTGACGGTGGAATGAACCAAAGAATACCAGAGGGAACAATCCCTACGGAATGCGGAGAGGGGAGGGAAATATATCCTTGGTGGATGGGTCGCGTGGGAGGTATTGAAAATGTCTGAGAATGATGCTCTGAATACTGAGGTTCCGGGATGGGGGGAAGGGGTGAGGGCAGAGGTGTGGGAAATCGGGCGGACACTGTCCGATTTGTTGTCACTGTTGATAACTGTTGGTGGGAATCCTCGGTCGAGGAAAAATGAGGACATCTCGGTTGCTCTGGCATGGAATGTTGCATTGTCAGAGCAGATGCGACGGAGGCGGAGGAACTGGGAAAATGGGATGGCATCTTTGCCCAACTTCACATTCAATTCTAACCACTTCCTTCAAATAAAAGGCGCGCTATGGGAGCCCGCATGGGTCCCAGCTACGCCTGTCTGTTTGTTGGCCACCTGGAACACTCCTTGTTCCTTTCCTACTGAGGCCCGCTCCCTGACCTGTTCCTCAGGTACATTGACGGATAGGTATGCAAGAAATAAAATTAGTGAGAGGGATATTGGGGAAGAACAGAAAAGGCATATTTATATTTTTTAAAATAGCATTGATAAAGAAGATAAGCTGAATTATCTCTTCTAGTGTTTGCTAAAAAACTTTGTAACTATTGAAATTAATTAATGTTTATTATTACCAAAGTATATATGTATCCACTGGTCCTGTGTCCTAAACATCTATATCCTTATTAACTTGTTTGCATTGTTTCTCTGCTTCCTTGTTATCATCCTGCATGGTTTAAAAGCTTTGTTTCAATAACTTCAATCAAGCCATTTTATATATTTTAAATAGAAGGTTCCAGGACTCATTCCTACAGTACCATATTAATAAACTGAACATTGCAGTTTGACATAATTGTGTGTGATGTCCTTTGCACATCGGACAGATGACCCCGAACTGTCCTTTCTCCCTCATATCCACTCCATAATCGGTACAACTTTCCACTACCTCCACAATATTGCCAGACTCCGCCACTACCGTGAGGTAGTGCCACCGAAACACTTATACACGCCTTCGTCACATCTAGGCTCGACTATGGGAACTCTCTCCTCGTCGGCCTTCCCAGCTCCTCCCTTCACAGGCTGCAGAACATTTAGAATTCTGCAGCTCGTATACTCTCCTGCACTAGGCTTCGCGACCACATCACTCGCATCCTCGCCTGTCTCCACAGGCTCCCCATTCCCCAGAGGATCGAATTCAAGATCCTCATCCTCACCTTCAAGGCCATTCACGGCCTTGCTCCCGCCTATCTCTCTGACCTACTGTCTCCCTATCAGCTTGCCCGTCCCTCCGTTCAGCAGACTTAGGCCTGCTACGTGTCCACCGCCTTAACTGCCCAACCACCGGCGGCTGGGCTTCCAGCCTTTCTGCTCCCACACTCTGGAACTCCATTCCACAGCCCCTCCGCCTTGCTTCCTCCCTTTCCTCCTTCAAGGCCGGTCTCAAGACCTTCCTTTTCGACCGCGCCTTTGGCTCCCCCACTAACTCTTCCCCCTCTCCTTCCCTCTACCCCGATCCTTCCCCCTCCCGCTCGGGTCCCGACCTGACTGTTCAGTGCTTTGGGACGTCCTCCTGGCGTGAAAGGCACTTTATAAGTGCAATTTTGTTGTTGTTTGAATTTAGTTTTTTTTAAATGTGCTTTTGCTTTATTGTACAAAGAGCTATGGGTGTCCACAGTAAAACAGTGAAGTGAGTGAGTTTCAGGTCTTTGATGAGAAAAAGTAGCATATTTGTTTTTCAATTTTATAATTTGTATTCTAGAAGAAAATAGATTGTAAGCAAGGGAGTAAAGTGGAGCTGTAGCGGTGCAGATCACAGTCCATTCCACTGACCTGTTAGAATTGTCTGGTGTGAATTATATTTATGACAGGTTCTGTTGGACCTCTGACACAGTATAAACATGTTTTACAACAGCATTGGAAAGAAGGCTATTTCTTGAGGGCAAACAGTCATGTACTACTCAACTGCCAGCAGTAATTTTTACTGTGTGCTATTTATACAAATAGAGTGGAACTGGTTGCACTTTCTGCCTGTTTGTTTTAAAGAATATAAAACTAAACCATGCTTGAAGTTTTTTACTTGAGCATTTCAATGCAGATCTCTTATGATATTTTTAGAGACCAATTATGCCTGGGGGGAGAGAACCACTGAACATCATTCAATTTTAGGCAATTGATACAAAATAAGACAGGGATTCAGGAAAACAGAAACTTTTTTTTACTTCTACTTTACTTGCCAAGGACAATCTGCACCAGGTTAGAAAAGGGGTGGTTAGATAATACGTAAACATTACTGTTTTTTCTTTCTGTACCCAATCTTCCTATTTAGTCATCAAATTTCTCTCTTAATAGTATTTTACCACTTTCTCTCTGTTTTTGTGGTGAAACAAGTTCAATTTCAGCTCCTGAGCAGAGGCTGAGGTATTTCATGGTTGGCAGGGTGCAGCAGCTTAGACAGTAACTCTAGCCTCGACCTGAAGAGACCTTTGAAAGACTGCATAAAGCTTTCTTGAAACCTTCTGTTGAATCTTGCTCTTACCAAATTTGTTTCTGCTATATCTGCAACTTTTCCCACTTCCTCACCGTAATCCAATCCATTACTTTATCACGTCTTGACTTTTCCATCTCCTGTTCTCAGGCCTCCACATATTTCAGGTCATCCAGAACTCTGCAGCCTGCATCCACTCTTGCATGGGGCTCTGTGTCCCATCTCCCCACCCTCGCCCTGCTCCACTGGTTCCCCATTATCTCAATCGATTAACTTTAAGATCCCCTTTGTTATGTTTAAATGCTCCATACCCTTACCCCACTGTACCAATGCAACACTCTTCCCCTGGCCGCTCCTCCACTCTACCAACTCAGGCCTGCTACATGCACCTTTGCAGTCTTCCCCCACCATGAGTGAGCGAGCTTTGAGTTACTTTGTTGCTGCCACCTTCCTCTCACTGCTTTCAAAATTGATCTACAGACAGTCTCTTTGACTGCAAATTCTCACTCCACATCTCCTCATATCCCTGTTCCCCACCCCCGCATCTTTGATTCCAACTTTCTAAAGAACTTTGAGACATCTGGTCTACATGAAAGGTATTTAAGAGAAAATGGTTGTTGTGTGGGCCTTCAGCTGCCTACCCTCTTGGCAGTGGAGGTGACAGTCCAACCGTAAATAACAATTTAAACGCTAACGTTGAAAAATTGCCTGGCTTAAGACCTATCTTTTGGTCACGTTTCCCGCTCCCCTCCTTCACCTTCCTAAGCTTGTCCCACTCCCAACTCTTTGCTTCAAAATATCTTCCGGACATGAGACAACTTGAGACACTACATATATATAACGTAAAATTTATTTTTGAAAGCATAGCTGGAGAAATCCTTAAAATTGATTTGTTTTAGAGGCTGGAACTTATTGAAATCAGAAAACTTTCAGAGTTTGTGCTTACAAAGCTTTTTTTTAAAAAAATGTCCTTTGAGAAATTAGTGTACCACTGTACTTCCAATACAGCATTCTGGCTGCTAAGTCATCTCTTCTCAGTTTCCTATGCTTTCACTCATTTTAGTATATTTAGATAGAATTTAAACTATTCTTATATTGGAGAATATCAACGTTTGATTATTCACGCAAAAAAAGCACTATTGGAAAGTTGGCAAAGTCAAAACAAATTGTGCTCAATAGATATACAACATGGACAGCCATGTTGTATATAATCAAATTGACTCTTGATTCCAATCTATATTCTGAGCCATTTTCTAGTTCTCTTCAGCTGCTGCTTTTTGAGGTTCCTTTGTCTGAGATATAAACTAGCCGAAGTCTTTTGGATTTATACACCCTTTATGGAAATGCCATTGTCATGTAGGATTATTTATCTGCATCTTCCACCTAGTTGCAGAACTCTTTTCAGTGTTGTTGAAGGAAATAATCCTGTGAAGCTGAACTGCATTGCAGACAATTTGCTGGAAATGCACAATCAGCAAGAACAGTTTGATCATGATCTGGTACTTGATATTGTGTCATGAAAAATTTATTGTGCTTTTTTTTTACTCTTGACCCCTCTCCCTTTTGCTAAATAAAATTATTTCTGAAAAAATGAGGAGAGAGCCTGAGAATGGCACCACATATCTTTGCCACAGTCTTGGTAAGCTTCCTTTTTTACTTCTGGTTTGATATTTTTTTTAAAAAGCAATGTAATCCCATATTTGTATTATGACAGCAAATAAAGCTTTCTATTTAAGAAGTACCATTCCGTTTTTGTTTTTTCGGCAAGAGATTGTTCATGGGCCTGAACTGAGTTTCCTATTGCATAAGGGGGAAGGAAAACGTGTTTCCATTTATGATTACTTGCGCAAATTCTGTTGCTATCTCTAGCCAAAGGCTAACCAGCAAAATGAATATGTAAATAACAAATTAAGTGCAAGAATTAGATGAATGTCGATTAATCTAGAAGGAAGTGTTGGATTAATCTGTTAGTGTAACTGCGATGATTTGAGCTACGTACTTTTTTCAGAATCTTGGGCTACTGTGTATATAAATTTACTTCAGTTTATTTAAAGTATTCAAGAAGATATAAATACCTACCATAATATAGGTATCCCTCCCCAACCGCAAGGGATACGTTGTTGTAAACCTTCGTGGTTGGTAAAATCGCGTTTGGAAAATACAGGGCTCTTTGGCAAACATGGGGATAGGGAGAGTACGTGTGCTTTTCCACGGTTGGAAAATTCAGAGCCCTATAGGAAACATGGGGATACGTTTGCGTTTAGTAAAACTAAACACAAAAAAACCACATGCAGTTATAACTACCTGGGGATAGGGGGAGTAAGTTTGGGCGCGTTGGCTGCCAGGATCTGCAGCAATCAGACAGTCAGGCTTCGACTTACAGAGAGAGAGAGAGACGGAGGGTTGGGGGGGTGGGGGGTAACACGGAAGGCTGGGGGGGGTAACACAGGGGGCTGGGGAGAGTTAACATGGAGGGCTCGGGGGGGTGGTTAGTGACACGGAGGGTGGGGGGGAAATCAACGGAGATTTACCTTAATCCTAAAAGAGAAGCGACATCTCGTTGGTTGATTGCGACATAACAACTGGGTCCGAGGGCTCTACGCTATGCTAAACTTGAAAATTTAAACCCGCGGATTTAAATCGCGGATGTGCAAACGCAGTTTGCAAGGGTTGTCGCATTTAGCAAACCGTGGATACATGAGTTTCGTGTTTGGCGAGGCCATTGTTGGGGAGGGATATACCCATATTTGTAAAAAGAAAAATTGGTCACTCAATCCATGACTATTTATGGGACGATGCTATGCACAGTTAACTGCTGCGTTTCGCCCACAATTTTCTAATAATACCCAGTGTATCCATTTTACAATATATTCTTTGAAGGGCTTTGAGATGCCTCAGCGACCGGATAAGGTGCTATATAAAATGCATGTTTTTTCTGGGACAAATTATACTTAAATTTTCACTTCAGCTTCTGAACTTTAGATGGTTTTCGGTGCATTTGTAAATGAGTTTGAGAAGCAACAAGATGATATTGTATTTTAAAGCAATCTGTCAATAGTAAAACCTCACTCCCCTTTTGGAGGGGCACACCCAGGGGATTGATTGAAATTGGCAAATAAATGCGGTCCCACTCCTAAAATGAAAGCGAGAATAACTGCCAAAGGCTTCTTCATTTTTCTTTATTATATAATTTTACTTTTACTGATTGGAAATAAAAACATGTCTGCCATAGCTAAAAACTTGCTTTCTCCCATGCTTTGTGAAATTAATTGTTGAAGAAAATAGCAGTAGTGCTGGTTATATTGTTGACTTTTGTAACACCAAAATCTGTCTCGTAATCTACAACCATGGTTTGTACTTTTTTCCCTTTTCCATAATATGTTAAGATGATTTTGCATGTGACAAGAAACTTTGCACTTTCATGTAATTCAGAAAGCTGATTCAGCTTGATTCATCTTCTTTACTTACTGATTTATGATCTCCCTATCCACATGTCTGTTTCCCTGCCTATCACCTTTTTTCCCCAGTTTTTGTTATTGATATTTTTATCTTTTGTGAGCTACGTTTCCATTATGCCCTCCATTACAAAATATCAGATAAACAAGGTTTTACAGTGATTCTATAACGAATGTGTATTGTCACAATTTCCGCACATATGCAAAACTAAATCCAGGTGGGAACCAGTGTTTTGGAAAATAATGTATGTAGCTCTTAATAATAAAATAGTCTTTACATTTGATAATGGTATCTTATCACATCATAAAACACTTCAAAATACTTCACAGGATTTTACTGTAAAGTGTAGTTACTGTATTTTCCAATCTATCTGTTCAGTGCCTTGGGACGTCCTCCCGACGTGAAAGGTGCTCAATAAGTGTAATTTTGTTGTTGTTGTTGTTGTAGGCAAACATAGCACCAATTTGCACACTCCAGCAGCAGGGAAAGAGTACTCCAGCCAATACTGATGCTGCTTAGCACTATGGAGGCAGATTCAGCTTCTAGATGGATTTGTTTGTTTTCCAAAGTGCCTACATGAGGACCTGTATTATACAGTTGGTGCTGTGTAAGTCTGGTACATGGCATTGGACCCTGGACATCTAGAACATCATTGTTTTGGCATGTTACAAGCTTTATTGTAAAGTGCAACATTGCTATAAACAGATGTCCCCAGAAGAGCTGTTAAATCAACTGGAAGGATTATCAGTATCATTATTATTAAATAAACTCCCAGGCTTTGGGAAATGACTGTTGGAAGGCATTGTCTCGAGTCATCTTTCATGAATACACGTTCATATAGTCTTAGTTCTTAGAAATCTTGGGCAAGTTTTGTTACATCACATGCCTCTGTTTATCTAGCAATAACTAGGAACTTGGCTGTTAATCAATTAGGGGTTCACTTTCTGGGGTTAATAAAGCCTTCAGAAAGAAAAATAATAATAATTTGATCACTCAATCCATGCATTTGATATACAGTAGGCCCTCGTCGAACACGGGGGTTACGTCCGCAAAAATGCGCAATCGGTAAAATCGCGTTTGGTAAGCTTAACAAGTAATGGGAAAAGGGGGCTTTGGGGAAATCCAGTGACAGGCTACCCACCTCAAGCCTCCAGGCACATCCACACCTGACCAATGCAAGGTATGTACTGAGGCTAGCCCGCTCTCCCCACTCCCCTCTACCCACGCCCCCCCCCCCCCCCCCCCCCATCGATCGCTCTGCTTTCCCGTCTCTCATCGCTTGCTCCGCTCTCCCTTTTCCCAAGGGTGCAAGGGTGCATCGCGCGAGGCCGGCCAACTTCCACGTGCACATGTGTGCAAGTTTTATGCGTGTTGTGCAAAAACGTGCTGCATATTTTTCTTTGCATATGGTTGAATTCGCAATCGAGAAAGTCGAGAGACCACCTGAATGGGCAGACATCTCATTCCTAAACATCTCATTCAAATGACAGAACCTCTAACAATTGAGAGCTACCCAGTCAGCTTATATAATGAGCTCAACATTCCGACATAGGACTTAAACTGACAACCTTCTGCTTCAGAGGCAAGAGTGCAACCAACAGAAACAGGCTGACACCAAATGTATTGCACATTCAGTCCAGCATGAATGATTGGTTTGTGCTTTGTACTGTAGTTAACAGCTTCAGTTGACAATACAATTTTGATCGTGTGACTGAAAAAATAAGAGCTTTGTTGATTTAATAATAATTTTCCAGTTATGCTCTATCATACCATGTATACAAAGGAAAACTGTTTTACATGTGCTCTTAATTATGTATTTGGACAAGTTTCCACACGCCTAATAATAATTATCAAAAAAAAGCACAGTAAATAATTGGTCATTTCACGACTGTTTGTGGGACACTGCTGTGCACAATTGGCTGCCTCGTTTCGCCCACAAATATACAGTCAATTCACTTTACAGTATATTCTGTGAAATGCTTTGAGACGTCTAGAAGATGTGAAAAGCGCTATAACAAATACAAAGATTATTATTATTATTAATTAACTGATGAAAAGGTGTTTAAATAATTAAATAAAAATTATGCTTAGTTAATGATCATAATAATTCTTGCATTGAATATAATGCCTTTCACATCATGAGGACAACTCAAAGCACAAGATTTACTGTTAAATATAGTCACTGTGCATTTTGTAGGCAAATTATATGAATATGGCCACCAATTATTCCCTCCACATATGGTTAATAATGGTTTATACTTGACGCATAGTAGCCCCAACATATTCTTTTGATTAAAGTTTGGGTATGTGTAATTTGCTTTAAAAAAAATTAAATAGAGGATTTAAAAAAAAGTGTGGCTTCAACACTTAATGCAGAGCAACTTTGCCATAATAATATGTTTACCATGTTGTAAAAATCCAGTTTCAAGGTTTAAAGCTATAGGTTGACCACTGGTGGTTCAACATCTAAACTGCCCAGGTAATTACTCTTGTAACTGTATAGGTAACATTTCAAGCTTTCCTTTTCATATACAGTATTCTATATTATAATCTCACTGTGTTTCCGAAAGATTTTAAAAAATATCTCAGCCTAACATTCTGTATAATGGAATGAATTAAAAAGAAAGCTTAGTGCTTAGAAATATTATGGTCAGGACAGTAGTATAATTCTGGACTCCAGCAGGACACTAATTCAGTCATTTTATAGGGATCTGGCAAACATTGTCTACAATCATTTGAATCGTAGAATATTCTGTGCAGTATCTGTGATACAAAACCAAGACGTTAGAGGAGAATGCTGAGAGAACTGATTGGTTACCCTTTATCTGCAGATGATTAATATGGCTGCAGCCTGTTTCCTCGCTCCGGCAGTAGTTAACTGCAGACCTCAATGATTTTAAGCTTACCATTGCCGAGGACTCTGGAAGGAAGCAAGAAGGTCAACAAATGAATTAGCTAGTCTAAATATGCTGTAGTGTTTTTACAAAGTAAATGGTTTCAACATTTATTGAGGCACATAATGAAGGCCTTTTATTCTTATTCTCTTTTGAGCCATTGTGAGATCAGCTTTCATGGTAAGTGCACACCTTAAAGCTGTGATATTCGTGTTAATTTTTTATGCAAGCGTGTCTCAAAAAGCACTTTCATGGCAGTTCATATTCCATATTCAATTGATTCACAAGCATATTTTTTGTTTTATATTTGTTCGGTCACTCTCATTGTGGTTGTCAGTGAATCGTGTTGTGCATTGTGCGGTAGCTGAGATCCTGGTATTGAGCCCAATATCACAAAGAAATCTGGAACTTGATCTCCTTGATAGATTGTTACGTAGGGACTGAGCCTTTTGTTGCTGAAAGGGGCACAGAACTGTTCAAATGTATGGAAGAAACATCATAAGTTTCAGAATTAAGTTATTGTAATCCTAGATTGTTTTGATGAATTATAACCTTTCTTGCTTTGAACAAGGGCCTTAAATATCTCTTTTGGATCCACTTGTAATGAAGGTCAAATTTACATTTGAACTACAAAGTAGTCACTTTTTTTAAAGAAAATTAGTAAAAATACAATTATTTCATCCTTCATACTTCAATACTTCTGGTTTCATTAGATAATGCAAAATAGCTGATTTGCTGTATTTAGTCCACCTCTGTGATCGATTTGATAATGCGAGGAGTTGTATCAGAGAATCCATTATGGATAGAAGATTGATAGAAGAAGTGTTACCCCCAAAATCCATTGTGTGTAAAATAAAAATAATCCAATCACTCGGAAATGCGTGTTTGACATTTACTCTCAGTTTAGAAGCAGTTTTGTAGAATGAAGAATTAACATTTAATAGTTCTCTCAATAACATCATAAATAATGAAGTGCAGTATTGTCTGTGCTACATCTGCAAATCCCTTATTTTATTTTAATTGATGTATTGTGACTTTTGTTACATGTTTAATCCTTTTATGAAATCTTCCACCTTCAAACAAAATCAAAACCTGTTCAGATGGTAAAAAAAATTGTAAATTATTATAATGGAATCTATTGAAACCTCATTGCCAATTCTATTCTATTCATCACTTTGTTTAATATACAAATATTTAGATAATCTAGAGTTAAACTATATCTGATTAGAATAGATTTCCATTGCCAATACAGCATATTTTTAATTTTGTGGAGTAGGTAACTTGGAGATGATTTAACATCTCTTAGCCTGTCACAGATACTTCAGCTTTTACCTAACGCTTTCATTATCATCTGAGTCTATTAGATTTTGCCAAAGTACCTCAGTCTCACGGGAACAGCTTCATAAATGGAAAAAGGGTTGTACCCGGCTGAATTTTTATGAGCAGAAGAGCATATTTAGATTAGGACAGAGGAATAAATGGAATTGGGTGAATGTACTTCTTGAGATGTGTTGCTAATTATTTCAAAATCATTTTTGCAATGTGTGAATATTAGTTATTATGTGTGGTTTGGGAACGCTGCCTCTGCAGATGGTGCTTTCAACGGTATTTAAATATAAAACTATAGAGCTCATTGAAATAGTCCAGGTCAGCTGGTTATTAATACTGTCTGTACTAAGTTGTATAGACCTGGCTTCAATCCATTGTTCATACCTAGTCAGTTCATTTCAGTTGAGCCAGAGATGTGCTGTTAGCTTGGTGTCTCTAACATAGGGAGGAATAGGACAATTGCTCCTGAACAACAACAACAACAACAAATTATATATTTTTTGTGGTGCCTTTTGCATCAGAGGGAGTCCAAGGCACTGATATTGGTGCTGGAATGTGTGAATGTAGGGTGAGAACTAACCCTTAGCTCAATTATTGTACTTAAGTAAGTAAGTAAGTACACTGGGTTTAGCCACTTGCTAGCCAGACATGCACATAAAGAAGGTAGTGGAAATTTGCTAGCAATTGCAGCACTGTTCTCCAGCAGGGCTCATTGCTTTCATGATACAGCATGTGTGTCATATTCTGCTTCTGCCCTGATTAGCACGTTTTATTTCAATAAACAAAAATTCTGTTTATCTGATCCACTTTATAGCTTTTATAGGTTCTTATTTAATGGATGCTAATTATTTTTTAATATCCTTATTTCTGAATTACAAACATATGTCAGAATATATTTTTTGTGTGAAAATATGCAAGTTTTAAATAATGGTCATAGCATTGCTTTCCAAACAAAAATAATTTAGCATTTTAAAATTATTGCACAGATTTTGCTGGTTTCTTAATGAAGAGGGCAGATAAGTTTTTTAATATCTCAACAAAATGTGTTTAATATGTATTGCTATATCAAGGTTTGAGACTGTAAATAACCTTTTTGATGCATGCAGAGACTTTTTAAAACCACAATATTTTTTGTAGTTCTATTTTCTATGCATTGTTTACTGATTGTTAAATATTTGCCAAAACAATAGCATTATTGATAAACTTGTCTTTTGTGTATTCATTTAGCTTGTATGTCAACTGTTCATATAGAAAGTAGGTATTACAGTGAAACCAATTTCATTTTCAGCTAAACTAAAAGCCATAGCTGCTGATGACAAACCCTTGCATATTTCTTTGCTTTAATTTTTATTATTAGAATTATTATAACCCTCGCAAAATTGTTGTGAAAGAAAATGCATTAAATATTTTTTAATAGATGTACATTTGTCAACTAGATCTGACTGAAAATATTCTCTGTTTAGTTTAAATGCAGATGGATGTTGTAGTGGATTTCCTGTAGTCATATACTATTCAAAGGGAGTTGAAGGGAAAATATAAAATGCAAGGATTTTAGAGCCAAGAAGCTGTTTTTAGCTGGACTGACTATTCAATTTTATTTTGTCACCTTTGTGTTTTGACCCCTGGAATTCAGACACATCAAATCCATTAAATTAAACTCTTGATTTATAATCTCTATGTGATGTAGATGTGCCTGCGTTTCATCTCAGTCAGCAAATATCTTTTAATTTGTTCTGTGGGGGGGTTTTGCATCAAGCTGCTCACAAATTAATTCACTCGTCTATGCCCCTGGTGAATTGCTCCTCTGCTTGCTCATCAGAGACAGTGGTTCTCAATGCAATTTAAACAATCAAGACTAACCTTCAAATCATGTGTGTGTTCTTACAGCAACATATGTAAGAAATGTGAAATGTAAGGCATCCAAACCTCCCTGGATGACTAAGGAAATCGGGGCCAAAATAAACCAAAAAAAAGAGGCTTATGATAAGTGTCAGGCTCAAAATTCAGAAGAGAACCAAGCAGAATATAGGAAGTGTAGGATAGAACTAAAAAAGGAAGTTAGAGGGGCAAAGAGACTGCATGAGAAACAATTAGCGAGTAAGATTAAGGGGAAGCCTAAGGTTTTTTACCAACATATTAAGAGTAAAAGGTTGGTCAAGGAGAGGGTGGGGCCAATTAGGGACCTAGGAGGAAATCTCATTGTGGAGGCAGAGGGCATGGCTGATGTACTGAATGAGTACTTCGCCTCTGTCTTCACAAAAGAAAAGGATACAGCCAATGCCATGGTATTAGAGCAGAGGGTAGGAGAAATGGATAGAATAATTATAACCAGAGAGGAAGTTCTAAAAAGGTTGACGTCGCTCAAGGTGGATAAGTCACCTGGTCCGGATGGGATGCACCCTAGGTTACTAAGGGAGGCAAGGGAGCAAATAGCAGGGACTCTGGCCACGATCTTTCAATCTTCCTTGGACACAGGGGTCGTGCCAGAGGACTGGAGGATAGCTAATGTTACTCCCTTGTATAAAAAGGGGCAGAAGGACAAGCCTGGTAACTACAGACCAGTCAGTCTAACGTCGGTAGTGGGCAAACTTCTAGAGTCCATAATCAGGGACAAGGTAGATCTTCACTTAGAAAGATATAGGCTAATAAAGGACAGTCAACATGGATTTGTTAAAGGCAAATCTTGCCTTACAAATCTGATAGAATTTTTGGATGAGGTAACGGAATGGGTGGATAAAGGTAGCGCAGTTGATGTAGTTTACATGGACTTTCAAAAGGCATTTGACAAAGTGCCACATGAGAGATTTATTAGGAAATTAAAGGCCCACGGCGTAAAAGGGACAGTGGCAGAGTGGATCCACAACTGGCTGCGAGACAGAAAGCAGAGAGTTGTAGTGAGTGGCTATTTTTCAGACTGGAGGGAAGTGAGCAGTGGTGTGCCACAGGGATCGGTTTTGGGACCATTGCTCTTTGTAATCTACATCAATGATCTGGACTTGGGTGTAGGGAGTACAGTTTCCAAGTTTGCAGATGACACTAAGTTAGGGAGAATAGTAAATAGTGAGGAGGATAGTAGCCATCTGCAAGAGGATATAGACAAATTGGTAGAGTGGGCAGACACATGGCAGATGAAGTTTAATGCAGAGAAGTGTGAGGTGATGCATTTTGGGAGAAGAAATGAAGGGAGGCAATATAGGCTAGATAGTACAATTTTAAATGGTGTGAAGGAACAGAGAGACCTGGGGATTTGTGTTAGTGATTCGTTGAAGGTGGCAGGACAGGTAGACAAGGCTGTTAAGAAGGCATATGGGATACTAGGCTTTATAAATAGGGGTATAGAATACAAAAGTCAAGAAGTGCTGACTAACCTCTATAAGACTTTGGTGAGGCCTCAGCTGGAATACTGTGTTCAATTCTGGTCACCACACTACAGAAAGGATGTGAAGACATTGGAAAGGGTACAAAGAAGATTTACTAGGATGGTGCCAGGATTGAGGGACTTCAGCTATGAGGAGAGGCTAGATAGGCTAGGATTATTCTCTCTGGAGCAGAGAAGATTGAGGGGAGACCTAATAGAGGTTTATAAGATCATGAGGGGTTTCGACAGGGCAAATAGAGAAAAACTATTTCCACTCGTGGGCGAATCTGTGACTCGTGGTCACAGATTTAAAATAGTTTCAAGGCGAAGTAGAGGGGAGCTGAGGAGAAATGTTTTCACTCAGCGAGTTGTTCGAATCTGGAATGCATTGCCTGAAAAGGTGGTGGAGGCTGATTCAATAACAACTTTTAAAAGGGAATTAGATCTTTATTTAGGGAGAACAGGTCTATTAGGCTATGGGGAACAGGCAGGGCAGTGGGATTGAATCGCTCTTCTCAAAGAGCCGGCACGGACTAGATGGGCCGAATGGCCTCCTTTTGTGCCGTAAAATTCTATGAATCTATGAATCTATATTGTAATTCTTCCTAGTAACCTGGAAACAGTTTAAGCTTCTCTTGAAAATATCCTCCCAACAGATGTTTAAGAATACCTACATCTTATAGTTAATCATTGGTGACCTACGGAGACTTCTAAAACAAGTACCCGTACATTAAATTAGTGCCATGACACAATCCTTTATTATTTTATTATCGTTATTATAATAATTATATAATAATCCTTGCATTTAATATAGTGCCTTTCACATCAGGAGGATGTCTGAAAGCACTTCACAGGATTTATTGTAAAGTGTAGTAATTGTATATTTCGTAAGTGAATGTGGCAACCAGTTTTGCATACAACAGTGGCCCAGAAACAGCCAAAGTGAATGACCTCTTTTATCTGGGTAACTGTTGGCCAGCACACTGGGAAGAAAAATCTGTGATTGACCTGAACTAATGGATAAGCCTTGATTTAATGTTTCATCCGAAGAATTGTACATCTTACAATGCAGCACCCCACTCCTTTACACTGGAATATCAGATTAACATTCAGTTTAATCTGGGAATTAAACCCACACATTCAGAGATAAGAGTTACCAACTGACCCGGGCTGTCAACTCTAAGGGGCCAAGGGCCATACTATGATGGACTCCATATACAGTAATTAACTCTGTAATATTCACTAGTGGATGTTATTCTGGTGAGAACATCATCCAAGAAATGCAGGTTAGGCAAGAGTTGCTTGAATGCTTTCAATCATTTTTTTAAAATGAAAATTAAATTTGTGCTGAAATCTTCTGGTGTCTCCATTGTTAACAGTGCTCTTCAATGCAAAAACTGGATTTTAGCAAATTACACACAGATCTGTGATGTGCTAACAAGGGCCACAGGAGGGTACTGCAGTTTCTATCAATGTTCTTGGGCTGTACCTGGGCACAAGCAGAGGAGTGACTAATATCTTCTATCTGTCATTTCTAAAAATGGGCCACATTTTTTTTTAAAAGCATTTTTAGTCTACTAGCTTTTCCAGCTAGGAACAGATAACCAGATTTGTAAATAAAATCTACAAAAGCCATGATAATGAATTGGTTGAATTGAAGGAACATATTTGTATATATTGTTCTGGTACTTTCTCAACTGGTGCTTCTTGATAACTCAAGGACCTGCGGAGAACTCTAATATCACCACGTGTTCTGGTGATGTAAACATGCAGTAACATTTTGTATTAATCTAGAATAAAATTTTGAAGAATCACCATTATCCCAGGCACGTGTAAACTTGGATGAGTTTCATATCTTGCTTTTCTAAATGCTAAGAAAGAAATATTAAAATAGTGAGTTTATTAGCCAATTTTAACTTATAAGAACGAGTGTTTAAACCTTGATGGAAAGCCATGAATGTAGTTCATGTTTTTTGACAAACCAATTCTGTCAGTATTTTGGCCACACGACTATACCTCAATACTGGCCCCATCTGAAACTGTTTTACTTGACAATGTTGATTTACATCTTGTTATCCACTGGTGATTTGGAGCAGAAATAATGTAGCACGATATTCAAGTTGAATATTATTGTTAGGTTATTTCTTATTTTTCTTTACTCAAATGCTAAACAACTGAAACAGGTTGTTGAGAAGGGTGGTTGATGCCAAGACACTGAACTCATTTAAAATGCAACTTGATGTTGTGATGGGGACTGAGACCTAATGGGCTGAATGGGCTTCTTCATCCAAACCAATCTTGTGACGTTTTGATCTGATCAAAGGCAAAAATATATTTTTTAAAGAAACAGGTAGACTTACATTGATTGGTATAAAAGTCAAGGTTTATTGTTTCTTTGAGGACTACTGTATTAATATACTCTGCAAAAAAATGCTACTGTAAGAGTGCATTTATCCGTGACCCGATCAACCGTAACTTCTGTATAACTGGTCCGGCACCACAAAAAAAATGTCTGTATTCGATTAACCAGAATTTATCTGGTTGTTTTGTTTTGCTTTTGTGTGTTTTCGGCCGAATATCTGGCACGCGCTTTAACTGGCATTGGCCAGGTCCCGAAGGTACCAGATAAACAGGCTTTTACTGTATTTCCCCATATTAAGTACTGTTGGACAACCTTAATGATGCGCTGGTATCCTATCAGTATTTTTGGCGTGATCTGTCAGGCTTGTCGGGCAGGATATTAGTCAGTGCTGAACTGATTTATTGCAATTACTCTGGGTTTGCTAACTATCCCAATTGATACATCTCTGTCACCTTTTATAATGTAATCATTGCCATTTTTTTCAGGTAATCTCCCTAATCTGAATTTGCCATGAGATAGATCTATGCAGTAAATCCCATTTTCTTTGCACCTCACATTCTGCTTGCTCCTAGCATATATTATTCCAGACAAATTTATTTTAGTACTTCCAGACACATCTGAGCCTGTTGTCTTTTATTTTCATCTGGCTCAACTCTAGCAATTTTCCTGAAGCTTAATCAGTCAGTGTACATTTTTTTGGCGTCCAGCTCGACCCTCAATTGTCCTTCATTCTCCACATCCAGTCCACAGTTAAAATGACATTTTTCCATCTCTGGAATGTTGCCCGCTTACTTCCTTACCTCAGCCCCCACCCCCTCTCCTGCTGCTGAGATCCTAATTCATACCTTTGTCACCTCCAGGATAGATCTGCAAAGCTCTTTACCTCCTCCATAAATTCCCAACTCATCCAAAATCTGCAGCCTGTGTTCTATCCTTTATCGTGTTCTATATATTCATTAATTCCATCCTTGCCATGCTCTACTGGTTTCCAGTGGCTCATTACAACTTTAACCTCTTTGTTTTGACCTTTGAATTCCTTCATGGTCTCATCTCTCTACCAATGAAATCCCCTATGGTAGCATTTTCTTGCAAATACCTTCGCTTCTCTGACTCTTGTCTGCTATTCATTCCTCATTTCCCCAAAACTTGAGCTATCATTCACACATACTGTCTTGTGGAAATGTTCCAAAACCTCTTATCTCACCTATTCTCCCTGCATTTAAAAACCTTTTTTTTTAAAAAAAGTATCTTTGCAACCTGAGATTAAAAACATTAATTCCCCGTCACCCTGCATCACATTTTTTGTTATGTTTATTCCACATGAAGGATGCCAACACTGTATAAGTATAAATTGTGTTTGTCTATTATCCTGTCTATGGATATAATTCATGATGATAGGAGATTCTCCAAGAAGTTCTGGATCTCCCTGAACACAGGACCATTTCTTAAAGTGTTGACAGATTCACAAACTGATTCAGAAGAGTAGAATTAGCCATAGTTGTGGCTCAGAGATACAACAATAAAAAAAATTACAATATTAAAATTTATATTTAATATGTCGTTACATATTACTTAATCAAGCAACCTATTGATGCCAACTGCCCATTTTTGCATTACATAGGAACAGAGGAACAGGAGTAGGCCATTCAGCCCTTTGAGCCTGTTCTACCATTTAATTCGATCATTGCTCATCTATACCTCTACATGCACCCTGCATCCACAACCTTTTGGGGGAGAGAATTCCAGATTTCTACCACCCTTTGAGTAAAAAACTGCTTTCTGATTTCACTCTTAAATGGCCTGGTTCTAATTTTGAGACTATATCCTCTTGTTTTGGATTCCCCCACCAGAGGAAATAGCTTCTCTGTGCCTACCCTGTCAAATATCTTTATCATCTTAGTCAATCGCCCCTCAATCTTCTAAACTCAAGGGAATACAGTCCAAGTTTATGCAGCCTTTCCTCGTAACTTACCCCTTTTAGGCCTGGTAACATTCTGGTGAACCACGCTTCACCCCCTCTAGGTTCAATATATCTTTCCTGAGGTGTGATGCTCAATTCTGAACGAGGTACACTAGACAGGGTCTGACTAACGCTCTATACAGCTGAAGTGTCATTTCTTCCCCATTGTATTCCAGACCTCTCTGGATAAGGCCGACATTCCGTTCACCATTTTGACTATGTTTTGCATCTTGGAACTAGTTTTTAGTGATTTGTGGATGTGGACATCCAAACTTCTTTGTTCCTCCACAGTTCTTAATTTCTCCCCATTAATAAAATATTCTGCCTTATCATTTTTCAGTCCATAGTGGATGACCTCACACTTCCCTGCATTGAACTCCATCTACCATCAGTGATAGGAGAAAGTGGAAGACGGAAGTATAATGCAAAGTACTTTCCCTGATGCATTTGGCTGCATTTCAACTAAACTCCTCTCTACTCCCTGTTTATTCCACTACAACAGGTGTTTCACCTCCAAATTTTTGCTCGTCATTCTATATACTGTAGTTCCTTCCGTTGTGCTTCTTTCTATTTGCACTTCTGCCCTCCACTTTCTCCTATCACTGACAATTTACAATAATAATATACCCATACATTCCCAGTTACTTCTTTTAATAGGAATGTTTTTCTTTCACTAGTTTCCAAGTAAACAAATCTGCCTTAATCAAAGCTGGTTAAAGAGTAGTAGCAATAATAATAATAATAATAGTATCCTTGCATTTGATTATTATCGGGTGTTGGAGTAAGGAAACTTGTCCAAGGTTTTGCCCTTCCTGGATTTGAACATGAGTCTCTCGATTTTAAGGCTAGTGTTCTAACCACTGAAATATATTATTTGCTGTAATTTTTCATGTGAAGATATTGGAGAGGTTGTGAAGGAGCATTGATCCAAAATTCAGTCCTGGATTAAAAAAAATTCCACATAATGTATTTAGATTTTGATATTGCTTTTTTTGCCACATTATATAGTGATTACAGAACAACAATGGCAGAATGATGATATTGAACGTTGTAGTACTTACAGATATTGAATCTTGCGGTAATGGTGAACAGCTACATATAAGTGATATGGCACTGTTCCTGTGACCACACCCATTGTTTTAATCACATTTAAATTATATTTGGCAGAAGTCTCCTTTACTCTGGATTTGCCAGTTCGAATTCACATAATCCATTAGTTATGTTGGTGGTATTCACCATAATTAAAGTATTGGAGGACAAATTCAATTTCAGTTGCTGTAATGATCTCTTGGATCACTTTGGCATGTGACAAATTTAACTTATTCTATTGATCTTGGATTGTGTTATGTACTGAAGTTTTCTTTGATTAAGAGTACAGTTTACTGTTGCAAATTTCCAGAATTTCTGCTTAGGTTTTCTGGGTGTCATGGACTTGGTTAGAAGCATTCTTTTCTCTGAGTTAGAAGATAGTGGGTCCACATCAGGACGTGAGCTCTTGGTCTAGACCAGTGGTTCTCAACCTTTTTCAGTAATGTACCCCCTTGTTAATTTTCAACATTATAGTGTATCCCCACCCAACCACATACACACTACCCCCCTCATTCCACTTGCATTTTATGACCAAGCTTTTCTTATATAACAAAATAACTAGCACATACAAAACAAAGGGAGTACCAATTAAATATACAATTTGGAAGGCTGTAAAATGCTAAATAAGAGAGCTAAATAAATCAATGTACCGCCACCTGTACCCCATGGAAGTAATTTTGTACCCCCTGGGGTACATGTACCCCTGGTTGAGAACCCTGGTCTGGACTAATGTTCAGTACTTTTATTGAAGGAAGTTCATTTGTGGAAGTGTCATCCTTTGGATGAGATGTCCAGCCAATGTTCTCTTATCATTCTGTTCTCTAGTGAGAACAATTTAAAATTCTGACCTTGATAATATAGCATTTCTTTGCATTCAAGTTCAAAATTCACAAGCCTTGTACAATATTTAATAGGCACAGATTACTTATATGTGCTTGCTTTCTAGAGGGTGCATTTTGATTCTTTTCTCTCCAGGAGGCAGTAACTTGTGTTAGGTTAGGTTTCCTTGGATGCTGACAGTGTTCCAATGCTTTTTTTAGAGGTCCACGGCGTTAAAGGGACAGTGGTAGCGTGGATCCACAACTGGCTGTGAGACAGAAAGCAGAGAGTTGTGGTGAGTGGCTGCTTTTCAGACTGGAGGGAAGTGTGCAGTGGCATCCCCCTGGGATCAGTTTTGGGACCACTGCTCTTTTTAATATATATTAATGATTTGGATTTGGGTTTAGGGAGGACGGTTTCCAAATTTGCAGATGATACTAAGTTAGAGAGAATAGTAAATAGTGAGGATTATAGTAGCCATCTGCAAGAGGATATAGATAAAATGGTAAAGTGGGCAGACACATGGCAGATGAAATTTAATGCAAAGAAGTGTGAGGTGATACACTTTGGGAGAAGAAATGAGCGGATGCATTATGGGCTAGATAGTACAATTTTAAAGGCTGTGAAGGAACAGAGAGACCTAGGGATTTGTGTTAGTGACTCTTTGAAAGTGGCAGGCAGGAAGACAAAGCCATTAAGAGGGCATATGGGATACCAGGCTTTACAAATAGGGATATAGAATACAAAAGTCAGGAAGTGCTGATTAACCTCTATAAGACTTTGGTTAGGCCTCAGCTGGAGTACTGTGTACAATTATGGTCACCACACTTTAGGAAGGATATTAAGGCATTGGAAAGGGTGCAGAGGAGATTTACTAGGATGGTACCAGGAATGAGGGACTTCAGTTATGAGGAAAAGCTAGATAGGCTTATTCTCTCTAGAACAAAGAAGATTGAGAGGAAACCTAATAGAGGTTTATAAGATTATGGGAGGTTTCGACAGGACGAATAGGGAAAGACTGTTTCCACTAGTGGGTAAATCAGTGATTCGTGGTCACAGATTTAAAATAGTTTCAAAACGAAGCAAAGGGGAGCTGAGGAGAAATTTTTTACTCAGCGGGTTGTTCGAATCTGGAATGCATTGCCTGAAAAGGTGGTGGAGGCAGATTCCATGACAGCTTTTAAAAGGGAACTAGATCTTTATTTAGAAAGAGCAGGTCAGTTAGGTTATGGGGAGAAAGTTGGGCAATGGGATTGAGTTGCTCTGTTCAAAGAGCCGGCACAGACTAGATGGGCTGAATGGCCTCCTTTTGTGCCGTATAATTCTATGATTCAAAACCTTCATATGTAAACTGAGGCAATGGATGGAGTCAGCAAGCTGTTTGAACATAGATAATATGGCTGAGTCTGATCCTGTCCTCTGTAAAGGCACTTTTCAACTTGAGTTGATGCATAACAACCTATAGCAGGGGACATTTTTTCTTTCCTGTCCAGAGAACTAGAGCAAGTTCCAGATGTTACATTGCTGCCCATTTGAGATATACCAGAGATTGAAGCTGAGACTCTTCTGTCTATTTGGCTGTGTGAGTAAAGCATCATGCGACATAGAGGCTGAGCCATTCAGAAATGTTTTAAGATATTGAATTACATGATTTCCGAATTTTGAATTAAGAATCGCTATCTAGAAAAGACCTGAAAGCTCTCAAGCCACCCTTTAGACTTTGCCGGCATAGAATTAGCAATTTCATAGTTGAGAATTTTCCAAGCTAGGAGTCTCATTTGAAGTAACAAATCTAGTATTCACTGTATTTACTGTGAATACAGTAAAAGCTTGGTTATCCAACAGCACCCAACCAACCAGAATGCTCAACCAACCGGTTGGTATCTCCCAATATAATTCACCATTCCAGCAACTGGATCTCATAGCGGAGCCATCCGGCACACTCGCGGTATGCTCACTTTGCACATGCGTGCGTAAATGCACTTATGAAACTTACCGAACGCTGGAATTTTTATTTTAATGATCATTTTACTGAGTTCTTTATTGGTAAGTATCTATGTAATATTCTGTTATTATTTAGTCTATTATTAATATGGTATGTTTTAAAATAAGTAAATTTTTTGTGTAGGATTTTCGGCAACTTGCCGCTCGAATATCCGGCATATTTGATTAACCAGCACTGGGCAGGTCCCGAGGGTGCCGGATAGCAAAGCTTTTACTGAAATACATTTGTAATCTCAACATGACTCATTCTGAACTTGCTTTGATTGTATTGAAATGCATTTGAAATGGTTCTTTTCAATTTTATTATTTGGGTTTGGGTTCATTACACTTGTCTGATATGATGATGCTTAATCAAAGTGAAGGTGAAACCACAAAGAGGGACCGGTAAATTCAGTAATTTATTATTATAATCCTTGCATTTGATTTAACAACTTATCAAGTATTTAAGACGTCTCAAAGCGCCTCACAGAATATATTATAAAATTTATTGTGTATCTTGTAGACAAAATGTTAATATGGGAAATCTACGAGTTTCGATCGGGAAAGCGAGTTTTGTCATGGACAGATGGAAAAATCATTGTACAGTAAAAGCCTGTTTATCCGGCACCCAATCAACTGTAACTTCCGTATAACCGGCATCGCAAAAAAAGTCTGCATTCGATTAACCAGAATTTATCCGGAAAAATGCATTGAAATGTTTTTGGGTTTGTTTGCGTTTTCGGCCGAATATCCGGCACACGCTTTAACCGGCATTGGCCAGGTCCTGAGGTTGCCGGATAAATGGGCTTTTACTGTATCTATGTCATTTTACCGTATGACAAACCTCATTGATGCCACCAGTGTAGTATGTGATCAGTTGAAGGAAAAGAGTCTCATATAGTAGATCAAAGCAGAGAAATTCATTCCTACTTTGACAACTGGATTAGTTTTGACAATTGGTGGCGCAAATCCTCTCAGTTGAAATCATGCATTTGGGAAAATGCTTAGCTATTTAATTGAACATTGATTCACTTTGATTCATATGCTGCATTATATGTCAACAGTGTGTGATATATCCAAAGTATAGTAGAAGCCCGTTTATTGGGCACTCGTGGGACCTGGCCTATGCCGGTTAAAGCGCCTGCCGGATATTCGGGCGGCCTGCGGCCAAAAATCCACTACAAAATTTTTAAAAAAGTTCTTTTAACACACACTATACGCACCAGACTAAGTAATAATAGATAATAACAGAATATTATATTGGTACTTATTGTTAAAACTACTCTCTTGCACTTCTTACCTTTACTGATTGAGGTTTACAGTCCAGTGATTCTTTTTTTAATGAAGGACCCCGTGTGGGTGAAAAAATGGCAGCGCAATTTTAAAGTCGTGCGATTTTACTAGCTGCAAGCCGAAGCCCTAGACTCTACTAGTGGCAAACCCAAATACTGCACCTGTGCGACAATGTGGGTTATCGGCTAGCGTTATTGGCTTGCCGCTAGTATGACTTTAAAGTCATACACGTTCCGTTTTTTTCACCCTGCTTGGCGTGCTCCATTTTAAGAAGAATCGCTGGACTATAAACCTCAACCGCAGCATCAGGGCAGCATCTACCAGCAACAGTAAAAAGCGCAAGAGAGTAGTTTTAACAATAAGTACCAATACAATATTGTGTTATTATGTTATTATTTATGCTCCACTGCCATTGTTCCGGATAAGTTCCAGTTTATTGAATGGGGACTTTTTTTTTGGCGTGCCGGTTATATGGAAGTGCCAGTGCATCGAGTCACGGATAAACGGGCTTCTACTGTAGTATAATACATGCACAAAATAGGTCTCTGATTACCTGAAACATCTTTGTACACCTGCGCAACATTGTCAGGCTCGCAACTATCTCACTCCCCACGCTGCCGAAACACTCGTGCGCGCGTACATCACCTCACGGCTGGACTATGGGAACTCTCTCCTTGTCGGCCTCCCCAGCTCCTCCATTCACAGGCTGCAGATCATCCAAAACTCTGCAGCCCGTGTACTATCCCGCACCCGCCTCCGCGACCACATAACCCCCACCTTCGCCCATCTCCATTGGCTCCCCATCCCCCAAAGGATCGAGTTCAAGATCCTCGTCCTCACCTTCAAGGCCTTACACGGCCTTGCCCCGCCCTATCTTTCCGACCTACTCTCCCCCTACAAGCCCACCCGGACCCTCCGTTCAGCAGGACTTGGCTTGCTCCAAGCCCCCCGCCCGAACCGCCCCACCATCGGAGGCTGGGCCTTCAGTTTTTCCACTCCCACCCTTTGGAACTCCATCCCCCAATCCCTCCGCCTTGTTTCCTCCCTTTCCTCTTTCAAGGCCGGTTTGAAGACTTTCCTTTTCGACCGTGCCTTCTGTTCCTCCCCCTAATTCTTCGACCTCCCCTACGTTTCGTACCCCCTCCCGAACACTCCCCTCCCAGCTCGGGTCACACGCCACCTGTGCAGCGCCTTGGGACGTCCTCCCGACGTGAAAGGCGCTCTATAAGTGCAATTTATTGTTGTTGTTGTTGCATAGCAATCATTTAAATTCCCTTAGCTTTCAATTTGGCCAACATTGGTAGATCTAGTGATGCACATTGAAATGTGAAATTTGAAGAAAGGGATAAGTTTATCTATTGGCGTTCTGGGAGACTGTTGAGCCTGGCGAGGATGGTTTGGGAGAGAATATGTACACTGTACAGAGTTTTCAATGATGTTGCAAAGTTTAAGGACGAGAAATGAAATTTGGGTGAGTGCCCTGCTGACATTGGGCCCCAGCCCATATTAGAAGAAGAATAATTCTTGCATTTGATATAAATTTCATACAATATATTTTAGGAACTTATGTGGTGATACAGACTTAGATACTGTGACACCACATAAGGCTAGTTCTGTTGGAGAAATTACCTCATTGCACTAATCGTTTGGGAAAGAAAGCATGTTATCAAAGTGTAGACTCAAGTACGCCAACAGATGCTTGAATATTAAGTTGAAGGTTTATTGCTATTTGACAGTGTTGGATTTGCAAGTCATTGTGGTTCCATTTTCTTTCGTGCAGGAATATGAAGCAAAAACTAGGAGAGCCCACAAGTGTTCTTCTCCTAATCAGAGTGTGAGGAAGAACCTGGACTTTGAGCCTCTCTCCACAACAGCACTTATCCTAGAAGACAGGCCAGCGTAAGTATTTCTGTATTTCTTTTATCTTTGGTATTTTGCAGTGGGGTGGCAGCAATCAACCTGGCTCAGTTGGCAACACTCATTCTCTGTGTTCAACAACAACAACCACAACAAATTACATTTATAGAGCGCCTTTCACGTCGGGAGGACGTCCCAAGGCGCTGCACAGGAGGCGTGTGACCCGAGCTGAGAGGGGAGTGTTTGGGAAGGGGTGAAACACGAAGGGGAGGTAAAAGAGTTCGGGGTGGAACAAAAGGCACGATCGAAGAGGAAAGTCTTCCAACCGGCCTTGAAAGAGGAAAGGGAAGAAACGAAACGGAGGGATTGAGGGATGGCATTCCATAGGGTGGGAGAGGAGAAACTGAAGGCCCGGCCTCCGATGGTGGGGCGGTTCGGGCGGGGGGCTTGGAGCAGGCCAAGTCCTGTTGAACGGAGGGTCCGGGTGGGCGTGTAAGGGGAGAGTAAATCGGTTAAGTAGGATGGGGCAAGGCCGTGTAAGGCCTTGTAGGTGAGGACGAGGATCTTGAACTCGATCCTCTGGAGGATGGGGAGCCAGTGGAGACGGGCGAGGGTGGGGGTTATGTGGTCGCGGAGGCGGGTGCGGGATAGTACACGGGCTGCAGAGTTTTGGATGACCTGCAGCCTGTGAATGGAGGAACTGGGGAGGCTGACGAGGAGAGAGTTTCCGTAGTCCAGCCATGAGGTGATGTATGCGTGCAAGAGTGTTTCGGCAGCGTGGGGGGTAAGATAGTTGCGGAGCCTGGCAATGTTGCGCAGGTGGAAATAAGCGGTGCCGGTCAAGGCGCGGATGTGGGGTCAAGTCCGGGAGAGGGTTGGTAGTACTCTCGCCTCAGAGGCAGAAGGTTGTGAGTTCAAGACTTGGCTGACACTCCAATGCAGTGATGCATTGTTGGTGATGGCGTCTGTCCGATGAGATGCTCAAGTACCTGTTCAGGTGGATTTTAAACATCCCATTGCACTGTGAGATACAACAAGCAGAGGTTTGAACCTTTACTAGGGTTAAACTAAATGCAAGCATTTTTATTATGTAAGACAGTACTGTATGTGAAGACAAATTTGTATTGTCATTGACTTCATGGCTGTTTGAAAGACATTGCTGTGTGCAAATTAGCTAACGCATTTGCCTACAAATATCTACTCACTGCACTTCATAGTAAAACCCTGTGAAGTATTTTGAGATGTTCCAAAGATGTGATGAGGCAACATATCAAATGCAAAGATTATTTTCTTTTTCCATAGAAATCTTCCGGCAAAACCCGCAGAAGAATCTCAGAAACACAGACAACAGTACGAGGAGATGGTGGCTCAAGCAAAAAAACGAGGTTAGACTTCGTACATTTTGTGGTACCGCATTATGTGGCAATTTATTCAAACATATGAAATGTTTAAATAGTGGAGCTTGTTGCAAAAGTAAGCTTATTGCAAAAATGTTTATGTAAGTAGTTAACTATCAGTTAATTTTAAAACTATCAAAAAAGAACATTTATACTTAGCTGGACGAAACAAATTAATTTTATTAATGTTATTCCAGTTTCCCAAATCATGTTATGTAGATTAAATCAAACTCTTCATTTGCATTAAAATATTTGGATATAGCCTTTCTTCAACACTAACAATAATTTGCATTTATATATTGCTTCAAAGTTTGAAGGAAAGATTCTCACCTGGTGAGAACCAAAAAGCATATGTTGTAAATTCCTGATAACTCGTTACTCCACGGGAAATGAGCTCAATGTCCTGCATGATGTCAATAACAAGACAATATCCGGAGTGGCAAATTAAGCATATGTATAAATGCATAAATAAATGTGGCTGGGATACTGACAAAATGATGACTTAAGTGATAGTGACCCGTTATGCCAGGTTCGAGTCATCGGGTTTACTGTATCCATAATTTTATTCTGTTCTTGAGCTATGGATATCAGTCTCAAACTGGACAGAACATACGTGTTCATTGAACAAGATTTATGAGACACGAAAGGGAACATTTGGTGATTAGCCCTATTAGGATGGACATAATCTACATCTCCTGTGGTTTTTATAGTAATAGCTTTTTAGATTACAGTTTCTTCCAACTTCACTCTCACTGATTGTATTTTAACTGGAGTGAAGTTGATGGCAACAGCTTCAAATGTTGCAGAAAAATAACTTAAGAATTGGTTTACTAGTGTATTATTGACTTGCTTCCTGAAAAATAACTCCTTTTGAAGGGGTTTGGTCAGTTAAGCATGATGATGTTTATTGTTTAAAATGGGCTCAGAATATAATATTGCAGTAATTCATGAATGCAACAAGTTCATGAATGACAACTTGGTGTTTCTTTTTATCAATCTTGGTTCCTCTAATAAATGTGAAATCTTAGACCGATAACTTTTCCAATTACAGTGTTATTGGTTATACAGTAGTACAACATTCCGGCTACAGTACAACTTGCATTTTCTTTATAAATCGGATAATTTCCTAAATCTTACATTCAACCACCACTCAACCATCCAAGTCCCATTCAGTTTCTATCAAAAACCACTTAGATTAATTTACTCCACTTGTATTAATCACCTTCTAACTCGTAATGACACTCCCCTACCCCACATTACTCCCACACTGGCTACTTTGAATTGTGGAAAATGATGTCCATGTGATGCATGCATATTTACCATCCGGCTGCATTGAATCGCAGGGAACATAGTCTTGATCCTTCAATGTGTGCTCAGAAGAACTTCATTTCCAACAGCTTGACACAAGAATAATAGTTGCTTGAGTTTGGTCCTGAAAAGCATCATGGTAGTTAACATTTGGAGGAAAATCTTCATATTTGTCTTATCTGTTCCATGCAGAGCTAAAAGATGCTCAGAAGCGCAGGAAACTCCTAGAGGAGAGGTGTAAACTGGAAGAAACAATCGGCAATGCTGTGCTGACCTGGAACAATGACATTCTACCCAACTGGGAGACTGTGTGAGTAGGAAATAGTGCATTTTGCTGTAAAGAATGTAAGCATTGGTATAATTAATTTTTCTGCTATTGTATCACTTTTGTATTGCACTAATTTGTCATGACAATTGAATTGAGGTATGTTTCTGTGAATTTGACTTTATAAATGTATACTGTGGTTCAGACCAAAACCCAGTAAATAGAATCTCCACATAAAATTGGTACTATATAATTATTATTTCCACCATCGGTGAGTCATTAACTTGAGGACATCAATTCAAGATAATGAAATGGGAGATTAGAAATGTTTTCAGGCATTGCTTCTTGTGTGCTGGACATTGTATGTACATTTCCAATGTAATTTTTTTTAAATCTGAAGGTATCAATCTCGTAAAGTGCGGGAGCTCTGGTGGCAGGGTATTCCTCCAAGTGTAAGGGGTAAAGTGTGGAGCTTGGCAATGGGCAATGACTTGAACATTACTCATGGTGAGTGGTAACAAATCTTGGTCATTTATAGTTTTTGCCTCTTTTTTTCTATTACCACTGATTATATAGTTCATGGTGCCCCACCATTTTATTCATATCTTTGTATCTTCCAATAGAAATTTCACTTAAGCAAGAGGAAACTTGTGTAGCTTTACTTTGACGATACAGCACAGAGATAGCATTTGGTCTAATTAATGCATGTTGATGTTTATACTCCACACCAGTCTTCACTACTCCTTACTTAAACCCATCATTTTCTATTCCTTTCTCCCTTATGTATATTTGTATATAAATGCATCCATACTATCTGATTCAATACTACTTCAGACAGTGAATTCTACAGTCTTGACTACCCTCTGCATGAAGTAGTTCATCCTAAATTCTCTTATGGATCCCCGAGTCGATATCCAATACTGTACTAGTATTCCTTGGTTACAGACTCCCTAGCAAGTGGGAACAGCCTTCTTAAGACAATTTTTTTGAATGCTTTTATAATTTTTAACACATCTATTGGGACCCCTCTTAGGTGTCTCTTCTCTATAATAATCCTTAAATTTGAAAAAGGTTAACATTTCTAGTCTATCCTAACAGCAGTAATTAGTCAGCCTTGGTATAAATCTTGTACTGTTCTCTCTCCGTCACTACAAAATCATGCTTTTAGTGTGGTCACCAGAATTGGATACAGTACTCCAATATAGTCTTAACCAAGGTTTTATACACATTCAGTATTACCTCCTCACTTTTTAATCTATGCTATAGACAGCTTCATTTTTTTTCTGCCAAAGCTAATTATAGTAAAAGCCTGTTTATCCGGCAAGTGCGGGACCGGGCCAATGCCAGTTAAATGGCATGCTGGATATTCGGTCAGATCCGACTTCGAAAACCCAATACAAAAAAAATTAACTTACCATATTAATAATAGACTAAATAATAACAGATAATAACAGAACTTTGTTATTCACCTAAAAATTCATCTAAAAATCATCTTTGCTGGTAGATGCCTGGTTTGAATCCATGGTAGGGGTGTACAATGGCAGCTGCCACGCGAGGGAAGAAAAGGGCAGCACAACTTTAAGGCTCTACTAGCGGCAAGCCGAAATACCTGTACAGTACTCTCGTGTGACAATCGATTAATTAAATGCGCCACCGCGATTGTGCCGGATAACATCCGGTTAATCAGATGGGGACTTTTTTTTTGACGTACCAGTTATATGGAAGTTCCAGTTGATCGAGTCACGGATAAACGGGCTTTTACTGTGCTTTGTATTTTCCTATGTTTCTGGCTATTCTGCTAGGCTATTTGTTTTCCTGCGTTCTTCATGATTTACCACTACCCCAGTTTGGTGCCATCAGCAGATTTTGAGACAACAATTTCTTTGGGATTGATTTCAAAAGCATTACCACAATTGGGGGTTAAGGGGCAGTGTACCCCCTCGGTTTGCAATACATAACAAATTTTAGCACATGTTGCAAATGGAAGCCAATTCCCAATATTTTTAATGATAATCTTAGTTAATTTTTTTTTAAGACAAATCACTTTGTCTTTTCAGAATTGTATGACATTTGCCTATCACGAGCTAAAGACAAGTGCAGATCTCTCAGTATAGCAACATTGGACACAGACAATGAAGGTATCATTTTTGAGTTTCTTGTCTCACAGATCACAGAGGATATTACTTTGAGTTAGTTTACAGCACAAGTAATGTATTCCTACTGGTAGTTTTGCCAATATATTTTAAGCTTATGCGTGTACAGATCTATTAATTACCCAGAAAAGAACAATGGAATATTTTTGCAATGTTTAATACTTTATGAATGTAGGTGGGGGTGTAGGGGGTGAATAGAATAGATTGATAACTGACATCTGAAGGATTAATTTACAGATTGCAACATTTTCAGTATCCTCGTGATATATCTCAACCTATCATTGTCTCAGCCACTATCCTCATGATATGTCACTGACTTACTCCAGCTATTTTAATTTTAGTGTATCTATAATATGCTGACATGTGGTATGTACTGAACATTGGCTCCTCCTGCGATTGTTGTGGGAGCAGACTTGCCAGAGCTGACCGCTCTTTGTCTGCATAATGAAAACTAATTAGTTAAAAGCTCAAAAAAATGGTTACTGCCTTTACGGAAATCCTTTATTTGAAAAAGGATGGGAATATGGTACGAAAAATTCTTTACGGCTAATATGGAAAACAACAGCATTGTTGGAAACTACTTAAAGAGCCCATCGTTTGTCAGCACACAAATGTTAGATAATGCACAAAATACTACAGATGCTGGAAGTCTGAAACTAAAACAGAAATCGCTGGGAAAACTCAGCAGTTCAGGCAGCATCTATGGAAAAAGCAAAGTGAATCAACATTTCAGGTCCAGGACGCTTCTTCAGAGGTGATGCGTTTTGGGAGGAGAAATGAGGGGAGGCAATATAGGCTAGGTAGTACAATTTTAAGGGGTGTGAAGGAACAGAGAGACTTGGGGGTTTGTTTGAGTGATTATTTGAAGGTGTCAGGACAGGTAGACAAGGCTATCAAAAAAGATTATGGGATACTAGGCTTTATAAATAGGGGCATAGAGCACAAAAGTCAGGAAGTTCTGACTAAACTATAAAACATTGGTTAGGCCTCACTAGAGTACCATTTACAATTCTGGTCACCACCTTTAGGAAGGATGCTAAGGCATTGGAAAGGATGCAGAGGAGATTTATTAGGGTGGTACCAGGAATGAGGGACTTCAGCTATGAGGAAAGGTGAGAGAGGCTAGGTTTGTTCTCATCGGAACAAAGAAGGTTACGAGGAGACCAAATAAAGGTTTTTAAGATCATGAGGGGATTCGATAGAGTAGATAGGGAAAAACTGTTTCCACCGGTGGGCGTATCAGTGACTCGTGGTCACAGATTTAAAATAGTTTCAAAATGAAGCAGAGGAGAATTTTTTTCTCCCAGCGAGTTGTTCAAATCTAGAATGCATTGCCTGAAAAGGTGGTGGAGGCCGATTTGATAACAACTTTTAAAAGAGAGGTAGGCATTTGGGGAGGACGGGTTTGCGAGGTTATGGTGAGAGAGCTGGGGAGTGGGATTAAATTGCTCTTTTTAAAGAGCCGGCACAGACACGATGGACCGAATGGTCTCCTTTTATGCCATAAGATTCTATGATTCTATTGTGTGGTACTGTACTATGTAATGTGTGTTGTCACTTTTGCAGACTCGGGGCTTTCTGCGGGAGACAGGGAAGCCAGTTTGGATCTCATCAAATTGGATATTTCTCGCACATTTCCTAATCTTTGTATATTTCAACAGGTAAATGCTTTCATCTTTTTTAATGTAATTAAACTATGCAACATATTTAGGCATAATAAGTAAAACGTGCAATATGATAGTCTGTTTAGTAGTGCATAAATGCTAACTACCAGTTAACCTATTGCCTTGATAAAAGCACTCTATATATTTGACAAAATATACCTGTGGGCAGTTTATTGTTTTGACAAATACTGGTATCGAAGTTCACTTTTCCTTTAACTTTCTCCTATTACCGATTTAGAACTGTGCAGGATGATTTAAATATCTTTGTTTTGATTTTGTATTTTATTAAACACGAGAGTGAGTTTCTTGGCCTCTTTTCTCATGTTTTTTGCCAAACAGAATCCCATTGAGACTCAGTTTGTTTATTTTATGTGTATGTGGTGCAGATGCAATATTAACACTAACTTGATTGCCCCTTGCTGGCACAAATTAGCTACCATATTTTCCTGACAACATTGTCTTTCATATCATATATATTTGTGATTGTAACGCAATTTGAGAGGTTCATTTTATATTAAAAGCATACATAAATACTGTCAGCCTGGCTCAGAATGTAGCACTTTCGTGTCTTAATCAGAAAGATGTGGGTTCAAGCCCCACATTGTGACTTTGAGCTCATAGTCTATGCAGACACTTCAGTGTGTTTCTGGAGGCAAGGAACTGCATTGTAAGATATGTCATCCTTCAAATGTAACAAAAACACTGAGGCTTCATCTCCCTGTGTCTTGGTCTGCAGCCCAAGATAAAATCAGTCATAGACTGCGTGGATATTTGTGGGGGCACTGATGTGTACAAATTGGTTGCCATTTTTGCTTACAAATACACCATCACTATATTTTAAATCTTATCACTTTGTGATATTTTGAACAGCATAATTGGATACTATTTCAAGTCAGGCTTTTTATTGTAAATTATTATTAACGATGTATAATGAAGTTTCATTAAACGTCAATTTTTTTTAGTACACATTTGCAGAGTTGCATATCATATTTTCACTCAGAGGGTAATGAATTTATGGAATTTGCTACCCCAGAAGGCTGTAGATTCTCAGTCCTTGAATATTTTCAAGGCTGAGACTGATAGATTTTTGAAAAATAGAGGGATTAGGGGATATGGGGATATGGTAGGTAATCAAGAGTTGGTGAGAAGATCAGTCATGATCTTATTGAATGGCGGAGTAGGCTCGAAGGGCCGAATGGCCTACTCCTGCTCCTAATTCTTATGTTCTTTCTTAAAACTGAGGTAATACTTTTATTTCATTGTGATGCTGTAAAAATGAACAGCAAAATGAACAGTATTATTACCTGGGAAGTGTGCATCAAGATTATCGGAGAGTATTGCAGCTAATACAGGAATATATTTGAAAATGTAGTTTCCAGCAATAATTTGCCATTCCCTCTGTAACAGTTAAACTATGCGAGTTACACTAAAATAGCTAAGCTTTGAAATTGTTGTTTAGTGCTGCTTCTAATACAGTAATGTTGTCTTTGATCATGCTTTCTGCTGCCCTCCTAGCTCTGTCCCTCACCTTCTAACTCTCTCTTGCCCCTCCCCCCTACTCTGCCCCTCTCTCTTGCTCGGGTCCCGACCTGACTGTTCAGTGCCTTGGGACGTCCCCCTGGTGTGAAAGTTGCTCTATAAATGTAATTTTGTTGTTGCAACAGCACAGAAGCAGCCACTTGGCCCATTATGTCCTTACTGATTCTTGAATGAGCAAATTCAGATCCACTTACCTCATACTTCATAGTCCCTCAAACTATTCTATTTTAGTTATCTATCCTGTTCCTTCTTGAAAGCTAATACCTTGACCATAACTTTGCCTCTGGGTGGAGGCAACCATCTGTAAATAAGAAAAATCCTCTTATTCTCAGAATTTGTCAGGTTTCTGTTCAAAATCATCAAACATCAATCAGCATTATTGATAGGGGAGCTACCTTAAAAGCAAAGAATTTTACAGCATTGTAAATTTTCATGCAGACACAGTTCCATAATAGCTTTCTGTAGAAGTTTGTTCAGTTACAATATTTGTCAAGTAGAATTACATTGATAACACAACATTTTATTGATGCAGGATCTCATTTCCGTATCCGTTTGCATACAAATACCTCTTCAGCGATGTATATATTGATATAAAAGCAGCCTGTCCTTTGAGGCACCAACCTGTGTGAATAGCGTGTATGTAAGTTGTTATTGTTAAACTAATTTCTACTTATTTTCACAGGGTGGCCCTTATCACGATGAACTTCACAGCATTTTAGGTGCCTATACCTGTTACAGACCTGATGTAGGATATGTAAGTGATTATTGTGTCTTCTAAGCAACTTGTTTCAATAAGAATTGTAGGTAACTAGCAATAATATTGAATTCGCTTCTTATAGTTTGAAGTTTTGATTAGCAGACTTTCCAATGTTTCCATTGTGCCACTTGAGAAGGGTAAAGATGGATAAATAAATTCACTTATAAGACTCTTGCATTGTGGACTGTTTGTTCCAAAAATATGTAAAACACAAATAAGGAACTCTCAGGAATTAGATAGTTGTTGAGCTATGTTCTTGGATTGAGTTCTTGTATTGGATTTATGCAGTGCAGTTAGGCATGCACAACTCAGCTGTAGCTCAATTCACGTTCACTATTTTCTGCCTTGTTTTAAAAGGTGCAGGGAATGTCATTCATTGCTGCAGTGCTGATATTAAACCTGGATACTGCGGATGCCTTTATTGCCTTTTCTAATTTATTGAACAAACCATGTCAGATGGCATTCTTTCGTGTGGACCATGGCCTTGTGAGTATCAATGAGGAATATACTTAGTCATTATCGTCACAGTTTCTATGGTTTGCCTACATAATACACACTCTACAGTAATATTCTCTGGGGCACTTTGGTATATTCCCCGAACGTGAAAGGCGCTGTGTCACATATAAGTACAGTAAATATTTAATTATTAAGTATATAATTTTAAACTTATGGTGAGTTGCATTACAAACCAGTCTTCATCTAATACAGGGTAGCTCCGGTTAAACATGCCCTGGTTTATCATGGATCTACTTACAGCGCAAATATCCTTTGAACCTGAGATAAACTATAATAATAATAATCCTCGCATTTTATATAGCGTTTTTAACGTCTTCTAGATGTCTCAAAGCGCTTAACAGAAGTTACTGTAAAGTGAATTGACTGTATATTGTCGCAAAGGCGGCAGCCAATTGCACTCAGCAGTGTCCCAGAACCACAGAAGGCACACTTTCTGGTATTTCCAGGACATCAGATCGCTACTGATGTCATTTCCTATGCAGTTAGCAATGTCAGTGCCCTTTTTTTATTTCCCTCAAATATAATACATGGTCTGAAATCAATGACCAAAGCCACTGCATTATAACACACCTGACTTGTTTATTCCTATGACTGAATCTTGAGTACAGGTATCCCTCCCCAACCGCGAAGGATACGTTCCTTCGTGGTTGGTAAAATGGCGTTTGGAAAATGCAGGGCCCTATGGCAAACATGGAGATACGGGGAGTAAGTTCGCGTTTAGTAAAACACAAAAAAAACACATACAGTTATAACATACCTGGGGATAGGGGGAGTAAGTTTGGACATGCTGGCTGTTAGGATCTGCAGCAATCAGACAGTCAGACTGTCTGACTTACAGAGAGAGAAAGAGAGAGACAGGGCTGGGGGTGTGGTAACACGGAGGACTGGGGTAGGAGGGTAACACGGAGGGCTGGAGGAGGGGGGCAACACGGAGGGGTGGGTGTGGGTGACACGGAGGGTTTGGGGGGTAATACGGAGGGTTGGGGGGGTAACACGGAGGGCTGGGGGGGTGGTTAGTGACACGGTTAGTAATCAACGGAGACTTACCTTAATCCTAAAAGAGAAGCGACATCTCGCTGGTTGATTGTGACATAACAACTGGGTCCAAGTGCTCTACATTATGCTAAACTTGAAAGTTTAAACCCACGGATTTAAATTGCAGATGCGCAAAACACAAAACGCGGTTTGCGAGGGTTGTCGCATTCAGCAAACCGTGGATACGTGAGTTTCGTGTTCGGCGAGGCCGCGGTTAGGGAGGGATACGTGTACTGTAATTAATTTGAATATGAGAACCCACTATCTCGAAACAATTATCAGTATCATTTTTGTTCCTTTAGATGTTGACGTATTTTGCAGCCTTTGAGGTGTTCTTTGAAGAGAATTTGCCAAGGTTGTTTGCACATTTCAAGAAAAACAACCTTACCCCAGATATTTATTTAATTGACTGGTAAGCAGTATTTTCAATTCCTTTAAAATATCTAATTAACTGCTTTTTAATTCCAGGTACCCTATGTCATGCATTTGTAAATTCTCTCCAACCAGACTGATAAAACAAACGCTACATTTATATGACTCCCTTCATGTAGATTAAAGTCTCAGCTCTTTGGGTCGGGTCGAATGCCAATCAAGGAAAACAGGATAGGTGACCATTAGGTTTTTAAAGATGGGCTGAGAGGGTTATTCAAAGAAAGTACAGCTCAGAAATAGGTCATTTGATGGATTTTGAACAGCTCACCCTTTCTTACTCCTCCCACAGTTCCTTCAAAATCCTCTTAGTTTATCGCCCCACCAAACCCTCCCCCACTTTCATTTCAGATTTTTCTTCATTTTTAACCTCCTTTTGTGTCTCCTCTAATCGTCTTATTATTCTTGGCGACCTCAACCTCCATTTCACACCCTCCTGCCCCATCTCCTCTGAATTTTCCTCTTTGCTCCACCCACACCCACGGCCATCCGCTCGATCTGGTGATCACCTGAGGCCTCAACGTCTCTGGCGTCACCATCACCGACAAGGCCATTTCAGACCATTTTCTAATTTCTCTCAACACCTCTATCCCTCCACCTCCAAACCCACCACCATCTTCTACCGGCCCTGGAAGAAGATTCCCCCTCAAACCATCACCTCTGCCCTCGAAACCTCCGACCTCCTCCCCCTGTGGCACTTTTCCTGCACCGACCCATCCTCCGCCTCCACCACCCTCCATAACACCCTCTCCACTACCCTCGACACCCTGGCCCCCCTCACCTCCAGAACCGTCTCCCACTCTCGATCATCACAGTGGTACACAACTCACCTCTGTTCCCTCAAAAGCCAAGTGAGAGCAGCTGAACGCACCTGGCTCAAATCTGGCCTCACGGTCCACCGGCAAATCTGGCTGGACCGCATCAAATTTTACCGCTCCGCCCTAGCCATCGCCAAATCAGCCTTCTACTCCAGGATAATCCTGGAAGCGAAGGACAACCACCGCCTCCTCTTCGCCACTACCAACCAGCTCCTCCGCCCCCCCCTTCTCACTTCGCAGATCCTCTCCTCAAACGAACGTTGCGAGGAGATGTTGGACTTCCTCGAGTCCAAAATAGAGAGAATCCGCTCTGCGGTTTCCTCCCCCCACCTCTCCTCCACCTCCGCCCCTCCATCCGCTATTTCAACCCCCACCCACCCCCACTTTCATACTTTCATCCCCACCTCCCCGTCTTTAGTCACAAAAATAATCACCTCCATGAAACCAACCACGTGCTCATTGGACCCAATCCCCACCCCCCTCCTCCGCACCCAGCTTCACCTTTTGGCCCCGATCATTTCTGACACCATCAACCTTTCCCTCTCCTCAGGCACCGTCCCTACCTCCCTTAAAACAGCCACCATCACCCCTATCCTGAAGAAACCCTCCCTTGATGTGTCGCAACCATCAAGCTACCGACCCATCTCCAACCTCCCGTTTTTATCTAAGGTCCTTGAAAGAGTGGTTGCCTCCCAGCTCCGCTCTTTCCTCTCAACTCACTCACTCCTTGAACCCCTCCAATCAGGTTTCCGCCCTGCTCACACGGAAACTGCCCTGGTTAAGGTTACAAACGATATCCTAACCGCCTGTGACCAGGGCTCCCTCTGCCTCCTCGTCCTCCTTGACCTGTCTGCTGCGTTCGACACAGTCGATCACACCATCCTCCTCCAACGTCTTTCCTCCCACCTCAACCTTCAAGGCAGAGTCCTTGACTGGTTCCATTCCTACCTGACCCACCGCCTACATTTTGTATCTTCCAACGGTTTCTCCTCAAACCCCCGCACAGTTTCTCACGGCGTCCCCCAGGGCTCTGTCCTTGGCCCCCTCCTTTTCACCCTTTACACGCTCCCTCTGGGCAATGTCATCCGCAAACATGGGGTAAATTTCCACATGTATGCGGACGACACCCAGCTGTACCTTTCTGCCTCATCACTCAACCCCCAGACCATCGATGTTCTGACAGCATGTATGTCCGACATTGAGTCCTGGACGAGGGACAACTTCCTCCAATTGAACGTGAGCAAGACCGAGGCCCTCCTGATTGGCTCAAGCCAGCGCCTCCGCACATCGGGCACTGCCAGCCTCAACATCCAAGGCTGTACTCTCCATCCCACAAAGCCAGTCAGGAACCTCGGCATCACATTCGACCATAAACTCTCCTTCCTCCCCCACATCCGTGCCTTGACTGGCACCACTTATTTCCACCTACGCAACATTGCCAGGCTCCGCAACTATCTCACCCCCAACGCTGCCGAAACGCTCGTGCACGCATGCATCACCTCACGGCTGGACTACGGAAACTCTCTCCTCGTCGGCCTCCCCGGTTCCTCCATTCACAGGCTGCAGGTCATCCAAAACTCTGGAGCCCGTGTACTATCCTGCACCCGCCTCCGTGACCACATAACCCCCACCCTCGCCCGTCTCCACTGGCTCCCCATCTTCCAGAGGATCGAGTTCAAGATCCTCGTCCTCACCTTCAAGGCCTTACACGGCCTTGCCCTGCCCTATTTAACTGATTTACTCTCACCCTACAAGCCCACCCGGACCCTCCGTTCAGCAGGACGTGGCCTGCTCCAAGCCCCCCGCCCGAACCGCACCACCATCGGAGGGCGGGCCTTCAGTTTCTCCGCTCCCACCCTGTGGAATTCCATCCCCCAATCCTTCCGTCTTGTTTCTTCCCTTTTCTCTTTCAAGGCCGGTTTGAAGACTTTCCTCTTCGACCGTGCCTTTTGTTCCCCCTGAATTTTTCGACCTCCCCTACATGTTTCACCCCTTCCCAAACACTCCCCTCCCAGCTCGGGTCACACGCCTCCTGTGCAGCGCCTTGGGACGTCCTCCCGACGTGAAAGGCGCTTTATAAGTTTAAGTTGTTGTTGTTAAGTTGTTGTTGATTCTAGCCCTAGTTCCATATCCTGACTTTTCCGCATAACTTTATTCTCTCAGTCTCTTTTTGACCATACATATGGTTGCCACCCCAACATCTGACTGGCAGAGAATTCCACATTCCCTAGCTCCTCCTAATCTCTAATTTAGTTTGTTCTGAACCTCCGTTATCATTTAAAAACTATTACTTGGTGAATGAGTTAGTAGAATAACAATAACTCTCATCTATATAGCACCCTCCACACCGGGCGGAGTCTATTGTTTTCTCATAAACTAATCTGAATTCCTATTCTAAAAAAATCAGTGTTTTTTGCTTCAGAAAAAATGTTACTGAACACTATTTTCCATTTATTAAACCAGTTAATTTTCTTTATAATAATAAACCTTGCATTTCATATAGCGCCTGTCACGTCTTCTAGATGTCTCAAAGCGCTTCACAGAAATATACCGTGAAGTGAATTGACTGTATATTTGTGGGCGAAACGTGGCAGCCAATTGCGCACAGCAGTGTCCCACAAAGAGTTGTGGATCGAAATGACCAATAATATTATTTCTGTGGAGGGATTATTATTAGGCGTGTGGAGTAAAGAAATTTGCCCAAGATTTTGCCTGGATTCGAACACAGGTCTCACCTCTATAAGGCGAGTGCTCTGACCACTGAGCTGCAGGTCTCCACAAAGTCCTGTAGCTTGGTAGTTTATAACTATAACTATTCACTTATTAGTGAGTTATAAACTACCAAGTGAAAACATCAAATCTATTTATGCTCAAACATTGCACAATAACAAATATACATATCAGTTGTTACTTCAATCATGTTAAATCATTGATAATTTTATTCTCCGTTTCAGGATCTTCACCCTGTACAGCAAATCTTTACCTCTAGACCTTGCGTGTCGTGTCTGGGATGTATTCTGCCGTGACGGAGAGGAATTCCTTTTCAGAACTGCTCTTGGGATCTTAAAACGTTATGAGGATATTTTGACACTAATGGATTTTATCCACATGGCGCAGTTCCTGACTAAACTCCCAGATGACGTGGTGGCTGAGGAGTTCTTTGGAGCCATTGCAACCATTCAGATGCAGAGCAGAAATAAAAAGTGGGCTCAGGTAAGAAAGCTAAAGTGCGCTGGGAATCTGTGGTGTCTTTATCAGTGTCACTGGTGTGGAAATTGAATTTTTAAACTAGAAATTCCAAAGAGTTCAAACTGCACAAATACCTTTTATTTATTTGTTTGTCAAGGTTTATCAGCACAATGACACCATGAGGAAAATATCATATTGACATAACCAGTAAAAGCTTTGTATAATCTTTTCAATCTCAGGTCCTGACAGCACTCCAAAAAGACACCAGGGAGCTGGAGAAAGGAAGCCCTTCTCTCAAGCGATGACTTGCACATCTGAACATCTGATGCCATATTCCAGTACATTACAAATGAAGACCGTTATAAATTGGAAGAATACAGTTCTTACTGTGAATCCCACCTGTCTTTTGAGTTGCTTCTGAAATCACTGGAATTGACCTTAAAAAAATATATATTCATCGTTGAAATCATGGTCGTAGCCTTAAACTCAAATGGCCTCATCTCCTTTGCATCAAATGCAATGTTGCTTTATTTGACCTCTTTGAAGATCACCTGTAGCAATAGTACAATGCTGGAGTAATACATTATTACTGGTCTCAAATGCTTTTATCCAACTTTCCCAAACCAGCATGTCATGTACAATATGGTAAGATCTTTGCCATTTAAAAAAACGTGAGTTCAGTCATCAAATTTGAAAGCATAACCATATTATGCTTAACCATGTTATTCCATGCCGCTAAAATATCAAGAAGTTGTACCACAAAATAGACTATCCTCAAAGTATAACTTTTTTTTAATGGACAAAACTTCCTGATTTCAATCTGATTCAAAGGGTTTCCCCAATTTCACAATTACATTTGTCTTTTTGTAACTCAGTGTTTCACTTGCAGTCCATGCACCCCTGTTATTTTTTCTCGAGTTAAACACAGGAACTGTGAATGCATCCATTCAGATGAACCTTATGTGACCATATACTTGGATTCTCTTCCTGGGCTTCTATGCATTAAAGGTAACTACTGTTACTGTGAGAGTCCCACAAACAAATTAGTGTATGTTAAACAAAATGTGTGAAGTGCAAAGGTAAAATTCCATGTTCCAAAAGAAAATTGGTATTTCTGGTATCATGATAACAGGATTTTAAATTGGCAATAATATTAATGCAGTGACGAGGCAAGATAATCTCTGGACAGTTTGTTTTAGCTCCTCCGTAGTCTTGTATCACTGTTTTGTAATGGGGTGAAAGGACTTTGTTGACACACTGTACCATACTGAAATTACTTGAGCCTTTATTACAACTGATGCATGTTAGAAACAGTTGCTAAGTGGTGGTAATGTAGAATATGTTATAATGGTAGCTGTTAGCACTGTCCTCAGTAACATGCTGACCTGATGTTACAGCAGGATAGTGTAGCTGGATTTTGTTTCCTACTTGCAGGATACAGTAGCATTTTTACAGGCTTATCAGATCAACCTCTGCTAAATTATTTCTTAACACATTGCATAACCTCTTAAAAGACTGAAACCTACATTTGATTTGAATACATTGATCACACCGCTTGATAATCAAGGTTCAGGTTTTAAACTTACCATCTCATTATGTATCCTTTTGCAAAAAAAAACTCAGGTTGTAAATGCAGATGTGGTGACTTTTGGGTTCTGTGTGTACTCCATAGCTTATTTCAGCGCCTTGAAATCAGCGCCTTATTTCAAGCGCCTTGGGACGTCCTCCCGACATGAAAGCCGCTGTATAAATGTACTTTTGTTGTTATTGTATTTTGGTGAGTAGACAATTCCATATGATAAATGATGTCCACATCTCTGATGATGATAAAAATAACAAGAACCTAGTTTATTCCAGTTAGTGTGAAAGTATTGCACAGTCTCCTAAACGAGCTGAGTTTTATTCAGCGAGAAATGGCCCCGACAGTTTTCTGTTTGGGATGAATCTGGCGCCAATTGTACCACATCTTGGAGTGATGTATGCGACTGAGAGGGGGACACGGTGCTAAAATACAAATTGAAACCAGAGGAAATGTCAAAAATCATTTACATCACATATTAAACTGGAGTCCTCGGTGATAAAACTAAATGTCAGGATTGTTTTTTTATTGCGGGTAATGAACAAAACAAGACAAGTAGGTCAAGCTGATGACAAATCAATCTTATCTTTACTCATTCTCCTGTGACCAAAGAAGAAAAAAATATTGGGTAGCATTGTATGATGTGCAGGCCCTGTGCAGATCCTAAGAAGGGCACCTCCCTATACTATCTCTTCAGTCCACGAGTAGTCTCTTATTTGGTTGCTTTAGGTATTGAGAGCTTGAAATTGGAGGCCATTTAGCAAAGAGTGACCCTTTTGCACTTGTTTGCAGAACCAAATGCTACAATTGTTCAGCAATGAACTACATTTGTGTTTGTACTAGTTTGTAGTTTCATTGAACATTTTTGTGCATATGGCTGATCATATGCATAAATAACTCCTCTTACGGTGGTGTGAAGAGTAAAATACTGCAATAATATAATATTTGCACAGTTTCTTTTGAGAGAATTTATTATGGAATTACACCCATCGGGTGCAGCTAATCTGAGGATTTCTTTCCTTAATTTGATTATAATGATAATTATAATGATGGTACTTTTATTTTGGTAGCAAACAATGCAATTATGTGTATATGCTCTTACAACTTAAATTGAAGATTATTTCAGAATGTACAGATTTGAATATGTGAAGGATGTTTATATCCTATTTTGGAGGATCATACGATACTGTTTTATTGACTATATAGGTTGCTTTTATTTAATGCATTTGCATTTTTGAACTGTGCATGTCATGTTTTCACTCCTTTTTTTTTGCAATATGTGACATTTCTGCACAGTTTTAAGCTTGGAAAACTATTTTAACCCATTTTAAATGTGTTTTATGGCAAATACAACCACTGGAATGTAATTCACACAGTACAACCTTTAATAATAATAATAATCCTTGCATTTGATATAGCGCTTTTCACATCTTATCGACATCTCAAAGCGCTTCACAGAATATACTGTAAAGTGAATTGACTGTATATATTTGTGGGCGAATTGCGGCAGCCAATTGCGCACAGCAGTGTCCCACAAACAGTTGTGGATTGAAATGACCAAAAAACCTTTGCAGAGCAACACATCTGGCTGCAGTTTTAATAACGGTACATAGCATATTAATCGCCATTGTACGTCTTGTCTTGGTTTGTAAATGCTTTTAATTGTGAATGAGCAGTGCACATGTTTTATTTGGCTGAATGTGAAGGAAACTGTAAATAAACACTGGAATGTCTTTCAATTGCATTGTAAATAAAATGTTTTCTTAAAGTAAACATATCAGACTGAGGATGTATCTAAAACATATCAGTAATTTTTTTTCTCATCGATTCCCAGAGTTTTACTGCTTATTTCTCTGGGTTGCTACCCCACATGAAGGATGATATATAAATGCAAATTATTGTTGTTGTTGATCAGACAGCATTTAAATTTCAGTTTTATTAAGGCGCAAAAAAATTACCAACAAAAGCCTGTTCCCCGACTAATATACCTTCCCCTTGTTTTAAACTTTCACAGCTGCTGATAGTCAACCACATCCATTGACAGGGCTCCAACAGACAAGATTATTGTGGCAGGTTTGCTCGCCTGTGTGTGCACTGTCAATAGATGTGGTTGCTGAACAGCAGGTGCACGGTGGTTCAAATATAAATATTCAGTCCACATTAATATGAAAACTATTGTTTCTTACACAATGCTATTCCTCCTGCTGTTATTTCACTTGATGCTTTCCCAGTATTCCTCTATAAACACATCACTTTACTGGTATGCAAGTTTGTGAGGATTATTAATGTGCACCTTAGGTTCAAAAGACATTTTAAAGAAACCCTCATTTCTTAAGTAAAGTTATTCTATTACCATGTTAAGCAGTATCAGTGGTTCAGTGAACTGAAGGTACATTTTATCTGGAGTATATTTCATCATTTTAGTTAATCTTCACAACTTTTGTTTCAAAGAAATTCGGATGCAAATGTAAAGTTTTCCTTTCGGGGCCAGTTGAAGGCATTATGGTAGGAAAACATCTTTTAGTGACTCACAACATGTATTGTAACACAAAAGTACATACAGTAATGGATTGTCTCCAATTGGACTTTAGTCTTATGTACTTTGCAGCGGAGACTGTGTGATGGTGGAGGATGTGTAAAGTTGAGTTTTTTCGGGTTTGACGACAAAGGGAATAAAGGAGGTGGCGACTTTCATATTAACTACATCTGTACGGTATTCTACATCGGATTAGAGTTCTGTCCTGTCCAACAATCCTCCCCCGCCCCCCCATGAAATTGATCATTATTTTCATGCCTGTTTGCAGGACTTTGCAATTGTGCTTCTCCCAAATACAGTCACTCACATTTCACAATACACTTAGTACTTGCTTAACTTCACAGTTGTGTTCGCAAAAAGTGCGACATTAAGCAAAACGTGATAAGCGAACCCGCACATGAATACCGGACATGCAGCGCCTATTTACGCCTACGCTACCCAAAGAAGTTTGTTTCCACCCATCTGAACGATGTAATAGCAAATGTCGCAACGTTAAATGAATATATGTTCCCTATGTATCAGCAACGTAATAACGAAACAACATTGACCGAAGCCACGTTAAGCGAGGTCTACCTGTAATTCCTGTGATGCGCTTTGAGATATAAATCGTGCCTTTCCCAATGGCGCAATACCAAATTATTATGTTTGGTTTAACGGCCTTTTGGCAATAATTGTTTGCCGCAGAGTGATTATGAAATGTCAAAACGCTGTGTTTGGATTTCAGTTTTTTTTTAAATCAATAAATGTTCACATCAGGCGCTGAATGAGTTAATAAGCAGTTCCATTCAAATACACTGTAGCCTTCAGTGACCACAGATCGTAACCTTGTCCTCTGGACCTATCAAACTGTAGTTGCAGTTGGAGTTACACATGCAGAGAATTAACCTGCAGAGGCGAGGATACATTGTTCCACTCAAGCTTGAGGCTTTTGTGTGATTTTTTTACACACAAGAGTAAGTCGGCTGCTGAGTCGTGTAAGTAATGCTGGAGTTCTTGCTTTAACCTCAATTTCAAGTTTTAACGAGAATGAATGTCAAATGAGTGGATTGTCACATGCGTTAGTAAACAATGAAGGAAAGTTCCCAGACAAAAGTGCTCAATGCTTGCTTAAGGAGCTGCTGTGTATTCATATGGCGGAGAGAAACTATGTGCGTGTTTGCAATGACCTCGGTGGAAGGTCTGTGGTTTCCTTTTTTGCCAAACAGGATTTTATTTCTGATTTAAAGGGCTTTGATAAAAAACAAAAGTGGGTTAGTAGCTGCAGCAATACGTGATTTTGATTCCTCAAATATTTTATTTCAGTTGCTCAAACCCCCAGATGGGCCCCATACAGGAGAGTTGCAGAACACTATAGTTACTGCTCTGAGGATAGGAGCATTTTCAGAGAAATCAGACCCATCCTCATACTGTCTATGCCGTCGGCAGTCAGGTCTACAGCTTCTCAGCCTCCATCCTTTCAGAACTGCATCCCCCAGGCCATTTGTCTCGCTCCCTCCTTTACCTCTGTCTAGGCACATCTCTTACTTTGTGCTCAGTTAAAGCATGTTACTGGTGGAAAATCAAATAATTTCAAATTTCAGGCATACATAGTAACTCTGGTATAGCAAAGGTAAAAACCCTACAGACTCAGTTTTTTAATAAAAAAACGTGATACTCAAGAAAATGCTAAATCCTAAGGGTTTCTCTAATAATAATATACCGGTAATAATAATAATAATAATCATCCTTGCATTTGATATAGAGCTTTTCACGTCTTCCAGACGTCTCAAAACGCTTCACAGAAAATATTGTAAAATGAATTGACTGTATATTTGTAGGCAAAACGCAGCAGCCAATTGCGCACAGCATTGTCCCACAAACAGTCGTGGATTGAAATGAGCAAGTTATTATAGGTTTTTTTTGACGGATTATTATTAGGTGTGTGGAGTAAAGAAACGTGCCCAAGATTTCGCCCTGACCTGCCTGGATTCGAACACAGGTCTCACGCTTGTAAGATGAGTGCTCCAACCACTGAACTACAGGACTCCACCATCTTATTAACTATCTATTTAGCAACCTGACTGCTCCCTGCGCTCAGTAAACACTGGCTTGCATCCTATAGCTCCACATCGGTGGGCTGGCTTTCACACTTGGGTGACTCTCTCTCCTTAGGACACCCTCAACAACAACAACAACAAGTTTGATTTATATAGCGCCCTCCATGCCGGACGGCGTCTCAGAGCGCTTCACAATAACGGATCGCGGGACTGAGCCAGGGGCAGGGGTAGAAAGGTGACCAAAGGCGCGGTCGAAGAGAAAGGTCTTCAATTGGGACCTGAAACTGAGAAAAGAGGGGGGCGCAGCGAAGGGAGTGAGGAAGGGAGTTCCAGAGCTTCGGGGCATAGTGGCTGAAGGCACGGCCGCCGAGGGTGTAGCGGAGGATTCGGAAGATACAGAGGAGGCCAGACCTGGTGGAGCGAAGACAATGGGAGCTGGTTTGAGGAGAGAGGACATCAGAGAGGTAGGGGGGCGCAGAAGAGTGGAGGGATTTGAAAACGGGTGAGGATCTTGAAGTCGATCCTCTCGGGGATAGGGAGCCAGGAAGTCTGGCAAGGATACCCTCCCCTCTTTCAAGGCATCTCTCGAAATTTACCTCTTTGATCGCACTTTTGGTCATCTTTCCCCTGACAGACATTTGCGGAAACACCAAGCTTTAGAGAATCCACACCACACAAAAGAACAATTGATAGAAATGAAGGAATAAAATGAGAGTATGTAGTATGTAGTGATGGGGTAGTTTTCTATCATTCAGCACACACATCCTCTCCCAAACCCCCTAAAGCCCATATTAGTCATTTATTTTTGTATATGAAATCCACATTTCTGAAATGTGCACTTTAATATAAATTAAGATCAATTGAACAATATGCGTGTCATTGGTCTTCTAGATATCTAACAGCCTATCCTTGGCTCTCTGTCAGGAATACATTTGTGCGATCAATAAAACTTCTAAACAGACACTCAGTTAGCAGGTAGCATGTTGTCAGTAAATATTTAGTTAAAGAATCCAATGGTAAATTAGTGAGTGGATTTGGGTGTACAGTGGTGTTTTAACAATTTGAAAATAACCACAGGAAGATGCCTATAATACAATTTATATTTTCATCGCAATCTGCAGGTTCATCAATGCTGTGAGGAAGGATAAAGTTACACAACAAAATATTAATCGCGTGCTTTGCTGAAGCAGCATAGACTCACAAACATGAGCCTGAGTTTTGGCCTTCTCTGGAGAATTTCTCTTATAGCAAAATTGTTTTAAAAACATCTCTTTCTTAACTATTATTAAAATTCTGTTCCTCTATTTTCTTGTAGGCGCTCGGACCGTTAATTGCTTTGAGACACGACCCCGAGTGAAGTAGTAGTTGTTGTTATTGTTGTTGAATTAACCCCTTAATCAGTGCTACAATCTGAACAATTAATAAAAAGAGTACAACCTGAGACTTGTTAGTGGAAGAATTAGTTATGGTCAAAAGTTTAACCAGTTTAACCAGTTTTACTTTAAATAACTGAGACTGGGTGTTTACTTGAATAATAATAATTGTTCTGATCAAGTTGTTGAGATGTCTCAAAGCGTTTCACAATATACAGTGGAACCTCAGTTGGCGACCACCTCAGTGGCGCGACCGTTCCCCCTAGGTGACCAGTCAGAGTCGGTTCAGAATATTTCCTAACTAATTTCCAGTTAAATAAACCTCACTGACGTGACCCCCCCCGGTTCCCGGACCGCGGCCACTGATTTGACAGTTCCCAAACAACATTGTCATGGTCCTAACGCGACCACTCTGGCCAATCAGAAACTTCGGGCCATTCTACTGTGTCGTCACTTCTGGGTTGCTAGACTGGTTCCCAATCCTGTGGGAAACTAGATCCATAAACACAAACACTGTACATTATTATTGAGACCAAATGCAAAATAAGTCAGAATCAATGTAATTCATACACTTGAAAGGGGAGACAGAGCTCCGTGAAATGGAGAGACTTCTGTATAACCACGTTTACAATCGAAAATAACGATTAAAAAAAAACCTTATTCAAATAACTCCTGCAACATTCCTTTGGTCGCCACACTTTTGTTTTTTGCAACGCACAAGTCTTGTGGGTGATGTGATTCTTACACGCACCAGCTAATTCTCTCCGGACTATTTATTCCCTGTGACGGATTATTGTATTTGATGGTGTCGATCCGGCTCCAGGTTAATGTTCCCAGTTTGCGACTCTGACGCTTTGGCAGCTAAGATCCCACTACACGAGGCTCTGAGTTGCCTCCATCCCTCGACAGCTCCCCACGCACAGAACCGGTCCAAGCCCCAATCGCCCACTTTTGTTTCGAATGAAATCACACGGGGTGAACAAATCAAACGGCGTAACGGTGCAGGCCAGCACTTTAATTTACTTTCTAAACTCACTGTGGGAAGCCTGCAATGCTGGCCCAGGAGGCTGGTCACCGGGACACAGACAACAATCTATAACTGGAGCATATAATAAATGTCATGGCTTGTGCAGCTCGCATTCGCAGAGCAAGGTTTCTTGCTCTATGCAAATCACTGTCCTCGGGCGTACAGGGCCGACTCTGCATGTCCGGTAGCCAATAGTTTAATCTTCCATCCAGCAGAATCGACACCTCACTAACGCGACCACCACGCCAACGCCACCACCTGCTCGTGGTCCCGTGGGTGGTCGCGTTACCGAGGTTCTACTGTACTTTAAAACAAACTGACTGTATATTTTGTGGATGAGATGCAGCAGCCAATTGCATGTAGCAGTGTCCCACAAACAGTTGTGGATTGAGTGACCAAATTTATTTTCAGAGGATTATTATGGCCGGAAAGGGATCTACCAACTGGTTAATAACATACTTATTGCTGGGTATACAGAGGGGTGTGGAGTAAGGAAACTTAACTAAGCTTTCAACCTGCGTAGGATTCGAACCTGGGTCCTCCTCTCGCTTGCAAGGTGAGTGATCTAACAATGCATTGCGGACTCGAGCATGGTTTGAGTTAATGAATAACTTTGTGTTGTCTGAAACATGTGATATCAGGGGCCACTTTGAGGTCAAATGGAAAGAGTGAGCTTTGTTTTTTAAACACTCGCTTAGCCGGTCGAAACTCTACTCCCAGATTTTGTGGATGGGTTTTAGTTTCTCTTGGAAAGAAATTGAGAAAGCAGAAATGTGATGATCCAAGCTGTAATGTGTGACTCCGCACTATGCGGTGTTTTCAAGTTTCCTCTGTATTTTGATTGACTAAAAGGCAGCAATTAAAGAGGCTGGTAACAAAAAAGCTACTTAGTTTCTTATATTATTATTATTATATTATTTGAGGGCAAATCTATACCAATTAGATAAATTCCTCGCCTTACCCAGAAATGACATTCTTTGTATTGTTGTCGAGAGAAGCAAGGTTGGCCCGAATTAAAATATGTTTATAGCCCAAAGGCAACCAAATTATAATAATAATCCATGTATTTGATATAGCGCTTTTCACGTCTTCTAGACGTCTCATAGCGTTTCACAGAATATACTGTAAAGTGAATTGAATAGATATGTGTGGGCGAAACGTGGCAGCCAATTGCTCACAGCAGTGTCCCACAAACACTCGTGGATTGAAATGGCCAATTTTATCTTTGTGTTTTTTTTGAAGGGATTATTATTAGTCGTGTGGAGTAAGGAAACTTGCCCGAGGTTTCGCTCTGACCTACCTGGATTCGAAACACAGATCTCACGCTTGTAAGACGAGTGCTCTAACCACTGAGCTACAGGACTCCACATACTAAATACTAGCCTGAACGTAGCCCAATATTATGCAGTGTCTACCAATAGTAGCAGAGTGGCCAATGTAGGTTTGTGTGTTTGAAACTGTTTAAGAAAACTCCCAAGGTACAGGGAAGACAAAGTTTGCAAGTTTAAATTGATAAATATAAATGGTAGGCACCCATTAAAAGCCATTTTTTCACCAAACTGCAAAGAAAAACAGTCTGGACAAATTTAGTGAGAGGTACATCTGTGCCATGTCCCACGCCCTGTATCACACGACCCTGATCCCCACCCCAGCTCGGGTCTGAAACACTAACTGTCCAGCGCCTTGGGACGTACTCCCGACGTGAAAGGCACTACTGTATATACAAAAGTAATTATGCTGTTGTCACACTCTTCACCACATCCTGCCATTGCCAGTAACAAGTGTGAGTGGCCTATGGAAACCATCTGTGTCTCTAATGATAAAGCTAAGATTGTGAACTTGGCATGACAGGAATTTTCGGGTACAAAAATCCTTCCCCAATGTGTCAGGCAACTAATTACCTGCACTTCATCTTAATCTTCAACTTCAACACCTAGACATTGTAGGATTGGGTTCAGGTGAATGGCCATTTGTGGTGTCCTGTATCTCAGTGGTTAGAGCCTTCACCATACTCCTAATAATAATCCCTCAAAAAAAATTGGTAATTTCAATCCATGACTGTTTGTGCGACACTACTGTGCACAATTGGCTGCCGCATTTCGCCCACAAATATACGGTCAATTCACTTTACAATTTACTCTGTGAAGCGCTTTGAGACATCTAGAAGATGTGAAAAGCGTTACATCAAATGCAAGGATTATTTAAAGATAGGACACTACACGAGGGGACTCTGGGCCCTGGAAGGACTAACCTGGACTGCTCTTGGGTCAAATTCAACGTTAGTCGTGTGGGAACAATACTTCTAACACTTGTCTGATTTCAGGTCTATCTCTGGTTCCCACCATGTTTTGGTACGTGATAGTAGTCCTCATCATCGCATCAACAATCGCATTGATGTTGGAGAAGAAGCCAAATAAAAAGTGCAATGTCTACACTCAACCTGGGCCATTCTACTACCTGAAATTCATCACCATTTACTTGATATTGCGATTAAGGCGGGTATGTAAATCTTATCTGAAAGTGGTTGGGCTGCTCTGTGACGTGGTGGACAGGTTGCCACTCAGCCAACGAGAATACTACTACTACTACTACTACTACTACTACTAATAATAATAATAACAATAATAATAATAGTAATAATCCTTGCATTTCATATAGCGCTTTGAGGTTCAGCTCTACCTGCCACAGAACCACCAGGCCAAAATAGCAATAGGTTTCAAGTAACAACATAGTCACTTGAAGTGGGGGATTAGGAGTTGCCAATGGGTTCATCAAAGAGGAGAGTCTTGAAGGAAGTCAGGGAAGAGGTGAGGTGGAGGGACTGCGGGATGGAGTTCCAGAGGTTGGTGGCAGAGTAGCTAAAGGTTCGCCCGCCGATGGTCTCTGAATGTGTCGTATCAGGGTCAGAATCTGATATGTATAATGTAAAGGAAAGTCCCAGTGATTTGGGATGTCCTCCTGAAGTGTAAGGCCAACACAAATGTAATTTATTGTTGTTGTTATGTGGGCACACTCTATTCAATTAATTAATTAATCAATCAATTATGTTATATATAATATACTTAATTGGCACATTTATTATATTCCTCTTCCGTCTTTCCCTGCCAGTGGAGGAGCCAGCAGGAGAATGTGACACAAGGTAGAAAAGCCGGCTATGGGCAGTCATCCCGCAACACCCCAGCACAAATGGAATGCATTCAGCCCCTGTCCAGCCATCCAAAGGTCTGAGCTGTTGTATTTTGTTCCTTGATTTCGTTCCTCTGTCTTTGTCTGCTATCTTTTGTCATTTTAACACACGATGGGTCGAATAGTCTCCTTGATGTAGGATTTTATGATTGTATGATATAATAATAATAATAATGATAATAATCCTTGCATTTGATATAGCATGTTCCATGTCTTCTAGATGTGTCGAAGTGCTTCATGGAATATACTGTAAAGTGAATTGACTGTGTATTTGTGGACGTAACACAGAAGCCAATTGCGCACAGTAGTCCCACAAACAGTTGTGGATTGAGTGTCCAAATTATTAATGTTTTTTCATGAGGGATCATTATCAGGCATGTGGGGTAAGGAAACTTGCCCAAGGTTTTGCCTTGACTGAAATTGAATCCAGATCTCTCGTTTGATTATGTTTTGTTGGTTTGTATATTACTATTTGCTTGTGAACAAATTGACTTCTGTATCTACAGTTCTCCAGTCACTACATTGAACCTTAATCACTGTGACACGCTTTGAGTTCAATTCTTTATCAAATTCAAAGACTAGTACAGCCAAGTCTAACTTTCCAAACATCTTCACAGATTGATCCTGAACGAATGTACTACGGTATTCTTAGCTCCACTATTCACAAGTCCACATTCTTAGCTGCAACAAACTCCACCACGCCCAGTGTTTACTTGTCCCCAATGGCTCCCAGTGGATTGATTTCAAAATCCTCCCACTCATTCATAAATCCATCCACTGCCTGCCACCTCCTTTTTCTCTCTGATCTCCTACCCTACTCTTTGCTTGCTCCTTTCCGTCAGTTAACTCTGCCTCCCACCCTCTGATCAGCGTAAGAATTTATTATTTCATTTTCATTAATGATTAAATAATGCACACAATTTGGAACTTAAACAATTGTTTTCTTTATTACAATTCAACAGGCAATAGTTATACAGACAGCAATGAACTACTACCAGTAGACACAATAATATTGCGTTTGATATAGCGCCTTTCATGTCTTCGAGACGTCTTAAAGCGCTTCACAGGATACACTTAAAAGTTAATTGACTGTATATTTTGTGGGCGAAACGTGGTAGCCAATTGCGCACAGCAAAATGGTAATGTCTAGGTTTCAGAGAATAACTTACATCACCACATTTGGTAACAGAGCCTTCAGATCCTCCATCTGTAATCTGTAGCCCTGCCCCTTCATCTTGCGTCCTCTCTTTCTCGATTTAGGTGATGCCTCCAATCCTACCTCATCAAATGCACCCGTGGCCACCTTCCCCTTCCCCTCGGGGTTCAACCCTAGCCCTGTGCAGCGCTCCGAGATATAGCCCGAGGTGAAGGGAGCAATATGAATGCGAGTTGTCATCGGAGTATATCTGGGTTTTTCTACATGACTAAATCCAAGCTCGTCACGGCTAATATTGTTAACTGTGCATTTTTAAAACTTCAATTGATGAATTCTGATATTCGGGTAAATCTCATTTGCAAATTGGAATTGTTGCTTTAATTATCTCCCCAGTCACAGCCTTAATTAGCCAGAGTTAAAATACAAATAATGTGTGGCAGATAGAACCGGATTGAAAACATAATAATTCTTGGCCACAGAATTCACATTGAGTGTTTCTTTTTATTATTTTGATTATTATAGATTATTCCACAATTGCAAAAAAAAATTAAGCACTTGTTTGTAGTGTTTCCTTCTCCAATCCTCACCCCTCCCATCTTCTCCCCTGAAGGCAGTGACTCACACTTGCAATTGTCACAAACTATTGCATGGGCGCTGGGTGTTGAAATGGCCGCTCCTTATTTTTCACACACTAAATGTTGGTAGGTTACTGTGGGTGAGCATTGCCTCACAATGCTGTCGTCAGTGTGAGTGCTTTAAGCGGGAGGGGTTGTCACTGAACGTCACATGATTTGGAGTTTAAGAGAATGATCTCAAAACGTAAGATCGCACAAAATAAGAATAGTGGAAAGCTGGCTTCCATATTACAACAGCAACAGAATGACATTAATCTTGCGCCTTTCATGTCGGGATGACATCCCAAGGCACTGGACAGTCAAGGATTTGCACCCGAGCTGGGGCTTGGAACTAAGAGGATTTGAGGGTTAGGGGTTGATTAGGAGGGAGGGTGGGGAAAGCAGCATCAAACAAGGAAGTCTTGAGACTGGCCTTGAAGGAGGCAGGCAGAGGCAATGCGACGGGAACTCCGCGGAATTATGTTCCAGAGAGCGGGAGCAGAAAAACTGACGGCCAACGGTAGGGGAGGGTAGGACGGCGAACGGGCGACATAAAGCAGCTCAGTGCCTGCCAAGTGTCGGGAGCAGACAGGTTGTTATGGTGTTAAGTAAAAATGAAATTAAGAATCTTGGTTGGTGTTTCAACTCTTTAATAACAAGGGTTTCACAGTATACAGCTACAGTGAATATTCATTTGCATACACACACACACACACACACACACACACACAGAGTCCCACAGTGCATTGTTGAGTGGGGACATCTTGTGGCCACTCTGTGTAAATCAGACGGAATCTGGGAGGGCTCCCCACTTTCCCTGTCATGACTTATCCAGACGTTGCTTACAGAAGATTTCTGGTTTGTTTGTATCAAAGCCTTTTTCTTTTTCACAAGGAAATTGTTTACAACCCACTCACCGCAAGTGAGCCTCGCAAATACAATTTTTAAAAAATAATTCATTACTCATCCGACAATACAGTGTTCTGGAAGTAAAGCAATACATTGTTTGGCGTATTTCATCTTTTTAACAAAAACTATAAGAAATAATGTTTTGTTAAGGTCTATATGAAGTGTGATTTTCAGCTTTCCCACTTCCTGCATATTATAAGGAGGGGAAATCCCCATTTTTTTTCAGAAATGGGAGCAAAAATAAGGAAACTGAGAAAAAATACAGGAAGCTCAACAGTGACAGTGTGTGATTTACTGAAAATGTATGACTATGACAATATAACAATCTATACATTTGATATATTGCCTTTACCACATCTAAATGTCTCAAATTGTTCCACACATTTTTTCTGTAAAGTGTAGTGACTGTGTAGATGAAAACTGGCTCAGTGGTTAGAGCACTCGCCTTACAAGCATGAGACCTGTGTTTGAATCCAGGCAGGTCAGGGCGAAACCTTGAGCAAGTTTCCTTACTTCACACGCTAATAATAATTTGTCCAAAAAACCTCACAATAATAAAATTGGTCATTTCAATCCACGACTGTTTGTGGCACACTGCTGTCTGCAATTGGCTGTCACATTTCACCCACAAATATACAGTCAATTCACTTTACAATATATTCTGTGAAGTGCTTTGAGATGTCGATAAAATGTGAAAAGCGCTATATCAAATGCAAGGATTATTATTATTATCACACTTGCCAATTTTTTCTACAGAAGTATCATGAAGTGATTGGTCAATTTTATATGGGGAATTGTTGGCCAGGAGAAAGTCCCTTCTCTTTTTAAATAGCATCTCATTAATATCTACCTAAACAGGAATAATGTCTCATTTGAAGGTTGTTTGACTGTGCTTAAAAACAGTTCACTAATAATAATCCTTGCATTTGATATGGCGCTTTTCATGTCTTCTAGACATCTCAAAGCGCTACACAGAATATACTGTAAAGTGAATTGACTGTATATTTGTGGGCGAAATGCGGTAGCCAATTGCACACAGCAGTGTCCCACAAACAGTCATTTATTGAAATGACCAATTTATTATAGTTTTTTGAGAGATTATTATTAAATGTGTGGTTAAGGAAACTTGCCCAAACTTTTGCCCTGCCTGGATTCAAACCCAGGTCTTACTCTTGTAATGCGAGTGCTCTCAATACAGTTGGGCACAATACAGTTCACATTTATGTGAATGCTTTAACATTGGGAGGATGTCTCACCACATTGCTCACGTTGTAAATGTAATTTTCTTGTTTTGCCATTTAATTTATGGCAACTAACAATCTGGCAGTGGGCCAGCAGATTGTCTATCCAACAACAACTTTACTAGCCCAAATTTTCAGTAATCACTGCTGTTAAATTTCCCCAAATTATACAAAATACTGGTTAGAAATAAGTAACGCTTCAGGGTAGGAGACAATGTTTTGATACTTTTTGCACAAGCAAATATTCAATTCACCCATAAATTGCAGAACACCAAAGATGTATTACAGGACGATAGCTGTAAGTGTTAGGGAGAGAATGGTCCTTGCACTAACTCTTATATGAGATGGTCACAGAAAGGAGAGGATAGCATTATAGTAAAAATAATAATCCTTACATTTGGTATAGTTACTTTCACATTGGGAGGATGTCTCAAAGCGTTTCAGGATGTACTATAAAGTGTTGACTAATGCGTTGGAGTCTTATTCCCATCAGACTCGAATGCTTTTCAACCACACGGTTGCAGTTATTGATAATTGACTGGTTCTGCTTCCGTATTCCAGGCAATTGATGCAGTTTACTTCAATGGGTCCAATGAGAATGGCTGCTACTTGATTGGAGCCACTGCACGAAGGCCAGACAAAGTGATCAATGGCTTCCTTTACATTAAGGTTTGTGCTGCGCAGGTCATCCTGCTCTCACTTTGCACAGTTATAATAAGATGCGTTGTGTTGCAAGGTATCCCTTTCCTGGCTTCCCAAAGGAAATGGTAACAAGGTGAATTTCTGCCTGGTGTTTCACATGGTGGTAATGAATGCCAATGATTGTGGCCAGTCACAAGAGAAGTCCATGGAGAACTGGCCCAGGACTCACAGAATCTAATCTAAGATGATTACTCCAGTGTGGTACTGGAGGTGGATGTTGCAATGTCGGAGGTGCCACCCTGAGGCATTAAAGCAACATCCTGTCTGCCTCTTCAGGTGAAGATTGAAGATCTCACGATGCTATTCCAAGACAAAAAGGAGTTTCTCCCGCTGTCCTGGCCAATGATCCTTCAAATAAAATTTGTCACTCAGTCCATAGGTTTCTGTGGACATCACTGTGTCTAATGCAACTTTGTGGGTTTGACCGGTTGGGGTTCATACCAACAGTTCACATCATATTTAAGTGTGTATGTGCCAGGACACTATTATCAGGAAGTTGTGCTGACTGCTTGTCTCTCTCTGTGTTGTTCATCTCTGTGTCTTGCCTCCTCTACACTTTGCAGTTGCCTGAGACAGGGCTGCTGCTGTCCCCTCGGCTGCCCGACACGCTGATGTCTGCAAGTAAGGAGGCCTTCGGGGCTGAGGGACTGTTCTTCCAGCCTGTAGAAGCCATGAGGAAATGGAAGCTCACTTACGATGGGTCTATGAGGTCAGCAAGTTACAGTCACTTGGAAAGCCTTCAGAAAAATCACAGAGCAGGCTGATTTCTCTTTCCTTGAACCTAAGGAAAACCAGGACAAGTATAGACTCCCAGTGAAGCTGACACCAGCGCAGATTGGGGTTTCAACTAGTAAATTTGTGGTCCGTACGTTGTTGCTCTATCCACTACACAATCAAAAGCTGGCAATATGCATCGAGGCTGCTCATGTGGAGTCCTGTAGCTCAGTGGTTAGAGCATTTGCTTTGCAAGCCAGAGACCTGGGTTTGATTCCAGGCAGGGCAAAACCTTGGGGCAAGTTTCCTTACTCCATACACTTGATAATAATCCCTCAAAAAAAAAGATAAATTGCTCATTTCAATCCACGACTGTTTGTGGGACACTGCTGTGTGAAATTGGGTGCCATGTTTCACCCACAGAGTATGCAGTCTATTCACTTTACACGATACTCAGTGAAGCGCTTTGAGATGTCTAGAAGACATAAAAAGCGCTATACCAAATACAAGGAATATTATTATTATTATTATTATACCCACCACCAACCACCTCCTCCATCCACCCCGCCTCGCCTCGCAGATCCTCTCCTCCAACTCATGCTGCGAGGAGATGCTAGATTTCTTCGTGACCAAAATCGAGAGAATCCGCTCTGCGGCCATTGTCCCCCCAACTTCCACCCTCTCCCCACCTCCCTCCCATACCCCAACTCCTACCCATTCCTCCTTCCACAACTTCAACCCCGTCTCCCCATCCTCCGTCATTGAGACCATCTCCTCAATGAAGCTCACCACCTGCTCCCTAGATCCCATCCCCACCCCTCTCCTCACCACCCAGCTCCACCTTCTAGCCCCTCTAATCACTGACACGATCAACCTGTCCCTCTCATCCGGGAGTGTTCCCACTGCCTTCAAAACCGCCACCATCACCCCCATCCTAAAAAAGCCTTCCCTCGATGCATCGCAGCTATCTAGCTACAGACCCATCTCCAACCTCCCCTTCCTTTCCAAGGTCCTTGAAGGAGTGATTGCCTCCCAGCTCCCCTCTTTCCTCACAAAATACTCACTCCTCAAACCCCTCTAATCAGGCTTCCATGCCTCCCACAGCACGGAAACTGCCCTGGTCAAGGTCACAAACGACATCCTGACCATCTGTGACCAGGGCTCCCTCTGCCTCCTCGTCCTGTCCGCTGCCTTCGATACTGTGGACCATGGTATCCTCCTCCAACGCCTCTCCTCCCTCTTCAACCTGCAAGGATCTGTCCTCGAATGGTTCAGATCCTATCTCTCCCACTGCCTTCACTTCGTCTCTTCCAACGGCTTCTCCTTCAGCCCCCGCACAGTCAATTGCAGCATTCCCGTGGGCTCTGTCCTTGGCCCCCTGCTCTTCACCCTCTACATTCTCCCCCCAGGCGACATCATCCGTAGACATGGGGTAAATTTCCATATGTACGCGGGTGACACCCAACTCTACCTATCCGCATCAACCCTCGATTCCAGGACCACTGGCGCTCTGACTGCATGTCTGTCCGACATCGAGTCCTGGACGAGGGCAAATTTTCTACAACTCAACGTCAACAAGATGGAAGCCCTCCTGATTGGCTCACATCAATGCCTCCACACCTCAAGCGCTGACAACATCAGCGTTCAAGGCTGCTCTCTCCACCACTCGAAGCCAATCAGGAATCTGGGCATCTTGTTCGACCCCGAGCTATCCTTCCTCCCCCACATCCGCTCCATGACTGGCACAGCCTTCCATCATCTCTGCAATATTGCCAGACTCCACCACTACCTCACCCCCCCACGTCGCCAAAACCCTCATCCCCGCCTCTTTTTCACTTCCAGGCTCGACTACGGGAAAGCTCTCCTTGTCGGCCTCCCCAACTCCTCCCTTCACAGGCTGCAGATCGTTCAGAACTCTGCAGCTCGTGTACTCCCCCGTACCAGGCTTTGCAACCACATCACTCCCACCCTCGTCTATCTCCACTGGCTCCCCGTCACCAGAGGATCAAATTCAAGATCCTTGTCCTCACTTTCAAGGCCATTCACGGCCTTGCCCCCACCTATCTCTCTGACCTACTGTCTCCCTATCAGCTTGCCCGCACCCCCCGTTCAGCAGATTCAGGCCTGCTCCGCTTGCAACCATTGGCGGCCGGGCTTTCAGCTTCTCTGCTCCCGCACTGTGGAACTCCATCCCGCAGCCCCTCCACCTTGTTTCCTCCCTTTCCTCCTTCAAGGCCAATCTCAAGACCTTCCTTTTCGACCGCGCCTTCGGCTGCCCCTTCTCTCACTCTCCTTCCCCTTACATCGACCCTCCCCCACCCCCCACCCACCCCCCGCTCGGGTCCCAACCAGACTGTTCAATGCTTTGGGACGTCCTCCCGATGTGAAAAGCGCTATATAAGTGTAATTTTGTTATTGTTGTTGCCATGTTTCACCCACAGAGTATGCAGTCAATTCACTTTACACTACATTCAGTGAAGCCCTTTGAGACGTCTAGAAGACATGACAAGCGCTATACCAAATGCAAGGATTATTATTATATCATCCGCACTAATACCCTTATACTATATATATTTTTGAAAAAGTCATTTTCTCCCATCGTGTTTTGTTGGCCAGCAGGGTGTCTGACACCTGCCGAAACCCACCATCATTCTTAAGAGTATCCAAATCAAGCTGAGGATTCCAAACTAAACTGGCTGTTTGTGAAAAGATCTCTTTGCCTCGTCACTAACAGCCAAGAATGAATCAAGTGCAGAGGGTGGCGTTTCACACAGTGGCTCAGTGGCTCACTGACCTGTGCGGTGTGTTGCTGGGTCATACAGATCAGCAAGTCCGGTTTGATCTTTGTCCTGTGCCCAAGTCGATGGTTCCCAGTCAGGATAATGGATGGAGCGATATCGCTGGTCTAGGGTGGGAGGAGGAAAAATAGCCACCATTCCTACTCCAGCGCTTTGGGACGTCCTCCCGACATGAAAGGTGTTATATAAGTAGCAATTTTGTTGTTGTTGTTGTTGTTGTTGCATTGCTACCCAATCAGAATATACTATATGTGTCATATGTGTCAGCCTGGGTCTGTTGGTGGCACTATCACATTTGACCCAGATTGTGGGTTCAAGGCCCACACTGAGCTCATTCATGACCCTATAGCTGGAGTCCTGTGGCTCCGTGGTTACAGCACTCGCCTTACAAGCATGAGACCTGTGTGCGAATCCAGGCAGGTCAGGGCGAAACCTTGGACAATTGGCTGCCGCGTTTCGCCCACAAATATCAGTCAATTCACTTTACAGTATATTCTGTGAAGCGCTTTGAGACGTCTAGAAGACATGGAACGTGCTATATCAAATGCAAGGCTTAGTATTATTATTATTATTATTACTAGACAACATTGGCCTGAGGTTTATAACAGGGAGACCTGAAACATCAGATTGTTGTAGTTGGTGTGGTCTCAATGTCCGGATGTTCTGCTTCCAAAAAGGCTGGATAAAGAAGACCAATTGGTGCACGTGTGCATGAATCTAGACTGGGAAAGTAACCTGGACTACTTTGATTTTGACACGGATTTGCATCCCATTGTACTCGCAAAGGCCATTGCTAGGGAACGGTGGTCCAAGGACTTTTTTAGAAAGCTTGAAGAGTAAGTGAATTTTTTAAAAATAATTCAGACTTCACATCCAGTTCTAGAATCATTAAACTAATAATTGTAACACTGTATTTTTCTCTAAATGTTTATTTGAGAAAATGTCATAAAATTCTATCCAGTAGCTCTGCTTCCAGATTTATTAATGTGATGCTCTATAATGTCTTTTCTTCTCTGCTCAGTGTTAAATTTGACTTTAATTGCAGAATTAGGTCACAGTTAATACAGTACTATCTCCTGTGATTACAATTATCGGGTGAATAACTTCTGTCTGTGCCCTAGTCTCCATCAGACTCACTATGAACAGTTTGGAAAAATAACTGGTACAATTAATATCGAAGGGTTTGGATATCATACAGTTAACTTGGATTCATTGAGGGACCATTCTTATGGTGAGTGCCACAGGTGTCTAATCTTGTACTGATCTTCTGCCCTCTATACTAATCATATACTGTACTGATTTCCCTCCGCCTTGCCCCCCCACCCCCACCCCACTCTCCGTCTTCAATACCTTAAGACCTATCTCTCGATATTGATTTCAGCAACATTTCCCCTCTCCCCTGAGCTCTGCCCACCCTTCCGACTTCCAAAGCACAGACTCCCTTTGCAAAGCGCTTTGAGACATCTACCAAATGTGAAAGGCACAGAGCATTGTCATTTTCGTTGCTGATGATGCATTTGATTTCTGTTTCTATGGGAATGATGGATGGTAAATTGCAAATAATTTGGCAGTTGCTGTTTTTTTCAAAAAAGCTATCCAAAGTTGACTGCAATGACAATCTGTGTTGAAGTGATAAAATAACATAACATGGATCTAAGCAGTGATGATTGGCATGTGTGCACTTTGGGGAATATGGTGTGTGGGAACAGATATTGAGCATTTCTCTGTCATGCAGTGTATATAGATAGATATAAATATATATCTATATACAGATAGATATATTGTTATAGCAGTTGTTCCATTCCTTCAGTAATTGGCATTGCTTGAGATATTTTTCAACATAGCTGTAATAAATGTAATATTAATCCTTGCATTTGATATAACACTTTTCACATCTTCTAGACATCTCAAAGAGCTTCACAGAATACACTAAAAGTAAATTGACTGTATATATGTGCACAAGATGCAGCAGCCAATTACGCATAGCAATTTGGATTGAAATGACCAATTTATTATTGTTTTTTTCTAAAGGATAATTATTAGGCGTGTGGAGTAAGGAAACTAGCCCAAGCTTTCGCCCTGCCTGGAATTGAACCCAGGTCTCTCGCTTGTACGGCAAGTGCTCTAACCACTGACCTACAGGACTCCATGATAAATATGATAGCTGTTCTGTCCACCCGCCATGAAAGGCGCTATATAAATGTAATTTTGTTGTTGTAAGAAAGATTGTCTTGTTTGCTCATCTCATTCTTGCTATTTCGCAATGCGCTTCGCCCACACAATACACCGGCAATCCACTTGATAGTATATAATGTGAAGCATTTTGACACGTCTCAGTGATGTGATGAAGTTCTTTATCAAATGCAAGAATTATTATTATTGTTGTTGTTATTTACAACCTTCGTTGCTCAGGTACATTTCCCAACAACTGATCTCTGAGTGATTTCAGCAGCAATGTGGGAATAGAGTACAGTACTTTCTCACTCTCTTCACTAGAGAAATGATGCAGAGGCTCTAAATGTACGAGGGAACAAAGTCTATTGTTTAAGCAATTAAAAAATATACAATCTTTGGGTCACTTTCATAAATAATTGGTGAAAGGAAATTTTCCATTAAAACTTTGATCTTTGTATTTCCCTTTTTATTTTCCCTCTTTCTCTTCTTCTTCCCTGTTTACCTTTCCGTTCATCACTCATGCTCCAATCCCCATCCCACCTCTCCCTCTGACACTGCCCTACATTGCAGGAGATCATCGGGATTGGAAGTACTTCCACCGTTATGGTTTACATATGTGCTCCTTGGACGACGGGACCCAGTTCAATGTGGGAATTGTCTCGCAGAGGAATCTGCTCACTGTGTAAGTGCAACTGGTGAAGGACATTGTAGACAATTGCAACTGATGCACAGAAAATTCTAACACAATAAACTCCTCACAACTCGTCCCTGGTTTAACTTGTCACTACCACTCAAATCAATCGTACTGCCAATATCCCAGCTGTGTTTATTTATACCGTATATTTATACATTAATAGTGGAGTCATGTAGCCCAGTGGTTAAAGCACTCGTCTTTCAAGCGTGAGACCTGTGTTTGAATCCAGGCAGGTCAGGGCGAAACTTGGGCAAGTTTCCTTACTCAACACGGCTAATAATAATACCTCCCCCCCAAAATAATTGGTCATTTCAATCCACAACTGTTTGTGGGACACTGCTGTGCACAATTGGCTGCCATGTTTTGCCCACAAACATATACAGTCAATTCACTTTACAGTATATTCTGTGAAGCGCTTTGAAACTTCTAGAAGGTGTGAAAAGCGTTATATCAAAATGCAAGGATTATTATTATTATATTATACATATGACTAACTGGCCACTCCGGATAACTCACCAATGAGCCCCTTTCCCTAAGTGACAAGTTATCAGGGGTTGACTGTAGAAGCTGCATTATCTAATGTTTTATCAAACTGAACAGAGTTGAGATATTATTACTACTCATCATTACTATGAGATAGTATCAGGCCACAAGATATTGTGTTACGGACTGCATTACGATGTTTTTATTTTGTGTATTTGTAAAGTAGACATCTGACTGCTGTAGGCTGATAAACAGTGACGGGACTCTGATACATCCCTGTGACTTTACTGCTAGGAAATAAAAATTCAATTGCCAGTCAATTGAATGCAATGTGTGAGACAACTGATATCCAGCCCCAAACTTAATTAGATCATGAGGGACGCAGACACAGAGAGCTACCTCCCTCCCTCTTACCCCATGGCATTTAGTTTCTATTTATGTTTTAAAAAATAGAAGAACAAAGGTTAGGAGACATTTCAAACACTATTGAGTTATTCTGAAGTCTCGTTCACAGCAAGTTATGGTTTCAAATCCAGTGCCTTGGATGTCCTCCCAACATGAAAGGCGCTATACAAGTGTAATTTTGTGTTTTGTAATTTTGTTGCTGTTGTTGTAAAGTGTTAAAGTCAATGTTATGATACTGATATCGCAGGCAGGTGTATAAATATTGAGGTGTTTCCTGGCTCGGTTGGTAGTGTTCTCACTTCTGAGTCAGAAGGTTGTGTGTTCAAGCCACACATCAGGACTTTGAACTACAGTTCTCGGCTGCATTGACTTCAGTGCAATGCTGAGGGTCTGTTGTATTGTTTGAGGTGCAATTGGTGAGACCTTAACACAAAGTCCCAACTGCTTGTCTAGGTAAATGTTAAAGATCCCATTTCACTCTTTGATATAAACAGAGAAGGGAGTTTCTCCTGGTTCCAGGCCAACAAATCCGTTAAATAAGTTGATTATTTACTTAATCAATTGTGGGACATTGGGTGTTATATTCACCTGTAAAATACACAGCTACTGCCCTTTACAGTATGTCCTGGGAAGTATTTTATTTGGGGGTTTCCATGTTTGGATCGAAAACCAGAGGACACAGATGTAAGATAATTGGCAAAACAACCAAAGTGGAGATGAGGCGAAAACTGTTTATGCAGCAAGTTGTTAAGGTCTGGAATGCACTGCTTGAATGTGTGGTGGAAGCAGATTTAATAATAACATTCCAAAGGGAAATGGCTATATACTTGAAGAGGAAGCAATTGCAAGGCAGTGGGGAAAGAGCCGGGAGTGGGACTAATTGGATAGCTCTTTCAAAGAGTTGACACAGCCATGATGGATCACAGGCTCTCCTTCTATAGCGTAAGATTCTATGAGTCAATGTTTGTTGGTCAGGTTCTTCAGGAACCATTGAATTTCCAGCTTTATTACAAATATCTATACCTCAGTTGAACACATTACACTTTTGCTAAGCAATAGGATTTATAATAAGTCGTTTTGTTTTTGTTGGGTTTATTGTTATTGTGGTTTAAAAGGACTTGTGTCAAGTTCAGTGTTTTGTTTTATTGCAGCCTGGAGTTAGGATACCTGTATACGCCCTCAGGTGAAAAGCACCCAGTACAGTGGTGTGGGCTGGATTTATCGTGTCACGGGGAAGGAGGAACCCCACCCGTGGATTATGGATTTGAGTTTGAAGCGGGTAATGACACATTAAATATGTTTTCCTGTTGAGTGCTGTGTCGTGCAGCCCAAATGCAAGTTTTTAAGCTGTGATTTTTCAGTTGCTAAAGGGCGAAGAATTGGGGCACAACTCATCAAATTGTTGGGCTGTAATGTATACCTGGCAGTTTATCTACTTCCATTCTCTGCAAATGGCTTACCTTGTGTTTATAGCATTCCAGTGTCAGAATGGATCGATTATTTTACCAGCGATCCCATTAGGGTGTGCACATGGGTAGCCAAAAAATGCGTACTTCCTGATTGATCATTCGTGACACAGACTGGCATAACTTCATTTCAGTCCAACACTCCAATCAGAAACAAAATCAAACAAGCCGGTTGATTTTTCGTGTTACGCATGACATCCAACGACAATCAAATACGTGAGAAAACTAAGAACCTTGTCGGACAAGTCTCAGATTGTTTAGAGAAATGTGTACACGATGTACCCAGTAAACCAATTTTTTCTCTACAGGCAATTTGTTTTTGGGTAACATCACCAAGCCTCAACCCACTCTTATGGGGGAAAATAATTAAGCAACAAGCTGGCCATCTAAATTCACAACACAGTGGTTTTATGCTCTTTTTTGTGCATTGGTGGTTTCAGAGGTAGAAGTCTTGCCTGCCACGTGTCAAAACTTGGGTTTGAGTCCAGACCTTTCACATAGGAAGGGCATCCCAAGTGATTCACAGGATTTACTGTAAAGTATATGAAGCGACTGTAGTCTTTTGGAGGCAAACCACCCACTAACTGTGATGATATTGCTCCTGCTCTTCACCTGTAGGTGGGAAGCGATACTTTGTACAGTGTCAGGTTGTGGCAAGCCCAGAATTCTACATTGGAGTGGAGTGGGAAGCTCGGATCGTGGAGAGACTGGCTAAGTACACTGTGAATGGTGTGAAAGGCTGGGGTATTTCAGAGTGGCACTACAGGTAACCTTTTCTTTAAATATATTATGGGGAACTAAGAATGCCAGCATCCTTTTCTATGCGGTAATATTCACCACAAAAAATAAACTTCCTAAACAGTTTTAATAGATAGGGCTGTTCATGAATTTGCTTGCTTCTCAGTTGGTTGTAATGTGTACTCAATTGTACCATTCGAATCAGAAGTGCTTCGAAACATAAGAGTGTGATAAAGTGCAAATGCATATATCAAATGCATTGATTATTATAACTTTCCTTCACTAAAATGAAGCATGAACTAAGACTGAAAGTGTTCCATGATGAGTTCCAACTGCTGTATTTTTTTTGGCTATCAGGCATCACGGAGGAAGACCAGAGAAATATACTAACAGAACATAAGACCACAGACAGATTCAAAATGATTGCAACAGCAAATGGATTGGAAAACAAATTTCACTTTACTGTATTTTTCATTGATGTAATTGTGCTCTTCGTAGAATGTTTAATGCTCAGCGGATTCATTCAGTTGTAAAGAAACTTTGATTTTACTTGTAAAGTCCGTATTTAACGCAATCGCTTTCTGAGAATTCATTAAGTCTCATCTGTTACTAAAGTCTGTGGAAAATTGCATTGAGAATTGTGTCCTATGTTTTGCTCTTCAACCTCATTTAAGAATAACTTTTTTCCTATGACTTAACAGTCCAAGTAATAAAATGCACAAGAAAGCAAGATAATTGGCAACCCAAAGTTTTGAGGTACAAAATCATTGTCTCACTAAGCGACATCTTTCACTCTGAGTATACAAATCACTAACTCACTCAGTTGTATCTTCTGGTCAGAATGAGCAGAATGGTCACTACTATATAAAGTACATCACATACCTGCTACTTCCTCCCAATGTTATAGCAATCTGACAATAATAATAATCCTTGCATTTGATATAGTGCTTTTCAATGGTGGTAGTCCACAGTTAACATTTCTCTGGTGAAATTATATTTTTTGCAGTTGATGTGATTGACAGGAATAGGGTAAAGGAGAGAGACCAATGACAAGTATGTAAACCCCACTTTTTGTTGTTAATCTTTTCTGCTGAAATCAGATACCTTCAAACCTCATACTCAACAATGTACAGTATCTTGCAGGGTCTACTATATGCAAATATTATTATTATGTAATCTAGAGCTCACTGTCACTGGATTATTTTTTCAACAAATTGCTCGTTTGTCATCAGTTAATCCTGGTGTATTGATTTTTTCTGAATTGCAATGAGGGGAGGGTTCATTCTGTTATGTTGCGTATTCCTCTACCTCCACCCCCCACCCCCCATCCCCCCCCCCACCCACCATATCATTGACTGTGCCTCTTAACCTCTGGAACTCCCTCTCTATCCTCAATTTTAATTTAAACTAAAGATGTGATTCCAGCAGCAAAGTTTAAATAACAAACACCATGGAGATCAAATTTGTAGAATTCGATTTCCTTGTGATCATAACAGTTTGTGGAGTCCTGTAGCTCAGTGGTTAGAGCACTGGCCTTACAAGCGTGAGACCCATGTTTGAATCCAGGCAGGTCAGGGTGAAACCTTGGGCAAGTTTCCTTACTTCACATGCTCAATAATAATCCCTCAAAAAAAATCACAATAATTAAATGGTCATTTCAATCTGCGACTGTTTGTGGGACACTGCTGCCACACAATTGGCTGCCACGTTTCACCCACAAATATACAGTCAATTCACTATACAGTATATTCTGTGAAGCGCTTTGAGACGTCTAGAAGATGTGAAAAGCGCTATATCAAATGCAAGGATTATTATAGGTTCCACAAGAAAAAACCTGCGGATGCAAAGTGCCAGAAAATTGTTAGTTAGCTGCATCACAATCTACTCTGCAAACAATGGAAAAGGCAGTTTCTCCCAGTTTCTCCTGGACAACAATCTCCCAAATAAAATTAACCATTTGTTTCATAGCTGTTTGTGGGATATTGCTTTGCAGAATTTGCACACAACGTTTGCCTACAAATACAGCCATTCTGCTTTATAGTAAATCCTGTGAAACACTCTGCTCCATCCTGCGGACTTGAAAGACTTGCGTATGCCACCCACGTACCATATGCAAAAAATAATTATTCAATAATGAAAATATTTTTTTAACTTGAAAAATTGACAACACCCCATCTTGGGTTTGGACTGCATTTGTGCAGTTTGCTGATATCCTAGGTATCATACAGAAAGCCAGGACCACAAGCCTGCTCTGCAACCCTCCAATCCTTCACTTTTTAAATGGGACCTTTAACACTCACCTGAAAAGTTGGACAGGACCTCATTGCTATTATAAAATAGTCAATGGTTGGGGGTTACACAGCCGGCCTGTGTTAGCGGAGGTGCCGTCTGCTTGTTCAGGTGAACATTAAAGATCCCACAATTCCCCCAGCATCCTTGCCAACAATCTCCCCAAATAAAAATAATCATTCATTCCATGGCTGTTTCGTGGGACATTGCTGGGTGCAAATTGGCTGCTGCATTTGCTTACAAAAGACACAGTCACTACACTTTACACTAAATCTTGTGAAGCACTTTGAGATGTTTTCCAACGTGAAGACTTTCTTGTTGGATCTATGGCTTGGCTTGTGCTCATGACATTTTTTTTAATGGTATTAGATTTTAAACCATCATCATATAGTTTTACATTTTCAATACCTGCATCACATCACCATATTTTTAAAAAATTCTTAAATACATCCTAATTCAAATGTTTCAGTGAAGTGTTAATGTGCTATATCAAATGTAACAATTATCATTTGTTTAATAATAATGATTAATAATGTTGAAGCTGTCTTTCTGCAATTGTTTTAAAGCACTATGGAGAAATGCTTCCAAATTAAAACTAATTCCAATAAAAAAATTTAATTGTAAGAATTTTCCAAAATTCTACACATTTTGGACTTTGAAGATAATGAACTTAAGGTTAAGACTATGAAGAATTCCAAGCTTCTATTACTCCAGATGGAAATTTGCTTTAAGAGTAACAAATGGGGCAGATGTTCAGACTGGACTTGCACAGTTCCGGAAACATTAATGGAAAAAAGATAGCCAGCTGTTCCCTCCACCCTGCTCTATCTCTGATATATTGTGGCTTGCCCAGCGACTACATTAATAAGACTTTTCTTCTTAACATTGATAAAACCATTGAGCTTAACCTACAACTACTTGGTAGGGAGAGCAGCGCGCAACCATCTGTGCAATGTTAATCGCTACGTCTTCCAACGTATTTAACAGCGCTGTTAGTAACTGTGGCCTCGGCAGGGAATCATTGATTCACATTGAGCTGTCAGTGTAACACACTGCAGAAGTGTCACAGCAACTGCTTCAATACAGCCCAGCAGGCCCCGCAGTGCATCGAAACAGCTGGCAGCGCGAAGATAAGGGCACAAGAAACAGCGGAACACAAGGACAGTTCCTCCCAGCAAATTACCTCTTCCATTGACTGACCTTGTTGTAAACCTCATCGTGTACCTTCAATTTCAATTTCCCTCTGAGATCTTTCTGCTTCTGTTGAGAGACCTTTCTTGATCCCCAAAGTCAACCAAACAAAATCCCTAAAATATTCATCGGATTCATCATATGGAGTCCTGTAGCTCAGTGGTTAGAACACTCGCCTTACAAGCGCGAGACCTGGGTTCAATTCCAGGCTGCGTGAAACCTTGGGCACGTTTCCTTACTCCACGTCCCTGATAATATTCTCTAAAAAAAGATAATAAATTGGTCATTTGAATCCATGACTGTTTGTGGGATACTGCTGTGTGCAAAGGGCGCAATGAAGCATTTTTCCCACACATATACAGTCAATTTGCTTTACAGTATAATCTGTGAGGCACTTGTAAACGTCTAGAAGACGTGAAAAACACTATATCAAATACAAGAATTATTGCTATCAAACAAGAAAGCAATAAATGAGGATTGGAATGAAGGATCATGCACAGTCTTTTCACACTAATGCATATGTGGAGTCATGCTAACTTACTGGATTTGACCTAAACAAGGGCTGAAGATTAATAACAGTTTGCATTTGCATACTGGTTGCAGTTCACTGTGATTGTCTTAATACTGTTGACAAAATAGGCAGGCTCACCAGGCTTCCACTAAGACTGTTAACGAAACGCATGTGTTAGCTTGTCGCAGTGGTAGCGCTCTCACTTCTGAGTCAGACGGTTGTGGGTTCAAGCCCCACATCGGGATGTGGAATCACATTGTCGAAGCTGACACTTCAATGCAGCGCTGGGCGTGTGTTGTGTTGTTGGAGGTGCCATCCTTTGGATAAGACATTAAAATTTGAGGTCCCGTCTGCTTGATCAGGATGTTAATGATCCCGTGGCACTGTTTAAAAAGAGAAACAAGTTTTTCCTGGTGTCCTGACCAACAGTCCCCCAAATAAAATTAGTCACACACTGGCTGCTGCTTCAACTACAAAACACACAGTCAATCCCCCTTCCACCTCACCCTGTCCGTAGCCTCCTTCAAGTCCCACCTCAAAATCCTCCTCTTTGCTGGTCCCATCAGTCATGCCAAATCCCCTCCTTTCCCTCCACCCTCCCTGATCCCGAACCCCAATTTGGGTCTGAAACATTGACTGTCCAGCGCCTTGGAACATCCTCCTGATGTGAAAGACGCTATATAAGCATAGTTTTGCTGTTGTTGTTGCAGTATATCCTGTGAAGGTCTTTGAGACACGATAAGGTGCTATATCAAATGCAAGGAATACTATGATTATTAATTCTCTATCTTACAGTAGGTTTATATATTGATATATAGTACTTACTTGCTCTTCTGAAAGACACTTTAGGAAGCCTGCTGATGTTAAGCAAGTACTGTATATAAATACATAAAGCCACTGTAAGCAAGAGAATTAATAATAATAGTATTCCTTGGCTTACATTGGATTTCTCTTTCCTGGCTACTCCAACCCTCCCGTGGCCTGCAGGCAGCCCAGTGATTTGAATTGACAATAAGTTGGTTGTGAAAGAAGGAATTTGTTATAGTACCTGGTGCTATACAATGGTAACCATATACTGTATTGTGGAAGATATTCAATATTCAAACAAGTCATGAGATAATATTCATCTACATATGTTTAATATTGCTGGAGCTCTACCATCTCTGGTCATAACTGTTTGTGGTATGTTGCTGAGTGCAAACTGGCTGTCGTGTTTGCCTGGAAATACACAGTCACTACACTTTACAGTAGAATCCTCTGAACAGCTCTGAGATAGTATGATACATAGTAATACTTATTATAGATAATATAGGTATATTATGTATAATAATAATCTTGCATTTGTTAAGGTGCAAATAATATATTTTGTGCCAAATCTAATGCAATGATTATTATTAATATTCTTATTATTTATTGTTGTTAGGTGGTCTGATTGGGAAAAGCTTCAGTTGGGATATGAAGCGTGGAGATGTTGTGCATGTTTTCCAGATAATGGGCTAAAAATGATTTAAAAAGCAAAAATGGAAGGTTAAAAAGCAGTTCTATGAATGGAAAGATCAAATCTTTTTAATCTTCCATCGAATCTTTCACTCATATAGAAACAAAAAGATGAGGTTATTTTCATCTCATCGAACAAAGGCTGACGGAGGAACTGTTCCCCGAGAAATTGAGGAACGCATTACAACTTTAGATTTTGTGATCAACACTGAGCTTGAATTGTTAAACTACACTGTTCATACGTAGGCTTCCCTCTAGATGGCAGGTTTCATCTACCTTAGGGTAGCAGATGAAGCAAGAATGTAATTTTTAACATCCTGTTTTGTTTCCTGCGGTAGACACATTTGAAATTCACATTTGGGGATTCATTTGGAAGATTCGGAAAAAGGCACCCTACATGTGTCACATGGTTCACACCTGGTCACTGAGCTCCTGCTCGTTGCATTGGCTAAAGTCTGGGTGCAGGGAAAGTCGGAACCGAGACATTGAATCCTGTAGTATATTGGTTAGAGCGCTCGCTTGGCGAGCGAGAGGACCCAAGTTCAATTTCTAGGCAGGGCAAAACCTTAGGCAAGTTTCCTTATGCTTCTGTCTACCCAGCAATGAGTAGGATCCTGATTGTTAGTCAATTGGTGGATGAGTTTCCGGAGTTAATAATCCCATGTGAAAAATAAAAATAGTAATTTGGCTACAACTGATTGTGGAATATAGCTGTGCTGAATTGGCTGCTATGTTTCACCTGTAAAATGCACAGTCAATTTACTTTACAATATATTCTGTGAAGCGCTTTGAGACGTCTCAACTATGTGATATGAAGCCACATCAAATGCAAGGAATATTATATTGTTATTAGTAGAATACACTGTAAAATGAATTGACTGTAAAATTTGTGGGTGAAACATGGCAGCGAATTGTGTACAGTAGTGTCCCACAAATAGTAATGAATTCAGTGACCAAATTGTTATTATTTTTTAAACAAATTATTTATTACTCCCGAAAAAGCCATCAGCCAATCAACCAACAACTGGGATCTGACTTACTGCTAGGTAAACAGAAGCATAAGGAAACTTGCCTTATGTTTTACATAAATCAAGTTCCAACTTACTGTTGGATGAACAGCAATAACTTGCAACAACAGCAACAATATAGCACAATCCATGCTGGGCGGCGTCTCAGAACACTTAACAATGGAGAACCCTGAGGCCAAGCCAGGGGGAGGGGAATGTGACCGTAACTGCGATCGAGTAATGAGGTCTTCAGGCTCAAACTGAAGATGGGGAAAGAGGGGGTGGAAGCTTAGGGGTTGAGTGATGGAGTTCCAAAGTTTTGGGGCATAGTGGTTGAAAGCATGGCCGCCGAAGGTAGCGCGGATGATTTGGGGGACAAGGAGGAGGCTGGACTCGGTAGAGTAAAGGCAGCAGGTAGGTAGAGAGAATGTTAGAGAGGTAGGGGTTGCCAAGGAATGGAGGGATTTAAACACAATAGTGAGAATCTGGAAGTCGATCTGTCACAGGGAGCCAATGGAGTTTGGCAAGGAATGGGGTAATCGGGGTACGAAGTTTTCTGTGGATGAGAATGTGGGAGGCGGAGTTTTGGATTAGCTGAATTTTGTGAATGGTGGAGGAGGGGAGTAAACAGAAGAGTGTGGAGTAAGGAAACTTGCCCAATGTTTCATCCCGTTGGAATTGGACCCAAATGCACAATTGTAAAAGATAACACCACTGGAGACCAAAACATGAAAGGCAGAAACATTAAGGGAGTCAGATATTGGCAAGCTCTCACCAAATGAGGCCTGGAAAACAATTTGCCAGCCAGCCAAAACATTCATCTGCAACAGGACTAAAGAAATACAACGCCAAATTATACACATAAGTTATTGCACACGGATCAAATTGAATAGAACGGAGAACTAAAGACTTTGTAATGAGTATAGTGTGTGTGATACATTTCATTTCTGCTTCACAATTCAAACCTGTTGGACTAAAGGTATTGTGATTAAACACCAAGCAGCTGGCTGCGATATTGTGGCTCAACACACCTAACGGGTCTAAGATACCTCGGTTGGGGGTAATACCAAACTGTAGGTATCATATTCAACTTTTGCAACTACATGTGCACGGAAACAAAGGTAGCAATAGTCTGCTTCAGCGAAGTTTTGGTCTCGTTCTTACACACCTCTAGGTTCTATGGAATGGCAAGGTTTTGGTGAGTTCAAAGAAGTTTTGTTGCCTTTATTTCTTTAGCATCCATTGGTCCCTAAAGCCAACCCCAATGTAGAAATATGAGCAGTAACTTGACAAATCTCACTATCTGGGTATATCTCATTAACCCAGCAAATCTGTGGATTCGTGTAGGGTGTTGGTTAGAGCACCCGCCTCGCAAGTGACAGGACCTGAGATCTTTTCACATATGGGAACCCAAATTTACTTGTTTCCAGTTTGCTCGAACCTTACAAAGTTGATTACCCACAAATAACTCCAACATCTTGGAAATCTATTTTCTCCTAAAAACAATTCATCTGTCCCAGGTGATTTAGTGATTTCCAGCCCTTTAGTTTATGGAGAGCTTGTTAATGTCAATGTTAAAGTTTCAGATTTCACATAAATCATGTTGAATGTTAAATTACTTTTTGTGCTGCACCTTGGGATGTCCTCCTGACGTGAAATGCGCCATATAAATGCAATTCATGCATTTGCTGTAGTTGTTGGTGTCCTCCCAGTAAACGTCTGCAATAAGTAGTAATTTAATATGGTTTTTGAATCTCCTATTTATTCTTTTTGTCAGCCCCCTTGGTCTCCTTTGTGCTAAACTTCTTGACTATTGTTTTGATATTGGAATAATATATTTTTCTTTGCTATGTCTGCTCCAATGCCACTTTCCAGTTCTTTCTTGTTTTATTCAATTCCTCTCCATGGGACCCTATCACTGGTTCAGCTTCTTTTCTGGGAACCTATTTCCATGGAATCCCTCAGTGTATTGGTTAGAGTTTTCAACTCACAAGCAACAGGACCCAGTTTTGAATCCTGGGCGGGGCGAAACCTTAGGCAAGTTCCCTCCCTGCTCCACATGCTTTTGTTTACCTAACAGTAAGTAGGAACACGGTTGTTAATTGATTCAGATCACTTTTTGTGGGTAATAATCCCGTTTTTAAATGGTCTATCAATCACAATTGGCTGCTATAAAATATAGAGTCAATTCACTTTACAGTGTGTGTAAATTGTGAAGCATTTTGAGATGTTTCAAAATCAAATGCAATAATTACTATTATTATGATGATTATTATTATTTCAGAGAGAGACAGAAAATATTAGTCCAAGCTGTTAGGAGGCAAAGCCTATCTTGTTTTCCCTGGAGCTGCCCTTTTGCTACCAATACATAGAGGGCACTGGATGACTGACAGTAGTGTACAAGGCAGTAATTCAAATATAGGTTCAGATAATAATAATACTATTCCTTGCATTTGATAGCACTTTTTCACGTCTTCTAGACATCTCAAAACGCTTCACAGAATATACTGTAAAGTGAATTGACTGTACATTTGTGGGCGAAACGCCTATTGCGCACAGCAATGCCCCCACAAACAGTCATGGATTGAAGTGACCAAACTATTACTATTTTTTTGAAGATGTCACAAATAGTAAGATGAAAGCTTAAACAATTTGTTCTGCGGCTCAGCACAACAATAGGATTACTGTGCATGATCATTGACAAATATCTATGACTCAAGAGTCCAAAATAGTGACTGAAGTTTAGGGAAAAACGTTTAGGGAAAAAACCCCTCTGGGAATTGGTAAATTCCTTATTTATCCTATACAGCATAAGGGAATGCTTTGAAACTCTTGCAGGTTTTGCCCTTATATTAAACAAGTTCCCGTCCAGTATTCTCTTTTCACATCCTGGGTGTGGATGTCTCGTCAGTTTTTCTTGCTCTGTGGTTTATTTATTTGGTGCTGTCATATTTTCTCATGCAACCTCAAAGCGACCAGGCATGAAACATTTCACTTCTGCTCAGACTTAGGCAAAGTAACAACTTGTGTCAGTCCAGCATAATTGGCAGCAGTGTTGCCTCTGAGTCAGAAGTTTGTGAGTTCAAGTCCCACAATGCAATTTAGGTTTCCAGTATATATATCTATATATATCTATATATATATACACATATATAGATATATATATATAAATAGCTCCTTTCTTGTTTGGAGGATGTCTCAAAGTGTTTTGCATACCTGAGCTGGCAGAGGCCGTGCGGAGCGGGGAGAAGACATGAAGAGGGGGAAGAATGACCAAAAGCACAATCAAGGGGTTAAGTCATGTCAGGTCTGACCTACATTTGGACTTGGTCTATGCTGACACCCCAATATTGACACTGCTGGAGGAGTATTTCATTGTTGGGAGTTACTGTCCTTGGGATAAGACATTAAATCAAGCAAGGCCCCAACTGCTTGTTCAAGTGGATTTTAAACATCCCCTGTGACTATGTTTTATATGCAAATTGCCAGCTATGTTTTGTTCAAACATCCATTTTATAATAAAAATCCTATGACGTGAGATATTCAAAATATTTCAACAATGTGATAAAGCACTAATATCAAATGCAAAGATTATTGTCCCTTCTCTTTGACTGCCTCTTGACCTTGTTCTGAACATTTGAGGGGATGTTTGTACTTTCCCTGCCTTACTGTAGATCTCTGCCTCTCACTTCTGATCTCTGACAAACATCGAGTACTTAAGAGTCTAATGTGGTGACTAAAGTTTAGGGAAAACAAATGTCATCTGTCATCGGAGTCCAACAAAATGTCACATCTTTCTTGACGTCTCTCAGTGTTGACTTTGTGTGCTGCAAGTAACTTCCCATCTGTGCATTCACAGGATTGCTGCTTTTACACTGAAAACAAAACTGTTCAGTTCCTTCTTCAGCACCACTTCCTGTTTGTTCACTCAGTTATACAACCTTTACCTCCAATAAACCTCCTCACCTTCCTAGATAGACCATATCTGCATAATAACATCCGACCTGATAACACTTTACATCACAACCTAATAATCCAGTGTATTATATTATGGAGTACATGGAGCCTCTGTAGCTCAGTGGTTAGAGCACTTGCCTACAAGCATGAGACCTGTGTTTGAGTACAACCTGATGCAACTCAACAGTGAGTTTTACTGCGGTTCAAAAGAGAAGCGAATATCTCCTGGTGTCCTAGTGTTGTGATAGATTAACCTGCCAGACAAATCATTGACATCATCTGTGCACTTTACAGAAACTTTATGAGACATTGTTAACAACAACAACAACAACAGTTACATTTATAGAGCACCTTTCATGTTGGGAGAATGTCCTAAGGCTCTGAATAGTCAGGTATCAAGGCAGGGAGACAAGGTAAAGGTAAGGGAGAGATGAGAATTAGGGCCCGGCAGTAGGCATGGTAGAATTAGAGTGTTGAGTTGGGACTTCAAGGAGGCAAGGGAGGGAGCAAGGTGAAGGATTTGTGGGATGGAGTTGCACAGTGTGGGGGTAGAGAGGCTGAAAGCCCGGGCCACTGTTGGTAGGGCGGGTTAGGTGGGAGACATGGAGCAGGTGGAGCCTGTTGAATAGAGGGAACAGACAGGTTGATAGGAGGTCAGCGGTCAGAGAGCTAGGTCATGGGGCAAGGCCTTGGAAGGCCTTGAAAGTGAGGGCAAGGATTTAGAATTCTATCTTCTGAGGGATGGGAAGCCAGTGGTGCCGAGGCAGGGTGGTGGTGATGGGGTCACAGAGTCTGGTGTGGGAGAGGACATGAGCTGCAGAGTTCTGGATGATCTGCAGCTTGTGGAGGGAAGAGTTGGGGCGGCTGACTAGGAGGGAGTTTCCTTAGTCAAGCCTTGAGGTGACAAATGCATATACCGTATATCTCCGCGTATAAGGCGCACCCGCGTATAAGGCGCACCCCCCGTTTTTGACCTTTTCTTGGTGAAAAAAAATGGAAGCATTTTCAATGATATTGCCGGCAGAAGGGAGGAGAGACAGGAGAGACAGGTAGGTAGGGAGAGAGAGCGGCAGGCAGCCAGGGAGGGAGAGAGGGAGGCAGGGAGAGAGAGAGGGAGAGAGGTAGGCCGGCAGCCCGGGAGAGAGAGAGGGAGAGAGGCAGGCCGGCACGCAGGCAGGCAGGGAGGGAGAGAGAGAGAGAGGCAGGTCGGCAGCCTGGGAGAGAGAGAGAGGGAGAGAGGCAGGCCGGCAGCCTGGGAGAGAGAGAGGGAGAGAGGCAGGCCGGCACGCAGGCAGGGAGGGAAGGAGAGAGAGCGGCTGGGAGGGAGGCAGGCAAACTGGGTTCGGCAGAAGGTAAGCACAGCACTGAAGTCCGCTGCTGCTGCCGCTGTCCGGGCGGCCGAGGCCGAAGCCCCGTCACCCGTTCCTCCCAACCCCCGCCGGACACTGACCAAACCCCGGCTGACAGTGCGCCGGCCGCCCCTCCTGTTTACTGTATTTCCGAGGCTCAAAATTGCTTGTACCTGCGTACAGGGCGCACCCCCAACTTTCGAGATCTTCCGACCTGAAAAAAAGTGCGCCTTATACGCGGAGGTATACGGTATGAGGGTTTGGAAGTGGTTGAGGAAGTGGCAGAGTTGGGCAATGTTGCGAACATATTATTGGCACTATATTAAACACAAGGATCATTATTATTTGCACACTTGTTGGTAATCCACAATCCAGTGGTTATAATCTGCAAAATGTGATTCAGTTGCATTCTTGTATAGTTTGGGAAGATTTTTGGTCTTCAGTCATTATAATATCTGACTCCCCAAAACATTTCAATAGACATTATGCATGATTTTCCTCTTTATTTATATATCTGAATTTTTTGGGGAAAATTATTTGTATCTTTTATCTTAAAATAAACATAATCCTTGCATTTGGTATTGTGCTTTTTCACGTCGTCTAGACATCTCAAAGCGCTTCACAGAATATACTGTAAAGTGAATTAACTGTATACATGTGGGCGATATGTTCTTCTCAGTGGCATGTCAAGAGAAATATGCCATCTACATCAATTAAAAATCTCTGAGTGGGATTCAAAGTAATTTTATTGTTTCACTTATGTGGCTATGCTTCATCACTTCAAATGTTAATTTAAAATACCACATGGATATCTTGATATCATTACTTCAGTGACGTATTATAGAGGCTGAGGTCATTAAATATGAGTTGTACTGCTTAAACTATGAAAAATGTAGAATCAGGAACTTGGAAGATTTTGTGAGATGTACATTCCTGGCATGGATTGGCTGCTGTTTTTACCTGTATACCAGCTTCTGTGCTCATAACTATCCCATTTGTGCCCAATTATGAATCTATCTAGAGTTAATCAATGTCAGGCTATACCTATTTCTCATTCCATTCTGTTGCCTGATGAGCCACAGTCATTACCATTTCAAAATAATGGAAAGAGACAAAATTGCTCAGCGGATTTAATGTGTTACTTAAATCTGTTGAGAAACATCACAACTTTCACAGTCATTATTTTAACACTTAAAGAGCTTGTTTACAACCTTAGCATAATCTGACGTTTCACACCATGTAATCAGTTTTAAACAAACTAACTAGGACTGGGCAAGCCACTTTCCACAACGATAATAAAGAAATCAAGATCTAAAGTACAGTAAACCACAGTATGCGGTTTACATGATGAGGAGCTTTCTCCAGTGGTGAGGTGTCTGTAATTACCATTTTCTTAAGGATGCATATATCCCATCAGATTTTAGCTGGCACTAAATTGTAGGGCCAGTCCAGCAGAATACACAGTCACTACAAACTGCATCGTCACTACATTCAATAATAATAATGTTTGCATTTGATATGATGCTTATCACATTGTCAAGGCAGCTCAAAGTGCTTCATGGCATTTACCATATAGAGGATTGACTCTGGGCGTAGGACAGAAGCAGTTGCACACAGCAGTATCCCACAAACAGCCTTGGTGTGTGTGACCATTTGGTGAATTTGTTGTCCAGGACACCGGGAGAAACTCACTTCTCTTCCCACATCCCTGGCCTCCTTCAAGTCCCGCCTCAAAACTCTCCTCTTCGATGGTCCCATCGGTAACTCCTAATTCCCCCTTCCCTCCCCACCTGATCCCCAGATCGAGTCTTACACAGTGACTGTCCAGTGCCTTGGGACGTCCTCCTGACAGGAAAGGCGCTGTACAAGTGTGATTTTGTTGTTGTTGAATACAGCTGTGGTATCTTTAATGTCTTCGGAAACGAAGATGGGACCTCAGTTTAACATCTCATCCGAAGGACGGCACTTTCAATGATCCAGCCTTGCATTGAAGTGTCATCTTAGACCATGTGATTCAAAGTCCCCACATGGGGCTTGAATCCACAACCTTCTGTGACTCATTACATTTCAGATTGCTTTCTCATAGATAACATTAAAGTACAGAAATAATCCTTGTAAATGCATGCAGCTTATTTTTTCCATTTGACGCACACTGAATCCTGTGAAGCACCGTGAGATGTCCTCCCAAAGCCAAAGGTGTTGTATTAAATGGAAAGATTATTATTAGGTATGAAATTCGCTGGTTAGATGTGTTCAATGAGAAAGTGAGTCATTCAGCAATAGCAACTGCTAAAATAGACCATAAATGAAAGATGGGTTTAAAGCATTTTTCCAAGAGATCAAATCCTTTGCAATGCCTATGTGTAGATAAATAATAAGAAAAAAATAATCCTTGCATTCTATATAGTGCCTCATTACATCTTTGAGACCTCTCAAACCGCTTCAGAATATATACTTTAAAGTGTAGTGACTGTCTGTCTTGCGGGTGAAACATGGCAGCCAATTGCACACAGTAGTGTCCCACAAACATTGAGGGATTGAGTGACCACATTATTATTATTGTGAAAGGATTATTACCCCCGGAAAGCAATCCACCAATCGACTACCAAGTGTAATCTGACTTACTGCTAGTAAACAGAGACGTATGTGTGTGTGGAGTAAGGAAACTTGCCCAAAGTTTCGCCCTGACCTGCTACAGCATGTGATAAAGTGCACATTACATTTTGTAATAAGATGAAAAGAGACACTGAAAAAAAGTAATTTAACTATTTTTAGATTGATAACCTGGATGACAACATGTTGCATGCAGCAACAGAACAAATTTAAGAAATGTTCTGAATCTCAATTGAAGGTGATTAACTGCAACTCTCTCATAGACAAAAGTGAGGTAGCAGCTACACAGATTTAGTTGTCTTTAAACAAACAGCTATGCGCAGTGCAATAAGCCTTGATTAATATAAGAGGATTCCATGGGCTTTTACGAAATCACTGATGTGATTGAAAAGATGTTGAATAGCAAGTATGTTAATAATGTGGAATGGATTATTCTTGAAAATCTTGATATCTCCTTCACCCCAATGGCATACGTTTTTACAGTAATAATCTTTGCATCTGATGTATAATTTTTCACGTCTTCTACGCGTCTCCAAAGCACTTCACAGAATATACACTGTCAAGGGAATGTGACTGTATATTTTGCGGACGAAATGTGGCAGCCTATTGCACACAGGCAAGTGCTCCAACCGCTGAGCTACAGTCACACGGCTTATGATAGCACACTTGTTTAGCCTAAATATAAATGCAGCTTTATAAAACTAGAAACACATTTCCTGTGCTGTGATGTGTCATTGATACTCAGTTTAACAAAGCTCAGTGCTGAAGCTGTATGTCACATGGTGCAATTTTAGTCAATTGTTTTGTATTGTCAAAATATTATTGTCATTTGCCTTTCTTAATTGAGCATTTATGCAAATGTAATAGCAAATTTACGTAAATTATGAAGATATAATAGCACATTAACGTAAATGACATAAACATTATGCAAATTGACTTCTCTGAAAAGATACATAATATTCTATGGTCGCTAAATGACGCATCAGCAGAGGCATTTATGATGTATTATTAACAACAACAAAATTACATTTGTATAATGCTTTTCACGTCAGGAGGACATCCCAAGGCACAGTCAGTGTCTGGGAACCGAGCTGGCATCGGGATCGGGGAGGGTGGAGGTAAGGGAGGGTAAATGGGGGGTGAGTGATGGCACGGTCAAAGAGACAAGACTTGAAGGAGGCTGGGGAGGGACCGAGGCGGATGGATTGCGGGATGGAATTCCAAAGGTGTCAGTGTGGCTGAAGGCGTGCCCACCGATGGTGTGACTAATGGGTCAGAGGACATGGAGCAGGCCCGGAGCCCACTGAGCGGAGAGAGCGGACAGGTTGGTTGGGGGTTACGAAGTCAGACAGGTAGGGTGGGGCAAAGCCTTGGAGGGACTTTAAAAGTGAGGACCAGGTTCTGGAATTGAATCCTTTGATGGTTGAATAAACCATGGCTGATCCTTGGTTGATCAGTTGAGAATATTGCTGGTTGTTAATGATATGCAATTTTTAACCTTGTATAAAGTGTTCAATATGAATTTTCTCTGCAGTGATTTGGAAATCCATTATTGGTGAAAAAGCTCCAGAAGTGTGCCTGTTTTACAAATGTGTTTTTTTCCAGCACAATATAAATTTCTGGTTTAAGTGCAAAGCTTAGAAGTCTGTGGATGTTAAAATATTGAAATGAATCATGAATACAAGTGTTCATAAATATTCATGATTTCTTGTTCATTGCCATTCAGATTTTACTTTCAAGCAATGTCTGCCAGCTAAGGCAGAAACAGAAACCAATTGTGCACACAATGATAGCAAGATATGAAGCACCTGAGCTGAGAGAGTTTATACCAAAAGCATCTCAGGTTCTTAGAAAGACAACAACACAGTAATTGATAAAGTGGGATGAGCTCAGCTAAAATATATTTGTGGCCAATTTCAAGACGAGAATTATCCTTTCAGATTCTACTGTTTAAAATCAGTTGACTGATTCGGACGTATTACTGGGGCATCTTGACCTGGCACCATCACAGCACAGTGTATGGTGCTGCAAACAGCAAGAAAAAAATCTTCAAATAGCCAAGGTAAGGGTCCAACCAAACCAGCTCTTTTGGTGAGAATGTTGCTGGTTATTATTTCACATTCGGAGTCCTGTGGCATACTGGTTAGCGTGCTCACTTCGCAAGCTCGAGGACCTGTGTTTAATTCCTGGGCGGGGCAAAACCTTAGGCGAGTTTCCTTACTCCACACGCCTCTGTTTAAATTGCAATAAGCAGGAACAAAATCTGATCATTCTATCCATGGCTATTTGTGGGACCCTGCTGTACGCAATTGGCTGTCACATTTCGCCCAGTCAATCCACATTACAATGTATTCTGTGAAGCATTTTAACATGTCTCAACAATGTGATTAGGCGCTAATAATAAATGCAAGGATGTGATTATTCTTATTATCAAATGGCTTCTTTGACCTTGTTCAGGATTCCTCTCTCGGAATTTTGCCTGCGGCGATTTGCAAATTCATTCCGTGTGTATAAGCTCCGGAATGAGGAGCCACCTCACGCCTTAAACGTACAGTATTTTACAAATATTATAGATTTGTGTTACCTACTGTGTGGGAGTCCAAGGTGGCATTGTTGAGGAGTAGGGCAGTGAGAAGGTGCTGGTACTGGATGTGATTTGATAGAATATCTCAGCATACAATTCCAGGACCTTCTAGTATTGCCAGGATATGTGGGAATGATCTGCCACTTTTTCTTGGCTCCTTTTTAAAGGGATTTTTGTTGATTACCTGTTGCGGAAACAATAACAAAATTACATTTGTATCGCGCCTTTCACATCGGGAGGACGTCCCAAGTCACTGGACAGACAGTATTCTGGACCCCAGCCGGGGATAGGGATTAGCGAGCGTGGAGGGCTGTGGGGGAAGGAGGTTCATTGAAAGCACGGTTAAAGAGGAGAGCCTTGAGGTGGGTCTTAAAGGAGGCAAGGGATGGGGAGAGGTGGAGGGACAGCGGGATGAAGGCTCGCATGCCAATGAGTGGGGCGAGGCGGGCAATGTGGGGGACTTGAAACAGGCCAGAGCCTGATGAGCAGAGGGCACGGGTAGGTTAGTACGGGCACTGGAGTGGTGAGGTGTTCTTCATCTGGTCTTGCAGAGACTAACTGGGCGAGAAATATTGTACAGGTAAACCTCGATTTAGGATGGGGTTGCGTTCCTGAAAAACGGTACTCAGATCGAAACGTCCTAAATCGAAACGTGGTTTCCCATGCGGTCCCATTATATAACCCGAGATGCGTTCGTTTCCCCAAATTTTCGGACCTTAAACCCACTAAATAACACACAGAGTAACATACAAAACACACAAAATAACACACAAAGGCAAGAAGGGGTATTTGGGGTAATTGTACAGTATTGTAATCTGCAACTGTAGCTGTAACACCTTGAACTTGCCAGAATATTGTCCTTATTCTGTTTTATAGTAGCCACTGTCGATCTAGCCAGCCCTAAAGCCCTCCCAATATTCATACCTTTTTCGCCAGACTCAATGTGCTTTATCACCTCCATTTTAGTATTTAAAGTGATGACTTTGTGGAGTCTCTGGCTGCTAGCATTATTACCACTGCTCATTTCACTTACTGCTCTCTTTTCCAACATGGTAGAAATGTGGTAAAGGCTGTAAATTGCTCGAAGTTGCTCGGGAATGTTATGTGGCGTGGTGTCGCTTCAAAATCAGCTGGCTTTTAAACAATGATGTAGCGACATGCTATTGGCCAGTTCAAATGCTTGGATACACTATAATAAAAAAATAATTAAAAATATTTCTATCAGGTGCGAGCGCAATTTACCCGCGAATACACTATGGACTGTGCATATGGACAAAAAAGACGCGCCAAATACGACTGCAATATACAATATGTACTGCGCATACGCAAAAGGACAAGTTTGGTCGTTAAAATGAAAAAAATTGTCCTATATCAATAAAAAGGTGTTAAAAAGTTATGTTCGTTCAATCAAAACGATGTAAATAGAAACGTCCTAATTCTGGCTTACCTGTATATATATATATGCTCAGCCATTACAATTTTGAAGTTTGGTTTATCCTGATCTCAACCAGGACAATTAGTACAATCAACAACAGCCTCACTGACCAAAGAGGGGGGAAAAACAGCCAGGCTCCTCGTCCTGACCAGAATCCAATATCACCTTGTTGGCATGTGTGTGTATATATGTATAATGGGTAAGGAAAAAGTTGAACTTGAAGTCTGTGCTTCTTCCCTCCTCCTCCCCCACCACCCACCCCACACACACACACACACAACTCACAATTAAGTAAGAAGAATGGTCACTCAAGCAAGTTAAAGTTACCAGACACCAGACAGCGAATGTGTAGCCATCTGTCAGAATGAGTCAGTGCCTTCAATATAGGAGAAAAAATAAAAATAATATGTAATGTGTGACATTTTAGATTGGAAACGCGCTCTGAAGTGAAACAGCTCTGTACTGCACCTGGGCTTTTGCTTTCTATTCAGCTTATGCTCAGCTGATATTTGAGAAAGAATGGTAATACAGGTAAGCCCCGATTTAGGACGCTTCTATTTACATTGTTTCGATTGAACGAACATAATTTTTTAACACCTTTTTATCGATCTCATCTCGGGTTATATAATGGGAGCGCATGGGAAACCGCGTTTCGATTGAGGACATTTCGATCTGAGTACCGTTTTTCAGGAACGCAACCCCATCCTAAAACAAGGTTTACCTGTATAGGCAAACACTGCAGTCAACTTGCCACAAACAGCCATGTTCTGAATGAATTTTTTTTATTTTCCATGAGATCTTTAACCTATTTAATATCCACCCACCCAAATAGGGTTTTAATGTTTCATCCGTTACATCTCCTGTAAACCTTATTTGACTTCAGGGACAGACCCAATTTCAGAGAGTTCTGGGAGCAAGTATGTGAGAGCCAAGTCTTCGGGAACCTAAGTGTATACCTTGTGGTTATTAGTGGAATTTACCAATCTGGAAAGTGATAGCTTGCCAGTGTGAACAGTATCTGGCAAACTTTCTGCTGTTTCTCCAGCTAGGATCACTCTACCTGATGGAGGAGGAATTAATTTCCTTTCTAATCGAGTTTACTTTCAGTTTCAAACACTTTACTCTTTAACAAAGTAACATCAGAATCCGCATGATACTGTACTGCAAACTTTGACAGAAAGAGAATAAAGATGGCTGTTTATCAAGCATATTACTTGTGGTTTACTGCAATGGCAAAACAGATGTAATTTAACCATGTAAACACACAAAAGCGTGTTCTAGGCAGCATGCAAAGTAATCAAACCTGTGGCGTGTTTGAACTTTTGTTTATTAAATAATCACCCATAAAACAAAACATATGATACACGGAATATGTTCAATCTTTATACATACAAAAATCTACAGGAATGAATATAACAACAAGTTATATTTGTATAGTGCCTTTCATGTTGGGTGGATTATTTTATACAAATAGTCAGTATATCATTATGGTATACCACATTACATTGTGGAGTCCTGCAGCTCAGTGGTTAGAGCACTCGTCTTGCAAACGAGAGACCGAGGTTTGATTCCCGGCAAGGCGAATTGTTGGGCAAATTTCCTTAGTCCAAACGCCTCTGCTTGCCTTACAGTAAGTGGGCACCTGGTTGTTAGTTGATTGGCAGATCGCTTTTCCTAATTCCTTCAAAAATTAATAATAATAAATTGGTCACTTCAATCCACAACTGTTTGTGGGGCACTGCTGTTGTGTGCAATTGGCTGCTACATTTCGCCCACTAATATACAGTCAATTCACTTTACAGTATATTCAGTGAAGCGCTTTGAGACATCTCAAATATGTGATGAGGTGCTATATCATATGCAAGAATTATTATTATTATTATAACCCGACATGGGACTAGCAATGACAGGTGTCACAGCTGATCAGAGCTGCCAACAACTTTAGAGAAACTAATCAGTCGATTTAAGATTCTTCTGCAATCCACCTGAAAATACAAGTTTCATTTTCACACAATCAGGGGCTTGATCAGCTGAACGAACCATCAAGGGAGCTACATTAAAACCATTGTGAATCCTAACAGTTTGCTCTGCATTAAACCCATAGTGAACTGCTGTGAGTTTTAGCACCAAAATGGCACAAAGCATATAATAGCACTTACCACATTTGCTTGAAAGTACCTTGCTCACTAAATGTATTCAGATGCAAAATCAATACTCAAAGGTCTAAAGACGAAATGAAAGAGGAGGAAGTACACAAAAGCGCAGGTTGAATCAAACCACCCATCTAGATTAAGCACATTTTGAGGGCTACACACAAAGGTGAGAATATCGCTCATAACCTCCATCTAATGAGGCTAGTCTCTGGTTATTCATTTGACATCCAACAAGGTTTGAGCCCCCACTAGGTGGGTGGCACGTACTTGGTATTCATCTCCTGTGGGATTGCAGGTGTGAGCTGAAGCAGTATTTACAATAAGATCATTCATGGGAACAAGAGGTCAGGTTATTTCGGAGAAGTATATCTGAAATGCAAATTCACACATAGCATAGGTTGAATTGTTTATTCAGCCATCTGGTCATTGTTATTGAACCCAAATTTAAATGTTAAAAGAAATTGTTGTGAAACCTTTTCATTTAGAGATAGAGAAATACTGTACTGTGATTAAGTGGCGAAAGATAAAATTGTAACAATATATATTTTACACTTTCTTTGTTCTCTCTCTACGGGCTTCTGGAGTGCCATATGCTGCTTGTAAACTGTTCTGAATTTGTCATGCAGCAATCCTAAAAGGAATGATATAAAGACAATGTTTCCGCAGTAAATTAGCGTACATTAGTATATCATTACAACAGATGTTTGTTCAAACATGAATATTCAAGATGAACGAAAACAACAATAATAGTTTATATTTGATATCTATCTCAAGATCTACCGCATTCGGTAATCTTTCCCCTCCTCCATCTCCGCACCCCCGCGCCCCCACCACCACTCGTGTACTGAGCCAGGGCTATTAGACACCTTGGCATGTCTTCTTGATGTGAAAATCGCTACAGTACTATATATAAATTTGTGTTGAATTTTCCTGTGAATAATATGACAATAATCTTTGCGTTTGGTATAGTGCTTTATCACATTGTCGAGACGTCTCAAAGTGCTTCACAGGTTATTGTGTAAGTGGATTGACTGTGATTATTGTGGGCGAAACGTGGCAGCAGGTTTGTGCACAGGAATGTCCCATCACCATGGAGTATGTGACCAATTTTATTTGGGGGATTTGGGGGGGAAAATGGGAGAAACTCTCTTCTCTTTTTCAATCATGTCAGGGTGTGTTTGAAACCCACCAGAACAGGCTGACAAGTCTTTGATGTAGCATCTCATGCGAAGGACAGCACCTCCAACAATGCAATCCGATCATTAATTTGGATAGACATCTTAGACTATATGAATTCCCTGCCCCCCCCATACTGCCACCAGGGTGGGACTTGAACCCACAGCCTTCTGACTCCAGAATATTAAAGCTTCACATTGGGACTAGAAAGTTAATGTCCAGAGTGACATTCCAGTGCAGTCTTGGGTAGAGCTGTATTGTTGGAGATGTGGTCTTTGATTGTGATGTTTAGACAAGGTCGAACCTACTTGTTCGGGTAGACGTTAAAGACTTCATTACACTTTTCGTAAAGAGAAGGGAGTTTCTCCCCGTGTGCTGGCCAACAATCCTCTGGACAAATTGGTCATTCACGTCCGAGCTGTTTGTGGGAATTGCTGTTTTCAAACTAGCTGCTTTACAAACCTGACGGCAATTAATTATGATAATAGTAATCCTTGTGTTTGATATTGCACTTCTCATGTCATCTAGATGTTCCAAAGCGATTATATATATAACAATAATAATCCTTGCGTTTGATGTAGCACTTTTCAAGTCCTCTTTAAAGTGCTCCACAGACTATACTGTAAACTGAACTGATTGTATATACCGGCAAAACGCGGCAGCCAATTGCTCACAGCAGTGTCCCACAAACAGTCGTGGATTGAAATATCCAGATTTTTTTTTAGGGATTATTATTAGGCGTGTGGCGTAAGGAAACTTGTCCAAGGTTTCGCCCTATAATGTTTGGCAGTGCAAAAGCGCTCTTAAAATAAATGCAAAATCTACATTCTTACTTCCTCGCAACCTGTCAACTGTTTATTCTGTGTAAATTTGAAAATCATGCCCCTTAAAGAGAACAGAAGCGTGGTCCCTCCTGCACCCAGTGTTTAAAATGTTAGTTTAAACCAACACATCAAGTTTCAAAGTGGTTGTTTTGTGTTTGGAAAATGTGACAGGGATTTGGGGAAAGCAAAGCTGCAAAAAAAAGTGTGTGGGAGGTGGTGGGGAGGGTTACTGTACAGGTATTTCTCTTTTCCCCCTCCCTCTCCTCCTCTTTCTCCTTCTCCCACGTTGGCAATATGTGCTTATAAATAAAAGCTACTCCCCCTCGTCTGGCAGTAGCTGTGGATTTTGACAGAAAGAAAAGAGAGAGAAAGAAAAAGACACACAGACAGACAGACAGAAAAAACCTTCCTTCCATCAGGAATAACGTCAGTCAGTGAGTGAGTGAATGAGAGAGAGAGAGAGAGAGTGTGAAAGGGAAAGAGAGACGGAGAGAGGTAGAGGGAGCCAAACCTGCTTCTGCAGCAGCTGTTTCAACTCCACATCTCCCTCCCTCTTCACCCCCCCCCAACACACACACACACACCCCCCCCCCACACCCCCCAACACACACACACCCCCCCCCCCCCCACCCCCCCCAACACACACACAACCCCCCCCCCCCCACACACACAACCCCCCCCCCACACACACACACACACCCCCACACACACACACACCCCACACACACACACACCCAACACACACACAACCCCCCCCCCACACACACCCCCCCCACACACACACACACACCCCAACAA